>JANXHW010000001.1:1493750-2890000 GCA_026170595.1 Plestiodon gilberti rubricaudatus | reverse complement strand
GTGGCCTTGAGCCTGCAACTTTGGGTCCCAGTCCCACGAGTCCACCCTTGCGTGGACAGCGTCTTGTGCTGTGCTGCGACGCCGGTTTGATGATGAGGGGCAAATGGCAACGATGACCCTTGCTCTCTTCTCAGAGATGCTTGAATGGAAGTCAAAGGAAGCATTGGAGCGGCTTCCTGCAGTCCTGGCCGGGCACCGCAGTGCGCAGCTTGGGAAGTGTGCCTGAGACATGTGGGTCTGGAGCCCTGTGCTCGCAGCGGGGAGCTGGAGTGTTGGAAATAACTTGTGTACTACTATTAATGAAGATTAAAAACACACACCAGCACTGCAGCCTTCTGTCCCTAAAAAGGCACTAGCAACGTAAACAATAATAATTGATGTTAAAAAGGCCCTGACCCAATCTCTACAAGCTGAGAATGGGCTGCCCATCCGTTCAGGCGCGGCGAGGACTTGAAGCCCCCAGCAAGCACGAGATTGCTGGCATTGGCCCCTTCCATTGGTAAGCCGCCCAAAAGGGGCTTTTTTCAGATGGCCCAAGCAAGCCAGAGTCCAGCCTTCAGACCTGGCCTGGCCAGCTGAGCAGTCCTCTCGGTCTGGTTCCCAGCTTGGGTGCCGCCTTCCTTCCCTGGGAGCTCCAGCGTCTCCCTGCCCCTTTTGGCTCCCCTCTGCCTGCTCCAGTTGTAGGGCTGGTCTCCGCGTGCAGCAGAATGGGGGGAAGAATCCTGAGGCGGGGAAGGGACTGTGGGAGGCCGGGGCTCGCGTTTCTGATCGTCCCCCTATGCAAAGGCAGCCTGGACGACTCACGCCGCCACGTCAGTCTGTTGTCTGGGGCTCCTGATTGAAGCGGCAACTCCAGACCGCACCATCGTGATGACTGGTCACCTACCGTATTTCTTCGAGTCTAAGGCGCCATCGATTCTAAGGCGCACCTTTACTTTCAGTACCACCAGCAGGGGGGAAAAAATCCATCTTAGAATTGAAGAAATACAGTAGTTGTTTCTGGGCTGAATCCCAGCCTTCACAAGGTTTATTTATTTAAACGATTCATATCCTACCTTTCCCTCCGAAAGAACAGAGTGAGACCCAACATGACTTGCGCCAGGGGACTTCAGGAACCGCCGGCTCCCACAGGAACCTCCCCAAGGCCAGCGCTTAAGGATGGCTTCGGAGGCCCTGCTCTCTGACCCACCCTTATGGAGCGTCCGGTTAGGGCCCTCGTGATGGGGGTGCCAAGACCCTGGACTCATCTGTCGGTGAAGATGGGCCAGCCTGGGAGGGTTTTCAGACGTTTTTTACTTGCGGCAACATGGGAGACCAATCAGAAGTGCAACCCCCCCCCCCGCAGAGTCCACTCTGCCACGTCATTCATCTGCCTCTCCAGTTCCTTGTGCCCCCCTGCCTGTCTTTCTCCGCCCCTCCAGGGATCTGTTTTTCCGCCTCTCCCGCGATCCCTCGGTGGCGCTACCTGCCTTGACCCAGGTTTTGACCCTGCTGCCCCTGCCTGCGGTGCTCTCCGGGCCGCCTTCCTCCCTCCCCTTGGTCTGGGCTTTGCCTCCTTGGAGGTGATCTGCAGTTACCTTGAACTGGAGACTACAGACCTTCTTTGGGCCGCTAAGGCCACCCAGCACGCCGGGAGGAGAGGAAGCAGAGTGGGGCGCTGCTTGGGTAGGAGTGGACAGGGCCCGGTGAGTGCCCAGGGGGCTGCGCCACAGGGGGTTGTGGCTTCATTCTCTGGCAGCAAGAGTTCACCTTCTGCTCCAGGACTGACCACTTTCTTCCTCCTTTCCTGGGATCTTGCAGCCGTCCATCGAAGGCCAAAGTGCTGCTGGCCAAGAGCAGGCCGCCTGCTGCAAGCACAGGGTCGCTCACGACCAGCAGCATCTCCGCAGTCAGCTGATAGTGTGACTGCCTGCTTAGCACCATGGCTCAGTCCCTCGACTCCCTGTGCAATTGAGCATGGCGGAGACTAGAAAAGGAAACGGGAGACCGTGTGCCTCCTGAGCCTGTGCCTGCGGCGGTGTTTCCTTTGCAGGGCGCAGACATGGGATGTACGTGGATTGGGGCACCCAAAGAGCAGAGTTCTGCAGAGCCAGATGAGTAATTGCGGCGGTTTCCTTGCGAAGAGCTCTGCTGAGAAGGTGCCAGATCGCTTTGAGAGTTAAAACAGCAGCGAGTTCAGGGCAAACAGCCCTGCCTGGATAGGTTGTGTGTCGACATGACTTCCCCACCCTGGCTGCAGAGCAGGAATGAAAACTTGGAATGGTATATTCAGTGTGGGGGGAGGTCGGGGAACATGACCCAAAGCACCTGCAATTGCAAGTACATCCGTCAGCTAGGAACCCCAAGAGTTGTTGCAAGAGGTGTGCTAGTGGTTGTGTCTTAACAAAGCAGCTTCAGTGTGCCAGGCACTCTGTGGAGAAACAGGAGCAGAAAAGAGAGGGCTTTGCTCCAAGGAGCTTACAGTGCAACTTTTGGCAGTGGCAAAGACAACCGGGGGGGGGGGAGAGGTAAGGGAGGCTAGCAGTGGGTGGATGTCAGCAGATTCAGTGGAGTGAACTTCTGTTTCATTTCAGTTGGGGGATGAAGAAGACCAAGAGATTCCGGCGAGGGCTTCACAGCAACAGGCTCTGAAGGGAGCGGCACCCTGGAAGTGTTCTGGCAAGGCATTTTGCTGCATAGGGGGCCGCAAGGAAGGGAGATGAGGCGGAGTGGTACTTTTAGGGAGCACACGACGGGTGCGGCTCTGAATGCAAAGAGGCTGGTCGGGGGTTGGGCGTACCCCTTCCAAACACTGCCGCCTCCTGTGCGCCTTCAGAGGGGCCAGAGCAGCTCAGGGCCAGAACTCCTGAAGGAAGGAAGTCCAGTCCTTGGCCACTCCAGCTGAATGGATCTGACCACCAGGCTTCTTCAGACCCCTCTCTGCCTGATGCCCTGGGGGAGAGCTGCTGCTCCCTGTCCGAGGAGCGAGGCTGGCCGACCACACAGACCAGTATTCTGACCCTGCGGCTTCATTTGTTCAGGGTTGAAGTCCCAAACCGCACCTGTGTTTGAACTTTTGCAAACTCACACGCACACTTTGCGCTCACATAGATACGCACACAAGCACCGAGACGGGAGTTTGCAAAAGCGCAAACATGGGTGCAGCTTGGGAACACGCACTCCCCCCACTATATGCGCTTGCTTGCAGCCACAGAACCAGCAGTCTGAAGCAGGAGGTTGCCTGCCCACTGCCTACCCCACTGTGCCGAGATGGGGATGGGGGGGGGGCGTTCTCCAAACAGGCGCAGCAGCAGCAGCAGAGCTGATGTGAACAGATGTTAGTGCAAGGCAGAATCGTTCCTTTGTCTGTCAGGAAGCGCGTGTCCCAAGTTCGGCATCGCTCCCTTCCAGGACATCCCTGCTCTGTTTATGCTAACTAGCTCAGTTAGGTTGTGTTTTAGTTGCTCTTATTTTAGTTATTGTTGCTGTTGTTTCACATCCGATCTGGTGCTGGCGAATCTTTCTGCCTGCAGGCAGCAGGAGGTATTAATTAAGGCTCCCTCCTTCTCCCTGCACACACATCTCATGCCTGCAAATTTGCCCCTCCAGGGGAGAGACGGAAACTTCTGGCCATGGGGCACAATGTGCAAGGAAGTGCTTGGGAGCTGCACACGAGGGCAGTCGTGCTCTTGCCTCGCTCCTGTTCATGTCACTAGCGCTTGCACGGGGAACATCCCAGTCCATCACCCCTCCCCCATCTTCGTTAGCAGAGGAGGGGTTTTCTGCTGCTGGGGCTTCATCAAATTGTCGTGAGCTGGCCCTGGCCAATGGTGGTGGTTCTGTCCCCGGCTAACGTTGCAGGTGCAGTACAGAGGTTTCCTTCCTGGAAGTGCAAGGCAGCCTTGTGGGGGAAGGCAGGGGCCGTAGCGCAGGGGGGCACACGCCTTTCACGCAGATGGTCTCTTTGGCCTCTCCCCTGTGTGTGTGTCAGTCTGCATTAAAAAAAACCCTGTCCCCAAAATGTCTGCCACTGCCAGTTGGAGCCTCCTTGAGGACTGGTGCTCTGGCTCAGAGCTTTCTCTGTGTCGGCGATTAGCTTTGGAAAAAGTCTTCACCCGGCCGGCCCCAGAAGAAGTCTGGCGTTCACACCAGGCAACGTCTCAGAGGAGAAGCTCCATGTGATGTCCTAGGACCCTGTTCACATTGTGCGGTCCCAGACAGGCTGCGGGCCTGCTGGGAATCTCCTGGCAAGGCGGCTGTAGCTTGCAGCCAGCAGGAGGTCTCTGGACCAGACCATGTCGCAAGGCACACGGCTCCCTCCCTCCCTCTCTCCACCGGGTTGTGCTTTAGCAGTTCACAAGGAGGGAAGGAGAGGGGACCTTTCCTGCCTTCTGCTGCTCCTTAGAGGCCCTGGAAGGGAGCAGCGGGGGGGGGGGGGGCTGTGAAACCTCTCGACCTGCAAGCCATCGCTTGTCCCGTCGACTGCCTTGCAGAACCTCCGACAGGGGCTGACGTTGGGGCCCAGGCAAGTGGGTGCTGTTTTGTAAAATCTCCTTCTGTCCTTTCCGCAGCCATTATTATTCGTGACATTTCTGTCCCGCCCTTCCTCCAAATCACACTCAGGGGAGCACACAAGATTCTAAAAAAAAAACCCATTTTATCCTTGCAACAACCCTATGAGATAGGTGAGGCTGAGAGGTTACCACCATAACTAGCCCAGGGTCATGCAGGGAGCTCTATGGCTTAAGGGCAGGGGGATTGGAACCTGGGTCTCCCTCCTCCTTGTGCAACACACTAACCACTAGACTACACTGATTGTCTCCCCACAATCCAGGTGGGGTTTCCAGTTTGGTGGCACATGCTGGCCAGTGTGATTGTCTGAATGAAGATTTTGCTTGTTTGTATTCCTAGCTGGCTACGTGCTCAGTTCAGAGTGTCAGTGAATGTCGTTGGCAGAACACAGCAGCTCCTCTGCGCAAGAGCGTGTGGCTCGCCTTGTGCCTCGAGGAGCGCAGTGCGCTTTTGTGGCTGTTGCTTTGGCTTTCTCCTTTTGTTTTCTCCAAGAATTGTCTGCTGTGCTGCATTTCTGCTCTGGCTGCCCTCATGGCTGCCCAGGGCCGTCGCCACCTCGTCAACGTCGTGTCCTGGGGTGGGCAAGAGGCTTCTTCTTTCAGGGCCTCTCGAGTCCTTCGGCTCTATCATGCTGGGCTGCCGTGCTGGCCTGTTGCGTGTGGCACTCTGCTGGGTGACGGTGCGATGCTTCGGCTTCCCATTGCTGCGATGTGACACTCGCAGCCAAAGCTCACAGTGCCGTTGTAGGCAGCAGCACCTCCTGCAAGTCTTGGGAAAACGGTTGGAAGGAACCGTCTGCTTGGAACTGCGAAGCTTAGTCAAAGCCTGGCCTGAAGAACAGCTCCTGACCCACTCAGTTCAATGTGGATGGTGGCCTGCCAGAGAATTGACACTCCCTTTTCTGGCTGCCCCAGGCAGGCAACAAGGAGGGAGGTGATTGGGGGCTGGGGAGCTTCCCTATATGGCATCTGACCATAGGCTTTGCAGCCCAGCCAAACTAGGTGCGCACTCCAGTTCTCTGGCTGGAGCTGTCTTTTTCAAAAGTCATTTTGGGGCGTGTGTGTGCTCCAGCTTGGATTGGGGCCATGGTGCAGCAGGGGTGACCTGGGGACCAAATGCTATGCTTACTGTCTGAGGACTGTTCCATTATTAGGCAGCTAGTAAATAGTCCAGGGTGGTCAGTTGATGTATCGGTAATTGAGAGATGATGGTGATCTATAACCATCGTTGTTGTTAAGAGTATTGATATAGTACTACTTTTAACAGAAAAAACTCACAGGGCACTTTATGTAGGAAAGGCAAGGAAAAGCTGGTTCCCACCCTGTGCCCGAGGGGCTCACGATGTAAAGAAGAGACATGAAAGAGGGAGGCACCAACAGGCAGGCAACCCCAGGGAGGGAGGCTCTGTTGGAGTGAATAAGGACAGTTGCTCAGCTGCCCCTGCTAAATACTGTCAGACCAACAGGGTGCCGCTTGAAAACTGGCTGTTTCTTTGGCCAGTTACTAGCTGGGGAGATGAGATTCCCCCCCCCCCCGACTGGAGAAGGCAGCACCTTCCAGCAAGGGCAGAGGGGCAGCCCCAAAAGAAGCAGCACAAGGGTGTAAGGCAAAGAGTTTCCCAGCCACTGGAGTTGGCTGACAATGGAGGTGCAGCTGGGGGGCGGGGCGGGCTGGACGAGTCTGGGGAGCTGCTGCTGTGCGGACAAGAAGGCCTCCCTCCTCGGACAGAAACTAAACCCAGGACAGGAGTGCTGCTGCTGCTGCTGCTGCCGCCGCCGCCCCGGAACTCCTCACTGTGCTCAGAAATGGGAAGTGCAAAATGAGAAGCATATATAAATACAGCCAAAAGGCAGCAAGCAGGATCTCTTTGCTGCAAATGTGAGCCTCAAACCACACGTGGCGTTGGAGACCTGCTGCAGCTTGGACCTCCCGGCCTGTTTGCTTTCCATATTGGAGTTGTGTGTGTGTGTGTGTGTGTGTGTGTGTGTGTGTGTGTGTGTTTCTGATTTTGATCAAAGCAGCGGCATTTCATGCATGCCCCCCACCCACCCCCCCAGAAAGTGGCTGTGAACTTCATGGGGAGAAAACTCCTGTGCCGCCTGCCAGGGCCCCGGGAACACACAGGGCTTGTGCCTTCTTTCATCTCCAGGAGAGGAAACCTGTTCCGCAGGTCTCTGTGCCAGGTGGAGCAATTGACAGCTTCTGCAGGCAGTGTTGGAACCTGCTCCTTCGCGAAAATGCTTAACAAAAGGAATAAACTTATTACAAGAATTGGCACGCGCTCTTGGATTCTGTGGAGGAATCGAGGCGCTGCATCAATGCCCAGATTGTGTGTCCTCCTGTCGTGTCCCCTTCTCCTGTGCGGAGTGTGAATTGCCTGGTGTAAAAACAAACCAAGAGCAGGAGCCCTCCCTCTTCGGGGAGGGGCACGTGGTTGGCTGTCTGCCACACCCTGCCTGCACCCTGCTTCCAAGAAAGAGTGTTGTTCTTCAGGAACCGACCGAGGAATGTATGGGCTGGGTGCTCTGCTTTCCAGGACAGGGGACTTGTTGCAGCCTGCAGCCTGTCCCCCTAACTCTGTCCCTCCGCCTGCCTGGCCCTCCCTCTCCCACCTCAGTCTGCACCCTGCTTCCTCTTGCTTCCCAGCCGCTCCAGTGCTCACTGCAGCACTCCTTGGACTGAACGCAGCATTGCTGCGACGCTGCTTAGAAGAACAGGAGCCCTGCTGGATCAGGCCAGGGGCCCCCCTGTTCCAGCATCTCTTTTCCCGCAGCGGGTCACCAGGGCAGGAGCGTCGCTAGGTGTGTGTGTGTGTGGGGGGGTGCAGTGCTTATTCTTGATAAGTCATGTTTTCCACCTTGTTTTTTAACCAAAGGCAGTCAAAGTGACCTGCAGTTCAAACCGTGTCTCTCTTCTTGGCAGGTGGCCCTTGGCCCAGCCGCCAGGCTGAGAGGCAAACTAGCGGTGTTGCTGCTGCTGACCGTCAGCCGGGAAGTCCAGCTGCTCGCAAGGACTCACCGTGCACAGTCGGCCCAAACCACCCCGGTCCAGAGAAGCCCACAGTGTCCAGTTCAGACCACCTGGAGACCTGCTTGGGTCTACAAGCAACACATCCCAACGCAAGCGCCCCCCCGGGCCTTTTGCAGCTGAGGAAGCTCCCCGTGACGCCAAAGGAGGCTCACATCTCTCCAGCAGAGCCACAGAGTCTGAGCACAGACAGCCAAGTGTACGAAAGCATCCGGGGGGAAGAGAGGGAATTATGTGCCAGGGGTTGGTCCGAAGGACCTGAGTTGCCAGCTAGAGCAACGAGTCGCTTCACGACGGGGTCTGCGCGCTCTGGTGAGAAGGCCACGGCGGGGACTCTCGCGCAGCCTAGTGCCATGTCTGCACAGCTGGCTGTGGCCCTACAGCACAGTGCGCCGCCACCACAGCAGCAGCTGCTGGAAGTGACGTCTGAGAAAGAGGCGTCTGACCCGGAGGAGAGGCTCAGCGCAATGTACGCTCGTGTTTGCAGGAAACCCAAGGGGGCAGCTCAGCCATGGCAGCCTGCAGACCACGACAGGCCTGCAAGCCGGGAAGAGGACGAGTCCCCTCCACCCATCCCAGAAAAACAGTTTGAGCATCTCTACGAGAGCCTGAGGATCAATACCGAGAGACAGGTAGGCAACCTAGCATGCCTACTAAGGTAAAGGTGACCCCTGACAATTAAGTCCAGTCATGTCCGACTCTAGGGTGTGGTGCTCATCCCCATTTCAAAGCCGAAGAGCCAGCGTTGTCCGAAGACGTCTCCGTGGTCATGTGGCCGGCATGACTCTCCTTGCCGCAGCGCGTAGCATGCAGCTGGAACACAGAGCGCTGTTTACCTTCCCGCAAGCGGTACCTATTTATCTACTCGCATTAACATGCTTTGGAACTGCTAGGTTGGCAGGAGCTGGCCGAGCAACGAGCGCTCACCCCGTCGCGGGAATCGAACTGCCGACCTTTCGATCGACAGCTCATGGTTCAGCGGTTTAACCCACTGCGCCACCCGCTGGCCTATGCCTACTAAACCTATGCCTAATTCACACATGCATGATTGGTGCAATTTCAAGTGCTGAAGTGTGAATGGGCTGTCACAAATAGATTGCTTCCTGTCAATTCTCAGTGCTTTTCAAAGGAGCTGGATTCACACAGTCCGCTTCCAGCATACAGTGATACAGTGCAATGTACATGCACGTGTGTACCGCAAACACACCAGCAGTAAGGTCCTCCTATCTTCACTACAAACGTTTGTCTCATTTTTGTACCACTTTTAACTGCTATGGCTTCCCCAAAGAATCCTTGACATTGTAGTTTGAGGAGGAGTCCCTGTGGGAGGTGATCCCTAGCCTCCCCCCACCTCACTGGAAAGAGGGAATAATGACTGTTAGACCAGTTTATGTGTGTCTTGGGAAAACAACCCCCTGAACTCCTTTCAACCTCTGCTTTGATGGATGTTCAGTGTGTGATCCAAATGCTGGAGTACGGTGAAAAAGGCTCGACGGCCCCTGACGCAACCTGGGGTTCTTGATTCACCTGTCATTCATCTCAGAATTAAGTGATTAGGACTGAAACAGCAGCAGGATTGTTATCTGTGCTGGGTGTCGCTCCGTTTCTTAGAGAAATGCTGTGAGAAAAGCAACATGAACAGCAGCCGACCCCCATCCATCACAGGGGTTGGGTCCTTTGGTATGAGGAATGCTGAGTCAGATCATTGGTCTATAAAACCCGGACTGGCAGCAGCTCTCCAGGGTAGGTCCCAGCCAGGCAAAGGTGTTTCCCAGCCCTGCTACCTGAGCTCCTTTCAACCGGAGATGCTAGGACAGCTTGGGACGGTGCTCCCTGAGCTGTGGGTTCATCGTGCTTCAGGCTGGCTCTGCACATCTGCTCAAAACCACTGTTCGCTGTACCGTAGAGGAGCAAGAGATCGGGGCGGAGACAAAGAAATAAGTGCCTGTGGGCCCCTGCCCCCCCCCCCCCGGTCTCATAACCAAAGCACATGCTTGAGAGAGGTCATCGTTACAAACCACATTGTACAAAATATTATAGGGTGAACCTACCATGGACCAAAATGCAATCTTAAAAATACCCCCCGTACGTATGGAGCATCGCAGTGTCTGTCAACGATTCTATAAGCCCCCAAGGGGTGCTGGAAACAGGACTGGGAGAAAAGACCTCGGCCTCCTACCATGTTGGGGACCAACTCTCTGGCTTGGGATAAGGCAGGTTGGGTTAGGGTTAGGGTTGGCTGCAGCCCACCTTTTGCTCATGGCCTTCTCTTTCCACTCTCTTTCTTTTTGCAGGGAGGCAGCATGCCAAATGCCACAACCCCCCCAGATGCATGGACGGGGGCTGGAAAGGGACAAACTTCAAAGCAGACTGCCATCCCTCTGAGCTGCTGAGGCTTCTTCTGGTCCCAAGCCTTTGCAGGACCGAACATGCATCCCAGGAGGCAGCAGGGGCCCTCTTCTGTTACTGACACCCAAAGGACTCCTGGAACCGTTTGGTGGGAGGATGGCCTGTTGCCGCGGTGTTGCCGACCGTGTCTGGCTGCGTTGTGGGGTGCAGAGACATGAATGATTTGTGAAGAATCGCCTGTTATGAATCCTGTTTTGTCGTCTCCCAAGGCCTCCGAAGGAATGCTGCTGCTGCAACCACCATCTTTTCCAAACACGTTGCAACAGGTTCTCTTCAAGGAGAACAGCAGCTCAGCAACTGCACATTTGTTCTGCACACTGGGCTGTTCCAGTTTGCAGCCGTCCAGTGTAGACCCTCCAGCAGTCGCTTGAGAGAGAAGAGCTTGTGTGCCAGTTCAAGGGGTATCTGGGCCACCAGAGCAAGGATGTGATTGGACACCTTCAGATGACTGCAGCAGACTGTGCCTCTCCCTCCCCCTGCCCCCCCCCACTTTGCAGTTCCCTCAAAGTGATGAATAGGAGCCATTCATGTCTGATGGTCAAATGGGTATTAAGGGCCTTTTGAACTTGATTCACATGTATGATTTCAGGATGGGCCTATATCGTGAAGTGACCAAGGCCGAGTTCTCACTGGAGCGAGCGGTAACCCTGTGATAGGCTATATCACCCTGTGGTAGGCTATACCACTTCAGACTGCAGGTGGGGATCACAAGGTGGAATGTTCCTCCATATTCCCTCCTCCCACACACTCACCTCCATGCACATGGAAAATTAGCATGTCAGGGAGACAGCTAACTTAGAACCCTTCAACAGGACATCTAGTCTTCTAAGTGCAGGCTACTGATTTACCTTTTAGCCGAGAGGAGCATTTAATCATGTAAAGCAGAATTCGCAGTCTGATGAGGTACAGAAAGGAGACAAATTAACCATCTCAAGGAGAACTAGGCTCAACTCGGTGGATAATGGTAAAGTATTCAAAGTGAAGAATTCTAGAAAGTTCTCTCTTTCAGCTAAGAACATAAGAAAAGCCCTACTACAGGATCAGGCCAAATGCCCGTCTAGTCCAACATCCGGCTCCCACAGTGGCCCAGCAGCCGCCTCTTGGAAGCCCATAAGCAGGAGGGAAAGGCAGGCTTTTCTGATGCCATGCGGAAGCAGCAGCCTGCTGTGGAAATGGGTGTAGCACTTTGCCATCGTGTCTAGTAGCCATTGATAGGCCTGTCCTCTGTGAATTTGTCCCATCCTCTCGTCAAACCATTAAAGCTAGTGGGCATCACCACATCTTGTAGCAATGAATTCCACAGACTAATTACTTGCTTGTGTGAAGGAGTCCCAATAATCTATTGGGACCCTGTCCCTATGTATCACATTTTTTTCCAAGCTAAGAAGCCCCAAACATGGAAGCTGTTCCTCACAAGGAAGGTGCCCCAGCCCTCTGCCGATTTTGGTTAGCCTCTTTTGCACTTTGTCCAGCTCTACAATATCCTTCCTGAGGTGTAGTGACCAGAACTGTACACCGGATTCCAGCTGTGGCTGCATCATTGACTTCTATGGGGCAGCAGCATAATGTTCTAGTGACCCACAGCACAGTATTGGCCTTCTTCACAGCTGCCACTCACTGGGTTGACATTTCTACCACAACCCCAAGAACTCTTTCCTAGTTCATCGTCCACAGTTCAGACCCCCCATCGGTGGTGACGCCTCTCCAGCATTCCAGGTAGGGGCCTTTGAACCTGTGACTTTCTGCATGCAAAGCAGATGCTTAACTACGGAGCAATGTCCCCTCTCCTGCGTATGACTCTTAACTTCATGGGAATGGATGTTGTCCTTTGAGTCATAGTTGTACAAAATAATGTATCATTTGTTTTCAGCCACTGGGTGCATTTAAAAATCAAATAAGAACACATAAATTGCAGATGCTTGTCCAGGCCCAGTATTGCCCTCCCCCCCCCACCAGTACAATGAGACCATTGTCTTCTGCTCTAATTTTCCCCTTCTAATCCCCCCCCCCTTTGTAGGCACTTTTCTGAACCAGCACTGGCTGCTATCTCTCTTGCAGCGTAGGCTAAGTTGACGCACTAACTGGCTGGCCCCTGGGCTAGGAACAAAGGACAGTTGAGAATTAGGGCCCCGGATCCTGCAGACTTGCAGTCCTTGCTGGGTGATCAGCTCCCATTGAGCAAAGGAAATGTTGGCTGGAGACCAGGAGAGTTATTAAGAGCGTTGACAGTGATAGGACAAAAAATTGTTGCCTTTGGCATACATACACATTTCTTTTGCCCCCTACTGTTGTCTCTGGTTAAACAGGTTTTTGAAAAGGTACAAAACCTCATGCCTGTCTACGGGCGGCAACAGTGAGGTGGGTGTCAGCAGCACAACAGGTAATAGCAACTCTCTCATATCATCTTCTGCAAAGTTGTGGTCTGTCATCAGCTTATGATGGTCAGAGTTCTGGTTTGTGGGCATGTAGCAGGTTCAGACTGCGTCCACCCTAGAAGCACAATCCACCAGGAAGCCCCATTGTAAGACATGGGGGGTAGGTCTGCCTCGACCTACACGGTCTGACTCGACCTGCAATACACGGTTGAAAGCACAACTGAAATTCCTCTTGCACCTGAAAAAGTTTAGTTTTTTACACTAATCTGTTCTCAGAGGAGTACACCTTGTTCTGCATGAGTTGCTGATATCTATACATGCTTCCCAATTGGCAGTAGGCAAACCCATAGTAGGGACTTATGCAGAGATGCAGGAAGCAGACTCCTTTGAGAGTGGGTGATTCTGCTGCGTTGGGAGTGACTGGACCATTTGATCGCAGCCAGTGTGGAGATATGGTGGAATTTCCTGTCCCAGTTATTGAAGGGTTCAGATACACCCAATGCAAAGTCTCTGCAGAGTCCCCCCCTCCCCCCAGCAGAGCCCTAGTGAGAGAAAGCAAAGCCAAAACAGCCCATCATGCAGAGCTGTACTGGGGGGCCTCTGTTGTACAAGGGCACTTGGGGAACACAGGAGCCCTGAATTACAGATGGTTCCCCCCCCCTTTGGGCACATAGCAGTTCTCTCCCTTTGGATCTACTCCCAGGCTATCCACTACTTCTGTGCATGCAGTACTGGTCTTCGGGCTGCCCTCCTTCCAACTGATGGGAAAAGGAGGTCTAGGCAGCTATAAGCAGAGTTATAAGAACATAAGAACCTCAGAAGAGCCTGGCTACTGGATCAGGCCAAAGGCCCATCTAGTCCAGCTTCCTGTATCTCACAGTGGCCCCACCAGATGCCTCAGGGAGCACTCAAGACAAAAAGATACCTCTGTATCCTGTTGCCACTCCCTTGCACCTGGCACAGAGAAAACCTACTCCTACAACCAGGAGGTTGCTTATCCCCATCATGGCTTGTAAGCTGTGATGGACTTTTCCTCCATAAATCTGTCCAATCCCCTTTTAAAGGCATCCAGGCCAGGTGCCATCACCACATCCTGTGGCAAGGAGTTCCACAGATGAATTACACGCTGGGTGAAGAAATATTTTCTTTTGTCCGTTCTAACTCTCCCTCCACTCAATTTTAGTGCATGTCCCCTAGTTCTGGTGTTGTGCGAGAGGGAGAAGAATTTTCCCTCTATCCACTCTCTCCGTCCCATAATCCACTCTCTCCAAGCGGAAGACCTTTTTTCCTGAAGCAGCCCACCAACCTCCGCCAGGTTGCTGCTGCTGAGAATAAAACAGGAGCAGAGGCGGAAAAAAGCTTTCAGAGAAAATACAGTTCACGCATGTACGTCTTTGTTGGCTCCTCTACAGGCCTGAGACTTTGGAACCGGGAACCCAGGAGCTGTTCCCTTTGCATGGATGTGTGAGACCTCGTGGCAGGGTGGACTCCAGGGGGCTGGTCAGAACTGGAGAGAGGGCCGCCTGCGTGGAGGATCAGGAGGGAAGAGGAAGGGGGCCGGTTGGGGAGACACCCCACAGGTCAAAGAGGACAGAGTCAGGTCTGGGACGGACGGGGAGCCTCCGAGTCCTCTGCTTCCTGGACAACATATTGCCCGCCAGTGTCCTGCAGGCGGTGTTGGAGCCCCACGTTCCAGCACCAATCAATCACCTTCTGCTGGGGGTGGGCAACTCTGCAGAGACTTTGCACTGGGTGTGTAGCTGTATCCTTCAGTCGTTCCCAGTGAGTGCAGAGATATAGTAAGTAGAATGTCTTGGCAGAAGTTGCCTGTTGTACCTCTGTATTTTTAAAAACGTATACTGTGTGCTTCGCTTTTGGGCCTATTAGCAGAATTAATTGAAACAATGATTATATAACAAGGCGCAAAAGCAGGACTGAAATGAGAAAGCAGCCAAGTAGAAATCACAACTGGAAACCATCAACTAAAGGTCATGTGGAACAGGTGAGTTTGAAGAGAGCATTGAAAAGCTGCGGGTGACAGGGTGAGATGAACTTTCCCGGGGAGGGAATTCCATAGCTGGGGTGCTACCACTTAGAAAGCCCTGCCCCTGGTGGTGGTACGAGCCCACTGAATTTGTGCCAAAGACAAGCCAGGGAGCAAGGCTTGAGAGGCCAATTGTTGGGCATGGAAGGCTTATATGGAAGAAGGTGATCCTTCAGGTTACTGGTCCCGGATTAAATATGATGACTTTCAAGATCAAGACTGACCAGACCAGCACCTACAATTGGACCCAGAAATGAACTGGCAACCACTGTAGCTGGTAGAACGTTTACGTCACACACGCTCCCTCCTGGCCCCTCCTAGTATCCGTGTGGCTGTGTGTTGTACCAGCTGAACTTTCCAAACCCAAAGTAGCCCATTCAAGAGGTGTGCCTGGATCAATAACTTATGCCATGCTTCCCTTCTGCAAGTGCAGGCGGCATCGTTAAAAAAAAAAAAAAAAAACCACAGCCCCCCCCCCCGCATGGAAATACAGAGGTGGTTGCTTGAGGCAGCAGATTGCGGGGGGGGGCACCTCCTCCACCCACCCACCCACTTGACTCCACTGATCCTCCTCCTTTTCCTCACTGTAAGCAGAATGTCTTGTTTTCAAACTCACTGAATTTGAAAAAGGAGACGGGATCAGAGCGGAAGAGAAGTGTGGAAGGGGAGGAAAGTGGTGGGTTGGAGTTTTTATTTATTTATTTATTTATTTTTCACATTTTTATAGCGCCCTTCCTCCAAGGAGCTCAGAGTGGTGTACATATTTCCTCCCCTCCTTTCTGTCCTCACAACAACCCTGTGAGGTAGGTGAGGCTGAGAGATAGTGACTGGCCCAAGGTCACCCAGGAAGCTTCGTGGCTGAGCGGGGAATTGAACCTGGATCTTCCAGGTCTAAGTCCGACTCCCAAACCACTACACCATCCTGGCTTGATGCGGTAGCCCACACTCTCCTTTTTCCCCATCCTTCCTCTGCCGCTCCACCCCCCCTCTTCTTTTTTTGCAGTTCAGGGAAGTAGGAGAAGCAGAGGCCAAAGCATCACCACGGAAGGGGGCAGCATTTGGCCACCCCGACTGGCAGGCTCCTGAGAGGGTCGCTGGCCAGTCAGAGTAGGCGGTGCTGGGATGGGTGAACCACTGGCCTGACTCCATGCAAGGCAGCTTCATATATTCGTATCATGCTACATTCCAGACACGGGAAAGCAAAGCAGGAACTCGCAGGTCTCCCACTGACCAAAACAAAGCTTTGCTTTCACAGGCAAGGATCCGGGATCCCCTCCTGAGCCTTGGATGGCAAAGCTTGCAGAAATGCCCAAGGTCAGTCTTTCCAAAACCCGCTCCGTTGTGCCCTCGCGGCCCTGTGTTTGCTCTGAGCTGGAGCTATTGCATCTGCACTTTCAGGCACCTGCTGATCTTTGCCAGCTTTGGCAACGGAAAGCTGCTGGACGCAAACCTTTATCGGGATGGCTGTTTTGTCAATGAATAAGCGGCTGATAAGGGCAGTCAATAAAACAGCACAGGGATCTCCAGGACATTTTACAGTAGGGGCTGGATTGTTTCCCATACTCCAGGCTGGTGTAGTGGAAGGAGGGGGCTTACCAAGCACTAACTGGGGCAAATGATGGCAGAGCCCCAGAAGGTGATGTTTAGCCCCTAGAATTGAGAATTTTTTAAAGCCCTGATATGTGCACACGGAAAGCTCGTAATTTAAGTTCTGACATGTCCTGTCCCTTGAACAAAGTCCTGGATGCTTCTGCACACACACTCCAACAACACTGACGCACTGCTGAGCATTGTCTGTGCATAGATTTGAGTGCTGTGCTGTTCCCTCTGGGATGATTCCCTAAACTGTAGTTTGTGGCCTGAAAGAGCAGCTGCCCAAGGCTGTTCCATGGGTTGGCTATGGTCCTGCCCTGTCAACTGCCTTGCAGATGAAGACAGAAGCAAGCAACACGCAGAGGGGAGGGCAGGAGGCCTGTCACGAAAGAAACAGGCTGCAAACCTTGAAGACAGACGGCCCAGGTTCTCTTTTCAGCCCTGCCCCCTGCAAAGTAAACAGGAAGAATGCACTGATAAGTGATCCTGGAAAGCACGTGCTGTGCTGCGTGCCAGGAAGAAGATGGTGTCAATTGTGTGTGTGTGTTGTTCACAATAGAGTCTACTCAGCTAACCAACTGCCCATGGTTTTCAAAAGCATTTTAGAAGCCCTCACCTGAGTCAACTTACTTTTAACCAGACCATTCCTGGGAGGGGCGACTACATCAAGCGATGGTATCCTCTGCTGGCAGACAATGGTATAAACCAGGGATTCTCAACCTTTGGAGGCCCGGGTACCCCCTATCACGGTCCAATTTTCTAAAGTACCCCCTGCTAATTAACTGCTGATTAATCAATTAATTAGGTAATTGATCGTTAAATAAAAAAGTACTAAAACAATTTTAAATGTGTAGAGAAGTAACAGTCACGGGTATAAAAGCCATGTAAAAAACTTTAAAATCCAGCCGAGAAGGAATAACAATCAGTCGATCCTGTCAGCAGTCTCCGGGTTTCCCCAGCACTGTAGTCAGACAAAAGATCGTTAAAATCCGAAGCTAGGACAAAGTAAAACCTGACGTTTCGTTTCTTGCATCTAGAAACATTTTTGAAGGACAGTCAAAAGACTGGTGGATACATTTTTGAAAATGTATCCACCAGTCTTTTGACTGTCCTTCAAAAATGTTTCTAGATGCAAGAAACGAAACGTCAGGTTTTACTTTGTCCTAGCTTCGGATTTTAACGATCTTTTGTCTGACTACAGTGCTGGGGAAACCCGGAGACTGCTGACAGGATCGATTGATTGTTATTCCTTCTCGGCTGGATTTTAAAGTTTTTTACATGGCTTTTATACCCGTGACTGTTACTTCTCTACAAATTGTTGCTGGCCATGAGAGCTTCCATTCAAGAATTTTAAATGTGAAAAAATGCCTTATTTAACTCTCCCTCTCTGTGAGTGTGTGTGAGAGAGACAAGGATCTCTTTTTTTCTCCAAGTCACACGTCCCAAAATCAGCTCCTCCCTCCCCCACCCCACCAAAGTACATTTTCCAAAGTACAAAAATCAGCCCAAAACCAAAATCAGAGAGACAGAAGGGTTCCAAAAATAATTTTAAAATCCATGTTAATTAACACTTAATTATTTATTTATTTATTTATTTATAGAATTTTTACCCCGCCTTTCTCCCACCAGGGCAACCAAGGCGGCTTACAACAAAAATATTAATACATAAATACATTTAAAATCAAGAATTAAAATAATTAAAAACAATTAAAACAATTAAAACAAACAACCCCAGTGGGTCATCCACATTTGTTAAAAGCAATTTGTTAAAAAGCCAGCCCACCATGTCAGGCATCAAATGCTGATCTAAATAAAAATGTCTTGAGGCCCTGCCGAAAGGTCTCCAAGGAGGGAGCCGTTCTTAATTCCAGGGGGAGGGAATTCCATAATTGGGGCGCCACTGCCGAGAAGGCCCTATTCCGCGCCGCCATCCCCCTCACCTCCGTCAGTGGCGGCACGGTCAACAGGGCCCCCCCTGATGACCTCAGAGTACGGGTCGGATTATAAGGAAGGAGGCGGTCCCTCAAATACCCTGGACCCGAGCCGTAAAGGGCTTTAAAAGTCAAAACTAGCACTTTGAATTGTGCCCGGAAACGAACTGGCAGCCAGTGTAGCCGCTGAAGCAACGGTCCGACTGAGTCGAACCGACAGGCCCCAGCAACCACCCGGGCCGCCGCATTCTGCACTAGTTGCAGTTACCGAACAGTCTTCAAAGGCAGCCCCACGTAGAGCGCATTGCAGTAATCTAGTCTAGATGTCACTAGGGCATGGGTCACCGTGGCCAGGTCTGCACGATCCAGGTACGGTCGCAGCTGGCGCACCAGCCGAAGCTGGGCAAAAGCCCCCCTGGCCACAGCCGCCACCTGGGAATCCAGGAGCAGCTGCGCATCCAGGAGAACCCCCAAGCTGCGGACCTGCTCCTTCAGAGGGAGTACAACCCCATTCAGAGCAGGACGATGATCCAGTACCTGAGTCATAGACTTCTGGACCAACAGAACCTCTGTCTTATCAGGATTTAATTTCAGCTTGTTAGCCCCCATCCAGCTCCCAACTGCCTCCAGACAACGATTCAGGACATCGACCGCCCCCTTGGAGTCAGGTGGAAAGGAGAGAAAGAGCTGGGTGTCATCCGCATACTGATGACTCCCTACCCCAAATCCCCGGATGACCTCTCCCAGCGGCTTCATATAGATATTAAACAGCATGGGGGATAGAATTGACCCTTGCGGCACCCCACACCTCAAGGGCAAGGGTGCCGAACAAGCATCCCCCAGCACCACCTTCTGGGATCTATCAGCCAGGAAGGAGCGGAACCACCTCAGAACGGTGCCTCCAAGCCCCAACCCAGCCAACCGACCCAGAAGGACACCATGGTCAATGGTGTCAAAAGCCGCCGAGAGGTCCAGCAGGACCAACAGGGACGCACTCCCCCTGTCCAGTCCCCGGCGCAGGTCATCCACCAAGGCGACCAAGGCCGTCTCTGTCCCGAACCCCGGTCTGAAGCCAGACTGGAATGGATCCAGATAATCAGCTTCCTCCAAGACCCTCTGGAGCTGGGACGCCACTACCCGCTCGATCACCTTGCCCAGAAACGGGATATTTGAGACTGGCCGGAAGTTGTTCAAAATCGTAGGATCCAAGGAGGGTTTCTTCAGGAGGGGACGCACCACCGCCTGCTTCAAAGACAGCGGCACCACCCCCTCCCTCAGAGATGAATTTACCACCCTCCCTGTCCACTCAGCCAGCCCCGCCCGGGCAGCTCTAATCAGCCATGCCGGACAAGGGTCAAGCGGGCAAGTGGATGGTCTCACGCTCCAAAGAATCTTGTCCACATCCTCAGGTTCTACAAGCTGAAAAGAATCCCAGGAAGAACAGACAGGTGCCTCAGGGACATCATTAGATACTGCTAATGCAGCATCCAAGTCATGCCGAATCCGATCGACTTTGTCCACGAAGTGCTTTGCAAACTCGTCACAGCGAGCCACCGTGTGTTCCGCCCCATCTACTGGGGGGGCCAGATGGAGCAGGCCCCGGACTACATGTAAAAGCTCAGCTGGACGGTTCTCCGCGGACGCGATGCCGGCAGAAAAGAAAGCCCTCTTAGCTGCCGCCACCGCCACGGAATAGGCTCTGAAGTGAGCTCTAGCCCGTGCCCGGTCGGAGTCAGCACAAGTTTTCCGCCACCGTCGCTCTAGGCCTCTGCCCTGCCGCTTCATCGTCCGCAGCTCCTCAGTAAACCAAGGGGCCGCTCTGACTCTGCGGCTAGGTCGAGGACGCTCAGGAGCGATCAGATCCAGGGCCCTGGTCATTTCCCCATTCCAGAGGTCAACCAGGGCGCTGGGTGAGTCGCCGACTCTGTCAACAGGAAAGTCCCCCAGAGCCCTCAGGAATCCATCCGGATCCATCATCCTCCACTGCGGAGGCGACAAGCCGCGATAAGCCTAAATCCCACCAGGAAGTGATCTGTCCATGACAAAGGAGTGATGTTAATTTCCTCCACATCCAGATCACCATCCACCTGCCCAGCAGTAAACACCAGGTCCAGCGTGTGTCCCGCATCGTGCGTCGGGGCAGATATTCTCTGAGACAGACCCATGGTTGCCATGGCGGCCATGAAGTCCTGAGCCGCAACTGTCCTCAGGGCCTCAGCGTGGACATTAAAGTCCCCCAGCACCAATAGGCGAGGGCACTCCAACGCCAGCGCCGAGATCACCCCGGTCAGCTCAGGCAGGGAGACTGTTGGGCAGCATGGTGGGCGGTACACCAACAGAATCCCTATTCTGTCTCGCCCTTCCAACACGACATGGAGGCACTCAAACCCAGTGGACCACGGGACAGGGTACCCAGTGAGACTGATGGTATCACGATAGACTATCGCAACTCCGCCTCCCCGCCCCAGTAGTCGTGGCTGCTGCAATACCCGGAAACCCGGCGGGCACATCTGGGAGAGACTTACCCCTCCCGACTCATCCAGCCAGGTCTCCGTAATACACACCAGGTCAGCACCTTCATCCAGGATTAAATCCTGGACTAGGCAGATTTTATTATTAACTGACCTGGCATTCAAAAGCAGCAGTTTCAGACTCAGGGGACTGTTGCCCAGACCGCCAAGGGTCAGAGGGATGGGAGAAGGGCCAGAAAGAGGGACAGTCTGCCTGTGACTGACCCTCGTTCTCCTGAAACGGCCTGCCCAGCCCCCACCGCCATATCTTCCGTGACCCGTCACTCTGCTAATGGTGGCCGCCCGCCCCTCCCCTAGGCTCCCTCGAGGTGACAAACACATAGCCCTTCAGCGGAGCCTCCTTCCTAAGTACACAACCTTAGGATCTCACACACTCCCACACCACTCTCAGTCACCACCTCACTCTCCAGTCAATCCGTATATAAAAGCATTCCCTCTAACCCCCAATTACTCCTGTCCAGCAACCCCCGCCTCCCTCTCACTGAGGCGAGGGTCACGGCACCCCACACCCCTTGCCCCCCTCTCACCGGGGTAGAGGTCCCACTCATCTCCCTTAGGCCTCCCTCTCACCGAGGCCAAGGTTAACCATTCACAGAACCCCTGCGCTTACCATATACCACAACCATACACACTCAATCACCCACATACATATACCACTCACTCTACCTTTCTCTCGATGCTGACATGGCAGGGCTGACAATTAAAAGCAAATGGTGACCCACTGGGTAATTAGCTGCTGATGGGGCAGATAAGGGGCAGGGCTTGGCGTACCCCCAGCAAGAGGTCCGTGTACCCCTAGTGGTACCCGTACCACAGGTTGAGAACCTCTGGTATAAACGCCAAATGCATCTCAATACACTGCAGTTGCTCAGTTAACTCTAGCTCAGGAGACGAATCCTTTTTGCCAACAATGGCAGACTCCAGAGGAAGAGCTACACGGGTCGGTAATGATGGGCCTCCGAGCTGCCAGTTGCTGAACTCCATGTTTAGACCAAAGAGTACATTAAGGGTCTTCAGAAGTGCCTGAAAAAGTGGGACTGCGACCCCCCCCTCTATTTCTACAAAGCTCTGGGAAGAATGAAAGGGTGCACCAGGCCCTCCACTTTCCTTAGTGGTGGCTGACTTTGAATAATTGGACTTCTCAAGCGAGGAAAGCGTGTTACAGTCAGAATCCCCCAAATGTCCCCCCCCCCGGACTGCCTTTCCACTTCTGCTGTCCAGAATACATGGCAGAGCATTCTGCCAACCTAACCAAGCTCTGCTCAAAGACGCTTCTCCAATCCACGCACTGAGGACTTGGTTTGGGGGGTACAGATCCGCCCGTACCCTTCTTTTTGCAACTGTCCTCCTCTGGCTGAGAAAAAGAGCCCACTTCCTACACTTCACTTTCTCCAGAGTTGGGGGATCTGTCACAGCTGCTGGGCACAAATGTGCACAGTTCCACTTGGGACCCGCCTGTGTACAATTGTGCGTTGTGGACAGGAAGCCAAAACGGAGACATCACATGTTCCTGTTGACAACAAGATCATTGTGTTGTATATATTTTATTGGGGGGGGGGGAGTTAGGTAGTTGGAAGACACAAGCCCTACACTGTGTTAAACTCTGAACACACTAAAGTTAATATTTTTGTAGTAGAGTGGGAACAATGTGGCCCGATGAGCTGATGAGAACAAAATGTCTTCCATATTTCACACTTCTTCTTTCAAATGTCCTTTGCTCTTGGGGTTGGGGGGGCCACATAGAGGGGTGCCTAAAAAGCCATTTGAATCCTATTCCAGGAACCAGTGACACGGTAGTCTTTATGTAATGTTACCCAACAGAAAGTGGAAATACTGTATTGACAAATTGGTTCCTGCGGGGAGGAGGGCGGATCAGACCTGGGAGGGGGGCAATGGGCAAGATCAGCGTGGCACATGCCAAATCCCAACCCCCTTCCTGGGCCTGATCTGCCTTCATGGAGTAACGTGGACTCATGCCAGCTATTGAGCTGGCGCAGGTCCGAGTTGCCCCATAGCGGCTGCTGGGGCTTAGCCTGGGACAAGGGGACAAATGTCCCCTTACCCTGAGGAGTCCTCTAGCAGCTGAAAATCTCCTGCGGAATGCAACAGAAGCCATGCCATTGCATCGCCGTGCGGGGATGTAGGTAGGATTGGACTGCCCGTGTCTGAACTCACCTTTCCCTCCCTGAGTAACTTTGCTGGTGTGTGTGTTCCTTCTGCAGGTCACCTTGGTCTGTGCATCCTGTGCATCCTGGTCTGTGCATCTGTGCTATACAAAGTGAGGACAATGAGAAGTAGCGCCTTTCGCTGCAATTCCAGAAGTTGAGAGGTTGACCTCCTGGGTGAGGAGGTGCCAAATCCATCAGCTCTGGCCACTGAGTTTTAGTGAGGTGCCTTCATGCTGTGGAAATAGGTGTGTGTGTGTGTGTGGGGGGAGAGTCTGTTCCAGTGAGGTTTTTTGCTGCTTTCGCATTTTAAAACAATTGTTCTGTGGTTTGGTGGTTGGTTTATTTAAGAGATAAAGAGACAGCAATATAAGTCATAAATAAAAACAAATAGGCTGCAGCTATCATTTTGCACAATAATATATATCTGTTAGTGGGTACAAGATTAGGAAGATGAGGATTTCTTCCAGGAAAGACTAGAGAGACCACTCCTCAGCCATCACTCACTGGAAGCCATTCCATTCTGTTCCTTCTTTGTACTGTGTCTGTTCATTTGCCAAGCTGTGCAACAGCCAGGACCCCCCCCCCCTCCAGTACATACTGGGGCATCTTGCAAAGACCATTTTTGCTGACACTAACAAGTTACCGTATTGGTCTGAGTATAAGACTCACTTTTTTCTCCTAATTTAAGTTTTTTAACTAGGGATGCGTCTTATAATCAGGCATAAATTTAATGCCAGTGATTTAATTAATTTTTTTTAATAGCACCAAACTTTAAGGGTGTGTCTTATAATCAGGTGCGTCTTATACTCGGGACAATACGGTATATGGGAGAGTACCTTTACAGGTGGCGACAATGCCCTGTGTAGTTTGTTTAACAGCAATACATGGGGACAGTGTCACCCTAAGGCCAGTTATCTGAAAGGTCTTCGCTACAATCTCCCCCCAGTAATTCCTGCCGCCCATGGCGCACACGACCTCCATGTGGTCTGAGAGGTGGCTTGTTTTAATCTTGGAGCTTTGCAGAGACAGGTTCTGAATGGTTTGAAATAAATACATAACTTAAACGCCACACGTGTATTCACAATACCCTTCCCTGGTCTAGTGCTGTCTGATAGCACCAGTGACTTCTCTGGCCTACAGGGTCTGGCTGGCGGCAGGCCAGGACCTCTTCCCTGTGTGAGGAACAGACCCCTGATGTGGAGAACGCAAAAGGGAACAGACCCATCCCGTGGCTTTTGAGAGCTCTGGCCTGAGTCCTGGGTGCAGATCAGCCAAAATGCACGTACCTGCCTGGAAGGAGTGGCACAAGGCTATGAGCAAGCCGGTTGTAAATTTCCCAGATCTCTTGTTATCCTGATGCAACTCAGTCACGTTGCCTCTACTAGCCCTAAAGATGTCACAACTTCCGCAGCCGTTAGAGCAACTCTCCTTGTCTTGCATTATCTGCATGGAAGTACCCTGCAAACCCCATCCCCCTGCCCACACAGATTGTGTGTGTGTGTGTGCGTGCGTGCGCGCGCGCGTGCGTGCGCGTGCACACACACACAATCTGTGGTCATGTTCCTTCCTCTTAGTCACGAGAGGATGGATGTTGTTATCCTGAGCCAGCAAAATATATCCTAGGAGGTCACCACTGCCAAGCTGCCCTGGTGGACCATTGTTGAGCCCACGGCTGACGTGACAAGTTGCAAGGTGAAGCAACTGATAGTAATCTGTATTGGGATTAATTTTAGTTGGGATTTTAGTTTTAACTGGGATCTCCTACTGAAGGGTAGCCAACAAATTTACCAAATTAAAAAAAATAAAAATACTCATGATGATATCTTGAGGATTTTTATTTTGTGCCACCGTGTAGGGAAGCTCTTCGTAGCAGAGAATCTGCCCTGCATGCAGAAGGCCCCCCCGGGGGGGGGCATCTCCTGGTAGGGCTGGGAAAGACACATCCCCCCCCCGGACAGACAGCTTGGCCAGTTCTGGTGGACAGGTCGATGAAAGTGTCGACCCAGTGTGTGGCAGCTGTGAAGAAGGCCAATTCCATGCTTGGGATAATTAAAAGAGGGAATGAGAATAAAACGGCCAATATTATTATGCCCTTGTACAAATCAATGGTAAGGCCACATCTGGAGTATTGTGTCCAGTTCTGGTCACCACACCTCAAAAAGGATATACAGTAAAACCTTGGATTGAGAGTAACTTGGTTTGAGAGTGTTTTGCATAACAAGCAAAAAAAATTAATAAATTTTAACTTGATTAACAAGCGATGTCTTGCATTACAAGTAGGTTTTGGAGCCCGAGGAGCAGCTGCTCCGGGCGTGGGGCGCTACGCTCAGGCTCCACCACTGAACGGCTGCCTTCTCACGCTGCCCTCACGATCGTGCATAGAAGGAAAGGTGCATGGAGGAAGCCCTGTGAGGAAAGGCGCCGGTGAGGCCCATTACGCCTCTGCGAGTAGTCTCTCTCGCTGCGGGATTGTGGGTAATCGTCTCCCAGTCTCAGTCCAGTGAGCCAACAGAAAGCACTGATCCTGTTAGTGATAGACTTCCTACACAATAACGTCCTACACAACAACGTTCGTGATAGACGTCCTACACTCCTCCTTCTCTCCTCTCTCTCGTCTCCCTCACATCAGCCACGATTCTTTTCAAAGGTAAAGTGCAGGTTAATTTGTGGAACGAATTATCTGAGTTTCCATTATTTCTTATGGGGAAATTCGCTTTGATATATGAGTGCTTTGGATTACAAGCACGTTTCCGGAACGAATTATGCTCTCAATCCAAGGTTTTACTGTAGTTGAATTGGAAAAGGTGCAGAAAAGAGCCACCAGAATGTTTCGTGGGCTGCACGAATGAGGAAAGGCTACAGCGTTTGGGGCTTTTCAGTCTAGAAAAAAGGTGCCCAAGAGGGGGACATGATTGAGACGTATAAAATTATGCATGGGATGGAGAGAGTGGATAGAGGGAAATTCTTCTCCCTCTCACACAACACCAGAACCAGGGGACACGCACTAAAATTGAGTGGAGGAAGAGTTAGAACGAACACAATAAAATATTTCTTTACCCAGCGTGTAATTCATCTGTGGAACTCCTTGCCACAGGAGGTGGTGATGGCACCTGGCCTAGATACCTTTAAAAGGGGTTTGGACAGATTCATGGAGGAAAAGACCATCACAGGTTACAAGCCATAAGCAACCTCCTGGTTTTAGAAGTAGGTTTTCTCTGTGCCAGGTGCAGGGGAGTGACAACGGGAAACAGGTTATCTTGTTGGCTGTGTGCTCCCTGAGGTATCTGGTGGGGCCACTGTGTGATACAGGAAGCTGGACTAGAGGGGCCTTTGGCCTGATCCAGCAACCGGGCTCTTCTTATGTTCTTATGTTCTGAGCTGAGTGGACCAGTGAGTGACCTGACTGCAGAAGGCAGCTGCATGCTGAGTGATGAGTGTTCTTTATAGAAAAGTGAGATATATGTCTCTATGAAATAAAATAATAGGCAATGCAAAATGTTGTTATCTCTACTTGATTTTTACTCGCTGGGGCTCAACTGGTTAGGAACAGGATTTTGAGCAGTTGTATTTACTCCTTTTAAAAAAAATAATAACTTTGTCTGAATAACTAGATAACATACAACCTTTTACTGCAGCAGACCATAAAAGCCACCTACTTATTATTACCAGACACAGGCGCACATATATTATGCAAACATAATATATTATGCACATATATTATGCAAAGCAAACTAAAATGAACAGGAAGTATTTGTACCTTTTTATGCGTGCCTGGGATGGGATCCATTTTGGCCTTGGCCAGGCAGTTTGTGTCCAGACACTTCCTTGAATTGAACCCCTCCAACCTGGTTGGGTCCCCATATCGGCATGTATGAATAGGCCAGAGTGCTGCTTTCTCCTGAGAGTCAACTGCTGTTGGGCCATCCAGTTCAGCAGTGTGACCTGGGACAGTTTGCGCCCTGAAACGGACCACCAAATGGCACCTTGTCCCTTTCCTTTCGCCTTGTTTTCTATTAAAATCACACCCCAGTTTCTTCTTTCTTTCAAATATCTTGCCCCTCCTCCCTTTTCCATTAGGCAGGGAAGAGGGAAAGCAACATGGTGCTATTTTGCCTTCCATCCATGGGGGGCAGTGTTGTCTCGGAAAACAGGCTCGCAACTTGACACCGGAAGTGGCCCACTTCACCTTTCTTCATGGTAGGGCTGGCCCTGGAGCAGTTTTGACCAGCAGCACCTCTCCAAGTTTTCAGGCAGAGTCTGTCCCAGCTCCACTGGGAGATGCTGTCAGGGACTGAATATACTCACGTGTATTCCAAAGGGAGGCATTTTAATTCATATACACATGCCAGTATATACAATTAATAACTGTAATACAAAACATCTGTTTTGTACTCTGATATCTCCACTACTAGCATACATAAAGATCAACTGGTATTTGTACGGTATATGCTGTTCATTTATTTTTTACAGGTTTGTCATGATTTTTCTACTCTCTGTTCCTAAAACATAATATAAAACATAGTAAGAGTCTGGCTTAGTGGGGAGAGCTGCTGCCTTCAAAGCCCGAAGACCGGTGAACTTGATAAGTTCGAGACACGCCGCCGGCAAAGAGCTGTGTAAGCCTCCAGGAGGAGAGATAAGAGCTTCCAGCTGCGTCGGTCGAGTGTGGGAGGTGCCAGCCAGCAGAAAAAAGTCAGACTGTAAAAGGATACCACTTGGAAAGTTGCTGTTCATGAAAGATTGGACATTTATATACGGTATTGTAAAAAACCCAATGGGGGGATAGGACAGCCTGCCCATGTACACCGCCTTGGATTAAAGTTGGAGGAGAAATCCATTGACCCAGAAAGGTGGTATATAAATACTATATATTATTATATTATTATTGTTTTTTTCAAGCAAAAACATAGTTGGTTTAAAAAGCGACCAAAACTGACAACAGCAGGTGGCTCTTAAGTCATGAGGAGTGCTGCAAATCTTTCCTTCCTTCCTTCTTACCCCACCAGGCCCAGCTCTTGGTCCACTGCCCTTGTGCTCTCCGTTTCTGCCTTGTCTTACAACCCGTGGGGTTCTTTGCTCCCACAATTACTCTGCAGAGACTGTTCTGCAAGCAAAAATATCAGCAGGAGGAGGAGGAGGCAGGCAGGCAGCTGGACTGGTAGCGTAGCATTCCAGGACCGGAGCCAGAGGGAGGAGGGCTCCCTCCCTGTGCCACCTAGAAAGAGGATTTCACGGGGTGCTTTTGCTTCAGAACTAGAGGGCTTGAGAAGAGGTTCGTTTTCACTCTCAGTTGCTAGCAATCGACATCATAAAGAATAAATGCCTGAGGCTCCTGGGCTGGAGGGAGAGAAAGGACTCCGTCCAACAGCCTCATCTGCAGTGTTTTTGAAATTCTGTATGTCTGTGTATGTGTGTTTTGCAAAACTGTGTCAGTGACTGTGGGTTAATTTAGCCTCTGGAGAGAGATCAATTTAGCATGTGGCAAACAAATGTCCCCGAGCGAGAACCGCAAGGGAAGATTTGGGAAGGAGGCCAGGAAACGGGGGTGGGGGGGAGTTCAACCAAAAAAACCTGCTCAAGCTGGGAGAGCTACAGGAGAGGAGGAGTTTGAGAGTTCACCCTTGCACTGCCAGCCTTGCATTCAAACTAGAATACAATTTTAGCCTTGGAGCTACAAAAACCCAGCAAATGTGCTCAAGTTCAAGAATATGAAGGACTGTGCGGAGGAATATGCAGACGCAAGCGTTGTGGGCCTCTGATGCTCACACGCCACAAAGGCATTTGCACACAGCGTGTACAGTCCCCAAGCAGACTCAGGAAAACACAAGCCATAGGGAAGGGTGAGAAAAATCTTGGACAAGCTACCGTATTGACCTGAGTATAAGACTCACTTTTGTCCCCTAAGGCAAGTCTTTAAAGTAGGGGTGCAGCCTACAATCAAAGTCTAGCGTTTTCTGCCTAGAGTTTTCTGCAAAGTCCCTTTTTCAAGACTCTCCAAGTCTCTTTCAAAGGTAAAATTCTTTTTCTTTTTCAGCTCTTAATCACTTGCTAAATGGCCAGGATCTCTCTAGCAACCTCTAGCCTCAGAAGCATTTGAAAAAATTAACCCTTAAGTTCCAGCCCCAGGACTCTGTGGAAACTAAGATATTTATTGATCCTGCAGTTTGAAAGTTGAGAGCAAGAGCTCCTGCATAGGCTTATCATATCCAAAGGGGGACAGAGTGCCAACCTTTAGGCTGCAATCCTATGCACACCTTCCTGGGAGTAAGCCCCATTGAATGCAATAGGACTTTCTTCTGAGTAGACATGCATAGGATTGTGCTGTTAATTTGGGCAGGTACAGCTCATCATCATGGAAGGGTGCAACAAGCTGCACCTGCCCAAATTCCAAAGGTTAAAGGTAGGCACTCTGTCCCCCTTTGGATCTGGGAAGGCTACTTATACTAGGGTGCCCAGATTCAATAAGGGAGGGTCAGGGTGTCTATGCCTTTAACTCTAAAGCTGTACTGTTTTACTATTCTACTAATGTGTATATTTTCTTTAAATTAAAAAAAGTTTAAAATGTATTTTTTAAAAAATAGCACCAAATTTTAAGGGTGTGGCTTATAATCAGGAGCGTCCTATACTCGGGGCAATACGGGTATTATCTCTTTGTTCAATATTGCTTTGGCCCAAACAGGAGCCTACACAACAGAAGCATAACTAGAGTGAGAGCAATAAGGCCCCAGCATCGTCTCCACATGGAAGATGGGTCAGAATGCTGACTTTGATTACTGGTTGTCTCCTGCCTACTGGAGCATCCTTCCTTCCTAGAGGTGCCTACCAGGGATGCCCTATATCAGGGGTGCACAACTTGGAAGTAGGTAGGGGCCAAAATGAATAGACTAAACTTCTTCGGGGCCGCACGGGGGTCGTGTCAAGGAACCGTGATGTCACTTCCTCAGGAAGTGACATCACAGGGTGTGTGTCCATGAGCCAGAAAATATCCGGAAAAGCAACATATTAATAAATAAATAAAGATATTTACAGAATTAAAAATTCGGATTTGCCCTCCCACTGTGAATCCGAGCCTCCTCCTCACACAGAGCAGTGACAGCGCCAACGGGACAAGCCCCAAAACCTCTGCGCCTGTTGGCACACAAGAGGAGACGCGGCTCTTCCGGCTCCTGGCTGAATGCCAGGAGACTCCAGCTGATCGGCGGTGTTCAAACACCGCCTTCAGCAACGGCCTCAAAGCCTCTGGGCTAATGGGCTCGCAAGGCTCAGTGACTTTGTCCTTCTCGCTCGGCGACCCGAGCAAGAAGGCTGCACAGCTACGCGACTGGAGCGAAGACATCGGAGATCCCTCGGCGCTCTCTTCGTAAGCAACGTGCACCAAGGGATCCCCGATTTCTTCGGGGGGCACCGGAAATCCTTCGGAGGGCCGCAAGCGACCCTGGGGCCGCATGTTGTGCACCCCTGCCCTATATTCTGCTTCCTTCAGATGTTAAAGCCTGTGTGGTCTTGGTTAGACAAGGACTGGGCAGACCTGGGTTCAAATCAGAGAAATTATTTCAGGGAAGGGGTGGGATATAAACGATATGACTTGTTTTCAGGCAGGTTTTCGTCTGATGTTTGGTGATAATTAAGTCATTCTTATTTTATTACACGCAAAAAAATAAACTACAGAAGTTTCTTTCTGGAGGGCTTAAAAGTGGACTGTAACTCCTTAAATTACAGCGCAATGCTGTGTAACTTTGGAGTGGTGTGGCTGTCGCTGCGCCGCTCCAGGGTGTCGTAAAAGGATGGATTAAAGTAAGAGCGTTTGAAATTGTCTGCTTTGCGAACTGGATCTCAAACGTTTGCTAGTGCAGGTGCTGAATTTTGAAATTCTGACTATCTTAAGTATTTTAGGAATTCAAACGCTGTGTGACCACAGAAATGCACATCTATGCGTGTCCATGTGTTTTCTGTGTGTTTTTAATACATGTTTTGAAGTTACCGTATGTCAAAAATACATGATTTCAAGATAGCATTAAAGCCCTTGAAAAACGTTTGTTCATTTGGTTTGCACAATATCATAAGAACAACCCCTTGTCCTTTCAGTATGAAACACATACACTAGTTTTCTTCTGCTAAATTCTGAACACAACGGGGCTTGCTTCTGAGTAGACATGCCTAGGATTGTGCTCTAGGACTTAACAAGCTACACCTGCCCACATTCCTTCTCCTAAAGGTCTAGCACTCTGTCCCGGTTGGAGATCTGGTCAGCCTACTTAAACCTCTAAGGTGCTGTTATTTTCAGGAAACATCAGCCTGATGATCACAACTGAGCCTAGGCCAGGTGTTGCTGTTCAAAAGCAAAGCCGGGAGGACGTGTGCAATGTGAATGATGAATGCTTTAAAATGTGAATCCTTCCTGCTAAATGCAGCTCAGTCGCTGACATCACCCCAAAGTCGTTTATGCGTTGACGGATCCCTTTTCCAGCTTCCCCTGCCTTAATAGGTTTTCAGTGCTGTCTCTTTAAGGCAAGAAAACTCTTGGCTGCCATGTGGGCGTCTTTGCTGCAGAGAGAGCCAAACCAAACAACCCTGGTCCCCTCCCCTCCTTCATCACGTTTCTATATCCAGCCTGCTGAGACTGGATCTCTCTTGCTCAGAAAATATTTGGCAGCTGTGGAGGAGCGAAAAAAGAACAGAAAAGGAGGGCTTGTGTGGGTTTGGTTCCTATTCCCCTCCTTAACCACAATGGTGGTGAAAGTTCTCAAGCAAGACACATTTGAGCAGGCTTGCTTTGCTTTTTATTCATTGGCTAGTTTCAGAGAAAGAACAAGAAGAGACTGCAAGGGCAAGTCAAGCAGTATTTGGAAGAGGAGAACCATCACAAGCACAACCTTCCCTCCTCTCCTGCAGTCTGTTTCAGCCGCCTTGTCTGGGAGCTGGGCAGTTTCTAGCTCTATGGTGCTTTACTGACCGGCTGGACTGCGTCAGCAGCGCCGCTGCCATCCCCTCACGGAGTCATGATCGCGCTGCATGTTTCCAATAATGTGTGCAAAGAGCTTTGAGCATTTAGGAAAAGCGCTTTGTGTGAAAACTGTTGTTGAGAGACGGTGCAGGCCAGAACACAGATGCTGGGCCAGGAAGACCTGGGTTCAAATCTCTGCATAATCCTCAGTCTAGCCTACCTCACAGGCTACCTGGGATGGTAAAATATCACTCTGAGCTGCTGGGAGGAAGGGTGGTTGACAAATGTAACCATCAAAGAATGTTTACTGTACATTTCCACAACTTCACATGATTTTGGCCTGGCTCACACATACATAGAGGGTCTCCGCTTGATGACCTTTGGCCTGTGTGAACTATCTCTGCATTGTGTATGGTGCTTTGTGGTGATTAGCCTGCGATGGCTCATTCATACCAGGCCTCCTGAGGCTCTGACCCTAAGGCTCAGGAGCAAAGCCTTTGAGCCAACAGGTGGAGCTTGGTAGGCTAGAAGCAGGCAGAGCCGATGGTAGGGGACGGGGGCCTGGGGGCTAGGGGGGTGGAGCTAATTGCAAAAACACTTGAGCCAAGCAGCAAACCCTCTTGCTCGCTTCTGTTCCTTCACCTTGAGATGTTTCTTTGTCTCCTGGGGGGCCTGAGAAAGAGGCTGAACCCCTGAAATTTCAGGTCAAACCTGAGACCACATACACCTGGGTAATCATTTGATGGAACAGACCAGGGACGTCACGTGAGATGAGGGGAGGCAGAGCCACAGAACTGCCCGGCCGTCATAGTCCATGTCAGGAAACAGCCGCAGCCTCCCCTGTGATTGCACACATGCTCCACCCACTAGGCTGCGGCTATTTCCTGTGGACTACCACAGGGGCAGACAGTTCTGCCTCCCCTCACTGCACGTCCGTGGCACAGACAATGGGCAATGAACAGATGTATGCCATTCTGATGACTCCGACGTGTATTTGTCACCAGCAGCATGGTGGGCACTGCTGCACAAAGAATGGAGACGGCATGCATGGTGCCTGTCTGTACCGGCCCCCACGGGGGAGCTGTGCTGAGGCGGGAAGTGCCCTGGCGATCTATATGTGAGAACCATGACACTTCCACACGTTACTGATGATGTGGGGAGCGGCTTTGATTATTTAAAAATATTGGGTTGCCACCTTTCTGTCCCATTAATGGGGATAAACAAGACAGCTTGCCCAGTAAACACGCAGACAATTTATAACTTCACAATATACAACTGTAATTAACTAAAAGCGGAGGAGGATCCCAACCAAGGCCAAAGCATAAACTGGAGAACAACAACATGATTACAACAGGCCAAATGGCCTTAATGGAAAGGCCTTAACAAACCCTTTAAAGACTGGCATGATGGGGATAAGGATAAGCAACCTCCTGGCTTTAGTAGTAGGCTATTTCTGAATGCCAGATGCCAGGGAGTGGCGACAGGATGCAGGTCTCTTGTTGTCTTGTGTGCTGCTCCCTGAGGCATCTGGTGGGGCCACTACCGTGTGATACAGGAAGCTGGACTAGAGGGGCCCTGGGCCTGATCCAGCAGCCAGGCTCTTCTGAGGTTCTTATGGCAGTGATGGAGCCAGCTGGGCCTCACAGGGAGGGAAGCCCACAGCCTGGGTGCTGCTATGGGAAAGGTGGCCTAGTCCACACTTCTTCAGGTCAGGTGGCAGTACGTGGCTTCAGGTGATGAATGGTGTGTGAGCAGCCATGTGTGGGAGAAGACGGGCCTTCAGATATCCTGGTCCCAAGCCTTGCAGGGATTTACTGGTAATAAGAAACACCTTGAATTGAGCCCAGAAGCCCACTGGTAACCAGTGCAGATTGTAAAGCACTAGTGTGATGTGCTCTAACCAGTGCTCCATAGAGTACCCCGGGGGCAACATTCTATACCAGCTGATGCTTCTGGACTGTCTGCAAGGGCAGCCCCATGGAGAGCGCATGACAGCAGTCCAGACACAACGCGACTAACGGCCCAATTCTATGCGGTCTACTCAGGAGTAAGTCCCCTTGTGTTCAATGGGGCCTACTCCCAGGAAAGTGTGCACAGGATTATAGCTTAAGAAGTCATGAATTACTGCGGTCCAATCTGCCTTTGACAGGAGGGCTTGCAGCTGGTGCACCAGCCAAAACTGGGTGAAAGCACGCCTGACCGCAGTGCAGCTTGCCCCTGAGCATCCAGGAGGAAGGCAAGGTCCAGACGTCTCTGCGCCAGACAATATACCACATGGATTCCCAAACCCGCTCTGCCTTCACAGCTTTACCTCTTCATGGTGACTGCCTCGGTTTCTGTACTCAGTCTTTTTCTGTAGAAATGCACCTGGTTGAGAGAGCACTGTTAGGGTTGGAGGAACCTCTGTGGCATTGCCAACAGGCCAGGATGTTCTGAGTATAGGGAGGGGTCCAGCATGCAGAAGGTCCCAGGTTCAACCCCTGGCAGCATCACCAGGTAGGGCCAGTCAAAGACCCCTAACAGGAAATCCTGCAGCGCCTGCTGCCACTGGCACAATGGCCTGACTCACAGCGCAATCCTATCCAACTTTCCAGCGCTGGTGCAGCCGCAATGCAGCCCCGAGGTAAGGGCAGAAGCGTCAGGCGGGATAGGGGGTAGGCGGTGGGCCCTGGGTGGCACGTGGGGGGGGGACAAAGCGGGCGGGTGGCGGTGGGAATGTTGGACTCTCCCACCCGCCCTGCGTCTCTGAGGTGCTTTGCAGCGGTGGCGGTGGTGACATCACTTCCGGTGGTGGCGTCATGGTGTGTGTGTGTGGCAGTTTGTATGCCGCCCCCCCCCCGCTTGTGGGTGCTGCTACGCTGCTGGGTAAGGGAACAACTGTTCCCTTGAAGAGGCCTCCATGACTGCCCCTGCACTGCAAAATGCAGTGTGCGCCCTGTTGGCACAGCTACACCGGCGCTGGAAAGTTGGTTCGGATTGGGCTGTCGGTGTGTGTGAGGGTTGCAGCTTCATCTGCGTTCTGGCTGGAAATGAGTTTTAGAGAGCCTAGAAGGCAGTCAACTTGGGAGCCTTCCTGGCAAAATGGCTTCGCTCCCATACCCATCCTCAGACCTCGTAGACACTAGCCATGACCCCAAAGCTCTCACACCCAAGGACTTTAGCAATCAAAAGCTGGGGAACAACTGTCGGTCTGAAGACACCAGAGCTTCTATAAATGATCCTGAATGTGTATGTAAGTGATAAACGACATTTAAAACTTCTACAGTACTTTCACTTTTTAACATCCCCCCCCCCCTTGTCTGGTGGAATTAAAGGAGAAGGTGGCTTTTGCGTTCCAGTACATCTGCTTTGCAAAACTGAGAACACATTCATCGGAAAGTACAAGCTGAAAGCCATGACCCAGAACATTCTATAATATGTCCAACAGCAGAACAGGCTCCACCCCGGTCTGAACGCATGCATTCGTCTCTTTGAATGAAACGTGGAAGGCTTTCCATTTCTACTGTGATGGGGAAGGTGCCTGAGGGTGTTCTGAAGAAAGCTGTAAACAGTGGTTATGTAACTGGCTATATAGCCACATCCTTTCAAAAATCGCCTCCTGCACTTTAAATAAAAATGCAGTTAGTCGTTCATTACATACAGGAGTATGGAAGAGGCAAATCAAGCAAATAACATGAATGAGAAACCCCTGTTAAATACTTTGTAATGCTTACCATCAGGGTGGCTAAACATTGGTAATAGTTAGGCTGACCAGATCTCCAACCGGGACAGAGTGCTAGACCTTTAGGAGAAGGAATGTGGGCAGGTGTAGCTTGTTAAGTCCTAGAGCACAATCCTAGGCATGTCTACTCAGAAGCAAGCCCTGTTGTGTTCAATGGGGCTTGCTTCTGAGTAGACATGCCTGGGATTGTGCTCTAGAACTTAACAAGCTACACCTGCCCACATTCTTTCTCCTAAAGGTCTAGCACTCTGTCCCGGTTAGAGATCTGGTAAGCCTAGTAATAGTGTACCTAGTATATGCCTGTGATAAAACAGAAGCCCTAATCTGTTAATGACATGAGTCCAGAATTGAGGGTGGTAGCTAGCCAGATTAGTTAATGCAGAGTACATTTGTTTCTCCATGAAACAATTGCACTCTTTTTACCTTTTCCATGAAGTCTCTCTCACAACCCCTTAGCCCCCAATGTAGGCAGGGGTTCGTAACCAGTGGTACTAGTAGAGTACCACCAGTGGTACTTTGGCCAACTGCTGGTGGTACTAGGACTGCTGGAACCCTGCCTGCTCCAATGCAGTGCTTTCGGCGGCACATTTTAGCTCCCGAGAAGCTCCTGCCTTTGGCTGAGCCTCTCGGGAAAGCTGAGAAGGGTCCATCCACCTGCCCAGATCCCCCTACCTGCATTTTCTGGCCTCCAAAAACCAGAAAACCAGGAAGTAACTGGCGATGATGTCATCGCCAGTCATTTCCGGTGGTATGCAGCAGGAGAGTGGCGCCAGAGGTAGGAAGGGGTTGAGAACCCCTGCCCTCGGGCCTACTGTCACGAACCCTAAGTATGTGTAACTGAAATAAAAGCATCTTCTTCTCCTTATCCAGTGGCCTAGCCAGACACCCCCCCAGGGGGCGGTGGTCACGTGACACCCCCACGCGACTGCCCAAGCCCCGCCCCTTCATCCCGATTCGGCCACTTCCGGTGTTTTCCCCTATTTACAGCGCAAACAGCCCTGGTGGGCAGGTGGGCCAATCCCCAACCTGCCGCCGGGCCGAAAATGTGCCTTTTAGTTACCGCTGCCGCCATTTTTGCCACCGGGTAAGTTGCACCCCCCAACGCCCTGGCACTGTCGCCTGGGGGCGGTGCCCCCCTGCCCCCCTAACGACACCTCTGTTCTTACCCTTTCTCCATTTCCCTCCCCTTCTTCTGTTGTATTCCATGTGTCCAGTTTTAGACGGTTGACTCCTTCGGAGGGGCCTGTCTTGCCTTCTTGGGCTTTGTAAAGCACATTGACGAAGGCCAAGGGACATCTGCATTGATACCGGTAGATGTAAAGCATGTAAGGTCCCCCTCTGAGTGTTTACAGTTTTCTTCGTCAAATTTCTTCCCACATACACAACGTTTTTCTTTTCTGGAGCAAAATAGTTTTTAAAAAATGACGAATGCAATCCTCCCCACAGGTCAACAACTTACTGAGCACAGCACACCCACTCACTCTTCTAAAGGGAAGAGTCTGCTGATCTATGGTGACCAGTGCCCAAGCCTGGTGTCCTTCAGTCATCAGCAGAATATGTCAAAATGGCATCAGCCACCTCTGTGTGTGCCTCTTATTAAGGGACAGGATCTCACTTGTTTGTAGTGCTCGCAGTGCATACATGCGCACTATGCAACAAATGCAGCCAATTACCTTCCCTGGTGCCTTGTGCAAGCTTGTGCTATGATGGCACATGCATTCACACTGGCAACAGAAACTGCTCCGCTGACTCCTCCCTGCCCCCACCCCACCCCAGTTTTTCATCCTCCAATTCTAGCAGCCACCCAAGAGGATAACAGTCTGTCTGAACCTGTACAATTCTGACTGGTGCTCAACCTGACTATGGCTGTGTGCACCCCTTCTCCCCCCCCTTCTGTCTGTTGTTTACAGCTACCCACACTCTTGCATTTCATCTTTATTATTATTTTTTATTTATTTAAAAAAATTATATCCCGCCTTTTCCTATGCCAAAAGGCAAATGCCCATTATGTGAGCATTTGCAACATATAGCAGGTAAAACACAAAGACATGCACCAATTTTTTTTCTAGGCAAGAGGGTGTGTGATGAAACAGGAGGGGATGGGATGTATGAGTTGACAGACACTCCTGCTGCTGCAGTAAAGTCTTTCTACTCGCAGACTCAGAGTGTATGCTGGCTGGCAGCTTTTTGTTGTGTTTAAATTAGGCTGTACAATTGCATGGGGATCTCACTCCAACTTGACTGAGCATATCTCCAAATATGATGGAGCAGGTTGCTGAAAAAAGGAAAACTTTCACAGCAAATTACCAAAAAAAAGGTCCCATAATTTTAACAGCAATTGTTTAACTCCCTTTCATCCCCTGGGTGCCGCCTCTTTGCAGAAGTTGGACTCCGTACTGACATTCTGACACTCCATTTATTGCCAGTGACTAATATTTTACCAGGTTGTACTTGAGGACTAGCTGAGATGCATTGCACGTGCTCGTTTTGTTACTTAGAGCACAGAATGTTGGCAGAGGATCAATTTTCTCATTGAAAACCACAGGAGAAAAACTGATCATTTAACCCAGTCCCAGAATGTGGTGATTCTTGGTTAACGGTATAAGTAGTGTCAGGTTGCGTTTTGTTCATGTGCTTGCTTTCAGATGTTACACAATTATAATTAGCTACCTTGTCAAGAAACAGTTTCTCTAGTGTGCTTTTCCTGCTGTTCAAAATCCTCTTACTATGATGATGAATGTGAAGGGGGAGCTAGAGATTTGTTAGACAGTGACTGAAGTTAGCTAATAGTTTGATTTTGTAACATTTACAGCCCAATCTTGTCCAGGGCCGCCACAGAGTTGAAAAGCACGCTATGCTGGATCCTGGGCAGGATTGGGCCAGTGCAGCGGGGGAGAGGGACGTTTGTCCCATCCCCCTGGGTAATACCCCAGCCGCCCCTATGGGTCTTCTTGGATGTACGCCGGCAAAATGGCCAGCACAAATCCAAGGAACCCGTGTAATGCCGGCCAGGCCCGGGATGGGGGATAGGATCCGGTGGAGCACGCCGGTGGAGTGTGCCGCCTGGCGGGCTAATCACCCCCTCCTATTCCGCCCCATTCCGCCCTCCCCACACACCCCTGCCGCCCAGCGCAGGACTTACCTGCACTCACTGGAGGTGTCCTCTCTCTGGTGGAGAGCGAGCGGCGCCGGCCTCACTGCTGGTGCCGCTTTTACCCAGGAGCAGCGGAGCGGCCAGCAGCCACAGACTGGATTGAGCTATTAAGCATTTTCCTTGAGGATGGACCTGCGCTGGGGGCTTTTGTAGTAGCTTCTGAAGTAGTAGGGGCTTCTGAAGTAGTGAAAAAGAGTGCCCAGGAACTCAGTGCAAAACAAGTCTTATATAGATATGGAGCATGACTATGGACTCAAGAGGTGCCCGTTATTCCAGGTTACGTAACACTAGTGTGGTTTTGTATATGTGAGGATAAGATAGACTCTCTGGACTGCATGTGCTTCTTGGTATATACTGGCAGCTACTAAGGGAGTAAGCCTTAATTAACATTGCATTGATGCTGTGCTGAGAGGCTGCGGCCAGCAAACAAGAAGGGCCTTATTACAGAAATATTGTTTGTTGTGGTGGGTTTAAAGATACTGTCCCTGTTTTTGTGAGACAGTATATCTGGAAGGTCAGGTACTGAGGCTGAAGCTCAAATATTTTGGCCACCTAATGCGAAGAGAGGACTCTCTGGAGAAGACTCTGATGCTGGGAAAGACTGAAGGCAAAAGGAGAAGGGGAAGGCCAAGGATGAGATGGTTAGACAGCATCACCGATGCAACGAACATGAAAATGAGCGAACTCAGGAAGATAGTGGAGGACAGGAAGGCCTGGCGGGATATGGTTCATGGGATCACGAAGGGTCGGACACAACTTAACGACTGAACAACAACAACAACAAGCATTGTCAGTCCTTAACCCATGGATAAGATTTTATCCGAACTACAAGTTTTTCTCATGCTGTGCAAATATTACCAGATTCTTAGCGTTGTAATGTGTAACGTGCAACATAGTATAGTGTGAGACTTGTTCGTCTGACTCTAGGTCATAATTTTTGCTTTTGATGTGAGGAGGCCTGGGTTCAAATCCTCCCAAAGCTCTTGTGAGTGGGGAAAAGGAGTTGGTCATGCCTTTCCAGGGAGTAACAGTGGGAGAGGGCTGTTGTCTTCCCTGCCCTGCTTGCGGGGTTTCTGGAGACAGCTTGCTGGCCATTATGAGAAGAAGCAGAACCTGCATGGAGGGACCTGCTGGTCTGATTCAGCAGTGCACTACAGGTATCCCCTGCTTAACGACGGGGATATGTTCTGGAAAATCCGTCATATAGTGAAACTGTCATTAAGCGAGTCCTCAATGTAACACAGTGGAGTTGTAATAGGGAATGAATGGTAAACACAGTGTACATTATGAGTGTAACACACAAAGCACAACAAGATTCTACCTGTCAATGGAGGTAGAAACACACACACACACACACACACACACACACACACACACACACACACACACACACACACACACACACACACACACACACACAGAGTTAAAGACATTTTTTGCATTTAAAAGACAGTGTTGTTGTTCAGTCGTTAAGTCGTGTCCGACCCTTCGTGATCCCATGAACCATATCCCGCCAGGCCTTCCTATCCTCCACTATCTTCCTGAGTTCGCTCATTTTCATGTTCGTTGCATCGGTGATGCTGTCTAACCATCTCATCCTTGGCCTTCCCCTTCTCCTTTTGCCTTCAGTCTTTCCCAGCATCAGAGTCTTCTCCAGAGAGTCCTCTCTTCGCATTAGGTGGCCAAAATATTTGAGTTTCAGCCTTAGTACCTGTCCTTCCAGGGAACAGTCAGGGTTGATTTCATTTAGGATTGACTGATTTGATCTCCTAGCAGTCCAAGGGACTCTCAGGAGTCTTCTCCAGCACCACAGTTCAAAAGCATCTATTCTTCGGCGCTCAGCCTTCCTTATGGTCCAGCTCTCGCAACCATACATTGCTACTGGGAACACCATCGCCCTGACTATACGAACTTTTGTTGGTATGGTGATATCTCTGCTTTTTATTATGCTATCTAAATTTGCCATAGCTTTCCTTCCAAGGAGTAAGCGTCTTTTAATTTCATGGCTGCTGTCTCCGTCTGCAGTGATCTTGGAACCCAAAAAAGTAAAATCTGTTACTGCTTCCATTTCTGCCCCTTCTATTTGCCAGGAATTGATGGGCCCAGATGCCATGATCTTAGTTTTATTAATGTTGAGTTTCAAGCCAACTTTTGCACTCTCCTCTTTCACTCTCATCAAGAGGCTCTTTAGTTCTTCTTCACTTTCTGCCATTAGAGTGGTATCGTCTGCATATCTGAGGTTGTTGATGTTTCTCCCGGCAATCTTGATTCCGGCTTGCGATTCATTCAGCCCTGCATTTCTCATAATGTACTCTGCATATAAGTTAAATAGGCAGGGTGACAATATACAGCCTTGCCGTACTCCCTTCCCAATTTTGAACCAATCAGTTGTTCCATGGCCGGTTCGAACTGTTGCTTCTTGACCCGCATACAGGTTTCTCAGGAGACAGGTAAGGTGGTCTGGTATCCCCATCTCTTTAAGAACTTGCCACAGCTTGTTGTGATCCACACAATCAAAGGCTTTTGCGTAGTCAATGAAGCAGAAGTAGGTGTTTTTTTGGAACTCTCGTGCTTTCTCCATGATCCAGCGCATGTTGGCAATTTGATCTCTAGTTCCTCTGCCTCTTCGAAACCCAGCTTGTACATCCGGTAGTTCTCGGTCCACGTACTGCTGAAGCCTAGCTTGTAGAATTTTGAGCATAACCTTGCTAGCATGTGAAATGAGTGCAATTGTGCGATAGTTTGAACACTCTTTGGCACTGCCCTTCTTTGGAATTGGAACGTAAACTGACCTTTTCCAATCCTTTGGCCACTGCTGAGTTTTCCAAATTTGTTGGCATATTGAGTGCAGCACTTTCACAGCATCATCATTTAGGATTTTAAGTAGCTCAGCTGGGATATTATCATCTCCGCTAGCTTTGTTGTTAGTAATGCTATCTAAGGCCCACTTGACTTCGCTCTCTAGGATGTCTGGCTCTGGGTCAGTGACCACACCAGCGTGGTCATCAGGAACATTAAGCTCTTTCTTGTATAGTTCTTCTGTGTATTCTTGCCATCTCTTCTTAATCTCTTCTGCTTCTGTCAGGTCTCTGCCTTTTTTATCCTTTATCATGCCCATCTTTGCACAAAATGTTCCCTTGATATCTCCAATTTTCTTGAAGAGATCTCTAGTCCTCCCCATTCTGTTGTTTTCCTCGATTTCCTTGCATTGTTCATTTAAGAAGGCCTTCTTATCTCTCCTTGCTATTCTCTGGAAATCTGCATTCAGTTGTTTATATCTTTCCCTTTCACCTTTGCTTTTCGCATTCCTTCTTTCCACAGCTATTTGTAAAGCCTCATCTGACAGCCACTTTGCTTTCTTGCATTTCTTTTTCTTTGGGATGGTTTTAGTTGCTGCCTCCTGTACAATGTTACGAACTTCCGTCCATAGTTCTTCAGGCACTCTGTCTACCAGGTCTAGTGCCCTAAACCTATTCTTCACCTCCACTGTATACTCATAAGGGATATGGTTTAGGTCATATCTGACTGGTCTAGTGGTGTTCCCTACATTCTTCAATTTAAGCCTGAATTTTGCAATAAGAAGCTCATGATCTGAGCCACAGTCAGCTCCAGGTCTTGTTTTTACTGATTGTATAGAGCTTCTCCATCTTTGGCTGCAAAGCACATAATCTATCTGGTTTCGGTATTGACCATCTGGTGATGTCCATGTGTAGAGTCGCCTCTTGTGTTGTTGGAAAAGAGTGTTTGCTATGACCAGCGTGTTCTCTTGACAGAACTCCGTTAGCCTTTGCCCTGCTTCATTTTGCGCTCCAAGGCCAAACTTGCCTGTTGTTCCGTTTATTTCTTGATTTCCTACTTTAGCATTCCAGTCTCCTATGATGTAAAGGACATCTTTTTTGGGTGCTAGTTCTAGAAGGTGTTGTAGGTCTTCATAGAACCGGTCAACTTCATCTTCTTCGGCATCAGTGGTTGGGGCATACACTTGGATTACTGTAATGTTGAATGGTTTGCCTTGGATTCGAACTGAAATCATTCTGTCGTTTTTGAGGTTGCACCCCAGTACTGCCTTTCCCACTCTTTTATTGACTATGAGGGCTACTCCATTTCTTCTAAGGGATTCATGCCCACAGTAGTAGATATGATGGTCACCTGAATTAAATTCGCCCATGCCCGTCCATTTTAGTTCGCTGATTCCCAAGATGTCAATGTTCAATCTTATCATCTCATCTTTGACCACATCCAGCTTGCCTTGACTCATAGACCTCACATTCCATGTTCCTAAGCAATATTGCTCCTTGCAGCATTGGATTTTCCTTTCAACCTCAGACACATCCACAGCTGGACGTCCTATTGGCTTTGGCCCAGCCGCTTCACTCTTTCTGGGTCTACTTGGAATAGTCCTCCGCTCTTCCTCAGTAGCATATTGGACACCTTCCGACCTGAGGGGCTCATCTTCCGGCGTCATATCTTGTAGCCTTTTGGAACTGTTCATGGGATTTTCTTGGCAAGGTTACTGGAGTGGGTTGCCATTTCCTTCTCCAGTGGATCACTTTTAGTCAGAACTCTCTGCTACGACCTGTCCGTCTTGGGTGTCCCTGCACGGCATAGCTCATGGCTTCATTGAGTTACGCAAGCCCCTTCGCCACGACAAGGCAATGATCCATGAAGGGGTTAAAAGACAGTACTGTAGCTTTAATTTTTTTTACACTTTGAGAACCTCCGTCATACACGTGGATCGTCATTAAGCGATCTGTCATTAAGGAGGACACGCCTGTACTTGTGGTCTTGCTAAGAGAGACGTGTTTCTCATGCTGATTAGTCTCTGCCTTCAAAGGTTTGCTAGAACTAACTTCTGCAAGTAAACTTCCAGTTTCCCTTAGAAAGCAACACCGCTTACCTAACCCTTGATTAGCGGATCCTTTCCTTTTTTAACTAATCCCCTTTGCCCTCAGGTCTAGACTGAGTTGCAGGGTTGCTTGCTGCCTTCCGGAATCCATCATCAGGATTATTCTAATTTCACAGAGCGGTTTTGGTTCTTGCTCCCTTATCGTTTGGAGTAAATGCTTCACATTGCACAATGGTATGGCTGATTTCTTCCCAACGCAGCCAACAAATCACCTCCCTGGGTTGCAAAGGAAGTGGGGCGGAGTGGAAGAGGCGCGTGGAGGGAAGCCTCTTCCACGGGAGAGAGGGGGGGCTCCCGGCAGCCGCCTCAGCAACCTCCGCAGCTCGAGACCGAGCGGGGGGGAGGCGGCAGAACAACACCCCTCCCTTCTCCCTCTGCCCGCCCCTCTGTTTTCGCATTCTCGTTATGGGATTGGTAAACCTTCCCTCCGTTTCGCCCGTCCATTTCGTTAGTGATTGGTTATGATCTCTTCATCCCGCCCTCTCCAACTCGGGCTTGTGTTTGGATTGGCTACTTGTCCTCTCAACCGCCTCGCTGTGGCTGCCTGTTGGGTGCGCGCTGCTGGCGCTTGGAGCTCTGATTGGTCGCTGCTCCCTCGCCACCGCCTTCTGGTTTATGCGGGAACGTGCGTCGGCGGCCGTTCTCTGGGGACGGCGGGGGCGGGGCTGTGCGCGCGCGCGCCTCTCCACGTGGGGAGCAGCACGTAGCCACCTCCGGCCCGCCTGGGAGGGAGCCCGGTCACGTGGGCCAGCCGGCCTCCGCGGCCGAGAAGCGGGAAGAGCCTCGTGTCGCCCCCCCCCCCGATCCGCGCTGGCGGGCGCCTCCCGGCCGAGGAAGCCGCCCGCTCGCGGCCCTTCCGCCAAGCCTCCGGCCCGGATGCTGACAAGGCTGGGAGCGGGCGGGCGGGCCTGGGGGGTGGGAGAGCCCTCCATTGTGCCCTCGGTGCTCTGGGCTTTGCCTCCGTCCTGGTAGTGGCTCTGCGCAGCTCCCCGCAGCCGTTGTCCGCTGTTTTTGGCCCCAGGGCCGAGCTGCGCGTTCCATGGAAACTCTGAGACCGGGATTCCCACCCCGGCACAGTTTTCTCCTATAAGGCAGCCATGTGGCGGGCGGGGTCCACCCTTCCCTCTCCCAGTTCTTGGGCCGCGCTGCTGAAACTGCTGTTAGCCCCGGAAGGGAGGGAGGCTTGCATCAGATTCAGGGGAGGGAGGCTTGCATCTGGGCCACAGCATGGGGGAAAGAGTTGTGTGATCTCCCTCCCTGTGCTGTGGTTCCAGTCCAATTGACTCCCCACAGGCACCCAGATCACAGGCTTGCGTTGAGCATATCGATCACAGGCTCTCTTGCTCTGTATGTGTTTAACTCTGTAATGTTAATGTAAACTGAGTTTGATGAGTACTCCCAAAATCCTCTTCTTGACAACTGTGATGAAATAATGGTTTTTTATTCTCAGTGACCCAGCTTGTTTGCTGAAGCTATTTACCTGAAATCACTACAGAGCTTCCATGTGCCGGTGAAATCAAGATTGTTTATGTTTGAGGTCAGGTCCTATCGTGAATTCATACTACTGTTGACCACAAATTTTAATCCGGATAAAAACAAAAAATTAGATTGAAGTCATGGGAAGTGTGCAATGCATATTCAGATTATAGGATACTCTGGTCTGGCAAACTTGTTTGTGACCTGGCCCTTAATCTTAGACAGCTCATGTTGGACTCTTCCCCCACCATCCAACTCCAGGTAAATCTCACTGTGAGCAAAAGGTAACAGAGCAAAAAAACCTCACACACTGCATAGTAGAGCAGGTACAGCATTGTGGATTATTGTTACAGGTGGGCCCCCATATCCACTGATTCGCTATCAACTGTTTCAGTTATCCACGGATGGTGGGGACCCCCCTCCCCATGCTTTTACTTTTTTCCCCAGTAAGCATTGTTTCTTCCTTAAAACAAACAGAAATGCAGCCTTTGGCTGCTTATTACAGGCAAGTAGAATGAGACTAAGTACTAGAGAGGCTCTGCAAGGTTAACAGAAACCAAGGTCTACTCTCCAGGATAGGGAAATATCACCCTTACAAAATCAAGAAACCCGCTAAACCTCTGTAACTTCTACCTATGTTCCTAGTTCTTTATGCTGTGAGTATGATTGAATTGTTGTATATTGAATTGTTGCATATGTATGAATCTGACTGACTATCTAGTAAATACAGGTGGGCCCCCATATCCACTGATTCGCTATCCACGGCTTCAGTTATCCACAGATCGTGGGGACCCCCCAGGCTTTTACTTTTTCCCCAGTAAGCTTCGTTTCTTCCTTAAAGAAATAGGAGAAGCAGCCTCTGGCTGCTTATTACAGGCAAGTAGAACGAGACTAAGTACTAGAGAGGCTCTGCACAGTTAACAAAAACCTTGCAGAGCCTCTCTAGGACTTAGTCTCGTTCTACTTGCCTGCAATGGAGGCTGCTTCTCTGTTTGTTTTAAGCAAGAAACAAAGCTTGCTGAAAGAAAAATAAGAACTGGGGGGGGGGCAAGCATGCCTGCCTGCAGGGGAGCCAGGGTGGGGGGGGGCCTCAGGAAACCATGGAGGGGGTGTTCGCTCTTATCCACGGTTTCAAGTATCCACGGAGGGGCCTGGAACATACCCCCAGCGGAGATGGGGGCCCATCTGTAACTAGCATATGTTGTGCCCTGGGCAGACCCAAATGTAGTGATCAAGAAATTTGTTCCAGGTGTGTGTGTGTGTGTGTGTGTGTGTGTGTTTTAACAGCAGGTAATGTAAGTTGCATCTCTCTGCAGCTGATCTGGGTGAATTGATGTTTTGCCCACTCTTCTATAGGGCTGGGAAAGAGCCTTCCCTGTCTGGAGCGCTGGAAAGCGAAAGCTGCTGTTAGTCGGTCTTGACAGCAATGAGCTAGAGCAATGATCTCGCTCGGTTGAAGGCAGCTTCAAGTGTCCTCTGCCTGACTCCTTGGAGAGTTGCTTCCAGTCAGAGTAGACACCACTCAGTTGGGTAGATAAATCAATGCCCTGAGTCAGTGTGAAGTCGTGTTGTCATGCCACTGCTTTTGATTAAAAGAAGAAGTAAGGGGAAAGATACACATGACATTTGCCCCTTCTAGCATGTACAAGAGAGAGTCACTTCCGGCACAAAATCCAGGAATGAAGAAAAAGCACTTCACGACAAAGGGGAAGTAATTCGGAAGGGGGAAGAGAAGCAAACCAGTGACATTTTTGTGGGAGTAGAGTTCTGTGCAATAATTTCAAAAGAGAGTAGTATGCAGAAGTGCCCTAAAGCTGGAAACTCTTTAGGAATCGAACATTGTACAAAATAGTTAAAAACTAAGGTGTATATGAAGATGTTTGAATCTAATTAAGATGCCATTAAGTTCTATAATGTGGTGGTAATAAAAGCTGCCCTGGATGGGTTTGTGCTGTGAATGTTTGCCGCAGGTGTTTGAACAGTGGCTCATGTGTGGATGCGCTCCATGATTTTGTGAGACTCTGGTGGGGTGGGAATTTCTCTTTTAAAATCTCTGTTGAAATGAACGAGGAGCACTCCTCTCCTTTTTTCACCCTAAATGACAGTGTTCTGTGTACACTGAAGGTGACCCAGGAATCAGCCGGTCACCTTTGCTATTCTCTCCCGAGCTCTGGGTCACATACTGCAGAGAGCATCCCACCTCAAATGTGCATTGAAGCCCCGTGACTGGTATCGCTTTGACCAAAACCGTCCTGGGTCCTGGCTGGTTAACTCACACCTGACCATTTGTTCAGTCAGCCCACTTGGCTTGGTGGTAGAGAATTCAAGGCCAGTTAATTTCAAACTGGCCTGTCAGCCCTTGGGAGGCCTAGTCTCCCCAAAATGGGAAAAGAGTGCTGAGTGGTGGGGTTAGGTGGCAAGGTGCCGCGCCAAGTGAGGAGGAGGTGTTTGGTGCTGGTCCAGTCAGGGTTGCTCAGCTGTTCTCCACTTTGGTCAAAGAGACAAGGATGCTCCAGGATGCTGGTTGTATGTGGATTTCTTTCCGTCAGGGACATTTTTAGTTAGGATCTGTTTTAATTTTGTTTGAACGTTGCCTCTTGATCCCGCGTATGAATTTGACTGTGTTTTTCCCTTGGCCCGTTTTTTTAATTCTCCGAGGAAGCCTGTTCCTCTATTTTGATTAAACAAACCTGCCTAATTCTCTTCCTAAAGAGCATTTAGGTCTTCTTGCCTCTTGCCTTTGTCTTATGCAGCCAAACTTGTGCCAAACCCGGCCTTCACCTAGCTGCAGAATGGGAAGGCGGCTAACTTTTTGCTGTATGCCATGCGGGGTGTGGGGGGCAGTGCAGTTATTTGCACAGGTAGAGAAGTGTGGAAATGCAAGACAAAGTGTGTCTCATTCTAACTGGCTGCCAGCAAGGGAACCTTTGTGCGAAACTGATACGAAGCAGTCCGCACCCTGCAAAGGATGTTTTTATTGGATTGGCGCCAGTGAATCCCAACCCACTTGATGAAATCATGACTTACAGTCATGACTTCTCAGCAGCTCCCCTGCCCCAAATAGTCATTCCACAGGTTCTCGCAGCATTGTTGTGTGTTGTACATGGGCCACACATCATTCAGTACGTCCTCGCTTGGAGGAGTTCAGGCTTTCTCCTGGTTTCCCTGCATAAGAATGCTGTGAGGCAAGTTGGGCAGAGAGAGGGTGATTTGTGCAAGGCTACGATCCTGTGCGCACTTGCCAAGGAGTAAGCCCTGCTAAACACAGTAGGGCTTACTTCCGAGTAAACATGCTTCGGATTGTGTTACATGGCTAGCTGAGCGGGGATTTGGTCTTCCTGGTCAATGTCACTCATTCCACTACTGTGGCTGCAAGGGAGGGAGGGAGTCACTTGGCTGTGGCTCCTGTCTCACTCGCTGATCCCCCTACCTGATTTGACGCAGCACGACGTCGAGGCTTTGGCAGCTAAAAACACTGACAACCTATAGGTACACCCATCCTGGGGAATTCATGCTGATCACCTTGCCAAAAACTTCCCCATGTTGTAGCCACCTTGTAAAAGATGGTTGTGTGAAGCCGAGGAACTCCCAGACAGGAAGAAAGCAGGTTTCTGAAGTCCTCCCGATGGGCTGCCGTGCCTGACTTGGGGTGGGGGTGGTGGAGGCTACAGTTCCCGTCCAGGCCTGCTGCACTCAGGGCGACTTGATTCAGTCAGCCGGATGCCACTTGCTTCTGCAGAGCTGCTCCGGAAATCAGGATGTTGGCTGTGGGGGCGCTGGAAGTCACCTTGAAGGCCATCTTCTAGCCCAACACCTTGTTGTTGCCAGCACTGCTGATTCACACACACAGTAAACTCACATTGGGGACTTAGCAGCAATACTGAAAGAGTGAGAGGTCACGTTCAACCGTGTCTGACAGTTTTGGTATCGCTGACATGGATAGCAGTGCAAACAACCACAGCAGAGTGCCTCTGAATTAGGCGACCAGTAACCACGAGACGGAGCTTTTCAAAGAAGAAAGAGTTTATTAAGAAGTATAGGCAAACAAGGAAAAGTCACATTTACTTGGCTTCAGATCAGTTACTTTGCTTGTGAAATCAGTGGCACATAGGACTTAAGTGGTGGTGGGAGAGAAAATACCTCTGTTTTGGATGGGCAGGAGCAAGAACAGGGCCTCCAAGAGGAATTTTTTCAGGGGGTACAAAGCTTGTTTTGGGGCCCTTCTCAAGGGGAGGGGGCAAATGGGGCAGGGGGCAGCAACAGCAACGGCCAGAACAGTCTCTGGAGCCCAGGTCGTCCAGGCTTCCTGATGTAGCACTCAGGTCTACCTGCCCATTAGACCTGGCCTCCCGGTTGGCCCGGCCGCTGTCTTTCACTCTCCATGAGGCCAGCGGACTCTGCTTGAGTTTTGTGACCATTTCACCCCATTGTGTTGCATCCCTGCCATCTGGGTCAGCAGCTGATGAAGTTGGCTTTAGTCCACAAAAGCTTCTGTTGCAATAAATGTGTGAGCTTTTAGAGTCCCTTGCCTTGACTGTTTTGTCATTTCCCCATCATATCCCAGTGTTGCTCTGTTCTTCAAACTGTGGGTCAGGACCACTTGGTAGGTCGCAATCTGATTTCTGGTGTGTCCTGGGTGATGGAAAGATGAGATAAGTAATGGCCTCAAGCCCTGAGGCTATTCAAAAATCAGATAGCTGCTAATTGCCCTTCAAAGAACTGAGCTCCTGCAGTTTGCAAGCTTGTGTAAATATAGGGAGATTAAAAAAAATCTGATGTCCCCCCCCCCAAGTCTATCAATGACAGGTAGTGGGAACAGGTGAAGGCTGGATCACACAACTAAGCCCCTCAAGCCTTGAGGCTATTCATTAGGGCTGCCTCATTATGAGAAATGGATTGAATTTTTTTGCAAATAAATAAAACATTACGTATGTAAATAAGTATATATATATTATTTCTTTCTAGATCACTTGTTAAAAAGTCTCATAAAGCTAGGTGGGTCCCGATAGAGTGTCATTTTAAAAAGTGGGTCCTGGTGGTCAAAAGTTTGAGAACCCCTGCCTTAGCATGTTTGAGTGCTTAATGTGCGTCCTGTACAGAATATCCACGTTATTCTGACAGTACTCTTGTCAGATAGATCATCAGTGTGACGATTATCCTCACATGTGGCAGATTGGGGGAGAGGGCTGGAGTGTCCCTTGCCGAAGACCACTCAGCCAGTTCATGGCAGAGGTGAGATTCCAACCAGGGATTTGCTTATTTGCTGCGCTTCGCCACTCCACTCCACCTGCTGTGTCAAAAAGCAGAGAACTTGAAAACCTTGCTTGTCTGTCACTCTCCAGCTGAATGCGCTCAACAAGCGACTGGCAAGGAATAACACAAAACACTGTACATTGATCGCGGGTACAGGTATGTTGATTGACACAAACTAACAGTCCTATTCAGCGGCCTCAGGTGGATAGCTGACTTAGAAAACACGGGATTTATGGGTATTAGAGCCATGTTAAAAAATTAAAATATACCAAAGCCAAAATGCAATTAAAAACAATTTAACCCAGGTTACCAAAAGCTGTAAACATAGCAACCCTGGACAGATCTCTTGTAATCACACAGGCAAAATTGACCGACGTTTCGTCTTATTCCTACGACATTTTCTAGGTAGTGACAGTGTGGCTGTTAGGATGACACTGAAAACGAACCGACAGAACAGAACTTTAAAGGAAAACACCAGGCAGAACTCTACAGCGATCTTAAAGAAACATCAGACAGATTCATATGGCAAACGCATACTATAAAACTAACAAACAAAACGGAAGTTCAAAGGATGCACAGGCATGCGAGGGCTTCAAAATAATTTGCAGCGGAACCGAGCAAGCAACGCTAGGATCGTCTGCAGAAAAGGCCGCAGATGACCTCAAGGGGCAGATCTCTGCATCGATCTTCTTAAAGGGCCATCAGGCAGGATCTTGTGTAAAACAGGAAAACAAATTTTATCAATGAAGGAAAGATCTTGTTGCCTATTAATGAGTTCCTGTGAATTTCTCTTGCTTATTTCCACAGCCTCCAAATTAAAATGTGTTCTATTGTTAGTGTCATTAATTAAACGTTTAGTATTCAACCTCAGATATGCAGACGATACCACCCTAATGGCAGAAAGTGAAGAAGAACTAAAGAGCCTCGTGATGAGAGTGAAAGAGGAGAGTGCAAAAGTTGGCTTGAAACTCAACATTAATAAAACTAAGATCATGGCATCTGGTCCCATCAAATCCTGGCAAATAGAAGGGGCAGAAATGGAGGCAGTAACAGATTCTACTTTTTTGGGTTCCAAGATCACTGCAGACGGAGACAGCAGCCATGAAATTAAAACATGCTTATTCCTTGGAAGGAAAGCTATGGCAAATGTAGATAGCATAATAAAAAGCGGAGATATCACCATGCCAACAAAAGTTCGCATAGTCAGGGCCATGGTGTTCCCAGTAGCAATGTATGGTTGCGAGAGTTGGACCATAAGGAAGGCTGAGCGCCGAAGAATAGATGCTTTTGAACTGTGGTGCTGGAGAAGACTCCGGAGAGTCCCTTGGACTGCTAGGAGATCAAATCAGTCAATCCTAAATGAAATCAACCCTGACTGTTCCCTGGAAGGACAGGTACTGAGGCTGAAACTCAAATATTTTGGCCACCTAATGCGAAGAGAGGACTCTCTGGAGAAGACTCTGATGCTGGGAAAGGTTGAAGGCAAAAGGAGAAGGGGAAGGCAAAGGATGAGATGGCTAGACAGCATCACCGATGCGACGAACATGAAAATGAGCGAACTCAGGAAGATAGTGGAGGACAGGAAGGCCTGGCAGGATATGGTTCACGGGATCACGAAGGGTCGGACACGACTGTGCTCTGAAGGGTCGGAGCACAGCATGAGGCCCCAGCAATCATGGACATGGGTGGAGGTAAATGTAAATGCAGTCCTTCCTGTGTGATGTAAACAAACGTCTTCCTTGGCAAGGACCTTGTTCTTGTGTGAGAAACTTACTTTTGGTCAGAGAAGGAACAGGCCCTGGCTACCAGATGCACTGGAGCCAGGAACTACTTTTGAAGAAATGGGCAGGTTTATGGAAATTGATTGACACATGTCTTTGGTCTCGTGATCTCTTTGTTCTGTATTTTATAAGAAGTGCCTTCACTTTTGGTTTGGTTTGGGCCCATCTTCCCCAGCCACGGGGACAGTCCAGGTTTGAAGCTACTCAAATTGTGGGTCGGGACCCACTTGGTGATTCACGACCTGATTTCTGGTGGGTCCTACAGAGCCTCCAATGAAAACATGGGTGATGGAAAGATCAGATAACTACGGCAATTCCTCAATCCCTGAGGCTATTCAAAAATCAGATAGCTTCTAATTGCCCTGCAAGGAGCTGAGCTCCTGCAGTTTGCAAACTTGTGTAAATATAGGAAGATACAACAAGAACGTTTAAATATCGGGTTAAAAGCCATGTAAAAATTCTCTATAATAAAAAATGTTTTAAAAAAGTAAAAATACTAGTAAAAACAAGTGGTCACGATGTTTCCTTCATATTCCATGAACATTCTCAAGTGAAAATTAGAGCATCAAGCAGCTAAGATGTTAAAAGAAAGGAAAAAAGCAGCCTGGTTTTTATGGAGAACAGAGCTCAACATGTGCTACCAATTAGCACAGGAACACAGGTGTGTGCCTCTATAAATTTCTTATAGGAAGATAAATGTCTTTTTTCTGGTGTTTTTTTTTCCAAGTCAATGGCAGCCAGGTAGTGGGGTCAGGTGAAGCCTAAGCCTCCCATAACTAAGCCTTAAGGCTAGAGCTGCCTCATCATGAGAAATGGATCGAGTTTTTTTGCAAATAAATAAATAAAAATATTTCTTTCTAGAGCAACTTTTTTTAAAGTCTTGTAAAACTAGGTGGGTCCTGATGGGCTGTCATTTTAAAAAGTGGGTCCCGGTGCTAAAAAGTTACTAGTTACTAGTCAGGCAGCGCAATCCTACCTAACTATATGCGGCCGGCCTAAAGAGTTGGCTGCTGTATCCTAGGCCCATTGCGGTCTGCACCAGTGCGGCCTGGACTCTTCTCTGGGGAAGGGGACATTTTTCCCCTTCCCCCAGTGTAAGTCGTGTGGGCCGCAATGGGCCTCCTCAGAATTGCACGGCAGCTCTGAAGCTGGCGTGCATCCGGGAAACTGTGTAAGGTCGACCCGGGCTGGGAAGGGGCACAGGATATCGGCGCAACTATGCGTTGATATCCCTGTCCTCTCCCAGCCTGGGCCACCCAATGGCCCCCCTCCCTCACTGCCCCGTCCCACCCGCCCCTGCACTGCGCGGCCTAGGTCTTACCTCAGTCGTCCAGCGCAGGTCCTGGTTGCCGGGGGAGTGAGTGGCGCCAGCCTCTGTGCCGGCGCCGCTTACTCTCTGGGTGCTGTAAACGTGCTTTACGGCATGTTTGTTTACGACACCCTAGGCCGGCACAGCACTTGCTCCACCAGCCTATAGTTGTACAGGAGTGATTGCGCAGTTAAATATCACCTCGTTCTGGCCTCGCTCTTCAGTGTTGCAGGAGGTGGCACTCCCCCCCCCCCACTTGCCTGCCCCAGATGCCAGCCCACAATGCCCAGCAGCTAGAGGCAGTCCTTTGAGAAGCAGCAGTGTACGTGAATGGCCGGATTTCTACTTCACTTTCTGCCCTTTGTGGTTGGGAACCCTCCCATAGTTCCATCCTGTGTGTATCTTAGCAGATTTGGAGAGCCCCTCTCACTTTTATTTTGTCATAATACGTCTGATTTGGGTTGAGGACAGGCAGCTTTTCTGCTTCTAGGACACACTTATCAACATGTGAAATTTGGGCATAGTTTATTGATTTTAAATATGTATCCCCTTCCTGCATTTGCAAGGGATATGGTATTATTCTGGTACTGTGATCCTATTTTAGCTGGGTAAATCAGTGTCTTGAGCCCTAAGGATAGGGCAGCTTAGAAAACTGAAATAAAGAAATACAGCTTATTCAAGTGTGAGTGAGTGTGAGCAGGGCTTGTGATCGGCTCAAAACTTGCATGTGTCCTACTGCTCTCTCTCTCCCCCTCCCCCCGCCTTTCCCTTGAAGTTGAACACAATCCAGGCACACTTAGAGAGCCCTTCTGAGCCAATGCAAGTTAGGAAGTGGTACGGGGAGGAGTATCGTCCTGCCTGGACAGCTGCCAAGCGCCACACCTTCTTCTTCCTTCCCTTCCTCCCTCTCTTCCTCTGTCCGCTGCCCCTCCTGTGCGCCAGAGGCACTGGGATAAACAAACACAGAGCAGCATTAACTCCGGCACGCTGGAGAACCACATGGCACTCGCCAGTGGTCAGGCAGAGTGTGGCGGTGAAAGTGGCTTCTTCATCATGTTTTCTTGTGCCGGCTGTGTCAGTGGGGGAGGGAGTGTGTGTGTGTTTGTGCTGCTGCTATCTCAGCCCGTCCAGCGGACCACATGCCGCCACCCTCGAGACCTCACTGTGAAAATAAGGGACACAGAAGCCTGTTGTGAAGGGCCCTGCCTTGCCTGCACATATAAAGGACGTATCCACCCTGCTTTCCACGTATCCTGACAGCTCCGTTTCTCATTCCCTGCTTGCCAGCCTCAACTGTGGGCACTGGCAACAGACCAGTCTTTGCACTCTACAGGTCACCAAACGACACCTCGTATGGAGCTGCTGCCTTCTGAGTCAGGCCTTTTGGTCCGTGTGGTCTACTATTGTCTGCACTGACTGACAGCAGCTTCCCAAGGTTTCTTTCCTATCCCTACCTGGTGGAGACTGAACCTGGAAGAGGGCAACCTTCTGTATGCAAAGATTAAAAAAGGGACTGAGAATAAAATGGCCAATATTATTATGCCGCTGTACAAATCGATGGTGAGAGGCCACATCTGGAATATTGCATCCAGTTCTGGTTGCCGCATCTCAAAAAGGAACTGGAAAAGGTGCAGAAGAGAGCAACCCCAATGATTAGTGGTGGCAGTGGCGTCACTTTTTTTGGGGGGGCGACCTGGCTGCACCCTGCTCCGGGTGCCTCCCCCCGCCCCACGTCGCCCTCCGGACACTCCGAGGCCGGCCCGGGAGCCGGCCTCGGAGCGTCCAGCCCAGCCAGCGCTCCAGGGCCTTCTGAAAGAAGGCCCATGCAGCGCGTTAATACGGGTATTTTTACAATTTTCGCACATGCGCAGAGACCGTTTTGAGGGCATCTTGAGACCGTCTTGAGGGCACCAGCCCGTGGTGTGCATCACCCCCTGGTGGCCCGCCCCCCCGCCACACTCCAGTGACGCCAGTGAGTGGTGGGCTACATATGCAAAATATGCCAAAAATTAGTGATTAGTAATTAATTTATGGAACTCCTCGCCACAGGATGTGGTGATGGCACCTGGCCTGGATGCCTTTAAAAGGGGATTGGACAGATTTATGGCGGAAACGTCCATCACAGGTTACAAGCCATGATGGGGATAAGCAACCTCCTGGTCTTAGTAATAGGCTGGGAAAGATTGAAGGCAAAAGGAGAAGGGGAAGGCAAAGGATGAGATGGTTAGACAGCATCACCGATGCAACGAACATGAAAATGAGCGAACTCAGGAAGATAGTGGAGGACAGGAAGGCCTGGCGCAGTGGCGTTTTAAGCCATTCCGGCGCCCGGGGGGCGGGGGCTGGAGCGCTCCCGTCGCACCAGAGCCCGGCTGCCACCGCCCCCCCTGAAGCGGAGCATCACCGGCTTCCGGATGCTCCGCTCCGAAGCCGGGACAAGCCCTCCTCATTGCGACCGCCCAGTTTGGCGGTCGAGGGCTTTGTGAGCCGGCCGAACGCGTTGCCGGCTTTTATTTGTTTTTTCTGCACATGCGCAGAACCTTTCTGAGGGCAAACGGGCAGCCCTAGTAAGAACGCCACTGGCCTGGCGGGATATGGTTCATGGGATCACGAAGGGTCGGACACAACTTAACAACTAAACAACAACAATCTCTGAATGCCAGATAAAAAGGAGTGGCAACAGGATACAGGTCTCTCGTCGTCTTGTGTGTTCCCTGAGACATCTGGTGGGGCCACTGTGAGATACAGGATGCTGGCCTAGATAGGCCCTTGGCCTGATCCAGCAGCCAGGCTCTTCTGATGTTCTTAAGTTCTTCTGTGCTCCTCTCATATGAAACAAATGCAGGTATCTCAAATCAGTTTTTGCCTGATAATGCAAATGTGGAGGGGTGGCGCTATCGCTCTTTCCCATAGATGTTTTCGACCCATTTAGACTCTTAGACAGAAAATTAAGTGAGGGGAGTGGAAAGGGCCTGGAGATAGAGGCTGCAGGGAAAAAGCTGCAGGAGGGAGAAAAAAGGGTTAAGCACCTTTCTTTGTCACCAAGTCTGAATGCCTGTTGCTGCCTAGTGTTACCAGCTAGGCTTCTTCGTTCTGTGGTTTCCACTGAGTTTCTTGGGACAAAGGTGGGCAGCACCAATCAGTGACTTGGTGGTTGGATGTGGGAAGGGAACTGGACCTCTCCCATCCCAAGCATTGCTGCTCAATGTCCCTTCAGTATACGGACCCCAGTCCAAACCTGCCCATCTCAATGATGAGTTTGTTTGAAAATTATAAACAGCCCTTCTGGAGGGCTGCCTGACTGCCCTCTCCAAATGCGCCAGTCTAGCCTCACCCCTACCCTGCCTTGTAATTGCAGTGGCAATTCTATGTCCATTGTCTTGTGTAGCAATTTGCAGTGTTTGGCACTAGATACATGTGAAGTACACCAGGATGGTGTAGTGGTTTGGGAGTCGGACTTAGACCTGGAAGATCCAGGTTCAAATCCCCGCTCAGCCACGAAGCTTCCTGGGTGACCTTGGGCCAGTCACTATCTCTCAGCCCCACCTACCTCACAGGGTTGTTGTGAGGGCAAAAGGAGGGGAGGAAATATGTACACTACTTTGAGCTCCTTGGAGGAAGAGTGGTATAAAAATGTGAAAAACAAATAAATAAAATAAATAAAACATCAGGTGTGTTCTCTCAGGATTACTAGGAAACCCCCCCCCCCACACACACACGTACACATGCATGTCCTGGAGTGTCAATAGGTTCAGATTCAGATGCTTGTACTTGCTTGGAAGTTATTACCTCTGAACTGTAGCTTTTATAGCCCTGTGCAGAGGCTGGCTGGGCCCTGGGGTGATTCAGTGGCAAGAGAAAGCCAAAGCACTGCTGTCACTCTTTACTATTCCCGAACACTTAGGCCACAAGCCAAATACACAGTTAGGCATGCTTAAAACCATGGATATCTGTGGATTTATGCATGTTTAGGTAGATGCTGAGTGGTGGCTGTTTTGCAGCCCAGTCTGCAGCCGCCTTGCAGAGCAGAGCAGTGCGGGGGCTCTGAGCCCCGGAGGACAGGGCAGTCTCAGCAGCAGCAGCAGCGCCCCTCTTCGCTCCCTTTAGGGGGCATTCCTTCACAGGCTGGAGGGGGGGGAGGGAAATAAATGTGAGTAGTTTTGCACATTTTGCAATGGCGGTGTACGGTTGTTGGCAATGGCAAGAGTCAGTGCGTTGGAAGGCGCTCCAGAGTCCAGAGGCAGCCCTCGACTCCGAGCGAGCAGGCCAGGGAAAGCAAACGGGGCGGCGAGCGTCTCGTGGGCGGGCTGCAGCGCTGGCTGGCTCGAGTGTTTATTTTTTGCAGCGCTCCGGCTGGGGGCGTGTATTTAAATGGCGCGGCGCAGCCAATGCGCGCCGAGGGGCCGGGCCAGGTGGGCCGCTTGTTTACAAGGGACCTTCCGAGGAGCTTTAACCCGGCCGGCGAGAGGAGGCGAGAAGCAAAGCCCGGAGCTCGTGGAGCCTGCCTGGGCGAAGGAGGAGGCGGCGCCGTGGCCCCGGCCGGAAGGCCTCGTGAGAAAGCCCCCCCCCCCCGCAGCGGCTGGGGCTGGAAAAAGAAAAGAAAGGAAGCGAAGGAGAGCGAGTCCTGCATAAGAGGACTCCCGAAGAGGCTGGCTTCGGCAGTCCAAAGTTCATACAGAAGGACAACATGAAGGCGACGGCCTTTCCCGCCCCCCCCCCGCCCAGCCCCTGGCATTCAGAGGTAGACTGCCTCTGTACCTGTCGCTTTTTAATCGCCAAGCTAGGAGAGCCCTCATCCCTGCCTGATCCTTCGCAACGTCCACCGGAGGCAGTGAATTCTGTGAGCTAATCATGTGCTGCTATGAGGACAAATGCTTGGTTGGTTTTGGTCATTAAAAAGGTAAAGGTGACCCCTGACAATTAAGTCCAGTTGTGTCCGACTCTAGGGTGTGGTGCTCATCCCCATTTCAAAGCCGAAGAGCCAGCGTTGTCCAAAGACGCCTCCGTGGTCATGTGGCCGGCATGACTCTCCTTGCCGCAGCACATAGCATGCAGCTGGAACACGGAGTGCTGTTTACCTTCCCGCAAGCGGTACCTATTTATCTACTCGCATTAACATGCTTTCGAACTGCTAGGTTGGTCATTACATGGGTTTATATATCCCCACTTTCCTGAGGTCTGTCACTCAGGAAGTAGTAAACCACGTGCTGTGTGGATTGTTTACTTGTTTGCAAGCCTGACCTGCCTCCCAGTCCACTTTATCCAGTGGGTGGCCTTGGCCCTGAGTCCTAGAGTGGGGGAAATGCTGCTTCCACTTTCTCACCCTGTGCAGCATTTCATGAACCTTTTTATCACACCACTTGTCCCTTGTCTTCTCCTTCCCCCTAAATTTAGAAGCCACACACAACCCAACCCTAACTAACTTTCTTCCAGCCCCAACGCAGCCATGCCAGTGCGGTGGAGGGGGGGGGGAGCAGACCAGTCACAGAGGCCTCCTGAAGGTGAGGGAACGTTTGTTCCCTTACATCAGGGCTGCATTGCGGCTGCATTGATACTGAAAGGTTGGTTAGGATTGGGCTGTCAAATGTTTTACTTTTTCCTCCTAAGAAAGGTGCTCCAACTCTTTTGCAGCTCTTCTAATTTGCCAGTTACTTTCCCCGTATACTGCATTTGTTGTCTCGGTGTCAGACTCTTCTGGATCCTGCCTGGTAGATTGGCTTGTGATTATTCTCTGCCCAGGGCCAGACTTCCTTTCTCCTGTACCATGTTTGTGAGCTTTACCCACTACGTCCCAGCACAGTGTGTGTCTTCACACCCTTGCTGAAGTCATTTGGAAGTATCCTGCTCTACACTTCTATAAATTGTGGTATGCTGTGGCTGTGTGAACAGATCTGCTGTGGATTTGATGAGTGCGTGCCCCCACTTCACTGGTCTCCTGTATGTGTCCAAATACGTAGTGTGAAAATGTCATGAACCAGCTAACTGAATCATTGCAAACCTCAGCTTTCCTTGTTCCTGGGAGAGTTTCAGTCCTATGGCATTCCAACACCCTCCGCACAACTCTGTAGCTGCAGCCTTATTTGCGCTGTAGGTGTGTCACCACTACATGTCTGCAGACTCCTAATGCAAACAACAGAGAGGCAGCCAGTACTTGTTTCAACTGGGCCACGTACCCCTGGTTATCAAGTGTGATAGTGCAGGCTTGCACATATGTGACGCTGCCACTGGGAGTTGTATCACATATGCATGTTCATCACTTGTTCATGACTGCACTCGTCAAGTTAATTTAACACATTGTTCTTTTCCTGCACAGGTACAATCTCTGTGTAGGAAAAAAAACATGTACCCTGTCGTTTGTGAAGTGCACATGTTTATTTTATAGCAAACACGCAAGTCAAGAAACAGTTCACCAGAGGAAGAGTGGGAATCTGCCAGGGGTGAACTGCAGCAAGTCTTTAGTATTGTATGGGGAAAGATGGCACATTTCTGTGGGTAACTCATTTATCCCCAAGGAAAATGCCTCCAGATCAATGCTTGTGCTCCAAGAACAGTCAAAGATGAATTTCCCCACACCTTCAATAAAAAACCCCCCAAAACCCCAACCTTGTGTGGCAGTAACACAATGATTCTGTACTGTAGCTGGGGGGGGGGGTGAATTGAGAGCTTCTAGTTATTTGTGATTTCTTAACTTGGCAATGCACCTGTGGCTTTCCAGAAGACCCCTCCTTTGTCTGTGTGTGCACAGCCCTTGTGCTACTGGCTAGTGTGTATTTTGGCCCCCTCTCTGGTGTCTGTTTGTGTTGGCTCTCGCAGGCGGTCGTCTTGTCATGGTCCCCCCAGTTTGCGCACACAACTGTCTGGTCCTTTCCCAATCTCTTCGGTTGCATATTGAAGAATGTCAGAGAACAGTCCTTGCTGCCCGAGCAGACCAGAATCTGGCACGGTGTGTCTCCAACGCTGCTCAGTTAGTTAGATATTGTTGCGGAGCTCTCAAGTAGGCTGCTGTTGTACGCTGTCTTTTTGGCCCGGAAGGAGGACAGTGCACTGTGGTTTTCCCTGTTCTGTTCTATTGATTGAAGTCGTATCCTGGCCACTCGCGGGCAGAAGGAGCCAAAGCTCAGCACTGGGCTTCCAGCAGCTGGGGCTGAGTGATACGGTAGTCTGCCTCTGCCCAGGGAGGCTCCCTCCCTCCACGCGCTACTACCCAGGAGCCAGCGCTTCTCCTGTGGCTGCCCCCTGCAGGCGACGGCCCGCCTCGCCTGTGTCCCTGTCCCCGCCGCGCTGCTGCTGCTGCGAGCGCTTCCCTTCCGCGCCGGCACTCCAGGCCGGAGGCTGCCTGCAGCCGCGTACGTGAGGCAGCCTGTGCCGGGGACAGCGGAGGGGAGGGGCTGCCGAGGGGCGGGGAGGCGGCGAGCCCGCGCGGGGAGGAGGGAGCTGGAAGGGGAATTTCAAAACAAGCGTCGGGAGGGAAGGAGGGAGCGGAGCGCCGCGCCGCAGGTAAGCGAAGGCGCGCTGCTGCTGCTGCTGCTGCTGCACGAGGCGGGGAGCGGGGCCATCGCCGCCGCCTGGGGAAAGGCGAGGCCGGGCGCGGAGGGGGCGTGGAGGCGCGCAGCCTCGGGCTCGCTCGCTCGCTGGCTGGCTGGCAGCCGCTGCGCCCTAGCAGCTAGGCTAGCTCGCGCCTGGCGCTGCCCCCGCGCGCCTCCCGCTGCCTGGCTCTGGTGCTGCCGGCGGTGCCCCCTGCCTGCGCCCCTCAGCGGCGGGGTCCCCTCCTGGGCGCCCCCCCCCCCGCGTCAGGCGCGAGCGAGGCTCCCGCGCGTCCCCCGGAGCCCCCTCCGTGCAGGCGTTTGATCAGCGCGTCTGTGCCACAGGTCTGGCCGCGGGTCTCTTCGTGCCGTTTCGGCCGAGCGCCGCCGTCACACCCTCTCCTGGCTCCCGGCCGGCCCGCCCTCCTCCCCCCTCCCTCCGCTGGCCAGGCGCCTTGCCTGCGCTCGGTTCGGCCAGCCCAGCGCACGCCCACTGCCGCCGCGGCCGGGCCGGGGGGGGAGGCCACGCCCCTCCCTCCCTCCCTCCCTCCCCCCTGGGGCCGGGGCAAGGCCACGCCTCCCTGAGCCCCCGATCCCTTTCGTTCCGCCTCCCCCGCTTCAGTTGACAGTAAGCATGCCTTGGTGACAGAAACACGCCCCTCTCGGGAGCAACGCGCGCACCAGGGCACGTCCCCCTTCGCCCGGCTCCCATTTCGTTTTCTGGCGTGGTGAGTTTGTCCCTCTCAGCCATTTCCAAACCCTAGAAATGATCAGCAAATGGTCCCTTCTTACCCTCGACAGAGTATCTTCTTTTTTAACAGATCCGTATCGAGGGGGATTCCACGACTCTGGGCTGCCCGTGCCAGAATCCTTGGACCACACGGCTTCTCCCCTTGAGGCCAGGGGGCTGGGGCTGGCTTGGCCCCCAGAAGCCAGGCGCCTGAAGCAGCCGCACTTCACCCCTGCCCCACACGTGCTGCTGCCGCCGCCGCCGCCGCCACTCCTCCTGCAGGCGCCACTCCCCCCCCCCCCGTCCTGCCACTCTTTCCAAGTTGGCCGGCAGGGGCAGGAGGTGGCAGTGTGGGGGTGTCTGCAGGACGCCTGGGCAGCAAATGAAGCTCTGCTGGGCTGAGGAAGGCCAGCCAGCAAGTGTGGTGCGCTTCTTGCAGCAAAAAGAAACATGGGTTGTTTTTTTTTTGCTAGACCTGGATGTTCCCAGATGGCAGGGGGGGCTGTGTGGGGCACGGAGAAGGCAGCCCTTGAGCTGGGTGGCAGCAGCTCTCCAGGGCAAGATCTCCAACAGGAGCTGTCCCCAGCCCTCTTAGCCCACTATGCTGGGGATTGAAGTGGGGACCCTCTGCATGCAAAGCAGATGTCTGCAGCCAGCAAGAGGTCCCCACTGAACGTGGTAGTTCTGCCTTGTAAGAGGGGTGGCCTGTCGTCTTCTGCAAAGCAGATGTGAGGTGGCTCCCAACCAGCCTACTAAAATATGAAATCTAGGGGGCGTGTGTAGCTGAGTGGTGGAACCCAAGCTTTGTGTGCGGGAGAGCTCCAGCTTCGTGCCTGACGTTCAGAGAGCAGGGCTGGGATGGCTGTGCAGGCGATGCTGACCTGGAGGGGTCAGGAAGCCCACTGGGTCCCAGGCAGGCAGCTTCATTGGTTCCGACTCCCGTTTGCAGCTGCCTTCCACTGGGATTGACTGTTGGTCTGCCCAGGAGGGAGGGAGGGTCTCTTCTGGCTGACTAGCAGTTTCCGGTTTCCAAGTTCTCTCTCTCTCTCTCTCTCTCTCTCTCTCTCTCTCTCGGGCTCTTTGCCTGCCTGCTGCCTGACATCCCAGTAACTGGAGACGCTGGCAGGATTGAACCTGGGATCTTCTGCCGGTAAAGAAAGCCGATGATCTAGTAGTCGCTGCCCTCTCATCCCTCCCCAGTTACACTTTCAGTTTGAAGGCAAGAGGTTCTTTCTGCCCCTGGGACACTTCTGCAGTGTGTCTTCTTCCTGCAGCAAGGTTTGGTTCCTCTTGCCTGTGTCCAGGGTGGCTGCTTGCTGGTCCAGCCTGGGTGTTCCTTCCCGTACGTTGCCAGCGCCGCCTTTTAAGTCCTGCTGGGCTCAGTGGGGCTTCCTCCCAGGTAAGAGCACCTAGGATTTCAACCTCAGCCTTGTGACTATTTTCTACTCCTGCTGCTGCTGCTGCTGTATAGGGTCTGCGCGTGAAATGTCAGTCTGGCTGCACCTCCCATTTTAGAGGCGCTGAAAAGGGTTTCTTGTCGCAGTTTTGTTTGGGGGCAGTGGGCACTGGCTTGGTAAAACACAGACCTGTCCGGGGAGACTTTCCTCTCCCCTTTCCCTGGGGGAACGTTGACAGCTTTCAAGGGACTGGATTTGGCCCAGAGGGTTCCAGTTGCTGACCCTTAAAGCCACCTTGGCTAACGCCTGGTCAACGGTCAGGCTTTAAGTAGGGTTGTCCCATTTGTTGGGAGCAGCCTGTCCTCCTGTTGCATCTATTTTTCATGCTCCTTGGTGGTCCAGCTCCACTACTGTGGCTTGCCGCTTCTTTGTGCTTGGCTTCTGATACAGGTGTGTTGGTTTGGGGCTTTTTTGTTTGCCACATCCCCTCTCGTTGGCTTTCAGCTCCCTGCGCCATGACCCCTGCTGCACAGTCCTGGATTGAGCTGCCTCTCCCCCTCGCTGAGTTGTCACCCATGCCAAGTTGGGACACGTGATACAGCTACTCGCCTGTTTGCTTGTTTGACACTTGTTGAAAGGCAGGCAGGATACCTGGCCAGGTGGTCCCCTGTGCTGCTGTTCTTTTTGCCCGGGCAACTATTTCTCCATGGTGTGTTTGATGATTGTTACTGCCCAGCCTTAGAAGTAGCTTGTGGCAAGTTGGTCACCTTTTAGGAAACGAGGCAGAGAGTCTTTTCCAAAGGTGGTTCCATTTTTTTCCCTTAAGCCACAATTGACTGACATAAGCACATCATGAGAGTTAGTTAAAAGTTCTGGTGGACTTTAAATGGTGGTAGAATCACGTGCTGCCGCCGCCGCTGCCTCCGCCTCTGGACTGTACTGGGAGCAGGTGATGGTGGGGAAATCTCATGCTTGAAAGCTCCGTCCTTCAGGAGGAAAAGAAGCCCTCCCTGCACAGAAAAAAGGAGCATGTCAGGTTCACCTCTGTAACATGCTAGTTTTTTGTCTGCTGGAAGATATTTTGTATTCTGTGGCAGAGCATTTTGTCACAGAGTGGTGCAGTACAGGAAGAGCAGGAAGTGAATATGTTGCACGTGTTTGATTGGTTTGCATGAATGTGGCTGCTGCCGCTGCCGCCGCCGCCCCTATCGCTGCACTCCCTGTGCTTGTGATTTGTCCAGCGTTCCCAGTTTTGTGCATTTTCCCTAGGCTTGCTGCACCGTTCTCTAGCAAAACAGACTAGTGGTGAACTAGGACAATCCACCCAAAGGATGGATGTGCAAAACTCCCTTTCCGTTTCTCCCCGCCCTAGGATTGCCTTCCAAATGTTTTGTGCTAAACCTTTGAACGCTGCCTAAGAGAAGCACCTTGCGTTTGAATCATGTTCAGGTAAAGTTCTGTTAGTGCTTACAGGATATAATTTTGAGCATGGGGACTGCTGTGGAGGAGGTGCACCTACTACAATTGGTTCGGACGTACAGTGTTCTCTTCAGGTTTGAACTTGGGCAAAACCAGTCCTGCCAGTTTGCAGAAGAACCTGGATGTGTGCAGAATAGAGAGGCTTGCCCATGTGACCTCAGAAACCAGTCTTCCCCCTCTTCTTTCCCAGAGCAGTGATTGGGTTGGCACCAAATGAAGGTTTACATGGATCAGCATGCAAACAATGTTTTAATTGGTGGAAAACCCACTTGAACTGCAGGGAGCGGGGGCAAATTCTGAAATCAGGTTTAATTTGGAGGCACACATGCCTGTCATTTGCAGTGCAAAGGTGCAAGACAACCAGGTTAATTGCAGGGGAGGGAAAAAAAACTGCACCAACTCTTCCCTGCATGTGCTTTGGGCAAAGCACTCAGTCGTGCCCTCAGTTCCTTCAGCTGTAAAATGGACACAGCAGATCTCCTTTGCAGCCCTGTTGCTGGGATGAAAAAGCGAAAGGAAGGACAAACCGTTTTGAAAAGTGCTTTAGAAGTGGTAGAAAAGTAACATGTTGGTACTTGCTCCCATGCTGGGAAGGGCTTACGCCTTACGGGATGAGGAATGGTCCCACTGTTGCAAGCATTTCTTTGCAAGCATTTCTCTCTGGTTTTCCCATTTGCATTCTCAGAACCCTTCTCTGACTGCTCTTTGCAGGGTCGGCTCTTCCTCTGGGCAGGAATGCCCCCCCCCCCCAATCTTTGCCCTGACGCTTTGCAGGAATATGCTGAGGATATCAGATCTAAGTTTACAAGCTGCAGACTTTCCTTTGGAGAAGGCTGCTAATCCTTGCCTTTTCCTTCCTGGAGTCTCCGGTGTTAACCCTTTCATGCTGCTGCTTGTCCTGTTTCTCTCTCCAGTGCTGGGAATAGGAAGGCATTGCTCTAACTGACTCAGGTGACTTGAGGTGTGATCCATCTCCCTATGAAGCCACAGGCCACTGATTGACTGACTGGCCCTTGGAAATCAGGATGGCCAAAGTCGTGTCAAGGCACAAACACAACCACAGTGTGTGTTGTATTCTCCATGTTCTTTTTGCAAATCTATATGTAGTGTGGTGGATAAGGGTACAGTCCTGTGCACGCTTACCTGAAGGTAAGCCCCATTGAACTTCATGGGATTTACTTCTGAGTAAATATGCATAAGATTGCACTGGATGGCTGCAGTCCTATGCACACTTACTGGAGAATAAGCTTCATTGCACTTAATGGGGCTTAAGAAGCCTGTTGACTAGGATATGGCAGTAAGGATCCAATTTATGAGTCAGAAGTCCCTGGCTCAAATAAGAACATAAGAACCTAAGAAGAGCCCTGCTGGATCAGGCCAAAGGCCCATCTAGTCCAGCTTCCTGTATCACACAGTGGCCCCACTAGATGCCTCGGGGAGCACACAGCCAACAAGATAACCTGTTTCCTGCTGCCACTTCCCTGCACCTGGCTGGCACAGAGAAAACCTACTTCTAAAACCAGGAGGTTGCTTATGGCTTGTAACCTGTGATGGTTTTTTCCTCCATGAATCTGTCCAAACCCCTTTTAAAGGCATCTAGGCCAGGTGCCATCACCACCTCCTGTGGCAAGGAGTTCCACAGATGAATTACACGCTGGGTAAAGAAATATTTTATTGTGTTCGTTCTAACTCTACCTCCACTCAATTTTAGTGCATGTCCCCTGGTTCTGGTGTTGTTGGAGAGGGAGAAGAATTTCCCTCTATCCACTCTCTCCATCCCATGCATAATTTTATACGTCTCAATCATGTCCCCCCTCAGGCGACTTTTTTCTAGATTGAAAAGCCCCAAACGCTGTAGCCTTTCCTCATAAGAGAGGTGCTCCAGCCCACGAATCATTCTGGTCGCTCTTTTCTGCACCTTTTCCAATTCAACTATATCCTTTTTGAGGTGTGGTGACCAGAACTGAACTCACTCGGTGGCCATGATCATCGAGGGTGACTTGAGGTGGTTGAGCACTGGGATTTAGGTTGTTGGCCAAGACACGTAGGTGACAAAATTTGATATTTGCTGATGGGTCAGGATTAAATGTTTGGCACTGAGGCTTGGATTTTGAAATTAACTTTTGGTGTTTAGATGGTCTGCGAAGCCTGCTACCTTTCGAGGCGAGGTAAATGTTTGTTTCTAGCTGCCATTTGTCTCTTTCCTCTAATTTTGCTATGTAGGCCCAAGACTCTCATTGTGTCTTTCTGCATTTGTAGATTTTATTTTCTTTCAATAACGTTTGTAGGTTTTTGTTGTGTTTAAACAATCTTAAGGAACACTTGATTATTTGAAATTATTTCATTCATTTTTATATTACCTGAAGATAAACATCAACGTTTAGAAAAAAAAAAAACTTCTGTAAACCTTTTCCCACTCCTCACCCAAATTCAATATGGTAGATTCTAACATCCAAAAATGATGCAAATAACTACAGATTTCTTATGATTGTAGATAGAATGGACTAGATGGGCCCTTGGCCTGATCCAGCAGGGCTCTTCTTAAAATCTCTGAAGCCCTGTAGTTTTGAGATTGAAAAAGGGTTTGTTTCATACTTACCCTTAGGATTTTAAATACCATGGCATGTTGTCCAACAGAGAGATTCTTGAAATGACTTTTCTGGTTGCCTCTGAAGGTTACATTTCATTTGAAATGCATTGGGCATATCACACTTTTGGCTTTTTAGCACCCTCTGCGATTCACCTTGTTTATTTATTTATTTATTTTTCACATTTTTATACCACCCTTCCTCCAAGGAGCTCAGAGTGGTGTACATATTTCCTTCCCTCCTTTTTGTCCTCACAACAACCCTGTGAGGTAGGTGGGGCTGAGAGATAGTGACTGGCCCAAGGTCACCCAGGAAGCTTTGTGGCTGAGCGGGGATTTGAACCTGGATCTTCCAGGTCTAAGTCCGACTCCCAAACCACTACACCATCCTGGCTTAGTTTCCTAAGATGCTCCTTACTCAGTACTAGTCGCATAAGGTGCAATTTGTAGTCTAAGCTCCGCAGTAGAAGCTGGCCTGTGATTTGTGGAGCGCCCTGCTTTGCCCTGGTCACACTAAATGACTAAGAACAGCCCTCTTGTCTCTCCGTAAGGCTGGATGCGGAGACCTGTTGTGCCTGGGACACAAGCCTGGGACACCTGTTGTGCCTGGGAAGTTGGAGGATGGAGCTGGGGTACCAGGGATTCTGTGTGCAGCGCTACGGATGGGGAAGTTCTGCATTCCTTATTTCTGATGGTTGTGGAGTTGCATTTAAAGTTTTTGCAAGCAGGGCTCCCAGTTTTCTATTGGCTAAAAGTAGCAAATGGTTAAGCGTGTGAGCCTACACTCCCTGACTCAATACCAGCTTAGCCATGAACTAAGTGGATGGCTTAAAGCAAGCCACTGTCTCTTGGCCTCAGTTTTCACACCTGTCATATGGGGGCAATAATATATATTTAGTTTAAATCTTGCCCTTTCTCCAAGGTGCTCAGGGTGGTGGCATACATGTCCCCCTATTTTATCCTCAGTTGATGATGTTCCTCCAGACACACCTTCTGGGGGGGGGGGGCAGGCACTCTGCACATGCTCAGATATACTTGGTGTATTAACAGCGCAATCCGACTTGACTTTTGTGCCAGTTTAACCAGCGGTCCCAGAACAGTCCCAGCGGTCCCAGAACCAGCATCGCAGCGAGAACGGGAGGTCCCAGAACGGAAAAGGGATTCAAATCCCCTTTGAATTCCTTTTTTGGAGGGGATTTGAATCCCTTTTCCGTTCTGGGGCCTCCCGTTCTCGCTGCGATGCTGGTTAAACCGGCACAAAAGTCGGATTGCGCTGTAAGTTACACATTTCAGAGCTGAGCCCTGATTAGAAGACATGCTTGCCTAGTGGTGGTTTGCAGAATTTTTTGCTTCTAACAGGTGGGACTGAACCCTGACTTGTTGAATTAGAAGTGAGACTTGTGTTTACACAGCAGTGGCTTGTCCTGTCTCAGAAAGGCATCCCTCAGTTTGTGACTAGTTTCCTGTCAACACTGCCCCTTGGGGGATGTGTGGGCATCAGTTTTGCTTGTCTTGCCATCCTCTTAGACAACGTTGGTTAAAAAAAGACTCATTGGTTAATGCAGAAAAAAACACTTCCTCTACTAAACTTCATTTCACAAACTCGTGCTGTAGCTCTGCAGAAGGAGGGACCCACCCACCTTCCTTGGTCAAATCCTATAGGTGTAGAAAATCGCATCCCCTGGGAAATGCAGTCCTTGCTTGAAGCCACCCACATCAGGGTCTTGAGAACTAGGCTTTCCTGTGGCCGTGCATTCCTAGACTGGCTTCAGCCCCAGCACCTTTCTCTTTCTCAAAACGAGACACTACTGGCAACATTGGTGAATGTTTGTCAGTGATGTGGGTTTTCTAGAAAAGTTTGAATTGGAAAGATTTCTAATACCCCAAATTCTACACATTGCCTAATACCCCTAATTTTACACATTGTCTACATGTTTCAAAAATTTTCTAATAGCTCAAAGTATTTGAACTGACATTTTGATTAGGGAAAAAATATTCAGTAAAACGCACATAGTGTGGTTTTAATGTTCTGTTCAAACATATCTGAAGAGATCCTTGGAAACTATTTTTATGGGAATACGTGTAAATATTTAAGATGCAACAATTTAGAAATTCTGGCATACCAAAAGAGCAATTGCATTTGCACTTTCTAAATGGTCTCCTTCCTAGCAAGGAGCGCCATCGAAAAGATTAAACATTGGAGCTGCTCTTTTGGCCTGGTATGGTATCTGTTCTTTACGTTACCACTCAGTTTTAAGACTTATTTTGAGAAGTGGAAATGGTGTACACAGGATGGTGTAGTGGTTTGGGAGTTGGACTTAGACCTGGAAGATCCAGGTTCAAATCCCCGCTCAGCCATGAAGCTTCCTGGGTGACCTTGGGCCAGTCACTATCTCTCAGCCCCACCTACCTCACAGGGTTGTTGTGAGGACAAAAAAAAGGAGGGGAGGAAATATGTACACCACTCTGAGCTCCTTGGAGGAAGGGTGGTATAAAAAATGTGAAAAATAAATAAAAATAAAATAAGATGGTCCATTCCCAGCAACAGTGGAAAGTTTTCTGCCCCACCCCACATAATAGCTGGTTGTTATGGGTCTTTTGCAATCCATCCCAGAGACGATTCCACCTGAATCCAGGGGAAGTAGTTGTCCTTGGGTTGCATTTTTTGGGCTCTGTGGATGGTAGTGGTGTAGGTGAAACAGAGCTGGCAGACGGTGGGGCACTTACCCCTCAGGAAGGCGACTTGCCGTGGCATACAGGGCGCATCTTCCGAGAGCGGAGAGTCGGACCTCGTGCTAGGAGACTTGCCTGAGCAGGGCAGACCCGGAATAAACGTTTCTGGAGGTCTGTGATGATGACTGTGGGCCTGTTTGGACGATGAGTCCTCTCTCTCTCTCTCTGACAGGCTCCGTGGGCTTAATGACCTGTGGCTCATGGCACCTCCTTTCACTGCCTGTGTGGAGGCAGTTTGTACAGCCCCCCATGTCATTAGGAAGATCTACAGGGTAAGTGAGGGGAGGGGCCAGGAGGTGCACGTGTTGAGAGCATCACCATCATTAAATAGGCGGGGCCAGTCAGATTGGGTAGGTGATGATGTCTGAACAGGCCCTGTGATGTTCAGACTGGTCACCTGACCTGGGTAAAGGGGCAAGAGGCTAACGAGTAGCTTTTGCCCTCCAAAATTCCTCCCTGAATAGCCGATGAGTGCTTGTCACGTTGCCCCTTCTGAATGGCTTGGGACAGATATTTAAAGGACCATTTCCTCCCCTATGATCCTGCCTGATCACATTGGGGGAGGCCCTGATCAGTTTAGAGGCATGGGTGAGGGAGCCGTCACCCCGTGGAACTCTTCCTGTGGAACTTCTGCCTTGCGGGAGCCACCTGGCCGCCTCTTCGATGGTGTTTGGACACCAAGTAAAGGCTGCTTTATTCCAGCATTTTGGTTTAAAAAAGAATCCTGGCCTTTAAATCCATTTTATTTTAATTGAATATATAATTATTACCATCCCCACAAAACAATAAAAATGAGAACAGTCGAAAGCAGCCAAATAGCTGCATTTAAACAGTTGTTTTTAAAAAAACCCACACAACTCATTAAGAATTAAAATCTTGGAACAATTAAAAAAAATCTGGTGCAGAAAAGATGCACCGAGACACCTTATGTAAGTGCTGGACAAGTCTCTTTGGGAGGAGAGTTCCTGACTGGGACACTACCACAGAGAAGGCCCTGCACTCCCTGGTTGCCACTTGTGGTTGGGACAGCTGGGGGAGGGCCTTGGAAGATGCTCCACGCACACAGGGAGGAGAGTCCTGGGCTTCCGGTACCCTGAAGCAGAAACAAAAAGTGTTATCGACCTCTCTTTCTGTGTGTTTTCTTTTTGAAATTGTACTCCTCCTGTGTATCTCCATGGAATAGAAATATCTTAATTAACGGTCATTGCCTTCTCTTTTTTTCTGTCCCTGGCAGTGAGTCCGAGATGGCGAGCGTTCTGTCCAGGAGGCTTGGGAAGCGGTCCCTGCTGGGTGCTCGCATTTCTGCGCCCCCCTTGCTGGAGGACGGGGTGCTTGTGACAGCCCAGGTCCCTGCCTTGCAGACGTTGGAGCACAGTAGAGGGCTTTGTCACCTCGCTTCGTACGAGGAGAGCTGCTTCAAGGAGCATCTGGAAGAGGCTGGCAATCGGAGCCAGAACTGGCTGGCGCTGCATCCAGGGCAAAAGGTACTTTTTCCTGCAGGTCTTGTCTGGTCTCTGAGCGAACACAGCTCCATAATACTCACCAGCTTTTACTGAGCAGGGGAGGGGCTATAGCCCAATACCTGAGCCCTGCTTTGCATGTAGAAGGTCCCAGGTCCGGTCTCCGGCAGGCAGCATCTCCAAGAAGGAGGAGGACCTTTGGAGAGCTGCGCACCTCACCCCCCAGTCATGTGGACGATGCTGATCTCGAGGGACTGAGTGTCTGACTCGCAATAAGCCAGCTTCATGGTTACGAGCCTGGCCTCTTGTCGTATCCTGTTGTGTCTCTCGCTGTGCAAAATCGGCCACATGATGCTGAAAGGAAGGTGGAGGTGAAAAAACTGCTCATGTGCAGATTAGTCTTTTGGGTTTTTGCGAGAACTAGTGGCAAGGAAAGTTTCAGGTGCAAAGCCAAGAAGAGTTGCGGGACACAATTCAGGGAGATGCAGACACTGGGTGTATCTGGGGGGGGGGGCAGGGTGTGGGAAAGGTGCAGGAGCCACCTTGCTGGCCAGTCTGCCCAAGACCTATTTGGCTCTTGAGTCTTTAGCTAGAGCTGACAACGTACAAAAACAACCCACTCCAAAGCATTCCTCCATAAGCTCAGAATGACTGGTGGTATTTGGGAGGAGTACAGGATAGAAATAACTCCTGAAAACGTGGCCACGTGGAAATGGCTTCCTCTCTGCCCCCTTTCTAGATCATCATTGGAGACCCTTCTCTGTGGTCAGAGATCAGGCAGGTGTTTGGCTGGGGAAAGGGCTGCCTTTGTGGTAGAGCCCAGCCTGCAGAATCCCTTCTCCAGGGAAGCCCACTCAGTGCTTCCTCTAGTGTTCTTTCAGTGCCAGATGAAGGCCTTCTTATTTTCCCAGGCTGTTTAATCAGTGACTGGGTTTTTGTGTTCTTTCTATAATGCTTCTGTTGTGGTTTTACTTTTTGTATGGCTTGCTGTTTTTCCTCTGATGTGTTAAGAGATTACTTTAATTTTTGTTACAATAAAAAAAATTAAAGATGGCCTTGCCATGCAGAAATGAGCAGTACAATCAGTTTATTAAACTGTACATTATCTTACACTTGAAACTAAATGTCTCCTTCCTTTTGGAATCTTTGAAAAGATATCACCATTGGGATTTTGCATTACACAAATCTAATGGGTCAACCAATTGATTCAAAGCCAGCTTATCAATCAACAAAACCAATCGTGGGAATAGTTTGGGAGCCACAAAACATACAGCCAGCAATTAACCCATCGTTTCAGTGGCACTTTTTCCATGCACAGACTGCTTGGGAAACATTTGCTTGTGTATTCCCTGCAGCCACCCTGATAGGTGGACTGTTGCAGCCTTACAGGCAGGAGAGGGGATAGCCCGGGCCAGTCCGTTTAGAGCCTCTGTTTCCATGCAAAGTTTTTGAAAGTTGGTTTCCCTACTCAAGTCCGACACTCCATCCATGCCCTAGTTCTCACTGAGGTAGTAAACTAGTGTTTGGCCTGTACCACCTCAGACAATCAGTGGGGGCTCATCATGAGTGTGGAATTTGCTGCCACAAAATGTGGTGATGTTCATAGGTTGAGATGGCTTTAAAATGGAATTAAGGCAAATTTATGGAAAGACAGATTTATTAATAGGCATTGGTCACAATAGCTAAATGGAACCTCCAGAGTCAGAGACAGTACACCAGATGACATGGAGGGGCTGCTCCTTGGGCCCAGCAGGAAGCAAAACAGTCCTGGTGGGCGGTTCTAGGCAGTGACCTCAACCGCTGACGGCTGCTTGTGTTCCTGTTGGGAGGTGCCTGCAGTTCCAGCAAGTGGCCAGTAGGAGGACCTTTGCATAGATGCTTGCTTTGCCCCATCTGCTCCCAGGCTAAGGGGCAGGTATCCCTCACTCCTGTTTTTGCTAATAAGAGGTGCCACCACAACATTGTTAAAATAGAGAAGCTGCCACCTATATAATAATAGCACTCTGGAATATTTGACTGTGGCATAGGCATATGACAATGATATTTGAGCAGGAGTGAATTAACAAGGCAGTTGTTAATCTTTGACTGGTCAGTTGATTGGCATGCTAACCCTACACTATGGCTATCCGTAGATCTATCTCCAGAGGGTGCAGTGCCTCTTATTTTCAACATCCTTCTTCTTACACCAGCTGGTCAATCCAGCATCCCCCATCTTTCCATACAGTAACTGGAGTTCCCCTAAAAATAGCCTCCAGGAATAGCCCACACAAGTGTGCCTGTCTCAGCAGAGATACAATTACGTTCATAAAAATAGCCTTGGGAAGTTAGGCAATGGCCATGTCCAGTTCGGTCATAGTGGAGAGGGAAGACCCAGGTGGAGCTTGCGTATCGCCAGTCCATCAAGGAGCGGGGAACAGGCTGGCCGTTCTGCAAATGCATCTTTTCCGGGCCAAATGTGCAGTTCTGTCTTGCAAGACTGTACGATTGTTCATACAATACCGACTCTGAACCAGTCTGAGAAAACCAGTTAGAAGACGGTTGCTTCTTATGTAACCCTTTTCGCTTGGGTACTGAACCAGAGGGCAGACCAGATGTGTCGCCTGTCAAGTTTTGAAAGGTGCATGCATGTAGAGACGGCCACGGCCCTGAAACATCCATATGAATGGGAATCTGATCCTTGAAAGCTTTTGTAAATTTTTAGAAATGTGTTTCTGAAACCATCCTTTGCAAATAATAAAAAAACTGTCCAATGAAGGCGCTGAGAACTGCCTGGCTGGATCAGGCCAATGAGGCTTTGAGTCTTGACACCAGCCTGCTGCCTTTAAACTTGAAGGTTCCATTTAGCTCTTATGGCTCCTAGCCATTGGGTCCTGCTTCCTTATGGCTCCTAGCCACTGTGAATTTGGCCACTTCCCTCGCAGAGAGGTGTTCTGGCACAAGGGTAGGCCCTTAGAAAATGGGGCTTGAGTTGGATCCTGGCCTAGCAGCAATACGTTTCAGTGCCTTTTTCTCCTCTTAGGTTTACGTCTTCTACAATGGGCAAGAGAATGTGGGCTTGGTGGAGCACCATGACCTCGTGACTAATGAAGTGAAGGTGCTGCTCCTGGAGCAGGGGTTTCATGTCTGCAGGAAAGCCACGGAAGTGAGGCTTGCAGAGGTTCAGAGGTCGCCTCTCCCAGCCCTGGAGATGGACTGCGGGGCATCCCCCACGATGATGGGCTACAGCGCTGTCCCGGGGGGGCCGGAGCACTCTCCGGTCACGGGGGCAGCGGCTGCCACGGCATCTGCTCCAAGATCAGTTTCGAGGAATATCGATGTACCGAAAAGGTCTGTTTCAGGGTTGCTTTTGCCCTTGTAAGATTCATTTACCCGTACTTATCGGCATATAAGACGCACCGGCATATAAGACTCACCTTCCTTTTGGCCCTGGGTTTCAAGAAAAAAAGATTTAAAGCATTTTTGGGCCACTTACCGCTTGGCTGCTTAATTAGCTAATTTACATAAATTGCACAAAAATACCAGGATCTCTTTTAAAACACACAGCAATAAGACACATGAACAAAATGCACCAGAACATAAATCCCAAGTACAAAAAAACCCCCAGACTCAACTCTTTCCCCCCCAACCCACCCATGCACAGTTTCCAAAGTAAAAAACATTTACCCCAAGTACAAAAAAACCCCAGACTAAACTTTTTCCCCCACCCCACCCCACCCATGCAGTTTCCAAAGTAAAAAACATAAAAGTACAACCCCCCCCCCCGACTCAACTCTTACCCCACCCCACCTATGCACAGTTTCCAAAGCCTCCCAACTAGGCCCAGTTCAGAAACTTACCCAAGCTGCATTCATTCAGCATTGGAGGAGAGCTGGGAAGATCACGCCCTCTGCAGCTCAGCTGAACTGAACTGAGGAGCACAGCGCCCTCTGCTGGCTGCTGAGAAGCTCAACTCATGCATGTGCATAAATTAAACCCGACAAACAGCTGTAGATCGGAGAGATTAGTCAGGGAAGAAAGCACAAGGGAGCTCTCCGGCTCCGGAGAAAACCCGGTAAGCTCAAAAATGCTTTAAAACGGGCGGGGGGGGGAGGAGGAGGGATTTTTTTTTAGTATTGGCGTATAAGACGCACCCTACTATTTTGGGTCACAAATTTAGACAAAAAAGTGTGTCTTATACGCCAATAAATACGGTACTTCCTGGATCCTTTCATTCCTCTTTTCAGCCAAAAGAATGTTCTCAAAGTGGTTTATTAATACAAGTAACAGAGCAAAAAATGAAACCAGTGAGAGCTTCTCTAGAAGCATAGTCTCCCAATGGCCTAAAACAAAACAACAGTGTCTTCACCTGCCTTCAAAAAACAGAAAGGGAAGACGACCTCCTAGGGAAGGGTTTTCTGGGCCCAGTAGTCCTGCTCCTAGTAGTTAGCGATTTAGCATCCCAGGAGGCTGGAACCCAGAACAGCTCTTCGTAGGTCTAGCATCCTGCCGGGCTGGTACAGTGGCTGGTGGGTTGACCTCTCCTTCCCTGTAGTGCTGGACCCAGGACCCTTTGCTCTGCCATTGAACTGTGGCCGCTCCAGGCTAAGTAAAGTGGATAACTGCGTTTATAGTAGACCAACGTAGAAACCCAGAGGAAGTTTCTTCACTCCCTGATGTCACTAATGCTTGATCCCTAAGATTGACAGCCTGGTATTCTGTCTGTCTGCTGACTTCCCAAGCGCCTGCTCTCAGGGTTTTTTTTTGGACGAACTCTTTAAACAATTCAGCGTGTTGATGGATCTCTTCCTTGGAGAAGCAAGAGAACAGAATTCTGAGCCAAGTGCAGATCTAGCCTGCAACGTTTTCTGTGCAGGTCTTGGAGAGAGGCCTGGACTTGGCTTGACTTGGCTGATCTCAAAGCTGTCGTCTTCATGCTTCTCACTGGTAGCGGAGGAGGCTGTAGTCAAAACGCTTGTTCAGGAGCCTGCTGGGTTTTAGCAGCTATGAATTCCTGCCTGGGGAGTGGGTGGGGAACTGCAGCAGCAGCAGCAGCAGCAGTTGTCGTCTTGTGGCCCAGTCCACCTGGAACGATTCCCATGCAAACCCATTGAAGCAAATGGGAGCCGTGCAAAACAGGACGGGTGGCCCACAAGTCTCGCTTTCCCACGCCGAACCCGGGTGCTGGATCTCTCGGGGCATGGTGGCTCCACTAGGAGGTGGTTGGTTGGTTGGTTGCTTGGGGCTGATGAGCTGCTTCCCCTCTGCCTCCCTCCCTCCCTCCCTCCCTCCCTGTACAGGAAATCGGACGCTGCTGTGGACATGGATGAGATGATGGCGGCCATGGTCTTGACCAGCTTGTCCTGCAGCCCTGTAGTGCAGAGCCCCCCGAGCAGCGATGCCGGCATGCCAGGTGGGTGTATGGCTGGAGCTCTGCCGGGTCCATTCCGCGTGCCGTACCGGGGAAGACCTCACCCCAGGCACAGTGTGAACCAGGCCGAGGAATGCAGAGTAGCGGCCTCGGCCACACTCGATTTAGACAAGGCAAAGGCTGGGCCCAAGTCTGCAAAGATCCAGCACCACTGACTACTCCACAGCGCCCCCTGCCCTTGCAGGAGGGTTTGTCAGGGCCAGGCTCTGGCCACCTCTGTATCGGGTGGGCTTTCTTCCAAGTCCGAGTCCATCCTGTTAATTCCTGGAGCCAACCCTGCAGCAAGCAGAAGGGGGGGAGGGGAGACTGCTTGTGAACTCCTCCTGCCCCCCCCCCCAGTTGTAGGGGCTGACATGGCACACTTCTCCTTGGTCCCATGGTGGCTCAGTTCCCCTCTCAGCCCCTTCGGGATCCCAGTTCAAAGTCTGGAGTCTGTGATAGATTTTCCCCCCCCTCCCTGCCTCCATTTCCCTTCAACGTCCTGCCTCTCCTGCCCTCCTTGGGATGCTGCTTCTCAGCCCAGTGGCTGCCACCGTGCCACCTAGGCTCCTCCTTGTCCCCTCAGTTGCCCAGCCCCTGCCTCCCCCCCCCCCTGCGCTGACGGTCTACAGTGGTGCTCTTGGAGGCCAAGTGATGCAGTTGCTTCAGGTGATGCACTTTGTGTACCAGTGAAGGGTGGCAGGCAGGCAGGCAGGCAGGCAGGCAGGCAGGCAGCGTTGAGCAATGGGACGCAACCCACCAGACCGTTCTCCTGCAGAAGCTTGGCTGAAAAGGGCTGGAGCTGTGCAGGAGCTTGACGTTAATTAGTGGGAGGGGGCTGCACCTGGATTTTCTGTCCTCCCCCAACTTGCTTATTTTCCACACCCTTCCTCTTAAGAGTTCGAGGCAGCATCCTTGCTGCATCCACCCCTCCTTGCAGTATCCTTGCCACTGCCAGTGGTGTAGCTTAGGCCTGGACGTACAGACCCAGGATCACCCAGAGAAGGTTGTGGCTGAGCAGGGATTTGAACCCAGGTCTTCCCAGTTCAAGTCACGCCAGCCAGGTTATGCTGGCCAGCACGTAGCGACAGCCAGAGGTGTTTCTACAGTAGGGGCCCTACCGTAAGTTGCGCCCTGTCCTAGTACCATGTTTACGAACCGGAACGAGGAGGCCCCGCCCCCTCTCCGGCAGAGCCATTCCGTGCTGCGAAGGTGACGAGCAGGGAGTCTCCTGCCCGTTCGCCTTCGCGTGGCTTCGCGTTGAATGGCTCCGCTGGCGAGGGGGCGGGGCCTCCTCGTTCTGGTTCGTAAACATGGTACTAGGACGGGGTGTGACTTACGGTAGGGTCCCTACCGTAGAAACGCCTCTGGCGACCAGTGTGTGTGTGTGCTTAACCCGTTCCCTGTGTCTCCTCTCCTGCCCCAATTGCTTCTGCCTTGCAGTCTTTGAGGGAGCAAGAGGGTAAGGCCGGGGGGGGGGTATTGCAAGGGGAGAATTGGGAGATGAAGAACGGGTCCCCTTCCAGACTCCCCGTTCTTCTCTGCAAGGGCCCTTTCATCCCCCCAGATTGGGAACCTGGCCTCTGCCAGGAAACCAGGAAAGGGAACTTTCCTTAGAAAACTGTCTGCGGGAAGCCTCTCTGGGGGGGGGGGACTTTTTGTCGCCATCTGCTCTGCTCCCTCTGCCCCCCACAGGCCACCAGGCAGCTGCTTGGAAGGCAGCTGTTGCGTTGGGGATGCCGCCTGGGTTCCCTGAGCGTGCGAGGGCCACCACATGTGTAACCTGACTCTCTGCTGCCGTTTCCCGTCGGATGCTCAGGCCTATTATGGGAGCAGTTGGCACGGGAACGCTGAAGAGCTGGTGTCTTTTTTTTTTAGAGGCGCTTCCCATTTCCCAGGAGTCAAGTTTGACCTAGGCGTACGCGCTCGTGTTAAAAATAGAACTCCGCTAGCGTGGGAAACGCAGGGTAAGTGACTGTGGTAGTCAGGCCACAGATCAGCTGCAAGCCAGGTTGGCAGCGAAGGTGTGCGCACGCGAGAGAGAGTTTTGCTAGCTTTAATTTCAGCAATTAATTGACTAAAAAAGGGCAATGGTTCAGTTCAGACACTATTCCAAACCTTGGTTACAGAAAATTAATTATGGCTTGACATGCTGTCTGAACTGACAAAGGATGGTTTGTGAATGGTCAGCAAATTGTGGTTTTAAAGTAGGTTTACAAACCATGGTTTGTGCTCACTACGGTCTGGTGGGATTGTGGTGCATGTCTGTGTCATAGCGCGCGCGCACACACACACGCACACACACACACACACACACACACACACACGTTTAGCTCAGTCTTCATTGCCTGATTCCCTGCGCCTCTGTGTAGGACTCGTAAGGACTAAGAAGGGGCAGAGTGCTCATGTCGATGGCGTCTGGACTGGAGCGCTTGCGATGCAGCAGTTCATGCGGTCTTCCTCTCTCTCCTTGGTTCCTTAGCATCTCAAGGGGCATGTGATGTGTGGAAGGAGAGTGGCGATATGTCAGATGGTGGTAGCAGCACCACCAGTGGGCACTGGAGCGGTGGCAGTGGCATCTCCACCCCTTCGCCACCCCACTCCGAGGCCAGCCCCAAGTACTCTGGCGAGGCCTTCAGTTCTCCTCGGGTTGATGATGGCTTTGAGACAGACTCTGATCCGCTTCTCTTGGACGAACCTGCTCCGCGGAAAAGAAAGGTATGGAATGCAGGCCAAGAATGGTCCCAGGATGATGATGTTTCCCCCCCTTAGTCAGCTGTGGAAAGGAACATGTCTGTTCGGCCTCCTGCAGGGAACGTGCGCCCTGGACAGCGCCTCAGTTTCTCCCCCGTTCCCTCACATCTACGGGTGACTATTTGCTTTGTGTATCTTTTCTTTGGAAGGCAAAATCAGTCGGTGTACAGGGGCACAACCTTTTCTTGCCCAGCATCCAGCCAGATTTCTGGAGCAATCCACTGGCCGTTGCCTTTCATACCTGCTGCCAGGTGGCATATCAAGGTTTTTAGCTTCGTTGTGCTGCTTGCACTTATCTTGGGATTCTGATTTTTTGACTGACAGTGTTCTGTTGCTGCAGTTTGGGGGATTACTTAATTTAGTCAACAAGCGATGAATTTGTAATTGTTAATTATGAAAAGAGGTCAGTTTTTAATGTGGGTGTGATTTGTTGAATTGATCTTTTGGAAAGGTGTGGTCCATGCTTCCCCCTCCAAACCAGGAACAACGTTTGCATCAAAAAAGAGAGTGCCTGGCGGGCGTTAGCCTTGCTGTGTGCAAGGGGTTGGCTCTAGGCAGTCAAGATCTGGGGACCAGGAGGCCGGCTGTTGGTCCACGTGGGCCCCAAGCAGCTGCACAGTCTCCGCCAGGCAGGGGTCAAGACCCAAGGGAGCAGCAGCCCTTGGGCAGTGCCCTGGCACCAGGGAGGAGCTGCTCAGACCAAGGCTGTGGAGTCGGTACACAAAACCTCCAGCTCCGTTTCCGACGTCACGACTCGTCTCCGTCTCCAAAGCCCTGCTCAGTCAGAGTTGTGGAGTCAGAATCGGAAGCTGTTTGGGGTGGGGGGGCGGAGGTTTTGTGTAGTGACTCCACAGCCCTGGCTCAGACCGAGTAGTCGAGTTCTGAGGCCAGGGCTTGATAGGGCCCGGTGAACCGGGAGATTGGCTGCCTGTGTGCTCGGGCTGTGGAGCACTGAGCTCCGTCTGCCAGGCCTGCAGTGGAAACGGAGCCTGGTGGGGCAGGAGGTCAGGTGCCAGAGCCTGACTTGAGCCCCCGCCCTGGTGGGTCTGTGGGACAAAGGGACACCGTGGTGCTGACGCGCCCCACATGCAGTTCACGGCTCCCAGAGAGGTAGCCTTGGCCAGCTCGGCTTTTGGCACCAACCGACCAAGTCTGTGTCTCTCCTAGAATTCGGTGAAGGTGGTGTACAAGTGCTTGTGGCCCAGCTGTGGCAAAGTCCTTCGCTCCATTGTCGGCATCAAAAGACACGTGAAAACCCAGCACCTCGGGTAAGGCGGCACAAGTTCCGGGGAAGCCACGTCCAGGCGAAGGAGGGCGGCAGACTGCACAGGGTGACTTCTGTAGCAGTGACGATTCAGGAGGATGGGACTTGGGCACAGTTCAGGCTGGGGAACCTGAACTCAGACCTGGAGTCAGGTGTGACTGTTCTCCAGCCCAGGCTCCTTGGGGCCGGTTGCTTGAGCTGGTTGGCAGACTTCCCAGCACGTGCACCAGGCCTGGCAATCCAGAGGCTTCCTGCTGCCTGCTCTTCGCAGGGCCCGTGTTGCGCACCCCTCTTCCTTTATGAGTCTGTGGCCTGAACATGCACTCCTGGCTTAGAACCGGGCTGAACTGCAGACTCTGCTGGGTTTGGGGTGTGATGTTGAGGCGCCCTCTGGTGGCGAGAGCCGGTTTCTGCAATATGTAAACATGCAGGCCTGCGTTGACGGAGCAGACTCCTCCTTCAGCTCACAACTTGGCTGGCGGCTTCCCCTGGGCTCTCTTGGGGTGCAGCCCCTCCCGTCCTTCTGTCTCCTTTGCCTCCATTGCCTCCTGCTTCTTGCCATTTCCCTGGTCCCCCGGTTGACTGGATTCTCTTTATTCCTTAAACACATCTTCCTTCCACCCTGCAGAGATGGCGCCAACTCTGACCAGAGAAAGAGGGAAGAAGACTTCTACTACACGGAAGTGCAGGTGAAGGAGGAGGAGCCGCCTCCCCCCGAGCCTGCGGGGCCCGTTGCCAGTCCCACCGCGGGCTCCGCTCCCATCGTCATCCAGCAGGCTCCAGCCAAGCCAGAGGGCCTCATTCTGGACCAGGCAGCTACTCCCTTGGAGCCTCCCCAGCCCAGCAGTGCCCTCAGCCAGTCTGCCCCCAGTTCTTTTTGGCACATCCAGGCTGACCACGCATACCAGGTAGGCAATGCCCATCTATGCGCAGACAGCAGCGCCTGGTGAAGCCTTGTGACGTGAGAGCCAGGGTGGGCCACACCGCCGTACACCACCTGTTGTATTTGTATTCGAGTTCAAATCCAGATTCAGCCACGTCCCTATCAGGAAAGGGGAAATTGCATTGCTATTGGTTATGCCTATCACCGCGTTGGTTGTGTGCTATGCAAGTGTGATTTTGTGAATCTTTGCTGCCATTATTTTAAGCAAGTTCAGTCCTGTCCTGGGCTCGACATGCCCCTGGCCAGCTCTGATCCCTGCTCTCCCCCAAGCGCCCCCTCCGCTGACTTGCCTGCTCTGGTGGGGGGAGGGGGCTTCTTAGTACCTGCCGGGAGCTGCCAGCAATTCATGCTTGCGGCCCGAGTGCCGTTGCACCAGCGGCCCAGTTCTGCCAGCGCAAGGCCTGGATAGGATGGGGTCAGAATTCATGTCATTGAGAAGAGAGGCCTGGAAGCATTGTGGGCAACGCCTGGGGATGCCTGCGAGAGGCAGAGCAGGATTCCCCAAGGGTTTTGTGGGCCAGTCTCAAATACTTGTACCTTGGGGCAAGAAATCAAAACTTCACATACACGCTCATGGGTTCTGAGCTGTCTGTGACGAATCATAAGAACATCAGAAGAGCCTGGCTGCTGGATCAGGCCAAAAGCCCATCTAGTCCAGCTTCCTGTATCACACAGTGGCCCCACCAGATGCCTCCGGGAGCACAAGACAACAAGATCAGGGGAGAGATCTTGGGGTGCTGGTGGACAGGTCGATGAAAGTGCCGACCCAGTGTGCGGCGGCTGTGAAGAAGGCCAATTCCATGCCTGGGATCATTAAAAAAGGGATTGAGAATGAAACGGCCAATATCATTATGCCTTTGTACAAATCGATGGTAAGGCCACCTCTGGAGTATTGCGTCCAGTTCTGGTCACCACACCTCAAAAAGGATATAGTGGAACTGGAAAAGGTGCAAAAGAGAGAGAGACCAAAATGATTAGCGGGCTGAGGCATCTCCCTTACAAGGAAAGGCTACAGCGTTTGGGGCTCTTCAGTCTAGAAAAAAGGCACCTGAGGGGGACATGATTGACAGCGCAATCCTATCCAACTTACACCACATACAGGTCTCTTCTTGCCCTGTGTGCCCCCTGAGGCATCTGGTGGGGCCACTGTGAGATACAGGAAGTTGGACTAGATGGGCCCCCGGCCTGGTCCAGCAGCCAGGCTCTTCTGAGGTTCTTTGCTTAATTCCTTGCAGAAACTGAATAAATGAGGCATGATGATTTTAACATGCCAAGTTTACCTAGTTCTGGCTCTTACGTTTTGGGATACCCTGGCACTGCCATGGAATCTCAAGTTGAAATTCCAGGTGTTTTTAAGAGCCCCAGGTGGTGGCTTTGGGAGATACCCCTCTTGTTGTTGTGAAACACACACATACCCAAAGCGCCCCAAACAACGTTTCTAGTCCTCAGGTCTTTCCAAGGAAAAAAGCAAGCGAGTAAGCTCAGTTCATCTTGTTCTCGTCACAAGGTGTGGCCAAAGCAGGGATTTGAACTCGGATCTCCCTGGTCTAAATGTATCACTCCCACCACAGCTCCCACCACATGGGATCTTGTAAACTCATGCAAAATCAGCAGCAGTTTGGAAATGCACTGAATGCTGCCCCCGTTGTTTCCTCTCGCAGGCGCTGCCATCCATCCAGATTCCTGTATCGCCACACATATTCACCAGCATCAGCTGGGCGGCAGCCACCTCCACCATCCCTACCCTCTCTCCGGTGAGTCTGGGGTTCGGGTGATGCCAGGGGCAGAAATCTGACCAAGCCCAGAGGACTGCTGGCTTCAGAAATGCATCGTGGTGGTTGGGGAAGGGTGGCTGGTTTGCCTGTTTTGGGGACATGGAGAGAGGCTTGGCCGCTAAGGTCACACAGAGCATCCTAAACGATGTAATTTGCTACCACAAGATCTCTGAGCGAGATGCCTTGAAAAAGGAATGAGGTGCATTTCTTGTAGTGATGTCTGTCAATGAGCCAGGATGTCTGTATTGGGACCTCCGTGTTTGTTTACGTTTATTTTAAAAGATCTGTATTCTGCCTTTCTTTGATAATCCAAGGCAGCAGTCATACAAGCACAGTTGAAAAGTTATATAAGTGACAAAAAACACCGGAACCAAGAGACTAAAACAGTCAAACAGAATTGGAGAAGGCCACCTGAAAAGGGGCGTGTCCGGAGTGTCCTCCTGCTGGAGGAACACCCTAGAGGGGGGCCACCGCAGAGAAGCAGGTCCTCACAAACCCACACCTGGGATGACAGCGGAACCCCTGAGTCTCAGAGGCTGCTGCCCTTCGCTGGTGGCACCTGCTGCCTGGCAGGATGTGGGACTGGCTGGAGCTGTGGTCTGATCCAGCAGCAGCCCAGCTCTGACGCTCTGCTGCTAAGGCCAAGGATGGTTCAGCTCCTCGATGCTTCAGGACTTGCATTTATCATCTGCTTCCTGGCCAAGAGAGGGCCCTACTTAGGCTAACGTACGGGTGCAGTGATAAAACGGAGTCATGATCATTTGGGGATCCTTGCTTGCTTGCAGGTTCGAAGCCGGTCCCTGAGTTTCAGTGAGCCGCCGCTGCAGCCGCCACCCGTCCTGAAATCCCACCTGATCGTTGCATCTCCTCCTAGGGTATCGACTGGCACTAGGTAAGAAGCTGCAGGAGGCCAGCTAGACTGTCCCAAGCAGGGCTGGGAGAAAGTCGATCACAGAGATTTGGCTTCTCGCTGCTAGCTAGAGAAAAGCAGCGACACTGAATCTCTTTCGTCTTGCTGTGATGCTTTGGGTGTGTCTAATGAGTGCGAAAACGCCTGTTTTTCCTATCTCATTGGAGGGCAGGAGCGTCACTCAGTGGCAGAGCCCCTGCTTTGCATGCCGAAGGTCTGTCCCAGGGATCCCTACTTGGAGACTGGGAAAGGTCCCGCTCTGCCGGAGGCCCCGGAGAGGCATTGCCAGCTGGAGGGAGCCGTTAGACGGTGGACCAGTGCCAGTATCAGGGCAGCTTCAGCAGTGCAGCAGAGAGATGTGTAGGGACAGTTGCTGCTCTGCTTGCAAGGACTTCCCACTGCTTGACTTCGGAAAGGTTTTAATGTTGCTGTAGTGGCGCTGCTGGCGCCCTGCGTATGGCTGCCGCTCAGCACTTGGGCTCCGCTAGATAGAATGATTTCCCATAGCACGGTTGGAAAGAGTCTGCTTGGAGAGCTGCTGCGAGAGGGGATAGAGGGAAATTCTTCTCCCTCTCGCACAACACCAGAATCGGGGGACATGCACTCGAATTGAGTGGAGGGAGAGTTAGAACGGATAAAAGAAAATATTTCTTTACCCAGCGTGTAATTCATCTGTGGAACTCCTTGCCACAGGATGTGGTGATGGCACCTGGCCTAGATGCCTTTAAAAGGGGTTTGGACAGATTCATGGAGCAAAAGACCATCACATGTTACAAGCCATAAGCAACCTCCTGGTTTTAGAAGTGGGTTTTCTCTGTGCCAGGTGCAAGGGAGTGACAATGGGAAACAGGAATTATCTTGTTGTCTTGTGCTCCCTGAGGCATCTGGTGGGGCCACTGTGAGATACAGGAAGCTGGACTAGATGGGCCCCCGGCCTGATCCAGCAGCTGGGCTCTTCTGAGGTTCTTAATAGTAGCATTGCTTCTATTTGCTGAGCTTAATCTCTTTGTCCCTCTTCTCTTTGTCGCTGTCCTCCAGGAAGGTCCGTGGCGAAGCCAAGAAGTGCCGCAAGGTGTATGGCATTGAGCACCGGGACCAGTGGTGCACAGCTTGCCGGTGGAAAAAAGCCTGCCAGCGGTTTCTGGACTGAGCACACACTCCCACTTGGCAGAGGTGGAGTTCTCCCTCTGGCCACAGGCCCAGCGCAAGTGGCCCAGACCGCCGTGATTTTGCCACGCCAGTGGCTTGGTGGCCGTGGCTGCAACGCCCAGTGCCGTCCGTGGTGGAGACTTTGAGAGCCACACGGTCGTTCTGAGCTCTGTAGTCTCCATCTGCCAGGTTCTCTAATTTTCATGTTTTGTGGGGAAGTTTTTTACACATTGTTCCTTTTTTTAAAATGCAAAGCCTCCCTTTCTATTTGTAAATAAGAGGGGAAAAGGAAAAAAGAAAGCAGTTGGTTTTGATATATCTTGTAGACGTTTTTTTCATGGTGGGTTCAGGGACCAAAGAACTTTGAACTGTTTCCCCCAAAATGTGGATGAGGTTGGCTGGGTTATTGGACCAGGGGTTGCAATACGAAGCATAGGAGTCTCCCGTCCACCTCTTCCCAAATCGCTTGGCTATCTAGAAAGTGCAGAATGTGGCCCAAAGGGAGCTGAGTGCATCCGCTGGCAGCGGAAAGCTTGTTCGTGTACGGTGGAGCACGATACTCTCTCCTGGTGCCTGTGCAGAATGAGTAGCGCATGGGGTTATTGTTTTTCGTTAAATAGATGCTGTCAGAAAAGCAATCATCATTGCAGTCAACCACAATCAAAGGAATGCTTATGGATTAAAACCAAAACCAACGCCACGAAGCGGAAGGAATTTGGAAATATTTTGTTGTCTCTTTTAAACGGATACTGTTTGGAAAAGAAGGAAAAAGGAAACCCAGAACCACTTGACTTGGCTTGAAAGGGGGCTTCAGTAGGGGGCTTCTGCACGGAGCAGCCGGTGGGGGGGGGATTGGATGGTCTCTCTTAGTGTACCAGGTTGCCACAAGACACACGGCACACTGGTTTGAGAGTGGACTTGCATCACTTGGGTGTGGCCTGTATTGTGGCTACTGAGGCGTGGTTCCTAGGCTTCTGGTTTCACATTGGGCCATTGCACGCCTTATGTGGCAGCAAACTGGAGTTTGCTACTGAGGGTAGTATTTGAGAGTGCTGGACCAGGAATAGGAGCAAGCCAATCCTGGGTGCCAAAGCATAGAGTCATTACAACGTTTCTGTTCCCTTTCCTTCCTCTTCAGGGTCAGCTCAGTTGTGCAAGCAGTTCAGGCAGCTGGGTTGCCACATCATGCGATCCAAGACTTGCATCCCAGAGTTTCTTGCTGTTTTGCAACTCTGGGATAATGCAGTGCAGCTTCTCCAAGTGTCACTGTTTTGTTTTGGGTCTGCTCTTTTGTGAGCTAGTCTAGAGCTAGAGTTTCTTTGGCCACGAGTAAGCAGCCGCTGGAGCTGCCAAGGGTTGTCTTGCACCTGATGCAAAGCAGCCTTAAGAAGCTTGAAGACCAGTTTGACTCGAGATGTAAACTTTCAGAAATCCTGGAAAAAACAAACAAACCACCCCTGATTGTTTGCTTCTCAGAACAACAAGCCCCCCCCCCCCCCAGATATTTTGGGAAAAATTGAAATTATCTGCAACATTCTTATCAAACTTAAGTTTACTTATGCATAAGCATATCAAATTGTACTGTTTAGTAGTGCATCTGTGAAATTTAAAAGTTTAAAAATATAAAAATATAACAATACAACCGCCTTAATTTTATGCAGACATTTATACAAACAATAATAAATACCCAATATTATAGATGGAGCTGCAAAGTTGTGGCACCCTAAGAATACCCCAAGTGTAGCTTAGTTTTTACCAGATGGGAAAACAAATGAAATAAAAGTTGAAAACAGAAACCATCAGCATTGTCATAAACCAAAGGAACTTTTTTATTTCCTGGGCTTGAAAGTGGTCCGTAGACCTCAGGGTTTGCATGCAGAAACGGAAGAAACTTATGCTTGTGAAGAAAAGGCTTGGAAAATAAATATGCCTCTGATCCAGTTAAAGAAAAGCAGTAAATTTGCTTAAATGATCTAGGGACATTTTTCAGTTGTGTGATCCTGTTCACACTAACCAAGTAGTGAGCCCCACTGAAATCAGAAAGACTTGCTGCAGAATAAGGCTGCGAAGAATCTGGCTGCGGCAAGCATCATAGTCACTGTAAACAAAATTAGGGATTGCAACCCACTTTCTTTCTTTTTATTATTATTCCTATCCCTGTAAGTAATATATTCTTTAAAATATCAGCATTACTAAAGTTTCTTTCTCATCTGAATCACTTCCTGAAATGTCCATAACTTTTGATTCTGAACTTCCACTTAGAGGTTCATGGACTTCAGAGACTGCCAAAGCTTTTCTGCTTCCACATGTTAGTTTGTTCCTTGATTTTGTGTGCGTATTTAAAAAAAAAAAATCCTCCAGTGTCTTTCACTTGATGCAGGAGACGGAGGCCGGTGAGTTGAGACTTGGGCCTGTTGCAGCAGCAATATCCTTGGCAGCCTTCCGTGCTGCTGGACCAAATGCCTGAAGGAGGTTCTGTGTTCTGCACCATTTGAAAGGATTTTCCCGGCATCAGGTGCTGCAAGCACTCGCTTGTGCAGCAGTCTGGGCCGAGGCAGTAGGCGTAGCTTTGCTGCCATCACGAACGGCTGCCTTTGAATCCTGAACAGAAGAGACTTGCAGCGGCGTGAATTGGTTGGAACAATATTCTTTGAAGAGCCTGCTCTAAAAACTATTGTACTTAAAGAAGAATGGAGATTTGTACTTCTCTAGTGACTATTTTACTTGTCATTCTGAAAGAGAAAAATGCTGTAAGTGGTTTTTTTTTTTTTCCAATTCTTCCCAAAATGCCTAGTTTTTCCCTTTCAGGACTTTGAAAAAACATGGGGGTCTCTTCTTCACACCCCCCCCCCCCCCCGGTTTCATTTCTGGGCATTTACATCTCTAGTTCCTGTGACCTGCTATTATGATGCGGCTATCATGCAGTGAGAGGGGTGGGTGAGGCTTGTTTCTCCTGTGTACAGCGCACATCTTTCCTGCCTTTGCACCAACTGGAAGTTCATGCTTCAGCGTAGGACTTGTGTGTGTAAATTCTCAGGTGTACATTGTGTCGTCATGGCTTGGATTGTCTGTGGTTAACGGTCATGCAGTTTGGCACATGGAAATTTACTCGGGCTGCTTGTTTAATCAATTAATTGGCAAGATGGATCCCTTTAAAAAATATTTGAGTGATTAAAATGTGCCCCTGCTTATTTGGAAAGTAGCTTAAAAAAATTAGTGCTTCTTCTAAGGAGGCAGGAGCAATTTTTGCCAATCTTTCCTCTGCAGCCCCCCCTGCCCCCCCAGAAATTTGTTCCTGAGGGTTGTTGGGCCCCCAGAAGCAGATATTCTGAGGGGGGTGCAGTGAAGGGAGAGCAGAAAAAATGGCACAAATAGCGCTTCTTCCACCAACGAAAGAAACACCTTCGGATCTAACCCACTATTTTCAGTGTGTATCCAGAACCATCTTGGAAGAGGCAGTCCCTCTTCCCTTTCACACAGGAGAGAATGCTGTTTCGAAGAGGCAGCTTGCTACAGCAATACAGTATGTGCCTCGTCCAAAAGGACAGTGCGTGCTTTTTGATCAGAACTATATTACTTGCGTGGACATTTCTGCAAATTTGATTAATCGATTGACTAAGGTTTCTATAAATTAATCAAGTGACAGCCCTAAAATCCACACCCACAGTGTTCCACAATGTGTGGCCATCTGGTGGCCCAGAAGTGGGATAGGCCCTGCTCTGTTGGTGGGGCAGATGAGAACTCCTGCCATCTTAGCACATGTAGCCCTTGAAGCCCAATGGCCAAAGGGACCACTCGGCATTGGGAAAAACCCAAAACTGCACTGCCTAGGCTTACCATATCGCCGACCGGGACGCTCCGTTTTGCCCTTAAGGGGCGGGGGGAGGGGAGGGAGTCAGAGCGCGCGCCCTGACTCCCTCCCCTCCCCCGCCCCTTAAGGGCAAAACGGAGCATCCCGGTCGGCGATATGGTAAGCCTAGTGGCACTGCCACCTAGTTGTTGGTGCAGTGCCCTAGCTGATGTCATTAACTTTGTGGCTGTCGTCATGACAGATGCACTCAGCTCCAGTTATGAATGAATGAGCCATATTTCTATGAATAGGGAAGCGGTTTCCTCCAACCCGAACGCTGTGCTGCGTGTCTGGGTTTAGTTTTGCAAATATAAAATGGCAGCTGCAGTGGTCACATGATCTGTACGGTGCAGAGCACAGTAGCAGCCGCGGTGGTGGTAGTAGGCCGGGAGGCAATTTAGGGAGAGTTTAGAGACCTTTTGTGGGTCTCCCCCCCCCCCTGTTGTTTTGATAATCATGAGCCATAAACTAAAGACCCAAATCTCTCCTTGTGAAATAGCAGGTTGAACCATGTGACCTGGAGCATTAGGGTTTCTGTATAGAAAAAATGTGAGTCCTGTTTGCTTTAAGGGTACTGGAATGGGATTGGGTGGGTGGGACAGTTTAAAAGAGTTATGTACATTATTGGTGCTTGTTGAACTGTTTGCGTTTTTCTTTGTTTTTGTGACTTTGTGCATAATATACACAGTATGTTTGGATTTAATTTTTTCTAGCCCAGACTTCTGTTCAGTTTTAAACTGGTAGATGCCAAAACGAGCTTGGTTAACATAACATAAGAACATAAGAAGAGCCCTGCTCGATCAGGCCAAAGTCTTTAACAGAAGGTTGATTGAACTGGAATTCTACTGATCTCAGATGTACAGGTTTCAAGTTTTGAACATGGAATTTTGGCATCTGTGAATTTCAGACTTCAACCAAGGGGCCTGAATAATATTTTTGAAATCTGAAACTAAAGCTTCACAATCATGATGAGGAAACTTGCATCTTCTAGGAAAGTAAGGTTTTGATATCGGTATTTGTCAAAAGAGCCTGGCTGCTGGATCAGGCCAAAGTTCCCTTCCTATGGTGGGCTGGCTACCAAATGGTAGTGTTTGCATTTTGGTGGCATAATGCAGAGTTTGGCTTTGAAAATCGTTTTTCCCTTCTTTAGAATACGTACTGTCTTTGGCTGTTGGACGTTTGGGGGAAATCATCAGGTTTCCAGCGAGGGCAAAAGCGTTGGTTTCACTGGCTCTGGCAGGGTGCCCCTGTCCTTTTCTTCCCGTCTCCAAAATTCAGTGAATGCTCCTCAGTTCCAGAGGTTCATTTTAATGGGCTCTTGTGGGATGCTGAGACTGGTACGATTTGGAGCAAGACCTGATTCTTCAGATCTTGCTCGTTGTCACAGTGGTAACTGGCCAGGCAAGATTGCTCTTGCCACACATGCAGAATTCAAGCCGTTCTCAATCCTAGTTCGGAGCAGGGGTCGGCAACTGAAGGCTTCAGGGCCAGATCCCTCCCCCCCCCCGAGTATCGCCATTTGGCCGCTCCAGTAGACGGTCTGTAGGCAAGGGAAGTACCATATGTGCTGGAAGTGGTGGCTTCTTGGGCTTCTGTCTCTATCCCTTCCTCTGTGCAAGTAGCCCTCCTGGAAGACGTGTTGGCGGCCAGAGGATTACTGTCACTGGCTCCGTCTCTTTGGATCCGCGGTGCCCCCGGTTCCAGCTGCCGCCACCAGGCAGGGACCAGCAATGGGAGGAAAGCCCAGACTTCCCAAGCCTGGCTTCTCTGCTACAGGCTTCTGGTAGGCATAATCAACCAGCCCTGTCACTGAGGCTGCTGGAGGGTTTGAAGCTGCTTTGCAGAGGGCGCCATCCTCTCCGCCCACCTTTTTGGCAACCACTCTTCCTAAGTAAGCATTTGAGTGGTGGCTTCTGCTCCCCAGTCCTCTGGGGGCGGATGGAGAGGAGGGTCTTTGCTAAGGGCTCCTCTGGAAGCAGAAGCAGCACCCCACAAAATGCATTTTCCGCCTCCCTCCCAGGATTCCTCTGGAGTAGTAGACTCTCCACTCGGACACAAGCGGAGTGCAGTGTTAGGCTGCCAAGAAAGACTTGTACTGTGTAGATTTGCCCACCCAAGCACGGAGGGAGGGGAGGTCCCTGCCATTTTCAAAGCTGTTGCTCAGAATAGTCATCAAAATGCCAGTATTGACACCCTGTCTTGATTAAAAATAAATCCTGCCTCCCCAAATTGCATCCCAAAAGTCAACGTTCAGTCTCAGAAAGGAAAATATTTTTTTACTGTTGAACTTCTGCATTTCAGATAGTTTAATGGGCTCGTTTTGTATCCCATCAACAGCCAAAGAAATGCTGACTGGCTTGTTTTCTAGACAACACCCCCCCCCCCCCCCCATGCAACTTGCCCTCGGATGGTTTTCTGGTCCCAGCAAACCCACCCTTCCCCTTCAGCCACATTTGCTGAGCTTTCATTCCTGTTTCAAAACAACCGTGGGCAAGAAATGACTTTTGGTTTCTCCTCTTGCTGAAACGGAAGGGGGGGGGGGCGTCTTGAAGGAGCATCCATTCCCCCCCCCTGTGGTTTTTTTGGGATCTGCAAAGGAGAATTTCCCAGTGGCACAGGCCCAATAAGTCTCTGATTTGAAAATCAGTTTCTTCACTGGCAGAAGGCTGGGCCTTTGTGCTTACAAAGAGAATGTTTCAATTCTGCTTTGTTGTGACAACATGATTAATAATGAGGAAAGAGAGAAAAATGGTAAGGAAGACTTTGGAAGAAGCAGTCAGATGTCAAAGTGTGTGGTGTACAGTATTGCCTTACGAAGCCCACAGACTGCGCGTATCCAGGGTGTGTGTGCCGTTGGCTGGTCAACCTCGGAGGCAAACCATGGCTGCCTTCTCAAATGCCTCATTCCAAATAGCACTTAATTTGGGAGAGTGAAAAGGAGCGCTAATCTTGCATAGGAATATATTTGTCAGTATTTTTTTTAATTTTTTTTAAAGGGGATAAGGTTTTTCCTTTTTCACACTTTATTTTGTGAGCTGTGCGGTACAGATTAGACTGGACATATATGTCAGCGGATTTATGTGTGTTTGGAGTTATATATATATATATATAAAATCTTGCTTTCTCTCTCAGTGATGTGAAGGTCTGGAAAAAGAATGGAAGCTTTTGAGACAATCCTCCCTACCTGAAAAACTAGGGAATCTTGGTAAAGATGGAAAGGAAACTGTTCTAGGAAATATTGTGACAGATCTAAACCCTGTCTCCTGCTTGTGCGAAAGGAGGGGCGCGAGTTTCAACCATTTCTCCCTTTCCTTTTCACCCCTCCCCCCCGAAAAGGCCTTGAGGTTGGGGGATCCTTAAGCACAAGATGACTTTGCACAGGGGACTGGAGAGGGACGGAGGAAAGAGCTGGAACTCCTGCCCCCCCCCTCCTCTTGTATGCACAGGGAGACGGTGGTAGCTCAAGACAGGGTTTGACTGCAACCCAACGGGTGCCATCATTCTGTTTCTCCAACAGAGGGACCTAAGAAGAAGGGTGCCTTAGGGTTGCACACAGAGTAGAGGAGCTGTGTGGAAGTAAGTCACGAATAGCAAGGCAAGCGAGGGGAATGAGGAGGAGGCAGTTGGGCCGGCATGGCCTGTTTCACCACGTTGTCTCACTTGCCACTCAGGGATGATGACCTGACTGAGAGCTTGCCTACTCATGAGGCTAGTCCTTAATGAGGGACAAGCGAGGGTGCGGGGAGGAGCCAGCTGAGCTGACCCAGTCTATGACTTCCCCGTCCGGCCCTGCCACATGCTGCTCACCAGACATCCTGCTCCCTACTTCCGCTCCTCTGCCCCACAAAGCAAGGAGTGGCCCTACATGTGGATTCTGTTGCTAGCAGGATGCTTGGAGACATGCAGGAGGCTGGGGAGAGGGACAGGCCCTGGGTTGCCAGGCGGCAGCCCGGTGCCCTGCTTTGTGTTGGCTGTGGCAGCGCCTCAGCAGCTCCGTCTACATAGGGAAAGAGGCCTGACCGCCACTTCAGGTCCGTGGTAGCTTGAGGAGTTCCAGCACGGCGCCTCGAAAAGCTTCAGTTTCCTGTATCTTTGTAATGTCAAGGGAGGTCTGTTTATTACCTGTTATTTTGGAGGGGCCCCCCCCCACACATAGTCAGATTTGATTAACAAGAAGTGCGCCACTCTTGCAGAAATGACCATTTTCCCCCTTGTTGAAAATAAACCCAGTTGTCATTTTTTTCCAGTACTTTTGGAACTTTTAAATCTCTGAGTTTTGTTTTGTGGAAGGAGAGGGCAATGGAGTTGTGAATGCTTTGGCTGTTTCCTGTTCCCTTTCCATGTGGTGGTTACTCCAATTTCTACTGGTCTTGGCTAGAACTTGAGCCTAGCCCCCCCCCCCCCCCGTTTCTCTTTCGAGCTCAGCATGCTAGGTAGGAGTTGCCTGCTCTCCCAATGGAATGCCACATTTGGAAAGGGAGCTTTCTGGGCGGCATTTTGAAGAGATGGGCACATCTTTTGTTTCCAGAGGTGATTTGGGGAACAATTCCACAGGTGCAAATGGCCATTCTTGCATCCTGATTTCTGTCTCTCTCGAGAGAAAAGGATGACTTGGAGTCTGTGCCTTTGTTTCTTGAAAATGCAACTGGAGTTGAAGACTCAAGAGAGGAGTTTTGCACACAGCCCAGTTTTTTCTTTTTTGAGTGGGGGGGGGAAGAGGGGACTTGTGCACATGTGTATTCTGAGACCCTTTCTCCGAGGCACTCAGTGTGTGTGGGGGTGCCTTTCTGTTCCTTCTATGCACTGTGAACCGTTGTTTTCGCTGGGAGACTAGAATCCCAAGCAAGAAAGATGCAACTATATTCTGCCGCAAAGCAGCACTTTTGACACCCGTCCGTGTGTCTGGGAACTATTTTACAATGTATGGCGCACTGTGCAAGCCAGTTAAGCCCCCACAGGATTTGGATTTAAATTGGTGACAGCAGCCCCCCCCCTCTTCTAAGGGATTTGGCTGTTCTAGATGCACGCTCGCAGATGCATGTGTGTGGTTGAGTGCAGGCACGTATGAGTTTCATGCCCTGTTGTGGGCAAATGCGCAGTCTGCCAACTCGCTCTCTAGGATCACCCTATTTCTGCCTACCCAGATGCAAGCTCCTCTCCCTGGCATTTGGTATAAATATGTAGTCTGGTGCCGATGGGGGAGGAGGGAAGCCAGATGGATCATCACCAGCATTTTTTCTTCAAAAGAGCAACAACCAAGGGGTATGGTGGAAGAGAGAGCCCTAACTCCTCATCCTCCCTGATGCAATGCTAGCAAAGGAGAGTCACACTAGCCAGCCCTGAAGATCAAGCTGCTAGTCCTCTTTAATGTCAATGTGACGAGATCTCCTTGCATCCAGTCAATGTGACTCATGCCTTGTGGGCTTAGTTGCTGTGGAGTGAGATGGGAGACAGCAGGCCGCTGGCTTCTGGCTTCGCCCCCCCCCTCATTATGCGGCAGGATGGGGCGTTGTAATCTGCTAACAGCTGCTCTTAGGGTGGGGATGTGCTACCAAGCCTGAGCAAGGTGAGGGGGAGATAGAGCATACTGGTGTCTAATTGGAGCTTTTCTTTTTGATTGTCTTCCAAGTATTATTTTTATTGTAAACAAAAAAAAATGTGAAATGTAATTTTTACAACAGCAATATGAAATATATTTTATAATAAAATGATATGGCCTGATAGCCAGCTGTGTTTCTGGATTCCTTCTCCCCCCCTTTGTAGAAAAACAAAGAACAGAACCGTTGCTGAAATGGATCTCCTTGACGAAAGTGCCCCTATTTTGGGCTCCCCTCTCCTGGCATAGCCACTGTTGCTTTGGGGCATGTGCAGAGACTCTCAGGTGCTCTGTCTGCTCCTCTACAGGGCTCCGGGCCCTGCGGAAGCCTTCTGGGGAGCTGCCGTTGCCCTGGGGCTGCAGGACGCCAGGTGTGAGTGTAATGTGCCCGGCTGGGTCCTGCCCGAGTGGATTTTGCATGTCAGCTCCTCAACAGAAGAACCACCCTAGAAAAGAACCAGGAAAGGGCTTCATTCGCAAAACACTGGCTAGCCAGCCCATCCTGCTTGGGTTTTCCTTATTTTTACACCAGCCATACATACCAACAAGCCCGCGAGGGTCTGGGAGAACCAGTTTCACGCTCTCCTGCACCAACCAGAGGTTGTCAGCACAAGGTGTGCCACCTGGTAACACTCCTTGAGCTCCTGGGCAAGCGTTGGGAAGGCCAAAAAAAATGATTAAAAGCTCATTTGAATGAAGTAGAGCTGGGTGGGGCATCCGCTGGATCTTCCTCTCATGGAATTTTCCACCCTGTTGCTTTCAGTTGCTGCAAATTCTGACTTCCCAGGAATCTAATTCTTGCACGCTGCAGTTTTCACCATATAACGGTGAAGCACTGTGGCTTGATTCCCCCTCCCCCCCAAAAAAAAAAATTCCAAGGAAACGAAAACAAAGTTATGTATTTTTTTGTCATATATATTTTATTTTATTAATATATTAAAACAAAAACAATACATATTTCATAAAGTTATAGCAAGCGCAAAGCAATACATCCTACTAGCATACTATTCACTATTTTCTACATATAATATCCAACTAAGCCAAAATAACACCCACATTCTATTCATTAAATCCGCTTATCATCACATTGTTCTCTCTCTTAAAAAAATCAATAAATGGTTTCCAATTATTCACAAAAAGGTTAACGGACTTTTCCTTAATTAAAATTGTAAGTTTATCCATTTCAGCATAATCCATAAGTTTCAACCACCAATCTTCCAGCGAAGGTATCTCTGAATTCTTCCAATATTGTGCATATAAAATTCTTGCCACACTACAAAGTTGTGTATTCCTGTGAGGTGAAGCGGTCTGAACCCAAAAGCCCCTTTTCTAATGCAGCCCGTTTTGTCCACAGAGTGAGGACTCGAGGTAGAACATTTGGGAAGTCAGCCTCACTCCAGGCAGCTCCGGACCTGAGCACTGTGGCATTGAATCCGATGCCAACTTCTCCAGCACTTGCTTAACTTCCCGTCTTCGCCTAAATTGGCTTCTGGTCACCCTGCAAGAGGCCTGCCCACCTGTTTTTTTTTTTTTTTTAAGCTTTTGCCATAACATGACAAGTATTCAGTTTCTTATCCCTGTCTGGACTCTGGTTTCATCATAGGGGTCTTTGTGACCCCCCCCCCCTGGCTGGTGCAAGGAATGGATCCATCGGCTCTCTCCCGGGGCGGGTTTCCTGCAGACACTCTGCTCTCTCCTGCCTTGCGGAGGCATTTTCCTGCTCACGGCACTGGGAGATGTTCTTTTCTCCCTTCCACGTGGTTTCAAATCTTTGGGTACATATTTCTCAGCATCACCCAACCATGGTCATCCACACTTTGGCTGCTAGACAAAGGAGAGAACCCTAAACAAATTATTCCCTAACCAGAGAAAAAACAGAACTTGAAAAACAGAGAATAATAAAATTAAAAATCAGGCTCCTCTTCCAAGCCTTTGTGGAAATGGAGTTCAACGAGGGAAGCAGCTTCTCAAAGCCATCAAAGGGCACTGAGAAATATTGGAGACGTGGTATCAGTCTCCAAGAATCCTAACTTTGAGCACAACATCATACAAGTATCTTACTTCCATTATCTTACCCTATATAAAATTGAAAAAGCACTTTATCTTGCAAAAAACTGCCCCTGCTAGTGCCAGTTGGGTCTAGGAACTGGATGCTGTTGGGCTCTTTCTCACAGGGCCTCTATCAGTTTACCCAAATTCCTACTATATTTGAGGGGAGCAGAGCTGTGCTGCTTATCCAGCTGGGTTGCCCAGCCAGCTGTTTTTTCACTGGACCAGCTCATATGTTTTAAGTAATAGCCGGAGGTATGGAAAGGTAGCAGATGAAGCATTTCCAGGGGATAAGCAAAGTGAGAAAAAGGCTGCCATCCAATTATTTTGAATCAATGGGATTCATTTCCAAGTCATTTTGTTCTGAAAATCTGAAAAAGCCTGATTTAGCTGATAAACAGGGATACAGAAACAAAGAGAGGAAGGGATGGAACAACTTGAATGGACTAAAAAGATGTCCCCGATTAATCAAACCATTTAAAAAGTTTTAAATTCTTTTTAACTTACAAAAGCTTCAGGTTGCATTGCAAGCAACGTTTTAGAAAAAAGCAGCCCTCTCTGAGTACGAGAGGAAGGTGCCTTCCTCATCCCAGGTGTGCAACATCTCAAACCAATGTTGCTGTGTTTTTTTCTTTAGTACAATTTTGCTGTATGCAAATTCATGCCGATTAATTAACAATAAAACTCCTACAACTAATTCCCTTGACATTAATCTTTGGATTAAGATTCCGTTAATTGAGTGATGACCCTAGAAATACGATCTTTAAACAACCCAGTTGAGAGAGCAGCAGCCTCAAAGTTCGAAAGGGACTTCAAGGGTTATCAAAGATCTGGGATGTTTTGAAGAACATAAGAACATAAGAAGAGCCCTGCTGGATCAGGCCAAAAGCCCATCTAGTCCAGCTTCCTGTATCACACAATGGCCCCACCAGATGCCACCAGATGAAGATCTACTTACTACTTTTACTAGTAGCCCTGATGGAGAACTGAGGGTGGTGATGTTTTTGGCATCTTCAACAAACCTTTAAAAAGGTTTAAGAAACCTTAAAAAACCTTTAAAAAGAACGACTGCATTTGTTTGCAGCCAACATATGATCCAACTAACAGAGCGGCCATGTTGACATGCACAGCTTGGCTAAATTTTCTTTGGAAAAATCTCTTTATTGGAACACATTTGTAATAACATCTGACTATATGATTTGCTTTCTCAGCCTGTGTCCACCACATACTGCATTCAGCTTGGGACAGAAAGAGCTGGGGGGGGGGGGGAAGAGGCTCTTGCTTCAGGTGTAGCCCCTGAAACCATTTGAACTCACCTTAATTGTTTTGCTTGGATGTGTTGAATTCCCAGTAGCAATGTATGGTTGCGAGAGTTGGACCATAAGGAAGGCTGAGCGCCGAAGAATAGATGCTTTCGAACTGTGGTGCTGGAGAAGACTCCTGAGAGTCCCTTGGACGGCTAGGAGATCAAATCAGTCAATCCTAAATGAAATCAACCCTGACTGTTCCCTGGGAGGACAGGTACTGAGGCTGAAGCTGAAATATTTTGGCCACCTAATGCGAAGAGAGGACTCTCTGGAGAAGACTCTGATGCTGGGAAAGATTGAAGGCAAAAGGAGAAGGGGAAGGCAAAGGATGAGATGGTTAGACAGCATCACCGATGCAACGAACATGAAAATGAGCGAACTCAGGAAGATAGTGGAGGACAGGAAGGCCTGGCGGGATATGGTTCATGGGATCACGAAGGGTCAGACACGATTTAATGACTGAACAACAACAACAACAACAATTGAATTGCTGTCAATATAAATGTCAAAGGGAGCTGTACTTCTAAGCCACAGCAAACACCTCAAAGGGCTGGGAAGCAGCACTTCCAAATGGAACTAGTGGTACAATCTGGCGCATTATTCAACCAGCTGTAGAGGGCTGATTGATTCCCAATAGTGGTGGCCCTCTTGTAGCAGGGGCATGTGAGAGAGGCTGTCGGCCCACATGGGTGTTGGCCCAACTGCAGGGACCAGTGGTTGCACAACACTGAAATACAAACTTCTAGTATCTTGCTTGCACATGCTCTAGATTGAAACACAAGCGTGGTGTGGTGCTGGGCTGCCTGGGCCTGGGAGACCTGGGTTCGAATCCCCACTCAGACATGAAGATTGCTGGATGATTCTGGGCTCTCTCTCAGCCTAGCCTATCTCACAGTTTATCTCAGGGATCAAAGGGAGTAAAATCGGGGGACGGAGCTCCCCTGCGCTCCTTGGAAGTGAAGAAGTCCTTTTTGGTCTGTCCTGCATTTACAATTAATCACTTCCATTGGATGCCTCCAAGTATTGCGAGAGAAAGAAAAACTTCGACTCTCTTAAAAAACTGCAGTTGTTTGACACCGATTCCGACCCCACAATAGCATCCCGGTTTCTGGTTCTGAGAGTGTCTGCCCTGCCCCTATATGTCCACTAGGGGGAAACGTATACCAACCTTTCCTCTTGTTTACGATATAAGAGGAAGACCCTTCCTATTAAGTCACCAGGTGGCAGCGCTTCTTCTCCCCGGCCCTGCAGCTGACTAGAAGCACGATGGATGGAACGGGGTTGGGGCATCAAAACGTAAGAGCCTCAGAAGAGCCCGGCTGGATCAGGCCAAAGGCCCATCTAGTCCAGCTTCCTGTGTCACACAGTGGCCCCACCAGATGCCTCAGGGAGCACACAGCCAACAAGATCACCTGTTTCCTGCTGCCACTCCCTTCCACCTGGAATACAGAGAGAGAGAGAGCCTATTACTAAGACCAGGAGGTTGCTTATCCCCATCATGGCTTGTAAGCTGTGATGGACTTTTCCTCCATAAATCTATCCAAACCCCTTTTAAAGGCATCCAGGCCAGCTGCCATCACCACCTCCTGTGGCAAGGAGTTCCACAGATTACTTACACGCTGGGTAAAGAAATATTTCCTTTTGTCTGTTTTAATACTCCCTCCACTCAATTTTAGTGAATGTCCCCTAGTTCTAGTGTTGTGTGAGAGGGAAAAGAACTTCTCTCTATCCACGCTCTCCATCCCGTGCATAATTTTATACGTCTCAATCATGTCCCCCCTCAGACGCCTTTTTTCTAGACTGAAAAGCCTGAAACGCTGTAGCTTTTCCTCTATCATAAGGGAGGTGCTCCAGCCCACGAATCATTCTGGTTGCTCTTCTTTCCACCTTTTCTGCACCTATTCCAGTAGTTGAAGTTCAGGGGTCATGAAATCCTGTCTCTCTTTCATGACCAGAGCTTGAATTGTCCCAGTCGATATGAGGATAATTGAAGTCCCCCATGATCACTACCCTGTCTCTCACCAACATCTCTCTGATTTGTTTCCTCATCTCGAGGTCTCCTTCAGGTTTTTGATCTGGGGTACGATAACATACCCCCACTATTACATCGCTCCTTGAGCCTGGTAACTTAACCCACAGTGATTCTATGGTAGAGTTGGACCGCCCCCTTCAATCTCTACTCTGCTAGATTCTACCCCTTCTTTGACATAGATGGCCACCCCACCTCCAACACGCCCCTCTCTGTCCCTCCTATAGAGTTTATATCCTGGAATTGCAGTATCCCACTGGTTCTCCGCATTCCACCAGGTTTCTGTTATACCTACTATGTCAATGTTTTCCCTAGCCACCAAACATTCCAGTTCTCCCATCTTTGCCCGTAGACTTCGGGCATTTGCATAAAAGCACTTATATACCTGGTCCCCCAAGAAGGGCTGCATGTTTGCACCTTTATCCCTGCAGCCTTCTGTCCTGCTAGACTGGCTGTCATGTCCCATCACGCTACCACTCCCAATTTTTACTCTGCTATTACTTGACTGTTCCCCATCCTCTGCACCCTCATTCCCTAGGGATGAGGAGTCCCGAACCGGATGCCCCTCGGCTCCTGTCGGCTTTCCCTCAGGGGTCAGTTTAAAAGCTGCTCTGCCACCTTCTTAATGTTATGCGCCAGCAGTCTGGTTCCGTTTTGGTTCAAGTGAAACCTTTCCTGTGTCATGTCTTTCCTGTGGTTCCAGGTCCCCTTGTCATTTCCTTGGTGAGCATTATGAAGGCTGGGGAATTTTTGGCTACCCAGTTAGGACAGGTGACTAAGGAACCAGCAGATTTTATCAAGGCTGGGCACCTGTCCTGTTAGCTACTGCTCTCTGTTTATGGAAAGACGCTCTGTGTCTTTAACAGCTTCAGTAACAGGCAGAAACCAACAGGTGAAGCTTTTCCTATCACTGCATCTCTGTGTTGATTAAACCTCCACTATCTGTGCAGGGTTTATTTTATTCATTTATGTTTATCTGGCCTTCCTCCAAAGAGCTCCAGGTGCTGTACATGGTCCCCCCCCCCCCATTTTAGCCTCGCAACAACCCTGTGAGTTTCTTTGCAGCTGATGTCATCCGCTGAGCGCTCCACAGCCGCCCCCACCCAGCCATGGTGGTGCTCCCCATGATCTGGGGAAAAATGAGAGGGAGCATTGCCCGTGGGACAAGCCAGACTGCGAAAGAGTGCCTGGCCTAAGGTCACCCAGCGAGCTGCATGGCTGAGCAGGGTTTCGAACACAGGCCTCACAGAGTTTTGAACACAGGTCCCAGACCACCACACCACAAAAGGCCCAGAAAAAGGGGCAGTCTTCACGGAGCAGATGACAGATGGAGACGTTTCAGTGCCTGCGGCTTATCTCCTAGCGGTGGCCGAACCACACGAGCTTAAACCCCCCCCCATGGGACCATTAACTGCATCATTCCAATCATATGCACCTACTATTTCATCTTGTAGGCACTGAAGGGCGTGGAACACAGCTTCCCTGAGTGTCTCCTCTGGGCCTCACTTTGTCCCCTTGGAAATGGGAATAATACGAATCTAACTCTCCGAGGGGTGCTGTGAAAAGTAATGAGCTTATGACTGCCAAAGAAGCCGGATTGCTGGTGAGTGACAGCTGCTCGGTTTCCCTCCCTGCTGAGCTCCATCACAATCGTCGTGGGTGGGTCTCTCTCTCCCCCGAGAGCTTCTCACAGTGCCTGTTCCTGGCGTCAGAAGGCCGCCCTCTTCTCCTCCTGTGCCTGGTGAAACCTTTCCAGCCAGGTTAACTGGGCCAGGCAGGATCTGTCCTTGTGTTTTGGACCTGAGTTCCCCCCCCCCCCCCCGGCTCGGGCTCAGCCAAAACGACCCTTTGTTTTATGCACCTTTCTCAGGAGGGCCTAAAAACAACTCCCTTTCCAATTATTTTTGGCACGATGTGCCAAAAACACTCTCTGCCCACATTGCCCTCACTTGCCGGCAGTCACAGTGGCATCACGCCCCCCCCCCCATCTGATGGGCTCTGTAGCATCTTGACAGTACAGTGTTCCTTTCACTACGTCAACCCTGATTGGCTAGGATAAACTCCAGAGGACTTATGCAGGAATGAGGAACAAAGAGCTTCAGAGGGCTGAGGGGGAAATGCTGCGAGTGTAGTTATTGCTAGGGAAACGTTTTGGAGAGACCTTTCTACCCCCCTGAAGAGGCCAGGTTTAGGCCAGGAACTGAACGTGGGGAATATTTGGTGGAACCTTCAGTGGAGCAGGAAAAAATGGTGATAACGAAATAAAAACACATAACACCACTTTCTGCTAAAAAAAATCTGTGAAAAAATGAAATAAAACCATGTCATTTTGCATCAGTCTTCATCTGCTGACACCTATACTTCCTACCTAGTACACTTTTAAAGTGGTTGCAACTGATAAAAAAAGGGAAACATTTGGAATAAAAACACATAACATCGCTTTCTGCTATTTCATTTTGGTTGAACATTGAAATCTGCAAAAATGACAACTCCCCTCCCCCACCATTTTCTCCCACCTCTACCTATCAGAAGTTGTCCTTCCACAGTAAAGACTCCCATACTGAGGCACATACCCTTCTGAGGTTCGGTTCCAGATTGTAGGGGTCTGCGTTTGCCCATTTGGTGCCCATTTGTACTGCAATGAATATGACAGTGCACAAATGGTAAACATAAGTACTAATGTGGTGGGCAGCCAGATCCTGCCCAAAGACAGGCTGGCGGAGTGAGCATTCCGCCGGCTGAGGGTGTCGTAAACGTGCCATATGGCACGTTTTTGACACCCTGGGAGTAAGCGGCTCCGGCACGGAGGCTGGCACCACTTACTGCTCCACCCTCTGCTCGCTGCGCCAACACAGGTAAGGTCTGCGCCGGGCGGCAGGAGGGCATGGGGAGGGTGGGCAGGGGTGGTGAGGGAAGGGGCCATTGGCCAGCCCAGCCCAGCCTGGGAGGGGGCAGGGATATCGGCACTGGGTTGTGTCGATATCCAATGTCCCTTCCCAGGCTGGGCTGGCCTTACATTGTCTTCCTGGACACGCACCAGCTAAAGAGCTGGCATGCACCCGAGGAGGCCCATTGGGGCCTCCTGCGCTTACACCAGGGGAAGGGGACAAATGTCCCCTTCCCCTGAGGTAAGCCCGTATCGTGCGGGCACGCCTGCATCCTACGCAGGATGCAGCAGCTGGCTGTTTAGGGCAGCCACCGCAACCTGCGCAGGATTGCACTGTTAGTCTTAGAACCTCATTTGTTTCCCATTTGTTGTTTTTTTTAAAAAAAGTTTTACCTGAAGTGCTGTTTTCGCTGCTGCTTGTGTTGTCACTTGTGCAGCAGCTACCTCCTGATAGGCATTGTCTTGAATATGCATTGTGCCCTAGGACTCACACAGCATCACCCTGGGGCAGTCTGGGTAAAACACATGGCTATCACATGAAAAATATCTGTTTCGAAGGCCTCAGAACAAAGTCAATAGGAGCCCCCAAACTGCCTGGAACTCTGAAATGAATTTTGTTTGCCTACACATTCCACCAGATCTATGCCCTCGGCCCTTTTAGAAGATCAGTTAAAAACAAAAATGCTGGGTTTTAAAGAGGTTTCATCCCTGGCTCTTATATGGTTCTGTCCTGCTTGTTTTGTTTTATTGCACTGATAAACTGATTGGCTTATTTATGCATATTGTTTTGAGGACCGAATGGTGGGAATAAATAGGAATAGCTTATACATAGGTATAATAAATAAATAAAAGGTTTTCAGTGCCTCTGAGCATGTGCTGAGTGCTTCACTTTCATTCTTTCACTTCCCCACATCCTGCACACACCAGGATTTAGGTAGAAAGAAGGATTTCTGTATCAAGCAGTGCAATTTATAAGTACTTTTGAGCTCTGAAATGAAGTCTCACGGCTGCTGCTTTTCTGTTTAAAATCGGTTTTGCTCAGTTAAATAAATAAAAATGAATATTGTTATGGAAGATAATTTAGCCTCCAACTTGCAGCTGCAGACTCATCTCGCACCCTGCATAAAAACATTAATTTTCCCCAAACCACAATGACGTGTCGCCATTTCTCCCTCTGCTTTCTTTCCATGGTGTTGAGTTTTATGAGAGTCCCTTTCCTCTTCAGTGCCGTTTGACAAAGGGCTGGCATGTCATTTAGTGCGCTAAGCACTTCCCAGACCTTGTTTTATGAGCGCCAGCCAGGAAGATTCCAGTGCGGGACAATCAACCCGTTCCGGCCCACTGAGCCCTTCCTATGGCAGGGAGCTCATCTCTCCTGTCAGCTCTGCTTATTGGTGGCTCTAGAGTAGAGGTTCTTCCAGCAAAGGCAGCAGGAAATAATTTTTCTCTTTAAAAGGCTTCAGAGTGAGAATTGGATCACAGGCAGTCAATGTACTTGTGACACAAATAATATACAACCCCTGTCCCTGAGTTTACTTACATTATAGATATCTTTTACATTTATTTGGGGTAAGTATTAATCCCAATTTTTAATGTTTGTAAACCTTTGTTTTAAAAGTATTTTAACTCATTCCAAGAGTTTGAGATAAAAAGAGCTAGATCTAAATGAATTATAATGAGTTTCAAAGTAGAAGTGGCAGGAGATTAAAACAATCTAATGAAGACATTTAAAGTTGATCTTTGTGTGTGTTATAGACTTCATCGTGTGTGTGTGTGTGTGTGTGTGTGTGTGTGTGTGTGTGTGTGTGTGTGTGTGTGCGTGTGTGTGTGATGACCATGACGACACTGGATGTCAAACTTGCTGTAACTCTTACCTGAGGAGGTCCACAGGGGTGGACGAAACATTGTAATGTCGTCTCTGTTTTTAATGCTGCATGTTTTTACTGTTTTTAACTGCTGGTTTTAAACCGTTTTTACTGTTTTTACCACCAGTTTTAAACCATTTTTACTTGTACAATTTCTACGCAGTAGACTCGCACATGGCTTTTAAACCTGTAAATTTGGATTTTAAATTCAGTATGTGCTAAAAGCAACACGTTTTTCTCGAGCTCTGAATACAATTATTTCCTGCAGAGAAAGAAAGACAAGTTTGAGTCCCAATCAATGGGCTCATCAGTCCGAGCCACTGTCACAAGAAAGGTTTTCAGAAAGGTGATGGCACAAGGTTCGGTGATGAGCTTCAGGACTTTTCTAGGAATGGCCAAATACGATTGACAGAAACAATGGAAGCAAACGGCCCCTGTGTAAACAGCGCTGCTGCACCCCTGCATCCGTCAATTAATGCTGAATGGGCAGAAATACTAATTGGAGGAATTCTCCATTCTGTGAGCCAATGACCCCCAGGCTAATGTTGCAAATGCAATAGGCTGCAGACCTGTCAGCTTCTCTCTTGATGCTCAATGTGCTGGAAAATGCAAGCTGGCTCCTTTCCCCAAAATTAAACTATGGCTCCATTACCTATTGACTTCATTGCGAATGAGGTTATAATGGAGGTAACTGGCAGATCAGAGGTGGAAACTGGGTTAATTGAATCAGGACTTTTAAAGCCCTGTGACGTGTCGCCGGATGCTGCCGGCACCTGGCTTCAGACAGGGACTAGGTGTGTCGTGCTTTAGTTCTCCGAGTGCAGACCTGCAACAAAATGTTGTGATATTTCCCCAGCTCCCGACAGGAGCGCTTCTTCAAACTCGAAGCAGTCTGGAATAGGCAGCTCGTGGGGGTGGGGAAGCAGCTGCCCCAACAGCATGGCTCCCCAAGCACCTCTGCTTCTCAACAAGCAATGATGGGGGATTTAGATCGGGGGCAACAGCAGGGCCAAGAGCAGAGGTGTCACTAGGTTTTGCTGCACCCGGGGCGAGATCTCAGGGTGTCGCCCCATGAACCTCCTCCCGGACAGAATCCCTTTTTGTACTAATGTTACTCGTAAATCATAATTCCCGTATATCACCACTGAATGTCATGGCAATAGTAGTGACATAAACCCCGCCAACCCCCTAAGAGATCCCAGCATTCAATGGGGGGCAATAACATCAAGCAGCCACCCAACCGGTCACTGACTAGCTAGATTCCAGCAGACCAAAGGATCAGAAGCCCGACTGCCATCCCCCAAGACCAAGCCTCTTGGCCAAAGACCAGCCTTCTCCGTCCCAGCGCCTGCGCTCCTGCACTCCTGCCTTATCCAACCACAGACGACAGCATCCGCTAAGGACAGCAAGTCCTCACGCAAAGTTGCCAATTGGTTCTCCTTGGAAACTGCAACTTTAAGCAAAACAACTAATAATAGAAAGCCATTTTACCATTGGCTAATTGAGAAACACAAATGTTCCTATGGCATTTCCCCATCAACTTTAAAACGAAACAGCTTTAAACAAAACGACTTTGAGCGAGGACTTACTGTAGTCTTCTGCCAGCAGGCTCCTACTTCCAGGAAACAGGACCACAAAGCATGACAGGACACGACGACGCAGAGAATGCCGGCGAGGGAAATCACGGGACCTCCTGCCAGGGTCTTTCCCACTGCAGCGACTGGAGACCCTTTTCAACTGGAGATGCTGCCTGGGGGGCACCTGGGACCTTCTGCAGGCCAACTAGTCTGGTCCCTTAGGACCAACAAACCCCACCTTCTACCATTGCTGCATTTTCGCACCATCGGTAACAAATGCTTTTTAATAGAATAGAAACTTTTGGGGTCACCCTTCCCTGGAGTGTCACCCAGAGTGGTCTGCCCCCCCCACCATCTAGTGATGCCTCTGGCCAAGAGTAATCCTTCTCCAATCTGCCATGGCCCTGATCCAAATGCTCCTCAAAATGTTCTTTGCCGAAGAAGGGGAAACATATGAGCACAAGTTTCCCTCTACATTCCCAAGAGCGACTTTGGTGGGGGAACAAATCTGCACTAGGTGATTATTCTAGACAGGATTGGGCTGCAAGTCTAACGTGTGCCCTGCCGCCAACATTGGGGTAGAAATCCACTGAGAAAGACCCATGGGTGTCAGGGTGCCCATGAAATCTTGAGCTTCACCTACCCCAGGGGCCCTGGTGTGAACATTGAAGTCCCGCAAAACTAACAGTCAGCGCATTTGAATGCAATGGTTGAGACCACCCAGGTCAGCTCAGGCAGGGAGACTGCTGGGCAGCAAGGCAGGTGCTACGCCAACAGAATCCCACTCCTGTCTTGCCCATTCAGCAGACGATGGAGGCACTTGAGCCCAGTGGCTACACGGGGGTAAGTGGTCCCGCCCCCTTGCCGGTCGGAGCCATTCCGGGCAGCGACAACTAACGCACAGGAGACTCTGTTTGGTTCCGTGAGCGCCCGCGCGTTATCATCGCCGCTGGGAACGGCTCCGACCAGCGAGGGGGCAGGGCTGCTTACCCGTGTAGCAGTCTCTTGTGCCACTCACTGCTCTACACCCTCTCCAGCGACACCACTGGTGGGCTCATGATAGACTATCGCGACCCCACCTCTTTGCCCCCCCTGCGGTAGCCAGAACCCCGGTGGAGAGACCAACCCCTCCCCTCCTGCCACCAGGTCTCCATGGTGAAGGCCAAGTCGGGACCATCTCCTGGATCAGGCTGATTTTATGGTTAAGTGACCTGGCAATTAACACACAGCAGCAGCTTCAAGCTTAAGGGGTCATTGCCAGGGGCACCAGTGGTCTGGGGGAAGGGCCAGAAAGAGGGGTGGTCTTCTTTTCCCTGAAATGGCTGACCCAGCCCCCCATATCTTCCTTGGCCTGTCACCTTCCTAATGGGGGCACCATTTCTCTCTCCCAACACATTGTCCCTGGTGGAGCCCCTGAAAACACAGGTACAACCCCCTCTCTAGCACAATACAACCACAACCAGTAGCCACCTCCACACCAAACTAATAATAAGAATAAGAACATAAGAACCTCAGAAGAGCCTGGCTGCTGGATCAGGCCAAAAGCCCATCTAGTCCAGCTTCCTGTATCACACAGTGGCCCCACCAGATGCCTCAGGGAGCACACAGCCAACAAGATAATTCCTGTTTCCTGCTGCCAATCCCCTGCACCTGGCACAGAGGAAACCTACTTCTAAAACCAGGAGGTTGCTTATGGCTCATAACCTGTGATGGTCTTTTCCTCCATGAATCTGTCCAAACCCCTTTTAAAGGCATCTAGGCTAGGTGCCATCACCACATCCTGTGGCAAGGAGTTCCACAGATGAATTACACGCTGGGTGAAGAAGTATTTTCTTTTGTCCATTCTAACTCTCCCTCCACTCAATTTTAGTGCATGTCCCCTGATTCTGGTGTTATGCAAGAGGGAGAAGAATTTCCCTCTATCCACTCTCTCCATCCCATGCATAATTTGGGTTAATAATAATAACCAATAAGTTACACAAATGAGTGCAATGGTATAATGAAGTAGTTGCATATAAAGGCAGAATAAATCAGTTCAATACATTAAGAGATGGTGCTTGCATTTTTCTAGCTCAGTGGGGGAAAAGAATGAGCACTCCAAGGAAAAGATACCTAGCCTGGATCAACGTGATGATGGAAGTCACGAGTTGCCTTATTATGAGACTAGACAGAGATCTGCTCAGGGTGAAGCAATCCAGCGGAGCCACACAGACACCCTCACCAGCGAGTGCTTGTTCAGCTGGGGCGGAGGCCCAAGAAAGCTCTTCCGCGATGTGCCTCCGGCTCTCTTCTTTGTGTCCTGACCAGACCTCGGTGGTCCTTCCTCGTCCATGCTCAGTTTTTACGGTTTCCTCCTTTCTCCTCTTCAAGTATTTTGGAGATGACAGAAAAGATTGTGACAATATTAAGACTGCCATGTTTCCCCTTTTCTGGAAATAAAGAATACGAGCAAGTGAGAGAGGCGGGAAACTTAGAAAGAGGAGGAGGAGGAGGAGGAGGAGGAGGAGGAGGGTAACTGCTGCCCACCTTGGCAGATCCAAGGGTTAACGTGAACACTTTTTCTTGTGCATCTGTTTGTTTACTGATCAAATCATTTATTCCTGGCACCTTCTGCCCCCACAGGGCACTCAGAATGGCTCACAACAGATAGCATAAAACAATCAAGGAATAAGGCAACCAATATAGCAGCAACAGCAGCAGCAATATAAAAAACCAAAATGCCTATTAGCAGAAAGAACACCAATGCTCATAGGTCGAAACCCATGGCTGGCCCACCCATGACACAGGCCGAAGAGGGAGCTTGTGTCGAGTGGTGTGTTGGAGGGAGTGACAGGTCCGTGGCCCTCTCCAGCTCACTGCCAACGAAGCTGAACCGCCGCCAGTGGGCGCTCTGATCCTGTCCAACTCTCTGGGAGTGAGCCGGAAGAGGACTGGGGCAAAGGCCTTATCATCCTTATCCCTCCCGCACCTCTGGAGGCTGCAGCTGCCTCCTCCCTGCTCATCTGGCCGCTTACGGAAACAGCCAGGTGAGGAAGGAGAGGTGGAGCCCAGCACAATCCACTCTGCCTGTCTGTTTTAAACTGGAACGTGTGATGCGGGGGGGGGGGGGGAACGACGACACGGGAGCTCCAGGTGAGGCAGTGGGACGGAGGCAGGATCTCTGTGCCTCCCCTCCCCTTGCTCACTGGTTGGGTGAGGAGGGGGGTGACGACAGTGCACACACACATGTGCTCATGCGCACGAAGGCAGGCAGGCAGGCAGGCAGGCAGGCCCGCATCAGGCAGCACTTGGGCTTGATGGGGCCTGTTATTTATTTATTTATTTAAAGAATTTGTATCCCGCCTTTCTCCTGGCAAGGGCACTCAAGGTGGCTTACAACATTAAAATAACATATACATTAAAATAATTAACAGATAATTAAAACAATTATCAATGTGTGCTCAAACAGCACCATTTTGCCCTCGACCAGCTGGCTAATCTGGTCTTCTTGGACACGGACTGTCGGCACCTGGGTGCTGCAGTCAAGAAGGTGCCCCCTCCTCCACCCTGACCCCTCCCTAGGCAGCGGGCTGTGCAAGAGACCCCTGCCTCTTGCTGAGCGCAGCATGCAGGCAACGTCAGTGGGAGGGGACACCTGTCGCTCCAGATGTCCAGGTGCTCAGCCTTTTGGGGCGGTCAAGGGAAGAACCAGCCAGCACCGTGAACGGCAACCAGCCCAGTGGATACAGACAGACTCAGCAGGAGATGATCGCAAACTGGAGCATCCATGAGCTCCATTTCCTGCTGCGTTTTGCACCCGTGGCCGTTTCCAGACATTTTTCAAGGACAGCCCCACAGATAATGCATTACAGTAGTCAAATCTGAAAGTGACCAGAGCATGTGTAACTGTGGAAGATCCGTTTTCCCTAGAAAGTGTTGCAGTGGAGGATCCTGTTTGCCAAAGAGAGATGGTTCTAGTTGTCCTTGCAGAAGTCATGGTTGTGAAGAAACCAAAGGCTGTGTCTAGGGGTCATGCACTGATCAAAGGTAAATTGGGGGAGAAAACAAGACAAGAAAACAAAGAGTTGAGAACTCTTTCACGACACCTCCAAGATGCGGGTTAGCAAAAGGCCTTTTGCTGCTTCTTTGTGAACTTGATCCATTGTTTCCTGTAAGTTCACAGAGTAATTTTAATATGCAACCTGTAAGCTGATTTATGTGATTTACTGCCTAATCCTATCATTGGATTTATGGCAGTGGGACACTGTCCCACTGTTGGCGCAGGGTGTGCCCCCAGTGGCCGTTTCCGAGTCGCCACTGCAAAGCAGCCACACCATTGGAGGCCTGCTGCTGTGGGTGGCAGCCTGTTCCAGAGCAGGTAAGCCAGTGTGTGTGTGTGTGTGTGGGGGTTGGACTGTGGGTGCGAAGGGGGAGTATTGGGGCATTTTGGGAGAGGAACTGGAGGCATGTTGGAGGAGGGAGGGGGTGGATCCAGCAGTAGTCTGGTGTGCTGCGGCACATTGGTGTGCCATGAAAGGTCTGCAGGTGTGCCGTGGGAGTTTGGAGCACAGTGGTTAAAAATGACTGAAAAACACTTCCAGGCTCTGCGGCTCTGTTTCTAGGGCAACTGTCTGTAGTAAGAAATTGTCTGTCCCTCTTCCTCCACTGGCTTCGCCAGTTGCCCTAGAAACAGAGCTGCAGAACCCGGAAGAGTCTCCCAGAAGCCAGAAGTGACATCACAAGAGGCAAAGACCATAGAAGTCGGTGTGCCGTGGGAAGACAAATGCGAAAAAGCGCTGCTGCAAGCAACGAGTGATCTGTGACCTGTTCTCCATTTTCCTGTGATCTGGTTGGAGCCCCCCAAATACACGGAAGGTACTCATTGGTTATCCCATCTGAAGTCTCCGTCTGCAAGCTGCATGCCTGTCTATACATGCACACTTTCGTACTAAGGAGGGAAGACCGTGGTTGAGAGTCAGACAGCCTGTGGGACCCTAGACTATAAGATGTCGACATACCCCTAGATGCCTTTTTCCAACAGGCCTTGCCCCATGTTCTGCTCCACCTGTTCTCCGGTTTAACTTGGAGAATTTCTAAAATGAATTTTGGGATTGGTGCTTGCAGTTAGCTACACTTTTCACTTCCGGTCTCTTTTTTCCTCCTTACAGGTTCCCAGTCTTCACAAGCACATCAGTGCTTTGAATCCGTTGCAGAAAGGCATCTTGAAGGGGTGGCATCATAGCCTCAGAATCCCTTTTTGCATGGGAGTGTAATGATTGTATAAATGCGCTTGTATGCATTGGCAAGCTGAATGGAGAAAAAGAAGTGAATGGAAAATTCCAGCAAATTGTGCATGCAGAACGGCCCATAAACAGACATGCGAAGACTGGAAGACTGCAAAAGCACTGAAGCCACTCTGCAAATCAGATCAGGTCATTCAGAACCCCAGTCCTGGGAAACTGCAATAAGCATCCCTGTAGGAGACGAATATCACTATCGAGTTCTGCTTGCAAATTTCCCTGAAGCACTTGGCCACAGTGGGAAGGGGGATGCTGTGCTAGACAGATCACATCTTGCCCCGCCAGAAGGACAATTTTTTGGTGCTGATGTAATTCTCAGAGCATTCACTGAACAACGGGCAGGAAAGAAGGAAAAAGTGCAACAGGGGGATGTTTTTCCACAAACCTGGAATCTTTCTTGGTGGCAAGGAGGACCTGCTTAGACTTAGGGCTGCTAGAGCTGCTGATAGGTCAGACTCTGTGCTGTATATCCTAGAAACAAAAAACTCAGATTAACAATTGCAACCCCTTGAAGGCCGCATTGATGGAGTGCTGTGGCAAATGCCAACTTCTTCGACACCTGTAGGTGACAGCAGTTGTACCATTTGTTCCCCACCAGAAAACTCAGAATGACATCCAAGAGGTTATCCTACTGTACCTGCCTAGGTGACCTCCAGGTTAGATTACTGTAATGTGCTCTACGTGGAGTTGTCCTTGAGTAGTTAGTTCAGAAATTTCAGTTGGTCCAAAATATTGCTATTAACTGCAGGAATGTACATGGGCCACATTGTGTTGGTGCTGGTTACCAATTTGTTATTAAATTGAGGGCCCAATCCTACCCAACATTCTAGCTCCGACGCAGCTGCAATACAGCCCCAAGATAAGGGAACAAACATTCCCTTACCTCCGTGACTGCCCCACCACCACAGAATGCAGTGCACGCCCCACTGGCACAGCTGCATCAGCGCTGGACAGTTGGATAGGACTGGGTCCTCAAGGCTCGAGGTGTTAATGTTGACTCCTGAATTGCATGAGTCTCCTCAGCTATTAAGATCTCTGGGTGTGGTGCTGGTCTGGGTGCTTTCCTTGTCCAAGGTGAGATTAGCATCCACTAGGAGCAGTGCTTTTTTGGTGGTGGCACCATGGGAAGCTCTCTTCTGACTTTAGGGAGCATCTCAACCTTTCCTATTTTGTCAGCTCCTTGTGTCTCCATACTGCTTTTATGTCAATTCCATAAACAGGTAATATTTTGATAATATTATACTGATATTCTTTCCAACTGTTGTTATTTTTAGTGTTGTGCATTGGATTGTTTTCAGATATATTATTGCAAACCACTTTGGAGGGGGCCTGCTGATCAGAAGGATGGAATATAAATAAGATAAAGTAATACATTGTCCCACCACAATGACCCTTGGATGTATGCTCATTGGGTAGATGGACTGGCTTCCTATCGTCATCTGGTGACCTTCAAGACCGAGTGATGTTTTGAACCCACATCTCCTCAAGTCTGAGTCTAAGGTTGCTTCCATATTAGAGCTCTTTAGTACTGCTGAGGTATTGCTTTTCCACAATTAGCTGGAAGTAGAATTAAAACAAGAAGTTCCATATTACACTTACGGCGCAATCCTGCCTAAGTTAGGCCAACTCTGTGCCGGCCTAAGGAGTTGAAAGACCATTCCACAATGTTTACTCACAAGCATGGCCCATTCAGCAAAAGGCTTCCTGTAATTTTAAGTAAAAGGTCCCTGCTTTCAGATTCTGTCTTCTTGCACAGTGGGGGCATTAGTGATGACTGCCCCTTAATTGTCCATTATAAATTAGCTGAAGTTGTTCTACATTGTGACCCAATGCCATGGTGACATCAAGATTGGACTATTGTAATGTGCTCTACATGGGGCTGCCCTTGAAGACAATCTGCAAACTGCAGCTAGTGCAGAATGCAGCGGCCCGTGTGGTTGTTGGAGCTAGGCGGTTTGACTCTATTGGGCCACTGCTCTGGCAACTGCACTGGCTGCCAATTTGTTTCTGGGCTCAATTCAAGGTGTTGTTTTTGACCTTTAAAGCCCTATGTGGCTTAGGGGGGCAGGGTATTTGAGAGACCGCCTACTTCTATATAATCCGGTTCGCAGAGGCATAGGAATGAGGGGGTGGGGGCGGTCCGCCCCCAGGCAGCAGGGCCTGGGGGGCAGCAGAGGGGCAGCATTCACTCCACGGTTTTGGCAATTTTGGCGGCGGCACGGCGGCATTTGCGCCATTTTTTTCTCGATTTCTTCAGCCTCCGGAGTCTTCTGGCGGGTGGGGAATGTGCTGCCCGCCTGCCCAGTGGCGATCCTCGGGGGGGCCGCCAATGCCACGTCCCCACATGACCCGGGCATGACGTCAGCTTGACGCGCACACCCAGCGCCACTCCAATCATGCCCCCCCCGTTTTACTATCTATTTTGGAGCCGAACGAGCTCCAGGGTGGGTGGGCGGGCCAAACACCAGGACGAGCAGCGGAGGAGACGCGTCCCGGAGGCAAGTATGCTCCTCCGCTGCCATGTGCGCCCGTCCCCTTGGGGACCACGACCCGCTGCCCTGGGGCCCAATGCCCCCCGTCCCTACCCCGACAACACTTCTGCGCCTGCCCACCCGACTCCCAGGGTATAATTTCAGCCTCTCTTCCCTTGGACCTCAGGTTTTTGGCCTTTTTATATGATGTTGCTGCTGGCTTCGTTTATTGTTTCTTTTTTAATTGATTTTAATGTAATTTTCATAATGTTTTAACGTTATTTTAATGGTATTCTGTAAATTATTGTTTAAAATTGTCTTATGATCTTGTAAGCCACCTTGAGTGCCCTTCAGGGAGAAAGGTGGGATACAAATCAAGTAAGTAAGTAAGTAAGTAAGTAAGTAAGTAAGTAAGTAAGTAAGTAAGTAAGTAAGTAAGTAAGTAAGTAAGTAAGTAAGTACATAAACAAACAAATAAACAAACAAATAAGCTCCCCTGGGGACGGGAGTTTTAATTACTACTAAATGAATCCCTCCCTCCAAAGTGGGGAACAGAAAGTGACAAACGAGAGACAAATAAGGGAAGACTAATTACTAATTCCCCAAACATCTTGAGCAGGAAGCAATAACAGGACAGAACTTTTTAGTACAGGAAAGCTTTTTAGTACAGATACAGTTTCCCCTACAAGCCTCAGTAGCATTTTGCTTGTCTCCAGGATGGTGGGGCAATTGTGTTCTGTTGTACATTTTTTTGGCAACAAATGAAGTCTGAAGAAACATGGGAGGATAACACAGAGCAGACTAGAATGTGACAATTCAGACAATGACACCATCTGAATTCTGCATAAGAAGTGAGCGAAACTAGACTGGCATGAATAAAAATGTCCTCACTGCTGTCTGTACATTTCTCCAGTCGTAAGAAACAGAGCCCAATCCTATTCTCACCCCCCCCCCGCCACTGATGCAGCGGGGCCAAAATGGCCACCGCTGCATCCGGTGAGGGGGTAGTTGTGGAGGTCCCCTCTGGGTAAGGGAACAATTGTTCCCTTACCCAGAAGTAAGCCTCTATGGCATGGGTCTACTTGGACCTGTGCTAGCTAAATAGTTGCCGCAGGTCTGCGTGGACCTGTGCCATGGGATCGGGTCCAGGAAGGGGATTAAGATTTGGTAGCTGCTGCTGAGGCTGGATTGGATCCTTCCTAGACATGATCCACCCCTCCCCACCCTGTTGCCGCCCCATCCCTCCCTCCCCCACCCCTCCCGCCTCCCCTGCCACCTTACCTCCATCAGTGATGGTGTCCAGTTGCTCTGGAGTGTGTGGGAAGCCTTCAGCCTTCCCGCTGGCACTCCAGCAGCGTACGGCTTTGTGTGTTGCTGGAGCGCCATTTATGATTGGCACTGACAGCACAGCAGCCAGCAGAAGAGGCGCACCGCCACCAGCCGGCTCAGGTAAGCATTGGGCCGACAGTTACTCAACAGTTACTCTACAAAGCAGGAGGTTTTTGATCCAGGGTGGAAGAGTCCTTTCCTACCTCATGAAGTTTTAATCTTTTTAAGTAACCAGGCATCTTTAAGCAGCTTAAGTATCTTTAAGCCTCTGTAAGTAACCAAGCATCCTTGTCTCCTTGATGGAGGCCCTGATGACTCACACTCACACTGAAACAAAGGAATCAGCCTCTCTAAGCTGACCTTACCAGCCAGGTTGGGCAAAAATGCAGCTGAGGTGGTCAGGCAGTTGACACTTCCCTAAGTATTCTTGTACCCCTGGTGACCCAAACAGTTGGAAACTGATCTGACAACTGTGAGAAGGAGGCTGTTGACACCTGGAACCTCCACGTCAGGTGGAATATGTTGTTTTGATCAGCAAACGGTTTTCCTGATATGCCAGGATGGGCTGTAGGTGTTTAGGAGCAATAAGAACTGTCAGCACCTCGGACAGCTCCGCCGAAAAGGCACAGGTTCTGTGACATGATGGCCATGACTGCCTTCTTGAAAGGAGACAGGAGGTGTGACTGGGCAAATCTGGCTCTTGAGTTGCATGTCTGCTGGCATCGTGACCCCCACCATCCTGCACTCGTTGTGGGAGAATTCTATCAACACTTGTTGACACAGCCATGGGAAGTGATCCCTGAGAGCTTGTCAGTTAGTATTGATCTCCCACTTGCTCAGGGCTCCCTATATAAGAACATAAGAACATAAGAAGAGCCCTGCTGGATCAGGCCAAAAGCCCATCTAGTCCAGCTTCTTGTATCACACAGTGGCCCCACCAGATGCATAATTTTATAAGTCTCATATGGCTCTTCCTTTCCTATATGTCATCCTCACAACCACCCTGCGAGGTATGCTACACTGAGAGATGGTGATTGGATCATAAGAACATAAGAACATAAGAAGAGCCCTGCTGGATCAGGACAAAGGCCCATCTAGTCCAGCAGCTTCCTGTATCACACAGTGGCCCCACCAGATGCCTCAGGGAGCACACAGCCAACAAGATAACCTGTTTCCTGCTGCCACTCCCCTGCGCCTGGCACAGACAAAACCTACTTTTAAAGCCAGGAGGTTGCTTATGGCTTGTAACCTGTGATGGTCTTTTCCTCCATGAATCTGTCCAAACCCCTTTTAAAGGCATCCAGGCCAGGTGCCATCACCACATCCTGTGGCAAGGAGTTCCACAGATGAATTACACCCTGGGTAAAGAAATATTTTCTTTTGTCCGTTCTAAACCTCCACTCAATCTAAGTGCATGTCCCCTGGTTCTGATGTTGTGCGAGAGGGAGAAGAATTTCCCTCTATCCACTCTCTCCATCCCATGCATAATTTTATACGTCTCAAGACCACCCAGTGAGCTGGATGGCTGAAGCAGGACTTGAACCTGGTTTTCCTGACACTCCAACACTACACTGCAGTGCCTCTCTTTTTAGTAGATCTCTTAAGTGTGTTTCACACACAGTATCTTGCTGGAGAACTTACAACGGTTGGAATATGCATCAGTGCTGTATTGTCACACCTGGACCAGCAGGGGGCACTATGGCTAGCTAGAGCTAGCTAGCTAGCGATAGGGAGACAAGGTGTTCTCTCTTTTTTCTTCTCTGGTAATGCATGTTATTTTGGTCACACAGAGTGCCAATCTTAGGCCTTGCTTCCTTTTGCTTTCTCTCCTTCTCTCTCTCCTCTTGAAGACATGATGGAGCCACTGCCATTCTTCCCTACAAGATGTATTTCTGCAATTCCTTAAATGAAACTATCACTTTTGAATACATGCAACAAGCAGCCAATCAAGGATGTCAGAACAGCTGTGCCCACACTGCAGGGAGATGAGAACCGCTTGCCTACGTTCACCGATTGAGGTCATAGCAGTGGTGGGATTCAAACCAAGGACCTCCTGATTCAAGCTCCATCCGAACCCCAGCCAGACAAAGGCAACTTCCAGCTCCTTCCCCAACATAAACTGAAAGGGGCAGAAAGGGAGAAGCGGGGGGCGGAGGCCGAGGCTGTGGACAGGGCTGCCCCATCTCTCTTGCCTGAAGGAGGACCCCCTCAGGGCGCATGGGGGGGGGAAAGAAACGAGCTGCGAGCAACGCCAGCCCCAGGTGCCGCCGTCATTCAGTGGGGCTCATTCCCAGGAGGAGTGTCTCGGCTGGCGGCCCAGGCGGAGTGAGAGGCCGTGGCTGGCACCCTTTCCCCAGGGCGGCAGGCAGAGTGAGACGCCTCTCAGTCACGCGACTCAGTCAGTGACACAGTCCTATGCATGCCTCCTCCTCGGAAGTAAGCCCCATTGTATTCAGTGAGTGAGAAAACGCCCCACTGGTGCTCCAGGAGGCCGTTCCAGGCATGGGGGAGGCAAGGGGGGAGGAGTGGAGCCCCTTGAGGGAAGAGGGGACCTTCGGATGGGGGGGCCGTGAAGGCAGCAGGGTAGGAGAGCGGAGCGGTGGCAGGCCAGGCCGGGGAGGGAACCAGGAGCTGGCGCTGGGTGGTGCAGCATGTCCCCTCGACCGGTGGACAGGCGGCTGTCCCAGGTTCCAGGCCAGGGGTCTTCCTCAGCCCACCTGGGACCGTCTGCAGGAAAAGCAGCTGCTCCACGCCTCCCCTCCCGCTGCGCAACAGGCCAACTTTGGTTCCCCCTCCCCCCCCCCCAGCTTACTCGGCTGGCTTCAGCGCTGCTGTGCGGCTGCCTTGGTAGCTCTCCATCTCCTCCAGGGACCATTCACTACTCGTCTGGTGAAACAGTGTCCGGAGTCTCAGCTGCTCATATTCCGTATACGTCTCTTTTGCGATGCTGTCCAGGCTCTGCGTGTGAGACTTCGCCACCTCAGGTGGCTTTTGCTCTCCCTTCTTCTTTGTCTTCTTCCTCTTTTGCTGCTTCTTCTTTGCAGAACTTTTCCTCGCATGTTCCTTTAACAAAAGGGAGTGGATAACAGCCAATCATAAAGGAGCACACAGTCATGGAAATTCCCCCCCGGGGGGGGGGGGAGAGGAGAAGCCTGCATACTTCTTCCCCTTGTGCAAATACCTGCTCTCTCCTCATGGGGGGGGATGGTTAACTCCCCTACCCCACCACTGTGAGCCAATCTTCATTGCTCCCCTGATCTGTGTGGCTGCTATTTTAGAAGAAAGTTCCAAAAGATGGAACTGCGAAGATGTGTTTCTCTGGGTATTCAGCTGGGCCCTCAGGTGTCTGTTACCCCTCGCTAATGTAAACGCAGGACCCCCTGGCCGTCCTACAGGAAATTCCAGCCCTACTCAGAGGTGCTGCCAGAGGTTGACCTGGGCCCTTCTGTATGCAAAGCAGTTGCTCTACCCTTGAGCAGCAGCAGCCCCCTCCCCGCCCCCCGCTAACTTGCAGGCTTTTGCATTGTGTGCACCAGGGCCGGCTTTGGGGTGATTGGACCGACTTGGGTCCCACACGGTTAGGGGAGCCCCGCACACGGTGGATCGCGAAGCTCCGGCCATGCTTTGCTCCACTGGTGTTGGAAGGGCCCTTCCTGGCTTCTGATTGGTCCGAAATCAGGGCAATCAGGAAGGAACTGGCTGTGACGCGATGATGTTACGACATCATCACGGCACTGCCAAACACTTCTGGGGGTGTCCGATTGGGCCCCGCATCTAGTAAGACCGGCCCTGGTGTGCACTCATGAGGACACAATCTTTCTGGATCAGACCTCGTCCATCAAATCCAGTATTCTGTCTCAACAACAGTCACCCAAATGCTTCTGGAAACTCTCAAGGAAGGAAGGATGGAACACTCCCTATGCCTTTTCCTTGAGTCCATGGACACTTGCAAAGCTGGAGCCTGAGTAGACTTACCAGACGTCCCGGTTTGGCCGGGACAGTCCCAGTATTGGGGGGCTCATCATGGGCGGGGTCCCGGGAGGCCCCCCGGCAGCCCCATCTGCCAGAATTTTTTTAAAAAAAGTTTTAATTTTTTTTAAAAAATGGTCACCGCCTTGTAAAAACATGGCCACCACCATTTTCCTCCCAGATTGCCGCGCACAAGTGGTCCGGGAGCCCTTCAGAATGAAGGACTTCCAGGCCGCTTGTGTGCATGCGCGTGGCTCGGCCTGGAAGCCCTTCATTCTGAAGGGCACCTGGGCTGCTTGTGCGTGGCAATGCTGGAGTAAAATGGCGGCAGCAGTGACAGCGGCAGCAGCAGCGATGGCTGCAAGAAAAGCGGCGGCGGCCAAAGTAAGGGGGTAAATAATTTTTAATCTCCCCCAAAAACATTGAAAGAAAGCCAGACCCCCCCAAAAAGTAAAAAAAATTGGCACCGCCCCCCCAAAAATGGGGGGTCACGGATTGGGTCACCAAAAATATGGTAAGCCTAAGCCTGAGCATGATTTAGGACCACTTCCATGCAAAGGGACGAGATTGTGGTTCTACTGATTCCTGCATGTCTTTTGCTTTTGCATTGTAAGTCACCTTGCCATGAGCTGTAGGGGAGAACAAAGACAAAAACTGGTTCCTCAGCATAGCAGTCCTGCAATCGCTTCAGTTGCTGACCACTTGAACAGAATGATATTCCCACCACCTCCGGGACACCACCTGCCTCTGAACTCATGGAGGCTCATGGCAAGAAGCTGCTGCTGCCCCTTTGAGAATTCGTCTGCCCCCCTTTGCAGCCGCCTAAGCTGGTGGCCAGAACCACGCCTTGTCCCAATGTTGTGCAGTTCCTTCTGTGAGCGCTTGAAACCACCTCGCCCCCAGTCAGGATGGGTTGGTCCATCTTGCTCAATGTCGTCTGCTCCAGCAGCTCCCCGGAGTCCTGGGCAGAATCCTTCCCCACCTCTGCTACCCAAGAAGACCACCACCATCACCCTGAAGTGGCAGGAGCTTCCTTTGAACACGAGACCAGCTGCACGCAAAACATGCACAGACGTAGTTGACTTAAGAACATAAGAGGAGCCCTGCTGGATGAGGCCAAAGGCCCATCTAGTCCAGCTTCCTGTATCTCACAGTGGCCCCACCAGATGCCTCAGGGAGCACAAGACAACAAGATAACCTGTTTCCCGTTGTCACTCCCTTGCACCTGGCACAGAGAAAACCTACTCCTACAACCAGGTGGTTGCTTTTCCACATCATGGCTTGTAAGCTGTGATGGACTTTTCCTCCATAAATCTGTCCAATCCCCTTTTAAAGGCATCCAGGCCAGGTGCCATCACCACATCCTGTGGCAAGGAGTTCCACAGATGAATCACACGCTGGGTAAAGAAATATTTTCTTTTGTCTGTTTTAATCCTCCCTCCACTCAATTTGAGTGGATGTCCCCTAGTTCTAGTGTTGTGTAAGAGAGAAAACTTCTCTCTATCCACTCTCTCCATCCCATGCATAATTTTATACATCTCAATCATGTCCCCCCTCAGCCGCCTTTTTTCTAGACTGAAGAGCCCCAAACACTGTAGCCTTTCCTCATAAGGGAGATGCCCCAGCCCACTAATCATTTTGGTCGCTCTCTTCTGCACCTTTTCCAGTTCCACTATCCTTTTTGAGATGCGGCGACCAGAACTGGACGCAATACTCCAGATGCGGCCTTACCATCGATTTGTACAACGGCATAATAATATTGGCCGTTTTATTCTCAATCCCTTTTTTTATGATCCTGAGCATGGAATTGGCCTTCTTCACAGCCGCCGCACACTGGGTCGACACTTTCATCGACCTGTCCACCAGCACCCCAAGATCTCTCTCTTGATCCGTCACAGACAACTCAGAACCCATTAGCGTATATGTGAAATTTTGGTTTCTTGCCCCAATGTGTATCACTTTGCACTTACCTACATTGAAGCGCATCTGCCATTTTGCTGCCCATTCTCCCAGTTTGGAGAGAACCTTCTGGAGCTCTTCACAATCCCTGCTGGTCTTCACCACCCGGAAAAGTTTAGTGTCGTCCGCCAACTTGGCCACCTCGCTGCCTATCCCCGACTCCAGGTCATTTATGAATAAGTTGAAAAGCACCGGTCCCAAGACCGATCCTTGGGGCACACCGCTTTTCACCTCTCGCCATTGTGAAAATTGCCCATTGACTCCCACTCGCTGTTTCCTGGTCTTCAGCCAGTTCCTAATCCACAAGAGGACCTGCCCTCCTATTCCCTGACTGTGGAGTTGACACTGAGCCAGACCCCTGCTTTATCCAGCCTAGCGCTGTTGACTGCGGCTGGCAGCAGGCAGCTCTCCAGGATCATTGATCCTTGCATAGTCTGTGTGTGTGTGTGTGTGTGTGTGTGTGTGTGTGTGTGTGTGTGTGCACACGCAGCAGGTGCAGGAAGCCCCAATCCATATAGCGACTGTGGCATGCAGGCGAGAGGGTAACTAACCCTTATGTCTGCCACCACAGTCCTAATCTGGATTGGGGGAACCCAGGAGTGTCTGCCTTGGGAAGGAAGCTCCCTGGGACGCAAGTGGGGGCTGCTAGGTGTGGCGCTTCCACCCACCCACCCAAAGCACCAGAAAAGGCCAACGATGTGGTTCAAGTCATGCCTAGTTTGGCCTTCAGGCAGAGGTCTTTCTCAGCACCTGCCAGGGATCGAACTTGGGACCTTCAGCATCACAACGCCAGTGGCCCACCACGGAGCCCCAGCTCCTCCCATCCAGGTGCTCGTACTTGTTGGAAATAATGGGCAAATTCCGTATGCTGGACACTGGGGGGGTGTATGCATGTTATTTGATCACCTAGGTAGACCCTCTTGTCTTTGACCCCTCATTGTCTTAAGGAAGGGGCGTGGCCCCAGACCCAGTTTCCTTCTTCTTCACCCTTCTCTCAATCTCTTCTGCATCTGACCACTGACCAGGGAAGACGTGGCAAGCTGCCCTCCTGCAGCCCAGCGCCATCTTTCCAGCATGCTTCCATGCAGAGAGCCCTAGCTTTAGGAGGGTTCTGTCCTTTCAAGTTTAGTGTATCCTCTGATGTGAATCAGACGTTGTAGATATGAATGAAAACTGTAAGTAAACTTCTTTTTTGCAACTTCAATCAACTATGCCTAGTGTGTTTTCTTTAGCCAAGTAAAGCTAAGCAAGTCTGCCACGTGGGTGGGGAGTAAAACAGAGTAAGGGAGAGGGGAACGGAGCGACGAATAGCTACCCCCCCTAAGGGAATTCCAACAGTACTCACCCCTTCCTCCTCGCTCGGAATGACTTGAACGCTCAGTTCATCCAGCTGCATGCAGGATTTGGGCTGGGGCTGCAGGTAGGAAGCCGGTGGGTGATGGAGGAGGTAGACCAGCGACAGCCAGCGGTTGAACAGGTCCTCCTCCTCCTCGGTGGACGTGTAAAGCTGAAGGTAATAGGAGCGTCCGTTGATCAGCTTGATTTTGATGAGCTGCTTCTCGGAATCATAGATGGAGATGTGCACAAATTTCAAAGGAAGGAGCCTGGCGGGAGAGAAGAGGAGGGAAGAGCAGAGACCTCAGTGCAACACAGCCAGGCCCAGAATCCAGCAGACAGGCGGCCTCTTCCTGCAGTTGTGGTACGGGGGGGGGGGCAGCAGAGATGGGATGGGGCCCTGCCAGGCCTGCTCCGTTCGGGTGGTGGTTTCTGTAGCACCATGGCCACCACGTTCATGGCACTTGGCACAGAATGAGAGGGCAGGGACCTGCCCCAAAGGGCAGGAAACACTCTTGGTATCAATGCAAGGAAGACAGCAAGAAAAGAGGAGGGAAATGGGGGCAGTGGGAAGCGGCAAAGAAGTTGCAGTCGTTCCCGCGACATATATTTATTTATTTATTTTAAAAAATTGTATCCCGCCTTTTCCTATGCCGAAAGGCAAATGCCCAAGGCGGCTTACAACAGGATTAAAATACATAATTTGCTACAGTAGGGAGTGGAGACCGACTGACCGAGGCCATGAAATGGCTTCCCAGAAAAAGGTGGGCTTTGAGCAGGAATCTGAAGGAGCAAAAAGAGGCACAGCGTCTTGCAGACGACATGGAGGGAGCTGAAGGCCGCAAGGGGGACCAGCAGCGAGGGAGGCGGGGGAGGGGAGAGGCGTTTGCGGGAGCAGGAGGTTTGCAGGCCCTTGAGGCCGCTGGAGCTGGAGGGAGGAGCACAGGCAGGAGTGCCAAGGTGGGGGGGGGGCGAGGTTGTGGGGCGGGCCTCTGAAGAAGACAAAGAACAATAATTTTAATGGTAATTTTTGATTTGTATTTGTGATATTTCTAATCCACTTTGAGTGCTTTTTGTGTAAGAATACTCAAAGTGCCTTAGAAAAATCAAAAATATAAATCCAAATCAAACCAAACTCAAGTCAGAACATCAGAATGGCAGCACTAAGATAGTAAAGAACAGTCGAACTACGTAGCAGCAAATCAGCTCAAAGTCAGCAGCTTGCAGAAACAGAATGGAATTTCAAAGGTGCCTAAACACAAAGCCATAGGGCCAAGAAGACCTAGTTCTAGTCCGACGGTGCACACGTTGTGTTCCAGGGACTGAAAACCTTTTAGGGCTTCTTCAGTGAGAAGACCAGTCATGGCAGACAAGCATCATCCATCCCTGAAAGTCAACTCACCCAGCACCATGCTCTTCCCCTACACTGTGCAGCCACAGGAGGAGGATCATGTTGGGCGAATTCCCTGGCACTCTCTCAAAGCATGCAGAGGGATGCTTAGACTCGGCAGACTGAATGAACAGTGCTCCATGGCAGGGGAATGATTCTGCCCAGAGTGGTTTAGCTCCATGACAAGCAGGTGGATGTGGAAGAGGCCTGAAGGAAGGGGCTTGAAGACCACTGCCCGCCTACCCCATTTCTGAGTTCTGGGCTGGCAGAGAAGTTCAAATGGGTGCAGACACTGGACGGCATGGAGAACATCCAGCAGCCCCTTGGTATTTGAGTGGCAGTGGCTCCTTGCCAGCCAGGGGAATATTTGTTTCAAGGTCCTCTGCCGGCACTCTCCAAAGCAAGCTTGCCCAGCGATAATCTGGACGTTGGTTGGCTACTCCTGGGAAAACAGAACCAGCTGTAGCTTCTATATAAGTGCAGTTGTTGGACTCAGTAGCTTTAGCTTACCTGGTCAGCATGAGCTCCTCGGGGTATTGCTCAGAGGACACCTGGCTGGCAGCTGGACGGGCAATGAACATCAGGTTGGGCAAGGGCAGCTTGCTGTTGGTGGAGGCAATGCCTATGATGGCCTCGTGGTAGTGGTTGTGGAAGAAAACGTGCTTGCCTCTCCTTGTGACCTGGAAACCAAGGGCAGGACTGCCGTGAGGATGTTGGGACCTTTCTTTAGAGCTGCTCATTCCTTTAGCTCAGTGACGGCTGAGACTTGCAAGGGCCTGTGTGGTGGACACCACTGGAAAGCACAGCACAGCACAGCACAGAAAAAGTCCTGCTGGTTCTGACTGAGGGTCCACCTATTCAGCCATCCAGTTTCCAACAGTGGTGGCCAACCAGACCCTTCTGGGAAGCCCACAAGCAGGAGAAGACCTTCCCCTGTTGTCTGTCTCCCTGCAGTTGGTATTCAGAGGTAGACTATCTCTGAACCTGGAGGTTCTTGTAAGTCACTGTCCATCGTAATCGCAGCTTCTGGCAGCAAATGCTGTAATTTCTTAACTTTCTTGGGCCCCAGTCCTATTGGGTTAGGGTTAGGGTTAGGGTCAGAACTAGTGTTCTGGCAGTGCAAGGCCCTTTATGGCAGCGTGAAAGCCAGACCACGGTCACGAGCTTCCCTCAAACGGGCAGTGGTGAGGTGTATTCAGCAGTGGCTCTGGAGGCCTCCGTTGGTACTGGTAACGGCAGGGGCAGGCTGTGGATGGGGAGGGGGAGTAACGGGGCATGTTGGGGTAGGAACCAGGGGGCGTGTCTGGGGAGGGAGGGGCTGGATCCGGTGGCAGTGACTTGTGCCCAGATCCTGACCCCTCCCTGGAATGCCCCCCTGGCTCTCCTTGGACTTATGCCAGTAAAATGACTGGCGTAGGTCTGAGGAGACCCATCGGTGATCAGACAGCCTACCAGGAGGTAAGTAAAAATATGGACTGACCTCCTGCAGGCTCTCTTCAGCCCCACCATAGCATGCAGTGCAGCCTCTGTTGGTGCAGCTGTATGTTGTAATGTGGTGGGGCTAGGAATGAGCAGGCAGGCACCTTAAACTACCAATTAGTTTCACTGGGTGGCCCTGAATTCTAGTTTTGTGAGAAAGAAGTTCTGCCTGTTGACCTTCTCCACAATATGCTCAATTTTCTAAGCCTCCATCATGTCCCCCCCAGCCCCACCCACCTTAATCTTCATTTTTCTACACTGATAAGCCCCTGACTGTCTGTTCCTTGTGGGGGGGGAAGCGGGGGCTCCATTCTTTCGGTCACTTTCGCTGCCCTTCTCTGCACCGTTTCCAATCAGGGTTGCATGGTGACTTTTGTGGGCCTTTGTGAGCCCCTCCCACCATAAGTATATCAATATTAAAAATTATTTTGATTTTCGAGCGGAAACTGTTATAACCAGCAACAATCTTGGAGTAAGAAGTTAAAACGGGTAATGCGGTCATAGTATCAGGTGAAAAACAAAAATAGCAAACCAGCCAATTTGAAACAATAACAATTTTATCTGGGTAGGCTGAAACAGTATACCACAGGCAAACAGAAATTCTTTAAAATCATAACCTGGAACGTTGAGGACCCGATTTTAAAGAATTTCTGTTTGCCTGTGGTATACTGTTTCAGCCTACCCAGATAAAATTGTTATTGTTTCAAATCGGCTGGTTCGCTATTTTTGTTTTTCACCTGATACTATGACCGCATTACCCGTTTTATTTTATTTATTTTTATTTATTTATCACATTTTTATACTACCCTTCCTCCAAGGAGCTCAGAGTGGTGTACATATTTCCTCCCCTCCTTTTTGTCCTCACAACAACCCTGTGAGGTAGGTGGGGCTGAGAGATAGTGACTGGCCCAAGGTCACCCAGGAAGCTTCGTGGCTGAGCGGGGATTTGAACCTGGATCTTCCAGGTCTAAGTCCGACTCCCAAACCACTACACCATCCTGGCTCCTTCTTACTCCAAAATTATTTTGATGTCACTTTAAATACTAACAACATTTTATTTTTGTTTTAGGCAAAACCAGTGGGAACAGTGAGAACCAGTGGGATACTGCAATTCCAGGATATAAACTCTATATAAACTCTATAGGAGGGACAGAGAGGGGCGTGTTGGAGGTGGGGTGGCCATCTATGTCAAAGAGGGGGTAGAATCCACCAGAGTAGAGCTGGAGGGGGGCTCTGACTCCTCCGTAGAAACACTGTAGGTTAGATTACCAGGCTCAAAGAGTGATGTAATAGTAGGGGCATGCTACCGTCCTCCAGATCAAAAACCTGAAGGGGATCTTGAAATGAGGAAGCAAATCAGGGAGGTGTCAACGAGAGACAGGGTTGTAGTCATGGGGGACTTCAATTATCCTCACATCGACTGGGTCAATTCATGCTCAGGTCATGAAAGAGAGACTGGATTTCTGGATATGTTAAATGACTGTGCCTTAGAGCAGCTTGTCACGGAACCGACCAGAGGACAGGTGACTCTGGACTTGATATTGTGTGGCACTCAAGATCTGGTCAGGGAGGTAAATGTTACCGAACCGTTGGGGAACAGTGACCATGCTGCGATCTGTTTCGCCATGCATGTCGGAGGGAGAGTGCCGAGCAAATCTGACACGAAAACCCTTGACTTCCGAAGGGCAGACTTCCCCAAAATGAGAAGACTAGTTAAGAAAAAGCTGAAAGGGAAGGTAAAAAGAGTCCAATCGCTCCAGAGTGCATGGAGGCTGTTTAAAACAACAGTCATAGAGGCCCAGCGGGAGTGTATCCCACAAAGGAGGAAGGGCTCGACCAAGTCCAGGAGGATGCCGGCATGGCTAACAAGCACAGTTAAGGAGGCTATAAAAGGCAAGGAAGCTTCCTTCCGTAAATGGAAGTCTTGCCCTAGTGAGGAAAATAAACAGGAGCACAAACTGTGGCAAAAGAAATGTAAAAAGATGATACGGGAGGCCAAGAAAGACTTTGAGGAACGTATGGCAGGCAACATAAAAGGGAATAATAAAAGCTTCTTCAAATATGTTAGAAGCAGGAAACCTGCCAGGGAAACGGTGGGTCCGCTGGATGGTGAGGGAGAGAAAGGGGTGATAAAAGGGGACTTGGAGACTGCAGAGAAATTAAATGAGTTCTTTGCATCTCTCTTCACGGCAGAAGACCTCGGGCAAATACCGCTGCCAGAACGGTCTCCCCTGACTAAAGAATTAAGTCAAATAGAGGTTAAAAGAGAAGATGTCTCAGACTTAATTGACAAAATAAAGATCAATAAATCACCAGGCCCGGATGGCATCCACCCAAGAGTTCTGAAGGAACTCAAGAATGAAGTTGCTGACCTCTTGACCCAAATATGCAACTTGTCCCTTAAAACAGCCACTGTGCCAGAGGATTGGAGGATAGCTAATGTCACGCCAATCTTTAAAAAAGGAAGGAGGGGGGACCCGGGAAACTACAGGCCGGTCAGCCTAACATCTGTTCTAGGGAAGATGGTGGAAAGTCTCATTAAGGATAAAATCTTAAAATACACAGAAGAACAAGCTCTGCTGAGGGAGAGTCAGCATGGCTTCTGCAAGGGGAAGTCTTGCCTCACAAACCTGTTAGAATTTTTTGAAAAGGTCAACAGGCATGTGGATGCGAGCGAACCCGTGGATATTATATATCTGGATTTTCAGAAGGCGTTTGACACGGTCCCTCATGAAAGGCTCCTGCGAAAACTCCACAGTCAGGGAATAAGAGGGCAGGTCCTCTTGTGGATTAGGAACTGGTTGAAGACCAGGAAACAGCGAGTGGGAGTCAATGGGCAATTTTCACAATGGCGAGAGGTGAAAAGCGGTGTGCCCCAAGGATCGGTCTTGGGACCGGTGCTTTTCAACTTATTCATAAATGACCTGGAGTTGGGGATAGGCAGTGAGGTGGCCAAGTTTGCGGATGACACTAAACTTTTCCGGGTGGTAAAGACCAGCAGGGATTGTGAAGAGCTCCAGAAGGATCTCTCCAAACTGGGAGAATGGGCAGCAAAATGGCAGATGCGCTTCAATGTAAGTAAGTGCAAAGTGATGCACATTGGGGCAAGAAACCAAAATTTCACATATACGCTAATGGGTTCTGAGTTGTCTGTGACGGATGAAGAGAGAGATCTTGGGGTGCTGGTGGACAGGTCGATGAAAGTGTCGACCCAGTGTGCGGCGGCTGTGAAGAAGGCCAATTCCACGCTCGGGATCATTAAAAAGGGGATTGAGAATAAAACAGCCAATATCATTATGCCTTTGTACAAATCGATGGTAAGGCCACATCTGGAGTATTGTGTCCAGTTCTGGTCACCATACCTCAAAAAGGATATAGTTGAATTGGAAAAGGTGCAGAAAAGAGCGACCAGAATGATTTGTGGGCTGGAGCACCTCCCTTACGAGGAAAGGCTACAGCGTCTGGGGCTTTTCAGCCTAGAAAAAAGGCACCTGAGGGGGGACATGATTGAGACTTATAAAATTATGCATGGGATGGAGAGAGTGGATAGAGGGAAATTCTTCTCCCTCTCGCACAACACCAGAACCAGGGGACACGCACTAAAATTGAGTGTAGGGAGAGTTAGAACAGACAAAAGAAAATATTTCTTTACCCAGCGTGTGATTCATCTGTGGAACTCCTTGCCACAGGATGTGGTGATGGCACCTGGCCTAGATGCCTTTAAAAGGGGTTTGGACAAATTCATGGAGGAAAAGACCATCACATGTTACAAGCCATAAGCAACCTCCTGGTTTTTTAGAAGTGGGTTTTCTCTGTGCCAGGTGCAAGGGAGTGGCGACTGGACACAGGTATCTTGTTGTCTCATGTGCTCCCTGAGGCATCTGGTGGGGCCACTGTGTGACACAGGAAGCTGGACTAGATGGGCTTTTGGCCTGATCCAGCAGGGCTCTTCTTATGTTCTTATGTTCTTATGTTCTTAGGCAAAATTTAATAGATTTTTGTAGACCCTAAAAGTTTCAATTCTTTCTGATGTGAGGAAAAAACTGAAAACGTTTTCTTTGACCCTAAAAAAAACCCCCTGCACCGCCCAGGCTGCTCCGAGCAGCTTCCTGTTCTTGCAAACGATACAAAACTTCCGGTTCTCGCAAGAACACAAAGCTTTGCTTGGCCAGCCTTGGCCGTCTTCAGCCGCAACCCCCCCCCCCGTCTTACATGCCTCGTGGCCAGCGCTGCTTTGAACGCTGTGCCAGGCTACTTGCCACGAATGCGGCATTCAAAGCCCTGGCAACGGGGCTAACAAGCTTTCCTGCCTCACCGCTGGCACCACTTTGATGCGCAGTGAGTAGCCTGGAGCAGCATTCAAAGCGGTGCCTCTTCGGGCTGGGACGACTTGGAAGTCATTGGTGGTGACATCAGGGCCTCTGAGAGGGGGGGTTAAGGCGGTGCAATTGTACCCGGGTCAAAAGGGGGGCCCAGGGGCAAAAAGGGCCCCCCCAGGAGCCAAATTCACATGAAGGGGCCCAAAAGAAACTTTGTACCTCTGGTAAAATTCCTCTGAGTGGCCCTGGGTGACATCATCATGTCACCACCAATTACTTCCCCGGGGGGGGGAGGTTGAAGCCAAAGAGTCTTCACACTGGGTGACGCGCAGGGAAGTGGCTTGCACACCAGAGGTTTGTATCGAGGTGTTACAACCCCAGCAATTTTATTTTCAGTCCCTTTCTCCAGAATCGCTCCGAACACCGAATCTGCTCGTTCTCCCCCACTGCACACTGAACTGGCGTTTCATTAAGCCATGTTTTCGTCCTGGGCTGGAGAAGCTGACCTGCCTCGGCCGTCGTCCGCACTTGATCGTGCCGTCTGGAGAATAAGGTTGCCACTTGTTACCCCAGACAGAGATGTGTGGTAAAATGTGTGTCAAAAAAGTCCTCTGTATGGCTCTCTGTATTAACTTGCCAAGTGGTGAGGACAATCTTGCCACACTTCTGTACCAGCAGTGTCACTGGGGAGGGTGACACCTGGTGTGGTGCCTAACCGGAAAAGGAAGGTTGGGGGTGTCACAATAATGTATTGCCGGACTTTCCGCATGGCTTATATGAGGAAATCCTGCCTCCCTCTGCTTGGCGGGCTTTGGCCTGCCCCAGAACGCTCCATCATTTCATGTTCTCGCCAGCGAGCAGCCAAAACACACTCGCCAGCAAGCGCACGAGAGGCGACTGACTGGGCCTGGAGCGGGCCAACGATCGCTGAGTGGTAGCTCGGGCACTTTGGTGACACCCCCCCCAAGGGTGACGGCCGGTTCAGACCACACCAGTCACCCCTCCCCTTTGTGACGCCACTGTTATGTACCCGTTCAGAACCCTACAGAAGCAGATGTCTGACTGTGATAACTTCCCACTTGGAAGCAGGGTGACGTTTTGTTTTTATTTGAGCAGCATTTATTGATTGATGATATTTCTTTGTCTGATTGATCCTTATCCTGCCTTTCCATGCTGAAAACAAGTACAAGACCAACTGGCAAATGGTCATCTGCTTAACCTTCATAGAACAACAGATGAGATGGCAGAACTCTTCTTGGACTTCTGGGGGGGGGGTGAGCGGGCAAGAGAGCCTTCAGCAAAAAGCGCTGAAGATAAGACATTGTAAAGAGGTTTCCAAATGAAGGTGCCTCTTTCTTCGCCATAAAAATAGCCGTGTGTGTGTGTGTGTGTGTGTGTGTGTGTGTGTGTGTGTGTGTGTGTGTGTGTGTGTGAGAGAGAGAGAGAGAGAGAGAGAGAGAGAGAGAGAGAGAGAGAGAGATCCTGACTGAAATGTGTGTGTGTGTGTTTTTCCTACTGAAAACAAACCCCTCCCTTTCTAATTACCGGTATTCCCAACGTGTATTTCCCTCAGGGACAAACAGCACCGTTGGGGTGCAATTGGTGGTAGGAAAGGGGTTCCAGGGAAAGGGTTAACCCCTTGGGATCACACCCTCTGCAGCTGTGTTTTTGTGAAGAGGGGCACGCTCAGGTATCTCATGCAACGCCTCTTTAAAACACGCTCCTGTCAATGTCCCTCCAGGCTGACCCCCAACAGGCATTGATGTGCAGAGCGCTGGTAATAGGGGGAGCCCGCAATCACACAGTCTGCAGTGGTACAGTCCAGGCCCAGGGTGACCATCTCATCTGCCGTTTCTATGGGCCAGGTCCACGTTCATCCATCTTGTCCGCCTGCCACGTGGTAGGAATCTCACTGCAACAACACTTGCTGTGTTCTGGGGTTTGCTGTTGTGGCTGACCAGACAGTTTGCCTCCACACCACTGACTGTACCTGGAGAAAGCTGCTCTCGAACATGGCCACACGCCGAAAAGAGGGGAATTCTCCTCCTTCTCCAAGGTACTTCTGCAGCACTGTCTTGACAGGGCTTTGGGTCGGAAAGGAGAAGCCACAGTCTGAGAACGACCTCTTCCCTGGGCCACCTGCAAGCAAGACACCACAGCCTCACACTTTGCGCAAAGTGGCGCATGGCTTCTAGCAGCCAGGAGCCGACAGCTGAGCTGCACTGTTGGCACCAGCCTGTCTCAACCATCATGGCGCCTCTCCCACAGAACCCTGGGAATTGGAGTCTTGTGAAGGGGCTGATGAGAGCTTCCTGGCAAACCTGGAGTACCCCCCCCCCCCCGCATCCAGAGTCTGTCCCCCCTCCACTTCCCAGGGTTCCTTAGAGGGAAGACATCATAGCACTTGAATTGATTTAAGTGTGTAGTGCGTGGCTGTTCTCAGAGCGGCTGCAGTTTGTGAATCTGAGTGAACCTGAACTGGTCACATCTGCCACTTGCCCATAACTGCATCACCGCGAAGGATTATAGTCTGCAGTGGGGTGCGTTTCCACGCTTTTCCTGAGGATCAAACTAAATGCGATGTGGGAGTGCTGCTGTGGTAGGAACTCCTCACATTTCAACTTAGTCGAAACGAGTGTTGGCTTTGCTTGCTTCTTCCACATCTGTTCTGCTGCCTGCAGGAGACTCAGTCCTCTCCTCTCTACGCCCAGTGGCACTGTCTGCAACCCCTCAAGGCAAACAGAGGAGGAGATGGAGATGCAGAAGATGTTTGCCATGTGTCTTCTAGGCCAGTGCTACTCAAAGTTGCTACTGGTCTGCGGCAAATTTCCAAGAAAGAAACGACAGCACTAACATGCCAGAGGCATGGCGTGGTCCCTGGCACACGGGGAAAAAAAATTGCCGGACCACCACATCAGAGAGTTTGAGAAGTACTCTTCTAGACTATATCCTCTGGTCAAGCAACTGAAGGTCTTGGCTGGTTTGGGTGGGTTTCCGTCACTGGTTGACCGAGATTTGTTCAAATTTGTTGCCCTTCTGACCTCTGAACTGTGTTAACACACCACAGATGAGCTAAACATGCTCATGCTCTTCTTAGACACCCCCTGAAAGGCTTGAGCCGCCTCCCCACTGGGCTTCTTGCCGCCTTCCCTTTGAACAGCAGTCCCGTCTCCCCAAGCCATATCTCAAGCGACTTCCCATCAGCAGGTTTCCTGCTGCTGAAGAAATAAAAGCTCAAAATGGTGCCTGCACGACTAGAGAGAATTGGACAGCTCTGACTAGGTTCCCGCCCATTCGCCAAGACTTGGTGCTTGTTTTTGCTAACCTGGTGAAAAGGATGACATTTTTGTACCGTGTGGCTGCTAAGAGATAAAGTGTATAAGTCTAATCTCTGCATTTGTCATGGTGACATTTCCTATCTCTAAACTATAATTGCATTGCTTCCAATCTTTCACAGAGGGAAATCAGGACACGCCTCTCACTCACACACCAGTTCTCATAGCCAGGATCACTACCTGAGCTACGCGCACCCTCCCTCCCTCCCTCCCTCCACTACAATGACTGGACAGGGCACATTTCTGAAAGCTCCATTCTGCTTTCCTTAAATGCTCCATTCGCTCTGTAATGGCCCCTTCTTTCACCAACTTAAAGGCTAAATAAAAGAGTGTTTGTTCTTAAGGGAAAGGTTTCAGGGCACATTGTTTTAATTTGGGGGGATATTGAAGAAGGAGAAAGGTCAAAGATAGTAAACCTTTCTTTCTGGTTTCTACACTTTGACCACTGCCATTCCCCCCCCCCAAATGCTCTCAGTAAATGACACCACAACATCATCACATAGCATTGTTTTCAAAGTGTATTGGGGGGGGGGAATGGCAGCACCCACTGACAAGCGCCCCTCTTCATTTCCTGAAAACCACCCAGATGGCCTCCTCATTTTTGCCACCTGTGAACAAGGTAATGAAAATGAGAGGGCCATTTGGATGCCGCACTGTATCCCAAATATATCTTGGCTACTGTCCAGGGTGAATAGCAGCCGTGTACACAGAATGATGCATCGATCTGCATATTTGTGCACATGCACTGACACAAGGAAGACATATTCACTTCTCCTTCCAGGGTTTAATTTCTAGAGACCCTGAAATTAAACGGAGCCCCAAAGAATAGCAACCAACTGTAGGGATTGGCACTCACAATTTTCACAAGGCGTGTCCCCCAAAGCAAAACTAGAGCCAAATTAAAGCCAATGATTTATCAGGGCAGGAACCAGACTAATACAGGGACTGGTCCCTGGTAAAATAGGGACACAGGAACAACAGATGCAGTTGCTACTCACCCTAAGTGGACACCAGCCATACAGTGGAACAAGGAAGACGCCCTGTGCAGGTGGGTCAGCTGGCGGCCTTGCAAAGCCCCCGGCCAAGGCTTTTGAACTCACCTGAAGAGCCTCCTCGAAAAAATCTCCTTTTTTTCTTGTAAACGTCTCTGGTGGGATCATCTATGCTGCCTGCGCTAGTCGTAACCATCCTCTGACTCTCCTGTCTGGTTTCAACTGGCCACCTCGCCCCTTTGACAGGCCTCCGATCCAGGAGAAAAGCTGCCAATAGACAGGTGAGATGATGGGGTCCTGTTTAGTGGGGATTTCTAATCTGCTCAGAACTCCTTCGTCTCAGGGGCTGGCGGTGTGATGCCTGTGTTTGCTGCCTGGCAGACCTGGGCTCTGGGCCGTTGGCCTCGGCCAGTCGCTCTCGCTCTCGCTGCCCAGCACCTCAGGGTTGGTGCAGGTCAGGCTGCCATCCTCAGCATGCACCAAGACCTCACTCAGTGGGACTCCTGAATAAATATCTTGATGACAAGAACTAGAGAAAGGTCTTGGAAAGGCCCCCCCCTCCACCTTTTGACAGGGGCAACTCCCGTCCCATGTCCTTTCCGGACACACAGAAATGTCGCGGGTTTCTTGGCAGGGCCAAGTTGACAGTGGCCCAGTGACTGAGTGATGCCCTTTCCAGGACTTGCAAACTGCCACCACTGTCCTGCTTTGGCAACGGCTGGATAGATTCGGGGGGTTTCGTCATTGCAGGCTGAGGCACTCATTGTGGAGGGGGTGGGGGGGCTGGTCCTTTCCATGTTTTGATTGATTCTTGCCCTGTGTTTTGACGGTTTTATGTTACCTGTTGTCTTGAATGTCAAAACATGTGACAGAAAGGCAGGATGTCAGCAGTCTTTCAATAACCCTACACAATGTTTACTCAGAAGTAAGTCTCATTATGTTCAGTGGGGCTTACTCTCTTGTAAAGGCGTTTAGAATTGCAGCCTAAGCATTGTAGCATTCTTGTCATGAAGCTGCCTTGAAAAGGGCTCTAGAATGGCGCCTGGGCCAGGAGCCCCTGCATTGTGCCACTATCCCTCGGGCCCAGACCCCCCCCCCACCTTGGCTGGCTGCTAGGTTGTTTCTGGGCTTGGTTCAAAGGGGGGCTTTTGATCTGTAAAGCCCTGAATGGCTGGCTGGGTCGGGGAGGAGAAGGTAAGGCACCTCTGTCTCATATGAGCCTCCTCAGGCACTCCTGGCCGCCTCAGAGCAGAGGCCTTGGCTCTGCCCACCCCCATCTGAAATATGGCAACTGGTCACACAACATGGACAAACCAAGGCCGGCCACCTTAGCCAGAGAAGGTTTGCTCTCTAATCGGTTGATTGTCCACTCCTAGCCAAGGAGAGAAGGCACCCCTGAGCCACAGGGGGGTAAAAGCAACTAACCCCTGACCAAGGGGATAGTACAGGTAGACTGCCACCATGTCATAGAGGAGGTCCACCCCCTCTAGCCTCGATGCCGGCACAAACCAAGGCCGGCCACCTTAGCCAGAGAAGGTTTGCTCTCTAATCGGTTGATTGTCCACTCCTAGCCAAGGAGAGAAGGCACCCCTGAGCCACAGGGGGGTAAAAGCAACTAACCCCTGACCAAGGGGATAGTACAGGTAGACTGCCACCAGCACTGGGTGCCTCCTAGCCCTTCCTGTCCCAGGCTACTGGGAAGGGGTCCAGAGTGAACCGTTGGTCCCAGGTCGGCTGACCAAGCCAGACAGGGGATGCAACGTGCAACACAGGTAGTACGTGACTAAGCAACAAGGCTTCCAGGACTTAGTTTCCAAGGTTCCAATGAAACACTCTCTGGTGAAATAGATAGGTGTTTATTAAGTTTAGGCTACGCAAACCAAGCATAGTGATACAAGTAAAAGGTACAGGCAACTACGTTGCTGCAACAAGGCATAACTTTCAAATACTAGAATACAGCACTAAAATAATAAAGACTAACTCCTTAGCTAACACATTTGTCCCTACACACTCACCATGATGAGAAAAGAGAATAGCCATCCCAGCAGGATGGTGCAGGGCTGACCTGCCCAAGGCAGAGGGCTAAGTCAAGCCATAGGAGTAACAGCAGATAGGAGATCTGTCTCCAGCAAAGACCAGTAAGACATGCCAAGTTGTGGGCCGTGCCCGTGATGAGACCAAGGCCCCTTTACAGCCGTGTGTGGTGGAATGTCAGCCGTTCCAGGAACTCCAGCTAGACCTGGTCGGTCCGCTCCGTCCTGCTAAATCTGGGGCTAAGTTCATTCTGGTCTGTGTGGACAGAGCCACAAGGTTCCTGCAAGCTATACCTTTGCGTTCCATTACAGCCACAAGTATTGCCCAGGCCCTGCTGGGGATTTTTTCAATCCAGGGCCTTCCTTGCAAAATTTCCAGTGATCAAGGGGTACAGTTTGTAGCCTCCCTACTTCAGCGGCTATGCCAATTGGCGGGGATTGACCAGCGATTCTCCACAATCCATCATTCGATTAGTCATGGGCTTGTGGAACGGACTAACCAAACGTTGGGTCAGATGCTGCGCAAGTTTGTCTTGGAGCATGAGGAGTCTTGGGACATTGCTTTAAAGTTCCTTGTGTTTGCCATCAATGATGCCCCTGCTGAGTCATTGGGCTATTCTCCAAATGAACTGTGTTTTGGACGTCAGCTGAGATCACCTTTGATGTTGTACAAAGAGTGCCTGGAAGGGGACTTGGACACTGAGGGTGTGCCTGTGCAGCAATATTTGTCGCAGCTTCATGCCTCCTTGCAGTCAGTGAGGGAATTTGCTGCTGAGAATCTGCGTAAGGCCCAAGAGTGTCAGAAGAGGATCTACGACAAGTCTGCCCGCCCTGCGTCTTTTGCATCTGGGTCTAAAGTCTGTTTGTTGGTGCCTGACAGAGCGCATAAGCTTTGCCCTAAGTGGGAACCAGGCTATATGGTGGTCAAACAGCTTGCTGACAACAACTACCTTCTACAAGATGAGGCCAAAGAGCGCCCTCCTTTTGTTCTACATGCTAATCGTCTGAAACAGTTCCATGAGAGGCCTGAGTCTACTCCTGCTGTGTTTTCTGTTCGCAGCTCCGGGGAAGACGACTTCCCAGACCAGCACTGGCTGGACCAAGCTTCGGACCACACCGACGTCCCTCAAAGCGTTGTTCTGTCTCCTGACTTGACTTCATCTCAGCAAAGTGAACTCTTGACTCTGTTTGAGCGGTTTGGGGCTCTGTTTACTGGGAAACCTGGTGTTACTAACTTGGTTCAGCATTCTATCGTTCTACAGCCGGGGGCCCGCCCTGTTGCCATCCCCCCTCGTGGAATCAAGGGGAACTTGGCTGCTATAGTGGACAAGGAAATAGACATGATGCTGGACTTGGGGGTGATCCAACCATCGTCAAGCCCTTGGGCTTCCCCCATCGTCATCGTTGAAAAGAAACGTCTATCTGAGTCTGCTCCACGTGAATATAGATTTTGTGTGGACTATAGACATCTTAATTCTGTTTCTGTCCCTGACAGGTACCCTCTTACCAATCTGGACGAGCTGTTGGAAACAGTGGCTGGAGCCAAGTACCTGACTACCTTGGACATGTGTAAGGGTTACTGGCAAATGGAGATGCACCCAGATAGTGCGCCCCTCACGGCTTTCGCAACCCCCCGTGGCCTATTTGAGTTCCGCAGGCTCGCGTTTGGCCTTATGGGGGCGCCAGCAAATTTCCAGCGTTTGGTTAACGCCTTACTTAAAACGCATAGTTCTTATGCAGTGGGCTATCTGGATGACATTTGTATCTACAGTAACACCTGGGAGGATCACATTGTACACATTCAAAATGTCTTTCAAACGCTTGTGGAGGCTGGACTGACTTTAAGAGCAGACAAGTGTCAGTTCGCAAAGGCCTCGGTTCAATACTTGGGTCATGTGGTGGGTGGTGGCACCATTCAGCCCATGCAGGCTAAGATAGAGGCTATACGTAATTGGCCTATTCCGAAAACGAAAAAACAGGTTCAAAGCTTCCTCGGGTTGGCCGGTTTCTATCGCCGGTACGTGGGGCATTTCAGCACCCTAGCCACCCCCCTAACTAATCTCTGTCGTAAGCATTTACCTTCACAGATTACCTGGACACCTGAGTGCCAATCTGCTTTCGATGCTCTGAAGCGGAGCTTGTCATCTGCTCCTGTTCTGGTTGCACCTGACTACACTAAACAGTTTGTTGTTCAAACCGATGCTTCTCAAACTGGGTTGGGGGCTGTTCTTTTGCAGGACCATGATGGTGTTTTACATCCTGTTGTGTACCTGAGTCGGAAATTGTTGCCTAGGGAACAAAACTACTGTATCTCTGAATTGGAGTGTCTTGCAGTTGTATGGGCTTTGGCTAAGTTACGTCCATACCTGTGGGGAACTAAGTTCCTGGTTCAAACAGACCATTGCCCTCTTACTTTTCTGGCCCGAGCCAAAGGTAACCAGAGGCTCCTACGCTGGCAGCTGAGTCTTCAAGATTTTGCCTTTGAATTCGTTTACATTAAGGGCCACCATAACCTTCTTGCTGATGCCCTTTCTAGGGTTTGGGCACCTGAAGATCTTACTGCCTGAGTGCCTTCATTCAGTTGATTCTATCTGATTTTGTATTTCTGTGCTGTTCTGATATATATTGCTGTAGTGATGTAGGAATTGCTTTGTTGCACACCAGTATTATACTGCCAATGCTGCTATGTATACACTTTCTACCTCTTTTATGTATTTTGTATTGTTAGCTAGGCTCGCAGAGTTAGACATGCTTATGTTTTATATACCATGCTTAGTTGTTGTGTGTATGGATTTTTTCCTCACCTTGATCTGTTCTCTTGGTTTTTCTTTAGCCTGGATTGGCCGTGTTGACCGCCAAATCCAATCTCTGGAACCCCGGCATGTAATGCAGATCTGTTTCAAATCCTTGGTCTGTCTCCATTTTGAGTTTCCTGTCTTGGTTTTCTGCCTGCCTGCTTCTGCTGCCCCAGTGATTGGCACTTTGCCAGCGGCCTTGGGAGCTGTGCTTCATGCTGCCTTGTTATCCCTTATCTGCATGGGAACCCTGATATCACAACTTCTCCCAATTAACTAGCTGCACCTGTGCTGGACATCACGAGCTTCTCAGACTTGGGAGGGGGAGCGAGGAGTGAGCTCATCTTCGGAAACTTTCCCTTGCGTGTTGCCCTTTCATTGGTCTGCTCCCCCCTGTCAATCATCTCACCCTAAAAAGTCTATTTAAGCTATTATTCTGGGATCCATCTGGTCTCTCATTATTCTCTCTCTAACTGATCTTTGCTGGAGACAGTTCTCCTATCTGCTGTTACTCCTATGGCTTGATTTAGCCCTCTGCCTTGGGCAGGTCAGCCCTGCACCATCCTGCTGGGATGGCTATTCTCTTTTCTCATCATGGTGAGTGTGTAGGGACAAATGTGTTAGCTAAGGAGTTAGTCTTTATTATTTTAGTGCTGTATTCTAGTATTTGAAAGTTATGCCTTGTTGCAGCAACGTAGTTGCCTGTACCTTTTACTTGTATCACTATGCTTGGTTTGCGTAGCCTAAACTTAATAAACACCTATCTATTTCACCAGAGAGTGTTTCATTGGAACCTTGGAGACTAAGTCCTGGAAGCCTTGTTGCTTAGTCACGTACTACCTGTGTTGCACGTTGCATCCCCTGTCTGGCTTGGTCAGCCGACCTGGGACCAACGGTTCACTCTGGACCCCTTCCCAGTAGCCTGGGACAGGAAGGGCTAGGAGGCACCCAGTGCTGGTGGCAGTCTACCTGTACTATCCCCTTGGTCAGGGGTTAGTTGCTTTTACCCCTCTGTGGCTCAGGGGTGCCTTCTCTCCTTGGCTAGGAGTGGACAATCAACCGATTAGAGAGCAAACCTTCTCTGGCTAAGGTGGCCGGCCTTGGTTTGTACCGGCATCGAGGCTAGAGGGGGTGGACCTCTTTTTCATTGCGGTGCCTGAACCTCCAGGTCAGGAGCAGTGTACCTCTGCTACGGGACAAACAATGGTGGAGGGATGTTGCCATCAGGACTTCTCCGAAGCATCTGCCTGACCAGATGCCGGCTAGATGGACCTTTGGTCTGATCCAGCAGAGGACTTCTTGTGTTCTTATGTAAGGTGGCTGGCGTACCTGGAAGATGTCAGTTGGTTCTCCCTTGGAGTAAGTGCAGGATGCTGACGGCTTCACAGTTACACAGAATTCCTGGGGTCTGCTGTTTGTGTGGCTGCCGGCATATAAACCCGGTGCCCCCCCAGGACTGGCTGAACGGCTTCCCAGCCTCTCCTGCACCTGCACTGTGATGTCAGGGACTCCACAGCTGCATCACATCATTCTAGCTTTGCACCTGCCGATGCCCTATTGTGACATTTCCCCTGCCTTGGCTGCTGTCAGTCAGGTGTCTCAGCCTGAAAATGGTGCAACCTCTAGACTGGGTTCATGCAAGTGCTTCTTCATCTACCACTCAATGATCATTGCAGGAAGTGGTGACTTGCACATCTGGAAGAGCTATCCCTGGTCACGCAGTGCCAACAGAGCTTTTGCTATTGTCTGATACCCCCACACCCTACTTTTCAAGGGATGCAGTACACATCTTTAGCTGGGAATCACTGATTGTACAGGCATGTAATGGAAACTGCTCCTAGACTTTGCTGAGAGTTAAAATATGATTGTTTTCAAACAGAAAAGGAAAGGCAGGGGCTTGATGTGGAGCACTGAACTCTGGTACTTCGGCAGTGTTACATATACACTAATGGGTTCTGAGCTGTCTGTGACGGATCAAGAGAGAGATCTTGGGGTGCTGGTGGACAGGTCGATGAAAGTGTCGACCCAGCAGTGTGCGGCGGCTGTGAAGAAGGCCAATTCCATGCTCGGGATCATTAACAAAGGGATTGAGAATAAAACGGCCAATATCATTCTGCCTTCGTACAAATCGATGGTAAGGCCACATCTGGAGTATTGTGTCCAGTTCTGGTCACCACACCTCAAAAAGGATATAGTTGAATTTGAAAAAGTTCAGAAAAGAGCGACCAGAATGATTCGTGGGCTGGAGCACCTCCCTTATGAGGAAAGGCTACAGCGTTTGGGGCTTTTCAGTCTAGAAAAAAGGCGCCTGAGGGGGGACATGATTGAGACTTATAAAATTATGCATGGGATGGAGAGAGTGGATAGAGGGACATTCTTCTCCCTCTCGCACAACACCAGAACCAGGGGACATGCACTAAAATTGAGTGGAGGGAGAGTTAGAACAGACAAAAGAAAATATTTCTTTACCCAGCGTGTAATTCATCTGTGGAACTCCTTGCCACAGGATGTAGTGATGGCACCTGGCCTAGATGCCTTTAAAGGGGGTTTGGACAGATTCATGGAGGAAAAGACCATCACAGGTTACAAGCCATAAGCAACCTCCTGGTTTTAGAAGTGGGTTTTCTCTGTGCCAGGTGCAAGGGAGTGTCAACGGGAAACAGGTTATCTTGTTGCCTTGTGCTCCCTGGGGCCACTGTGTGACACAGGAAGCTGGACTAGATGGGCTTTTGGCCTGATCCAGCAGGGCTCTTCTTATGTTCTTATGTTCTTATGCATGTGAGCTGGGTAGAATTTGCTGTGGAAAAGCACCATGTCCCGTCCCGTCCCCCCTTTAAAAAAGCAACGCACTCGTCCTCCTGCTTCTGCAGGGTGCTGTGGAAATGTGTGGCTGATACTGTTGCCAAATTGACACCAGACCCAGTGGCATTGCTGGAGGGGGTGCGGCCCCGCAAGTGGTGCAAGGCCCTGCACTGCAGCTTGAAAACCGTTGTATCGTGGACCCTCCCACTCACCCCCGGATGCATTCCAGCGGCAAAGGCATTCCGGCGCAACGTGTTGCCTTCGCCACTGGAATGGCTCTGGGGTGAGTGGGAGGGGCCATGTTACACCGGTTTGCAAGGCGCAGTGCAGCGCCTTGCACCACATATGGTGCCGCCCGCACCCCTCCAGCAACCCCACGGGGTGGACTTACACTCTGTTCAGGTTTTTGCTCCTTCCTTGGCACGTGACCCAGGCGCCATTCTGACCCAGGCAGGGCTTCCACAATTCCCCCTACACTTCAGGGAGGTGGGGTTCCTAAGCAGTTCCTTGAAGGGGAATCCTTAGATGCTTATTCATGCTGATCTCAACTGCCGTTTTGTTGCCCATCCACCAAGTCTGGAGCCGTCTTTGGAAGCTCTTTGCAGTCCATTTGGGTTCCCACTGTTCTGAGTAATGTGGTGTGTCATCTGCAGTCTCGGCCTCCTCATGACTCATGCAGACTAACTCCAGAGGCTTAACACATTCAAGAATCCTAGTCTCATGGATGGTGTATCTCTCTTGTGAGAGGCACACAATCTCCTCCAGGCCCAAGAGAGACAAGAGCATAAGATGAAGAGCATCCATCGTTCCTTAAACTCCACAGCAAGGCCTGAAGTGGCGCATGGCTTCTTCCAGAGGTGTCGAACCTCCCCTTTGGCAACCTGCCAGACACCCTCCCATCACCATGTTTAGGCAACAGGCAAAAACATCTCTCCATGTTGGAATGGTAGTCTAGGTTGATGGCTCGTTTGGTGCCAGTTGTTGACTGAGGGCCAGATCCTGTCCCGTCCTCCCCGTCCGCCACTCTGGCACATTGTATGGGGAGGAGCAAGTGTGCTCCTCTTTTCCATAGCTGCCCAGTGCACTGCCCCGGCCCTGGTCACCCCTGTGCAAACCTCCGAAAGCGACTTAATGGCGGCATGGTTTGCCTGTTCCATTAAAGTAGTCAATGAGCCATGAAATTGGGTGGCATTTAGACGTTTCACTTCTATGTGGACCTGTGGGGTAGGTTGCCGGGTGGGGACCATGTGGTGAGTGGGCAGGGGGGACCTGTGTGTGTGGGGGCAGGGGGGACCTTTGTGCACTGACTCCACTGGATGGGCCAGCGTGGGGGAAACAGATTGTTGAATCTGGCTCTGAGCCTGCTGTCGGATTTGATTGGTTTTGTGATTCTATTGTGTTTATTGTTTAAAAATGTTTTTGGCTGCTGCTTTGACAGTCTTACACGGAAAGGCAGGTTACAGAGAAGTTTGAGTACCTGACTGAATGAATTCATGCCCATGGCAGCAGCAGGCAGCTTAGCTTCTTCAACTCCCAGGAGAGGCAGTGCTTTGACAGTCTTACACCATGCTGGCAGTTGGAATGGGCCTGGTGTCTGTCCCTTTAGGAACAAGAGTGTTGTGCAATGCAGAATGAGTGGGACTTGGCCAGAATGTGGCCTTCACAGTCGACCAGGTGAGGACACCTTGAACTCTTCCTTCCTTCCTTCCTTCCTTCCTTCCTTCCTTCCTTCCTCTGAGAGTGTGGGAAGGAAGGTGCCCCCCTTTTAAAACAGCATGGGCAATCTTCTCAGTTCTTGATAGATTAAAGATGATTACACTTCCCCCCCCCCCCAAGTTCAGGGCCTGGGAGAAAGCCAGACCATCAACTCATCTTGTTATTACCCCACGATGTGCCAGACTATCAACTCATCTCGTTATTACCCCACGATGTCAGCCTGGAGGAAACCAAGTTCTAATAAACGTCTGAGATGAGTGTTCCGTTGCTGATGGCTGGTCTCCACTTTTAATCAGCCCCTTAATTTCGCTATTGTGCTTCCTCTGCTTTTGCAATCAAAAATCTCTTCAGGAGTGGAATTAAGCAACCTCTCGGGACCCAAGAGGCAAAGGGGTGTGATCGTCTGGACTATATATTGAGCCTCGGATTGTAGAAAGGGCTTCTGAGGGCTTCTGCCTACATGCTCATGATATGCTGCCATATGTATTTCTTCTGTTTCCAAATTTGGTGTCTCTTGGTAGGCTTACCAGATCTCCAACCGGGACAGAGTGCTAGACCTTTAGGAGAAGGAATGTGGGCAGGTGCAGCTTGTTAAACCTTACAGCACAATCCTAGGCATGTCTACTCAGAAGCAAGTCCCACTGAACACAATGGGGCTTGCTTCTGAGTAGACATGCCTAGAATTGTGCTCTAGGACTTAACAAGCTACACCTGCCCACATTCCTTCTCCTAAAGGTCTAGTAAAGATAGTGGAGGACAGGAAGGCCTGGCGGGATATGGTTCATGGGATCACGAAGGGTCGGACACGACTTAACGACTGAACAACAACAAAGGTCTAGCACTCTGTCCCGGTTGGAGATCTGGTAAGCCTATCTCTTGGGGACCAGCTGGAGTTATCCAGTGATGAGGAAGGGTCCATCTGTCATCACAGCGTTTCAGTATCACCCAGTGGCCTACAGACTCACTGAGTGGCCTTAGGCAAGCTGCTCTACACTTGCTTATCTTGCAGATGTTTTAAGAATGACAATACAAAACACATGAAGCAAATTATGATTCTGATTCTACTGTGATAGGGAGTACTATTCCGTTGTGTAAAGTGGGTCATCATAACTTTGAAAGATGGACCACCAGTATCTATCATATGATCACATTTTGCCCCTAGGCTTCTGAGAAGCTTACATTAAGAACAGCCATAAGAACATAAGAACATAAGAACATAAGAAGAGCCCTGCTGGATCAGGCCAAAAGCCCATCTAGTCCAGCTTCCTGTATCGCACAGTGGCCCCACCAGATGCCTCAGGGAGCACACGAGACAACAAGATAACCGGTATCCTGTCGCCACTCCCTTGCACCTGGCACAGGGAAAACCTACTCCTACAACCAGGAGGTTGCTTATCCCCATCATGGCTTGTAACCTGTGATGGTCTTTTCCTCCATGAATCTGTCCAAACCCCTTTGAAAGGCATCTAGGCCAGATGCCATCACCACATCCTGTGGCAAGGAGTTCCACAGATGAATTACACGCTGGGTAAAGAAATATTTTCTTTTGTCTGTTCTAACTCTCCCTCCACTCAATTTTAGTGCATGTCCCCTGGTTCTGGTGTTGTGCGAGAGGGAGAAGAATTTCCCTCTATCCACTCTCTCCATCCCATGCATAGTTTTATAAGTCTCAATCATGTCCCCCCTCAGGCGCCTTTTTTCTAGGCTGAAAAGCCCCAGACGCTGTAGCCTTTCCTCATAAGGGAGGTGCTCCAGCCCACGAATCATTCTGGTCGCTCTTTTCTGCACCTTTTCCAATTCAACTATATCCTTTTTGAGGTGTGGTGACCAGAACTGGACACAGTACTCCAGATTGCTCCAGATTGCCCTGCTGGATCAGGCCAATGCAGATGGGCTCTCCAGTTTCCTGGTTCCCACAGTGGTGCAGAAGCAGGGGAGAGAGAGAGAGAGAGAGAGAGAGAGAGAGAGAGAGAGAGAGAGAGAGAGAGAGAGAGAGAGAGAGGCAGGCATGCTTCTCTTCCACTGTTGCTCCTCTGCCACTAGCATTGAGAGGCAAAATGCTACTGAACTTGGAGGTAGCGCATACATAGCCATCATGACTAGTAGCCATTAAGAACACCAGAGCATCAGCCCAAAGGCCCATCCAGTCCAGCTTCCTCCTGTATCTCCCAGTGGCCCCATCAGATGCCTCAGGGAGCACACAAGACAACAAGAGACCTGGATCGTGTATCGCCACTCCCTTGCATCTTGGCATGCAGAAATAGGCTACCAAGCCTGGAGGTTGCATACGGTCATTGCGACTTGTCACCTGTGATGGAGTTTTCCTCCATAAATCTGCCCAACCATTGATAGATCTGTCCTCCATGAGTTTGTCCGATCGATCCCCCTTTAAAGCCATCCAAGCTACTGGTCCACACCATATCTTGTGGCAAGGAATTCCACAGACCACTTCTATGAAGGATGACCTCCCTTGGCATCCTAAATCTCTCACCAGGCTGCTTCCCTGGATGTCCTAGCCAGGCTCCAGTGTTGTGAGGGAGGAAGAAAAACATCTCTCTCCTCGCACCATGCATACTTTCAGAGGTCTTACAGCCCAATTCTATCCAAAGCCCTGCGCTGAGACAGAGTGGCACCGGGGCAGGCTCCAATGTATCCAGTGTGGGGCTGGAGGTCTCCTTGAGCCCCCATGTCAAGCCCCAGCAGCCCTATGGGGCTACTTGGAGGCGCGCCAGCTAAATGGCTTTCAAGCCCGGGACGGGGGATAGGATTCAGTGAAGACCTCCTCTGCTGAGCCCACCCCCTCCCTGGCCTGATCCTGGCCTCCCTGGACTTCTTCACGCCTGCTGTGTTGACATCTTCCTTGAGTTTTCACCATCATCCCAAGACGTCTTTGCTAGTTCATCCCCAACAGCTCAGACCTTGGCAGCATCTTTATGAAGCCGAGACATGATCATCCAGTGATCTAGTGATTTGCCCCACCAGTGATCATCACGTCGCACATTTTGACATGGAACTGCGTTTGCCATTTGGGTGCCTAGTTCGGAGAGGTCCTTTTGGAGCTCTTCACAGCCTGCTTTGACTTTTATCACCCTGAACATAGTAGTGATGTCGGCCACCTTGCTGTTGACCCCCAACTTCAGAGCATTTATGAGCAAGTTAAAACTCGTGGGTCTTAGAAGAGCTCCTTGGCCCCCCCCCCACTTCTCCCTTCTCTTTCCACTGTGAGAATTGCCCATTTATTCCTACTCTCTGCTTCCTGTTGTTGAGTCAGATACCACCAGCCCTGTCCTCTTCTTCCATGATGATCAAGCTTACTCAAGAGCTTTTGGTGAGGGGAGGGACATGGTCAAAAACCTTTTAAAACTCACTCCCAGTATATATATAGTGTCCACTGGATCACCTCTAACCGCGTGGCTGTTGACAGTCTCAAAGTGTCAGAACCCAAATGGGCGCCATTTTATATTCTGCCAGACTTCATTTCACGGTATTATTCGATGCTACCTGACAACTGTTATGATGCCTGACTAAAACGGTTATTTTTGCTCAGCTGTCACTAATGCACATCAGTCATTGATCACTAGAAACGAATGCCTTGGGGTTCCCTCACCCCTTCCTTCCGGCCCCCTCCCTCTGAATGCTGTGAGCTAAAGAATGTGTGAGGTTGCGAAACTGTGGGAATGGGTGAGGGGCTGGCGAGGCCGACTGCCACAGCTGACAAAGGATGGAGTGACGAGAGAACGAAGAAGGAATCAGGCCAGTTGACATCTATGAGCGATAAAAAAATTAGCAGGCCCCTTTTCCGGGGGAAGAAAGAAGCTCTTTGCTGAACATGAACAGAGTTCTGCTGGAGATGACTGTGCAATATCCCGACCAGCTATCTGCACTAGCCACCGGGAGGCCCTAAAACCAGATGCCAGGGCAGGAGGGGCCCCGGCCAAGGGAAGGATGAGCAAGAATTCAAGGCAAGGCTGGGCACAGGTGGGCCCCGGAACGCTGCTTTTTTTGCCCCTGGAAGAAGCGAGCTGCTCGGGACTGGCAGTTTGCAGCCCAAGGGACCAAGGGAATAAGCGAAGGAGCCAGGAGGCGGGCGGAGGAGTGTGCCCCCCTCCCTTCTTCTCCCCAGGCTGGACTGGGCAATGTCCTCCAATGGATTTTTGGCCGGCCAAGAAAGAGCCTGCAATTAGACTTGGGGCCTGCCTTGGACCAACCCACTACTTCATGATGGAGGCTGATCGAGGGGAGACGAGGGCGGCTCGCTCATCTCCACTGTGGGGCAGGAGGCACCTCTCTAAAGAGCCATATCAATTAGGAGCAGCTTTCTGTAGGCTTCCAGGTTGAACATCAGCTTAGAAATGGAGTGGTGTGTGGCTAGTCCCTGGTGACCTGTATCTCCAGTTATGCCTTGTGGGAGCTGAGGAAGTGGGGTAGCCAGGCAGAGTCATGTTCGGGGTGGTGCTGGAAATGGTCGCGGGTGCCCAGTCATGCCGCCACCCCCATGGATGGTGTGCCGATCACAATGCTACAGTAGAAATAGAAAACTAATTTATTCATCTTTTCTCTTTTTTCCCTTTTTGCTATGTACAAGTTTAATGGAGAACGCTTTGGGTATGAAACAATTAAAAAGAACAGGGTCTGTGTCTCATTTTTGCTTTCAATTGTTTAACATTTGACAGTTCACAGAAGGAGGGAGGGAGGCCCCCAGCCCAGCAGCTACATTGGTCATCATCATCATCGTCATGCGTCTTGCCTGAGAATCGTTTTTTCAGGCAGGGTGGAGAGGAGTGGGGGCCACGGGTGCCTCTCTGGCGCCTCCTCCTGGCGGTTACAAAAATACACCTTTGAACGCGACAGCCCAGAGATAGTGGCTTGGACAAAAAGCATGCCATGGGACTCGGGAGGAGGAGGGAGGTGGGAGGAGGGACACCTGTAACAAGAATGCACAAACACCAGACCATTGCAGCACCTGCCATGCCAAAGAAGTCAGCCCCGTTTGGGAACACGGCCTGCCTCCCCAACCCCCTGCAGCAGACAAATCTTTGTTCGGTCCAAGTTCAATCCCCAGTCTAAAGAAACCAAAGTTGTCAACTTGCATCCCCCAGAGCCCGATTCCATTTCTAGTCAACTAAAAACAGCCCAAGCAGACGGAGGAGGAAGGAAGAAGAGCCAATTTACACGTTACATGGACGGAGGTGGTTGAATTCTGAACAGACCACCTCAGACTGCAGGTGGGAAGAGCTGTGCTTGTTGAAAGCTGCACCACATTAAAGAAAGAAAAGCAATGCTCTTTCCCTGCATGTGGAAAACCAACCCGTAAGAGAGAATGGTTACACATAGCCCTCCCCTTGAAGTACTAGTTTACCACATGCAGGGAACGCTTTACACAGGCAGACAGCCCAAAAGTATGGCCCCACTCCTTCCCACGCAGTCGCAAGTGACCTGGTTTTGGTAGACATTTGCCTAGTACCACCTCATTCAGCACATTGGACAGGTTGACTCTCTGGTGTGTTTTGTATACAGTACAAGAAGCAGGCTCATGTGGTAGAATCCAGTGGTGGCAGAGTGGACTGTACCATTTCTGACTGAAATGGGGGGTTCCACTTTGAATGCTCCCCAATGTAAAGACTCCTGCAAGTAAGAAACAATTATATCAAGGAGAAACTGTAGAAAGGCTCCCACTCAGCCCTGCACCCTGCTTTCTTTTCACTTTTCATGCATGGGAGCTTTGAAAATGTGATCCCCCCATGTGCATCCTATAGTGGTGCAGTCCATTCCATTCCATTCCATTCCACTCTCCACCCACCCCCTTTCCACCTCTGTTGCTACATGTGTAGACCAGGCTGCCTTCTCGCCTCCCGGAACCTGGTGGAACTCACTTCTGTGCAAGCATGTTTAGGGTCGGGTGGTCAGAACGGTGACAGATTGTTGCATGCAGTGATTGGCGTGGTCTGTGTGGATGTGTCTGCTGCCCTTCCCCTCCGACAGCCACATGGGAAGCTGTCTTGGACAGAGTCAGACGACCCATCTAGCTCAGTGGTGTCAACCCTGACTGGCAGCAGCTGTCCCGACAGGGATGCTTCTCCTCCCTCCCTGGGGGCTTGAACCCGTGACCGTTTGCATGCAAAGCAGGTGCTCTTTCGCTGGCAGGTGGTGAGGGAGACAGCATGGCAAGGAAAGAGGCAACAGGGGTTGACTTGTTTGGCCAGGGCAGGTCTGAAACTGATGCACAACATGGTGGTGGAATCATGACAAAAAGAAGAGCCCCGACTCAGGAAGTCCGTCCACCGCCTAGATTTCATTCTGCTCCTTCAGGCCATCGGCCACGCCATCCTCGTACTCCACGGAACGTGGCGCCATCCCCAGGTACTGCTTCAGGAATTCGCTGAACCTCTTCTGGTTATGCCACTTCCGGGCGGCCTTCCGGACCCCGATGAAGCCGCCAAAGCGTTTCTGCAGCTCCTGCACGGTGGCGGCAGCAGGTTCCTCCAGCTGCTGCCCGGCATCGTCACTCAATGTTCCCCTGCTCAGGAAGCTGCCCAGCCTCTGGGGAACCTGCAGCGGGTCTTGGAAGTCCTGCAGTGGGGCTCGGTGGTCTCCTTGGCTGGCGCCGGCTCCATCCCCTGGCTGGTGGACGAGGGTCCTGCCCTTGGCCACTGGCATCCCATCCTCGCCCAGGCGCTTCAGGCTGCCCCTGCCCCTGAGCAGGCTGCCATCCCACGTCTCCAAGGGCTGGGGAAGAGCGGCTTCTTCTTCCAGGCTGCTGTCAAAGCCTCGGGGGGGCACAGGGGGGGCCTTCTGCTGTGGAGCTTTGCTGCAGAGCTGCCAGGTGGCCCTGGAGACCAGCTTCCCCTCGCACTCCATGACACAGATCTGCAGGGAGGAAAGAGCAATCGTCAAAGGCACCCCTCATTTCTCAGGGGCCAGAGTGAAAGGCGGCATCTTTCTCTCTAGCAAAAGAAAACTAGCAAACGGCTCTTACAGTGTTTCTCTTTTCAGCTGCCTGCAGGCTATTTTAAAATGATTTTTCCCTTTTTCTTTTAAACGAATGGTTTAAGAAGGAGAAAGAATATGAACACAGGATCCATTGCACTACCTTGATGCTCCTTACGCTTGCAATTCTGCCACCCCCACCCCCTGTGCGCCTACGTGAGGCCCGTGCGGCCTCTGTTTCTTCTTTCACATCTCCCCTCAGATCTCCCCTCTACTTTGGTCCTTAGCAGTGGTATACACATTTTAAAGAGCCACAGTGGCTTAGTGGTTAAGACGCTGAACTGCAGACCAGGTGGTAGGCAGGACAGCAGTTCGAGACCCGAGTGCCGTGTGACAGCTACCGTCTTCGGCTCCAGTTCCTGCCAACCTGGCAGTTTGAAAGCAAGAAATTGCAAGTAGATTAATAGGTACCGCCTCGGCGGGAAGGTAACAGCATTCCGTGCGCCTTGGCGTTGAGTCATGCCGGCCACATGACCACGGAAGCATCTTTAGGCATCGCTGGCTCTGAAACGGAGATGAGCACCGCCCCTATGAGCCAGGTAACGACTGGCTTTCGAGCAAGGGGACCCTTGACCTTTCTACACATTTTAACACTAAAAGTAAAGAATAAATAAAGTGTATGTATTTAAGGCTGCAGTCCTCTCCACTCATATCTGGGAGTAAGCCGCATCGACTATAATAAGACTTTACTCCTGAGTAGATATGCATAGGATTGCACTAAGACATTTAATACCCTACTACTTACCAGTTTCAAAAGCTTCCAGAGCAGGCAGCTCACACATGAACAATTAACACTCTGAAAATGCTTTAAAAAAAATTATGAAGTGACTAAAAACAGGAGAATGGCCCCAAAACATAACCAGCATTCAGCAGATCTGGAAAGCGTTGCATACAAAAGGCGCTGGACCGGGTGCAACATGAGCCTCCCCGAGAAGCGCCGTCCCCAGGCAGAGAGCCACCCCTGAGATGGCCACCACCTGCCTCCTCGCTGAAGGTACTGAAGGCACCTGAGAGGGACATCCACAAAGGATCCTCTCGCCATTTGGACAGGTATATGTGGGAGCAGGTGGACCTAGGGGAGACCAGCAGGGGGCAGCACAAGCCCTCCTGGCAGATCCCTGGGTGATTCTCAGTAGGTTCTCGCATGGAGGAGAGAGGAGAAAGGTTCTGGCCCAGCTCTCTGCCTATGGTGCTGGCTTTCTGCTTACAAGGCGAAGGGGTTTTTATTATATAGGGGAAGATCAAAACATGTGATTCCCACCAGCGACCTGGAGCGGGGCAGTCCATCCAGCCATTTCAGAACTCACCCACCACATTCTGGTGCGTGTGTCGCCCCAGCCCATGTGTCTCCCTCGGCTTGCCATTTGGAGGCATTTTCACGCGACCTCCACATTGTAGGCTGGAGCACTAGACTCAAAGGTGTGAGCCTCTGCAAAGACGATCCAGGCCATTTTTCAGCTTTTCTCGTTTTTGTGGCAGGCTGTGCAGAATAAGTCAGACCGCAGCAAGGCCAATCTGTGCTAAAAACTCTCTCTCTCTCTCTCTCTCTCTCTCTCTCTCTCTCTCTCTCTCTCTCTCTCTCTCTCACACACACACACACACACACACACACACACACACACACACACACACACACACACACAAACTTTGTGTGGAATCAAACAACCACCACTCCAGAGGATTCTGCCCTGATGCTAACACAAGAAAACAATTACCTTTAGAAATGCTTCTTTGATTGAAAAGTGAACGGTTTAGCAATCTGCGCACAGGAAAAGAGTCTTGGGGTTCATCATGCCTCGCTTTTAATGGCCCCCTGCTGGCAATTCAATTCCTTTCAAGTGAAGGAGAAAAGGAGCGTTGGCGACCACAGTTGCCGTCTCACAATAGGTTTCAGATGGGAGTCAGTGACCCCTTCTAGCACCCATTTGCGATAAATGGGCCGTGGGGTGAGAAGATATGAGCAGGTAACGTGCAGGGTCAACACCCTCCTCCCTCCCAGCTGCAGAAGGTTGCCCAGGCCCTGGTTGATCGATCCGGAGGGTCTTCTGGAACAGAAAGTCGCCATTCTGTTGACTTCTAGGCTCTCCACCTCTTTGTCTTTGGCGAGCTGGAATGTGCTTTTGTCCGCTCCGGTGCTGAAATTGCTAACGGTAATTTGAGCAGAATCATGTTGGAGATTTGCTGCGCTGAGGCCTGCTCGGGCTTTTGGGATGAGCACTGCCTACCTTTGTGCTTCTTCTGCACCGCCTGGGGACAGCTGCTCACCTCGTACGTAGTGTCAGGGCCAAACTGGGGGCAGCAAGCACTGAATGGGAGCCAAGAGGCACAGCGGGGGGAGGGGGGTCACAGCCCGCGAATCCACCAAGAGTCAGCCCACACCAGCATTGATCAAGGCTCCTGGCGTCCAGGCAACGTCCCAGCCTAGACAGGAAGCGGCCTTTTAGAGCAAGATCTGTTCTGGCGAGTCAATAGCAAGCTTGGGTGGCCGTTTAGCATCTCTGCAGCAGATCCAGAAACCCTGGACTGCCAGAGGTGATGCTTCAACCCGCAGCCCTGGTGGCTCAACAGAGAACTGCAACACAGAGAGTTGTGAATTCCCAGGGCTGCCCTTTGCAATTCCTGGCAATACGTGCAAAAAGGCAGGTGCTTGCAAAGCCTCTCCCTCCTATGTGCCTGATCCAGTGGTGTGGGTGTGCAAGAGTCCCTAAGAGCTGTTGGAGATGGGCAGCGTTCGGCTGCTGGACACTGGGGGGCAGTGTGTCGTCTGGTCACCTGAAAGACCTTTTCCCTTGACCTCTCTGTGTTCCAAGGAAGGGGTGTGGCCCCTGGCCCTATTTCCTCCTTCTCCTATCTCAGTCTCACTCTCTTCTTCTCCTGACTGCCAACAAGGAGGGATGTGCCATGCTGGGCTGGAGCCCAGCGGCCATCTTCCAAGCATACCTCATGCAGGGGGCACCAGCTATAGGGGTGCTCCATCCTAAGTTAGAGTAACCTCTGGTCTTAACCAGATGCTGTATATATGAACTGAACCGTGAGTAAACTTTCTCTTTTTGCAACTTCACTCAGCCTATGCCTCGTATGTTTATTTAGCTAAGTATAGCAGTCTTCCGGGGTGTCAGGGGGAACAAAATCTCCAAAACAAAACCCAATAAGAGCAACATCTGCATCCATGGCTACTGCAATTGCCGTGTTGCAGCAGCCTGTCAACATGCTTGTATCGCCAGATATAACGTATTTGGCACTGACGTCCACCCTGTCCACGTGACCACTGGCAGGACCATGGATTCCGAAAATGACCAGCTGTTTCAGACCCTCTTGGCCTGACCTTCACATCTCCGCTTTTGGGCACAGCAATACTGGGCAGCTGGCAGAGGCCTGTGTTTTCTGCAGGTGCCCTTGGACGACAGTCAAGGTGGGGCTTGTGCGGAATGAAATGTGTCATCTCGCTGAAATGAGGCGGCTGTGCAGCCTGGCCCAGCATGGCGCGGTGCGGAGAGGCTCTCCAAATGAATCTTAACGACCTTTCTCTTGCATCGACTAATTGTACAGTGCCGGCACTGGGCAGAGGAGACTGGCCCAGCCAGCTGGAGCACATTTTGGTACATTGGATCATTCATTCCAGTCCTCCAACGAGACTGTCCATCCATGACAGCACATTGTAGCACATGTGAGCTATCCAATGTGTAGAGATGGAAGTCGAAGTGCCCAATTCTGACTGCGAACTGCACCACCAGAGCCTGTGTTCCGGCAGCGTAGGGTGCATTCCAGCGGTACGAAAGCTGAGCCACTGCCACGCCACTACCACAAACAGTGAGCAGCATCGCATGTGTAGCAGTGGCTCCCCGTTTCTGCTGGTGGTAAGTTAGCACAGAGGGTCGGCAGTAGGCGTGGAGGGGGACGATTGGGGCCTGGAGGTGTGTCAGGGAAGGCAGGGGGTGGTTATCAATGGCAACGGTGCTGCTGCTATCTTATGCCCCCACCCACCCCGGCCTGGCCTCACCATGGCCCCTTGGGTCCACTCAGACTTACACCAGCCAAAGACCAGGCACAGATTGGAGTAGACCCATTGGGGACAAGGGCCTGGCAGAGTAGCTAAGTAAGGATTTTGTTTTGCTTACCTGCTCCGTTGTGCCTGGATGCAGTGGAGGCTGCTGCATCAGCACCACTGCGCCCCGCAGGCTGGCTGGGGATAGGATTGGGCCCAAAATGTCTCTTTCAAAAATGCTGCTTTGTCACTAAAATGCTCCTTCCCCAACACTCAGGATGCTTAAAATGATGGCATGGGAGCTGGGAAGCCTTGCCCCAGCAGTGGGGGGCGGTCAAACCCACACCGGAGCAGTGGGGCCAGTTCAGGGGAGGATCTCGGGCAGTTCGGGGGGGACCAGGCTGGGTTGGGGGGTTAGGAGGGAGAGGATATCGGTGGCAGCAGCGCACACTGAGACCCCATCCCCCTTTTTCTGGCCCAACATGCCCCCTGACCTCCTTGGACTTACGACAGCTAAATAGCTGGCAGTGGCATGACTCTCAGGAGACCAGGCAGCCTATGGGAAGGGAAGTTAAAAAGCACTCAGGCATTCATGGCTGGGCAAATCTAAAACATCATTAAAATGTTTTGCTCGGGTTTAGGGTTTGAACCCAACGTTTTACTTTTACTCCGTGGTGGGAAAAAAGCATCTTCAGCAGCTGCAAGAAGTTTGCAGCCTCTGCACAGAGGTCTGCTCAATGCTGCCTACTGTAGAAGACGAAGCAGGAGGCTGCAAATGTCTCGCAGCAGCCCCAGAAGATGCTTTTTTCCCACCACGGGGTGAAAGCAAAACGTTAGGATCAAACCTGAGCAATGTTTTTAATTACCGGTATGTCTTAAGTCAAAAAGATTTGTATTTTCCCCTCTCAGGCCATCTGGGCGCCCCCCACTATAGCGGGTAGCACACGCTCTGTCACAGCGACAGCACCGGTGCAACGTAGGCACCAGGTCAATGCTGTATCCTGTGCTGAAGAGGAGTGGGCTGGGGGTCTCCTCGGAGTAAGGGGACATTCGTCCCCTTACCCAAAGCAACACCACAGCCTCCGCTATGGGGCTACTTGGGTCAGCACCACTTAATTTGGTGGCGCTGAACCGAGACGCCCCGTATTGGGGCTGGAGGCTTGGGAGGGTAGATAGGATATGGTGTCTGGCAAGGATGCCAATCCCACCCCTCCCAGGCCCGATCCACCCCTCTCCACCCTCCCCAACCCTGTTAGCCCGCTCCCTGCCCTCCTCCAGCCCCAGCGCCGCTCGGATCGGGACTTACCCGTTCCACGGCGCTGGCCTCTGACCACTTTGGCGGGCAGCGCAGGCCTCGGCACCAGCACTGCCTACTTGCTGGGTGCCGCAAGCGTGCTTTATGGCATGCTGCGACACCCTAGGCTAGAGCCAAGGCTGCAGCGCTGGTGCCAGCCCACCATAGGATTGCGCCATCAGTGGCACTGCAAGCTATGGGCTGGCGGGGGATAGGATTGGGCAGTAAGTCAGCCAAATAAAACACAGAATATGATATCAAAACAGAAGCAGTCCCCTGCCCTGCCTGAATGCTGTTCACTGAGCCACCCACGAGATCACAACTTGGGATCCCGCAAATGTCGCAGAGCACCTCCTGTGGCAAAATGGGCTGCAGCTAAGAAACGGTGCCATTTCTGGTCACAAGGGGTGGGGCTTTCTGGTGACAGAGGGGGCCATGAAGCTGTCAGGGGGAGGGACTTGCGGTGCTCGAAGGGAGCCCCCCCCCCGAATCTTCCTATGCTTGTTGCTTTCAGAGGCCGGTTTGCGAACGTCTTCAAATAGCCTGGCCAGCCACTGCTGAAAACAAGACTCCAGACGTGGCCTGATCCTGTCCACATGCCTCTTCTTCTTATTATGTCCCTCAGTTGGTGGACCTTTCCAGTGTCCGATGCTCCTGCTTTCTGCGTAACAGACGCTGGGCGCAGGCCTTGTGTTTGACTAGATCTCTGCTGCGAGTTGGGAGTCGTGGCGGAATGAAGGTGGAGGAGTGACCTTGAGAAAAGCAAGGAGACCGACCTGCGATGACGCAGCAGGCATTGGGCTCCACTCAAGGAGAAACAGAGGCAAGCCGGGGAGGGGGCTGGGAAATGATCAATCTTCATCCACCGAGAAGGAGCAAGCAGCATATGGGAAGGAATGTCTCCTGCAAAAGCGACACCCTTTATCAACAGAGCAGGAAGAAAAGGCTCCATCAAGGGCGTGGGGTGTACGGCCCTCTTTTTATCCCTGCTCTGCATCTTCCAGCAGCGAGGACGTTTCCACCAGGGAGGGAGGGAGGCTCAGGGCTGCGCTGTCCTCTTCTGGAGAGAGACCTTTAAACCCTGCCGGACTGAGGCACGTGTGTCCTTCTCCATCCCACCCCGGTCGGTGGTCTCACCCCACCTCAGTGGTGTTGGTCCTGCTGGCTAACGCAAGCAGAGGAACCGGGTGGGTGGGTGAAGTGTCACTAACAGGGGAGGGTAAGACAGCAGGTGGGGCACCTGCTGCAGGGTCGGGGTCCTGCCCCACTTGTCCATGGGGCTGCATGCTCCTCTTCCACCAACTGAGCTTACTCACATGTGTCCCTCCCCCCCTGGGGCTGTGGGGCTGCTGCCTTCAGTAGGGTAGCAGCAGCAGGTGCCATTGTGGCTGTTGCTGGGCAAGGCTCTCCCAGTCTCTCCTGCTCCAGGCTGGGGCTTGTCGGGCATTCCAGCCAGGGGTGGCAAGAAGCGGGCAGAGGCCAGGCAACAGACGACGATCCGGATCATGGCTAGCTCACCGTGGGGCCTGACGCCACACTTGGGGCCAAACCAGATGTTTGTGAGTGGAAGAAGAACTCCTGATGTCTGCTTCAAAAAGCATGTTGGTCTTTTGAGGGAAGGAAGGGGATGTGGATCAGGGCTGTGGTGCAGGGGCAGGAGGGGAGTGCTGTCTGTCTGCAGGAGGCCTTTATGTAAATTACCGCCCCGCCCCCCAGCAGCTGTTAGCAACACTGTGCGGGCAGCAGATGGGATCTGGGAGCATTTGGGCCACAGCGTGGAGGGAAAGGGTTCGCCTTCCCTTCGCTGCACCAGAGTCCCTCCCCAGTGGAAAAGGAGGCTGGGAATTGGAGTCACTGCCAGTTTGGCATTGCTAGACCTGCTGGTGCCCTTGCTAGTCCTTCCCTCTGGACTGAGGGAGCCTGCTCGGAAGTGAACGGGGGCTGCGCGCTCTTGCGCAAGCATGCGCTCCTGTGGGCTGGATGGGTGGGCTGGGAGAAGAGGGATCCTCTTGGGCTGCAGGTGGCTCGGGAGGAGTCGTGGGAGGGGAGTCCAGAGCCCCCTCCTCAGGAGCAGGGGGTGGAGATCTGATTGTCCCCTCGAGAGGCTCCTCTGCCTTCCCTGCAGGGTGGCAGCTTGGCTGGCTGGCTGCTCCCCTTCCACCGAGCGACATCCTCTTCCTCATTCGAGCCTGCAGAGCCCTCTCTCCTGGGGAAGGGTCAGGAGGTGGGGGTAGGTTATGAGAGCAGCAGGGCTGCGCAGGGGTGTTCCTATGTGGTCGGCCCGGGGCCACCGCGTGCCCAGTGGGTGAGCCGGCTCCTCACCAGCCCAGAGTACTTACAAGCAGGCTGAAGTCTTCCTGGTGGCCGTGCAGCAGGTGTCTGTGGCAGCCCAGGCAGTCCCTCCGGCAATCACTGAGCGCACGGGCAGCCAGCAAGCAGACCAACAGGAGGCTCAGCAGAACGGCCCTCATGGTGTTGATCCCCAATCCTGTGGAAGGAAGAGGAGTACGGAGGTGAATCACTGCCGCCGCCGGTCTCTTGGTAAGGGGGTGGTCGTCAAAGCCAAAGAAAACCCAAACCACAGGTGTGGGCTTGGAGGGCACTGCTGGGCAGCAGTCAGACAGATCCGCTTCTTAGTGCTGATGCAAATAATTTGATGGCGGGGGCAGCAGACAGCTTTCAGCCTGTGGAGCTCCGGGAGACGGCTAAGGCTGCATTGCTAAGATGCCCACAGGGAGCACCTGTGTGCCTCCACTCAACTCCGTTAGTCACTTTTAACATATCAAAACCCCTCACTTGAGCCTGCTTTGTGCTGAGAGGCAGACCACTGGTCCATTAGCTCCGTGTTCTCTGCACTGACTAGCTGGCCACTTCAGGTGGCCTCTTTTCCTAGCCCCCCCCCCCAGGTCCCCCCCCCCGGAGAGTAAGCAGCCACTGAGAAGAGGCATTCTCATCTATGTGAGCAAGAGGGAGGAAGACCTCTTCTAAAGCGGTGCTCACACTCTCCAGTTCATATAAGCTTTTATATAAAACCACACTTGCTTTTAAAAACTACTGCCTCGTTAATTGGGGGAGTCTTCTTAATTGAGTAAAGGTTTTTTATCAGTTATTCTCACCAATTAATTGATTTATGTTCAATACTAACCTCCTCCCCTGCAGGCATAACTAAAACAGCTGGCATAGCAAAGCTGCCAACAAGCGCAGGGGGGGGCAGTGGCGGAGAGGCTGGAGCGGCCTCCCGTGTGCCGGTGGACCCATGGAGACCCACCGGAGCAGGTAAGCCTGTGCAGGGGGTTGGAGGGAGGCGGGGAGGGGTTGAACAGGGCGGCGGCACAATAGGGGAGGGGTGGTGACGGGGGTGAGGAGGAGGAGGGTGGATCAGGCCTGGGGAGAATGGGATCGGTAGAGGCAGCACATGTCGTATTCCGACCCCCTTCTCTGGCCTGATCTGCCTTTCTGGGTCAACGTGGACTTGCGCCAGCTCCATCGCTGGAGCAGGTCTGAGTTGACCCATAGCAGCTGCTGGGGCTTACCCCTGGGCAAGGGGACAAATGTCCTCTTACCCCGAGGAGACCTCCAGCAGCCAAACGTCCCCCGTGGGATACAGCAGGGGGGATGGAGGTCGGATTGGGCGGCCCTGGTGAAAAGGGGCCAGGAGATGGAGGCAGTTTTATTCATTGGGCAGAAAGCTCTTTAGCTGAAAGTGATGTGCGTGAAAAAGAAGACAGACGCGTCCCCAGGCCACATCCCCGTTGTGACTATCCAAGAACAAAGACAATGTGGACTTCTTCGTTTACTAGATCTAGGAGACGGCTCTTGGCTGCAGTCCTCAAGATCTGGCATGGGGGGGGGGAGTCGCGAGGGGTTTTATTTCCTCTCTTCCTCCGCCTTTTTGTGCAAATCCTGGTCTGCATTTCATACCACGCAGGGAGAGATGGCTCCCAACCAGCTTCGTAGCCTGGTGACAGATGGACTGAATGACGCTCTCTGGCTAGAGGGAAGTTCTCCTCCTCGTGAGGCGCTTCTGCCTTCCTCACTGCCAAGGGATTGATGTGAGCATCGTGCAAAGCTGACACGCTTCAGAAAGCAGTGCTGCCTGCTCACCCCAAGGAAGAAGAAAAAAAAAAACCCAAATCAAAGGCCATTCCTCCCCGGCTCCATAGACGATGGCTTCGTGGTAACAAAACCTGGTGGTTGATGGTTCTGTGTTGGATGGTGCTTACTCCAGGGAATTCCGCAGAAGAAACTGTGCAGGAGGCTGCTTTTTTTTCTAAAATGAGATGTGCCTGGGTGCCAGACTCTCTGCTCTGGACCCCTTTGAGTCAGCAAAGTCCAGTGGAACAGCTTTTTCTGGACTGGACCACTTCAGGTTCCCGGGGGGGGGGGGAAGGGCTGCATGTTTCAATGCTCCTCCAGGAAAAGACCAAATCCTCTGACACATAGAAAACAAGTCGGGCAGCGGTTCCCAAACTGGTGGGCCACGACCCACCAGGAGAACTGGATGCTGTCTCCTGCCACCTTAAGGGGCGGGGACAGCATGGCGGTGGTGGTGGCGATCCTGAGAATTGCCGCTGGCACCAAGAAAACAGTTTTAAAAGGTGATTTGTGCACTTACTGAGGGTCCTGGAGCCCTACGGATGGTTCAGGGAGGCCTGTGCTCCCCTCCGCAGCCCCCCAAGCTTTAGATCGCCACAGAGAAGTGATCTGAAGCTTGGGGGGGGGGCTGCGAAGGAGAGTGCAGGCCTCCCCGAACCCTCCGGAGGACTCCAGGACCCCTGGTAAGTGCACAAATCACCTTTGTTTCCCTCCGCCTCTGTCCCTGCCCACGCAAGCACTCAAAGTTGCGGGGGGAACGTTGAGAACCACTGTGCTAGGGAGAAGGTGAGGCCAAATACTTCTCCCGGACATGCTAGTGGAGTGGGGGGGGGCAGCTGAAGGAATATTTGGACAATAATTTATTTAAAATATTTCTCCCCTACTTTTCAATGTATAACTGTCAAATCACTTCACAGCATGTTTTAAACAACTAATGGCATAGCAATTCAAGGAGCAAAACAAACCCACAGACTAGGAATATAGATTTTTTTATTTTATTTTAAAATTACCCACTACCAAACGTACAGAACTAGGGGGCTCGTCCAAGACCTCCCCATGTCTGCAGTCACATGCCCCTTGCCCGACGATGTGCCAGCTTCTGGTCCTGCCACTCTCTGGACTGGGAAAGGAAGAGGGGGTTGGAGCAGAAGAGGAATGGAGAGTGGTGCCGTGGCGATTCTATGACCGCCCCCCCCCCATGCCGGAAGTGACGTAACGGCTGCAGCCGTTATGTCACTATACCAAGACGCAGAGCGGGCGGGGAGGGTAAAACACGCCGCTAATGCTCCTCGCTCACCCCAATGAATGGGACCGATTTGCGCCTCTGCCGGCCGCTGTGACACCCACCCACCCTCCTGCCACCAGTGGCCCGATCTTGCTGCACCGCCCCAAGGCTCCCTCCGCTGACGACGCCACTGGAGGGGTGGGCTAGAGTGTCACTCTAGTGCACCCCTCTCCTCTCCTCCACACTTCCGGTCTTTCTTTTCCAATTAATGAGGGGCGGGGAGGAGGAGCCATAGAACTGAGTGGGCAGATGAAGATGCCCCCCCCCCAATCCTGCTGCCTGATGTGTCCGCTTCAGTCAACCTCATGGCTGCATAGAAGAAACCCCCCCCCCCCCCCCGCAACCACAGCAGCAACAGCATCCTCACCACAGGGAATGAAAAACCCTCAAGTGGCTAAAATCCACTCCAAATCAGAAGCATGAAACATCCTGGAAAAGTAGAAAGAGAATTACTTGGCAGCTGAAACCCAGAGGTTTGACAGCACCTCAACAGATAAGGGGTGCCCAAAATCTGCCCGGAACCTCGAGCCATGGCTGGACAGGCTCCAGGAACCGACTGTCACTCTTTCCCTTTCCCTTCCAACATCCGGCCCTCTCTCTTCCCCCTCTTTCCCCGCCTTCGTGTCGGGACTGGGGACTGATATCCCTTCAGTTGCTGCCTGGCTATTATCCCTTCCCTTACCCTCTCGGGCTCCAAGTACACTGAGGTTTAGGTTTGATGACGTTTACATTGCCAACTTGAGTCTTTATAACCTGCACTGTGCCTAGTGGCAACAACAATCCTTGAAATAAGGGAGCTGCTTAAATCTGCAGAAGTGCATATCCAAGCAGTCATTTCCTTCAAGCGTCTCTGAAATAATGGAGGATGAATAGACATCGCTCCATCTCCTCAGGAAGAGCCTCTTAGCAATAATCTTTGTGACTGCTGAGAAGAGGCCTTGGAAGAGACACGTTAGGATAAAAATTGCTCATTGCTGATTAGGAGCAAAGGCCCCAGCACCTTTTAGCCCACTTGATCTCTCTCCCCCCCCCCAACCGCTTTTTTAAGACACAAAATAGATTTAATCATGTCATAATGAACAACGAGCAAGAAATTCATTGAAGTCAGCATTTAATAGTCCAAGTGTATATTTGGGGGATTAATTAACAGCTCGATTAGGGTGACAATAGCAGGTGATTGGCACGTAATAATGGATGGGGGAATGAAGGGGGGGGAAATCATTTGGGATATGGACTCAAGTCCATGGGGCAGATGACTCCCAGATGCAATGTGCAATCAAGGAAGTGAGTGCGAGATTGAAGTATTTATTGTTCTGTCAATCACTGCAGTGGTAATTTGATCAGACCCAGAGATGAGACGTGGAAGGGGCTGTCACAAACAGGACAGCCGTAGTGGAACCATTTGAATTGCAGAATGGATAGGGCAGGTGGGGGGGGGGGAACCAAAGGCTCAAAGAGGATGCTGCACTTGTTATATCGGGGGTAGTGCAGTGTGGGGTGAACAGAGGTCACTTGCCCGGAACCGATGACACCATCTATCAAGGCAGGACATGCATCTGGGCTGCGCATCAGTGCGATCTGATGTGGTGAGCTCAGCAAGGACCAGGAGTTCTTTGACCTGCACTGCGCATGAAGCCAGCTCCACCACAGCAGTCAGGCTGTGACCCAGCTCAGCGTTGCCCTTTCAGGCATACTGGATAGTGCCAGTGACCTCACCAGAAGCCCCCCCCCCCGGGCCCCGGCCTGCCCCAATGTTTAAACGTTTGGGCCCAGTCCAGCCAAAGTGAAGCGCTTTTAAGCAGGGTGTCGAACTGACCCTGCCCCCCAAAAAACAGTTCAGTGACCTGAAATTAAAATGTCTTGTTTGGACCCTTGAGCATGACAAGTGGCAACAGTTCAAAATAATTTCAGTAATGAATGAATACGTACAAATACTGGGGCATTTGAGAGGTGGCGAGGGCAGGAGGAAGAGGGAATCCGAGCCAAGGGAGGACGCGTGGCTGGGGGCTGCAGCCAGCGTTGGCAGAGAGGGAGGAAGGGAGCCGCAGTTCTCCGTGAGGCTTGTTGTTGGGGCAGCCACAGCCGCGTGTCTCAAAGCCAGGGAAAGCAGGCAAGAAAGAGCAATGTGGAGTTGCGTCATCATCGCCCGACTGCTGGGCTGCTGCTACGGTTATTCTGACCCCGATGACGTGGGGGGGAGAGAAGGAGAGCCTCGTCGTGAAAGGTTGAGCGTCCCCAACTTGTATACCACTCAGACCAGGAACACTCAGTCACGCAACCTTTTTCAGGCCTCAGAGTTTTTTTAAAAGACAACCTACGGCAACGATCCCTGCTCTCGGCAGCTCTGCCCTGCCATTTCGGCAGAAAGAATGATGATGCCACTTGCTGCTGAATTTTGGATATGGTGCCCCAGTGACGACAGCCCCAAAGGCCAATGCCTTCTTTCTGTGCCATAGGAGTCAATTGCTGAGTCACCCTGCCTGCCTGCTCCGTTTATTACCGCCTGTAATCCTGAATCACTTCTCTGCAATGCTGCTGTCTGGCCAGTCGCCCTCCAATGTTATGCAGACTTCGGTGCATTTACTTCTCCTGTATTTCCTACATGTAATTCCTTACAGCCATCTCAGACTCTCCTGAATTCCATGTGTGGTTTGATTTGTTGTTGTTCAGTCGTTAAGTCGTGTCCGACCCTTCGTGATCCCATGAACCATATCCCGCCAGACCTTCCTGTCCTCCACTATCTTCCTGAGTTCGCTCATTTTCATGTTTGTTGCATCGATGATGCTGTCTAACCATCTCATCCTTGGCCTTCCCCTTCTCCTTTTGCCTTCAATCTTTCCCAGCATCAGAGTCTTCTCCAGAGAGTCCTCTCTTCGCATCAGGTGGCCAAAATATTTGAGTTTCAGCCTTAGTACCTGTCCTTCCAGGGAACAGTCAGGCTTGATTTCATTTAGAATTGACTGATTTGATCTCCTAGCAGTCCAAGGGACTCTCAGGAGTCTTCTCCAGCACCACAGTTCAAAAGCATCTATTCTTCGGCGCTCAGCCTTCCTTATGGTCCAACTCTCACAACCATACATTGCTACTGGGACCACCATCGCCCTGACTATACGAACTTTTGTTGGCATGGTGATATCTCTGCTTTTTATTATGCTATCTAAGTTTGCCATAGCTTTCCTTCCAAGGAGTAAGCGTCTTTTAATTTCATGGCTGCTGTCTCCGTCTGCAGTGATCTTGGAGCCCAGAAAAGTAAAATCTGTTACTGCTTCCATTTCTGCCCCTTCTATTTGCCAGGAATTGATGGGACCAGATGCCATGATCTTAGTTTTATTAATGTTGAGTTTCAAGCCAACTTTTGCACTCTCCTCTTTCACTCTCATCAAGAGGCTCTTTAGTTCTTCTTCACTTTCTGCCATTAGGGTGGTATCGTCTGCATATCTGAGGTTGTTGATATTTCTCCCGGCAATCTTGATTCCGGCTTGCGATTCATTCAGCCCTGCATTTCTCATAATGTACTCTGCATATAAGTTAAATAAGCAGGGTGACAATATACAGCCTTGCCGTACTCCCTTTCCAATTTTGAACCAATCAGTTGTTCCATGACCGGTTCGAACTGTTGCTTCTTGACCCGCATACAGGTTTCTCAGGAGACAGGTAAGGTGGTTTGGTACCCCCATCTCTTTAAGAATTTGCCACAGTTTGTTGTGATCCACACAATCAAAGGCTTTTGCGTAGTCAATGAAGCAGAAGTAGGTGTTTTTTTGGAACTCTCGTGCTTTCTCCATGATCCACCGCATGTTGGCAATTTGATCTCTAGTTCCTCTGCCTCTTCGAAACCCAGCTTGTACGTCCGGTAGTTCTCGGTCCACGTACTGCTGAAGCCTAGCTTGTAGGATTTTGAGCATAACCTTGCTAGCATGTGAAATGAGTGCAATTGTACGGTAGTTTGAACACTCTTTGGCACTGCCCTTCTTTGGAATTGGAACGTAAACTGACCTTTTCCAATCCTTTGGCCACTGCTGAGTTTTCCAAATTTGTTGGCATATTGAGTGCAGCACCTTCACAGCATCATCATTTAGTATTTTAAGTAGCTCAGCTGGGATATTATCATCTCCGCTAGCTTTGTTGTTAGTAATGCTATCTAAGGCCCACTTGACTTCACTCTCTAGGATGTCCGGCTCTGGGTCAGTGGCCACACCAGCGTGGTCATCAGGAACATTCAGATCTTTCTTGTATAGTTCTTCTGTGTATTCTTGCCATCTCTTCTTAATCTCTTCTGCTTCTGTTAGGTCCTTGCCTTTTTTGTCCTTTATCATGCCCATCTTTGCACAAAACGTTCCCTTGATATCTCCAATTTTCTTGAAGAGATCTCTAGTCCTCCCCATTCTGTTGTTTTCCTCGATTTCCTTGCATTGTTCATTTAAGAAGGCTTTCTTATCTCTCCTTGCTATTCTCTGGAACTCTGCATTCAGTTGTTTATATCTTTCCCTTTCACCCTTGCTTTTTGCATTCCTTCTTTCCACAGCTATTTGTAAAGCCTCATCTGACAGCCACTTTGCTTTCTTGCATTTCTTTTTCTTTGGGATGGTTTTAGTTGCTGCCTCCTGTACAATGTTACGAACTTCTGTCCATAGTTCTTCAGGCACTCTGTCTACCAGGTCTAATGCCCTAAATCTATTCTTCACCTCCACTGTATACTCATAAGGGATATGGTTTAGGTCATATCTGACTGGTCTAGTGGTGTTCCCTACATTCTTCAGTTTAAGTCTGAATTTTGCAATAAGAAGCTCATGATCTGACCCACAGTCAGCTCCAGGTCTTGTTTTTACTGACTGTATAGAGCTTCTCCATCTTTGGCTGCAAAGCACATAATCTATCTGGTTTCGGTATTGACCATCTGGTGATGTCCATGTGTAGAGTCGCCTCTTGTGTTGTTGGAAAAGAGTGTTTGCTATGACCAGCGTGTTCTCTTGACAGAACTCCGTTAGCCTTTGCCCTGCTTCATTTTGCGCTCCAAGGCCAAACTTGCCTGTTGTTCCGTTTATTTCTTGATTTCCTACTTTAGCATTCCAGTCTCCTATGATGTAAAGGACATCTTTTTTGGGTGCTAGTTCTAGAAGGTGTTGTAGGTCTTCATAGAACTGGTCAACTTCATCTTCTTCGGCATCAGTGGTTGGGGCATACACTTGGATTACTGTAATGTTGAATGGTTTGCCTTGGATTCGAACTGAAATCATTCTGTCGTTTTTGAGGTTGCACCCCAGTACTGCCTTTCCCACTCTTTTATTGACTATGAGGGCTACTCCATTTCTTCTAAGGGATTCATGCCCACAGTAGTAGATATGATGGTCACCTGACTTAAATTCGCCCATGCCCGTCCATTTTAGTTCGCTGATTCCCAAGATGTCAATGTTCAATCTTATCATCTCATTTTTGACCACATCCAGCTTGCCTTGATTCATAGACCTCACATTCCATGTTCCTAAGCAGTATTGCTCCTTGCAGCATTGGATTTTCCTTTCAACCTCAGACACATCCACAGCTGGACGTCCTATTGGCTTTGGCCCAGCCGCTTCACTCTTTCTGGGTCTACTTGGAATAGTCCTCCGCTCTTCCTCAGTAGCATATTGGACACCTTCCGACCTGAGGGGCTCATCTTCCGGCGTCATATCTTTTAGCCTTTTGGTACTGTTCATGGGATTTTCTTGGCAAGGTTACTGGAGTGGGTTGCCATTTCCTTCTCCAGTGGATCACTTTTAGTCAGAACTCTCTGCTACGACCTGTCCGTCTTGGGTGTCCCTGCACGGCATAGCTCATGGCTTCATTGAGTTACGCAAGCCCCTTCGCCACGACAAGGCAATGATCCATGAAGGAGGTGTGGTTTGATAGCCATCAGCAAAGTAGTAATGAATGGAGTACTGTATGAAGATATACAACAGCTGGGAAGGGAGTGGGGGTGGGGAATCAGTCATGCAGTTCAGCATTTCATACATTTCCTGGATGAAGGTGCTGTTTAGAGAGTTCTTTATGTGGCCATGAATGATCCAATAAAACAAAACAAAACACATGCAAGAGAGCCACGCACTCAGCAAAGGAAGGAAATTTATTTGCAGTTTCTACTCCAACTGCATACACTGCTGAAGAGAGAAGCCACTTTCAGTTTAAATTTTAAACACAAAAGTGTGTTGCCTCTTCAGCATGTAGTGGAAAACTATTCAGACATTTCCCTTGATTGTTGTCATTCTGGTCTTGCACTCTCTGAAAATGTACCAGAGTGAAAATGTACCCAGGTGCAAGGGAGTGACAACAGGATACAGGTTTCCTGTTGTCTTGTGTGCTCCCTGAGACACCTGGTGGGGCCACTGTGAGATACAGGAAGCTGGGCTAGAGGGGCCTTTGGCCTGATCCAGCAGCCAGGCTCTTCTTAGGCTCTTTTGTTTTTATCTTCAGCCCAGGTTTCCCCTGGACTGTAGTTCCCTCACTGAGCCACATATGAGCTACCAGGAGGACTTTCCCCATCGTGCTGTCAGCTGGACAGGTAAGCGGCCTGGGCAGGAAGGGCTCCGAGTGATGATCCCTACTGGTAGGTAAAGACAGTATGATCTGGGAACATTCCATCATCATATCATCTCAATCGTTTTAATCAAATGCAATTTTAACTGTTTTTTTTGTGTGATTCATTGGGGGTTATCTTGTTTTTATTGTTTTAACTGTTATTGGTTTTAATGCTGTAAGCTGCCCTGATTGCCCTTACTGGGAGTAAGGCAAGGGTCCAAATTCTTCAAATAAAACAAATAAACAAATACAAGTCAGTTCTCGTTATCTGCTAGGGTTAGGTTTCTGGAAAATCTAGTGGATACCGAATTAGCGGATCCCAAAGCCTATATCGGAAAAATGGGGTTAGGTTCCAGGGGACCCTCTTCACCATACACTATATGAACTTGTGAACCTGAATCTTACCTTGAAGTCTAATGGCTGGGAGATAGCGGGGGCAGCATTCAGTAAACCACACTGGCTCTTTTTTATGGGACAATTCCTAACTCTAGCAAATTAATTATTATTCCTTCCTAACAACATTATGCAAATATAAAAAGTATTGTACAGTATCTTGGAAGCCCAGAGAGAGCACAGACAGTTCCCAATGTATTGCAAATGGCATTCAACAGAAAAACACACACACACACAGCAACTCCAGGAGAGAGAGATTTGCAGCTCAACCCTAAGGATTGTGTTGGCGACGGAACGAGCATTCCGTCACCGGAAGCAGTTGCAAACGTGCCGTAAAGCACGTTTGCGACTACTTTGGAGCAAGGGAGGCCGGCCCAGCGGCCGGCCTGGAGTTACACCCGGGGAAGGGGACGAGTGTCCCCTTCCCTGAGTAGACCCCGGGTCAGAGCCTCTGACCCGGCGGCAAATCAGCCGCCAGGGCTCAGGATCTGGCAGGTGGCTGTGGGCCGCCGGCTGGATCCTTACGCAGGATTGCGCTGCCCATGCAGTAAGGCAGGGAAATTTGCTCCCAGAGCAATGTGGAGACCCAAGAACTGACTGTAGTCCCAGGAGTGATACAAGGAGCATCGTAGCATTAAAAGGGGCTGACCTGGAGGCCACCTGTCACATGATGATGTCACATGATGATGTCTGGGGGACCCAGAGGAGGAAAGAGAAGCACCCTTGTTCTGCCTGGTGTTAATGGTGTGTGTGTGTTTGGGGGGGGGGAATATGCAAGATGCATATTAGAGATGGTATGCAGAACATATTCCAGTGATTGATGGATTCTTTTACTACTGGAATAGATATAACCAATGCAGAGAAAAACAGTGTGAAATTATGGGTTGCTAAAGTTGACAAGGATTTTATGAAGATGTCCAATTAATGCTTGATCTTTGTCTTGTACATGTGGCAATTAGTTTTTTTTTATAAATGTAAAATGTCTTGATCGGTAAACCTTTCTATTTCACATTTTTCTAAATATTTGAATAAATACAAGAAGTAAAATTGGGATGAAAACTGAGCTGCTGAGAAGATTAAGGTGATAAGAAGAGCAGAGAGCTCTAGAATTAGCATGTGAATTAGCCCCCCCCCCCCTTCCACCTTCAGTCAACTACCAGAATTAGCCGAGGGTGGGTGGGTGGGTTATCTGATGGATGATGGTTGGTGTCTACGATGGGGGGCTCCACTCTTGATCCCCAAGAGCTCCAAGACTGTGGCATTTTGGATGCAGTTGACTAGGAGCTACCCCAGAACAGAACCTACTTTCCATGCTAGAACATGCCTGGCTTGTCTGGGAGCCTTGAACGACGCAACTGAAGAGTTGGGGACCTGGTCTGCGCCTGGTGCTAGGGGCCACTGGCTGGGCACCTCCTAGAAGCTGCTTGCTGCTTGGGGCTTCCAGTAGGAAGAGCAAAATGCAAGGGAATCAGATCATGAGGCGCTGGGCCCTTGAAGAGCCACACACACCCATTATCTGAAGCAAGAGCTTCCAGGTGTCCAGGGAAGAAGAGCGTGTGTGTCAACATTTCCAGGCCAGCTGGAGATCTCAGGCCTCTCAGCTTAGAAGATCAGAGTGTAAGAGCCCCGCATGCACCATCAGCAGGCCATGGAGCCCTTCTAGCCCAGCTTTCTGGGAAGCCAGATGCTTCTAGGAAGCCCACGGGCAGCAGGGGATGAAGGCAACAGCTCTCTCCTCTTCTTTGTTGTCCCCAATCGAGAGTCAGAGCAGGTAGACTGCCTCTGAACCTGGACGTTCTATTTAGTTCTCAGGCCCAATAGTCATCGATAGACCTGTCTTTCTCCATGATTTTGACCAAGCTCATTTTAAGCCATCTCAGCAGCGATTGGAGTCAGCAACCCCCCCCCATATGGGAGTTCTGTGTTGCATGCAGAAAGGAGCAAGACTTTCTTTTGTCTGTATTTAATGTGCTGCTGATCATTTTAAGTATGCCCCCCCAGTTCTACATATGAAAGAGGAAGAGACAAGTCTCTCTGTCTACCTTTTCCAAACTATGCATGCGTTATAAATCTCCACCGTAACCTCATTTGCTCTTTCTTCTTCTTCTAAAATTCAGCATTACTCATAGGTTCAAACCTTTTATTTAAAAAAATCAGTTGCATCACCCACTTAGAAGCTGAGCAAAATAATTGCATTGGTAAGAGCTGGATTGAACAGACAAAGTAATTCATATCGCCCAATAAAATAGGTATTATGGTATAGCAGTCCAAGGCCATTTGTACAGGAGAATATTGACAATTGGCGTTATGACTGCATGTAATCATCATCATAAAAATGGTTATGAGTTTAGATCTACAATCATGAAAACAACAGTTGTTGAAACTCCTAATTTGGGGGCAATTGTGGAAATTTTTAATTGGGGAGCAATAAAAAAATAAAGCTAAAAATCTTACAATTCCCTGTAACTGCCAAAAATGCAAATCGAGGACAATAAACAGAAGTATTACCCACTGGTAAATGAATCAACAAAATGATATTTTGAAGCAGATTCCTAGAATTAGAAGTTTGTAAAGGTATAAATATTCTATTCTAACCTCCCTCCACCCCCACCCCCGCCTTGAGGACAGAATACCTTAAAAGACCCACAACATCTGTATGGCCAGCAATCTCACCCCGTTCAACCCCTGGTGTGGCACTGGACCGTGTGGCATTTCGAGTGTGCTGCCCTGCACATCTGGTTGACTAAAGCAGAACAGTCAGTGATGCCCCCCTCCATTCCTTCTCCTTTCTCTTTTTTTCCTATTAAATAATGACACACCCAGTTCCTTCCTTCCTTCCTTCCTTCCTTCCTTCCTTCCTTCCTTCCTTCCTTCCTACCTAGCACGGTGCCAATTTGCCTCCCTTCTTTGCAGGCCATCTCTGGGGTGCTGGGGGTGGCAGCTGCCCCTGAGAACTGGCCCAAAGCAGCCTGTTTCCCCCAGCATCAGGGTCGGGATGGCCCTGCCCCCCCCGAACCTTGTTGGAGCCTCTCAGGTGCTACCACCAAGCAGACATTGGGTTCTGCACCCTAAGAACGTGGATCCCAATAAAGCTCCTGTGGAATCAAAGAAGAGACAAGTTTGTGATGCTCCTGAGCTTTATTCCAAGTGGTCCAGCAGATACCCCCCTGGCCCTCCCACCTCCACCTCCCCAGCAAAGCGAGCAAAGCCTGACCAGACCAAAACTTTCTTTCCCAAGAGAGATTGTAATCTGAGCTGTGCACAAACTTCAGCCCCGCTGCTGCCTGGCCCCCCCACTCCCTTACAAGCCCCCTCTTCCCCGCGCCTCCTTTTCCAAAGGCCCAGCAGCAGCAGCAGCAGCAGCAGCAGCAGGTGGTTCCGCTCCCTCTGTCCCTGCTGGGTGCCCTGTCATCCCAGAAGCTGCAACAAGGAGTGCCAGGGATTTTCCCCCCCCCCCCCATATTTCCAGCACACTCCTCCTCCTCCTCCTCCTCCTCACCCAGGGAGGGCAGACGACGTTCCAGACAGGCCAATGGCATTTCCCTGTGCTCTTGCATCTGGCACACTGGGATGACTGGGGGCACTGGGCATCAAGAGGGGAGATGATGGGGAGGGAGCCAGCAAACACATCTCCCTGTTCCACTGAAGTCATGAGGCTGCAGGCAAGGAGGAAAAGGGGCTGGGGCGGGGAGAGGGCAGGCGGGCGGGTGGGAGGGGTGCTGGTGGTTTACAGGGGGTACTGAGAGGGGTAGGATCAGGCCCTGCTACCCCCACATTCCCAGTGCAATCAACAGAGGAGCAGCAGGGGCCAAACAGACTTGGAAAACCACCAAGTCGTTCCCAAGGTGGAGGGGAATCGCTGCTGCTGCTGCTGCTGCTTCTTTCCAGTTTCATTTGCAAGCCAGCCTGGGTTCGCCCATCTCTAATCATGTGGCTGATTCGCAGTCATTTCAATGGGACACACACAGTCCTGAGGAACGTTCTTGGGATACAACCCATCATCACCCCTGTTTCAGGCACAGCAGCACCACCCTGAGAGACAGGCTCCAGCTCTTCCAGCACAACCTCCTCTGCAATGTACGCCGTGAAAGGTCCAGGACATGCAGCAGAGTGAGAGGTGTCCTGGGTGGGCGTCTAATCAGAGGTACTGTAGTTGGGGCTGTGAAGATGACATGATGCAAGGGCCCTGCCATCCTGTGCAGGCCACCCTGCAGGCCAAACTGGGGGGTTTGGCTGGAGGGTGTCTTTTTCATCAGGTCCAGTTTGGATCAGGAAGGTGAGATAATAATACAGGTGCGATACGTTCCCACTGCTCAGATCTGGTTCACCTCCTGGCTGCCACATTCCAAAATAACGGCAGTTTCTGAGGCAGCCTCATGGACAACATATTACAGTAGCAAAGTCTGGTGGTGGTGGTGAAGAATATTTTTCAACAAAAAAGTTGGACGTGCTAACTCCTCTAGCAAGACTATCTTTGTCCAGGAGGAGGGATGACAACTGATGCGCCAGCCTAAGAAGCTGAAAGGCGCTTTTTTGCGTCACAGATGCTGCTTGGCACCCAAAGTCAGGGCTGGATCTAACAGTACCCCAAGCTGTAAGCTTGCTCCTTAAGTGACCCCATCAGAAACAAGTTGATCACCACCTCTCAGGTCCATTGAACCACCTGCCAACAGTATGAGCAGCACCTTGTCTGGATTGAGCTTCATGGGTTAAGGACACAAGAGCTCCTTGCTGGATCAGATCCATCTCCAGCTCTGGCTTTATGTTCCAAGCAGGGCAGGGAGGTGTTGCATCTGGCTTTATGTTCCAAGCAGGGCAGGGAGGTGTTGCATCTGGAATTCTGAGCACCGGTGCTTCCAAACACTGTATGGAGGTGGTTCTGTGGTTCACGGTCATCATGGCTAACAGCCAGAGAGCCCTAAGGGTCCTGTTAACAATGCTTTGGACATTATTTCTTTGGTACCATCCTTCAAAATTCAAGGTGGCTTGCAAGGATTCCAAATGACAACATCAGTGAGTCAAATCAAATCAAGGAAGCAGCCCAGAGGAGCAAAATCCCGCAATCCTCCAAATTATAGCCAGAAGAGGGGAAAACCTCGGCCCACAGTTCACCTTCCAAGACATCCCAGCCAAGCAACCCAGCATCAAAGGATCAAACTTCGATACAAATAGTACGCAACAGACCAAACCTGCCCAAACAACCACAAAAGGTCTTCAACGGATGGCAAAACACGCATACCGAGGGAGGGGGCAAGATGCACCTCCCTGGGCAAGGAGTTCCGCTGTCTGGGTTCTGTTGCTGAGTGAGATGTAACTCTTGTCCCCACCAGCCATGTTGCAGGTGGAGACAGATCTTAATAGATCCTAAGGTAAAGGTAAAGGTATCCCCTGACAATTAAGTCCAGTCGTGTCCGACTCTAGGGTGTGGTGCTCATCTTGCCGCAGCGCGTAGCATGCGGCTGGAACACGGAGCGCTGTTTACCTTCCCGCAAGCGGTACCTATTTATCTACTCGCATTAACATGCTTTGGAACTGCTAGGTTGGCAGGAGCTGGCCAAGCAACGAGCGCTCACCCCGTCGCGGATTCGAACTGCTGACCTTTCGATCAACAGCTTATGGTTCAGCGGTTTAACCCGCTGCGCCACCCTGGACCAATCCGCCACATATATGTCAAATCCTTTTGCCTGTCTAGGTGTGCATGTGTGCAGATGCATTTGTGTATCATCATCATCATCATCATAAGTATTGTATCTCATAGGCCTGGGATGGTGAAATCAGGAGCAAAGAAACAAACTCTTTGGATCTCTGAAATGGAGACATCAGCATGTGCCTGAGCTGAACTGCGACCCATGAGATCGAAATGATGCAAAGCAAACGAAACGTGGGTTTATCTGGAAGGGTCAATGATCAGTGCAAAAACCTCAATTAAGATCCCCCAGAAGCAAACTGGAATGCAGGAGAGGCAGGAAGGAAAGAGAATTTGTTAGAAGCAATCAAGAAAACAGCAAATAGATGCTAATTAATGAGAGTGACTCCAAGAAGCCTTTTTGTGTTGGGTTCTCCTCTTTAGCCCGGGGAGAAAATAGTCTCTTAATTAATAAAACGACTGCAGAGGCTGTAAAGATTGCCCTGCTGGAACAAATACCTGATCAGCAGGAAATGTCTACCTGACATGGTAACTACCGGCGGTATGTTCAGGGTACCTGCTGCTGCCGAAGCAGCTCCTCCTTCCACCTCCTCCTGCACTGCCCGGCTCGTTTCCAACTGTTGGGATACTTCCCATTGCAGTTTGCAGGTTCTCTCACAAAGCAGGAAGGGAGGTTGTGACGCTGCTGCAATGCACACCTGCCAGATGTGGGCAGGAAACACCAGGGCCAAGAAGAGTCAACAATGATCTGTGCAAGAGTGCACCCATGCGCACGTCAGGATCTGCCCAATTCCCTGTTCTGGCTGCACCTCCTTGCACCGTACTGAAGGCCACACCAGTGGGTCCCTTGACTTTTAGGAGATCCCCCCATAACATCCCCCCCAAGTTATACTTCCATTTGTTGTTGTTGTTCAGTCGTTAAGTCGTGTCCGACCCTTCGTGATCCCATGAACCATATCCCGCCAGGAGCGGAACTCCTTGCCCAGGGAGGTGCATCTTCCATAGCCATCTGCTTCCATATACTTCCATAGCCATCTGCAATCCCCCTTGTGCAATGAGGCGAATTTGCAAATGAATTTGCAAGCTGGATTTGTGTCTTACTTGTCTGTTTTGCACTATGGCTTCCTAAAGGCGTTTTCAGAACTCACCACAGGAACCAGGAGCAGACAGGAGTGGAGCCCGTCAGGACAAAGGATGTTTGTGGTCTGGGAGTAAAAAGGAGTAAACAGGAATTGAGGACCGAGCAAGATGCCAAAGCAGGAATGTACAAATCACAGTGACAGCTGTGGACAGCTGAGGACCAGGAAGGAAAGAAAGACAGGTTGGACTAGGAAGGGGGCACTGATGTGCCGCCGTGGGCAAAAGGGGGGCACTGGAAATGGAAGGTGGCCGAGGCTGGCTGGGAGCAAAACTCTAGTACTGTCCTCGCAAAATGATGACAGGGTGAGGTGCTCAGGTAGTCAAGGACAAAGTGGTCCTCTCTTTCTTCTCTCTCCCTTTCTCAGGCCATGTGGGATGGAGAGGGTTTTTTCTAGGAAATGCCACCTTGTGAGCCCCAACTTGGCCGGACAACGTGGTGCGGAGGGGAGAGTGTCCCGCTGGGGGGTGGCATGCACAGCCCCAGTGACCAGCTGATCAGCAGAGTGGGTGGTCGTTGCACCAGTCAGCCGGGCAGTGGAGCTGCATCCAGTGATGTCACCAGCCATCACCTGTGCCTGGCTGCAGGACTGAGGAGCCAACAGGCGGCAACTGGCCGGGGAGGGGAGGGGTTGGCACCAGCCCTAGGCTATAAAGGGCCTCCCCAGCAGCCAGAGAGGAGGAGAGAGCAAGGAGGAAGGAGAGGCCAGTCAGAGAAGAGAGGGGGAGGCAGGGGACGGAGGGCGAGAAGACCCAGCCAGATTCCTGCCAGGGGCAAGGCAGGGCCTTCAAAGGAAGGGAGAGAGAGGAAGGGGCAGGAAGTCAGGAGGGCAAGAACAGTCCCGTGACAAGCCCCCAGACAAGAGCCCCCAGAGCAGCTGCCTACAGCCCCCCAACCCAATGCCCACCCAAGGATGAGGCCAGGGTAGGCTGGAGACACCCCCTCCCCCAGCCCATGCCCTGAAGGGAGTGGGCAGCAGAACCCATACCCCAGCAAGGGCCCTGGGATCTCCCAAGACTCCAAGCTTTCTAGGGCTAAAGCTTCTGCTGAATGGTGACTGGAGAGAGCCAGAAGTGGGGGCTGCAGAGAGGGTGGGGTTAACCCAGGGAAGAGGCGGGTCTGCCCCCCCTTCAGTTTCCTTAGGGTTGGATGCAATAAACTGTATTGTGCTGCACTTGTCTGGACCAGTATGTCAAAAGCTTCAGAAGCCCCCTGGGCGGAGGAGGCGCACCCCCCCAGGCGATATCCCCTTGATACAGCTGCAGTTATGCTTTCTTGGTGCAGTTATGCACTTTATTACTTTATTTATGCGCAGTTATGCACCTTATTGCAGTTACGCTTTATTTATATGCCTTCATCTAACCTTGCGGTCTCCCGCTGTTTAGAGTTCACTGAGTGGGAACAGATGTGTAACCAAGAAATGCGTATTTCTGAGATGCGTAACTCCGAATGCGTAAGCAAGAAAGAATGACAGCAAACCATGGCTTCGTGGTGACATTTTCCAGTAACTGTGGCTTGCAAACCATCGCAGGGCACAATCTATTTGGGAAATTCTCCTGCACATACCCCGTTGTGAACTGGAGCTGCACAAAACCTTGGTCATGCTCTTGTGTAGCGTTTTGTCCTTTTCAACGAGGCTTGCATGGGAGGACCTACTACCCCCATGGATTGTGATTAGTTATTATATATACTTCTGACGGATTTCCATGAAAATCTGCCAAACACCACAAAAGCTTTATTTCAACATTCATAAATATTTCATGAGCGCGCATGAAAGAGATGCATTTTGGACAATGCACCATGAGATGTAATGGGCTTTTTGAAAGCCATGAACTACAGCCCCCCTGACCATCACAGTCCTCTTTAAACACATTTTGTCAGCTGATGCGGGCCGGGCAGAATAGTTACAGGAGGAGGGGGAGGCTGGTGGGCTGTTCTCTCACTCTCCACTTCAGAGAAATAATTGGAAAATGTGCAGAGACTCACAGGGCCAAGAGGTGCAGCTGGCAGGCCTGGGCGCCTTACACCGCTCCAGCCGCCAGCTCCTTTGGAGGCAGGAAGCGCCGCAGCAGCGAGGGCGAGACTGGAGCGCGACTCCCCGGTCTGGGTTCCACAGTCCCTCGTCAAGGAGACAGAGTTGGGGGGGGGGGACCTTAGAGGTTCCTTGAAAGCACTGAGGACTGGAGGCTTAGCCGAGACTAGCGGGAAAAGGATGAAGGCTGTGATCCTGGGCAAACTTACTTAGAGTAAGACTGTTGAGCAGTGTAGGACTTACTTCTGAGTAAGCTTCTGTTGCACATGCCTAACTGCCCAATCCTATGGGCCTTATACAGAAGCGGAACTGTTACCCAGTGGCTTAAAATGAGAATGTGCCAAAGAGACTCTGAATGCTAATGACCTGTGAGCTATGACTTTGGATGAAACATGTGCCAGACTGGACTCTATTATGACACAATGCCGCTTGTGTTCCTGCCATGAGCAATGCTGAAGAAAGGTCTCCCCAAGAAGCATGAGGGAAAAACCTGACCAGCTGCCTGACACCATTTTCGCCATGTGTCCAAAAAAGCTCTCACAGAATTTACTCTGCATTTCCCCCCCCCCCACACTGTGATGTTCCTAGAAGAAACAATAGAGGAACACCTGAGATGACTCCACGCAGCCTTTGCTTTTGTCTCTTAAGTACCGACCATCAAGACAGCCTCCCCCTGTCTCCTCTACCCTCCTCCCACTTGTTTGTTTTACCCAGAGATGCAGAAGGGTCGGACACGACTTAACGACTGAACAACAAAAAGCACTGAGGTGTCCCTTCTAGGACCTGCTTCCTGTTTGTCTGTGTACCTGGGGATCCTCCTGGACATGTGCTCAGGTCCCTATAAAAGGCAGGAACAGACTGGAAACCCCCTCTTCATTTTCCTCCTGGACTGGTACTGGTGAGATTCCTCTGCTCCATCTGGTTTTCCCTTCCCCCCCTCCTCTTCCCTATCCCTTGCAACCCTCCCTCCCTTCTCTCCTCAGTTAGTCACTGATTTGGTTCCTGAACCCAGCTTGTTCAGAACCTGGGAATCATTTTATTTCTCCCCCTTCTCCCAATACCCCCCACTCTTAATTTGACTTCTCAGTCATTCTACAGCTCAGTCATTCTAGACTGCTAGTCTGATCAGTTCAAACCCAATTGCTTCATCCTCTTTTCATCCAATGCTCACTGTTGTGCCAGAATTACAGCATTTACAGCATCAGAGGTGAATTCTCCAGGATTTAGGTGACTATAACCCAAGTGAATCAAGATCCCTTCTAAATCTCTACTTCTACCTAAGTTCCTAGAACTGTATGATGTGTATGATTGTATTTCTGTATGATTTTTGCTTGAACTATTTAGTAAATATTGGAAAGTAACCACGTGTGTTCTCAATATTATTTAAAAACGGAATTCTGTGAAGCTGGACTCTGGTATAGCTGGTCTAAAGGTCTCTGTCTAATACCAAATTGCCATATTTAAGCTATTCCCCTAATTTCAAGGGCAATTTTGGTAACAGAACGAGTGTTTGGCTGTCTGAAAGGGCTGCCAGCAGCAGCACTGCGCGTTGCGCTACGCTCGGCTGGACAGCCCTCCGGTGTTGGTAAGTGGTTGGCAGGGGTGGGTGGGGAGGGGAGTAACAGGGCATTTCAGGTGTCAGTTGCACAGTCTGGATCTTATCCCTGTAGCCCCTCCCTAGAATGCCCCTTGGCTCTCCTCAGACTGATGCCAGCTCCATAGTTTGGGTTCGAGAAGACCCATGGGCCAGAAGACCTACGCAGAGGTAAGTCAAAAAGTTGTTTACTTCCGATTTGCCTCCTGGTCGCCCCTCCCCCATTGCATGCAGCGCCATCTCTGTTGGGGGTGCTTCACGCTATGGCGCTGTGGGGGGGGAAGGATTGGGCTCTTACTCCATCTGGGCTGGACTACTGCAAAACACATTGATCAGTATCCTCGGCCACATAGCTGTGATTCCCAAGGAACTTTCACCTGTGTACTGAGAACAACGCCGGAGTTTCAGGTTTGTGTGCAGACGCCCCATCGATATTAATAGACTTCCATGGAAAACGTGAGTTTAGGATCAAGGTACTGGGGGGGGGGTGAGGATTAAAGATGGGCCATAGAGGAGGCCTTGCACCTCCCCCCTCGATTTAACACTACAGGTGCCAGCTTTGTATGTTTGACGAAAGCTGTGTTTGTAGCCCAACCCCAAGTCTTAGTTACTGCAGGGGTGTAGAAAGCAGGCTGCCTGGGGTGGTGATTCCTGATAGAGCCCCCCCCCCCCATTGCCAGAAGACTTGGAAGTAATCGGCAGTGACATCACCACAGATTACTTCCGGCGAGGTCGGTTGGAGCGAAGCTGCTGAAAACACGAAGCTGCCGGCAAACACCCCCTGCAGCCTGCTGCCTAGGGTGGAATGCACCAGCTGCCCTACAGTAGCTACGCTACTGAGTTGCTATAAAACGGACATCTCGCAGAGGGGCACCTGGAATGACAACGTCTCTGGCGGCTTCCAGAAGATGGAAGGTTTGGGACTTTGGTGAGTCTCCCAGGAGGTCCAGTGCGAGTATTTGCATTTGATCCAGCGACATTTCTGAAAGACGGAGGACAGAGAGACATCTTTTGATTTGGGCCGCTGCCAATGATCAGCACACCGAGGCAGGCAAGGGGGGGGCAAGTGCCGGTCCCTGCGCCTCTGCCCTGGCCAGTCTTCCCCGCTTCCTGTACCGGTCAGGTTTCTACGCTCACCTGCTGCTTCCCAGCTCTCTGCTCATTTCAAGCGTTAAAGAGAAGCAGTTCAAGGCACAGGGCCAAGAACAGCTTTTGCCACCGCCACCCCCAGGACTCCCCCAGCCCGTCATCTGTGAAAGGCCTTGCTCTTCGTGAGCTGGCCAGGACGGTGACCCTGCGTACGTTTCTCTCTCACCCACTTAGGCTGCAATAAGAACATAAGAACATAAGAAAAGCCCTGCTGGATCAGGCCAAAAGCCCATCTAGTCCAGCTTCCTGTATCACATAGTGGCCCCACCAGATGCCTCAGGGAGCACACAGCCAACAAGATAACCTGTTTCCTGCTGCCACTCCCCTGCACCTGGCACAGAGAAAACCCACTTCCAAAACCAGGAGGTTGCTTATGGCTTGTAACCTGTGATGGTCTTTTCCTCCATGAATCTGTCCAACCCCCTTTTAAAGGCATCTAGGCCAGGTGCCATCACCACATCCTGTATAAGAACATAAGAAAAGCCCTGCTGGATCAGGCCAAAATCCTAGACACACTTGCCTGGGAGTAAGTCCTATTGAAATCAATGGGTTTTCTTCAGAGCAGACATGTCTAGGATTGTGCTGCCAGTTTCTTGTCTGTAAAATGGGAACAGCACTTCCTGTTTGGGGCGATTGTTGTACTGCTGGATAGAGACTCTAGATCATGCCTGGCTTCCTCGACGAAGAGCAACTGATGATTAAAACATCATCTAATCATTACGTTGGGCAGTGAGATGTGGTGGTGAACTTATTGGCTTCTGCGCTGGTGTCTCAGGTTGAAATCTTTGGTTCAGGCCAGAAGTGATACTGATACTGAGCAGCTGCTGACCAAGCAGTCTCTACCCCCCCCCCCCGCTTAACCTACATTGCAGGATGGTTGTGTGGGACAACTAAGAATAGTGCCCAAGTCTGTGATTTGTTACATGGTGGTCCAATACATGCCCTGCCAGAGTCATCTACCCATCCTGCTGTTGTCAAAGGCACGAAAGAAAGGCAGAGGACTGTGCAGTGTGTCAAATGTCGCTAGTCCTCATGAAGGAAGGCTGCACAGTAGGGAAGCTCTGTGAACAAGGGCCTTGTTCAGGCCACCCAGGTCGTCGCTCTCCGGCTCAGCAGGGTTTGGCACCTACGGCTCCCATGTGTGGAGCCAGGCGGCTGCCCGCTGGAGCCCCCACCCACACGGGTCACCAGATCCTGAATGCTTCAATGCTGGACCAGGAATGTGACCAAAATACGGGATAAAATGAATGGGACGGAATGTTCCAAAAGTGCCTGTCACTTTCCCCAGAAAGGATCAGATGGTCCTCATTGACTGGACTGGCGCAAAGCAGAATGTCCGATTCACGGAGGCTGCTGCTGCTGCTGTCATGGGACGTGGTGACGGTCACTGGTTCACACAGCTGTCAGTGGGGGTTAGACGACTCCATGGAGTGGGAGGGCAAGGTCTCGCAATGGCAAGGAGTCAGCCAGGATGGCTACGTGGAGCCTCCCTCTGTGGAAGCAGTATACCCTCTGTGGACATGCTGCTGGGGGAGCAACAGCAGCAGCAGGGGAGGGGCTCTGAACCCTGCTTGTGGGGTTCCCAAAGATGCCTGCACTGTGAGAAGTGGAACGCTGGGCTTGATGGGCCGGCCCGCCTTGCTCGGATTCAACAGGGATCTTCTTCCTAAGTTGTTGGAAGTATTCTGTGTGACTCAGAAATGTGTTATCCTGCCTTCCCATTTGCTTCCCTCCCCCCCCCCCCGCGGATCATTAAAACTATTTTGGATTCTCTCTGTTTTACATCACTAACTCTTATGATTCCCCACAATTAAAAATATGACCTGAAGAAAGAATGTCAACCTGCTTGTGAGACGGACAGGGAGATGTAGAGCAGGTGCCAGATCCTTGGTGCACTCGTGTGCGTTGCACAAGCAAGACCAGTGTGCTCTGCTGCGTCGCGTAGTTAGCGAGCAGCACCATCACTGTGCAAGGTTCCTGGTTGCAGAACAGCAAATGGAAAGACAGCTGCCCACCCCCAGTAGCTGACTGCCTAAACCCCAACAGGGTGGGGAGATGCTTCGAAGGGGAGGGGTCAGCAGACTGTGGGAGGGCGGCAGCGGCAGCGAAAGCATCTGCATCGATTTGTGTTGCGCGCTGTTAGCCTTCGTGGCAGAAGGGGTGGGGAGGGGCTGCTTGAGGGGCTGTGCCAGTGCCCATCATGCCCTTCCCCTGCCTGTCCCCGGATGGCACCTTGGGTGCTGCCGCTGCCAGCTGGGCTCAGGGGGTGGCCTGGCCAAGCGAGCCCACTGGTGGGCCACCGCTTGGCCAGGCTGATGTCACCCTGGGGTGTGCCGAAAAGATGACTGTTCAGGAGGGATTTAAAAGACCACCGGAGAAGTATAGGGAGGGAGCTGCCTTTGACCGAGTCCGACCGTGAGGTCCATCTAGTTCAGTATTGTCAGCACAGACTGGCAGGCGGCTCTCCAGGGGTGAGACTGGAAGTTGCCTTTGCCCTCCCTGGAGATGCCCAGAGGTTGGAGAGGTGGCGCCTCCTCACCCTCAGGCTCACAGGGCATCTCAGGCCTAAGGGCAGCAAGAAAGAGGGCGGCGCAGGCAGGAGACCTTCGGGTGATGACTGAGGATCGTGGGATGAAAGTATGGTAGGAGTGTACCAGGCTACGAGGGTGGAGGAAAGGGGGGGGGAAGCAAGCACGAGGAGGAGGCTGTTCTTCGCACATCCATGCACACCCCAATTTCTCTGCACATGACATGACTGTCCGTTTCATGACTTGGGGTTGAAACATTAAGTTGGGAAGCCAGTGCGATTTGTGGTGTTGGCCCATCATCCGCACAACTAAGTCATGGTCTGATTCTGAAGCCGTCTAGCTAGCAAAGAACGTGCAGCAGCACCTCATGCAGCCCACACATCGCCCCCATTCATACACACAGTATGGGTCGTCGATACAGGCAACCATTGACAACAGGTTCACTCACCGTGGTGTGCTAAGAAGCCAGTCCCTGGTATAGCCCTGCTAAGGGGGGGCGGGGCGGGGAGGGGAGGAGAGTCTTCCTCCTCCTCGCTGCAGCTTCCTGACCAGGCGCAGGAGTGAGGAAAGTCCTCTTCTTCCTCACTTGGCAGGACAAAAGAGACAGCCAGCTCCACAGGGGTCGGTGGTCTCTCTCTCTCTCTCTCTCTCTCTCTCTCTCTCTCTCTCTCTCTCACACACACACACACACACACACACACACTCTCTGTGGTCCATCCAAATTGGTTTCAGTGGAGGAGTTAAGCGGGTGCTTAACTTGCTCAAGGCGGGTGGGCCAATTGATCAGCTCACACAGCGGGACAGACATGAAGCCCTCTGGTCAGCAGCACAGACTCAGAAGTCCGAGTCTTTGATTCCCATGGCCCTGGCTTGTTAGTACTAAGTCTGCTGCTGCTTCGGGAAAGACTCTGCCCTCGGTCACATCTTTCTTCTCTCGCTTGCGCAGAGGCAGCAGACCAGGCTTGAGGCTCACAAGTGAAGAACTCCTCCTTCCTTATCTAACGCCTTGCCGAAACGTTGCCCATACATTCCGCAGTCATTCCATTTGACCATCGTGCGCCCCCCTAGCAGATAAGCTTCCATCTGATAGACCCAGAAAGAATCAAGCAGAGCATTGCAAATAGGCAGCGGCAGCAGCAGCAGCAGCAGGCATTGTTAAGCAAGCAGCCAGCACCCTTCCGAGGCTGTCGGCATTTCCATGCCATGTTGAATCGCTTCCCTCTCTCGCAATACTTGCAAGGAAGGAAAGCTCGCCGCAATTAGATTCCTTGTGCATTGGAGATGTCTGATCCCAGCTAAGACTGAACCTCCAAACAAGTTTAAAGTTATTTTATTTTCCTCAAATGTGAATTTATAGCACATTTTGAGCAATCCTGCAATATAGCATATTTAAATGATAGCAATTCTGAGTTGGTTTCCACTCCAGGAAACAGGCTGTTACCTCAACTAAAGGAAAGAAAATGAGAGTATAACAGCGTGTGGAACGGAAAAAAAAATCGCTAGCCTGAAAAACAAAGTCATTTGATACATCCTGGAACATATTAAAACTGTAGGTAGTGATTTAACACACACACACACACACACACACACACACACACACACACACACACGTGCCAACACACCTACTGAGAAGTAGTGCCATTGATTTCAACAAAAAAGGAAAAGAGCAGATCTCATTAACCTCCTTTCTGAAAACCACAGCAATCCAAAAGATTGCACAAAACTATACATACAGAATATATCTCTTCATCTGGAACCCTGACAGCATTTTAATGGAATTTAGAAACATTAGAAGGTGACTGTTCCTCACCTTCTGTTAAATTTGACCAGCAGAACCATTCGCTTTCTATTTTTTGAGAGGAGAGAGCCAGGAAAAATACCTGTGATGATCCGCCGCGTTTGCTATAGATTTCCCCAGCTGGTCAGATGCCTGAGGAAGCCCAAGAAGCAGGGTGTGTAGTGACCTGCCATAAAATTGACCATAATTGACTCAATTACACGGTGCATGGAAACCGTGAAGCAAAAGCTCCCAACCCGCAGCCCCAGAGAGGCGGAGGAGAGGCAGTTTCGCCGCCGCCTCCAGAGACAGCCAGTCCGGCTTTCGCCTCCGTTTGCTTTTGTTCTCAGAAAATGGCTTAAAAGTGCAGCTCATCTCTTGCCCCGTGTGAGGCTTAAGGAGATTTCCTCCTAATTCAATTGTTTCCCAAGTTTTCGGTTTATTAACGGGACGACGAGGGAACTTGAAAATGTCCACAGTGGGCAAATAACGACTCAAAGGGAAACTTTCGGCCCAGTTGGAAAGATTGTCGTCCTCGCAAACCGGCTACAGCAGCAGCAGCATCTAATCTTCCAGGAGAAGATGATTCCCTTTCTTGCAAGAGAATGAAACAATAGCCGTGCTAACAGGGGGGGGGGGTTGCTTCGACCCAAAGGAGCAGGGTCTCCTTCCTGCCAATTCATTCGAACGCGAACAGCCACTTCGGAGCTCAATATTCGGTTCAGATAAATATCACGAGGGGGAAAAAAAGGCATTGAGGCAAAACAAACAGTTTGAGAGTTGGTACATGGCTTGAAAACGCCATTTCTCTCTGCCAGAAATGTGATCCATTGTCCCCTGGCTTCTTTTTCTTCCGAAGGCTGGTTTTTAAAAAGGAGCAGCGAATTTGTCAGTGACAAATTCCCTGCTATGTAACCATCCCAAGCAGAACCTCTTAAAGCCGGGAGGACCATTGTTTCAAACTCTGTTCACCGGCTGTTTGAGGTGAACATCTTTAACGAAGTGGCTGGTTATTTGCGGAAGAAGAGGCTGCTGGGGAGGGACAGGGGAGGGAGGAAGGTCACTAGGAAAGCAGCCTAAAGCACCAGCACCAGCCCCCCTCCTCCCTCTCAGTCCCACCTCACCCACATTTCCTAGAGCCCCCCTGGGTTGCTACCGAGCCGCCCTGCTGTGCTCGGAGGGAGCTCCGTTTGCCAAGACAAAGAAGAAAACCCAGCAGCAGCAGCAGCAGCAGCAGCAGCAGCAGCTTGCGGCGGGCAATTCGACCAAGTGGCCCCCTACCTGTGCTCCTGGGTCTCTCGAGGTGCCCTCTGATCTGATGCTCCACCTCGAGCCGCCTTGCACTGTGCGCCTCTGTCAGCTCAGCAGCGTGGCGGCCCCTCTATATGTACATGGTACTGCTGCTGCTGGGCACTCACAGACATTCATACACACACCTCCCCAGACCCAGAACACGTGCGTGCGAGTCCAAGTCCAACCCTCTTGAAGCCACCTGACTGATAACACTGACTAACAGCTGGGGACCCCATGGCAGGCAGGCAGGCAGGCACTCACTCACTCACTCACTCACTCCCCAACAACAACATCTTTCTTCCAGAAAGTGTGTTTATCATCACACACTTTGAGCTACCACCAGCAACACTCTGGCACAGACACACACCCAGCAGCATGGACACACAGTGACCCGCGCCGGCACCACTAGCGAGGCGGGCGGCAGCCCCCTGAAGCCCAGCTTTGGCTCCTTCGGAAGATCTCTGGCAGCGAGGCCAGCAGCGTCCAAGCCAGACTGTTCATTCATTCATTCATTCATTCAGGTATCTGAGACCCCAGGGAGGTCAGGCTCCGCCAAGGGGGGGGGGGGGGAAGCAGCCTCCGTGGAAACCTCCGTTCTGCCACAAGCTCACGAGGCGGCCTGAGGCAAGACGTGACCCCCCCCCCCCAGCCTGCAACGTGGCGGCGATGCTCTTGGCCTACGGTGAAGCCCTTGAACCCTGGAAGGTGCTCATCGTTTCTGCTAGTCATGAGTTGTTCTGCGGCTGCATTACTATAGTTAGTATCATCCTCCACATTGTATCGAACAACGATAGTAGGGAAACCGTCATGTTCCTCCCTGTTTCCTCCTGTCTCCGTTTTCCTCCTAGGTTTAGATACACACACAACACACACACACACAATGGTGGGCCATATTATTTTTTCTTCTTCCTTTGAAGGATTGCCAATGTCTTAACTGAGCCCCTGCCAGCGAGGGTGAAGGCAGTTATTTGGGGTGGTACAGTCCTCTCCCTGACCCCATCTCCCTCCCAGCCATGATGAGTCTTAACCCCAGCCAGGCCACTTCTTGCTCCAGTGTGTGACGGGTGCATCTCACCCCACTTTTTTTTCTTGTTAGGCACGTGACACCCACCCCCCTTTTTTTCTTCTGTTATGTCCTCACATTATGTGCTTTTTTAGGAGTTGAACTTAAACCTGGAAGATCCAGGTGGGTTCAAATCCCCACTCAGCCATGAAGCTTCCTGGGTGACCTTGGGCCAGCCACTATCTCTCATTATCTCTACTTCACAGGGTTGTTGTGAGGAGAGAAGGAGGGAGGGAGGGAGGGAACTATGTACACCACCCTGAGCTCCTTGGAGGAAGAGCGGTATAAAATGTGAAAAATAAATAAATAAATAAATAAATCAAGGACAATATGGACTCTGATACCAGGCAGTATTACCCCCAGCTTCAGATGCCAACGTCAAGGGATGCCAGTGTGCAAGATGAAGAGTTTTCACAGAACTTTTGTGCACAACATGGACAGTAAAGACGCGACTTCTCTGACATGCAGGCCATGTTTCAAAAGGACTCTTGTCAAGCCTCAAACTCTTGTGTACATGATCTCTAACCCCCCCCCCCATCACACATCCTGGGAGGAAGAAGATAACCTCCCTTTGTGTATTAATGGAATGCAACTTTGTCATACAGGGATGTCAAACTTGTTTCATACAGTGAACTTTCTTGGCGCCTGCTGAGGGCTGGAAGTGATGTCATTAAGCAGGAACTGACATCATGAAGGAGATGATGACCAGGAATAAGTACTTTTTTTCTCACTTAGGAACTCATTAGCTGCAAATGAAAGAAGATGATCTGTCCCAACACCCCAAGCCTTCCTTATCACCCTGATATCCCCACTAACCAGCCTACCCCCAGTTCGGCACATAGCAGCACCCCCCAAAACCCTTAAATAGTAAAGGTTTTGACCAGTAAGTTGTCACTCTACCCTGGTACAACCAACAGTGTCTCTGGCTCTGGTGTCACCTGGTGCCAGAGGCGTTTCTACGGTAGGGGCTGTACCTACCCGTTTACAACCAGGAATGAGGAGGCACCGCCCCCTTGCCATCAGACTCCCTGCCCATTGCTTTCACCGCACGGAATGGCTCTGACGGCGAGGGGGCGGGGCCTCCTCGCTCCTGGTTGTAAACGGGGACTACTGGTAGGACGGGGCAAAATTTACAGTACAGTCCCTACCAAAGAAACACCTCTGGTGCAGAAGCCAGAAGTAATTGCCAGACCAGAAGTCATTGGTGGCGATGTGATGATGTCACCATGTCACTGCGAATTACTTCCGGCTTGCAGAGACCCAAAGAGAGAAGTGACAGAAGAGCGGCCAAAGACGGGCGAGTCAAGGGGTGTGTGACCCCTCTCTGCAGCGAGTCAAGGGGGTGTCACCCTTCTCTGCAGTGACGGGGCGGGGTGGGCGGATCGGGCCCAGGAGGGTGGCGGGATTGGTGGCACTGGCCAGTGCCGTATCCTATCCCCCTTCCCAGGCCTGATCCACCATGAATCAATGCAGACTTGTGCCAGTGATATCGCTGGCACAGGTCCAAGGCAACCCATCGCGCATGCTGGGGCAAATATCTCCTTACCCCGAGGAAACCTCCAGCAGCCAAAAATCCCTGCGGGATGCAGCATAGCCTGTGCCGGTGCCGCTGCATTGGCACGGGGGAATTGAGTTAGGATTGGGCTGCCCGGCTTATCTAAATGACATAAACTACAAGTCTCAGACTTGATGAGGGCAACAGGAAGAGGCTGTGCAGCTGGAAGAGCCAACGGCGTTCAGGGAGAACCAATTCAAGCAGTCACCTTTGGTCCCGCAAGGACTCTCTCGCCTGGCACACAAGCACCAACAGTCACCCTGCCAACCCGTCTTGCGCACCCCAGCAGCAGCAGTAGCAGCACCCTTTAAGAAGGTGCTTCTGCTACAATACATGTAGAACTGATGTCCCAGAAACAGCCAGGATATATATACAAGGAGGGACGTGCCATGCTGGGCTGGAGCCCAGCGGCCATCTTCCAAACATACCTCATGCAGGGAGCACCAGCTATAGGGGCACGCCATCCTAAGTTAGAGTGACCTCTGGTCTTAGCCAGATGCTGTATATATGAACTGGAACCATGAGTAAACTTGTTCTTTTGCAACTTCACTCAGCCTATGCCTCGGGTGTTTATTTAGCTAACTGTAGCAGTCTGCCTGGGTGTAAGAGAACAAAAACAAAATGCAATATATAGTATCTTGTTCCCCTTCCTGGCCTCGATCCACTTCCTGAGTTCACTTGGACTTGCACCAGCTAAATCACTGGCGCAGGTCTGAGTAGACCCAATGGGGCATAGAGGAGACTTCTGGGACTTCCACCCCACAGAATGCAGTGCACATACTGGTGACATGGCTGCATTGGCGGGGTGGGGGATTTAGGTAGGATTGAGCTGTCACTTTCATTTGCACCCTGCCGCTATGCAACTTGGGCTGCAAACCTATACACATTTTCCTGGGAGTAAACCCCATTGAACACAATGAGATTTACTTCAGAGTAGGCATGCATTGGATTAGGATCATCTCACTGGTGAAAGCTGTCCTCCCCTGGTTGGAATGGGGAAAGAGGATGGGGGGGGGGAGAGAGAGAGAGAGAGAGAGCTATGAGTGAATGGAGAAGGGACAAAGGAGGGAGGGCAAGAAGAAGACTCCTTTTGGACCCCAGAGGAGGGTAAGGCCTGGTGGTGCCAAACCAGACTCCTCCACATTGAACACAAAGGTACATAGGAATACATTGGGTAATAGGAATAGATCGTAGCTAGTTCTATTCCCCGCAACTTGGGGTGCAATCCTATAACAATTTGTGCAACTGTCCCACTTCTCCAGGCTCTGAATCTTGGACTGTATCCTGCACCTTCTATGGCTTCTGTCACCCTCCCCCTCCCCGCAACTTATTTTTGAAATCTATTGCTAAACTAACTTCTGCGCTTCAATGTAAGTAAGTGTAAAGTGATTGGGGCAAGAAATCAAAACTTCACATACACGCTCATGGGTTCTGTCTGTGACGGATCAGGAGAGAGATCTTGGGGTACTGGTGGACAGGTCGATGAAAGTGTCGACCCAGTGTGCGACGGCTGTGAAGAAGGCCAGTTCCATGCTTGGGATCAAAAAGGGATTGAGAATAAAATGGCCAATATTACTATGCCGTTGTACAAATCGATGGTAAGGCCGTATCTGGAGTACTGCGTCCAGTTCTGGTCGCCACATCTGAAAAACGATATAGTGGAACTGGAAAAGGTGCCGAAGAGAGCGACCAAAATGATTGGTGGGTTGGGCACCTCCCTTATGAGGAAAGGCTACAGCATTTGGGGCTCTTCAATCTAGAAAAAAGGCGCCTGAGGGGGGACATGATTGAGATGTATAAAATTATGCATGGGATGGAGAGAGTGGATAGAGAGAAGTTCTTTTCCCTCTCACACAACACTATAACTAGGTGATATCCACTCAAATTGAGTGGAGGGAGTATTAAAACAGACAAAAGAAAATATTTCTTTACCCAGTGTGTAATTGGTTTGTGGAACTCCTTGCCACAGGAGGTGGTGATGGCTTTAAAAGGGGATTGGACAGATTCATGGAGGAAAAGACCATCACAGGTTACAAGCCATAAGCAACCTCCTGGTTGTAGGAGTAGGTTTTCTCTGTGCCAGGTGCAAGGGAGTGGCGACAGGATACAAGTATCTTCTTGTCTTGTGTGCTCCCTGAAGCATCTGGTGGGGCCACTGTGTGATACAGGAAGCTGGACTAGAGGGGCCTTTGGCCTGATCCTGCAGGGCTCTTCTTATGTTCTTATGTTCTGGTCCTCCTTGCTCAACATAAGGGCCTCTTTGGAAAGTGCCGTCTTTCCTACACAAAAAGTCCCTTCAGTTTAGGACACAGCAAAGGAACCATGTTAGGGTGGCTCATGTCTGCTGCCTGGGACGGGGTGATGAAGACAGAAGCTGCCTCCTATTGCCACATGACCTTTTTAAAATGAGAATGTTGCCCAGAGACTTTGAATGCCAATGACTTGTGAGCTAAAATGGAACATCTGCCAGACCGGACTGTATTTTGGACACAACGCGAGGGCCATGCCGCGGTTGTGTTCCTGTGCCAGGATTGTGTGGAGTCATGCTGTAAAAGGATGTCCCCAAAGCCAAGAAGCCATGAGGGAAGAATCTGATCAGCATTCAGCATTTCTGGTGCCATGAACCCAAAATCCTCACAGCACGTAGGCACATTCCATTCTCTTCCCCCTCTCCAAAGACTTGCTAAGTGACTAGTCTGCCAGGAAGAAGGGAATCCACAAAACATAAGGAGATACCGAAGTCTGCCTCTGAGAAGGCCAATCTACATCTCATGCACCAATGGAAGCCAACACCTCATCCGCTTCCCCATTGTGTGAGTCTCCACCCCCCAGAGGTGTGTGTTCAGCCCAAATTGTCATTTTTCCTTTTTCAGCGGAAGAGCCACCAGCTCCTCCTCTTTGTTGTTGTTCAGTCGTTAAGTCGTGTCCGACCCTTCGTGATCCCATGAACCATATCCCGCCAGGCCTGCCTGTCCTACACTATCTTCCTGAGTTCGCTCATTTTCATGTTCGTTGCATCAATGATGCTGTCTAACCATCTCATCCTTGGCCTTCCCCTTCTCCTTTTGCCTTCAATCTTTCCCAGCATCAGAGTCTTCTCCAGAGAGTCCTCTCTTCGCATTAGGTGGCCAAAATATTTGAGTTTCAGCCTTAGTACCTGTCCTTCCAGGGAATAGTCAGGGTTGATTTCATTTAGGATTGACTGATTTGATCTCTTAGCAGTCCAAGGGACTCTCAGGAGTCTTCTCCAGCACCACAGTTCAAAAGCATCTATTCTTCGGCGCTCAGCCTTCCTTATGGTCCAACTCTCGCAACCATACATTGCTAATGGGAACACCATCGCCCTGACTATACGAACCTTTGTTGGCATGGTGATATCTCTGCTTTTTATTATGCTATCTAAATTTGCCATAGCTTTCCTTCCAAGGAGTAAGCGTCTTTTAATTTCATGGCTGCAGTCTCCGTCTGCAGTGATCTCGGAACCCAAAAAAGTAAAATCTGTTACTGCTTCCATTTCTGCCCCTTCTATTTGCCAGGAATTGATGGGACCAGATGCCATGATCTTAGTTTTATTAATGTTGAGTTTCAAGCCAACTTTTGCACTCTCCTCTCTTTAGTTCTTCTTCACTTTCTGCCATTAGGGTGGTATCATCTGCATATCTGAGGTTGTTGATGTTTCTCCCGGCAATCTTGATTCCGGTTTGGGATTCATTCAGCCCTGCATGCTTCTCCTCTTAGCTATGTATAAAAAGGCAAGCTGCCAGTCTGCTCTCTCTCTCTCTCTCTCTCTGGACCCCCTTGCCTCCTGAACTTTTCTTCTTCTCTGCGTGTCCTCTGGCACCAACCCCCTCCCTCTTCCCCCTTCCCCCACTCTTAACTGTACCTCTCAGTTAGTCTCTACAGTCTGCTGAGCTTGACCAGTTCAGAGCCAATTTGTTTCTTCCTCCTTTTCATTCACTGATGGCTTGTGCCATTACTACAGCATTGCAGCCAAGTTCAACTCTCCAGGATAGGTAAATATCACCCATGTATAAACCAAGGAAACCTGCTAAACCTCTGTATGTTCTACCTAAGTTTCCTAGATTTGAATGCTTTGGAGTATGATTGAATTGTTGCATATTGAATTGTTGCATATGTATGAATCTGACTAACTATCTAGTAAATATTGGAAAGTAACCACGTGTGTCCTCAATATTATTTAAAATGGAATTCTGTGGAAGCCCGACTCTGGTATACACAGGTATCAAGATCCCTGTATATTACCAAATGGCCATATTTAAGCTATTCCCCTAATAAGTAAGGCAATTTGGCTAACACTCCTATGGACTCTGGCTGTTAGCCTGCTGCCTCCCCTCGGACTGGCCACATCCCTGCAGGATCTTTCCCCAGCCCTACCTGGAGATACTGCCTGCCTGGGCCTTCTGCATGCAAGGAGCTGCAGCCCGGAGCTTTACACGGTCTGGTGGCCGTGCCTCCCGCCCTGAGTGCTGCTGCGACAGTTCCCTGCCTCCTTCCACCAGCCCTGCTGCCGGGCACGGCCAGGGGACGGGGTTGCCCTGCCAGCCTGAGGCTTCACCCGGAGCCCCTTCTGGGTCCGTCTTGCCCAGGCCTCTAAATTCCTATGTGATGAAATAGCAAGTGATACAGAACATGTGTGAATCAGCCTCATGCAGGCAGCTTTCCAGGGCAGCAGAATTCAAGTCATCAGGAAAAAGTCTCCAGGGAAGGAGATCAGCAGCGCCAGGGCATCTGCCCCACCCCCATTCCCCCCAACAGAACACTCTTTTCCCTTGCTCGATACAAGTGAGTGGTGATAGCCGTACCCTCCTGGGATAGCAGTACCCTCCTGTCCATGCATTCACACAAACGCCTGTGCCCAGAGGCATGCCTTCAACGATCTTTTGTTCTGAGGCACCAGGCTGACCCAGGTCTGAAAGTGTTCCTGAAAAGGTGAAGGATTCACAAAACCACACATCTGCATCAAACAAGCCATCGCTTTATTGAGGGGCTGATTGCATGTCAAAAACAGGGAAAAAAACTCAGAAATAAATCAACTAACCTTCTATTAATGATTTATATTCTAAAGTAAAAAGATAAACAAATCACACAGTCTAATACTTTATAACACTTAAATGGGGAAACTCAAAAGGAGATCTCAAAAGGCAAAACTTTGCTAAAATGAATTTAGAAGAAGATGTGCTGGTTACAAAAATAAAAGCTTACTAAAAAGGGGCTGGTTGCAGAGGCAAACGTTTATGAAAAAGCAAATAAGCAAGATTACCCAAACTTAGAAAAGCTAGAATGATTAAATCTCCAAATGTCTTGCTTCTGACCAAACTGTCAGAAAAATTGTGACCATTGTTATAGCGAGACAGAGAAGCAGCCAGGCTCTGGGAGTGTGCCTGTATGGGAGGAAGCGCTAGCAGGGAGAGGGGAGGGGTGAACGGGCGACTGGACCAAACTGTGTAAAGAAAGATCCATCCTTAGATCAATGCACCAACCATCCACACAAACTTTTCCTTGAAGGCACAGAAGCACTAGAAAAACACAGCCTTGCTCTTTTGGGAGCCAGAACATACCGTAACCACCTAGCAATGGACTCAGTCAGCACCACAAAAGGGTCCCAGTTAAATGGCAGTCGCAGTTTACTAGCAAACGGCCTGATCCAGCAGGGCTCTGCCCAGGGCTCCTAGATAGTCTTCAGGGGGTAGGCAGCCCTCTGGCCTCGAGTCTCACACTCGTTCTTGACTTCATGAAGTCCTACCTGGCCTGTTGCAGGCATCGGTGTGCAGGCACCAGGGAGCATAAAGATCCTGGCATGGAAGGGGTTGGTTCTTCGGGGAGGGAGGAGGCTTGGACTGGCTCCCATTGCAAGGTCTCTTCAGACTTCTGTTCAGTACTGGTCCATTCAATCCAGCTGGTCCCATTTCATCAGGATTGGATCCCACCTCCCTATTCATGATGGAAAACTTTGTAGCATGTTCCTTTCCCAGCATGAAGATCTAAACAGGTGCTTTGGGCAGAAGAACGTTGCTCTGGAGTTTGCCCTGTAGCATCCCCTGCCGGCAGAGAGGAATATAGATCCTTTTGGAGTCCAGTTGAAAGACACAAGCACACTCACAAACCACCAATTTATAATGTATTTAAGCACACTTGCATAGGCCACAAACCTAGAAAGCAAAGCCCAGCAAAATAAGCTCCTTGGAACATAGATACAGTATGTACCAGAGTCTACAAGGCCAGCTGATCCATTCACCTCCACAGCAGACGGCTCCAAACATCACCTTTCTGCCTGAAGCAAATGCCTTTGGAGGGTGGTCTTGCCCCACTCCTACGTGGAGATTGGACCTCTTTCAGGGGCACTTCCTATGAGCAGCAGTGCTGTCTAGAGCCCTTCATGGTTACTGTTAATTATTTCTTTCGCCAGCTGCTCCTCAAGGCTTTGTTCTTATGGCCTCCCTATTATGCCCTCATATTTACGTTTCACTGAACAGAATATATCACTTCTGCCATTTCCTCCATTTGGATTATTTCTAAAACTGTTCCATTTGCAATTTAATTGGCTCTTTATCTCTGCCTTTTAACTATACGGTTCCTCTTGCTACAAGGCACAATCCATTTTGGCCAAGCCATCATTGCAAGATAGTTTGAAGTCTGCAGGTTTAAAAAAAAAACACCTGAACCACCTTGTTTTGCAATGCCTCTTTGTTAGAAACTGGGCCCTGGGCCATCTCCCGCTGCCTTTGCAGGACTGTCAGATGTGGTCGGACAGGGTTCCCTGCTCCTCACAAGCAGTTTGTTCGTGAATGGGACACACGGGGGTATTCTATTTTACTTATGTTTTGAAGCTTGTATATGGTCCTTCTCTTATGGGAACCAGGGTGGTTTCCAACAAGAATGACAATAACAAAATGATCAAAGATTAATCAAACAGCAACCAATCAGCAAAAAAAAAAAAATAGAATAAAATAAAAGGCAAGATAAAAGAGACCAAATGACTGACACTACCAAAAGCCTTCTCAAATAGCAAGGCACCTAAAGGCATACAATGCCAGTGCATGTCTGACTGATAGAGGGAAGGTATTCCGAAGGGCTGAGGCCTCCACTGACAAGGCCCTGCTTGGAGAGGCACATGCAAGAGAAGGTGGTCCTCCTTCAGATATGCTGGTCTGGTCCCAAGCCATTTTGGGCTTTAAAGATCAAACCCTGCACCATGAGCCTAGAAGCACATGGCGAGCCAGTGCAACCCACACAACACAGGAGTTTTGTGTTCCCAGTGCACTGCCCCAGCCGCCTTTTGCACCAACTGAAACTTCCAAGCAGTCCTCAAGGGCCGCCCCATGTAGAGCACATTACAGTCATCTAATTTAGAGGTGACCAGAGCATGGATCACTGCGGCAATGTCTGAGTTCTCCAAGAATAGTCAGAGCTGATGAAAGGCACTCCTTGACAGAGCGGCCATTGGATCGATCCTCCAGCAAGAGGCTGGGTCAAGGAGTATGCCCAAGCTGCAAACCTGCTCTTTTGCGGGCGGCGGTTACAAACGACGTGATCAACAGAGTGTTGCTTAGCAAACTCATCACAGCCCATTGTTGAGGGTTCCGCTAGATCTTTGTGTGGGCCGATTGTGACGCCCCTCGCCAGTCAAAACCATTCTGTCGGATGGCACCGTTCAGATGCAGTCATGGCCGCCACGGAGCAGGTGCTGAAATGTTCTCCAGCCTGTTTGTGGCCAGACTCACTGGGAGGCCTCCTCTCCTCCATCAGGTGGGACGGCTTCAGCTTGTTCCTCAGCATTGTGGGGACGTCAGTAAGGGAGGAAGCACGCTGGCAGGGCGGCAGGAGACTGTGGGGGGTACAGCCCCTCACCCCACCCTTCCTGTTGGATTGGTTGGTAAACAGAGTGCAGCTACACGGGTAAAAGAAAAACTCTTTTTGTAAACAAAATGGTTTTGTAACCAGGCTGCTGCTTGCTACTAAGAGAGAATGATGCACATAAGGAATAAGAAAACTGAGGCTGAGGTAAAAGTTCCAGAAATACTTTACTTCAGGTTCTTAAATATGGTACTTATTCTTAAAGCGTCTGGTTTTGGACCCGAGGTTCTAATAGCGTTGAAACTGTAAAAGTGTTTTCTTTTGGTTTGAGAGTACTACAAAATAACTAACTGCTGAGAGAGCTCAGCAACACCTGTCCATTGTCCAGCACTTCAGAAGTTCAGGTAAAGAACTGTGGCGCTAGAATACAAGACAAGTAATAGAACACAAGTTTAACGGTGGCGCTGCCTGTTAAACTGCCACAGATGATTGACAGGCTGGCAACTGCCTCATAGAAGACTCCTCCCGCTCCCGCCCACAGAATGTGACCTCACTTTCTGCAGCTCCTGAAGCTGATGTTGCCCTGATCTCCAACACTTCCAACCTCCAGAGCAGCAGGAGCCAGATGTCACCCCCCCCCCTGTTTGAGTGCTTCCCACAGGGCCAGAGAGCCTGGCTTGGCAAGACTTGGAGCCAGCAAGCAAGAGAGATGCCTCAATGGAAGGCGCCTTCCGGTCTGGACATGGGCCCAGGACAAGGTGGATCCTCCTGGCCACCCCAAAACGAGGGGGTGAAAAGGGGGGACAGGGAACCTGCTGGACCCCCAAAGAGGTCCGGAGTCCTCCCTTGTGAGACCCACACATAGCAGTCCTTCTCCTGCTGCAATGGTTGTCTGACGCCTTTTTACTATTAATTGCATATTCATCATCAACAACGACAGAGCAAATAGACAATAAACAGAAACGAACCATTATTCTTATTTCTTACTTATTCAGTGCCATCCATGGGCGACACAAGGCCTGGAGACAACGGAATGGGGAAGGGGCTGGAGGCAGGGAGAGGAACAGGGCAAGGGCTTCAGTTGCACATACTTGAACCGCAGTTACTGTAGGGAGAGAGGACCACACGTGGGGCCAAAGAGGGTTTTAAGAAGAAGGGATTAGATTAGTGACTACTCCCAGTCATCAAAGCGACGTGTAGCACTGTGTGTGTGTGTGTGTGTGCGCGCGTGTGCGCGCGTGTGCGTGTGCGTGTGTGTGCATTGTGACCCCCTAAAGCTGTGATTTTCAACATTTTTCTTCTCACAGCACACTGACCTCTATGGCCTTCTTCTCTATGGTCTCCGCCTCTTGTGATGCCACTTCCAGGACCAGGAGACTCTTCTAGGTTCTGCGGCTCTGTTTTTAGGGCAACTGTCTGTAGTAACAGTGGAGGAAGAGGGACAGACAATTCGTTATTACAGAAAGTTGCCCTAAAAGCAGAGCCGCAGAACCCAGAAGCGTTTTTCAGTCATTTTCAACCGCTGTGCTCCAAACTCCCGCGGCACACCTTCAGACCTTTCATGGTACACACCAGTTGAAAATTGCTGCCCTAAAGGCTATTAGTGCAGAGTCGGCACTCTGTGAGAGGGAGTTGCCTGTCAATCAACGCGTGTGAGGGGAATGCCAGAGAGAAGCGTCCTACGAAAGATGAAGACATTTATTGTATGGTAAAAACCGTTTGGTTTAGAATTGCCTGCCTATTGTAAACCGCCTTGAATTAAAGTCAAAGGAGAAATCCAATGACAAGAAAGGCGGCATATAAATACTGGAATTATTATTATTATTATTTTTAATAATAATGACTGAGTGTCAGAATTGTGGGTGGAAAATCAGGGCTGGCCAGAGGCATTTTGTGTGTCCCACCAGCTGTGCTGCGGTATGATTTGAGAGGGGTGCCCAAGGATCTTATGCATTTGCAGTGTTGCAAGGAAGATGGGGCATAAGGCTTGCTTCCCACATGGCTCCTGGGGTGGGGGTGGGGTCACACAATGAATTCACCCCTGTGCTAGAAGTAAGACTTGCACCCTGGCTTCTCAGAGCAGCTCTGCCTGCCAAGGCACGACTACACTATTCCCTGCCGGTAGAACTGCTGCTAAGTCTTGTTCTTGTTGGTTGCAGCTAAACAGAAGGTTCCAGTTGCAATGTGACACTGACTGGCAGCTTTTTATCATGTCATTTTTTACATTTTAGTTTTTACAAGCCCAGACCTCCAAGTTAGCCGGTTCCAGTCTCCCTATGTCCTTTTTGGGGTAGGGAAGAGAAGGACCACATGTTCCTCAAATCTGCAATTTAAAAGTTGGGCGTTCCGGGCCCTTTCTTGATTGCTGCTGTCAACTATCAGAGTGTCCAGAAAGAAGGGCTATGAATTAACGGCCTGTTGAAATCCCTAGGCCTTCTTGCCATACATCACTGTCGAAACTCTCATTTGTTCCAATGGGCCCATGATTTGGTCCTAAGTGACCAGCAGATGGATGGGAAATGGCTCCAGCAGCTCCGTGTGTGAAATTGAACAATAAAATCCCTGGTAGTGGAGAGATTTTTATCTCTATAATTTCTTGGAACAATACCCAGGGAGGGAAGGGGTAGGTGTAGAAGTCACAGACAGAGCTGGCAAGAGTGCGAGCCATTCGGATGGCCCTGTTGTTTTCACGGCTACGTAATTGGGGTTTTATGTCTTGAATGATCTCCAGCCAGTAAATCTTGTCAAGGAAGATGAAACTAATCAACTTCAGTGGTGGGTGAGGGAGACGTGGGTGGAGACCTGCAGACCAGACTTCAGGGGCTGTGCTGCTGTCTACCAAATGGTTTCCAGGCCAGTTCAAAGTGCTCTCGGCAGCCCCAAAGAGCCTGGGGGGCCTGGCCACCTGCTCCCACACAGATCTGCCCACCGCCTGCCTGAGCCCTTTCTGAGGTGCAACCATGGGGACACAGAGCTGAGCCTTGTCGGTGGTGGTGCCTTTGGAAGGAACTGCCAACCAAGGCCTCCCACCAGGCCCTCACCCTCACTACCCCGGAGTATCAAGCAAATACATTTTTAAATTATTTTTTTCTAGCTTTTAGTGGTGTTTGATTTCATTGCTGGTTACTGATTGTCTGTGTTTCCATGTTCTATTATTTCATCATGTTGACAACATGAAATAATAGAACATGGAAACACAGACAATCAGTAACCAGCGATGTTGATGATTTCAATACGACTCCCATTTTAGTTGCCTTGAGAGCCTGAGAGGCAGGATAAACACAGCTAAAGAAATAATTTGGAAACTGGGGGTGGGGATAGAATTCCTACATATGGAGGAGGGTCACTCTCTGGAAGCTGGTGACTCACCATCGCCACCCCCGGCTCCCCCCACCCCTGCACGCCACCGTTTTCCATGGGCTGAGGCACCAGCCGAATGGACTCCAGGCACCAGACAGGCGGCTGCATTGTTTTCTATATTCATTGAGCTTTTAAGACTTGAATGATCCCTGGCCAAGACATCTTTTCAAAGAAGTAATCTGTGTCTGCTGTGGGTGTCAGAGAATGGTAGGGGGCGGCAGGGGGAAAAAAACAGACGACTCGGCGGCAATTGGGGAATATGCTGAAATTTTTGAAAATGTATAAGGACTTCAGAAGAGAGGGAGTAAAGTGGGAAGTTGCAGCCTCAAGAGTGCTGGGTGTGGCTTAGTCACGTGACACGCTTCTCGCTTCCCATTGTAGTTGCCGTGGTTGCCGAGGTGGCGCCTGGGACAAGCTAAGCCTGTCCCTCCAGGGATTGAAGGCCTTGGCCCACCTCTAGCCCTGGTCAGAGCATGTTGCTCACTGGGGTTTTGCAACAATGCCAACCTGCCCTGTTTGGCTGCGCTCTCACAGATGCCCTCACTTGCATGAGCTCCCACCTGTGGCCTGGACATCACGGTCTGAGCGTGGATCTAGGGAATGCCGCAAGCAAGTCTCTCTTGCCTGTGCCTGGCAGGACTGGCCTGGCCCAGTCTAAAGACCAGCTGCGTGGTCCTCTTCCTTCCTTGACACCCTGAACAGAGCAACACATGTGGCTTCCTGTGCTTCAGGTGCCGCCTTCAGCCGTTGCTTGTAGGGCCCTGAGCTGGCGAGCCCCACGTCTCCACTTCGATCAGTAGCCCCAGCCTGCCACTGGCAATGACGTCATATCGACCCTGAGTCAGACCATTGGGCCATCCAGCCTCAGCTCGGACACGTAGCAACTCTCCTCCACGGTCATTCCTGGCCCTGCTGTAACCTGACATTTCCTTGGGATGAGAATGCTGGAGGTTGAACCTGGGACTTCTGTGTGCAAAGCAGGGACTTGCACCACACGGTTTAGGACAGTGAAACTGCTCAGTGGCGGCAGAGCACCTAAGCTGCAAGCAGAAGACCCCGGGTCAGGCCAGCGCATCTTGAGGAAGAGCAGGGGGAAAGGTGCTGCCAGTCCGGGCAGGCAATGCGCAAGCTGGGTGGACCACCGGCCTGACTCCGTGTAAGGGAGGCAGCTTCACAAGCTGGGTTCCAGCCCTCCCCTGCTTGCAAATTATTTTGTTGTTTGCTTACTTCTCCCAAATGAAATACAATTGAAAGCACAACTCCCCCCCCCTCGCAAAGGGAGGGCATCACCAAAAAGCCATTAGATTTCAACACCTGCACCAGATTCCGATCATCTCCCTAATTTTGGTCCATCTGATTTATCTCCCATCAATTTTCATGCCAGTAGCTGGGTGAGTCATCTACTTCCTGATAAACATCAGGGTCTATAGTTAATGGGAGCCAATGATTAGAATAACCTGCTAAAGAAAATAAATCAACCTTCTTATGAGGGGGTGGGGTTTTCTCTCTCTGCTTTTCCATTAGTATCGTGGAAACTGATTAGATGACAATCAGAATCCTATTTACTCCTCTTCGGTTCCGCTGATGCGGTAGCAAAGGAGCAGAGAGGGGATCCGTCGTCTCTCTGTGCGGGTCGTGGGCAACTCCGGAGGCCCTGGGAAGATGTAGAGGCTGGTGCTCTCCAGCACGCAGAGTGAGAGAGTCTGGACGTTCTCACATTGTGAGTGTCACGGCGACTTGGGTGGTTTCACAGCACTTGTGTACGTGCTCGTCGCATCTCTGTGTTTTTTTTAAAAAAAATTGCTGCTTCAGGACCATGGAGAGGGGCAGGGAGGGGGAAAGGATACTAGCCCTTCCCCAGAGTAGTCCCAACCAAAATCATGCTCCCTGAAGCTGCTACTTGCCCCACCAGTAGGTAAGCTGCTCTTGTCCCTAGTAGTGGGGGCAGATGACTTTCCTCCTTCCGTCCCCCCCCCCCCAGGCATGACAAGATGCATGTGCTGAAATCTCCTCTGCTCTCAACCCTCTTCGTACCGGCACAGGGGCTTTGTTTTCACGCCTGTCTTCACGCCTGTCTTACTCTAAGGAAGCCCCAGGCCAAGGGTGGTCTTGAACACGAGCAAATGATGCCTTCAGCGCATGGTTGAGGAGGGGGCACATGAGGCTGCCAAGCATTCCGCCCCTCTTGCTGCAAAGGGAGGGTTGTTTGGAAGAGCAAACTGTGCTCATTTCCGGGCCCCTGTGCAGCTGCCGCTCAGTAGCCTGGCACAGGTGTCGTGGGGAGGGTGTGGGCAAACCTGCCCGGAGAGCCGACGGTGCCTTCAGCAATGGCCTCTTCTGAGGGGCAAATTAAACGTGTCAACACCTGGCTAGTCTGGCTGGTTTTTAAATTTGCTTTTGGACAGGAAAAAAGACAATGCAGCGGAGACCTGAAATGAAATTTTCGTCTCCAAAATCTAGAGGCACAGACATTCCTGACATTCCAAGACTAGGCTTCTATAATGTGCAGTTGGAGCGACAAGTCACACTCTGTCTCCCACCACTGATTTCTCAGCTTGTTAGATCTCGAAGTACCTAACAAGTAATAGTAAGAAGAAGGTCAACCTGCCCCAATCCGGAGCGGAAACAAATATTCATATATATATATATATATATATATATATATATATATATATATATATATATATATATATATATATATATATATATATATATATATAGTGCATATTTGAAGTATTTCAGAAAGTTCAATTTTGCCAATCAGCTTTTAAAATCTGAATTTGCATTTTGAATCTGAAAGTTGACCTCAAAATTCAAAATTGGAGCACTTTAGGCTTGTGGACCTCTCCTGGTTATTTTACAAAGCACCAAATCTAAAATCTCAGAAATGCCGTCAAGTACGAAACCATTGCATGCCAGCTATCCAGGGCAGTCTACTGCCCAGTTCACGCTGGCCATCAAATACTCTCTGGTATAACATTCCAGGGCATATTAGCTATTAAATACTTCCAAGACAACAGACAGCCTTCTGGCACCTTGGAGACAGGCCAGTTTGTTACAGCAGCAAGAGATTTTGTTTGCTCAAGGGCGATGAAAATGTGGGTTCTCCCCTCAAGTCATGCAAACACTTCGACATTCACAGCGGACAACGAGGATACCCTTGTGCAGTTCTTAACATAAGAACATCAGAAGAGCCCTGCTGGATCAGGCCAAAGGCCCGTCTAGTCCAGCTTCCTGTATCACACAGTGGCCCCACCAGATGCCTCAGGGAGCACAAGACAACAAGATAACCTGTTTCCTGCTGCCACTCCCCTGCACCTGGCACAGAGAAAACCTACTTCTAAAACCAGGAGATTGCTTATGGCTTGTAACCTGTGATGGTCTTTTCCTCCATGAATCTGTCCAAACCCCTTTTAAGGGCATCTAGGCCAGGTGCCATCACCACATCCCGTGGCAAGGAGTTCCACAGATGAATTACACGCTAGCATGACCCTCCCCTGTCCACCTACTGTCCTCCTTTATCTTGTGACTGGCATCCAACCCAGTATAGTTCAAAAAGCAATGTGTTGGACGGGGACCTGGGGAAACCAGATGGAGAGTTGTAACTTAAAGACATTTAGCAACATTTATGATCTGGACAGACAATTTTGGATCAGGGGAGGTCAGAAGGGGATCAGTGTGCTGGCTGCTTGTGTCCTGCACTATATTCAAGATGCACCTTAGGAAATGGCAACGCCTACCTTCTCCCGTCATCATATGAGCCCCAGGACAATGTGCCCTTTCCCACCCTCTGTGTTTGGGCACACAGCACTTCCATGCTTTAGAAATAAATATAATTTAAAAAAAATATCCGTTTGCCTGTCTAATACTGCCCCTCCTTATGCTACACTTCGGACTGGGAATTGCAAGAGTCTCTTTTCCTTTTTGAAGAAAACCCCTGCCCTGGAGTGAGACTCTGAGCAACCTCCCTGCTGCCCCCCAACCATCTCCTGCTGGCCCCAAATCCATTTCTCTCCCCCTGGGTCAGCGCAGCTGGTAGGGCTTTTCAAAGGGCCAGGCCGTGTTAAGTGCGCTAACTGCAGAGGCTCTGGGGGCCAGCTGTGCCCCCTGACCAGGAGATGAAAAGCTCGAAGGCAGAGGCGGCGTTAGCCTTGTCATGATGGCCTCCAGGGCACCGTTGCCTGCCTCAAGCACAGAATTATGAAAGAGTGTCTGGAAATGAGGGCACAAGTACGGCTGTGCTCTCAGCATGATGGGGGCATCTGCAAAATAGTGGCTTGCAAATGGGAAATGGCATCTCACCCTGCGTATCAAATATATACATGACGCCTTACATGAAAGCACCCGGAGATGACTGCGCTGAGATCAGACGTTTGTTTCAGAGGTCTCAAAGGTGGCCTACGATGGCCAAGATCCTTGGATATGTATCTGAGAACCTAAAGCAACCCCCAGGATGGAACCCAACGCCAGTCCTCCACTGGCTGGTAGCAATTCCACATGCTGCAAAACCTTACACAAAAAAGGTCTTCTAGGGGCGTCACACCCTGCTTGGTGTATCCCAAAACTGCACCTCCTAAGAAGGTGTCTTCAGCTTCTGGTTCTAGGGAATTAGACACAAGGAAGCACACACTGTATAATATGGAGACAGAGTACGCTGCTTCCAGTGCCGGAGGGAGAGCAAATAGGAACCTTTAATTTTACTTCCTGTTCCATGAACCGAAGTTCCAAGTTCTCCAAACTAAAACAGAAAGATGCCCCTATCAATAACGCCAGGACTTGACACAATAGGCTCCATGCTGGTCACTACTACAATGCTTAGTTTATTTATTTATTCACATTTTATACTGCCCTTCCTCTAAGGAACTCAAGGTGGCGTACATGGTTCCTCCCCCTCAGCGGCATCACTAGGGCGCGCGCCGCTCTAATGACCCCCGTGCCGCCCGACAGCCAGCTGGCGAGGATGTCTCCGGAGCCTGCAGCAGCGGAGCCTCCGCTGCTGCCGGCTCCAGAGACATCCTCTCCGGCCGGCTGTCTTGGGCATGAGGAGGCCTCGGAGCGTCCGCCCTCGGCGGAGCTCCAAGGCCTTCTGAGGGAGGCCCGATACGTGACGTCATATTTATAAGGTTTCGCGCATGCGCAGTACGTTTCTGAGGGCAAATTTGCCCTCAAACGTTCTGCGCATGCGCTAAACCTTCTAAATATGACGTTGCGCATCGGGCTTCCCTCAGAAGGCCTTGGAGCTCCGCCGAGGGCGGACGCTCCGAGGCCTCCTCCGAGGCGTCGCTGGAGTGCAGCGGGAAGGGCGGACCGCCTGCGCGCGATGTGCGGGTGCACGCGCGCGACCGCGCATCACCCATTGCGCGCGTCGCCCCCAGGCGGTCCGCCCTTCCCGCCACGCTCCAGCGACGCCTCTGCTCCCCCTCCTTTTAGTTCCTCCCCTCCCCTCGGACGAAATCAGAAATGGGTCGCAATCGCGATCTGGATGCGTTTTGAGGCGCGGGGAGGCCTGCGGAGGGGTCCGCAGGCTTCCCACACCCTCTGGAGGCCTGGCTAGACCCCCAGGTAGGCTGAAAAACCACTCCCCCCCGTGTTGTTGCATGACCTGTTAAAATGAGAACTGTTGCCAAGAACTGTTGAAAAATGTTTGTTGCCATGAGGCTTTTTGAAATGGCTTGTGAGCAAGAATGGAACATGTGCATGACCAGGATCACTGGCGTCACTGCAGGGGGGGTGGAGCTCTAAGTTCCTCCATGATCGGAGCCTCCGTTACACGGAGGAACGAAGCGCCCCGCGCCTTCCGAACCAGTCAAAGCAGTGAAAACAACGCGCAGGGAGTCCTGCGCATTGTTTTCACTGCTTTGACTGGTTCGGAAGGCGCGGGGGTGGGGCGCTTTGTTCCTCTGTGTAACGGAGGCTCTGATAACGAAGGAACTTAGAGCTCCGCCCCCCCCCTGCAGTGACGCCAGTGACCAGGACTGTATCAAGGAAGAACGCGAAGCCCATGCCGCGTCTCTATCTCAAACCTGAATGTTTAAGCCATGCTGCAAAAGATTTTCCCCAGCCAGGCTATGAGGGAAGAATCTGATCAGCATTCAGCATTTCTGGTGCCATGAACCCAAAATCATCACAGCACGTAGGCACATTCCATTACCTTCCCCCTCTCCAAAGACTTGCTAAGTGACAGTCTGCCAGGAAGAAGAGGAGACACATAGATATGCTAACACCAACGTCTGGCCCTAGGGAGGCCCAATCCACATTTCCTGCAACACATGGAAGCCAACATCTCTTCCCCTTTCCCCATTGTATGTCTCTCCACCCCCAGGTATAAAAAGGTAAAGGTATCCCCTGACAATTAAGTCCAGTCGTGTCCGACTCTAGGGTGTGGTGCTCATCCCCATTTCAAAGCCGAAGAGCCAGCATTGTCCGAAGACGCCTCCGTGGTCATGTGGCCGGCATGACTCTCCTTGCTGCAGCGCGTAGCATGCGGCTGGAACACGGAGCGCTGTTTACCTTCCCGCAAGCGGTACCTATTTATCTACTCGCATTAACATGCTTTGGAACTGCTAGGTTCTCCAGCCCAAATAAGGTATTTCCTTTTTGCAGCGTAAGAGCCACAAACTCCTCCTCTGTGTGTAGGGATAAGAAGGTAGGTTGCCAGCCTGCTCACTCTCTCTGGACCCCCTTGCCTCCTGAACTTTTCTTCTTCTCTGCGTGCCCTCTGGCACCAACCCCTCCCTCTTCCCCCTTCCCCCACTCTTAACTGTACCTCTCAGTTAGTCTCTACACACTGCTGAGCTTGACCAGTTCAGAGCCAATTTGTTTCTTCCTCCTTTTCATTCACTGCTGTGCCATCACTCCTATACAGCATCGCAGCCAAGGTCTACTCTCCAGGATAGGGAAATATCACCCATGTACAAAATCAAGAAACCCGCTAAACCTCTGTAACTTCTACCTAAGTTCCTAGATCTGTATGCTGTGAGTGTGATTGAACTGTTGTATATTGAATTGTTGCATATGTATGAATCTGACTAACTATCTAGTAAATACAGGTGGGACCCCATATCCACTGATTCGCTATCCACGGTTTCAGTTATCCACGGATTGTGGGGACCCCACAGGCTTTTACTTTTTTCCCAGTAAGCTTTCTTCCTTAAAGAAATAGGAGAAGCAGCCTCTGGCTGCTTATTACAGGCAAGTAGAACGAGACTAAGTACTAGAGAGGCTCTGCACGGTTAACAGAAACCTTGCAGAGCCTCTCTAGGACTTAGTCTCGTTCTACTTGCCTGCAATGGAGGCTGCTTCTCTGTTTGTTTTAAGCAAGAAACAAAGCTTGCTGAAAGAAAAATAAGAACTGGGGGGGGGCAAGCCTGCCTGCCTGCAGGGGAGGCAGGGTGGGTGGGGGCCCTCAGGAAACCATGGAGGGGGTGTTCGCTCTTATCCACGGTTTCAAGTATCCACGGAGGGGCCTGGAACATATTCCCAGCGGATATGGGGGCCCACCTGTATTGGAAAACAACCCATGTGTGTCCTCAATATTATTTAAAACGGAATTCTGAAGCCCAACTCTGATATACACAGGTATCAAGATCCTGAACGTTCCAAATTGCCATGTTTTAAGCTATTCCCCTAATAACAAAGGCAATTTTGGTAACACCCGCCAGCGGTGGCGCGATCGCGGCAGTACCATCGCCACTATCCTGATGTCGGAGGAGAGTGCCACTCCCCTTAAGGGGAAACACACTGTCTCCCTCTGGACCTTGGGGTCGCGACCCAAAGTTTGAAGATCACTGCCCTAGAGCAAAATTTCTTTGTCTCTGAGACATGAAGTGTGACTTTCTCATGTATATGTATATCCGCTTTGGGGCTGCTGCTGCCTTTGTCGGTATAGACTGCTCAGTCTTTGCTAGCAAATCAACTGTAATCAATGTTACTCCTTGTGTCTGTGTTGCTGCTTAGGGCTGGACAACGAATAAGTTCCACCATAGACCCCTTGCTGCAATAAATTCACTGGGGAAAATCCTGGGCAGAAAATCTCAGCTACGAGAAAGAACAAGTGCAACTTACTGTCTCTAGTCATTGGTCTGTCTTGATCCTTCAGGCCCTGTCCTGAGGCAGCCATACAAGCTGACCACTCACACAGACCGTCTCACCCTGTTGCTGAACTCACACAGCGGCTTAACTTGCATGGCTACCTGAGATTACTGAACTGATCGGCCAGAGCCGAAAACCGGGACCTTTGATGAGCCAATCAGGTGCTCTGTGCCCGAGTGCTGGGCCATCCTCTCAGAAAACGTGATCAGCATAAGTTTGAAGCAAATCCCTGGCAACAGGAGAGTCAGGTTTCCTTCCTATGATCTTGTTCTGCTGCCGAGTTCTTTCTGGTTGGTGCATCATGAAGGAGCCGCCTTTCAAGTGGGAAAGTAACAGGTGGTACCATCGCGGGCCCAGCATGGAGCTGCTGTATACATCAAAGGAGGAAGTTAAAAGAAGGCAGTCTGGTGGTCCACCTCCCGCCACCACTGTGCAGAGTGCCGCTGGATCAGGCCAAGGGCCCGTCCACAGTCCAGCGCCTACCTTGTTCCACAGGGGCCAAGCAGATGTCCCTGGGAGGCCCCCGAGCTGGGCATGAAGGCAACAACCTTCATTTGCCAGGATGGTGCAGTGGTTTGGGAGTCGGACTTAGACCTGGAAGATCCAGGTTCAAATCCCCGCTCAGCCACGAAGCTTCCTGGGTGACCTTGGGCCAGTCACTATCTCTCAGCCCCACCTACCTCATAGGGTTGTTGTGGGGAGCTCCTTGGAGGAAGGGCGGTATAAAAATGTGAAAAATAAATAAATAAATTTGCTGTACGTCCCCAATGCCGACATCCAGTGGCATGCTGTTCCTGAAGCTCCCAATGGAGGCATTGTGGCCATTGACAGTCCTATCCGGGTGAAATTCTCTGATCTCTTTTTAAAGTTCTCTAAGCTTCTGACGCATGGACTCTCACAGGAAATCATTCTGTTGATTTGGTTTTGCCAGAAAGTCTCTGCATATGCAAAGTTCAGCATTTGCTTCAGTAAGAGGAATGTAGTGTAAATGAATCAGGCAGTGAAATAAGTTCACAGGGAAGGAAACATTGAAAGAAGTTGATGCCCCGGGGATCAGACGTGATTGTTGCAATAGACTGTAGGATTTGGGGTCAAACTAGAGGTGCTGTTGGCCACACCGTTAGTGAGTCCTTGTGTATTTCATTTTTTGATAGTTGTAAATATTTATGAGTGTGCCGATTAGGGTCAGGACTGTAGCGGGGGTGGGTGGGGCCGGGTTAATTCATGACCCCTCTGCTGTGGTTCCACAGAGAACGCCTCCTTCCTTCCCACTATTTGCCTGGGGACCGAAGTTGCCACCCCAGCCTAGCTCTCAAAGGGCCAGGATGAATCAAAGGTAACTTCCTTCCCCATCTCAGGTAGTTTATTAAGCAAGATCACTTGCAGCCCTCAGTGGGTGGTAAGAAAGCATCACAGATGTTCGTAGCCAACACAACCCAATGGAAACCTTTTCTGAACCTCACCCATGTGAATGATGTGGGGCTATAATTCAGCATGTAGATCTGCACCATGATTTTTCTGAGTACGGAAAGCAGTGATTGATTGATTTATTCATTTTATTTATTACATTTGTACCCTAACCCTTTCCCCTACTGCTGTGGGCACCCAAGGGTGGCTTACATAAAAATTATAAAATATAAAAACTATGCAAAAAAAAATTATAAACAATGTTTATAAAAACAAAATATAAAATATAAAAACAATTAATTGGCAAAAAGCCAAAGGCAGCAGCACAAAAGCCATAAATTCAGGCGACCCACTGGGGTTGTTTATTTTAAATTGTTTTAATTAATTGTTTTTAATTATTTTAATGTGTAGCTATGTATTTTAATGTCTGTGTTGTAACCCGCCTTGAGTGCTCTTGTTGGGAGAAAGGCGGGGTATACATTCTTTAAATAAATAAATTAAATAAATAAAAGCATCAGCAGTAGATAAAAATATAAAAAACATAAACATGCAGCAGCACAGAATTTAAACACACACACACACACACACACATTTTTCTAACATGATCTCCAGACTATTTACATGTTCAAAACGATCAAATATCAACCACGTCTTGTTGAAAGGCCCCAATTTCTCCTCACATCGGCAAAAGCAACACCCCCCAGTCCTTCTGTGTAGGAGGGAGAAGAAAGGAAGCCAAGGACTCACCAAAATATTTTGCCCCTCTTTCCTTCCACCAGCAGCTCACCCTGCCCCCCCCACAACAAATGTCATTATTAAATATTAACTCAAATAGCGCCATTCTGTCAAGACACACCAGTCTGACATGCTGTCAGGATTTCATCCACCATGTTGCTATTTTTGCTCCTACTTCGACGATCCGTTTTACACTTTCTGCTCCCCTTTGGCTGTGTGCTGACATCCTCCTCATCAGCCCATCCGACACTTCGCCTCTAGCTGGAAACCCTCATTGTGGAGGAAGGAAGAATGGAGAGGAATCACAGCCAGGAGTGCTGCTGCCTGCCAGCCTGCCTGCCGGCCTTCAGGACTGCCACGAGATCTCCAGGTTTGCAGGCAGGCGGCATTTGGCCTCTGGGTTCTGGACAATCCCATTGTTGCCCTTTCGGTCTTAGGAACTCTCACAAGTGGCTTGCAAGCAAGACCAACAGAAGGGGAGGAGGACACACTGGCTGGGGAGCTGCAAAGAAGTCTGTTTTGCACCCCAAGGCAGCCCAAACTCCAGCCCACAAAGAGCTCAACTTTTGGAACTGGGCACATGACTTGTATTCTACTTAGGGATGTATAGTCTGTCTTATCACAAAAGTCTTGAGGCAACTCACACTCCAGGCAAAACACAGCTAAAGCAAACATATAAAGACAATTGGTAAGAATGATTAAAAGCAACTCAGCAGATAAAAATGAAGTACAAAGTTAAACGAGAGCTGATAAAACTCATTTCAACCAGGAGGGAATGAAATTCCAAAAGGCTAACCAACGGGAACGCAGGCTGCAGTGACGCCTCCACAACCACAGCAGTGACACACGGGTCAGGAGGGAGGGCTCTCCTTCCTTGGGGGGCTGCCACCAAGACAGCCCCCTCTCTGGTGGCCATGTGCCTCACCCCAGCAGCTGGGGGCTACAGAGGCGACGCCCTGAAGGAACGGGCAAGTTCACACAGGAGCAGGTGGCCCCACAGGCGCCCTCAGACCTCCTCAACTTCAAGAAGTTAGCGTCCTTGGAACTCCTCTCCACCAGCTGCAATTCGAGGCCCTTTGCAAACAGCACATGCCTTGCAGTGCTTAAACCAGGGGCACTCTCACCTCGGCCACCAGACAGAGGTCACTGGGCATCAATACTGTACTTTTCATCTGCTGTAAATCACCTTGAAAATCACTGGATTGAAAGCTGGGGTGTCGATCTTTAAAATAAATTCACGCACAAACAATAACAAAATCACCATTGACTTTTGTGTGTGTGACTGAAATACACTGCTCAAAAAAATAAAGGGAACACTGAAACAACACAATGGAAGTCCAAGTCAATCACACTTCTGTGAAATCAAACTGTCCACTTAGGTAGCAACACTGATTGACCATCAATTTCACAAGCTGTTGTGCACATGGAATAGACAACAGGCGGAAAGCATAGGCAGTTAGCAAGACATCCCCAATAAAGGAATGGATCTGCAGGTGGTGACCACAGACCACTTCTCAGTTCCTATGCTTTCTGGCTGATGGTTTGGTCACTTTTGAATGCTGGCGGTGCTTCCACTCTAGTGGTAGCATGAGATGGAGTCTACAACCCACACAAGTGGCTCAGATAGTGCAGCTCATCCAGGATGGCACATCAATGCGAGCTGTGGCAAGAATGTTTGCTGTGTCTGTCAGCGTAGTGTCCGGAGCATGGAGGCGCTACCAGGAGACAGGTCAGTACCTCAGGAGACGTGGAGGAGGCCGTAGGAGGGCAACAACCCAGCATCAGGACCGCTCCCTCTGCCTTTGTGCAAGGAGGGACAGGAGGAGCACTGCCAGAGCCCTGCAAAATGACCTCCAGCGGGCCACAAATGTGCGTGTGTCTGCTCAAACGGTCAGAAACAGGCTCCATGAGGATGGTATGAGGGCCCGACGTCCACAAGTGGGGGTTGTGCTTACAGCCCAACACCATGCAGGACGTTTGGCATTTGCCAGAGAACACCAAAATTGGCAACTTCGCCACTGGCGCCCTGTGCTCTTCACAGATGAAAGCAGGTTCACACTAAGCACATGTGACAGACGTGACAGGGTCTGGAGATGCCGTGGAGAACGTTCTGCTGCCTGCAACAGCCTCCAGCATGACCGGTTTTGCAGTGGGTCAGTAATGGTGCGGGGTGGCATTTCTTTAGGGGGCCGCACAGCCCTCCATGTGCTCGCCAGAGGTAGCCTGACTGCCATTAGGTACCGAGATGAGATCCTCAGATCCCTTGTGAGACCATATGCTGGTGCGGTTGGCCCTGGGTTCCTCCTAATGCAAGACAATGCAATGCAAGAGGATCTCATGTGGTTGGAGTGTGTCAGCAGTTCCTGCAAGACGAAGGCATTGATGCTATGGACTGGCCCGCCCGCTCCCCAGACCTGAATCCAATTGAGCACATCTGGGACATCATGTCTCGCTCCATCCACCAACGCCACATTGCACCACAGACTGTCCAGGAGTTGGGGGATGCTTTAGTCCAGGTGTGGGAAGACATCCCTCAGGAGACCATCCGCCACCTCATCAGGAGCATGCCGAGGTGTTGTAGGGAGGTCATACAGGCACGTGGAGGCCACACACACTACTGAGCCTCATTTTGACTTGTTTTAAGGACATTACATCAACGTTGGATCAACCTGTAGTGTTTTTTCCACTTTAATTTTGAGTGTAACTCCAAATCCGGACCTCCAGGGGTTGCTACATTTGATTTTTGATCCATTGCTAATTTTTGTGTGATTTTGTTGTCAGCACATTCAACTATGTAATGAACAAAGTAATTAATACGAATATTTAATTCATTCAGATCTAGGATGTCTTATTTCAGTGTTCCCTTTATTTTTTTGAGCAGCGTAAGTTACCCAGAGGTGCAGTCCTGCTTCATCCCCTCCCCTCCCCCGCCACTCCTGTGGGAAGTGGCAAAACGGCAACTTCTTGTATTCAAAACACAATTAACACACTTAGGATCATTGATCCATTGAAAAGTGCTGGTGGGGGAGGGAGGAGATACTTGGACTGCAATCTTATGTACACTTACCTGGGAGTAAGCCCCACTGAACTTAATGGGACTTGGTTCTGAGTAGACATGCAGATATGCTGCTGGAGCAAGTGATCTCCAGCCAACTCTTGCTGATTAGACAGCAACTGTCAAAAGTGGTGTGTGTGTGTGTGTGTGTGTGTGTGTGTGTGTGTGTGTGTGTGTGTGTGTGTGTGTGTGTGCGCGTGTGCGCGCACGCTTTCTTGCTGCCCCTCAGCAGGACTGCCCCATTTCAGCAGTGAGATCCTGGAATTTCAGCCACAGTCACCCTTTTAAAGATGATAGCCAACCACAACTCAGACCAGATTGAGTTTAAGATGGCAACAGGCACTATCAACATTTGAGTTCACCCTGATTCGCATGACAATGTCAGTCTTGCTGATCTTCTTGCTTCTGCTCCTCAAGTCGGCCCCCCATCTTCCTGCCTGCCTGCCTGCCTGCAGCCTGCATGTATTCCAAATGCCTTCCTGGTCTCGCTCCTCTTTATCATCTTCGTCTCCCCTTCACTCTGCAGGCTCAGGGACCAACTTGCTAGTGAGGCCTAAGACTTGCTTCTGTTTTCTGTGCCTGTACCTTTTTTTTTTTCGTGTGCAGCTCCCAATACTACAGGAATGCTGCCTTTCCAGCGGGCATCCCTCTCTTTTGTCCCATTGTTCCATTCATGTGCCTCTGTAGAGCAGGAACCGTTGAACACCGCAGCAGCAGCATCACACATCTCCATTCATCCCAGAGGTTCCTGGGCAGAGCAGCTTTGCCTTGGCATGTCCTGATGTGACTGCTCCTCCTGCTTCCTCCCAACAAGTCTTGTCATTAGTTTTATACTGCAGGGGTGTGGGTAGGCCCTGTGATGTTGTGTTTTGTACAGCACCTCGCAATTTCGGCTGCTTTGTAATCATAACCATGCCATTTTCAAAGCAGAGTGCAATGTGACACCGAGGCCAGTCACTGCTCTGAACACCAAACTGTGGCGAAACGAGTTAATTCTTCAGGAGAAACACATATGCACACAGGTTTTGCACCCAAGACTATGAGGTGAGCAGACTTCATTAATAAGTTAATTCAAGTCAGCATCTGCTGCCTTGAGATAAGAGCTCCCCCACCGCATTCTTAACCAGTTCCGTCGACTGAGCTTCCAACAAATGATTCTTTGCCAGGGTGGAACAATTTGGCAGAACCAAATCTTCCCCAGTTATCTGGGCTTGTCGAAGAATTTGCACAAGCCCACGTGGCCACACGTTGATTACAGGAGCAAATTTACATTTCTCCATCTCTTAGAACGATGCAAGGAGAAAACTGTGACCAGCAAGCTGCCTCTGAAAGGTAAATGGCATCTAACATCTTCCTGCCTGTAAATGATATTTGCACGAAACACCTGCACAAACAGAGATTCTGCAGCAGGTTGTTGGAGTTCTGCTCTCTCAAAGCGCTTCCTGCTGGGGCTCACATTCCGAGAGAGCGGGAAGGGCCCCTGACTGGCCAGAAACGCGGCAGAGGAGTGGGCTGCCTGCGTGGAGGGGAGCCTTGGTGCCCGCAGGGGACCATTTCCAGGGCTGGATTGGGAAGTGTCACTTCAAGGCAGTGATTTGTTGGGGGCAGGAGAAAGATGGACCCAGAGTCGCCCAGCTGCAGCGAAGGGGCTTTTCCACTGCATGAACGGGAACGAGGGTTTTGCTGGACCAGGTGAAAGATTCCTCCCACGCTGCCTGTTAAGTGTTCTCTTTTCCTGGTATTACTTCTTCCCATTGTGTCGTGCCCTCACGTTTCATGTTGGGCCCTGCATTCTCCTGCTCTCTGCCAGGCAGCGCCACCCAGACCAGCCTTGCTGCCCACCCAGCTTTTCATAAGGCACTATTGTGCTGTGGGCCCAGATATTGCAGCTGGACAGTAAGGGTTCTGGTCACAGTTTTTCCCGAGAGAGTAGGAGGAGGAGGCCGTGTAATGGCCGAGCCAGCCCAGTGGGGACGGGGATATGGCCGACGCCATCCCCGCCCCCTCCCGGGCCGGCTCGCCCAATGGCCCCCTCCCTCGCCATCCGGATTGCCCATGTGGCCACCCATATGGTCGTCCCGGTGGCGGAGTGAGGGAGGCTGGCCTTGCACCAGCCTCCCTTACTCTAAAGTAGACACAAACGTGCCTTATGGCACGTTTGCAACAGTTTCTGGCGTTTAGGGTGGATTTCGCCCTAAGTTTGCTGCAGAGGGCTGGGGGGGGGGGAGAAAGTAGGACCTATACTGGAACTCATGGAAGCACTGCGGCTTCCCAGAAGCTCTTGCAAACGTCCTCTCCTCCGAACCATCCCACACTCGGGCTAGAGTTTCACAGCACCAATCCACAGCAGAAAGAAACACCCGTTGAGGTTGTGTGCTGGAGGGGACATGATTCAGCGGTCCTCCCCGTCTCCTGTGGTCTCCCTCTGGATGTGCTCAAGACCCAGCGAAATGACTGAGGTGGGCTGCTGGCTATTACATTCCGGTTCACACCAAAATATACAATGAAATAATCATATCCACATGTAACCGTAGAAATCATAACATAGTCAATAAACTTAATTTGAAGAGGCCATAACAAATACTAGGAATAAAAAGAAAAGGGCCAAGGGATAATAAAGGAGAAATTAAGCAAATCCATATTAATATCTTACTTCTGACTATGGCAGATGAGAAAAGAGGGGGAATGACAATAACGTACAAAGGTGGCTGTGATTTGTCTGGTTTCACAGAGACAAATAAAACATTAATTTACTTGTTTAATGACGCTCCATTTTTCAGTCAGCCCAGCTCGAGTCTCTTCTTGGAAGGGGTGGTTTGTGGGGGAGGAAAGAGGAACTAATAGTTTTATATCCTACCCGTCCATCGCTGGCCTTAGGAGCTGCAGGGCCCAATCAGAAACATTTTTCGGAGGGAGAAAAAGGCCTCGCTTGCTGCCACCTTTTGTGGCTCTTGTAATGACCCGGGCAGGCAGGGAAGACAGGGAGGGTCAGACCAATTCGTGTTGCTCTGTCTTGGGGGGAGCAGCGGGGTGTGATTTGGCTGGTCAGGGCTCGCTCTAATTTTCTCCTTCCCTGGCCAGGCCTGCTGACCCCCCCCTTCCTGCTGGGGTGGCTGATTATGTGGCCTGGCAGAGAGGCAGGGAGGGGTCTGCACCACTGGAAGAAACGAAGAGGCTAATAGGAGGACGGAAAAAAAAAACCCCACCGCGAATCTCAGGCTTCGCATGTTGCCATGGCAATCCTTAGTACTAAAACATTTTTGTTTTTTCCAGATTATAACAATTCAATTAGAAACATGCAACGATAAACTCCTTCAACAAAACCATCATGGGTCAAGAAGAGAAGGACGACAATAGGCACGAGGGGAAAGAAAAACGTTCTCCGTATACAGGACACGTGTCTTGGCTACACAATGGAGTCTGTGCCCTTTTTTCAGCCTCAGAAATCCCGGCAGAATGGTTTTTGCAAGTCCAGTAGTGAGACTGTGTCGTGATTGTGACCATTCCGAGGGGCAGTGCAACGATATCATGTCTCGCACACAGCAGTAGTCGGGGTCTGCCCAGCCTTTCCTTTGTTCGGTCTTCCCGTGCTGGGTTAATTCCTCAACATCGCCCTTCTTGGCCACACTGCAACAAAGCCCGCATGTCTCTGCTGCTTTGCAGAGCTTAGCAATCTCCCTTTTTGCTGCAGCAATCAATAGAGTGATCAAATCTGTATGAAACAGTAAGTCATTTAGGCCATCAAAGATGGATCCGGTGTTGTTTCTAGAAAGATCTCTGACCAAAAAATGTTTTCATCTCAGGACAAGTCCACTACACGTGAAGAAACGACCCCCGTGACCCACATTTTTGCCAGCAATGAGGACTGGTTGTTTTAGACACATGCCAGGGGGAAGCAAGGAAGCAGCCCAGAATGTCCAGCCGCCCCCCTCTTCTCAGAAGGGCTTCTAATAGTTGAAGGGGGATGGAGAGAGTGGATAGAGAGAAGTTCTTTTCCCTCTCACACAACACTAGAACTAGGGGACACACACTCAAATTGAGTGGAGGGAGGATTAAAACAGACAAAAGAAAATATTTCTTTACCCAGCGTGTAATTGGTTTGTGGAACTCCTTGCCACAGGAGGTGGTGATGGCACCTGGCCTGGATGCCTTTAAAAGGGGATTGGACAGATTTATGGAGGAAAAGTCCATCACAGCTTACAAGCCATGATGGGGATAAGCAACCTCCTGGTTGTAGGAGTAGGTTTTCTCTGTGCCAGGTGCAAGGGAGTGGCGACTGGATACAGGCATCTTGTTGTCTTGTGTGCTCCCTGAGGCATCTGGTGGGGCCACTGTGTGATACAGGAAGCTGGACTAGATGGGCATTTCTTTGGCCTGATCCAGCAGCCAGACTCTTCTTACAGGAGGCCCTTAGGAACAATCACTGTTGGTGCCGCCACCCCCTTCGGAGGCAGCCCATCCTGCGGGACGGCAGTCCCAGGGGAAGGGTTTGGACCAGGCCGCGGCTGGTTCCTCTCCTGCCGCCACCCTCTCCTTCCCCCAGCAAAAGCGAGAGGCAACGGCAGCCCCCCTGCAGGTGTTCAGGAGCTGGGGGGGGGCAGCAGGCCCTGCCTTGATCAACAGCAGGCCAGGCTGGGTCCAAAGACCTCCCCACTGGAAGATGACAGTCCTGGTTCCTCTATATTATTTGCATAATAAATCAATAGATACAACTGCTTTATATTAGGAGAGTCAAGCCCCCCTCCCTCCACTTAGTGGATCAGTACATAATATGCTTTGGAACTAGATATTTTTCCTTAAACCATCTAAATAAATGTATCTAATTGTGTTTGTTAAGAGATTTGAGAGAGATGGCTAAGGGAACCGTTTGAAAACAAAATGCTAACTTTGGAGAGGCTGATAGTTGAGCTGCTGTCACCCTACCCAGCCATGATAAATGGGTAGGGTTTGTCCACCCTTTGATGAGTCCTGGAGGAAGAGCCCACGTGGTTGCCTCTCGGGAGCAGAGCAGGGAAGCGAAGCTGCCTCCAGTTATTATGCAAGGAACAGACTGGCGGGCAGCTTCTGTGTGCCGACTGAATGCCGGCTAAGCTCCGCCCCTGCCAGGGAGACAGCCAATGAGGAGATGTTCTGGCACCTTGCGGGATGTGAAGGCTAGGCAAAGTCAACCCACGCGTGACTGGCGACGCGCGTTTCGTTTGGTGTCACCCCTCCCTGATGGTGTCACCGGGTGCAGTCCACACCCTCTGCAACCCCCTAGTAACGCCACCGCTTTGTCCACTAGCCTGGGGCACCATCTGCATCTATATCTGAGCCAATCAGACCTGATCTTGTGACCCACAGCCTGCTGGTCTGGGTAAAATGCAAGTGCTAGTGACAACCTTTAAATCCCTACACGCCTTAGGGCCAGAGTGCCGGAAGGACCACCTCCCCCTACAGGAGGCAGCAGCCATCCCTTAAAATCAACCTGAGGAACCCTCCTGCAGGTGCTCACCTGGTGCAAAGTGGAGGACCACCTTCTCTGGGGTGGCACTACAAGTGTGGGACTCCCTTTCCTCCGAATTGGGGGTGGCCCCTTCTTTGCAGCAGTTCCAGGGGTGCCTCAAGCCTCTTCTATTCCACTCTGCTTTTTCTGGCTGTTGCTTTGATAAATTTGGGTTGATGCTTTTTGTTTGTTGGCTTGCTTGTTTTCAACATAGCATTTATTGTGTTTTAATTCTGTTTAAATAATTGTTGGAGTATTACATGCATTATTACATTCCAATAATCTTGGAAGCCTCTTTTTGAGAGGAAACTGGGAGGCCGTACAGGCACCTGAAGAGTTAACACTAGTAGCGTTTTAGTAGATTTGCTCAAATAGAGGGCATTTGGACTGCTTCAACCCAAACTGGACAACTGTCTGTTAGGGATAGAAACAGCTTGAACAATACTGTATCAATATTTCGAGGAATAACTGAAACAAGCACTTTTGCCAGAATTGCTGCAAAAAATCTTGGCATCCTAGTTCAGGAGTACAGGTGGTCTACAAGAGTTTGGGTTTTCAAAGTCCTTAGCAGATACCGGGACAGCAATTTTCGACCACTGTGCTGCGGACGTTTGGAGCACAGCAGTTGAAAACCACTGAAAAACTCTTCCGGGTTCTGCAGCTCTGTTTCTAGGGTAACTGTCGGTAGTAAGTAATTGTCTGTCCCTCTTTGTCTGCCGGCTTCACTAGACAATTTGTTACTACAGACAGTTGCCCTAGAACAGGGGTGGTCAACCTTCCACTATGAGGGCCTCTGCGTTCTTAAGAGTTGTGTAGAAGACAGAATCTCGGCAGTTGCAAGTGCTGATGGTGCTGCTAAAGCAGCTGCACCTGCTGAAATGCCCTCACCTTCCTATACAGCCATTAAAGGGCCAGGCACATTCCTGCTGAAAGGTTGGCCACCCCTGCCCTAGAAACAGAGCTGCCTGGAAGACTTTCCCAGAAGTCGGAAGTGACATCACAAGAGGCAAAGACCATAGAGGCACTGGCGTCGCTGGAGCGTGGCGGGGGGGGGCTGCCAGGGGGTGACGCGCGTTGCCCTCTGGACTCTCCGAGGCCGGCCCGGGAGCCGGCCTCTGAGCGTCCGACCCCGCCGGCGCAGCGTCCGACCCCGTCCGACCCCGCCGGCTCCCATTGCGCAGCGCAAATCCGGGTATTTTTTTCAATTTTCGCACATGCGCAGACCGTTTTGAGGGCAAGATGCCCTCAAAACAGTCTCTGTGCATGCGCGAAAATTGAAAAAATACCCAGATTTGCGCTGCGCAATAGGAAGGCCCTGGAGCGTCGGCCAGGCTGGATGCTCCGAGGTCGGCTCCCGGGCTGGCCTTGGAGCATCCGGAGGGCGACGCGGGGGGGCGACGCGGGGGGGAAGGCAGCCGGGTCGCCCCCCCACCGTCACTAGGGTGACGTGCGCCACCCTGCCCCAGGGTGACGTGCGTCCTAGTGACGCTACTGCATAGAGGTCAGTGTGCCATGAGAAGAAAAACGTTGAAAATGCTGTACTGGGATATTATTCTAGATTGCCTTGGGATGTTTTTTTTTTTTTTTTAATCATTTGCCAATAGTTTAGAATTTCTATTTCTGAATTCAGAGTATTTTTTTGACTTCTGTATACCATGGCTGTATTTATTTTGTTTCTTTCCAATGAATGTAATTTCTCTCTTTTTGCAACAAAATTGTTATTTATTTATTGAAAAACATTTTCATCCCACGTTTCCTCCTGTAACCAGCACTGCCAAGGCGGCTCAGGACAAATGCAATACAGACATGGGCTGCCCAATTCTGTCTAGCAGGATGTAGCGGCGCAAATAAGGCACTTGCTGCATCCTGTGCAGGATGGGGACTGCGCCGGTGGAGCCGGAGGCCTCCTTGGAGAAAAGGGACGTTCATCCCTTTACCCCGAATAGAGCCATTGCTGCCCCAATGGGTCTACTTAAATGTGCACCAGCTATTTTGCTGGTGCACTTTGAGCCAGCCGTGTAATAGGATATGGCAGAGGAAGCCGCCACTGATCCCTCCCCCCTTCCTGGGTCCGGCTGACCAATCCCACCCCCTGAAATGCCCCGTTCCGCCCTCCCTCTCCGCCACACCTCACCTCTCCTCCGCGGCATCGATTGTCCCACGGCGCCAGAGGAGCGGCACAAGCCTCTCCGACGGCGCTGCTTACTTGTTCGGTGCTGCAAACGTGCTTTCTGGCACATTTGTGACACCTTAGACTGGCGGAGCAAATGTAAGGATTACACTTAGAATATAAATGCAATAAAAACAGGGTAAAGTTACAAATAAAACGCTTGCAGCAAGAAAACCAATCAAGGTGGGGGCGTTATAAAATGGGGGGGGGTTTGCCTGTGTTTTTATGTAAATCTTCCAGGCCGTTGATTTCTCCGAGAAGATCTAACATTGCTTTTCTTTTCCTATTTTTAATATAACTCATTTCTGAAATGAAATATCCCCCATAGGCCTTTTTGCTGTTTCATTATTGTTAATTGGTCGTTATGTTTTTATCTTTTACTCTTCTGCTGTTTTTACCACTTTTATTATTATTTATTGCTCTGCTGCTTTTAATCCTTGTGATTCTGTCTTATTTGACTGTATTGCATATTATTTTACTGCAATTTTTGTATTTTAATTCTTGTTGTTAGATGCTTTGGGTATCCTATGTTATGGGAGGGAAATACAGCATTTTTAAATACTGTATTGTCCCGAGTATAAGACGCACCTGATTATAAGACGCACCCTTAAAGTTTGGTGCTATTAAAAAAATCTAATTAAATCACTGGCATTAAATTGCAACAGCCTGATTATAAGACACACCCCTAGTTTAAAAACTTAAATTAGGAGAAAAAAAGTGAGTCTTATACTCAGACCAATACGGTAAATACAAATTCTACAATCCACTGCTTTCAATACATTCCACACGGTGGCCTGTGATAAAGCCACAGCAGGATTAGCTAAAAGATATTATTTTATCTTCAGTTTATTTTTTCCACTGAGACCTGCCCGCTTAGTGGAAGCAAGTTTAATTGCCATAATAGGGAGGTTGGTTGACTGTCAAATATTTGTAAAATAGTTACTAAATCCATATCCCCCCTCTGCCGAGACAAGAACATAATCAATACAAGAGTATGATTTATGACTTGAGAAAGAGAAGGTGCCCATCTTTGATACCCTGGCTGATCATTCTCCATGTGTCCACTAAATCATGAATCACTAGGAGTTACTGCCGACACATTTCTTTCAAAATAGGTCTTTTTTTGTACATTTTAGAATCATTGACTATATTAATATTAACTCGTAAAAACACTTCCCCCTTCTCTGAAAGTTGAGAGTATTTCAAAGGTTTCAGAAAGGAAATGCTAGTTGTCCCAGGTTGGGCCTGCACATTGATCTCATAGTTATTACCACCCCCTGGGGGTACTCTTAGCAAAAACATACCTCCCTTTTGGACAAGGTGGAGCAGTGTGTATGCAGATACAGTAGGACTGTAAAATCCAATCTCGTCATTAAGAGGATTGTCACTTTTCTCAATTTAGATGTACTTGGGGCTGAATATTGTTCATCAAAATAACTCTGACTTAACACCGGCGTTTTCTGATGTGTCTCTTCCTTAAAAACTATATCGATTAAGATGATAAGTTCTTCATATCAACTGGATTCCCTAATCCCTTTACATTAAGTGAATGTTTTCAGTTCTTCCATGTAATGTATGTATAGTAAAACCTGTATTATCTGCACACCAAGCACATCTGTACGATCTGTGTTGCAGAGCTTACTTTCTTCTGGCTAGTCACAGAGGGGGCAGCGACCTACAGAGGGTCTTGGAAGCGTCTCTCTTTTCGCCATGCCGCCTGCCCTGCCCTGAGGCTTGCCTGGGAAAAAAATTGAGTTTTCTGGAAATTAACCTTGGGAACTGGTTCCCTTTTGGTTTAACCTGGGTGGGAGAGATGTCTTGGTTTAAAGCTGTCTTTTGTCAGTGCAGGAGCGAAGGCGGTGGCTGCCTACCTCACTGCCTCCGTTAGCCAGCTCTTTCTCGAGGGTCCCGCCTTGTTTGGCCTTCTCTGCACTTGCTGGTCACCATTGTGGCTGAGGTTGCCTGCAACCACGATGGACAGTGCAGCTGACATCCGCACTGCCGAACAAACACCTGCCCGTCTTCTGCGCTGGGCGACTTGGAGGAGTGAGCAGCGGAGGGCATGGTGTGCCAGTTGAACTGAGCTGTGCTAACTGTGAGATGCTGAATTAAAACAGAGAAACAGGCAAAGTAGCCCAAGCCAGCTGGCGTGCGTGGCCATGATCCTATGCACACTTACTTGGCAGTAAAGCCTACTGATCTCCTTCATGGATCATTGCCTTGTCGTGGCGAAGGGGCTTGCGTAACTCAATGAAGCCATGAGCTATGCCGTGCAGGGACACCCAAGACGGACAGGTCGTAGCAGAGAGTTCTGACTAAAAGTGATCCACTGGAGAAGGAAATGGCAACCCACTCCAGTAACCTTGCCAAGAAAATCCCATGAACTGTACCAAAAGGCTAAAAGATATGACGCCGGAAGATGAGCCCCTCAGGTCGGAAGGTGTCCAATATGCTACTGAGGAAGAGCGGAGGACTATTCCAAGTAGACCCAGAAAGAATGAAGCGGTTGGGCCAAAGCCAATAGGACGTCCAGCTGTGGATGTGTCTGAGGTTGAAAGGAAAATCCAATGCTGCAAGGAGCAATACTGCTTAGGAACATGGAATGTGAGGTCTATGAATCAAGGCAAGCTGGATGTGGTCAAAAATGAGATGAAAAGATTGAACATTGACATCTTGGGAATCAGCGAACTAAAATGGACGGGCATGGGCGAATTTAAGTCAGGTGACCATCATATCTACTACTGTGGGCATGAATCCCTTAGAAGAAATGAAGTAGCCCTCATAATCAATAAAAGAGTGGGAAAGGCAGTACTGGGGTGCAACCTCAAAAACGACAGAATGATTTCAGTTCGAATCCAAGGCAAACCATACAACATTACAGTAATCCAGCGGTTCTCAAATAGTGGGGCGCGCCCCCCAGGGGGGGCGCGAGGCCCCACAAAGGGGGGCCCGACCACCACAGTCGCCCTCCGCACGCTCCGAGGCCGGCCCAGGAGCCGACCTCGGAGCGTCCGGAACGGCCGGCGCTCCAGGGCCTTCTGAAGGCCCAAGCGTCAATCCGGGTATTTTTGATGTTTTCGCTCATGCGCAGAGACGAAAACGGGTCTGCGCATGAGCGAAAACATCAAAAATACCCGGATTGACGCTTGGGCCTTCAGAAGGCCCTGGAGCGCCGGCCGTTCCGGACGCTCCGAGGACGGCTCCCGGGCCGGCCTCGGAGCGTGCGGAGGGCGACGCGAAGGGAGGGGGGCGCCACCCCCCAAAATCGGGTGACGGGGGGGCGCGGGGAAATATTTTTGAGAACCACTGCAGTAATCCAAGAGCTCACCTAAGCTGTTGTTACCCAGTGGGTCACCATTTGCTTTTAATTGTCAGCCCCCCTCCCTTCTCCTTGCACACTGCTTATTTGTGCACAGGCATCTTAAGGAGATTGGAGGAGCCATGTCAGCATCGAGAGAAAGGTAGAGTGAGTGGTATATGTATGTTGGTGATTGAGTGTGTATGGTTGTGGTAGATGGTAAGCGCAGGGGTTCTGTGAATGGTTAACCTTGGTCTCGGTGAGAGGGAGGCCTAGGGGGATGAGTGGGACCTCTACCCCGGTGAGAGGGGGGCAAGGGGTGTGGGGTGCCGTGACCCGCCCCTCAGTGAGAGGGAGGCGGGGGTTGCTGGACAGGAGTAATTGGGGTTTGGAGGGAATGCTTTTAGATACGGATTGACTGGAGAGTGAGGTGGTGACTGAGAGTGTGTGGTGAGTGTGTGAGAGTTTTAGGTCGTCTGGTCAGGAAGTAGGCTCCGCTGAAGGGCTATGTGTTTGACACCTCGAGGGAGCCTAGGGGAGGGGCAGGTGGCCACCATTAGCAGAGTGACGGGTCACGGAAGATATGGCGGTGGGGACTGGGCAGGCCGTTTCAGGAGAACGAGGGTCAGTCACAGGCAGACTGTCCCTCTTTCTGGCCCTTCTCCCATCCCTCTGATCCTTGGCGGTCTTGGCAACAGTCCCCTGAGTCTGAAACTGCTGCTCTTGAATGCCAGGTCAGTCAACAATAAAATCTGCTTAGTCCAGGATTTAATCCTGGATGAAGGTGCTGACCTGGTGTGTATTACGGAGACCTGGCTGGATGAGTCGGGAGGGGTAAGTCTCTCCCAGATGTGCCCGCCGGGTTTCTGGGTATTGCAACAGCCACGACTACAGGGGCGGGGAGGCGGAGTTGCGATAGTCTATCGTGATACCATCAGTCTCACTGGGTACCCTGTCCTGCGGTCCACTGGGTTTGAGTGCCTCCATGTCGTGTTGGAAGGGCGAGACAGAATAGGGATTCTGTTGGTGTACCGCCCACCATGCTGCCCAACAGTCTCCCTGCCTGAGCTGACCGGGGTGATCTCGGCGCTGGCGTTGGAGTGCCCTCGCCTATTGGTGCTGGGGGACTTTAATGTCCACGCTGAGGCCCTGAGGACAGTTGTGGCTCAGGACTTCATGGCCGCCATGGCAACCATGGGTCTGTCTCAGAGAATATCTGCCCCGACGCACGATGCGGGACACACGCTGGACCTGGTGTTTACTGCTGGGCAGGTGGATGGTGATCTGGATGTGGAGGAAATTAACATCACTCCTTTGTCATGGACAGATCACTTCCTGGTGGGATTTAGGCTTATCGCGGCTTGTCGCCTCCGCAGTGGAGGATGATGGATCCGGATGGATTCCTGAGGGCTCTGGGGGACTTTCCTGTTGACAGAGTCGGCGACTCACCCAGCGCCCTGGTTGACCTCTGGAATGGGGAAATGACCAGGGCCCTGGATCTGATCGCTCCTGAGCGTCCTCGACCTAGCCACAGAGTCAGAGCGGCCCCTTGGTTTACTGAGGAGCTGCGGACGATGAAGCGGCAGGGCAGAGGCCTAGAGCGACGGTGGCGGAAAACTTGCGCTGACTCCGACTGGGCACGGGCTAGAGCTCACTTCAGAGCCTATTCCGTGGCGGTGGAATAGGGCCTTCTCGGCAGTGGCGCCCCAATTATGGAATTCCCTCCCCCTGGAATTAAGAACGGCCCCATCCTTAGAGACCTTTCGGCGGGGCCTTAAGACATTTTTATTTAGATCAGCATTTGATGTCTGACATGGCGGGCTGGCTTTTTAACAAATCGCTTTTAACAAATGTAAATGTGGATGACCCACTGGGGCTGTTTGTTTTAATTGTTTTTAATTATTTTAATTCTTGATTTTAAATGTATTCATGTATTTTAATGTTTTTATTGTAAACCGCCTTGGTTGTCCTGGTGGGAGAAAGGCGGGGTAAAAATTCTATAAATAAATAAATAAATAAATAAATAAATAAATAAAGTGTATGCCCCAACCACTGATGCCGAAGAAGATGAAGTTGACCGGTTCTATGAAGACCTACAACACCTTCTAGAACTAGCACCCAAAAAAGATGTCCTTTACATCATAGGAGACTGGAATGCTAAAGTAGGAAATCAAGAAATAAACGGAACAACAGGCAAGTTTGGCCTTGGAGCGCAAAATGAAGCAGGGCAAAGGCTAACGGAGTCCTGTCAAGAGAACACGCTGGTCATAGCAAACACTCTTTTCCAACAACACAAGAGGCGACTCTACACATGGACATCACCTGATGGTCAATACCGAAACCAGATAGATTATGTGCTTTGCAGCCAAAGATGGAGAAGCTCTATACAATCAGTAAAAACAAGACCTGGAGCTGACTGTGGCTCAGATCATGAGCTTCTTATTGCAAAATTCAGGCTTAAACTGAAGAATGTAGGGAACACCACTAGACCAGTGAGATATGACCTAAACCATATCCCTTATGAGTATACAGTGGAGGTGAAGAATACATTTAGGGCATTAGACCTGGTAGACAGAGTGCCTGAAGTACTATGGACGGAAGTTCGTAACATTGTACAGGAGGCAGCAACGAAAACCATCCCAAAGAAAAAGAAATGCAAGAAAGCAAAGTGGCTGTCAGATGAGGCTTTACAAATAGCTGTGGGAAAAAAGGAATGCGAAAAGCAAGGGTGAAAGGGAAAGATATAAATAACTGAATGCAGATTTTCAGAGAATAGCAAGGATAAGAAGGCCTTCTTAAATGAACAATGCAAGGAAATCGAGGAAAACAACAGAATGGGGAGTACTAGAGATCTCTTCAAGAAAATTGGAGATATCAAGGGAACGTTTTGTGCAAAGATGGGCATGATAAAGGACAAAAAAGGCAGGGACCTAACAGAAGCAGAAGAGATTAAGAAGAGATGGCAAGAATACACAGAAGAACTATACAAGAAAGATCTTAATGTTCCTGATGACCACGCTGGTGTGGTCACTGACCCAGAGCCGGACATCCTAGAAAGTGAAGTCAAGTGGGCCTTAGGTAGCATTACTAACAACAAAGCTAGTGGAGATGATAATATCCCAGCGGAGCTACTTAAAATCCTAAATGATGATGCTGTGAAAGTGCTGCACTCAATATGCCAACAAATTTGGAAAACTCAGCAGTGGCCAAAGGATTGGAAAAGGTCAGTTTACGTTCCAATTCCAAAGAAGGGCAGTGCCAAAGAGTGTTCAAACTATCGCACAATTGCACTCATTTCACATGCTAGCAAGGTTATGCTCAAAATCCTACAAGCTAGGCTTCAGCAGTACGTGGACCGAGAACTACCGGACGTACAAGCTGGGTTTCGAAGAGGCAGAGGAACTAGAGATCAAATTGCCAACATGCGCTGGATCATGGAGAAAGCCCGAGAGTTCCAAAAAAACACCTACTTCTGCTTCATTGACTACGCAAGAGCCTTTGATTGTGTGGATCACAACAAACTGTGGCAAATTCTTATAGAGATGGGGGTACCAGACCACCTTACCTGTCTCCTGAGAAACCTGTATGCGGGTCAAGAAGCAACGGTTCGGACCGGCCATGGAACAACCGACTGGTTCAAAACTGGGGAGTACGGCAAGGCTGTATATTGTCACCCTGCCTATTTAACTTATATGCAGAGTACATGATGAGAAATGCAGGGCTGAATGAATCGCAAGCCGGAATCAAGATTGCCGGGAGAAATATCAACAACCTCAGATATGCAGACGATACCACCCTAATGGCAGAAAGTGAAGAAGAACTAAAGAGCCTCTTGATGAGGGTGAAAGAGGAGAGTGCAAAAGTTGGCTTGAAACTCAACATTAATAAAACTAAGATCATGGCATCTGGGCCCATCAAGTCCTGGCAAATAGAAGGGGCAGAAATGGAAGCAGTAACAGATTTTACTTTTTTGGGTTCCGAGATCACTGCAGACGGAGACAGCAGCCATGAAATTAAAAGACGCTTACTCCTTGGAAGGAAAGCTATGGCAAACTTAGACAGCATAATAAAAAGCAGAGATATCACCATGCCAACAAAAGTTCGTATAGTCAGGGCGATGGTGTTCCCAGTAGCAATGTATGGTTGCGAGAATTGGACCATAAGGACGGCTGAGCGCCGAAGAATAGATGCTTTTGAACTGTGGTGCTGGAGAAGACTCCTGAGAGTCCCTTGGACTGCTAGGAGATCAAATCAGTCAATCCTAAATGAAATCAACCCTGACTGTTCCCTGGAAGGACAGGTACTGAGGCTGAAACTCAAATATTTTGGCCACCTAATGCGAAAAGAGGACTCTCTGGAGAAGACTCTGATGCTGGGAAAAATTGAAGGCAAAAGGAGAAGGGGAAGGCAAAGGATGAGATGGTTAGACAGCATCACTGATGCAACGAACATGAAAATGAGCGAACTCAGGAAGATAGTGGAGGACAGGAAGGCCTGGTGGGATATGGTTTATGGGATCACGAAAGGTCGGACACGACTTAAGGACTGAACAACAACAAAGCCTACTGAACTCAGTGGGACTTCCTTTGAGTAAGCATATATAGGGCTGCACTTGGGAGAGATTTGTGAGGAAATACGACAACCCCCCCCCCCCCCAATATTGCCCCATGTGCAAATTCATTTCAAAACTCTTTTTTAAGAACGGGAAAAGATGCACTTAAGTGAGTCAAAATGAATCATCTTAAAACCAGCTGGGAGGAAAAATACATTTAAGTACTTTTTGAAGAGGAGAAAGGAGGGGGCTGCAGAAGGAGGCAAGTTCTACCCACAGCAGAGACGGGCAGCGTTGCACAGCAATCACAACACCGTCAAAGGACACAGCAGTTTAAGAGGTTATGGCAAGAGTCCCCCCCCCCCAAGGGGGCATAACCACCACCTGAAATCCCACAAGGTCGTCTGGAATGGAGCCAGGTGGAACTGAACAGAAATCAGGGCGCAGCCTGGTATACAGAGGCCGAAATCAAGAGCAGGGTGCAGGAGCCCTCAAGAGAAGGCACTGCACTGCACATCCCCTTGGCAGCTGAACCCTCCGACGCTCTGTGCAGGGGGGAGCAGGCCCTGCTTGGGGGGGCACACGTGCCATGCAGGTGTCACCCGACATCCACGCCAAGTGCCCAGAACAGCGACTGCACTAATCGGGTCTCTCCCCTCCCCTCCCCTCCCCCCCTTTGAGAACACACAAAGAGGCGTTTGTGCCAACAGCAGCAGCAACGTTTTCCACACAATGTTTTCCTCACATTCGCATCTTTCCAGGACGAGTCGAGAGCAGTGAAAGAAAGCGTCACCTCCAACCCCACGAAAATGAGCTGCCGCGCTCCAGTGCCTCAGTCCGGTGGCCCCCCTGACGTGCTGTGGGAAAGGAAAAGGACAGCTTCCCTCCCCCCACCGCCTCCTGAGGGCAAAGGGGTCAAGGCCTCCACATTATCATTTTCATTCAGGCAAAAGCTTTTCTTTGTTAAGAGGCAGACACAAACAAGCACGCAAGAAGGGGCAGCAGCTATCAAGAGAAATGGGGTGGTGGGAAGAGGGGCAAAGAAGATGCCATTCCTGACTGAGGACCAGTCAATAATGGGCACACCCTGCCTGGTCACAAAACGATTCATTTCGCTAACGCTTTGCCAACGAGAGTCAGGCTCTGTTGTAGGCCCCTTTCCGGCAGAGAAGCAGGCCGGCTGCGTGCAGCGGACAGGAAGCCGACGCAGGCGGGGCCAGGCCAGCCATCGACTCAGACTGGCAGCGGCAGAGAACAGCCTTTCCCAACCCTCCTCCTGAGATCCTCTGAAGCTGCTGTGACCTGGAGCTGGAACCTCCTGCCTGCAGCACCACCACTGGCCTCCTCTCGTCCCACTAGGAAACTGCCCAGCCCCCCCCCCCCGCCCTGTGAAAAGCCTGGGTTCTGCCAAGTCACAGCTGTGCCTGCCTGGAAGATCCATCCGGCCTGTCTTCATGCCCCCCCCCCCCCCGGCTTAGATACAGATGCCGCAGTCAGGGACGGCTCTTCTGCATTCACCTAAACGAAGGCAACGTGGGAAACACTCCCAAGAGAGCCGGATGCACAGACTGGGGTGAGAGGCTGGTCCCAAAGCTGAACCTGCACACGCCCCATTTCATAAGACACCAATCAGAAGCGAGCTGTGAAAACCACACACGTTTATTGCTGCCACAAGGGGTCTCCAGCCCACTCCACATCAGACTGCCCCCCAGAGAAGAGGCCCGGTTCAAAGCCTGCCCGTATTTGGCCCCTTGGCTGGTCACCGCTGCGCCGGAAAACCTCAGAGAAGCCCTTGCGTTGGAAGTTTTCGGAGGCCAGAATTTAGTCTGGAGTGATTAAATCATTTTTTAAAAACAACAACATCTCATTTTTAAATTTTGTTTTAAAAAGCCCGTGACAGAGACTGTGGGGAAATGCCGAGTCCCGTTTCCCAGAAGCGGTTGCCATCAGCGTTGGCTTTGTGTTGGCCTTTCCAGCAGAAGCCAGACCAAGTCCTCACTGGGACCTGAGTCTGTTTCTCTCTTGCTACGGGAAGCGACGGCCGAGACCACCAGTGGGCTTCTTGTTGTGTGGAACGGAGTCAACCTCCCAAGACCAGCCCAATCCTTTCAGAGCAGAGGCTGCAGTTCTCACACGGCAGAAAAGACAGCAGTCCATCAAGCAGGGGCAATGGACAGAACAAGCAGCCCTGGCCTGGACATCAGTCAAAAGAACAAGGAAGAGATTTTGTCCTCTACGTCTTCCCTGAAAGGAAAAAAAAAAAAAACAATGCTAACATGCTCCAGATCAGGGAAAACTGGTAAACACTGCAATATAAAGGCTCTAGTCCTCTTGAAGGAGCTTGTTGATATCCGCAGACGCTCAACACGAAGATTAAAATGCGTGCTCGTTCTTGAAGACTAGAAAACAACTGGCTCACTACAAAATGGAGGTGAGATGGAGGACCACCGCAAGGCAGGACTGGTGGCCAAAGTTCAGACATCTGCACCGCCCAGAGAACCAGAGGTTCAGAATGAGCTTCCCTTGATTCACGGCTCAACAGTTCAAGAGGGCGCAATGGAGAGCCGGCTTTCATTCACAATGAGTGAATCCTCACTGCTGATTTGGATAGTAGGGTGATGTCATTTCCTTCCTGTCCTGGTCTTATCAGAATTGATGGCATGGAGACTTCCAGGTTCAGTCCATCATGCCAGACTCTTCACCATATAGGGTCCTTCCAGCCAGTAGCCGATCTTCCTGTAGTAATCCCTGGTGCCCACACCTGCAGGCAAAAAACAAAAGGCAAATGTATCAGTAAATGCGGAGGCTACAGATGAAAAAATATCTGGAGTTTTTGTATTAAAACAAGAAGGTAAGCTTTCAAAAGATAAAGCAAAACATCCGAAAACAGAAGAACAGAAGGTGCTTTGCCACAGAAACACTCCTGCAATGTAGGTACCAAAATACCACCAGCAGATATGATCACCTGCAGCCAGAGATGGGTCCTCCTTTGCCCTGCCCCATCCGTCGACCCGTCACATGTCGTCCCTCCTCACCTTTTTTCCTGCGGCAGTCCTTGGCCTGCCAACCACAGGCCTCCTGCCCTACCCAGACTGCTTCCTGGTCCCTTCGCCATGACAATTCAAGCGCCACAGACTGTTCAGAGACATCCCAGCCCCTCAGTCAATGGCGAGGGATGTGGGGGCAGATGTTGCGAGAACTGCCAACCCCTTCTGAGCTGACACAAACAAGGAGAGATGCTACCTTAGCGGTCTGTGCCAGAGCCCCCACCCTCAGAAGGCTGGCAGGTGGGCATGAAAGACAGGTCCTTCCGCTGCAGTGCCCAGACGCTGCAACACCCACATGGGGAGCATCCCTGCCGAGTCGGATCCCTGCTTGCTTGTCTGTGAGAAGCCGAGGCCTCTCTCTGCCAGCCTTAGGGCAGCACCTTGGAACATGAGAGCTGGCAGCGGCTGTTTCAATTCTGATGAGGGGCGATTGCCCGATACCTTCAGGCGCACTTTCCATGATGCTTACATTAGAGATCCATAGTCTTCTGTTGTATTTCGCAATGCTGCTGCTGTTCATTGCTTTGGGTACCCCAACAGAAAAGGCATTGTACAAATGTTTGAAATCAATCCATAAATGACACTTTGCTACTCAACAATGACAGCTCTTGATTGGTTGGCTCTTTGGTGAGGAGTTGGAGGCCTTGGACAATCAAGGAGGAAAGCGATGAACCAAATGCAGCTAACCCAAATGCAGGCAGACAGGGGCTATTCTGGGACCTGGCTGCCTGGTTCTGGTTTTGCAAATACATTTTATTTTTGCTTTAAAAAGCAAGTCTTTATTTGCTTTGGCTTGTTCAAAGTTCTTGCAAAATTGAGGAGACCCGTTTGGGAGGCTGGGGCTTTACCCAGGGAAAGGGAACGAAAGTTCCCTTACCTCGAGGAGACCTCCAACCCCGCCCACTCTGCTCAGGATCCAGCGTTACCAGCGCCGGTACCGCTGGATCGCTGAGCAGAGCGTAGGGTAGGATTGGGCTGCAAGCTGCACATTCCAGAACTCAACCTTGGGACAGGCTGCCCTTATTTCAAATTAAATTCTACTAATTATTATTAGAAGATGTTTATTTCAGATCTTTTTGTAAACAGGGGAAGCACAGTGGACGTGATTTATAGAATACAGTTAAATGGGCCACTCTGACTGCCCGATTCCCCCCCTTCCCGTCGCCACCGTTTCCCACCAGCAAGCTGTCTGGTGCAGCTGTGGCCCCAAAGTCATTCAGGAGATATTGCCATCGCTCTAGGAAGTCAAGGAGACGCAACCGCTCCATCTGGAGGCTCCATGGGGGTGCTGAGGCTGGAAGCCTGACAGACACCTTGACCCTGTCCTCATGGCACCCCACCCCCACCCCCCAGCGAGCAGGAAAGCACCGGCCAACCAGCTGGCATTGATAGACTCCGTGCCTGCCGTCCCAAAATACCACTACAAGACTGAAGTGGAAAATGCAAGCATGACCTGCTGGCTGTTTTCAAATTCAGGCCATAATGTTCATCATCAGCTTCTCCTGATTCTGCAATGTGGTGTTTGATCTCACTGAGGAGGAGAACAAAGATATTCTTTACTTTACCTAACTTTTTACAGCAAAGCTTAACGTTTCTCCTATTTACAAACCTGATGGTGCTTCTCTCCCCCCCCCCCCATCCCCTGCCCTCAAACCGTCTTGTGAGCTGAGCTGCCTGTCAGGTGGCTGAACTGCAAGGCCCGCAATTCCGGGGTGCTGATCCCAGCCGCCAACAGTCGCCCCTACAGCCGCCTAGCAAGAAGGAACCCTTGCAGAGAGCTGCCCAGGGTGGCCGCAGGCTCTCCTGCCAGAAGGTCCACCGTGTCAGAGCAACACGCCGCACGCCCGGTCTTTCATTCCCGTGAGTAGCCTGCCAAATCCCTAACGCTCAGGCTGGCTTCCCACAAAGCCCACCAGTTCCGTGCCACCGCCTTGGATGCAGAACACGGATCCGTGGCTCTTCCGGAGATCTGATGCAAATGCCACCAGCTGTGCCCAGACGCGAAACCTGGAAAGCAGCTGGGGCAACTTCCCGGCAAGGGTGGTGCTATATCGGGTGACCCCGAGGCCGCCACCTTTTGAGGTTCAAGAGCAGGAAAGAGAGAGGCCCTCGGTCTTCCGAAAGGACCAGGCGCCTCGGACGGCATCGGCTCCTAGAGCCCAGCCTTCCTCGGCTGCCATGTGCGCTCAGGCATGCAACGTTCCTGGCCTGTGTCCATGTTAATTTTCTAGTTGATGGCGCACAAATCGAAATCCGGTCTGGGGGAAAGCTGATCAGCCTGCTGCGTGGTCATTAATTCACAGTGCAGGCCGGCAGCGAGCGCTGCAAGCCAGCCTCCCCATGCCGGCATCGTCCCCAAAACAAAGGCAAGGAAAACAGGGGTATCTCCCTCACCCCCAGGCCGCAAACCTCTTCCAACAAAGGAATGTGATCCCATCAGCTTTCAGCCTCGGCGGCGGGAAACCCCGCAGCATTCAAAGAGGACCCCCCCACCCCCTGCATGCACGGAATGGGGATTCAGAGAAACAGCTGTGCCCAGCTATAGGGGGCCTTGGCCAGGCTGAGCTGTGCTAACAGCTCCTTTCCATTTCCTCAGGATGGCTGGAGGGACTGGGCCGGGGGGGGGGGGGAGAACCAGCCATGCGAGGAGACAAGGAAAACGGCACTCCTGCCGAAAGACGGAATGGCCCCCACATTCTTATTTGGTCTAACACACTGGTCTTGATGCTGGTCTACTAATATGCCACTCATGCTGAAGGAGCAGAACATGAGCTGAAATGAGCATCGACTCATAAGAAACAGGTGGTTCAAAAAGGCAGCTCTGGCTCTGGAGACTGCTGGGGAGGGAGGGGGCTGTTTTCTGTCGCTACCAGCAGGCAGACCCACCTCTGGCCCCAAACAGCAAACCTCGGCCTATTGTGATTGGCCTCTTCACCAGAGAGGTTAAGGGCGGTCACACAGAGATGCATCTATAGTGCAAAACCAAAGGGAAGCTTTTGATGACGGCTCAGCAGCGCCTCCTCAGTCCTCCCTGAGCTTCCACAGGCTCAGCCCCCAGCCATGGAGTCGACCTTGAGCAGAAAGGAAGTGGTGCCCGCCCCCCCCGCCCCCGTCTGGGTCAGTGGATGGGGACAAACACGCTGAATCAGGCCAACAAGATGGCGGTACTGTTGGTGATCTGAGAGAGGGCGCTTAGCCCTGATGGAGGAGGCTTGCCCTGCCCCCTCAAAGGAGCTCCCCAATCCAGCCCGTCCCTCGATGCACAGGTGGCAGTGGTGGCAGTCAGGAGTGCTTCTCGTCAGCTTTCGCTGGTCTGCCAGTTGCAGCAGGCAGACGGTTCTGGCAGCACTCACCCACACGCCCCAGTTGCTGCCAGGATGGACTGCTGCAGCAGTCTGTAAGTGGGGCTGCCTTTGGAAGCAGCCTGGAAGGGCCAGTTGGCCCAGAATGCAGCATGTCCCAGGACTGCAGGCCAGGTGCCCGTCAACTGGAGCATCACCTCCAATCTTCGCTTGCAGGCACTGGCGACTTATTGGTTCCTGGGCTCAGTTGAAGGCACTGGCTTTAGCCTGGCCCAGACTGGTACATACGGCCTGGCTGGCACCCAAATCCCTCTTCTCTGTCCTGCCACCTGCTTTCTCAATGGTGGCAGCGAGACTCTGGAACGCGCTCCCTTCGGAGGCCATTTTTCAGGCACTTTGCTGAAAGAGTTTCGGTTTCAACAAGCTTATAATAGCTGAACTCATAAAGGAAGGTGCTCTGTCGTTTAATTGTATTGTTGTTAGTTCAGCTTTTTATTGTTTTATTTATAAGTGTTCATGTTTTTGGCCTTGCTTTTCTAGTCTAGTCTTTACTTTCACTGTAAGCCACTTGCCGTGTTTTAATTAACTGCAGTGTTCACAATGAGCTCCCTGGAGTCGCAAGGCTTCCTCCTCCATCCTCTCCTTTGCAACTGAGGGGAGAAGACTGGAAGCTTCTGTTCATGGTTTGTGGCAAATCTCTGTTTGCCATTTTGGGCAAACCCACCACACTATGTTTTGCATAAACCAGGATCAAGCTGAGGTTAGGAATCCTGGTTTGCAGGCAAACCACTGTTTGTGTATTCCATAGTTTGCTGGGTTTGCAAGAGATGGCAAACTATGGTTTGCCACAAGCAAGCCACAATCAGAAGCTTCTAATCTCCTTCCTTCAAATGCAGGGGAAAGGGAGAAAGAACTGTGCAAGCCTGAGGCTTGTATTCATAAGTGGCCGATACATTCTCACATCCTACGGCCTCTTAACTCTCCTTTTTGGGTATTCTCTAGAAAAGGTTAGATGGGCAGCTGCTGGTATAGCTCTAGCTACAGGGTTTCTTCTTGTCTTTGGGCAGAGGACTGGGTGAGAGGATCACTTCAGCTATGAGACAGCTATGCCCCCCCCCCCAAATCAGGAAAAGCTGCACACAAATGCCTCTGACTTCCTCCCACAGCATTCGCCAGCTGTGGTCTTGGCAGCGAGAGTGATTTCCAGCTGAGAGAGAGAAAGAGCCCAATCTGACATCTTCTAAGGCACAGGCGCGTTAAGAACTTAGAGACTGCCGAGGGGGTGAAATGCTTCCACGACGCCAGTCCGTGTATTTCAGGCATTCCACGCACTCCTCAAGTGCTGCCTCTTATCTGCTTCTCTTAAGGTTCAAAGGGTCAAACCTTTGCTGGAAATAACTAGTTCTTCAGCATCTTTGAATCAAGCTGAAAGAAAATCTGTTGCTGAAGTTAATTCAGAAGTCCAAACAGGAAGAGTATTGATGGAAGAAGGTTGAAGGGTGGGGAAGTTTTTTATGCCACTGCAAGGGCTGCTCCAGACGCCAAACCCCCCCCCCCCCCAGGTCGAGGGCCTGGGCTTGGCCTGCAAGTCCAGGGGGCAAAAGCCTTGAGAAAGCCAAACTCCTGTTTGCTGCCTAGAGCTCCATCGGAGATGAAAGATGGGATCTAAATGTAATCACAAAACCAAAACAAACTAACGTGCGACAAGAACACGCGTTGTCCCTAAAGGACCATAATCAATAACAGTGTAAAGAAAAATGGCAGACAAGGGGGAAAAAATGGAAAGGGCTAAAGTTTGCAAGCCCAAACACAGCATGGCCAAAGCTGCTACTGGCTTGTTTGGGTGTCATTGAAACTGGAGCTGGATAAAGCCCATAATAATACATGAGGTGGCCTTCTGCAGACCACGAAGAGCAGACTTGGTTGAATTCTTTTGTAAGCGAAGTTGGCCAGGCCACCAGTCAGGAGGCCCTGTTCTTTAGAGCCGCAGATGATTCTTCTTCAGAGCTGCAGTGCCCCACCCAAACCATCTTGGTAATCCATACACCAGCTCTGTAAGGAAGGAGGCACGATGATTTATCATCGGTACAGCTGGTACTGGACAAAGCTCCAAAATTCCCAATCCACTTCCAATCTAACACAGATCAGGGGAGACGGGAGTCGTATTATTCCCATATTCCAGACTTGGAGGGAGGAGGGACCACCTAAAGCACTCATGGAGAGGCAAGATTTGAGCACAGAGACCCGTCTTCAAAAGAAGAAAAGTCACCATATGTTGTGGTCAGGGAACAGATGAGTAGGAATTCACTGAAAGGAAGACGGGGAGACAATAGAAGGGAATCCCCAGGCAGAGCCACAGCCTCAAACGCATCCCTCCTCGCCCAGGTTAGACGCTGGTAACACACTTTATGTGAAGTAGCCACTGAAGAATGGCCGGAACCCTCAGCCGGTACAGAACTCTGAAGCGAGACGGACGGGACCCACAAGGCAGCTGGAAGAACCCAGCGAGGCTTAAACGCACAGATTGCCAGCATGTGCACAAGTTTTTTCTCTGCAAACTGAATCACCCAACAAAAATGGCTCCTTGCTCCAGGAGGGATATCACCAGTGGCACCAGGGATTGCTTCCCTCCGGGGGTAAACAACAACAACAACAACAACAACAACAGTATTTATATACCGCTTTTCAACAAAAAAAAGTTCACAAAGCGGTTTACAGACAAAATCAAATGATTAAATGGCTCCCTGTCCCAAAAGGGCTCACAATCTAAAAAAGATGCAGAAGAACACCAGCAAACAGCCACCAGAAAAGAGACTGTGCTGGGGTGAAAGGGGGCAGTTACTCTCCCCCTGCTAAACATAAGAGGAACACCAATTGAAAAAGTGCCTCTTGACCAGTTAGCAGGGAGTTAAACGAAAAGTTAAACGAAAAGCTTGGAGGAGGGGGATTTTCACTGAAACTGCAGTGCGGAGGGAAACCAATCCCCCAACAAGCCCAATCCTGACCAGACATTTGACGTGATACGCGGTTTGGCCCTCATCACCAGGCTATGCCATGTCTGTCATGCCAGATCCTGTTCCTCATTTCAGATGTCGGCAAAAGACAGTCTTAACTGATGTGCCGCCTTCCAGTCATGTCCTCCTGCTGCTGCTGCTGCGTGCTTTAGGGTTGCCTTTATGACCGGCTATTTGAATCCTTTGCCTTTGCAGAGAGACTGAGAGGCACTTGGGGGGCTCTCGGGTGGAAATGAACGGTGAGATACAAATGTTTTAAACGAACATGCCAAACACAAACCAGTTAATCGGAACTCCTCCAATAAAAGCCGTCTTTCCTTCCAATTAACAAAACAGGGTTAATCTTCCTTAATCTAGAAGAGTTAGTCCTGGCTATTTTTATTCACAATGAAACCCTACAACAGAGGAAGCTGAAAATCACACTAGACTGCATTTTCCAGGTAGCAGCTGGAAACCACTTTTTCTTCAAAGGTTCTTTATTAGCCTCTCTTTCGCGTCCTTAGCGCCAAGCTTGTCGCTCCAGTGCTTTAAAAGAGAGAGGAGCACAATCCAAATGAGATTTCATGCTCATACGTTCCATACATGGCAGAAAACACACACCGCCCTCACACCGCCCCCGTTCAGAGACAACGTTCCCTTAACTGACACTCATTTTGAGACATCTTCAAATTGGCGATATTAGCATTATAATGAGCCCTTTTGTGGTTTCTTTAATCATTAAAGAGAAGAGAAGAGCTATCCAATTCCATCCAATTCATTTAGATACAGGCTCAAATTGGCATCAGCAACAGAACTGGCCCTTTTGTTAACAGATCCTCTACCTTTACTGTCACGGCCTGCTTTTTAGCAGAGGGGAAACTGTCACCTTTTATCCCCAAGAAAAAGGTGGGGTGGAGGGAAAGAGAATGACTGAGTACCCTAATAACTGAAAGATGGAACTTGCAGAAAGAGGAACAAGAAGTTCTTCAGCACTCACAATAGTCCTGCCGCCCTGCCCCTTGAAAAAGCATTCAGGAAAAATGTACCTCTACTCAAACAGTAGCCTTGCTCTCGAGCACGCGGCCCTGTCGCACAAGCACAGTTTCATCCAATGAAGTCAACTGGCAGCAGATCCTGAAGATCGACCGACAGGCAGGAGAAAAGTTCTCCTTCACACAAGTCACAGTTCGTGTATGGAACCCGCAACGCCGGATACGGCTACGGCCACCAACCCAGATGGCTTCAAAAGGAACATAAGAACATAAGAAGAGCCCTGCTGGATCAGGCCAAAAGCCCATCTAGTCCAGCTTCCTGTGTCACACAGTGGCCCCACCAGATGCCTCAGGGAGCACACGAGACAACAAGATACCTGTGTCCAGTCGCCACTCCCTTGCACCTGGCACAGAGAAAACCCACTTCTAGAAAAACCAGGAGGTTGCTTATGGCTTGTAACCTGTGATGGTCTTTTCCTCCATGAATTTGTCCAAACCCCTTTTAAAGGCATCTAGGCTAGGTGCCATCACCACATCCTGTGGCAAGGAGTTCCACAGATGAATCACACGCTGGGTAAAGAAATATTTTCTTTTGTCTGTTCTAACTCTCCCTCCACTCAATTTTAGTGCGTGTCCCCTGGTTCTGGTGTTGTGCGAGAGGGAGAAGAATTTCCCTCTATCCACTCTCTCCCATCCCATGCATAATTTTATAAGTCTCAATCATGTCCCCCCTCAGGCGCCTTTTTTCTAGGCTGAAAAGCCCCAGACGCTGTAGCCTTTCCTCGTAAGGGAGGTGCTCCAGCCCACAAATCATTCTGGTCGCTCTTTTCTGCACCTTTTCCAATTCAACTATATCCTTTTTGAGGTATGGTGACCAGAACTGGACACAATACTCCAGAAGTGGCCTTACCATCGATTTGTACAAAGGCATAATGATATTGGCCGTTTTATTCTCAATCCCCTTTTTAATGATCCCGAGCATGGAATTGGCCTTCACAGCCGCCGCACACTGGGTCGACACTTTCATCGACCTGTCCACCAGCACCCCAAGATCTCTCTCTTCATCCGTCACAGACAACTCAGAACCCATTAGCGTATATGTGAAATTTTGGTTTCTTGCCCCAATGTGCATCACCTTGCACTTACTTACACTGAAGCGCATCTGCCATTTTGCTGCCCATTCTCCCAGTTTGGAGAGATCCTTCTGGAGCTCTTCACAATCCCTGCTGGTCTTCACCACCCGGAAAAGTTTAGTGTCATCCGCAAACTTGGCCACCTCACTGCCTATCCCCGACTCCAGGTCATTTATGAATAAGTTGAAAAGCACCGGTCCCAAGACCGATCCTTGGGGCACACCGCTTTTCACCTCTCGCCACTGTGAAAATTGCCCATTGACTCCCACTCGCTGTTTCCTGGTCTTCAACCAGTTCCTAATCCACAAGAGGACCTGCCCTCTTATTCCCTGACTGTGGAGTTTTCGCAGGAGCCTTTCATGAGGGACCGTGTCAAACGCCTTCTGAAAATCCAGATATATAATATCCACGGGTTCGCTCGCATCCACAAGCAGACGAGATACGTTCGCTCGTGGAGGAGGAGGAGAGCCGTTTTGGCCCCTGGCGGGTCGCTTGATGGCAGGGTATTTCTGCGAGAAAGACGGCCCATTTCATGGGGAACCAGTGTTCCCTTGTCTGTCTGAACGGCAGTCGCTCTCCGTATTTCGGGCACACGTCTTTCCACTGCCTGCAACCCAATTCTTTTAAAGGTGGACATGCTGGGGGTTGCACCCGAGACCACCTGCTCTACCACGGAGTGAAGGCCCCTCCCCCAGCCCCAAGGGCTGCTCTCAGCTTCTGGCACTTCCCAAAGCCTCCACTGTCGACCCCTTTTTCCTTCTGTCCCCACAACAAAGGTGAGCTCAGTGCAGATGTGCTTACGAAGAAGCAGAGCCGCTTTGCTGGCTATACCTGAAATCACGGCAATCTTCCAGGAACCGTGCTCTTCCCGGGCGATTCTTTCGGCCTCCTCCATCAGCAGCATTCCGAATCCCTAGAGGAGGGACATCAAAGGGAGGAAAATGTAATCGCATTCAAAACACAAGGAACGGGCAACAATGTAGGAATTAGCAGACAAAGCTTTTCAATAGGGTGGAAGGTGGCGGTGCCGAGTGAGAGCTTGAGTACTTTGGAAAGAAAGTGTCTAGAGCACCAAAACATTTTCTTCTTTCTGCATGGCGGAACTATCTGGAGATGAGAGCTACACCAATTCTGTTTGAAAAACAGAAGGAGCTACTGTATGAAGCCTTGTATTGCTACGCACACCACTACTTGCACTGATAATGGAGTCAATACTGTTTTACCACATGCATTTTACCCACATCTACCTACTGAAGGCAGCAATCCTATACAGGCTTACCTGGGAGTAAGCCCCATGGAAGAGAGTGGGATTTTCTTCTAAGTAAATATGTATAGCATTGTGCCGTCAAGCAGTCCTGTAGCAGGCAATGTAATTACAACCATCAGCACACACACTGTCCCAGACATGATTTTGCTTTAAAAATAAATGTTCTGTTTTATGAATTTCTCTTCTCATTGTTGATCACGACGAGTCTATCATCTTACACTGGAGAGAAACTGAAGCTCAGAAGGCTCTAAGAGCACATATTGTGACACAGCACACAAAGCTGCCCTTAAAGCCCCGAATGGCTTGGGACTGGCGTACCTGAAGGCCCGTCTCTTCCCCCATGAACCTGACCACAGCCTGCAGGTCTGGGGCAGGACCTTCGCATCCGTGACGCTTGGGCCGTGGCATTCCTTGCCCCCGAGGTCCAGGGGATGACTTTGCTGGGCGCATTCAGGTGTCAGGTGAAGCACGTTTTATCGGCTACGGGTTTAGGTCTGGCTACTGTTCAGCATTGCGCTATGTGCTTTTAATTGACTGTTTGACGTCAGCTGCCCTGCCCATTCCTATCTGGAATGGACGGTGCAGGATAGAACACTTTTATACATACATAAAACAAAACATATCAATTTCTGGGGTACTGTTGCTTGTCTCAGTAAAATATTCCTTTCGCCCGCATTTGTGCGTCACAGGCCCAAGTCTCCATTTCCAATCTATTTCAATTTGTTAGCTCTGGGCTCTTTTCAATTGATTTTCTCCCCCCCCCCCCACCTTCCACACACATCACCTACTTTTCCTCTCTCGGCTTCTGAAATTTCACTTCCAGGAGGTGTGTATTCATTTTCTCCCCCCCCCCCCTTTACCACAGCTGCCTGGGGGCCCAGGGCCATTATCATCAAGCAGCCGCCGCATTCTAATGCACAGAGAGCCAACAGAGACGGCGGCAGAATAGCGAACTTCATCCAAGACAGCAGCCCCGAAGGTTTCAGGGTTAAGAGCACACACCGATCGTTTCGGATTCCAACTAAAAGCCCCCATAAGGCCAAACGAGGATCATATTCGAGCAGTAACAACTTGGGTTGTCACTGTCAGCATCTTATATTTATTTATTGACATTTAATTTAGCTGAAAAGCAGCAACAAAAGGAAGATGCACCGCTCATACAGCAAGCTACTGAGAAGTGGTGTGCTTTGAGCCCTGGAAAGGCACTACTCCCCCCCCCCCCCCATACAACAGCACATTTGTAGCCCAATCCTGTCTAGCTAGGTGTAGAGCCCACGCTGCATCCTAACCACATGCGCTGGCATGGCTGGACATTTGTCTCCTTACCGCGAGTAGAAGAGGCTCAGCTGCCCCGATGGGTCTACTTGAATGTGCGCCAGCTATTTTGCCGGCATACATTCTAGTGGGCCACGTAACAGCGGTCAGGCCCAGGAAAGGGGATAGAATTCGGCGGAGGAGGCTGCTGCCGATCCCTCTCCCTTCCCGGGCCCGTTCGACCAATCCCAGCCCCCAGAATGCCCTGTTCTGCCCTCCTCACACCCCTCCGTTACCTTCCCCAGTGGGTGCAGTGTTGTCTCTGGAGTGGGGAGAGTGGCGCTGGCACCACTTTATGGCACGTTTGCGACACCCTAGGCTGGCGGAGCAGTGCTCCGCCGGTCTAAAATGTAGACTGCCAGTCAGAGTAGACAAGACTGGTCCAGCTCAGTACAACGCCGCTTCTGATGCTCAGATGCCTTCAGCCCCCTAACCTCTGAAGGCAGGACCTCTATCTCAAAGAAGAGGTCGGTTTCTATGAGAGTATGCAGGCCCCCAAACACCCTGGTCCCAAGCCAGATGGGTCAAGCAAGCCCAGCATCTGCACTGTACTGAACTATATACCGGAAAACATAAGAACATAACATAAGAACATCAGAAGAGCCCTGCTGGATCAGGCCAAAAGCCCATCTAGTCCAGCTTCCTGTGTCACACAGTGGCCCCACCAGATGCCTCAGGGCAAACAAACTGATATCAACAGTAGAAGAGAATGTTCAGAATGGCGAACGCCAGTTCACCACCTGACGTCTGTGCTCTGCTTCAGCTGAATTTCCCAAATAGTCTCTGGAGCAGCGCCACACACAACGTACAGCATTGCAGTCATCCAACCTGGACGACTGGAGAATTTAAGATACTGATGTGGAAGAGGAACACAGTTCTGGCCTCTCTGACACCGAAGTACCAAACGACTTGGCTATCCCAGCATGGGCTGATGTTGCTATGCCCACTTAGAGCCCTCCTGTTTCTTTAGGCTGCTGTGTGAACGAAGCATCGTCAGGACGAAAACAGCGCAGCGTAGTCGAGAAAAGGGTCGGGCTCATAGGGAGGGCTGGCAAGGAGTCCTGAAGTAATAGCAGCTCACAGGTAAGGCCCTTTTCTCTAGGTTCCCCCCCCCCCCAATGCCAACTGATGCTAGGTTGGTGGTGATGGAGAAACAGGCCTTTGAAGGCCTGATGGAGGGAGCCCGGTTGATAGACCTCCCTCCCTACCTTTGAGAACCAATATTACATGGTTTTTCTTCACCCAGGAATTTTAACTGAGCATATCATATGGCTTTGTTTTCATTTTGAGTTATTTCAGTCAACCAGAGTTTGCTACTTTGCTATTTTAGTATTTGTGTAGGATTAAAATATATTATTTATTGTTATGTTTTTGTTTTATGAGTCACCAAAGAATTTTGGAGAGGTGGGATACAAATGTATTAAATAAATGTGTACATACCGTAAATGCTATTTTTATACAGCTCCCTGAAGTGCACTTTGACAAGGATAAACTGCTTGCCCCACCCCATCCCTCAAAATCCCAGAGGGACGGAGATTTCATACTGTGTGTGCACATACACTCACACACGGTCAATGTAAATGCTATAAAAAGTGCAGTCGTGGCTTCCGTGGCTGTGGATACCTGATGCTGGAACTTGGAGGGGTCTCGGCTGCTTACAGGGACCACGCTGCCGTACACGTGGAGCTCTCGGACCACAGACACGCCTCCCTTCAGCTCGGGCCTGAACGTCTCCTCCGAAGACTTCCGCAAACGCAGCAGGCCGATCAGGATGTCTTGCTCAGGATCCTCATAGGACAGGAAGGTCTCCCAGCCTCCGGTGGCCACATAATCCCTCCGAATCAGCTCAACCTGTTCTAGGAGAAAAAGGCCAAGAGGCCAGTGAAAGTGATCAGACAGCAGCAACAAACCGTAATTAGAATTGTACAACACTCTGAAGAAGCCAAAAGCAATTTCACAGCAATGCAGTGGATTGTTTGTATTGGGGAAAAGAAGAGTGAGAAACGGTTTCCCAAAGTCTACCTTAGCATAGATGGGTTTTTAGCAGCATCAGACAAGAGCTGGAGGTGTGATTATTGTATTTTCACACAAGTCAAAACTGCTGTTGAACTTCAATGAGAATGCTGATGACAGGTGGAAGGATATTCCAGTGAAAGGGAGCCCTATGGGACCAGGGACACAGGCAGAGGAGGATAGTGAGGCGGCCAATCTCAGGCAGAAGAAGAAAGGAGGAGGAGAAGAAGAAGAAGAAGATTGAAGAGGAAGAGCATGCAGGGAAATAAGATACCATGAAGGCATCTGAAAGCAACTTCAGGGAGCTTCAAGAGACGATGAGGAAGCCAGCAAAGAGAACAGGGCAAGGACGTCACTCGGTTCAGGGATGAGCAGAGAATATCCAACGAGCAACAGCCGTTCACACAGAATGAGGAGGTCAAAAAGCAGGAAGGTCGGCAAGAAGAAAGAGACATCAGGCTGCTTCGAAGGGATGCCGGTACCCAAGCCATGCTGCGCGTGCTCCCCCCACATGCGCGTTTTTGGATCTTTGACCATGCATGACGTGGCCTGGCGTAGGCACTCGACAGACTGGCACAACGTCACAAGGGGAAGGGAACAGCAGAGGGCTTCATGCTCAAAGATGCTGAACAAGGAAGTGTTCATAAAGGGTCCTGTCGCCTGCCACTTTCCTCCCTTCCGGAAATGACCCTATGGCTGTAGCCTCATTTCCTGGACTGTTCTGAAGAAAAACAATGGTGACCTGCACAAGCCAGCGGCTGGCCGCAGAGGAGCAGCAGCAAAACTGTTTCAGAAGTGATCCCAGCAGGCGCTTCCCTCTCCTATCAGTACTGCAAGCACACACACACACACACACACACACACACACACACACACACACACACACACACACACATGGGGTGTTGTAGCCCATGTACAGCCGAGTGTGTGTGTTAACTGTGCGTGCGCGCGCACCCCAAGTCTGCCATTGCGGCTGCAGAGATGAGTTTCAAAACCACCACTGATGAAATCTCAGAAGCCAGAGCTGGGCAAGACTCTCAAAAGCCAAAAGATTTTTGTATTTTGTGCTGCAGAATTGAGTCTCTTCTCTGAATGGAAAAGGGGAAGGAGCTCAGCAGACAGGCAAATATCTTTTATTTACATAACGTTCAGAGGTTGCAGGACATGGATTTCCTGGGCAAAGATATTGGATGAAGTTGATGTAGAATTCAGGTTCCTTTTGGGCAGAGAGCCACATCTCTCCATTTTCAAAGCAAAGGATGAATTACGGCAAGCAAGAAGTCCCACCTGATAGGGTCTCACTTTATGATGAATCTCTTGTATTCCAACTTCTCTTGTCCTCACATCACGGCACTAGGTGGGAAAAACAAGGGAGAGAGACAGACAACAATTACACAGGAAGACAGGCTAAGAGACGCTGCACCTTCCACCTCCTCCAGGGTTTAAAATTGAGTGGGAATAGTCTAAACCGAGAGATTTCAAATGGAGAAGCTTCAAAATAAAAATGCTTGCTGACCCATTCCTAATCCCCCCCCCCCCCAGAAGAAAGAAAAAGGCATGGAATACAAATGACATGCTGACAGAAATTGGCTACCCCACATGAGCCGTATCTCAGGAGAAAATGGACCATTTCATTTACAAACAGAGAGGCTGAAAGGAGAAGGAGATGCTAATTCCAACACAGAACACAGCTCCAAAACATAGACGCGGAAGGTGGGAGCAGCTCATCTATTGCTGAGCATCAGAAGCTCAGCAGGTCAGTCCTTGCTTGGCATGCAGAAGGCCCCCGGTTCAGCCCCTGAGCTCCAGGGAGGGCTGGAAAAACCCTGGTCTGAAACCCTGGAGAGTCACCACTAGTCAGCACCAACAACCCTGAGCTAAGCAAACCCAGGGTCTGACTCCAGAGACGGTACCAGCTCCATATGTGTCCACTGGGGTTTGCTGGCAGATGCTCCAAGCGCCCCTGTTTCGGGGGGGGGGGGATGACCCACTGTTTCAGCTCCACTTCCTGGCATCTCCAGGTCGGGCAGAGAAAACCGCCTGCCTGAAGCCCTGAAGAGCCGCTGCTGGTCAGCCCACAAGACTGCGAGATGTATCCGTGGCCTGACTCAGCAGAAGGCGGCCTCTTCATGTTCTGCAGAGAAATGCATGTTCTGAGCAGGTCATTTCAAGATGTGGGAAGGAGCTTTTAATGACAACACATTCAGGGCAGACATTTTACGTGAGCAAACCAGAATGCAGGATAACATTTGAGAGATCTTCTGCAGAAAAAAATAGGGAAAGGCTGGGTCTACAGACCGCAGCGGAGGCTAATCTTCAAATTGTGTCAACAGAAAAAAAACAACCACCAGGGAGTGATTCTCCTACTGTGCCATCTGAGCAGAGTGACAGGTCACCAAATCACCCTGGAGGACCCAAGAGCCTGTGGAGTGGGCTCCCCTCCAAGGGCAGGGGTGAAAAATGCTCTCTGATGTATCCACAGGTCAATTCTGCCGGTGCCTGGATGTGGTGTGTAGGGCCAAATCTAGGCACCGGCAGAATTTTTTTCTTCCCATCACAACCAGGGGCAACAGCTGTGCTGACCGATGCAACTTGGGGCTGCAGTTTGTTCAACTTTCTGGAATAGTCTTTTGGCTGTGCTGTTAACTGCACTTACACCGCAAGCAACCCTGAGATCCCAGAGCCCTCGTTTATTATTTATTTACTTATTCGGTTTTTATGTCGCCTTTCTGCCTTGGCGTCTAAGGTGGTTTACAATTCTAAAGAACTGAACAAAGGTGTTTTCAGCAAGAGGGCTTGTTGCAGGCCACTGGTGATTCCTCCGTCAGGAGTGGGCAGTTGGAACTCTCATGGCTTTGCCACTTCAGGACATGGGGATTTTAAGCAGCCCCTTGGAAAGTGGGGAAGGGGATGCCCCCCCCCCAAAAAAAACTGGTCCTCTCAGGCCAGCGCTGCTCTCTATAGGAGATGATGCTGTGAGTTCCCTCTGGCCTGGGCTCTCTTCCTCCGAGTCCAGCCCTACGCCTGGGAGAAAAGTCGACTTGCAAGCGAACTTGCCAGTGAACCCAGCCAGAGCCGCCCAGTAGCAGAACCACCACTGTGCAGGCAGAAGGTCCAGATGACCTTGCTGGGTGACCTATGTCAGGAACTGGACAGGCAAAGAGTGTCCTGTTGGCTCCACGGGACCGACCTCTCAGCAGTTTCTGACACCATCAACTAGGTCATCCTTTTGGACCACCTTGCCAGGTTGGGCACGTTTTCTGGTTCTGCTAACGTCCATGAAACGGCTGGGGAGGGGTCATCAGGGAACACGGGGTTGGGCGTCACCAATATACGTGGATGACACCCAGCTCTGGCTCTCTCTTTCCAGTCCTGACCCAGTGCCTGGTCTTAGTAGTGTCCCGGAAGAGGACAAAGAAGCTGAAATTAAATCCAGGGAAGACAGAGGTGCAGCCAATGACCTGGTTCCTGAACCGCCATCTCCTTCTTCAAGGGGCAGCAGCGCTCTCCTTGAAGGAGCAAGTCTGCAGGTTGAGGGAGCTCCAGATCAGGCACCGACCTTGGATCGTCAGCTGTTGGCCATAGCGAGGGTGGTCTCCAAGCCGCTTGGGCTGGTTTGTTAACTGTGCCCATTTCCAGATCAGACAGACCTGGCTACGGTTATCCATGCACCGGTAATGTCCAGTCGTTCAACTATGCAGGACTGCCCTTGACCGGAAACATCCCCTGGCACAGAATGCAGCCCTGAGATTCCTTACGGGAGCCAAGGGTCACCATCACGTTATGCCCCTTCTAATTCACCTACAGTGGCTGCCTGTATGTTTCTGGGCACAAGTGCTGGTATGACCTATAAAGCCCTAAACTTTGCAAGACCCACACTCTTGAAAGGCAGTCTCCTTTGGTGCGAATCTGCGTATCCGGTGAGGCCCTGTGGCGGAAGGAAGCCATCACCTTTGGAAGTCTGACTATGGCAACCCTGACCATGGAACCCTCTCCCCCTGGAACTGAGGCGACCCCCCTCCTTGCTGGTTTTCCATAGGGGTCTCAAGACTTCCTTTTAGTCTGCCCGGCTTTCAACTAGGGCTTCCTCTGTGGGTGTCTTTGGTGCAGAAAAGAGCGACCAGAATGATTTGTGGGCTGGAGCACCTCCCTTATGAGGAAAGACTACAGCGTCTGGGGCTTTTCAGCCTAGAAAAAAGGCGCCTGAGGGGGGACATGATTGAGACGTATAAAATTATGCATGGGATGGAGAGAGTGGAGAGAGGGAAATTCTTCTCCCTCTCCAACAACACCAGAACCAGGGGACATGCACTAAAATTGAGTGGAGGGAGAGTTAGAACAGACAAAAGAAAATATTTCTTTACCCAGCGTGTAATTCATCTGTGGAACTCCTTGCCACAGGATGTGGTGCTGGCACCTGGCCTAGATGCCTTTCAAAGGGGTTTGGACAGATACATGGAGGAAAAGACCATCACAGGTTACAAGCCATAAGCAACCTCCTGGTTTTAGAAGTAGGTTTTCTCTGTGCCAGGTGCAGGGGAGTGGCAGCAGGAAACAGGTTATCTTGTTGGCTGTGTGCTCCCTGAGGCATCTGGTGGGGCCACTGTGCGATACAGGAAGCTGGACTAGATGGGCTTTTGGCCTGATCCAGCAGGGCTCTTCTTATGTTCTTATGTCTTTCTTACAGGAATTCACGGAAGGCAGCTTCACGTGTTGTTGTTATAGCTCACCTTTGGGAGAGGGGGGCCAAAGCAGAGGTTTCGAAAAACTAGGTAACACGGGGGATTCAGATGCGATTTACCTCTGTCCCCAGGTCCTTCATCCTGGCCAGGGCGAGTTCCCGCAAGTTGCCATGCTCCACTCCAGAACTGACGAGAGGCATCGGGATATCCCTGCAAGCACAGAGACAGAAGGACCCCTCAGAAAACCATCCACAGACTTCCGCAGCAGCAGAGGCAGCTAGACACAGGAAGAAAGCCGCAGCTGTCCGCTCCCCGGGGCAGGCAGGCAGGCAGGCAGTCTTCCACAGTCTCTGCATCCAGCCTGCAGAGCCAGGGCCATTCTTCGCCCCTCCCTGCCCCTTTAAACAACCAGGTGTAACTCTTAGGGTTCTGACCAGGGGTCCGCAACTCTAATATGGGAACAAACATGTCTTAATGTAACTGGTAGTCAAACGTTTTGAACCTGGAGCCGGCTTTCTGGAACCCCCCACGTCAGGTGCAAGGCTATCCATGTGCTCAGAGTCTTTGCCTGGCAACCCCCTCCGACAGGTGCTCCAGAAAGTGGCCCCTGCTTACCTGCCACTACTGGAGCAGTTGTGTTGGAGGCGGCGGCGGCGGCAGCAGCAGCAGCAAGGGGAGGCGGAGAGAGGCAGCAACACCGCTGCCTCTCTCCCTGCTGCTCCCCAGCTGAAACGCCGGCATGCTCTGCAGAGGCATGCAAGCCAAGAAGAGAGCCTTCACCTGGGCAACGGCCTCGGGGGGGGGGGGGCACACAGCTCCAGCAGCCCCTCTAAGCAACCATTCAGGGCGTACATCAAACTTTTTTCCTGCAGCTGCCAGGGCTCATCAAGACCTCGGGTCAGGAAAAGTGCAAGTGTTGTGCCACTGAAGGCCTAGTGGGCAACCCCCCCACCCGAGGGTCTTTTACGCCTCCCAGTTTGGGAGACACTGCGGGAGAGCTACGAAAGGACTAGAATGACACACTTTTCATATCCAACGGGGAAGCTGCATTTCTACGGCAGGTAAAGGGAGCCCCTCTACCCCCGCATCTCTATGGAAAAGACCCCTGTGCCTGGCGTGGGCTGTGCTCCAAATGGTTGTAGCTGAGAAAGGGAAACCTCCATTTAAAACCAAACGGACAGTATTTCCTGGACTGTCCCCATGTCAGGCTGCAGACGTGTGCTCTGCTCACTGCGACGGCCAGTCTCTCTCTCTCGCGCTCTCTCCTTGCACAGGCAGTCAGGGGCCAGACATTCAAGCATCCAGCAATTTCTGAACCAAAATGAAAAGCATTGTTCGGGTCATCAAAGCACGGTCCAAAAGAGTTCCCTCCCGACAGTTCGCTGCCACTTGTGGGAAGCATTGTCAAAGCCGGTAGGGAGATCTAAAACCTTCGTTCCAACAGCAGCAGCAGCAGCAGCAGCAGCAGCAGAGTGAGACCATCCAGGCAAGACTTTACTGCTACATTCTCCATCGGGCAGGAAGAGTCCAGTCTGGACTGATAGCGGGGGATGGGGGACGGGACACAGAGAGGGTAGAATGGCCTAACATCATCACTGATTGTTTAAAAACCCACAACAGCCAAGGCCCAGTGGGGATTTAACTGTCGCACCTCCTGCTCTTTCCTGGATCCACTCTGCTGCCTGTCCCTCCCTCCTTGCAACCTCATCATCATTAGCTTGCGAGTTAATTTATTCCGCAGCTTCTTGGAGCAAATACAACCTCCTCCTCCTCCTCCAATCGACAGAGACTAACAGTCTTCCACATGACAGCAATGACAGTCAGTCGCCACTTCTCCCTCTGGTCTGGAGGACAGGCGGGCAGAGACGGCAGCCTCCACCAGGGCATGTGAGAACACAGGCAGGCAGCCGGCCGGGTGGCCGGCAGGAAAGCGCCACTTCTTTCCAATTACCACGGCACTCCAGAGGGCCAGGCTGCTGCTGCTGTTGCTCGGTTCACAATGGGGATGCCGAGAAAGCCACTCTGGCGCCGTGGCGGTCTCCAGCGTGGTGCGCTTGCTGTCTCCAGCACTGCGCCACGGCACAGTGGAGCGCCTGAAGGCACGCAGGAGTAGCCATCTGCTGGGAAACGTAGCCAAGGAACCCGTTGCTCCAATGTGTCGGGAGGGCGTGTGACTCACAGCTCATCAGCATATTCATTTGCGCAACTCCAGAGAGACCATTTGCAGCAGCGACGTAGGCAGAGGCAAGCCTGCTCCTTCTGTAGCATAAGGATAACCTTGGCGTTGTCTTGATCGGATTCCCTCAAGGGCACACAGACGAGAATGTCACTAGTAAAGACCCTGACATGGCTACGCCTCCATTGCCAGACAGCAATGGCTTTGTTTGAAAGACCCCCAACGCAGCAGCAAGCAGTCAGGCGTTGTGCTGGGGAGGGGTCACAAACAACCCTTTATGGACAGCGCCAGATTTGCACCTTCATGCAAACACTGAGCACCAGAGCGATCCATAGCACTGAGCTTCGGAGACTGGCAACACTTGGGTTTGAGTACCAGCTCACTCACAAGGCTTAACCGTAGTTCACTTTATTTGCCTGCTGCTGCTCTGTATACAAAAATGCTCAAAGCCGTTTACAGCAAACAAAATCAACCCTACCTCACAGGGTTGTTGTGAGAGCAGCCAGGGAAGCAGTGCTGAGATGTCAGTCCGGCTGTTCCATCATTGTCTCAAGCTGACTGTGTGTCCTGAACGGCTCCCAAACCACCCTCTCCTTGCGGGTTTTCCTCCTCCGCCGACAATGCTGCCCTCCACTCTCTCAAAGCCTTCTCTTCGTCGTCTTGGACTCCTCTCTCCCCATTTTCAGTCTGTTACCAAATCATGCCACTTCTCCTTTTACAACGTTGCAAAACCACAACCTTTTTATTCTAGGTAACACCTTGGTCATCTCTCACCTTGACTATGCAACGTTCTCACCTTCCCTGGTCTCACCCTGGTCCCCTCACCTGCATTCAGCACTCTTTCTGCCTTGTCCACATCGCGCCCCTTCTAACACCCCCCCCCCCCATTCTCACTGGCATCCTGTCCACTCTCAGATCCAGCACAAGCTTCCTGTTCTTAACCCCAAAGCCACCAAAGATACCTCCCATCTCTCTGCTCTAATAACCTGAGAGCCAGGCTGGAGTAGTGGTTCTGGTGTTGGGACTTAGACCTGGAAGATCCAGGTTCAAATCTCCACTCAGTCATGAAGCTACCTGAGTGACCTTGGGTCAGTCGCTATCTCTCAGCCTCAACTACCTCACAGGGTTGTTGCGAGGGCAAAAGGAGGGGAGGAACCATGGACAGCATCCCGAGCTCCTTGGTATAAAAATACGATAAATAAATATCCCAGTACACTCCCTCCAGCTTCACCCCCCTCAACCATCCAAATGTCTCCTCTTTCCTCTCTCTCCCTCCCCCAGAACCCCTGTGGGATACTTCCTCTCGTAAGGTCCTCAGTCCCTCAACCCTAGTGGATCGATGCTTGAGAACACAGAACTGAATCCATCTCATATTCTCCCTCCCCTGTTTATCTCACCTTTGTTCCCTTCCCCGTTGTCTGCCTGGTGCTGATATCTAGACTGGTGGTCCTTTGGGGCAGGGCTCTGCCCTCTCAATCTTTTGAGTGGGCCACGTACCACCACATACACTGCTCTGAAGTCCTCAGAGGAAGGGCAGTATTAAAAAACCAACAACCAGAAATAAATTGTACGTGGTACCAGTGATGGCTGAGTTTGAAAGTCACTGCTTTGGAAGACTGGAGAAAGCAAACGATTCTTTATTTGCTCGTTCCTACAATGGCCATACTTTAACAGATCTCTCTGATATCGTAATCAAAATTGCTTGCTTTGATTTTAGCCACCTGTTGGGCTAAGATAAATTACTTGGTAATCATATTGTTCCTTTTTATTAACTCACCCCCCCACCCCTTGGGCAGGACAGCTGTGATTAAAAACGTTCTGCTTTGACAATTACAAATGTGACATTCTTCTTGTTTATCACCTACCCATTTAATCCAGGAACAGGATTTAATATTGCGTAATGTTATCGCCTAACCTCTGATATTTTGGGCTAAAGCAGGACATCTTCTGACTTTGGATAATAAAAGTTACGCCAGGAGAGGTTTGCAAGAGGGTCTTCTCCAGCCCACTTCTTCTGGCAAAGTGAAGAGTGCTGTGTTCATCACACCTCCTTCACAGCAACAGCACCGCGAGGGGCTAACTGGCCCCACATCATCTCAGAAGCAGCCAGGAAGAGGCAGACAACTGGGAAGTCTATGAAGTCAACTTTTTTAACCCATAGAGGGACACGACATCAGAGGGAGGCTACAGCGGTTTAATAAAAAGTTTTGCGGAACGCTTAGAGCAGTGGTTCCCAAACTCCTGGGAAGGCCCTACGCGGCTCTAAGTGGCAGCAGGGCCTTCCCAGGGGTCGCGACGGCGCGCCCGGGATCGCTCTTTTTACCTGCATTGGTGGGCAGTGGGTGTCCGGCGGGGGGTGCGAGGAGCCTGCAGACCCCTCTATAAAACCGGAAGCGTAAAACCGGAAGCGAGTTGAGATCGCGTCGGAGCGCTGTTCCGACGCTTGGGGAGGCCTGCGGAGGGGTCCACAGGCTCCCCACACACCCCGCCGGACACCCATTGCCCACCAATGCAGGTAAAAAGAGCGATCCCGGGCGCGGCGGTGGCGGCGCGATCCTGGGTGTGCCATCATCGTCACCGCGGGTTGCCATGCCCCTTAAGGGCATAGCAACCCTTTGTTCCCGGCTGGGGCGTCACGACGCCCCAGTTAGGGAACCATTGGCTTAGAGGAACATGGAAGGGGGCAAAGGGCCAACTGAGACTCCTTTCTGGGACATGTGAATGCTCTGGGCTACGATGATCAAAAAATGGAGAAAACGTCCAACAGCTCTGAAATCTGCAACAGCTGAAGCAGGCTCTAGCACGAATTACCTGGGGAGTCTGGTCACAGAAGACTTTCTTATTTCCAGAACTCTCTCAATCACAGAACTTGCACTAACACCCTGCTACTTCTGTTTTAGCCACAGTTTCATTCTTATAATTTCAGTGGTTTATGGGGCCCCAATCCTAGGCATGTCTACTCAGAAGTAAGTCCCAATGCATTCGATGGAGCTTTCGCCCAGGACAGTGTGTACAGAACTGCAGCCTAAGCTTTTCTTCTGTTCTCGTACCAAAACCATTTCAAATGCCAGCCTGCAGCCTGCCATGAGCTGGGAAGAGACTGGATGTGCGTGTTGCAGATGACGGCATTAAGAAGCCAGTATGTGTGTGCAGTCACTGCCAGATGTTTTGCCTCAAAGCCACGCTTCTGTTGTGAGGATATTGCCTCTCCCAACCACTGCGCACCTACATTGTGTGCCTTATATTCTTGGTCCAGAAATTGCACCAATTCTTCTTGCAATTGACAAGCGGCATCTGTTGCCTATCAGTGGGTACTTTTTCAGACACTGCCTGCAAGATGAATGACAATCAGACACAATTCCCCCTCCTACCCTGCTCTAGAGATTGAGCACTCCTTTGTTTGACCATTCTAGCATGGAGGTGCTCATCTGGTCTTAGGGCACCCCTTCTGTCTGTCTGTCTGTCTGTCTGTGCAAGCGCACTACTCCAGCAACCATACTTTAGGGGGGCAGCCCCCCCTTCAATCCTTACTGCAAGGCTTTTCATGAGCCAATCACCAGAAAATGAATTGCTGCAGATCTCTGTCTCCTGGTCTGGCTCCCCCAGTTGAGACTAGTTGCTCCACACAACCTGAGAACATGATATACCTGACTCACCAAGCGGTGACAAAGCTGTGCCTATTTGGGCTATCAAGTGCTAGCTGCAATTACCATGCGATGATTAACCTCCTTGAATGACGTGAAATGGCCTGATGACAACACAGCAGGGCAAACAGGGCAGAGCCAGCTACTTCCTGGGATGTGAAGGAGCACAAAAAAGGCAAGAGCTTATTCCAGATTCACTACCCTACCCAGAGTACCACAGTGCCAGCAGCAGCTGCAGTCCTGCTAGGATGTCCTAAGACACAGATCAAGGAGGAGCAATATTACCTTTGCACCCGGTACACTCGAGTCCAGGGGGGAACCAGAGCAAGAATCCTTGCTACCAACTCCACGAGGGTGCTGGGAGGGTAGCTCTTGTACCTCCCAGACTTCCAGAGCTCGTACAGGCCAGTGCCTCGGATCACCAGGGTTGGGTAGAGCTTCATGCCATCAGGGCGAAAGGCGGGATTCTCAAAAAACTCCTGTGGAACCAAAAACAGAGAACAGAGATTGGAAGGAAAGGCACCAGCACACGATGGCCTCACTGCTCAACAGAACCAACGGAGGCTGAAAGTGACCATCTGAAGCTGGAGAGACATGAAACAAGTGATGGCTCGAGCGGGGGGGGGGGGAGACGGAGACACACACACACACACACACACACAACAGGAAGTGGAGAAAACGAGACCATTTGCAAATAAAAAGCCTTCAGTAAACAGGCTCGTGCTTCTTTTTCTTTTTCTCTGTTCCCAGATGCCCAGAACATATCTGCATTTGTTAGGGAAACAAATACTTCTCAGACTGAAATTAGCAGGGCTTCCCTTCTATTTGGACAACTTCCAAACCTATAGAAGCGATGCATGATAGGGACATAAAGAACGCACTCAACCTGCCCTACTCACTGGGTGCGCTTGCACCACAAGGAAATCCATGCATGAAGGTACTGGCCTGCATAAGGGCCCCGAACTGGACAGTTATTAACCAAGTGAGAATCAGAGCGATCTCAGGGGTTGCTGCCGTCACCGTGAAACAAATGTTCAAAAGACTTACCAGGGGGGTCCTGGAGAACTCTGGAGGATGCGGGGGGGGGGGGCCTTTGGACCCCCTCCGTAGGCCTCCCTGAGCTTTAGATTGCTGCTCTGTGGCAATTATAACCACTTCCGGTTTTCGTCCAATCGCGGAGCGGCGACCTAAAGCTCGGGGAGGCCCACTGTGGAGGGGTCCACAGGCCTCCCCACACCCACCGGAGCTTGAACTTCAGAGCCTCTGCTTTAGAGGCATTTGCCCAACGCAAAGGTTACGCTCCTGTGCAGAAGGCGCAGCAGGGCACCCTTGGGGCGCAGGGAAGGCCCAGCCCCCCTCCCCCAGTGTCTGCTGCTCCTACCCATACAGAAGATGCCCTCCGTTGGGGCTGGCAGGGGAGCTGCCCTGAGGAAGGGGGCACGGTTCTCTCTTCTTCAGCTGTTTCCTCTGGAGGACATTGCTGGAGTAGAACTGCCAGCACCTCTTTCAATCACGGAACAAATATTTCCTCTCTATGAAGCGACACACAGGAAACCCCAGAAGTGGGGGGGGGGTGGAGTGCTCCTCGACAGAACAGGCTGCCAAGAGTGCCCTGCCAGGGACGCCCTGCTCCCCAACAGCCCTTGCGGAGACCTCAGCCCTCGAATATCAGTGCAGGACTTTCCACTGCAAACAGAGACGAGCCGTCAGGCAGCCTGCCGTTTGAAACCGGGTCGCAAGGGTCTTGCTGTATTTGAAGGGGCAACGGCTGCTCTACGTACGGCACAGCAAAATGTCAATAAACCCCTCCGCAGCAGCAGCAGCACATTTTCAGCATACAAATCAGACAAGCCACAACACATATTTTACCGGGGCAATAATTGATTTCACTAGCAGAAGTCTTTAAAACACACACACACACACACACACACACACACACACACACACACACACACCTGCAAAAGGCCAAGTTCCCCCACTGTTTATACTGCTAATGGCACTGACTGTTTCCATTCATTCACGCCCTTGTAAACCTGCTGCTAGCAAAAATAATCAGGATGCAACTGGCACAAATTAGTCATTTCAGTGCCAGGAAACTGCTCGTTTTCCATCAATGTGGAGGGGACAGTTACTTGACTGTGCAGCAGCAGCAGCAGCAGCGGCCCCTTCTTGCCGTTCCAATCAGTTGCCTTTCCAAACAGGTGATTATCTTGCCTTATCCTCTGAATTGGCTACCTCTATCAACATCCAGCTTAAGAGATGTCAGAGGAAGGAGAAGAACTAAGCTAAGTCAACAGAAGAAAAATAGGGAGCCAAACAACCCCCCCCCCAAAAACCCCAGAAAATCCTGAGCAAAGGGACAGACGTCAGAGAAGAGTACCACGGTGAGCCTTTGTAGCAGACAGGACAGATTCTCACAGCACCGCAAGGACAACGAAACTGCCCCCACAACTGCTGCCCGTCCAGTCGGACTAGCAGGATTGGCACAAGCGGCGCATCAAGGCAGAAGGGGCTCTTCTCACACACATGTGCACCCCCTTCCCAGGCGTGCCATTGCTGCGCCACAAGCAGCCAACACACGGGGGGGGACCTGAAGGTGGAGGAGCGCCATGGCAAACCCACAGGAGGGTCAATGGGGAGGCAAGACCCATAACAAGGAAAGGGCCTGAACCAAGAAATGGGCCGAGAAGCAGCTGGCGGTGAGAACGTACACAATGTCCACTCCCAGAGGCCAGAAGACTCGCAAAGCAGCGGAGGGCCGGCTTCTCTGGGCGGGCACCTTTAGCAGCAGGGGCTCCCAGCCTCATCGGCAGCTTCTTCCACCCCCTTTGCCTGGAGAGCCCTTTCCCTCCCTCCCTCCCTCCCTCCCTCCCTCCCAATACACTGATGATATTGTCCCTCGGCTAAAAATATGGTATCCATAAAGCAGGCAGATGAGCTAGAGAAGCCACAGTCAGGCTAGTGGGCAGAGAGATGCGGAAGGAACAAGCCCCACAAAGGCGGCCCAGAGTTGTCTGGCTGTTGCCCATGTGAAAACCACAGCCAGGCAGGCCAGGTTAGGAAGAACCGCTAGGCTGGCGAGCGCGTGTGCAGGTGCGCACAGGGGGATGACGGTGTTTCTCCACTTTGCCGCTTCAAGTGGCTGAACACGAGGAGGGCCAACCCGCCCAGAATGCTCCTGGCTGACCCGGACGAAGCTCAGAGTGGTGTGTTGAGCAACAATGGCGGATAAACCAAGCGAAGGCGAGAACTAAATACTGTAACGGGAACGTAGCTTGATGGTGAACATGACATACGATCTGAGCCTAGCCGTAATTTTCTGGAACAGAAATACTACACAACTGCTGTTAACGTGGGAGATAAAACCCTTCTGGACCACCGTTCTGGATGTTCTCTCTGACCCTCCTCTTACATCGGAAATGCAGACTGTGAAAAAGAAGAGGCAGTCGTGGAATTTGGCATCATTCCTGCAGGTCTGAATTCACAACGGACCCCACTTCATGCCAATCCTATCTGGGAGGCTCTTTTTTTCAACATGGCAGAACACACAATGGGGAGTCGTTTTTTCTGAACTCATCAGTACAGAATCTGCTCAGCAAAGTATTCCAATGTGGTGAGATTTTACAGGTTACGCACCACAGGAAGAAGATTAATTTTCTCTCCTAATCCAGGAGGCTCACAGCACCAGTGATTTCAAACTCTGCCGAAACAGCCTTCCTTATCTACTCCTGCATTCCTGGCAGGAATCCTGAACAACATAGGCGCCTGAGAACAACACTTCAAAGCCACAACTGCTTTTGCTGATTGTCTGCAAATCCACAAGGCGCAACACAGTCCCTCCTCGCGCCGTTCACACACATCCCAATGAAATACATTATGTCACTTTCCCATGAGAGTTTTAGTATTCAGGCCTGCTGGAGATTAGGGTTTTTCTCCCCCCCCCCCCCCACCGCCGCAAGTGCTATGGTCTCCCAATCTAAAGAGTGACAGAGCAGCTCATTCTCCTTTTCACTGATTAAGACAGTGCGATGTAAAATAACCAGAAGATTAGTGTAAGAAATCTCTCAAAAAATGGGCAGGTAATCTGTTAAAGAAAGCTGCAGTAGTCTTCTCAAGGATTACACGCACACAACACAGAATACCTTGACAAAATGCTTCCAAGTGTCACATACAAAAGAATATATTTCACCAGTCTCTTCAGAGGAAACACTCTGAAGATTTGCTTAGATGCAAACGCCACACAATTAACAGGTGCGTCGTACCAGCACAATGACGCCAAATGGCGCTTCACCTCACTAGCTGCCGTTTCTGAGCATACGTTGGAGCCCTGGCGCTATCACTTTTGGCCCAAATATCAGCTGCCTCCACACGACCCTCTCTGTCATGCGAGGTTCTGCACTGTGGTTCTTCTGCTCTGGGTGTCCCCACTGTGAGAGATTTGGCAGGGGGTAACTGGTGCTACTGGGTGTGCTTTTCAGACACACATTTTAAACATTAAAATCATGCTCTGGAAGCCTCTTCTGGGCCGCGTAACTCCCTCCCTTTGCCCAGGCTTGCCGCAGAACACATTGCACCCTGGGACAAGGCTGGGGTGTGTGTGTTCACGTTTTTTAGCATGGACATTTGCGGGTCCATAACCCGTGAATAAAAAGGGTTCACTGTACTATCTTGTTTTTTGGAATAAAAACACATGACACCACTATTTGAGGTTTTAATCAAGAATTTTTGAAAAAAAATAACACCAAAACCCCCACCCCGCTACGTATGACATCATCACCGTGCGTCCGGAAACACCATGGGGCTCTGGTGCAGCAGCCAACGGGGGTCAGCACACCAGTTCCGATGCCTTAGAGGGATTCTTGGTTGCGGGGCTTATTTCCCCCCCACACACAGAAAGACATACGCAAGTCAGTGCACCTGGACAGTGCGGTTTTTGCGACACTTTCCTGCCTGGGCCATGTTTCCCGTCCTCCCTCTTGTTGCAGCCCCCAAAACGTGAAGGGTGGGGAGGCAGAGGAGCGCTTGACTGGCTCCACTGAGCACAAATGAATTGCACTATTGCACAGTGACTGATTTGGTCCGTGGCTGCGCAGACCCCCCCCCCCCCAAGCTCCCTTCCTGGGTTCCGAATGGGAAGGTTGCCCTGGGAAACCACTCACTAAGTCACAAAAATGAACTTTGATTCATTCTGGGGGAATCTTCCTGCTCAGAAACAGGAAGGGGAATCCATTTTTTCAAAAGGAGTTTCCTCTCGGGGGAGTCCGGCTGCTTTGGAAGATGAACAGAACGGCAGAATGTGGGGGGACTCCCCTGTGAAAGTGAGGGCGGGGAACCGCATTAGATGTCCCCAAACCAGGACGTTGCCTGCCCTCAGAAGGCCAAAGCCTCAGGGGGAGACTCCCACCCCTTTTGGCAGGCGAGTGTTGCTGGGATTCCTGCAGGCACAGATAGGATGCTGTAGGATAACTGGCAGGGCCAGAGGAGGGCCTAGCATGGCGGTTGCCGTGAAGCAAGCCCTGGATTGCGGTGGCTGCAAATCCTACACGAGCTGAAACCCACAGATGTGACTCATGGCTGCCTTTCCCCACAGAATAGCTGCATACGGAGCGGCCTCAGATGCCCCGCCCCTACAGGCACGCCACAACACACGCTAGGAGCGGTCAAGTCTTCATCCTCTTTTTTTTGGAGCGTAAGGGTATTTTTGTATATTGTCTTTTGATGTCCATTGCCTTATAATAACTCTATAGTCTTTCTTTTCAAGGAAGCTTCCTCTCTCCCCCACTATCTTCTTTCGGAGGGGGTTTTAGTCTTCTTCAGAACGCTGATACGCACCCAGCCGGATCCTTTATCAGTGGAGCTTTTTTGTTTGTTTCATTATAGTCATGTCTCTCAGGGATGGACTCTGTGTCTTTCTTGGGTTCCAGTTAGCAATAAATTCCCCAAATAAGCTCCCTTGGTAACACTAAGGCTACAGGGTTTGGGGCTTTTTAGGTGGGAAAAAGGTGATGAAGGGGGACGGACGGAGATGATTGAGACCTATATTTGTGAATGGTGTGTAGAGAGAGAAGCTTTTCTCCCTCCCTCACTATACTAGAATCAGGCCGGGTCATCCACTGAAACAGACTGATGGGAGATTCAGGAGGCACTTCTGCAAACGACACATAATTCGTTTGTGGAATTTGTTGTTGCAAGGTGTGGCCACGGCCACTGGTCTAGATGGCTTTGAGAAGGGAGACTGGACAAATTCACGGAGGACAGATCTGTCAGTGCTTACTGGCGATGCGATGCACACCACCTGGCGTTTCAGTGGAACCTGCATCTAAATGGGCTCTTGCAGGGCAGCCATGGTGGGAGAGAAGCCGGCCTCTCTCTCCTGCTGGAGGACGTCCTAGCGGCAGCTGGTGGGCCACTGCAGGGCACAGAATGCCGCCGGACTAGATGGGCCTGTGGCTATTTGCACTTTGGGAGGAGGAAGACACAAACAAATTAACACAGGCTGTTTTTCGACTGCAGCTCTTTTAGAAGTTTGAAATGTCAGAGATGTTACAGTGGCCATCAATCCAAGACGGTTCAGAGGGGAGGACTGCAAAGGGTTCCCACCCAGCCCTCTGAGCTGCCCTGTGTACAATTAAGCCATGATTATCATCATCAATCCATTATTCATAAGTTGCTCTTGGAGAAAAACAAACACACACAGTTTCAGTACTCGGGAGTTGCAAGGAAAGAGGGAAGAGAAAAACGCGGAGTGCACAGGCCAGGGCCAACCACGACAAAGTTTCTCAGGAAGAAGGGGCACCCTATCATCCGCAGGTACATGGAAGCAAGCGGGTGTGCACGCACGCACGCACACACACAGTGTAATGCCACTGTTTTGTCCGAAATTATAGAGCACGAAAGGGACAATTGGCAAAAATGTGTTTTAAAATGCTTTTAATCCCAAATCTTTGGGATCGGGAACGATAAATCTCTGAATTAGAATATTCTCTTAATTTTGAAAAGAGCATCCAGAGTGACAGCCCAGTATAGGTACACATCCACTGTGCTCTGCACACCCCGTGTGACCACATCCCAGACAAAACAGGAGCTTCGAGATCTAGGAAAACAGATTCTAAAACATATTAGTGGTTCGTTGCCAAAATGCTTATTTATCAAATGAAGGAAAAAACCCTCCCAGCCATTTTCATCAGACTGCAATTTCTTTGCAACTGAAAGCTATTATTCCAGGCATTTAGGAGTTCTGAATAAAGCTCTGGAAAGCATTTCTGAAGACAGGACGACCATCACGCACCTTCAGCCTTACCTTTGCGAGTGTGTCTGTGGAAAGGCAGAGGGAGCTCCTGCATGGAACCAACTCCTGCAGCCTTTCAAGCAACAGGGAACCGAGAGCAGTTTTAGAAGCCTTGCAAGGGAAACTGATCCTGGAAGAAGCAGTGAACATGCAGGCCCCCCCCACCCGCCCCCCCCTTTCAGAGCCAGCACCAGCTCCTCCACCACGCGGCCGTCCTCACAATGGCCATTCAACCACCAACTGCCCCGTGGAGAGGAGGAGGAGAAGGGACGACCAGCAGGGCAAAGAGCTCACCCTGCACAGAACACACCAGCGAGATGCTCATGCGAAGCTTCTCCTCCGATGGGCTCGTTTCTTGCAGTGCAGGGGAGCTTTTTCCTGCACGGGGAGGACGCATGCAAAAGTATGAGCCCACAACTGCAGCCAAAGCGCAACCATCCGCCTAGCATGCCACCATTTCAGCTCACCCCTCCTGCCTGATGTGCAGCCCGGGGGTGTCAGTGGCTCAACGTTTCCAGAGACCCGCAGTACCAGGACCTGTCACCACCCAACTGTCCCGCCAGCCTGCGAGCTGGCTGATGATTTCAAACCAGCACACTCTGCCTCCCCCAGCCAAATACAGTCCCTTAATTCCCCCCAGGCTCCTTTACTACCTTCTGGGCTCCCCTCCCCCTCCCCCGCACGTGGTGGGGCCTGGCGAAGCCACTGCAGTCGGGCACCCAGCCTGGCCCCCTGACCTTTCCGTGCATCCTTGAGGACCTCACAGGGTGCCTGAGACAGGCAGAACACCGCGACACCGACAGAAGGGACAGGGTCTGCGGCCAGGAAGGGGCACCAACCCATGCCCCCCCACCTGGAAGGGGCCCAATGACCAGAGTTCCCTCAGCACAGAAGTGACCAGGGAGTCGACCCCCTGGCCAAGGCCAGCCTCTCTGCGGCCCCCTCCCCCCACAGAATCTTGTTGCATTAGCCAGGCACCCTCTGTAAGAGAGCAAAGGCCAATCGTCGCTCTTTGCTGTGGTCTGACTGGAACAGGGTGGGGAGTGATCAAAAAAGGGAAAATAGGCACAGACCCAGTCTTGAAACTAGAGGCCAATCAAATCCCCTTGTTGGCCTCGGGGGTCCAGAGGGGGCGTGACAGCAACGGGCAGTTAGCTCTGCAAGTGCTGGAATGCAACTGGTGCAGTCAGTCTCAAGCCAGTCGTCCCCTTTTATGGGGCTCAGAGGGATCAGGATTCTCCGCCAGCTGCAGGAAAGCCTCGCCCAGTGCGCCCAGAGCCTCCCCTTGGCCGTGGTCAGGTGGGTGGAGGTGACCAATGGAAGCACAACTCCCTACTAGGACGCTGGGGCCTGCTCCCTCCTGGCCTGTTCTTCTGCTTGGGCAGCCACAGAAGCACTGTCCAGACACCTTTCTCCGGGATAAGCAGGTTACAGAGGCCATAACGGTGGGCTCCAGTGGTGGGTTAAAGCTGGCCAACGCCATGTGACACACGCCCAGGGGCTTCCTCATGAAGGCGAACGGGTCCCATCCACCACACTCCCACTCCTCACAGTCCACGGACTTGTCCTCAAAGCAGTGTGTGTGTGCGTGTGTGTGTGTGTGTGTGCGCGCGCGCGCGCCAAAACATGGCACCCCCCCATATGATTAAGGCACACTTATCCAGTAGCGTAGTGGTGCGGTAAGTGCTGCAGGGCATTACACGGTGGTGCAAAGTGGCCCCTCCCACTTGCCGTCGGAGCCAGTCCCGCAGCAAAAGCAACACAGCAAAGGCAATGCCGGATTGGCTCCAACGGCGAGTGGGAGGGGCCACTTTGCACCTCCGTGTAATGCCCTGCAGCACTTACTGCGCCACCCCCCCTGGCTCCGCTACTGCACTTTCATAACCCAGCCTGCCAGCCAGTCGCCTTCGGAGGCCCTTCTCTAGGTGCTCCTCTCTTCCACGTCAGACGGGTGGCGACAGGAGCAAGGGCGTTTTCTGTGGCAGAGACTCTCCCCGGTCATCTCTGCCTGGCACCCACTTCCTTCAGGCTCCACGTGGAGCCCACCCCACACTCTCACGCTTTTCAATGGGTCACCAGCTGCTTGACTGGCCTTTGTCTGCTACTTTTGAGTGCTTTTTCTACTAAGGTCACTCTTTCGCTTTGTGATATTTTGAGCTGCTCTGAGGTTGTTCTATGACAAAAGGCAGGGTAGGAATGTTACAACACACATACATTCCACACGCTGGCAGGGATGGAGAGACGGGGCGAGGGCGCCGCTACAAGGAAATGGGGGAGACCACGACGCAAGACTGCTCTTATTGATGGGTGCCTCGTCACAGGAGTAGCTGTTGTGGATGCAAACAAAACCAAGGATTCTGTAGAACGTTGGTGCACCAACAACCATGCCAGAGAACGGCTGAGAAACCGCAACGCCTGACACACGTGGCCTTTGAAGAACTGGAGGCGATTCATGTCGACAGGATTAAGCCAGAGAAGCAAACTGCCTCCCCCCCCCCGAACCTCAAATCCAGCAGGGGAGTTTATAAAACGATCAGATTAATAGCTGGCATAAATCAAGCGCTCAGTAGGATTAATGAGGTTTTTAACAGAGCGAGCACCTCAAGACTACATTAGGCAATAAAAAGCACACTTGTGTATTGTCACAGCACAAAGAAAAATGAGGCGACCTGGGGGGTAAACAGGAAGGGAGGGGAGGAACTCAATCACACAGGCAGCTAGAATAGAATTAAGACAGATGCTAAAAATGGGAAAGAGGCACTTGGGATTTCCCCTTTCTACTGATTTTTGGGTTTCCAAGTTGAAACTATCATTGGGCTTCTCGTCGTTCTCAATGCAACACACCAGGCTGTTTCACACATTACACAGCAAGAGAGAGTCACAGACAATCCCAGCTCTCTGGTGAGCATAGTTCCTGTGTGACACAGTTGCTTGCAAATACAACAATTAGGCAACAATTAAAAACTGAACAAATAAACCCAAACTACGCCAAGCTTGCAACTTGATTGCAAAACTGTTTATTACTTTCACTTATTTTATTTATTTAAATTATTTATATCCTGACCTTCCAGAGCTCAAGACAGCTAACAAATTCATAATCAATAAAACAAAATCATAAAACACAACAAGTAATCAAGAAAATTCCAAAGCATCAACACATATCCCAGATATCACCATAGCAGCATAGAGGCAAAATGTAAATCAACACCAATATAAGCTACTAAAAGCCAGCCTTCAAAATAAGAGAGCCAAAGCAGCATTAAAAACATAAAAATGTTTATGAGATAAATGTTTATGAGAAATGTTTATAAGCCTCTCACCCCACACCCACCCTAAAAAGCAAGCGGAAATAAAAATGACTTCAGCCCCCGTCAGAATACCTCTAATGAGGGGGCTGTTCATAACCTCTATGGGAGGGAGTTCCATAGCTGCGGTGCCACTGCAGAAGAGGCCCTGCTTCTCGTTGCCGCTGTCAAACGTCTACGAACGGCAGCACCTGAAGCAGGGACCTGCAGATGACCTCAGGGGATGGGCCGCAATACACGGAGGCAGATGGTCCCCGAGGTACCCCAGTCCCAGGCCATAAAGGCCTTTAGGGGTTGACACCAGCAGCACCCTGAATTGGACCCGGAAACAAATTGGCAGCCAGTCAGTCACCAGAGCACCAGCCCCATCAATCCCAAGTCTACTGTGTGTCTTTCAGAAAGGAGGAGAACTCCCAGGAGCTTGGAAGCTAAGCTGGCAGCCTGAGAACCCTGGACCAAGAGCACACGCCAAACCCTGACAGCCGCCTCCACGATGGAAACGCCCACTTCAGGCCAAAAACTCAAGAGACAGGACAGATGCGGTTTTATGCTGCTAAGGGCAACTGTTCACGAACGTTGTGGCTCTCCTGAAGTCACATCCACCCAAGCAGTGCAAAAGTAGTTAAATTCCTCATCTGGCTATTGATCTGCTTGTCAGTTTTAGACAGAGAGATTATCAACCTGCTCTATATTTAGATTCTCATTATCTCCTCACAATACGATAAGCTAGAGGAAGCTTTAGGGAAATGGGGCGCACTCAAGCAGCCTGTTCTATTATTAGAAGATTTATAATCTGCCTAATCTAAAACGGCAACGATCTGGGAAACAACAGAACACCTCCCCCAGCACCTGCTCAGCCCTGGCAGGGTGCAAATCAGGGCTCCTTTGTCCCTGCCCTGGCAGCACAGAGACACTCGAACGCAAGACCTGATCACACTCTGGCCCAGGTCCAGCCTTCTTTCTCCAAAAGCAGCAGGTCAGACACCTCAAGCAGGCTCCGAAAGCTTTCCCGACGGACCCTTTTTTCCCACCAGCTCCTGGTAATCAGATGCATGCTGCTCCCAACGTGAAAGAGCGACTCCGCAATCATGGCTAACAGTCTTAGAAAGAGTAAAAAGGTCTGTCCATTTTTCTTTCATAGCTACCTAAGCCAGTGTCCACAACCAGTACCACGGCTAAAAAGAATTGCCCCACTGTCCCCATTTGTAAGATCCTTGGGGCAGGGACCAAGCCTTTCACTGGCCGTCCTCGCACACCTTCAAGCTCAGCTCTGAAGTGTGTGGGTTGTCCTCAAACGGCACGCCAGACTCGTGACTAAAGGCCCGAACATTGAATGTGCCACTTGACCCTCCCTGGATCTGTGTTTTCTTAAACCTCAATAGCAGGCATGGAGGGGATCAGAATCAGGACTGTGGCATGCGGGGGGGGGGGGATATTTATAAGCCTCTCTCCTTAGGGTGTGGACTTAACAAAACTCCTCCTCCCGAAGGCTATTTGCCTGCCGCTTCCCTCTTGGGGCGAAGAAGAGCAGCTTTGGGTGGATGGGAAGCAGAGGCCTTTTCCCTGGAGACAGACTTCCTTTGCCTTGCAAACGGCAGGAATCAAGTCCCTCCTCCCTCCATGTCACAGTCCTGATCGGCCCCCATGGCTGCTAGTGAAGGTTTAAAAACACACACACACACACACACACACACACACACACACACACACACACACACACACACACACAAATACATATGCGCAGGGTCAACTGTGCATTTGAACTAGTAACACAGGACAGTTTGTCCCCGAGAACTGAAGGAAGCCAGAGTCAAAGGAATTCAGTAGAAGCCACGCTTACCACAAACTGGTCGATGTCCCTCTCCAGGCCCACGTTGGGTAAGTCTGGCATCATGTGTGCCACGACCTTGAACCCAGCATCTTTCGCTAAGTGAAATGATTCACACACGGCCTTCACTGTATGGCCCCTGGGGAGAAGAAACGGGGTTTAAAAACACGCACACACACCAAAGCCTAAAAATGTCCTGTTGCGGTTTAAACCACCAAGAGCAACAGAAGGCGCTGCATAAGAGAGCCAATTCAGACCGAAGACCTCGCCCAGTGGCAGCGCACAGGCGTTTCCTGCAGCAGTCCAGGGCGCCTCCAGCTAAGAGGAGGGCTGGAAAGAGACCCGAGTCGCAGTTGCCGTAGCAGCCAATAGTGCTGGCCAAGTGGCCACTGGCTGAAGGGCAGCAGCTCCTTCCACTGACAGGCTGCTGCAGGGAGGGAGGGCGGGCCCTGGGCGCTGCAGTCTGAGAAGTGGGCGCCTGACACAGCAGTAACCAACAAGATGCTTGGTGTCCTGAGGGAGACTCACAGAATGCCAGAGCTGGAGGGCAGCCTGAAGGTCATCTAATCCAGCCCCCTGCTCAATGCAGGCAACTGTGACAGCAGATACTGAAGAGAGAGGGGCCAGGGGAAGGTAGGCCTCTCTTTCAAGTCACCAATTGGGGGGGGGATTAGAGGGAACCACACTCAGTCGGGGGTCACATTCGCCGCAACATGACACTCCAACTGAGAAAAGCAGGAAGGGAGTTTCCAAGGAACATTCAGGGATCCTTCAGTCCTCAAAACAGACTGTGGTCCTTCCCTAAAGGCTGAGCTACATTACAGGCAGAGGCTCTGCCTCTGCCTCTGCCTCTGCCTCCGCGCTTGGAGCAGGGGAGTGTCTTCCCGCCTGTTGACCCTCCTGTTGTCCCGCCTTCTTAAGAAGGTGATTGGAGGTAGTTCTGATTGGCATGCAGCCATCCCCCCCTACGATTGGCAGGCTGCAGTAGCTCCGCGAACCGCCCCCTAGCTCTGCGCACCCGCCCCCTCAAAAGTAGGATTCCAGTTTGAGGTACGCGCCGGCCGTGCGGAGGTTGCAGCGGCTCCGCTTGCTTCAAAAATGAGGTCAGAAGCTCCGCAACGCGTGTCATGTAGCTCAGCCTTAAGGTGCTTGCTTAGCAGAGATCAACCTCTCTGCTGCTCAGTATATGAGCCTCCCGGTTCTGTGCCTGCCCCCTGCTCAGACGGATAATAGCAAGGAATTCGCTCTCTCCTCATCCACAGGTTACTATCCAGACAAAGGAAGAAGCATTTCCAGGTGATCAAACTTAGTCTCTTTCTTGGACTCAGAGGGTGATCAGATCACTCCTGTCCTTCAGGGCTGCATTTTAAAGTCCTCCCTGTGAACGAAAGGGGCTAGTGAGAAACCCTTCCTGGTTTGCTGGACTAGTCTGGTCATAAGCCCTTCAATGTGACTTGGAGCCCAGCAACTCGAGAGAATATGCAGCAACACAAGTCAACGGGACTTTCCTAAACTTAGTCCTACTTATGAGGACCAGTACTTTTCTGCGTGCAAAAAACCAAAAACGTCCGTGCCTTCTGCTTCAGACCCAGGTCGATACCTATAACTAGGCTTACCATATTGCCGACCGGGACGCTCCGCTTTGCCCTTAAGGGGCGGGGGGGGGGAGGGAGTCAGGGCGCGCGCGCCCTGACTCCCTCCCCCCCCCGCCCCTTAAGGGCAAAGCGGAGCGTCCCGGTCGGCAATATGGTAAGCCTACCTATAACCCTTCCCAGGCTCAGAAAGGGCTCTCAAAGTTTGTACAGATACTGGGAGAGGCCAGTATCACTTGGTCAGGTCCTACTCATAGATTATCATTTATTACATTTCTATCCCGCTTTCTTCCCCTATAGGGGGGACTCAAAGCAGCTTGCTTGCTTGCTTGCTTGCTTGCTTGCTTGCATGCATGCATGCATGCATACATACATACATACATACATACATACATACATACATACAAAACTCTTAAAAACATTAATAAAATCTAAAACCACAGCACAAAATCTAAAAGCAGGAGTAAGAAGAGTAAAAAATAGGAGTAAAAGGGGCTGGACCACTAAAATAGTTAGGCTGGATGGGTAACTCAGAAGGCTCGTTTAAAAAGGAATGTCTTTAGGCCCCGCCGGAAGGCCTCCAAGGAGGGAGTAGTATAGACACACAATTCACACACAGCCCAACTTGCGTGAGGAGTCACATTTGCTTTTCGACTGGGACAGGGACACCAGCGCCTCCTTCGAGCAAAGGCTCTTCCTTAGTTTTCCTGCTCTTCACCTTCTGGCCTTCCCAGAACAACTTCCTTTCTCCCAAAAGAAGCGTGGGTAAGAAGCCAACGGCTGTTTCCAGGCTCCAGGAGAGTGGCAAGCCCAGAAGAACAGTCCTGCTAGAGTAGACCAAATGTTTACACAGTGCCTCCTCAGTTACTCTCTTTACCTGTTTGTGTCTCTGGCCACATCTTCATAGACACTCTGCACTCCGATCTCCAGCCTTGTGCATCCGTACGACAACATGTCACTCAGGTGGCGTTTCAGGCAGTAATCCGGCCTGGTCTCTATAGTGATCCCGATACACTTTGTAAGGCTACGCTCAGAGTACCTATAGAGAGGAGGGAGAGACAGGCAAAAACCCAAACACATGAGATCTCATCTATGCTCGGGCAAGACACTTGGCACTATGGTCCAATTAGACACAGAGCCCAAAAATCAGACATGATCCGACTGGAAAGAAGGCGCATTAGGATGACATAACATTACACAAGTGGAGTGCATCTGCAAGTCAAAATGTGCCACTACTACAAACACGAATGATCTACCCTCTATTCATTCTGTAGGCTTTTGCGGACAGTCTGGTAGCTGATCTAACCAGGAATCGATAGTTGTCTGAGAACCTTTGGTATTCTGCCTTAGGTAACAACCGTGGAGTGGAGATAACTTTGGGGGGCCCTCCCCCTCCCCCAAGAAGTTGCTTCTCAGTGCCTTCCAACTTATGGACTAATCGTCATGTCTAAGAACAGGGTTAATGCCATATATAGGATGGGTTACATGAGAGTCTTCTTTGCCTTGGGTGCATTAATCAAGAAGCAGTGGTATGCATCGGACTGTATCACCGTGCTGCAAGATATGGGTAGGTCTCTGCTGAAGAGCTGATGTGTGAATGAAGTGGTCCCTGCAAAGTCCTGTCGCTGCTTCCTCCATTTTGTATTCAGAGTGTGTTGTACAATGATTGCCAGAGGGGGGAAAGTATATTGTGAATATGAGCTCTGATCAAGGCAGAAAGGTTAGCAGGTCAGGCCAGGAAATGGGAACCATAAGTACTGGTTGGAAAAGTGGGGTGGGGGTGGGGGGAAATGCAACTGAGAACAGGTCACCCGGCTCCTTGGAGGATGGGGTGGTGTTTTCCTGTATAAGCTGGGCTGAGCCACTGCACAGATGCGTTTGGAAAGAAAGAGCCAGAGGGAGCAGCTGCGAGGAGGCTGGCCTAGAAGCGGAACTGAAAAGCTGGACAGTTGTAAACTTGGAACAACCTGGATTCACCAGGGAGCAAGTCTAGCCAGAGTTAGCTGGATGTGTTTACCCCAGCTACCTTCTCCTCGCACGTGCTCTTATGGGTCTCTCTTTCCTCACCTGCTTTAAAATAGTTTTTCCTCGTAACTGAGGTGTTTTTCAAAAGCTCTATTTATTTATTTATTTATTTAAAGAATTTGTATCCCGCCTTTCTGCCGGCAAGGGCACTCAAGGCGGCTTACAACATTAAAATAACATATACATTAAAATAATTAACAAATAATTAAAACAATTAAAACAAACAACCCCAGTGGGTCACCTATATTTACATTTGTTAAAAGCCATTTGTTAAAAGTTAAAAGTCAGCCCACCATGTCAGACATCGAATGCTAGTCTAAATAAAAATGTCTTAAGGCCCCGCCGAAAAGTCTCTAAAGAGGGAGCCGTTCTTAATTCCAGGGGGAGGGAATTCCATAATTGGGGCGCCACAGCCGAGAAGGCCCTATTCCGCGCCACCATCCCCCTCACCTCCGTCAATGGCGGCACGGTTAACAGGGCCCCCCCTGATGACCTCAGAGTACGGGTCGGATTATAAGGAAGGAGGCAGTCCCTCAAATACCCTGGACCCGAGCCGTTAAGGGCTTTAAAAGTCAAAACTAGCACTTTGAATTGTGCCCGGAAACAAACCGGCAGCCAGTGTAGCCACCGAAGCAACGGTCCGACTGAGTCGAACCGACAAGCCTCGGCAACCACCCGGGCCGCCGCATTCTGCACTAGTTGCAGTTTCCGGACAGTCTTCAAAGGCAGCCCTACGTAGAGCACATTGCAGTAATCTAGTCTAGATGTCACTAGGGCATGGGTCACTGTGGCCAGGTCTGCACGATCCAAGTACGGTCGCAGCTGGCGCACCAGCCGAAGCTGGGCGAAAGTCCCCCTGGCCACAGCCGCCACCTGGGAATCCAGGAGCAGCTGCGCATCCAGGAGAACCCCCAAGCTGCGGACCTGCTCTTTAGGAGGGTAAGCATTCTAGTAAGCATTCATCTCTAGTAAGCATTCATCTCTTCTCGTTTCCCACTCCATGCCCCAAAGGGAATCCCACTTGACCCAGTACTGATACAGGGGTTGGATCTCAAGCCAACGGTTTTGCCCAGGCCGGAAGGGCTGCTTTAGTGGAGTCGGCCTTAAAAAGCATCGCCCCCTGGTGGCAGCAGGGAAAACCACAGGCGGAGAGGGCCAGAGTAGAGCCAGGCCAAGTGTTTTCGCTTGCCTGGCTCCGCACACCGCGCCCAACAATCTTCCTGCTGCTTTGCAAAGACCCTCTCTCCCTAGCAACACAAACACACGCGCAGTGTGACTCTGCGTGTATCTGCTAAGAAGTACATCCCACAGAATTCAAGGAGACCAAATCCCAAGCAAGTGTGCGTAAACTTGCAATTTCATTTTAGGCTGGTGTAGATCCAGAACCAGCTACGCCTACATGAACGTTTGAGAATTCCACCCACAGATGGATCATTTCACAGCAGTGGCTTTCAAACTGCATTCTGGGGAACCTTGAGGTTCCTCAGAAACGTAGGGGGTACCATCCCAATGAGAACACTGCAGTGTGTCGCTGGACACCTCTTTTAGATAAAGATAGAAAAGACTGTCCGACTGGCCTTTGGGAAAAATCAAATGCATTATCTGTTTTTACTTCAACATCGTGCTTTGAACTCCATTTTTAGACTGGTTTCTCTCTTCTGTAACCCACCTTTAGAGTTTTAGAGAAGGTGAAGTAGAAACACACACATAAAAATAAGCACGGGGTTTCCCTGCCGCTCATTTATGGTTCCGATGTTGTGAGCTACAGCTGTGACTGGCACTCCAAATGCTCCAAAGGCCTGATTTGCATAGAGCTGCACTGCAGAAGGCGGCTTGTTTGGCCGCCATAAACGGAGAAGACCCACAGACAAGGAACCGTTCGATCCAGCTGGCATGCTCCGCCTAGATTCCATCTAACCCGCCACAGCAGGGTTTCCCAGCCCCCACCGGTCCGCCTGGGCCAGATTCTCCCTGCTTGCGGTGAATGAATGATAAATACTAAGCTTCAGCTGATGACTAAGAACCAGTGCAAGTGGGGCGAAAGACAAAAAGGTGTCCTTTTAGTCTCAATGTAGTCTAATAGTGCTTTGAAGGTCTAAGGGAAGTACTTTGGGAGGAAGAATAAAATTAAACTTCAAAAAGACGCAGGATACGTATGCGTGAATAATCATATTCTACACTTTTACTCACTACTGAAACACTGCATTGCAGTAACTATTTGACCCAGCAATACTATGCAGTATGTGACAGTTGCAAAAAGGTAACTTGCAGGATTGTGTTCATTAAGATACCAAAATGTTGCTGCTAAGGCACAGGACCCCAATATGCCTTTATATGCCTTGCAGCAGTACAGGACAGGATCTATACTACCAACTGAACTTATTTATATGGCTGAACATAGGATGGGGGCAAACAAACAACTTAAATCCCAACAACACAGAGTTTCTCCTGACCTGTTACCTGAGCAATGATGTACGAACCTCTCCTACCTGGCACTGCCCTTCACATGAAAGAGTAGACTTGCGGCTTGGGGGCATTAATGGTCCCAGTGTTGCTCCTGGGCGTCCTGGTGATGGCTGTGGTTGGAGTGCTTTTGCCCAGCTTTAGCCACTGTGTTTGTCCTGGTCATGGTAACCACGCTTTAGTAACCTCATGAGTGGACTACTGCAACGCGCTCGACAGAATGCTGCCCTTGAAGACGTTTTGTAAACTTCAGCTGGTACAAAATGCAGCTGCTCAGGCTTTGACTGGTGCGAGGCTTTATGTCAACTGCGGTTATTCATGCACTGGTTCTATTGAGACTGTGACCATAACACGCTTGACTGCACCTGGCCCACCTGGAAACTTCAGCTAGTGACGAACACAACGGCACGAGGTCCAACCGGCACCAGCTTTGCAGAGTGCTGGTTTATTTTCAACTGCATTTCAAGGTGCTGAGTATGACCTTTCAAGTCCCAAATGATTTAGGATCGCAGTACCTGAACGAGCGCCCCCTGCCTCCAATATGAAACAGGTTGCTCCGCCCTCGAGGTCAGCGGGTGGGGCCCTTCTGCAGGTTCTGCCACCACGTGGAAGCTTGGTTGGTGGTGACCCAGGAGAGGGTCTTTTCTGTGGTGGCACCTTACATGTGGTACTCCTTGCCATTAGAGATCAGGCAGACATCAACCCCTCTCTGCCTATTCTTTGATGGCAGCTGAAAACCCCTTTGTTTTCTTTAGCTCAGCAGGGTGAATATTTTTGTTTGGTGCGGTTATTCCTTGATTGTTTTAAAAAATATTTATATCCCACCCTTCCCTCCCTATTGGGGGGCACCTAGAGGGCTCATCACAAAGGTTAGTATACAACGATAGACTAACAACAAAGCAAACTGACTTAAACTGCTTCCTCAAATGACTGTGCAGGAGGCCAAAGCAATGACAAGGCAGATGCTAATGTTGGCGTTGCAGCTGCGTCAGCAATTAAAGCACAGGACACTAATCCAGCCCCCAAACCTCAGCGTCGGCTCAATGAAACGTTTGTTTAATAATAACTAAAACCCGCCAGAAAAGGCACAAGGACCTTCACGAAAAAGTGGCTGCTCTTAAAACAGACTGCAGAACACACCCTGCCCCCACCTAGGCGCAGGCATCCTGCTTCAGACAACTCGATACTTCTACGGGGCTGGGAGGGCAAGTGCAGACCTGTTTCGGTTACTCTCAGGAAGCTCACTGGGCACTTTGGGATAAGGCCCCCTCTTTTCACCAAACCTACCTCACAGAAATAGGATCCCCTACATTGGCCCAATGTAGACGTCACGTTCCTGTCCAACTAACTGCTGTTGTTGGGTGAAGAATACACTCCCCTTGATTTGTGGAACAGCAGCTTTCCATGACAACGTATGTTGTTATGGCTTGAGTGCTCCTTGCAAACCATGCTTACAAACAAAGCGCTGTGCAAACCACAGGTCCCCAGTTCAGAGGTCGTGGCAACCTGTGGGTCGACAAGCCAGAACGACTTCTTGTAAGGTGGGTGTGCAAGGAAAGGAGGGAACCTGCAAACACACACGTAACATTCCGGATCTTTGTTAACGGGTCAAGAGGCACCATTTCAATGAGGTCCTGTCCACCCACCTGTTCTGAACGGGGTAGCGCTCCTGAATACGCAGCTCCACCGGGATGGTCAGGTGGCAGCTGTGGGGGCTTAGGCACCCTTATGGCCAAACCTTACCACAGTGGTCCATGCCCTCCTCACAGCTGAATGATCGCAACACACTCTAATGAGGCTGCTCTTGAGGGCCGTTCAAAGTTGCAATTAGTGCAGAATGAGGCCGTTGGCGTGGCCACCTCGGCTCTGTCAGACTGCCACTCCGTGGGCTGCACTGGCTGCTGATTTGTTTCCGGGCCCAATTCAAGGACCTGTTGCTGGTGCTTGCCTTGAAAGCCCTTGACGGCTTAAGACCAGGTTATCTGAAAGGCCGCCTTCTTCCATCCCGCCCCCCTTAGGCCATCAGAGAGCTCTCTTGTGGGTGCCCCCCCCTCAGAGGTGCTAGAGCAGGCGTGGGGAACCTCCGGTCCGCGGGCTGCATTCGGCCCGCGGGACGATCCGATCCGGCCCGCGGGACCGATCCGGCCCGTGGGACCGGAGGCTCCACCGCCGCGCGCCCAGTCCCTTTAAAAGCGGACTTTCTGGACCTGCGCAGAGCGGCGCTCTCCACAGGTCCAGGAAGGCCGCTTTCAGAAGGAGGAGGCGCCGAGGTGATGCGTCACCTCGGCGCCTCCTCCTTCTGAAAGCGACCTTTCTGCAGCTGCGCAGATCGCCATTGAGGCCAAGAGATTGCCCTCTCGGCCTCAACGGCGATCTGCTTAGCTGCAGAAAGGCCGATTTAAGCTAGAGCTGACGCGGGAAGATGGCGGCGGCGGCACCTGCCGCCGCCGCCCACAGCCTCAGGTAAGTGGCTGTGGGTGGGTGGGTGGGAGAGAGAGTGGTCCATGGGTGGGAGGGAGCGGTTGGTGGGTCAGCGGTTTAGAACGGTAAATTCGCGGGGGAGGGGCGTCAAATTTGCGGTGGGGGGGCAAAAATTTCGGACGGCCTAATGGCCAGCCCGCAGCCAATTTTCCCCATGGGGAAATGGCCCCCCACCGCAAATAGGTTCCCCACCCCTGTGCTAGAGGAAGGTTATTGCTAGAGAAGGGCTTTCTCAGTGGTGGCACCCAGTCTTTGGAATTCCCTCCCGAGGACTTGTGAACTGCCTCCTCTTTGATGGTCTTCCGGCGGGGTCTCAAGACACATTTAATTAGGCCTTCGATTTTATTGATAAGGTTTCATGACCTTCCCCCAGGTTATTCCCAGTTATGCTTGCCTGCCCACCATTAGTTTTGTTTTTATCCTCATTTTTAGATTAGCTGTTTTAATGAACTGTTTATTGTTGTGGAGTTGGTATGTTATTGTTTTTAAATTATGTTGTTATTTAATACATGCATTTTATATGCACTGTAATGTTTTAATTTTTATCTTGTAAGCTGCTTTGAGTTACCCGCCAGGGTAAAAAAAAGTAGGGTATAAATACTCCAAATGAATAAATAGCTATGCTACAGCCCAATCCTATCCTTCCCCCTCCCGGAGGTGCGGCTGCACCAAAAATGGACTTAAACCCTCTTACACCTTTGTAAGCCCCCACTCCACAATAGGTCTCCTCAGGCCCGTGCTAGCGATTTTGCTAGCGCAAATCCGAGGAAAGGGGAGGGGAGGGTGCAGGAAAGGGAGACAGGATCCAGTGCATGCCGTCGCTAACAGATCCACCCCTTCTGCAGCCTCCCTGCCCCCTATTCCTCCCCGCCCAGTTTCGCATCCTCCCCCTTACCCAGGCAGCTGGGGATCCGCTGGCGTGGATGGGAAGACGCCAGCCTTCACACCGGCATCCCAGCAGCACGCTACTCAGCGTGCGGCTGGAGTTAGGGCTGGTGACGAATGCTTTATGGCAGTTAGCGCCAGCAGAACACAAGTTGCGCTGCCTGCCGGGCCCATTAGGATTGGGCCATTAGTCTGTGGCAGCAAAAATAAGACTCATGTGGCATCTTATTCATGGAGACTCACTTATATCTGAGTGGGGGGGGGGTAGCAACTCTTCCCTTTCATCATCCCAGTACAGTACCCCTCCGGGTGGCTGTTTGTGGGTGGCTCCCTTATGTTTCATTTTAGATGGTGAGTCGCTTGGGGAAAGGGAAATATTGCTGAAAAGCAATATACAAATATTCAAAATAATCATCCAACAAATCATGGGACATTTGAACTGGGCCATCGTGACAAATTGTGGGCTATAGCAGGGGTGTCGCTAGGGCTGGTGTCACCCAGGGAAAGATCTCACGGTGTCACCCTCATGGACCTTCTCCCATATCAGACCACATGATGTGGAGGTCTCCTGGGAAATGCGACCCCCGAGCGAGTCGTGGCGTTTTCGCACCACCGGTGATAATTTAAATAGAAAGTCATTTTGGGGGTCACCCTTTCCTGGGTTGTCACCCGGTGCGGTCCGCACCCCCCGCACCTCCCTAGTGACGCCCCTGGGCTATAGCCTACTACGGTATGTTAGATGCTGAGTCCATGAAAGGTTAGTCCACAACCCATCTATTAATCTTGAAGAGGACTCTGTTGATTTCATTACAACACACTGTCCCGGCTACTCTTCTGGCATTGTTGCATTCACCTTGCAAGGTTATTGTGAAGATAAAGAATTGTAAAGCTCTTCCAGGCTGAAAAGAGCAGTGGAAACAGCTCTTAATGACTAAATTGAACAAAGAAAGCAGGTTGACACAACCCTCACCCTCCCCAGCTCCTTTGTCTGAGAATGAATGCTGCTAAGAGAGCAAAGGCTCTCCAAAGTTGTAATACATGAAGAAAATTTGCATTTCTGACCCTGTTGGAAAAGAAGATCATACTGAGGCCACTGCAGGAATAAATACACAGTGCTAAGAATATCAGGGTGGATAAAAGCTGACTTAAAAACAAAAAACCCAGACAGTTTTAAAACTGTACATTGGATTTTTTTTTCCAACAGTTCAATTGCGTCTTTTTTTAAAAAAACCCACCTGGTTTAAAATGAAAGCTGAATTTAATACATGCTAATATATTAGAGTCTTTGCTTATTTTTTAAAAATCTGAATGCATTACCCCCTGATTAGTTTTATCAGAGGGTGATGCATTCAGTACAACGTACACTGAGCTAAAGGCTGGTTTTTTAAATGTAAAAAATGAACATCTGAGTATTAAGGTGTCAACCCAACCTCTTCACTGCCATCAAATGCAGCAAAGGTACAGGAGAATAATTTTTAAAAGCGGAAGGTGGTTTTTTTTGTTTACAGAAAAGGGAGCAAATATGAATGCGTGCCCCCCATGACCTTGGCCACGGGTACTGAGGTGCCGTGATCCCGGGGTAAGTTCTGGAGTGACCAATAAGGGCTGTCACTGCCCCCAACAGGCCGGATGCTCCTTTCCCAAAGTGTCTGTGAGAATCAGTCTTCCTCAGCCCCACAACCCACAACCTTGACTGAAAAGATCTGGCTCAGCAGCAGATGCATTTAACCCAATGAGGATTAAAAAAGTTGTTTAAAGTAACCTAGAGGAAGAAACAGACGAAAGGAAATTCTTTCAAGGTGATGAATTCAATGGAGCACCAGAATCCCTTCATGACAGCGATGGCACAGACTGAGCTGCAGTCTCTCTCTCTCTCTCTCTCTCTCTCTCTCTCTCTCTCACACACACACACACACACAGGATTCTGGTTTCCAAATACTAAAACAGCTACAGTACACGTTTCATTGACTGAACTATCATTTGACGGATCTCTGAAAACAGCTCAGCAGTCACCATGTGCTTCAGGATTGGTGAGACCAACCTTCCTACTGAAACGCCACCAACATAAGAAGAGCCTGTCTGCTGGATCAGGCCCAGGGCCCATCTAGTCTAGCTTCCTGTATCTCACAGTGGCCCCCAGATGCATCAGGGAGCACACAAGACAACAAGGGACCTGTAATGGGTCCCCCCCCCTTGGGGGGAAAAGCAAAGTACAAATCTAATAAATAATCTGATCTATTGAAAGCGGACCCGGTGTGGTGGGCCTCATTGCTTGCACACCTCTTTACCCTGGTAGATAGAACTGGCTTAATACCTAAGATGTGGGCCAGGGCTATAGTTATTCCAATTTATAAAAAGGGAAACCATAGATCTCCAAACAACTATAGGCCTATAAGCCTTTTGTCAGTTATTGGTAAGATGTATGCAAGGCATCTGTTGAATAAACTGACTGCCTGGACTAGAGAGAATGGAATTTTGGGGCTGGAACAAGCTGGGTTCAGGCAGGGTAAATCCACTTTAGATCACTGCCTGATATTGTCTCATCTCATTAATAAACAGCTAGTGAGGGCCAATTCTAAACTTTTTGTGGCTTTTCTTGATCTTAAGGGAGCTTTTGATTCTGTTGACAGATCCCTTTTGTGGGATAAACTTTTACATCTTGGGCTTGAAAAAAGACTCCTTTATCTTATCCTTATCCAGGCAGGCCAGAATACTGCTTCTCGCGACTGAGCCCATCCAAGCTGCTGTTATCCAGTGGGTCACCCTTTGCTACCAACTGTCAGCCCTCTCCCTTCTCCATGCACACTGTTTGTTTGTGCACAGGACACCTTACGGAGATTGGAGTTACCATGTCAGCATCGGGAGAACGGTTGAGTGATTGATTTTTGTATGTGGGTGAGGGTTAGTGTGTAGGTTGAGTGTGTGGTTGTTAAGTGTTTGGGAGTTCTGTGAATGGGTTAGGGGAGTGCTTAACCTTGGTCTCGGTGAGAGGGAGACCTAGGGGGGACGAGTGGGACCTCTGCCCCAGTGAGAGGGGGGCAAGGGGTGTGGGGTGCAGTGACCCAAGCCTCAGTGAGAGGGAGGCGGGGGTTTCTGGACAGGAGTGGTTGGGGTTTGGATGAAGTGTTAGATAGTGGGTTGTGGACTGACTGGGGAGGCTGGTAGTGACTGAGAGTGGTGTGGAGTGTGTGAGTTAGGTTGCGTGGTCTGGAAATAGGCTCCGCTGAAAGGCTATGTGTTTAGCTATGTGGGGAGGGGCGGGCAGCCACCATTAGCAGAGTGACGGGTCACGGAAGATATGGTGGTGGGGGCTGGGCAGGCCGTTTCAGGAGAACGAGGGTCAGTCACAGGCAGACTGTCCCTCTTCCTGGCCCTTCTTCCATCCCTCTGACCCATGGCGGTCTGGGCAACAGTCCCCTGAGTCTGAAACTGCTGCTCTTGAATGCCAGGTCAGTCAACAATAAAATCTGCCTAGTCCAGGATTTAATCCTGGATGAAGGTGCTGACCCCCTTCATGGATCATTGCCTTGTCGTGGCGAAGGGGCTTGCGTAACTCAATGAAGCCATGAGCTATGCCGTGCAGGGACACCCAAGACGGACAGGTCGTAGCAGAGAGTTCTGACTAAAAGTGATCCACTGGAGAAGGAAATGGCAACCCACTCCAGTAACCTTGCCAAGAAAATCCCATGAACAGTCCCAAAAGGCTAAAAGATATGACGCCGGAAGATGAGCCCCTCAGGTCGGAAGGTGTCCAATATGCTACTGAGGAAGAGCGGAGGACTATTCCAAGTAGACCCAGAAAGAGTGAAGCGGCTGGGCCAAAGCCAATAGGACGTCCAGCTGTGGATGTGTCTGAGGTTGAAAGGAAAATCCAATGCTGCAAGGAGCAATATTGCTTAGGAACATGGAATGTGAGGTCTATGAATCAAGGCAAGCTGGATGTGGTCAAAGATGAGATGATAAGATTGAACATTGACATCTTGGGAATCAGCGAACTAAAATGGACGGGCATGGGCGAATTTAATTCAGGTGACCATCATATCTACTACTGTGGGCATGAATCCCTTAGAAGAAATGGAGTAGCCCTCATAGTCAATAAAAGAGTGGGAAAGGCAGTACTGGGGTGCAACCTCAAAAACGACAGAATGATTTCAGTTCGAATCCAAGGCAAACCATTCAACATTACAGTAATCCAAGTGTATGCCCCAACCACTGATGCCGAAGAAGATGAAGTTGACCGGTTCTATGAAGACCTACAACACCTTCTAGAACTAGCACCCAAAAAAGATGTCCTTTACATCATAGGAGACTGGAATGCTAAAGTAGGAAATCAAGAAATAAACGGAACAACAGGCAAGTTTGGCCTTGGAGCGCAAAATGAAGCAGGGCAAAGGCTAACGGAGTTCTGTCAAGAGAACACGCTGGTCATAGCAAACACTCTTTTCCAACAACACAAGAGGCGACTCTACACCTGGACATCACCAGATGGTCAATACCGAAACCAGATAGATTATGTGCTTTGCAACCAAAGATGGAGAAGCTCTATACAGTCAGTAAAAACAAGACCTGGAGCTGACTGTGGCTCAGATCATGAGCTTCTTATTGCAAAATTCAGGCTTAAACTGAAGAATGTAGGGAACACCACTAGACCAGTCAGATATGACCTAAACCATATCCCTTATGAGTATACAGTGGAGGTGAAGAATAGATTTAGGGCACTAGACCTGGTAGACAGAGTGCCTGAAGAACTATGGACGGAAGTTCGTAACATTGTACAGGAGGCAGCAACTAAAACCATCCCAAAGAAAAAGAAATGCAAGAAAGCAAAGTGGCTGTCAGATGAGGCTTTACAAATAGCTGTGGAAAGAAGGAATGCGAAAAGCAAAGGTGAAAGGGAAAGATATAAACAACTGAATGCAGATTTCCAGAGAATAGCAAGGAGAGATAAGAAGGCCTTCTTAAATGAACAATGCAAGGAAATCGAGGAAAACAACAGAATGGGGAGGACTAGAGATCTCTTCAAGAAAATTGGAGATATCAAGGGAACATTTTGTGCAAAGATGGGCATGATAAAGGATAAAAAAGGCAGAGACCTGACAGAAGCAGAAGAGATTAAGAAGAGATGGCAAGAATACACAGAAGAACTATACAAGAAAGATCTGAATGTTCCTGATGACCACGCTGGTGTGGTCACTGACTCAGAGCCAGACATCCTAGAGAGCGAAGTCAAGTGGGCCTTAGATAGCATTACTAACAACAAAGCTAGTGGAGATGATAATATCCCAGCTGAGCTACTTAAAATCCTAAATGATGATGCTGTGAAAGTGCTGCACTCAATATGCCAACAAATTTGGAAAACTCAGCAGTGGCCAAAGGATTGGAAAAGGTCAGTTTACGTTCCAATTCCAAAGAAGGGCAGTGCCAAAGAGTGTTCAAACTACCGTACAATTGCACTCATTTCACATGCTAGCAAGGTTATGCTCAAAATTCTACAAGCTAGGCTTCAGCAGTACGTGGACCGAGAACTACCGGATGTACAAGCTGGGTTTCGACGAGGCAGAGGAACTAGAGATCAAATTGCCAACATGCGCTGGATCATGGAGAAAGCACGAGAGTTCCAAAAAAACACCTACTTCTGCTTCATTGACTACGCAAAAGCCTTTGATTGTGTGGATCACAACAAGCTGTGGCAAGTTCTTAAAGAGATGGGGATACCAGACCACCTTACCTGTCTCCTGAGAAACCTGTATGCAGGTCAAGAAGCAACAGTTCGAACCGGCCATGGAACAACTGATTGGTTCAAAATTGGGAAGGGAGTACGGCAAGGCTGTATATTGTCACCCTGCCTATTTAACTTATATGCAGAGTACATTATGAGAAATGCAGGGCTGAATGAATCGCAAGCCGGAATCAAGATTGCCGGGAGAAACATCAACAACCTCAGATATGCAGACGATACCACTCTAATGGCAGAAAGTGAAGAAGAACTAAAGAGCCTCTTGATGAGAGTGAAAGAGGAGAGTGCAAAAGTTGGCTTGAAACTCAACATTAATAAAACTAAGATCATGGCATCTGGTCCCATCAATTCCTGGCAAATAGAAGGGGCAGAAATGGAAGCAGTAACAGATTTTACTTTTTTGGGTTCCAAGATCACTGCAGATGGAGACAGCAGCCATGAAATTAAAAGACGCTTACTCTTTGGAAGGAAAGCTATGGCAAATTTAGATAGCATAATAAAAAGCAGAGATATCACCATACCAACAAAAGTTCGTATAGTCAGGGCGATGGTGTTCCCAGTAGCAATGTATGGTTGCGAGAGTTGGACCATAAGGAAGGCTGAGCGCCGAAGAATAGATGCTTTTGAACTGTGGTGCTGGAGAAGACTCCTGAGAGTCCCTTGGACTGCTAGGAGATCAAATCAGTCAATCCTAAATGAAATCAACCCTGACTGTTCCCTGGAAGGACAGGTACTAAGGCTGAAACTCAAATATTTTGGCCACCTAATGCGAAGAGAGGACTCTCTGGAGAAGACTCTGATGCTGGGAAAGACTGAAGGCAAAAGGAGAAGGGGAAGGCCAAGGATGAGATGGTTAGACAGCATCACCGATGCAACGAACATGAAAATGAGCGAACTCAGGAAGATAGTGGAGGATAGGAAGGCCTGGCGGGATATGGTTCATGGGATCACGAAGGGTCGGACACGACTTAACGACTGAACAACAACGAAGGTGCTGACCTGGTGTGTATTACCTGGCTGGATGAGTCGGGAGGGGTAAGTATCTCCCAGATGTGCCCGCCGGGTTTCCGGGTATTGCAGCAGCCACGACTACAGGGGCGGGGAGGTGGAGTTGCGATAGTCTATCGTGATACCATCCATCTCACTGGGTATCCTGTCCCGCGGTCCACTGGGTTTGAGTGCCTCCATGTCGTGCTGGAAGGGCGAGACAGAATAGGGATTCTGTTGGTGTACCGCCCACCATGCTGCCCAACAGTCTCCCTGCCTGAGCTGACCGGGGTGATCTCGGCGCTGGCGTTGGAGTGCCCTCACCTATTGGTGCTGGGGGACTTTAATGTCCATGCTGAGGCCCCGAGGACAGTTGCGGCTCAGGACTTCATGGCCGCCATGGCAACCATGGGTCTGTCTCAGAGAATATCTGCCCCGACGCACGATGCTGGACACACGCTGGACCTGGTGTTTACTGCTGGGCAGGTGGATGGTGATCTGGATGTGGAGGAAATTAACATCACTCCTTTGTCATGGACAGATCACTTCCGGGTGGGATTTAGGCTTGTCGCAGCTTGCCGCCTCCGCATTGGTGGGGGACCTCATTCTATGGTCCGCCCCCGGAGGATGATGGATCCGGATGGATTCCTGAGGGCTCTGGGGGATTTTCCTGTTGCCAGAGTCGGCGACTCACCCAGTACCCTGGTTGACCTCTGGAATGGGGAAATGACCAGGGCTCTGGATCTGATCGCTCCTGAGCGTCCTCGACCAAGCCGCAGAGTCAGAGCGGCCCCTTGGTTTACTGAGGAGCTGCGGACGATGAAGCGGCAAGGTAGATGTCTAGAGCGACGGTGGCGGAAAACTTGTGCTGACTCCGACCGGGCACGGTCTAGAGCTCACTTCAGAGCCTATTCCGTGGCGGTGGCGGCAGCTAAGAAGGCTTTCTTTTCTGCTGGCATCGCGTCTGCGGAGAACCGTCCAGCTGAGCTTTTCCGTGTGGTCCGGGGCCTGCTCCATCTGGCCCCCCCAGTAGATGGGGTGGAACACATGGTGGCTCGCTGTGATGAGTTGGCAAAGCACTTCGTGGACAAAGTCGATCAGATTCGGCATGACTTGGACACCGCGTTAGCAGTATCTAATGATGTCCCTGAGGCACCTGTCTGTTCTCCTTCCTGGGATTCTTTTCAGCTTGTAGAACCTGAGGATGTGGACAGGATTCTTTGGAGTGTGAGACCGTCCACTTGCCCGCTTGACCCTTGTCCGGCATGGCTGATTAGAGCTGCCCGGGCGGGGCTGGCTGAGTGGACGGGGAGGGTGGTAAATTCATCTCTGAGGGAGGGGGTGGTGCCGCTGCCTCTAAAGCAGGCAGTGGTGCGTCCCCTCCTGAAGAAACCCTCCCTGGATCCCACTGTTTTGAACAACTTCCGGCCAGTCTCGAATATCCCGTTTCTGGGCAAGGTGATCGAGCGGGTAGTGGCGTCTCAGCTCCAGAGGGTCTTGGAGGAAGCTGATTATCTGGATCCATTCCAGTCTGGCTTCAGGCCGGGGTTCGGGACAGAGACGGCCTTGGTCGCCTTGGTGGATGACCTGTGCCGGGGACTGGACAGGGGGAGTGCGTCCCTGTTGGTCCTGCTGGACCTCTCGGCGGCTTTTGACACCATTGACCATGGTGTCCTCCTGGGTCGGTTGGCTGGGTTGGGGCTTGGAGGCACCGTTCTGAGGTGGTTCCGCTCCTTCCTGGCTGATAGATCCCAGAAGGTGGTGCTGGGGGATGCTTGTTCGGCACCCTTGCCCTTGAGGTGTGGGGTGCCACAAGGGTCAATTCTATCCCCCATGCTGTTTAATATCTATATGAAGCCGCTGGGAGAGGTCATCCGGGGGTTTGGGGTAGGGTGTCATCAGTATGCGGATGACACCCAGCTCTTTCTCTCCTTTCCACCTGACTCCAAGGGGGCGGTCGATGTCCTGAATCGTTGTCTGGAGGCAGTTGGGAGCTGGATGGGGGCGAACAAGCTGAAATTAAATCCTGATAAGACAGAGGTTCTTCTGGTCCAGAAGTCTGCGACTCAGGTACTGGATCATCGTTCTGCTCTGAATGGGGTTGTACTCCCTCTGAAGGAGCAGGTCCGCAGCTTGGGGGTTCTCCTGGATGCGCAGCTGCTCCTGGATTCCCAGGTGGCGGCTGTGGCCAGGGGGGCTTTTGCCCAGCTTTGGCTGGTGTGCCAGCTGCGACCGTACTTGGATTGTGCAGACCTGGCCACGGTGACCCATGCCCTAGTGACATCTAGACTAGATTACTGCAATGCGCTCTAAGTGGGGCTGCCTTTGAAGACTGTTCGGAAACTGCAACTAGTGCAGAATGCGGTGGCCCGGGTGGTTGCCGGGGCTTGTCGGTTCGATTCAGTCGGACCGTTGCTTCGGTGGCTACACTGGCTGCCGGTTCGTTTCCGGGCACAATTCAAAGTGCTAGTTTTGACTTTTAAAGCCCTTAACGGCTCGGGTCCAGGGTATTTGAGGGACCGCCTCCTTCCTTATAATCTGACCCGTACTCTGAGGTCATCAGGGGGGGCCCTGTTAACCGTGCCGCCATTGACAGAAGTGAGGGGGATGGTGGAGCGGAATTCTCGGCGGTGGCGCCCCAATTGTGGAATTCCCTCCCCTTGGAATTAAGAACGTCTCCCTCTTTAGAGGCCTTTCGGCGGGGCCTTAAGACGTTTTTATTCAGGACTGCTTTTAATGTCTGACATGGTGGGCTGACCTTTTAACAAATGGTTTTAATATATGTAAATGCTGGTGACCCACTGGGGTTGTTTATTTTTTAACTTAAGTGTTTTAATTAATTATTTTAATGTGTTTATAAATTGTTTTAATGTTTATATGTATTTTAATATGTTGTAAGCCGCCTTGAGTGCCCTCGGGAGAAAGGCGGGCTACAAATTCCTAAAATAAATAAAATAAATAAATAAAATAAATCTTATTAGAAATTTATATTCTGATACCAGCTGTCAAGTTAAAGTCTCCTTGATTGGGGAACTCTCTGAACAGTTTTCAACTAACAGAGGAGTCAAACAGGGTTGTATCTTGGCCCCCTCTCTGTTTAATCTCTTCATTAATGATCTGGCTTCCTATTTAGAGGAAATAGAGGGTCATAGTCCCAAACTTGGGTTATTACATATACCTCTTCTTCTTTATGCAGACGACGCAGTCATTTTATCGCGCACACGTCTGGGATTGAAACGTTTAATAAATAGATGTACAGAGTATCTAAGTAAGAATAACCTGCAATTGAATTACTGTAAATCTAAAATTGTGGTTTTCGGCAAATCATGGAAGCCATCTAATTGGAACTTTAGGGGCAACAAAATAGAGCAGGTAAAACAGTTTAAATACCTAGGGATCTATTTTCACTATAAACATTCGTGGAGCCCTCATCGCAAAGCTGTCTTAAGTACTGCTAGGGTTACTGCCCAAGCTATTATACGTTTTCACTACACCAGAAGGAATTCTTATGTGCCAGCAGCTCTTGAGGTCTTCAATGCTAAAATCATTCCTCAGGTACTATATGGCGTCCCTATATGGATGTGTGCTATGAACCGTTCTCTAGAGAGAATTCAGGCGTCGTTTCTCTGGAAAATCTTTGGGTTGCCAGATTGTGTGGCCTATGCCACTCTCTGTTTAGAAGCTGGTCAATCTCGGGTGGAGACTGTGGCATGGCTGAGATTTTTTTAAATTTTGGTTAAGAGTTTTCTACGATCTAGACCAGGATAGTTTACTTACCCGACTTCTCTTGGACTCTGAGCCCCCTTTTGGGGCTACTTATTTTGAAAAGAAAATACAATCTATAGGCCTTGCTTTAGATATAGTAGGTTCACTGACCCATGACCAAGCATTTAGAACAATTAGGGGCAGGCTTCTGGATATTGAACAGCAAGAACTTCAGCATGCTGCCAACACGACATGCTCACCACTCCATTATCAGATTCCTATTAAGTATGGCCAACGGGCAGAGTATTTATACCATCTAAAATGCCCATCTGATTGTAGGGCCTTCTTATTGGCAAGGTGTAATGTCATGCCATCAGAATTACTTTATGGGAGATATGGAGGGATTCCATCTAGGGAGAGATGTTATTCTTGTGCTGTGGGAGGTGTGGAATCTCTGCACCATATGTTATTTTATTGCCCCCTGTATAATGATCTACGTGTGAAATATTTATATCCGATCTTGTCCAATAGGTGGGGTTGGGGGGATCAGGAAAAAATCCGGATTATTTTACAGGGTGTAGATGCTGTATTAACAGAAAAAGTTGCAACCTACTTAAAGCAGATTGTAAAGAGGCGTAGTAGTGCGAGTCATATGGGTAGTGTATGATGCTAGGTTTAGGACTCTTCACCCCTACTTGTTATGTACTTGTTATATGTTTATGTTGTATGTTATGTATGTCTTAATTATGCCAATAAAGGTTCTGAATCTGAATCTAATAAATAATCATCTGTACGATGCAGGTCAGGGTGACACAGGAGAAGGTGACCCTTCAGGCTACTTGGTCCCAGACTGTGAAGGGCTTTAAAGGTCAAGCCCAGCATTTTGCATTGGAGCAGGAAGAAAAGCGGTAGCCACTGTAGATGGCCCAAAAGAAGCGCGACATGCTCCCACCAGTAATCTGGTGGGGACATTTTCGACCGGCAGACACTTCAGAACCATTTTCAAAAGGCAGCCCCATGTACAGCGCATGACGATGGTCTAACCTGAATGTGGTCAGCGCATGGATGACAGACAGTGGCTAAGCCTGACGTTTCCAGGAAGACCCACAGCACATTAATCAGCCAACGCTTAGAAAAAGCACTGGGTGACAGTTGTTTCCGCTTGTTTGCCCTCATCCACCAGAAGAGACTTCAAGCATCAGCTCAGAGTTTTCATGGCCTCCCTAGAATTCAATGGATGGAACAAGAGGCAGAACCAGATTTCATCAGAACACGGAGGACCCTTCAGTCCAAACCACTGGATGACCTCACCCAGCAAGCTCAGACTAATGTTGAAGCCGGGCATGGGAACAAGAGTTACTTTTCGATCCTGAAAGCCAAGACAGACAGACAGACAGACGGATGGATGGACGGAGGGGGAGCATCACCTTGTTCATGACTGCTCAGAGGCATCCAGCTGGGCGCTGTTGGAAAAAGGATGCTGGACCTTGGTCTGACCCAGCATGTCAATTCAGACTTAAAATTTAAGGTTTTGGCACAATGAATATTTTCGCGCTGTTGATTTTAGTTAATCTTGACCTAGTTGATCTTAAACTTCGTTTACATGGACTTGTAAAATCCTTTGACACCTAAGATAATGGGGAAAACAGCACTCAGAGACGTTCTGCATCACCAGGAGCGTTCTTAAACCCTAACCCTCTATTTTTAGCTCTAAGGGAATGCCGCCACCACCGCCACCGCTTTTATAACAGCTTTAAGTGCTGAACGTTCTGGGGTCAGAGACCCGTTTCTGCACCAACTCTCTGGGCCGCGCTGTCTTCTCTATCTGTTTCTGCAGCTGCCTATCAACAAACATTTACCACAGACAAATATTGACAGTGAGCTGCGCCTATCAAACTGTAGCAAGAGGCGGCACTGTAAAAAAGAGCACTGTATTACCCAAAGTGGGGCCGGGCAGGGGCGGGAGGAGGAAACACAACAATTTTGTAAGGTCAACTATTTCCCCTTCCACCAGGAAGGGACGCTTGGCTCAGAAAGCACCACCAGGATTCAGATAAAGTTCCCTTAAGATCCGAAAACCAGAGAATCCCCAGCCACCTACAAACACATAGAGCTGCCAGACAAAGGCTGCCAGAGAAAGGCTCAGCCATCATTCATTCAGCACCACGAAGCGGCCCTTCTGACGCACGCAACACCGCCCTGTATTGTGACGTGGAGCACTTACAACGCTGTGCCCATTCAGAGAGTGTCAGCAAACAGCACTGCCTACCGCACCCCCTTAGCTGGAGAGAAGGCAATGCCGCTGCGCACTCCGTCAGAAGCAATTCCGACATCCTAATTAATGATGCTGAGAAGTAAAGAACAGTCGTCACCAGAAACGAGGGGGCTCCATCCCGGAGGCCAAGAGACAACTGCACCATCACATGCTACAGGCCACTGCCATCAGACCCCAATAAAAAGATACCAGAAAACACTACACAGCCTGACAAAGGAATTTCCTACAGATACACAAGAGCAAACCTAAGAACCTCAGAAGAGCCTGGCTGCTGGATCAGGCCAAAGGCCCATCTAGTCCAGCTTCCTGTGTCACACAGTGGCCCCACCAGATGCCTCAGGGAGCACACAAGACAAAAAGATACCTGCATCCTTTCACCACTCCCATCTGGAATTAAAAGATAGCCTACCACTAAAAACAGGAGGTTGCTTATCCCCATCATGGCTTGTAACCTGTGATGGACGTTTCCTCCATAAATCTGTCCAATCCCCTTTTAAAGGCATCCAGGCCAAGTGCCATCACCACATCCTGTGGCAAGGAGTTCCACAGATTAATTACACGCTGGGTGAAGAAATATTTCCTTTTGTCTGTTCCATTTCTCCTGCCACTCAACTTTAGTGCATGTCCCCTAGTTCTGATGTTGAGCGAGAGGAAAAAGAACATCTCTCTATCCACTCTCTCCATCCCGTGCATAATTTTATAAGTCTCAATCATGTCTCCCCTCAGGTGCCTTTTTTTCTAGACTGAAGAGCCCCAAACGCTGTAGCCTTTCCTCATAAGGGAGATGCTCCAGCCCACGAAGCATTTTGGTCACTCTCTTCTGCACCTTTTCTAGTTCGTTCCACTATATCCTTTTTGAGATGCAGCAACCAGAACTGGATGCAATACTCCAGATGTGGCTTTGCCATCGATTTGTACAATGTCATAGTAATATTGGCCGTTTTATTCTCATTCCCTCTTTTAATTATCCCAAGCATGGAATTGGCCTTCTTCACAGCCGCCGCACACTGGGTCGACACTTTCATCGACCTGTCCACCAGCACCCCAAGATCTCTCTCCTGATCTGCTACAAAGGGGGGGGGGGTGTATGTGAAGTCCCAGAATTCAGAATTTGGCATAGATGAAAAGGCAGGCCTGTTCCCCAGCCACAAGATCAAAGCCGGACAAAGCCAAACACCATCTCCAGTCCAGTCCGTCGGGCATTCCTGCAGCCGCTTCAGAACAGCTCCTAACTGAAGGACTCTCCTTCCTTCCTTCCTTCCCAAAACTGGTACCACTGTCTTCATGGGAAGCTAGACTTTCCTGGACTTCACTCAAGTTTTCAGGCAATGAGTCACAACTGGTCAGCATCTCCCTCTCCCCCCCCCCCCGCCATGAGTCACAGGGAGGATAGATAAAGAGAAAGCTGTTTCTTATTTGCCCCCATAATTTAAGCTCCTGTTTAGATGCTCCTTTCTCTTCTGCCGCCCCCTTCCCCATCCTACCCCAGAATCTGGCATTCCAGTGCAGAAAGGTTACAGCATTTCTCTGCAGAACAAAGAAACATGACAGCCAGACAAAGACTCTCTGTCACAAGCAGCTGTCCTCCCGCAGAAGGGACACCGATTTCCTTATCGCCAAGTCCTCTTTCTGTCCTTGCTTGATAGAGAGCCAGGAGAGGGACTGAAATCCCCTTAACACCGCCTGTTCTCAGGAGATAAAAGTAAAACTTCGCATTAGCCTTGTCAGGCATGCTGGGCGGAAAGGAAAATCCCTCGCGACCAGGCCAGCTGATGCCCAAGGAGATGATGCCCTCTGGAGAAGGGGCTTCTCCTGGAATTTTCCACCAGCCGTTCGCAAGCCTTCAGGGCAAGGGGCCGGCAACCTTTCTGGCAAAGGGGCTGGACGTTCAGCGATGACTGCGGCATCTCAGAAGCGACTGCGCGGAGCACAGGGACTCTGCGTGCCTCGGTAGGCGGCTCTGCCATTCGCTGTCCAGCGCATGGCAAACGGGGCAGGCGGTTCTGCCTCCCAAGCCGAGCTCCGCACAGACTGGGTGACTTTGGGGGGTGGGACATAGGTTGCAGACCCCTGCCTTAGGGCAGAGAAAAAGATACCATGAGTCACTTTGTCTACGTATATGCCGGGGAGTCGGGCCTCCACATGCCAGTGAGCCAATCACAGAACACACTTTCCACCACAGTATTTGTCGCCGGGAGAGTTTTGGTCTTCATGAAGAGGAAGGCTCGACAACCTGTGGGCTGTATCTGCCGAGTGGGAGCAGGGCAGGAGTTTCACGCCCTGCACAGGCTTCTCCTTTAGATGCGATTCCCGGCCCTACTCTGCCCATTGCACACCATCTCACCCTAAACTGTGCCCCCCTCTCTTCTCCTCTCAACACCTCCAATGCTTGCCACTTTACTTTCAAAATTACTTAAAACCTTGAACCCATGATACAAATTAGGGCTGCAAACTTTAATCTGAAAACCTATATAGACATCTATCTAAGATTGGGGATACTTGCCTGAGCAGTAATGCGTGTGAAAAACATCGAGGACTAGGTGTTCTAGTGGGAGATAAGCTAAACATTATGTGGCAGCGTGACACAGTGGCAAAGAAGGCAAACACAATCCTGGCAAACGCATCCACAGAAGGGCAGCCTTGAGATTTAGAGAAGCAATGGTACCAACTGTATTCAGCTTCAATCAGACCCCACCTGGAATACTGAGTCCAGTCCTAGGTGTCGCAGTTTAAGAGGGACATTGGCAGACTGGAGCAGGCCCAGAGGAGGGCGACTAGGATGGTGAGGGCGCTGGAGAGCAGGTCCTAGGAGGACAGGCTGAAGGAGTTGGGTGTGTTTCGTTTGGAGAAGAGACGGTTAAGAGGTGACATGGCAACTGTCAATCAAAACTACCCAAGGGGCTGCCATGTTTTTGGTGGCTCCAGAGGATAATACCAGGACAAATGGGTTTAAATGTGTTGGCTGTTTTTACACGCCTCAGGCACCCCACTGCAGCATAATAAATAAATAAACAAACAAACGCATCTGGACAAGACAGAGGTTCTCTTGACCAGGAGACCCGCTGCCTTGGCAACGCTGCATCAGCCTGTGGTCGAGGTGGGCTGCACTCCCAGTTGGGGGGCACCCCTGGATCCAGCTTTGCATCTTGATGCCCAGGAGGCCGATGTGGCCTGGAGTGGGTTTGTCCCAACTTCAGCTGGTGCCCCAGCTTTGCAGTTTCTGTCTCAGACAGCAGACCTGGTCTTGGTGAGCCCCAGGCCTTCGTCACCTCCTATCAGGGAAGCTGGAAGGTGACCAAAAAGAACAGTGCCTAGTAGTTAGTGCTCAGCATGTGCTTTCCTATTCTCTGCTTCACTGATTTATTGGGTCAGTGATTGAATGTGGCGCGGAGGGGGGGGGGTAGAAATAGTTAAAAAATAAGGAAAATAGGCAAAGGGGGAGGAAGCAGGGCATTCATCACACCTCCTGACTGGGCTACTGTCATGTGCTCTACATGGGGCTGCCCTAGAAGGCCTTTCAGAAACTTCAACTGGTACAAAATGCAGTTGCTCAGGTTCTGACTGGTTCAAGGCTTTATCATCATGTATCACTTCCTTGGTTTCAGCTGTACTGGTGACCAGAGTGTTTGCAGGTGCAATTCAAGATGCTGGGTATCACCTTTAAAGTCCTACATGGACTAGAAAACCTGAAGGACCGTCGCCTTCCTCCATATGAATCCACCCATCAAACAAAGATCTAAGTGGAGGCTCTTGCATAGAAGCCTTTTGAGACCAGGGAAACAAGGATGCGAGACAGGGCCTTCTTGGCGGCAGCCCCCACCCGAAGAATTTCCCTGTCACTTGATGTATGCCTGTCTTCATCTTTACCAGTCTTTCACCAGAGATTAAAGTCCCAGCTTTTGCAAACAGTCATTTTCTAGATTCTCTTGATTCAGTTTTGTTGTCATTTGATTGTTTTGTTTACTTATTTCTGTCAAGTGTTGATTTTTTTTGTTGTTGAAGGGTTTTTCCTTTTCTGTATGAACTATTTTTAACTGAGTTTCATGAGCCACTTACAGTGCAACCTTATGCATGTCTACTTAGAAGTAAGTCTAAGTAACGTTTTTTACTTAGAAGTAAGTCAAAACGTTTTTGTTTCATCTACCGTTTGGGTGATGGGGTTGTAGTCTGCCTCCTGTGTCTCAAGATGCTCTGCCATGCTGCTTTTGTGCTCCATATTGTCGTCCCCCCCCCCGTGGATTTTATTTTTTTTAAATTAAGTATGTATTGTTTTAAACTTATTTTCTGTATTTTAAACTATGTTTTTTAATTTTTGTAGTAAGCCGCCTTGGGCATTTGCCTCGGCATAGGATAAGGCGGAATATAATTTTTTTAATAAATAAATAAAGTCCTGCCAAGTTCAATGAGACTTACTCCCACGTACGTGTATAGGAACAAGACCCAGAAGGCTAACTGACAGGTTTAGGGTCTCTAAGCTCTAGTACGACTCCAGAAGTCAGTTGTTCAGTCAATGGCGGTTTTCAATAGGCCAGAGTGACTGAACGTCTGGGCCCGGCTGTGCTGCTTCCCTCATTCTGGCTCTGGCACTCTGCTGTAGCAGGGAATGAACAGTAACTGGATCAATTGTGCTACTGTTCATCATTAGAAGTGAAAGCCACCTTCCGAAGTTCTTTTATACTTCCTTCCGTTCCTTACATTGGGTCCCCCTATGGGGGAGAAAAGCGGGATAAAAATCTAACGAACAACAACAAGAAGACATTTTGGCAGAGAGTGCTGCAGCTACTCTCTCCTCAGGGTCTGTCTGAACTGAGCAGGGCCCACCGGCTGCGCAGTTGGGCCTGCAACGTGTCAGTTCAGTGGCCCACCACAGCGCTGACAGCGTGGATTACTCACCAGGCAAGACTTTTTGGGCACGTCTTGACACACAGAAATGACTCACAGGAGTCATCCCACACCTAAAGAAAAGTGACATATGAGAAGCAGCCTTAAGAAAGCAACTTCATAGGACTGAAAAAAGCTGACAAACATCGGCAAAACATTGTATGTATCTGCTGCCCTCCAGAGGAAATGACCGACACAGCTCCAGAATGAAAAGTGCGGTCAAAAGGATGGCTTGGATTTTGTTGCTCACAAAAACCTGAACGGCTGTGAGAGGCAATGTAGTGGGTAGCGCTGGGCTTCAAGGGGCAGGGAAAGAGGCCTGGGTTCAAGACCTCCACACCTGGCTACGTAGTTCACTGAGTGACCTTAGCACTAATCGTAGTTTGTCATCATGACATTCCAACTAGAAAATGATGGCGCTTCCTGTCTGTAAAGGTGCTTTGAAGGATAAAGAGGGCAGCCCCCCAGCACACAGCCCTGCACTCCTTGGAGGATGGGTGGAATAGGCAAGGTAAACCCTAAGCAACATGAGTGCCTGGGATCCCCCTTCTGACAGCCAACACACACAACTTCGCTAAAAGCTCAAGAATGACGCCCCTTTGGCCCAAGAACTGCACTGCACAGGCTGACCTTGAAGAGAATCGCGACTGACGGGAGGGGCTCACTGGCCCACGCCCAGGTCCTCCACATCGCCGCTGAGAGTCCTGGCCCAGCCTTCGGCGCCTCCTCTTGGCGTCAAACCCAGCAACACCAAGGTTTGTGTCAATTTCGGGCAAGTTTTTCCAACTCCTGAAGGGGCTTCCAAAGACAGTCACTCCCCCCCCCCCACACCCTGTTTATTTGCAGCCAAGCAAAGCTGGTTTAGACATACAGACTGGAGTTCTGGAGGTCTGTACAAATACAGCGATTCAATGAAGGACCTGAACAAGCCCATAAACTGGGGGAAAGGGGGCTGTATCTTCAAAAAACAACGGAGAGGAAGGCCCCTTTGCTCAGTGGTGGATCACATTTTCAGTTAAAAGGAGCTCAGAGAACGACCTCGCGGTACCTGAAACCTGGGAGAGCTGCTGCCAGTCAGAGCAGACAGTACCAAGCTAGACGGGCAGCGGCCTGGCTCAGTAGTCGGCGGCCCCAGACCAGACCAGAGCAAACGACAGTCGCATCATCTACGCCACCCTACCTTCCCCTGCTGCCCTTTTCCCTCCAGGGTCTCAGGCAGACACCTCCCTCAGCCTCCTCCCCCAGGATCCTTCTAAAGCTGGAAGTGCTGGAGACTTAGCTGGTCAGCCCAGCAGCACGACGCGCACACACACTCAGCATTGGTTCACGTCACACAGCAATCCTCATTCTGGCGACCGCCAGTCGAGACGTTAGCATGGGCAGCGGAAGCGCTGCGAGCCCCCCGAGAACCTCTCTTGCTCGGACCTCTTTTTCTTTTCTCTTTTTGCACAGAGATGTCAAACAAGGTCTTCCGCCTTGAAACAAGACTGCTGAGAATCCATGGGCTGCACTTCAGAGGTGGCGGCTGCTACCTGTCTAGGGCACAGCAGAGTCTCTTCTAACCTTCGTATCACAGGTGTCCGTATTTAGGGGAAGCTGCTCTGCACTTTGCCTGCCCTCTCACATCAGATCAGCCCTGTTGGGGTCCATCTAGCCCGCACCCCGGTTCCCCCAGAAGCCCACAGGCTGACCCCTCTCCCATTGCTGCTCAGGTGTAGCCTGCCAGAGGCAGCCCTGGACAGATCCGGCCCCAACAAAGGAGTCGAGTCCCATCCAGGCCACCGGCCACCACCAGCACAACTCACAGCAATGAATTCCGCAGACCAAATACACACTGCGTGAAGACGGGAAGCCAGCCGGAGCTGCCATCCTCCCGTGGCCACAGGAGCCCCACGACCTTCAAGTAGGGTGAACAGGGAAGGCAGGCTTGATGCAGGAGCAGGGATTTGGGCAGGGTTAGCGCCTCTCTCCTCTACCTGACAAGCGAAACCCGCCCTAATGAGGAGTAGGAACCCAGTCCCTCCCATGCACCTGATCATCCTAACTTCCCCCCTCACAGCAATCCTATGAAAGCTGCTCCGAGACTCAGCCTCCAAAGGACACAAACAGCAGCCGTGTGCCTTGAAGCCGTCAGAGGAGTTGGATGCAAGTGTGCCCGGAGGTTTACTCAAGTGGCCATTCATGACGTGCAACTTTGGAAAGGAAATCAAAGCAAAGCAGAACGGGGGGCCTACCTGACAGCCTCCGCCACACTGTTGGACGTGTGGCCTGATAAAGCATCGTGCAAGTTGCGCACAAAATAATCTCGGTATTCTTCCGGAAGTGCCATGAAGGTTCCACCCATCACAATGAATTCCACTTTGTCCACGCTGTGTCCCAGCTGCTTCAGCTGGAAAGGTAAGATCAGCCCATGAGACGACTGGGCTTTTCCAAAGACAGAGAGACAAGAGAGAGAGAGCAATGCCAGTCTCTCTCTCTCTCTCTCTCTCTCTCTCACTCACACACACAAGAAAGGGAAAGCCCACAACCAACAAGAGGCTGAAACCAGAAGCAACACTGGACATGGTCCTTTCGGTCCTTTCTCACTGTTCCACCCAAGTTCATCTCCAAAAGGACCTCTAAGAGGAACTGGGAATACAGCATTAATGCACCCCATCATGTGTGCCAAGGCGCATGGTGGTGGGGTCCTCTCAGCAGCTGCCCTTCAGCTCTGAAGTCTCTTTCCTTGGAGAGTCACCAAGGCGCAGCACACCCACCCGAAGCCCTTGGGAGGGGGATCAGCTAGACATGCACATTTTAAAGTTTTATTTGGACACAGATATATCACTGTGCTAGTATCTGTAAACACTGGCTCTACTGCAACTAGATCAGGGCGGAGTTCAAGAGGACGATGAAACTTAAGGAACGGCTTCTTCCCTTACATCCCGGTGTGATCAGCAAAGGAAGTAGAGATATTTCTTGACCACAGTTGTCCAAGCAATCACAAAGCAGGACTTTTGAGCGCAATACCAAGACTTATAAGAGTTCTCACCAAGATCACCAACAGAAGCAGAAAAATCTTTTGCAAAAGTTTGGAAAGACAGAGGGCACAACTGCTCTTATTACACTGTGTAACAGAAAAACTGTTTGTTTCTTTCTAAACGTTTTTTATACAATTCAAATGCGCTGATCCCAACAGTACTCTTGAGTTTTTGGTATCATCAAAAGGTTTTTAGTTATCTTAGCTTTTGTGTTGGTATTAAAACACTGCCATTCACCTTTACACCAGGGTAAACATGGCCATGACAAGAGTAGCATAAATTGGGGCTGAACTATTGATGCTATGCCAAAAATAGCTGCATGTTTGAAATCCATGCACCGGAATGAATAAAGATACATCAAAATATTCAGCTAAACACAAAATTGTTCAAATTTTGTTACACAGTGTTCTCTGACAGACCGACTCACACGTTCCACTCAACATATATTTTTACCTGCTCCACTCGATGTCTGGTTTGAAGATACGGGTCATATCTGGCGCGAATAGCTCTCATTGAAGTTGGCTACAGGAAACACATGTGATAAGAACGTCAAGCTTCAATATGCTGCACACTAGCAGGGCCTGCTGCTGCCCACATACAACGTTACGGACAAAAGAAAATATTTCTTCACCCAGCATGTAATTCATCTGTGGAACTCCTTGTGGAACCTGGCCTAGATGCCTTTAAAAGGGGTTTGGACAGATTCATGGAGGAAAAGACCATCACAGGTTACAAGCCATAAGCAACCTTCTGGTTTTAGAAGTAGGTTTTCTCTGTGCCAGGTGCAGGGGAGTGGCAGCAGGAAACAGGTTGTCTTGTTGGCTGTAGGCTCCCTGAGGCATCTGTTGGGGCCACTGTGAGATGCAGGAAGCTGGACTAGATGGGCCTTTGGCCGGATCCAGCAGGGCTCTTCTTATGTTCTTATTATGCCAGCGTATTTTATATGATCAAGAACGAAGAACAGCCGGTGCGTCACAGGGATATTCACTGAAGACTCCAGCAAGTCTCTGCCCAGTGGGCAACCTAACACGTCTTTTAAAATCAATTCAGCACGCTCCATTTACATAAGAGCATCAGCAGAGCCTGGCAGCTGGATCAGGCCAAAGGCCCATCTAGTCCAGCTTCCTGTATCTCACAGTGGCCCCACCAGATGCCTCAGGGAGCACACAGCCAACAAGATAACCTGTTTCCTGCTGCCACTCCCCTGCACCTGGCACAGAGAAAACCTACTTCTAAAGCCAGGAGGTTGCTTATGGCTTGTAACCTGTCCAGCATAATTTGTCCAGCATAATTGGGCAAAGCCATTTTACAACACAACGTTAAACTTTGTAACTTAGAGATGAAAATTGGAATAGGAGAGATGAAAATTGGAATAGGAGAGAGCCAGGGAAAAGTAAGGTAGACTTGCCAGGCGGCTAGATTAGGGCTTTTGGTTCTCTTTTTAACTGGTGCAATGAAACCTCAGCCATGTTGCCTCAGACATGAGGGTCTCTTTCAAGAACTTGTCTCTAGGCTCAGTTTCCATGTGGCTCATGCAAAAGGTAGGAGCCCCTCTCCCGATCAATGTATTTCTGACATCTTGCTCTGTGCCGAATTAACCGCCTCCCCCTGAAATGGCGTAAACTGAAGCAGTACCTCATATCCAGTGTAAGATTGCGTGGAATATTCAAAGTCCGAATCAGGACCTCCTGGGCAGTAACTGCATTGTCAGAAAAAAACAAAAACAGACCGCTGAAAGGCATGGCTTCTTCCCCAAGTGATGGAAAGTCGGAAGATATCACAGGGAGTCTGAAAGGGAAGGGGGCGAAGGACACCCATGATGGACTACAAAGCCCACCCCAGTGATATCGCGGACTAAAGATTTGGTTCTCTAGCTAGCCACTACCACTCCATCCCACCCCATCTCCAAAATGCTTAGCGCAGGACACAGGAGACGACTCCCATTCCATCTTCACCATCGCCACCTTCCAAGCTGGGTTCAGCTTGCCTGCAAAAGCCATTCAGTGGCCCGGCAAGGTTTTGACCCGGAAAGCCGGGAAGCTGCCCCATCGAGCTCAGCATTGCTGACCCTAACTGGCAGCGGCTCTCCAGGTTCAGACAGGAATTCTCCGCCCTACCCGGAGATGCAGAGGGTGGACCTGCATCTTCTGCAGGCAAAGCAGGGGCTCCACCACTGAGCTACGGCCCCTCTTCTTCCCTACACCCCAGCCCGCCACTTGTCTTGGAAGGTGGAGAGGCCCTTGGAGGACTCCAAAGTTGACCGAGGCTAAATGCTAGAGAGGCTCAGCAAGGTTAACAGGAAGCGCAGGGGAGGGGGATTCAGCGTCCACGGATAGGTGAATCCACAGATGCCGAATCAGCGAATGCGGGAGCCCCCCTGTGTTCAGAGGTATTTCGCTGTCATGGCAAAGCCTTTGATGGCACCACCCTTCCTGAAAGTATCCTCTATTAGGTCCTTTTTCTCTTTTTAAGCCAGCTACATCCCCCAAATGTAGAACAGAAATAAAACAGTGAACGGCAGCCATCAAATAAATTATTCTGCTAGTTTGGATTTACAGGACATCAGATGTGCAGAGTACGTCCCGCACACTGGCGATTCAGTCACTTCTCTAAGGGAGACACAGAGGCTTATCAAACCAGGAGCAATGCGGAAAGAGCAGACAGACCAAGAGGAAGGTCCGACTTTCATATCATACACATTAATTCAGGGTTATCCAGTCCAAGTGACTGGCAGCAGGTGCAAGACGGACATGAGGAGTATTTCTTCAAAAGGGGGGGGGGGGCTCCCGTATCTGCTGATTTGGCACCTGCGGATTCACCTAACCACAGGCGCTGATTTCCACACACACACACACACACACACACACACACACCCCTGCGCTTCCTGTTAACCTTGCTGAGCCTCCCTAGCATTCAGCCTCGGTCAACTTCCCTGCGATAAGCAGCAGGAGGCTGCTTATCACGTTTGTTCTAAGCAAGGCATCAGTGTTGAAACATCAAAGGTACCATGGATATGGCGTTCACCCCTATCCGTGGTTTTCATGTATCCGTGGGGGGAGGGGGCTGGAACGTATCCCCCGCGGATATGAGGGCCCAACTGTACTTCCCATCCCAGTTCTGAAGATTCCAAACAAGAAAAATGAATGCTAGAGAATAAGAACACCTGCATTTTGGATGAGGCATTACAAAGTACAATTTTGGCATGCCAATGGTTGTACTTACACACAGATGTTTCCCGTGAAGTTAATGTGCGGACACCTGTGTGGCTTGCACATCACTGCCACAGCAGCAATCTGAAAAATGAAGCATTGCAGAGAAATTATTGCAGTACATGTGTTACATTACGCACAACAAATATATCACTCCCCTGTATTTAACGGAACAGTGAGTCTCTCACATTAACCTCCCAACTTTTCTGAAGCTAGAATGTCCAGTTGACCAAACTCTTCTCAAAAATATACACTTTCCTCATTCTACTTAAGTCTCCTTCCCTGCAGCATATAAATACGGTATATCACGTTGTGCCTCATCATTAGGGCGAGGAGTTGTCCTCCGCAGCTCAATATCCTTTCAAGATGAATCCCTCCAGGTTGTGCTTCTATGGGGGGGATTACTGCAGGGTCCCAGCACTATACTGTGTACCTGGGAAAGGCGGCTGCTTCCCCAGCAAGCAACGCATGACTGTTGTGACTTGCCGCATGGAATGCAGTTGTCCAAGCGCCTTACACACTCATGCGCTACTTTTTTACACGCAATAAATACCGTAAATAGCTGCCCTTTAACGCTTCCCCCAACTGCGCCAACTGAGGCAGGAGGTTGGGCCCTGCCTCACAGCAGCAGGGCCAGCTCTTCGTTCAGCTGGAGGCTGTGTGTGTGGTGGGGAGGACCTCCAGCACGAGGCCAAGTCAGCTCCCTTCCAATTCCTACAGTGGCAAGCCCTGAGCCCAGCCCCTCTGGTCTGACGGGAAGGAGACTCACCCCGCTAGCTGTGCGGATGGGCTTGGCTTTCAGCTTGGGAACCAGCACTCTGCGGTACTGTGGAGGCACCGCGGCGATGATGTCGACCAGGCGAGGCTGTGCCGACAGCCCGTACTTGGCAGCCGTCTTTGTCTTGAGTCTGAAACGGAAAGCAGCGCACTTTAGTTGTACCCCCCTCCCTTCAGGTCCGTCCCCAGTTGTGATCAGCACTGCTTTGAATCGACTCCATTCGCTCCACGGGCTGCTGCAACGAGTTCACACATTCACGTTCATCATGCAGTGATGGCAGCTTCAAGAGACTTGTGCTGTGGTCAACTGCCATCCCAAACAGTTTCTTACCAACCATCCACTCAAAAGCAATGCTTTCCAAAAGAGACGGTCCCAAGTGTTCAACTGAAAGTCACTCAAGGCTGACCCCAAGCAGGTAGTTCAACAGGATGGATCCCCAAGTCAGTGCGCAAGGACCGCAGCACTCAGGGAGGAAGCACATGTGAACCAGCCCTAAGCTAACCAAGGCTTTGCAACAATAAGATACTCAAAAGGTTTGACACACTTATGAAGCCTTGTTACCCTCGCTATTCTTTAACGTGTCACTATCCATGTTGCGCAATTCTAGATGTACAATGTTGTATTTGGCAAAGAATTCGGATTCCTAAGAATTTCAACTTTTACTTCTTTAGGAGCAAGTTGCTAGCCCTTACGACAGTGGACATAGATTACAACATGCGGGGGTAGTCTATGAAACAAAACATCAAACTTCGTATGACCAGACTACCCATCTACAGTGAAGGCATTATGTTCCCTGTTTATGTATTCAGATAGTGCCATTCATTCATCTCCATGAATGGCATACATCTTTATTCTGCCTTTCTGGATTGAAAACCTAAAAGGCAGCATATAACAATAAGATGAAACACAAAGTGAAAACAATGAGCACAAGCGGCAGGAGTTCAAGTCGTAAACTAAAAGTTTTTAAAAAGGATTTCCTACTTATTCAAAAGCAGCGAGGGAGGTTGACTGGGGAACCTCTTCAGGGAGCACGTTCCAGCAGCGTGCTCCGAGTTCCTGCCACCCACATGGGGCATGCTTCCAAAAGTGTGGCTCCAACGGATGCGTGCAGGAGCTGCTTCACATTCCACAGGCTCCACACCCATGTGACGGGGCCCATGCAGAGTCAGGCCACCAGCCTATCTAGCGCAGCACGGTCTGCCCCAAGCAGCAGGGCTCTCCAGAGTCTCTCCCACTGCCGCTCCCGGATTCTGAACTGGAGGGACCTTCTGCATATAAAGCATACATTCCACCACTGAACGCTGGCATGTTTGCATTCGGGGAGGGGATAACAGGTAGGCACGCATGATGGAAGGCAGAGGAGGGCGGGGGAGGACAGCCAGCACAGCTTACTTGTTTAAGTTTACATCCTTGCTCTGGTTGTGAGCCTCAATGAGCTGTTGGATGACATCCGCTATGGTCATCATCATCAGCTCTGCCCGGCTGAGATCTCCTGAAACACAAAGGAAAGGCTGGCAAGAGCCTACACAAACAAACAAACAAACAAACACACACACACACACACACAGCACTCTGGCCAGGTAAGCTGGGGAGGAGATGTGAGAAGTACAGGAAAAGTACAGTACAGGAAAAGGAAAAGGCGCAATGCCACAGGGTCCCTCTAGGGGCAGTCTGTTTTCTGCAACCTCAGGAATGCTCAGGCTCATCTTCTGATGCTCTCTGTGGCATGTTCAACACTCCTTCACAGACTCCTTCACAGAAAGGCTACAGCGTTTGGGGCTCTTCAGTCTAGAAAAAAGGCGGCTGAGGGGGAACATGATTGAGACGTATAAAATTATGCATGGGATGGAGAGAGTGGATAGAGAGAAGTTCTTTTCCCTCTCACACAACACTACAACTAGGGGACATCCACTCAAATTGAGTGGAAGGAGATTAAAACAGAAAATATTGCTTCACCCAGCGTGTAATTCATCTGTGGAACTCCTTGCCACAGGATGTAGTGATGGCACCTGGCCTGGATGCCTTTAAAAGGTAGGCTTACCAGATCTCCAACCGGGACAGAATGCTAGACCTTTAGGAGAAGGAATGTGGGCAGGTGTAGCTTGTTAAGTCCTAGAGCACAATCCTAGGCATGTCTACTCAGAAGCAAGCGCCATTGTGTTCAGTGGGGCTTGCTTCTGAGTAGAGATGCCTGGGATTGTGCTCTAGAACTTAACAAGCTACACCTGCCCACATTCTTTCTCCTAAAGGTCTAGCACTCTGTCCCGGTTGGAGATCTGGTAAACCTATTAAAAGGGGTTTGGATAGATTCATGGAGGAAAAGACCATCACAGGTTACGAGCCATAAGCAACCTCCTGGCTTTAGAAGTAGGTTTTCTCTGTGCCAGGTGCAGGGGGAGTGTCAACGGGAAACAGGTTATCTTGTTGGCTGTGTGCTCCCTGAGGCATCTGGTGGGGCCATTGTGTGATACAGGAAGCTGGACTAGATGGGCCTTTGGCCTGATCCAGCAGGGGCAGAGGAGTTCCACCAAACATCATAATAAGGATCATAATATTTATTATCTGTTAAGCAGCAACATAGTCAGCTAGACATCAGAGAAAGATGGGCAGGCTAGAAGTGGGATTAGCAGGCACCGGTAACACACATAGAGGGAAGAGAGGAGCTATGCCCAAATACTCCTTATGTATTTGCTCCTTCATGGATCATTGCCTTGTTGTGGCGAAGGGGCTTGCGTAACTCAATGAAGCCATGAGCTATGCCGTGCAGGGACACCCAAGACGGACAGGTCGTAGCAGAGAGTTCTCACTAAAAGTGATCCACTGGAGAAGGAAATGGCAACCCACTCCAGTAACCTTGTCAAGAAAATCCCATGAACAGTACCAAAAGGCTAAAAGATATGACGCCGGAAGATGAGCCCCTCAGGTCGGAAGGTGTCCAATATGCTACTGAGGAAGAGCGGAGGACTATTCCAAGTAGACCCAGAAAGAGTGAAGCGACTGGGCCAAAGCCAATAGGACGTCCAGCTGTGGATGTGTCTGAGGTTGAAAGGAAAATCCAATGCTGCAAGGAGCAATACTGCTTAGGAACATGGAATGTGAGGTCTATGAATCAAGGCAAGCTGGATGTGGTCAAAAATGAGATGATAAGATTGAACATTGACATCTTGGGAATCAGCGAACTAAAATGGACGGGCATGGGCGAATTTAATTCAGGTGACCATCATATCTACTACTGTGGGCATGAATCCCTTAGAAGAAATGGAGTAGCCCTCATAGTCAATAAAAGAGTGGGAAAGGCAGTACTGGGGTGCAACCTCAAAAACGACAGAATGATTTCAGTTCGAATCCAAGGCAAACCATTCAACATTACAGTAATCCAAGTGTATGCCCCGACCACTGATGCCGAAGAAGATGAAGTTGACCGGTTCTATGAAGACCTACAACACCTTCTAGAACTAGCACCCAAAAAAGATGTACTTTACATCATAGGAGACTGGAATGCTAAAGTAGGAAATCAAGAAATAAACGGAACAACAGGCAAGTTTGGAGCGCAAAATGAAGCAGGGCAAAGGCTAACGGAGTCCTGTCAAGAGAACACGCTAGTCATAGCAAACACTCTTTTCCAACAACACAAGAGGCGACTCTACACATGGACATCACCAGATGGTCAATACCGAAACCAGATAGATTATGTGCTTCGCAGCCAAAGATGGAGAAGCTCTATACAGTCAGTAAAAACAAGACCTGGAGCTGACTGTGGCTCAGATCATGAGCTTCTTATTGCAAAATTCAGGCTTAAACTGAAGAATGTAGGGAACACCACTACACCAGTCAGATATGACCTAAACCATATCCCTTATGAGTATACAGTGGAGGTGAAGAATAGATTTAGGGCATTAGACCTGGTAGACAGAGTGCCTGAAGAACTATGGACGGAAGTTCGTAACATTGTACAGGAGGCAGCAACGAAAACCATCCCAAAGAAAAAGAAATGCAAGAAAGCAAAGTGGCTGTCAGATGAGGCTTTACAAATAGCTGTGGAAAGAAGGAATGCAAAAAGCAAGGGTGAAAGGGAAAGATATAAACAACTGAATGCAGAGTTCCAGAGAATAGCAAGGAGAGATAAGAAGGCCTTCTTAAATGAACAATGCAAGGAAATCGAGGAAAACAACAGAATGGGGAGGACTAGAGATCTCTTCAAGAAAATTGGAGATATCAAGGGAACGTTTTGTACAAGGATGGGCATGATAAAGGACAAAAAAGGCAGAGACCTAACAGAAGCAGAAGAGATTAAGAAGAGATGGCAAGAATACACAGAAGAACTATACAAGAAAGATCTGAATGTTCCTGATGACCACGCTGGTGTGGTCACTGACCCAGAGCCGGACATCCTAGAGAGTGAAGTCAAGTGGGCCTTAAGAACATAAGAACATAAGAAGAGCCCTGCTGGATCAGGCCAAAAGCCCATCTAGTCCAGATTCCTGTGTCACACAGTGGCCCCACCAGATGCCTCAGGGAGCACATGAGACAACAAGATACCTGTGTCCAGTCGCCACTCACTTGCACCTGGCACAGAGAAAACCCACTTCTAAAAAAAAAAAAAAAACACACACACACAAAAAACCAGGAGGTTGCTTATGGCTTGTAACCTATGATGGTCTTTTCCTCCATGAATTTGTCCAAACCCCTTTTAAAGGCATCTAGGCCAGGTGCCATCACCACATCCTGTGGCAAGGAGTTCCACAGATGAATCACACGCTGGGTAAAGAAATATTTTCTTTTGTCTGTTCTAACTCTCCCTACACTCAATTTTAGTGCGTGTCCCCTGGTTCTGGTGTTGTGCGAGAGGGAGAAGAATTTCCCTCTATCCACTCTCTCCATCCCATGCATAATTTTATACGTCTCAATCATGTCCCCCCTCAGGCGCCTTTTTTCTAGGCTGAAAAGCCCCAGACGCTGTAGCCTTTCCTCGTAAGGGAGGTGCTCCAGCCCACAAATCATTCTGGTCGCTCTTTTCTGCACCTTTTCCAATTCAACTATATCCTTTTTGAGGTATGGTGACCAGAACTGGACACAATACTCCAGATGTGGCCTTACCATCGATTTGTACAAAGGCAGAATGATATTGGCCGTTTTATTCTCAATCCCCTTTTTAATGATCCCGAGCATGGAATTGGCCTTCTTCACAGCCGCCACACACTGGGTCGACACTTTCATCGACCTGTCCACCAGCACCCCAAGATCTCTCTCTTCATCCGTCACAGACAACTCAGAACCCATTAGCGTATATGTGAAATTTTGGTTTCTTGCCCCAATGTGCATCACTTTGCACTTACTTACATTGAAGCGCATCTGCCATTTTGCTGCCCATTCTCCCAGTTTGGAGAGATCCTTCTGGAGCTCTTCACAATCCCTGCTGGTCTTTACCACCCGGAAAAGTTTAGTGTCATCTGCAAACTTGGCCACCTCACTGCCTATCCCCAACTCCAGGTCATTTATGAATAAGTTGAAAAGCACCGGTCCCAAGACCGATCCTTGGGGCACACCGCTTTTCACCTCTCGCCATTGTGAAAATTGCCCATTGACTCCCACTCGCTGTTTCCTGGTCTTCAGCCAGTTCCTAATCCACAAGAGGACCTGCCCTCTTATTCCCTGACTGTGGAGTTTTCGCAGGAGCCTTTCATGAGGGACTGTGTCAAACGCCTTCTGAAAATCCAGATATATAATATCCACGGGTTCGCTCGCATCCACATGCCTGTTGACCTTTTCAAAAAATTCTAACAGGTTTGTGAGGCAAGACTTCCCCTTGCAGAAGCCATGCTGACTCTCCCTCAGCAGAGCTTGTTCTTCTATGTATTTTAAGATTTTATCCTTAATGAGACTTTCCACCATCTTCCCTGGAACAGATGTTAGGCTGACCGGCCTGTAGTTTCCCGGGTCCCCCCTCCTTCCTTTTTTAAAGATTGGCGTGACATTAGCTATCCTCCAATCCTCTGGCGCAGTGGCTGTTTTAAGGGACAAGTTGCATATTTGGGTCAAGAGGTCAGCAACTTCATTCTTGAGTTCCTTCAGAATGGAGATGATAGCTAGTGGAGATGATAATATCCCAGCTGAGCTACTTAAAATCATAAATGATGATGCTGTGAAAGTGCTGCACTCAATATGCCAACAAATTTGGAAAACTCAGCAGTGGCCAAAGGATTGGAAAAGGTCAGTTTACGTTCCAATTCCAAAGAAGGGCAGTGCCAAAGAGTGTTCAAACTATCGCACAATTGCACTCATTTCACATGCTAGCAAGGTTATGCTCAAAATCCTACAAGCTAGGCTTCAGCAGTACGTGGACCGAGAACTACCGGACGTACAAGCTGGGTTTCGAAGAGGCAGAGGAACTAGAGATCAAATTGCCAACATGCGCTGGATCATGGAGAAAGCCCGAGAGTTCCAAAAAAACAGCTACTTCTGCTTCATTGACTACGCAAAAGCCTTTGATTGTGTGGATCACAACAAACTGTGGCAAATTCTTAAAGAGATGGGGGTACCAGACCACCTTACCTGTCTCCTGAGAAACCTGTATGCGGGTCAAGAAGCAACAGTTCAGACCGGCCATGGAACAACCGACTGGTTCCAAATTGGGAAGGGAGTACGGCAAGGCTGTATATTGTCACCCTGCCTATTTAACTTATATGCAGAGTACATGATGAGAAATGCAGGGCTGAATGAATCGCAAGCCGGAATCAAGATTGCCGGGAGAAATATCAACAACCTCAGATATGCAGACGATACCACCCTAATGGCAGAAAGTGAAGAAGAACTAAAGAGCCTCTTGATGAGGGTGAAAGAGGAGAGTGCAAAAGTTGGCTTGAAACTCAACATTAATAAAACTAAGATCATGGCATCTGGGCCCATCAATTCCTGGCAAATAGAAGGGGCAGAAATGGAAGCAGTCACAGATTTTACTTTTCTGGGCTCCAAGTTCACTGCAGATGGAGACAGCAGCCATGAAATTAAAAGACGCTTACTCCTTGGAAGGAAAGCTATGGCAAACTTAGACAGCATAATAAAAAGCAGAGATATCACCATGCCAACAAAAGTTCGCATAGTCAGGGCGATGGTGTTCCCAGTAGCAATGTATGGTTGCGAGAGTTGGACCATAAGGAAGGCTGAGCGCCAAAGAATAGATGCTTTCAAACTGTGGTGCTGGAGAAGACTCCTGAGAGTCCCTTGTACTGCTAGGAGATCAAATCAGTCAATCCTAAATGAAAGCAACCCTGACTGTTCCCTGGAAGGACAGGTACTAAGGCTGAAACTCAAATATTTTGGCCACCTAATGCGAAGAGAGGACTCTCTGGAGAAGACTCTGATGCTGGGAAGGATTGAAGGCAAAAGGAGAAGGGGAAGGCCAAGGATGAGATGGTTAGACAGCATCACCGATGCAACGAACATGAAAATGAGCAAACTCAGGAAGATAGTGGAGGACAGGAAGGCCTGGCGGGATATGGTTCATGGGATCACGAAGGGTCGGACACGACTTAACGACTGAACAACAACAACATGCCCAAATACATTTTAGAATGGGACAATATTTTGAAGAGGTGGTAGAGAAGGGGGAAAGCAAGACTCCAAATGTCTGGGAGGATAAGGGCCCTGGGGAGCAGCAGGCCCCCCCTGACACAGGGTTAGACAGACGTGCGCACATCTAGCTAAACTAAAGTGCTTGTGTTTTAGCCGGCGGGCGTGGGGACCAAGGGGAAAGACTGGACCCAAACAAACCACCTGGAGGCAGGAAGAGGCACATCACAGGGAGGGGAGAAAGACAAGCAGGGGGCACAAGAGAGACGGGGGGGGGCAGAGATGGAGCCAGAACACGGAGGGGCCCCCCAGGCAAGTGAGCGAAGAAGGGCAAATGGGGGACGGGCGGGGTGCGTGTGGCAGGATCTTTTGCTGCGATTGTTATTCTGATGACCCATTATCGGGAGGGTGGGCATGCATACCCGCCCGCCCGCCCGCCCCCCCAAGCCAAGCGGCACAGGCGTTCCCCAGGCCATATAGAAACTGCTCCTCTTCATCTTCCTCGCTCCGTTTCGGGAGGGCGGAGACGAGCCCTGCTCAAGGCCACTCGCCGCCAGAAAGACTCTAGGCTTTCTGAAAGAGCCTACCAGGAGGCACAGGCCAGAGCCCCGAGTTCAAATCCCGCGCTGTTGCGAGGACGAGGGAGGAGCGCCCCGCAGGGAAGGAGGGGGTGCAAGGCGACCACCGCTCACTACCTTTCTTCTTCTTCTTCTGCCCCATGGTCAAGGCGAGCCCCTCGGCCACCCACTACGCCTTCTCCGCCCAGCCGGTCTTCACGGAGCTGCCGCCATGCCGCTTCTCTTCACGACACCGTCGCAAAAGGGACGGGCGGAAGCAGGTTGCGGACAGAGCCGCGCGAGACTCGCAGCCGTAAAACGTCGCTGGCTCCGCGTTGCCCGTCCGAGCAGCTCCCTTGCGCCTCCTGCAGGCCGCAAGTATTTCTGCCCGACCGGCTGGGAGTTGACCGGTCGCGCTGCCTTTTTCCAGCCCCTGATCTCGGTTTCTGTGTAGGGGACGGAGCATAGTCGGGGCCAGAAAGCTGAGAGCTGGAGCCTGTTGTGGGTACTGCTGGGCTTCTCCGTCTCTTTATCTCGACCCGCCCTCGCAGCTTCAGTCTTCTCGATCTGCGATATGGGAATAGAAGTAATTATAGTACTGACCTTCCATCGGGGATCATAATATTTACTGTCTTAATTAAGCAGCATCAACATAGTCTGCTAGACATCAGAAAAAGATGGACACACACACTACAAGTGGGGTTAGCAGGTAATACAAACAGCAAAGAGAGAGAGAGAGAGAGAGAGAGAGAGAGAGAGGAGCTATTCAGGCTTACCAGATCGCCGCCGGGACGGGAGCAGTCTACCCTTAAGGGGGGGGCATGGGGGCAGATATGCTGCCCAAATACAGTTTTAAGTTGGGGCAGTCTTTTGGAGAGGTGGTAGAAAAGGAGACAAAGCAAGACTCCACACTTATCCTGGAGAATATTAAGGACACTTGCAGCTGTGGTGAGGAATGAATGGCATAATACTGCTGAAGTGCTTTTAACTCTTGAAATGCCAAGTAGTATCGCATTTCAGACCACATGCATCTGTATCAGACCGCATGCGTCTCGCTTCGTCGCGTCCCGGAATCGATTCTGATTGGCCTGAGGCATTGCTCCGTGTCCCGCCTCTACAACACTGAACGTGGCCTCTCATTGGGCGAAAGTCGTTCTGGTGCGTTCCAAGTTGAATAAATCAAGCTTCGGCCAATGAGATGCCGCGTTTGGCGATGTGGGGGTGGCTTTAGGCTGACCTACACTGCACAAATACTGGCATGTTATTGACAGTATTTATATACCACTTTTCAATACAAAGTTCACAAAGCGATTTACAGGTAAAATCAAATGATTAAATGTCTCCATGTCCCCAAGGAAAGGGCTCGCAATCTAAAAACGATGCAGAAGAACACCAGCAACAGCCACCAGAAAAGAGACTGTGCTGGAGTGAAAGGGGGGCAGTTACTCTCCCCCTGCTAAATAGAAGTGGAGCACCAATTGAAAAAGTGCCTCTTGCCCAGTTAGCAGGGTGTCATTTAGAAACTCAATGGCCATACCAACTTAAAAAGCAATAGAGTGACAGTGTAATCCACACTAACTTTAGACAGGCGAAGCATTTGCTCTGCCAGTCTAACCTGTCGCAAATGTGCCGTAAAGCACGTTTGCGACATCTCTAGAGTAAGGGCCGCCGGCATGGAGGCCGCCAGACGCACCGGACACGACACACACCTGGTATGTCTCAGCCTTTAATCCCCTTTGAATCCTCCTTTGGAGGGGATTTGAATCCCCCTTTCCGTTCTGGGGCCTCCCGTTCTTGCTGCACTGCTGGTTACACCGGTGGTGTAAATTGGATAGGATTGCGCTGTATGTCAGTTACAAGTTTCAAGGAAGTTACAAGTTTAGATACATTTCATGCAGAATCCTGTCAAACTCTTGCTTACAGTATAACTCTATAAAATGAACATAGTGACAGCTATTTAACTTGAGAAAAATATATTATTTTAAACTATTTTTTTAAAGGTTGTTACCTTTAAAAGGCCTTTTACATATGTAGGTTCTTTAGCATCACCTTTTCACTCTCTTGCTGTGAGGTTTCTACAGTTCCAGCAGAGGGTGCTATCAGCAAGTCCTATTCTAGGTTTTTCCCTGGGAAGAAGACGTTTTCCCCTTCCAGGCTGTGATGCATACACCGTGATGCTCTCCCATGCATACTAGGCATATTATTATTGCACATAAGAACATAAGAACATAAGAAGAGCCCAATTGCACATAACATGTGCAATTGCTGTTTGACCACATCTCCCACTATGGGGTCCTGCCAGGTTTGGAAAAGAACATAAGAACATAAGACGAGCCCTGCTGGATCAGGCCAAAAGCCCATCTAGTCCAGCTTCCTGTATCACACAGTGGCCCCACCAGATGCCTCAGGGAACACACAGCCAACAAGATAACCTGTTTCCTGTTGTCACTCCCTTGCACCTGGCACAGAGAAAACCCACTTCTAAAACCTGGAGGTTGCTTATGGCTTGTAACTTGTGATGGTCTTTTCCTCCATGAATCTGTCCAAACCCCTTTTAAAGGCATCCGGGCCAGGTGCCATCACCACATCCTGTGGCAAGGAGTTCCACAGATGAATTACACGCTGGGTGAAGAAATATTTTCTTTTGTCTGTTTTAATCCTCCCTTTCTCAGGAGCCTTTCATGAGGGACCGTGTCAAACGCCTTCTGAAAATCCAGATATATAATATCCACGGGTTCGCTCGCGTCCACATGCCTGTTGACCTTTTCAAAAAATTCTAACAGGTTTGTGAGGCAAGACTCCCCCTTGCAGAAGCCATGCTGGCTCTCCCTCAGCAGAGCCTCAGCAAAAGAGTTCTGTTGCAACTTCTTTGCCGACTTCTTGCTCTGGGGTTTCATTCTGCCCACAGGGTCCTGCTGATTTGCAGAGCAAACCCAGAGATCTGTTTCTGCCTGTACAAGGTGCTTCTTCTTGGCATGTGGAGACTGGTGGTGAGGCAGGGTGGTGAGGGAGCCCAGCTGGCCTCCCAGTCTGGGTATGTGTGAATTAATTATACCCTAAGGCAGGTGCAAATGTACAGTATTAATATGCCTGCTGCTGCTGCTGCATCTCTCATCTAAAACCTGATGCAGGGTTTGCCTCTTCCCTCTGATCTGTGTTTCTGCTGTGTTTATCTGATTTTTAACTGGTTTTATGGGCTGTGGCTTCTGCTGATTTTAATTGTTGTGTGCTAGTTGGGATAATGTAAAGTAAAAAAGAGGCGTGGCAATAACTGCAGAAAAAAAGAAAAGAAAAACAGACCTATGACAGAAAGCAAAACTCAAGAACACTCTTTTCTTTTTTTTAACTTCTTGCTCCTGCAAGAACAGATCAGCAGGGTGAGACTTCTGGGGCACTGGGGCCGGCGGCCGGCTCAGAACTGTGGCAACAAGTTTCACTGTCCTGTCAAGGAGGCCCTGGATTGAAACTCCCCACACTTGTGTTCTAGCTGGGAGGGGGAGGAGGGAGGGCGGGGCCCTTCGGCAGGTTGAACGTTCTTTCCTATTGGCTGGGACACCCACTTCTCTGAACAAGGGAAAGCAGAGGTAAATTCTGCCTTCCACCAAGAGTGAGAAATAGGGCTTAAAGGTGTAAGAGTTCACTTTTCATTATTTTATCCCTATGTGTGTGTTCATAATGTCAGTATAACTGAGCCAGACGGGCAGGACGTCTGGCTCAGTTGGTAGAGTGTTTGTCTCTCACAAATGCCTGAAGATCTGCAGGACAGCAGTTCAAGACGGCCGGAAGTCTGTCGGAGAGCTGCTGGCACGCCGAGCTGATAAGCTGCAGAGCCCTGTGGGGGTGTGGAGCTGCAGCTGAAGCAGCTGAAGCTGAAGTGTGCTGAGACGAATGCCAGAGAGAGAGAGAGAGCTGGACTGTGAAAGTAACATCTCGAATGAAGGGTTCTATGAAAGATTAGAACATTATTATATTGTAAAAACCCTTTGGGGTTTAGAACAGCCTGCCCACGTACACCGCCTTGAATAAAGTCAGCGGAGAAATCCAGTTACCAAAAGACGGTATATAAATACTGTATATTATTATTATTATTATTATTATTATTATTATTATTATTGTTGTTGTTGTTGTTGTTGTTGTTGTTGTTGTTGTTGTTGTTGTTGTTGTTGTTATGTATCTCTGTTGGATTTTCAAGTGCCTTCTTTTACTGTAACTATTCTTTGAAATAAACAGTTACATTATCTAGATTGAGTTTATTATCCGAGCTGTACAGTTTCTGGTTCATCCAACCCCAGGCTGGCCACTCTCCAGTTACTAACCGTTGAAACGACGGTATTTTCTTCTGAAGGTGAGGCTTGACGTCCCTCCAGAGGGGGAAGCCTAAAACCTGGTCTTGAGGCAGAGGACTCCGAGATCAATCGCTCGGTGCCTTGGTGGGAAAGGGCCCGACACAGGATTGTGACAATGACAAGACCGTCCCTCTGTTACGAATGCCCCCCTCCCCTGGTCACTTCCAGATTGAATGAGTGCAGTGGTCCTGTATGCAGGGCTGCCTTTCGAAGGGTATTTGTTGGAACTGCCCCAAATGTGGCGGCACAAGGACTCCCGCTGAAGCCGGTGTGACTCGTTCTTGTTATGTTTACTCTTTATTTTGATGGGTTTTGTTCTTGTTGAATTGGTTTTAACAGGATTTCTTGTTCGTTGTTGTAGCTTCTCTTAGATAGATGTTGCAAGGCATTCATTGGTTTTCATCAGTAGATGGCTTTCCATGTTTTCCTGTTGATGGGCTTTTGCTCGACTGACGGCACAATCCTATGCAAGTCTACTCAGACGAGCATAAGAACATCAGAAGAGCCATTCAGTGCAGCGAAGGCAACGGGCAGGAGACTCCCTGCCTGTTGTCTTCGCCGCACGAAACGGGGATTAGCATGGTGCGAAACTTACAGTACCGCCCCCACCGTAGTGACGCTTCTGCATCTGGCATTCAGAAATCGGCTACCTCTAAAACCTAGAGGTTGCGTATAGAAGTAAGTCCCACAATGTTCATTAGGGCTTACTCCCAGGGAAGTGTGTATAGGATTGCAGACTTAAGCTCATGGTTTTGGGAATTGTTAGATAGCTGAATGGCTTCTGTAGCATTTGGAAGTTTCTTTGGTTTGCTCATGTTTTTATTTTTTTATTATAATAGTTATATTTGTTATAATAACTATATTTATTTAAAAATAAATTTATTTTTATTTTAAAAATTTATATCCCATCTTCCTGAAATAATTCAAGGTATCTGACAACAATTTTAAAACAATGCATGCAGAAAACAAGACTAAAACACAACAATACTTAAAGCAACAAGAAAGAATGCAACATGAAAGGGAGGGGTAAAGTGCAGCATTCAGGTCCAATAAGCTGAAAAGAATCCCAAAGAACTGGACAACTGGACACCCAAGCGAGGGACATCCAAAGACCCCGATAAATAGTAGTCGGGCAGCCCAATCCTGTCTAGCTAGGCTGCTGCACAGGTGTAGCCCGCACTGCATCCATCCTCCTATCTATATATATATAGGACCCAGCAGCGGTGTGGCTGGAGCACTCCTCGGGGGAAGGGAACGCTCGTCTCCTTACCCCGTATAGAACCCCAGCCATCCCGACGGGTCTACTTGAATGTATGCAATTTTCAATTCTCCACCTGACCACGAGCCCTCAGAAGGACCTGCCTTGATCTCTTGCAGTATCGTTCTAGCCCAGGGCTTTCCAACAGCCAGGCTCCAGTCGTAGAGCGACGAGGAAACACTCTGGCCGCCGGGGGCAACCACAGTCAGGGCGGAGAGTCTGCCCTGCAGAACTGCTGTCTGTCGGAGTGGCGGAAGCGCCAGCATTCACAGGCCGTGGCCATTTCCCGGGGAAAAAAGCCTCCGTTAATTGCTGTCACATCACCCTGAGTGCTCTTCGAGGACACTTTCTCACCGTTTTGACAGGCAGCGTTGGCAAAAAGTGTCACTTTAATTACAGTCACTTCGTTCCCCTCCTTCTCATTTGCTAATATGGTTTGGCAGGGCTGATTTTGTGCTGTAGCCAGAGAGGCGAACTCTGCAGCCTGGCTGCACCATGTTCTGGCAACCAGTCTCACGAAGCCAGGGGCGGATCTACGATGAAACTAATGAGGCTTAAGCTTCTGGGCCCCAGAAGCAGAAGCGACTTGAGTCCACATTGCTTAAAAATGTTGGGTCTACTGTATGAGAAAGGGTTTTTAAAGAATTATAAGATGGCAATAATATAGTATTAATATAGTGGAAGGACAGGCACTGAGGCTGAAGCTCAACTATTTTGGCCACCTAATGCAAAGAGAGGACTCTCTGGAGAAGACTCTGATGCTGGGATAGATTGAAGGCAAAAGGAGAAGGGGAAGGCCAAGGATGAGATGGTTAGACAGCATCACCGATGCAACAAACATGAAAATGAGCGAACTCGGGAAAATAGCGGAGGACAGGAAGGCCTGGCGGGATGTGGTTCATGGGATCACGAAGGGTCGGACACGACTTAACGACTGAACAACAACAAATAAAGCGAGTGCCTGAAGATGAAGAAGAGGATTATGTAGGTACCGAGTTTCATTTTGACCTCCCTGCATTCAGGGGAGATGCCACAATCCCTGTGTCCCTTTGAAAACAGGGGAAGGGCTTGAGGGACAGTTCGACTCAGAGGCAGAGAATGGAGTCCAGAGAGCTTGCGCCAACATTCATCCCAGTATCTCCCTCTCCAAAGCAGCTCCACTGCAATGTGATCTTTAGCATTTTTCCTCCCTGCTTGAAAGATGATTGCTGGGGTCGACCAGGTATTCAAACATGAAACATGGAATGGTGCCCTGAATGTGCCTAACAGGGAAGATAAATCAACAAGATAAGTCTCTCCTGCGTGAGGTCAGAAATATAGTGCTTCAGCACTCTGATTAGTGGCAATAGTAGGACAAAAAAGGCACAGTATAGGAGACATCTTTCAACTTAGTTCAGAGCTGTTCTGTATGTGTAGCGGCTACTGTGCAACGAAAACTGCCAGGAGATGAGATTGTGTGTGCCTGCTAATAAGAGAACATAGCATGAAAGGGATGGCTCTGTACCAGGGCTGCCTGCAAGGTGTTCTATAGCATATTGTGCCGTTATTCATATGCCTTTTTCGTGGCAGCTCAGCTGCATTTGGAGCTGGACAGATTAATGCGTGCAAAAGGAACCTCTAGAACAGGGGTGACAAGCATAAGGCCGGTGGGACTGATCAAGCCCTTGGAAGCTTTGTGAGGAGTATGATAACTGGGCTCTCTCAATTCTGCACTCAGCAGATGAGCTGCAAAGTTGTAAGAGGAACTCTCTATTGTTTTCTAAGCCAGACAACAGTGCAGATCGCTGATAGAAGTGATACACGTGTGCTATGCAGATATTTATGTATTTACAATCTTTTTACCCCGCCTTTCTCCCCAAAGAGATAGAAGTGTGCTTCTGTTTGCCCCATCTCCAAAAGAATACTGTGGGGAAAGGTACAAAGAACCCTGTACCTTGTAACAGAGGTGCAAAGAAGGGCTACCAAAGTGATCCGGGGGCGTTTTAGTGGGGGGGGGAAAGAGGGCAGGGAGAAGATGTAGGTTTATGAAAGTAGACGTGGTTTTGACTGGGAAGCAGAGAGAACCTCAAAAAGGCACAACATAGTAACATCTGTATTGGTACCACCCAGAAAGACACAACATCTTACAGAAGTTTAATAAGGATAAAGTCCCACTCCCAGCTTCAAATCTTGGCATGCCAAGATATGGCTGGAATTTCTGGTAGACCCTGATTTAGAGTCTAAGGCTGCAATCCTATATGCACTTTAATAGGAGTATGTCTCGTTGAACACAATGGGACTTCCTTTGGAGTAAACGTGGATAGGCTTGTGCTGTAAACCTGTGTTTTCCGAGGGTCTATTACCATTTTAGCAGAATACTTAGCATTCAGTAGATGGAGAATATTTTTGTCTGTTTGGAATATTTATTTATTTATTTATTTATTTATTTATTTATTCTTCACATTTTTATATCGCCCTTCCTCCAAGGAGCTCAGAGTGGTGTACATATTTTCTCCCCTCCTTTTTGTCCTCACAACAACCCTGTGAGGTAGGTGGGGCTGAGAGATAGTGATTGGCCCAAGGTCACCCAGGAAGCTTCATGGCTGAGCGGGGATTTGAACCTGGATCTTCCAGGTCTAAGTCCGACTCCCAAACCACTACACCATCCACCACAGTGGAGCCAAATGGTCATGAAATATTGTAGTATGTTGTGTTTGACAATTCTATGCCACCTGACCACTGTAGTTGTGGTGCATGAGCAGTAGGTACCTCACTTATTGCCAAGAGCGGGGGGGGGGTTCTCAACCTCTCCACCACCACCACTGGGTTCCCTTGGCGTACCACCGGAAGTGACAGGTGATGACATCATTGCCCGTCACTTCTGAGTATTGGACAACGATGGAGCTCAGGAGCAGAGGTTTCCAATGTCGCAGAGCTTGGGAAATCACCGATAAGAGGCTTGGGGTGGTCAGCAGGAGAGCATTTTTCAGTGCGCAAAACCTGGAAACCTGTGCTCTTCCCTTCCACTTGCCAGCCGGGTCTCTTGCTGGTGCTTTCTCAAGCTCTGTGACATCTGAAACTTCTGCTCCTGAGCTCCATCCAAGGGGGGTGGTTGGGTTGGGGTTCAGACTGGCCGAGTACCACCAGAGGTACCCCAAAGTACACATAGTTGTGTTGAGAACCCGTGGCCTAGAAAGCAGACTGGCCATTGCCCATTCTAAGATGACAGTGGTTGTGTACTGCTCCGCACAGTAGGGAAAATATTCGAGGGAACGCTGCTCGGCAGAGGCGGTGCTGCTGAAAGGTTGGTCCGTGTGATAATTGGGCTCTCCCATATCTTGAAAAGGCCAGCGGGTGGTGCAGTGGGTTAAACCGCTGAACCATGAGCTGTCGATCGAAAGGTCGGCAGTTCAAATCCGCGACGGGGTGAGCTCTCGTTGCTTGGCCAGCTCCTGCCAACCTAGCAGTTCCAAAGCATGTTAATGCGAGTAGATAAATAGGTACCGCTTGCGGGAAGGTAAACAGCGCTCCATGTTCCAGCCGCATGCTACGCGCTGCGGCAAGGAGAGTCACGCCGGCCACATGACCACGGAGACGTCTTCGGACAACTCTGGCTCTTCGGCTTTGAAATGGGGATGAGCACCACACCCTAGAGTTGGACACGACTAGACTTAATTGTCAGGGGTCACCTTTACCTTTTATATCTTGAAAATATGAGCAAGGTTTGCATATTTTCTTTTCTATCATTTGCAGCTAATGAGTTCCTAGGTGAGAACCAAGTGCTGATTTCTGGTCATCACCTGCATAATGACGTCATTTCCTGCTTAATGATGCCACTTCCGGTCCTCAGCAAGCACCATGAATGCTGACTTCGGCCCGCTGTATGAAACGCGTTTGACAGCCCTGCCCTAGAACAAATGTTCCAGTTGAGATAACAGGCACCAGGCTAAAGGTGCTCCCTTTCCTTGTTCTGGATGGGGAATGAACAACTGGAGGCCCATGGCCAGAAATGTGAGGGGATTCCTGATCTGTTTTGATGCAAAAGCAGGTTTGACTGTGCCCATTTCAGCCCAAGCAGGCAGGTGTTTCACTCCATGTTGTCAAAGCAAACTGTTCAGAGTAATTCCAAACAGTCGGCTCAGAGGATTTCCAAAGGCACTGGAGGAATTCAGAAGAGGGATGTCCAGACTCGTTAGGTTTGGCAGCTTCCAGGTGGGATTTGTAGTTAGCTTATGCTGCAATTTAAAGCCTTAAGAGGGAAGCTCAAACGGCAAAGCTAAACCGACATCGAGCCAGAGAAGCCAGAAGCACAAGTACCCCGGGGGAAAAGGCTTGGGGGGGGGGGACCAAGCAGGGCCAGGTTTCCTCTGCCCTTTCCAGCAGGAATGAGGACGACAAGCAGCTTCGTATCTCTTCCAGGTTCCGGTTTTGTCCGTGCAGTGGCCCTTCAGAGCACCCCCCCCCCTAGCTGACAGTCCCGGGTGCAGCCATTCCAGCTCCTCAGCTCCAGTCTTATGTCAGGGTTGGGGTCTTGTGGGCAAGGGGTAGCCCAAAGGTAGCCGCCTTGAGTGCCTTCGGGAGAAAGGCGGGCTACAAATTCTTTAAATAATAAATAAAAAGGTGATGGTTAGCATCTTTCTGTAAATATTACCAATTTGTCTTTTAAACAAGTTTAGAAGAAAGTGTAAGAGTTGGTTTCCATTTTGGCCATTTTATTAAAATTCCAAAGGGTCTTTAAAACCCCCGAACACAGACCCCCAAATTTATTTTATTCTATTTTTCACATTTTTATACCACCCTTCCTCCAAGGAGCTCAGAGTGGTGTACATATTTCCTCCCCTCCTTTTTTTTTTTTGTCCTCACAACAACCCTGTGAGGTAGGTGGGGCTGAGAGATAGTGACTGGCCCAAGGTCACCCAGGAAGCTTCGTGGCTGAGCGGGGATTTGAACCTGGATCTTCCAGGTCTAAGTCCGACTCCCAAACCACTACACCATGATCATTCGGCTGTACAGTCACAGCTACGGTGCTAAAAACAAAACTGAACGAGACGATGCTGCCGCCCTGTGAGAGCTCAGAGCCTCACAGGCATTCAAGCAGATCTCATCATTCGGAGAGACACTACACAGTAAAACGTGGAAGCTACAAGACATAGAAACAGGTCCAGATGACAACGGTAAAAGGCTAGCAATGGGAGCTGACCAGAGGAAATGAATTTTGGGAGGGTACCCCCAAATAGCTGCAGGAACCGAGACTCTGATTAGCCGGAAAAAGAAGTTGGGCGACATGGGTTGGATTTGGCAAGACTTGCTTTTTAAGGCCAAACGACTGAGGAAGCTTCCCTCCAAAGGCCCCCAATTTTTGCAGGGACCATGGTGCACTGAGAAAGGGTGAAGTACCCCTCCCCACAGTCCCAGTCCTGACTGCCCCCACCCAGCTGCTTTTTAACTTACAAAAAACCAAACATGCGGGATCAAACTATGTGCTTTGGCCCACCGTGGGGTCTCTTGAAAGGGCTGCACAAGGAAGAAACCAGGGGAGGGGGGGGAAGCAGATCGCCGCCACCGCTGCCACCTGTGCAGTCTTTCTAGCAAGGGCAACGGTGGGCCGGGCCGGTTCATCCCCCTTGCTCCTTCCTCAGGTTCTCTGAACACATGGGGAAGGTACGAGGGGAGGGGCGTAGCGAAACGCTGTACTTCCAACAGGGCACTTTTGTCTCCTGGAGAGAAGGAACAGTACAGGCCACAACACAGTGACACGGATCCAGAGAAGGGAGGAAGAGATGGAGGTTGCAGGTGGATCCTCATGTGGTTCGCCTTCATCTCCTGCTGATGGACGGACTATCCAGAGGGCCATTGTGGAAAGAGGATGCTGGACTAAACGGCCTGTGGCCTGATCCAGCAAGACTGTTCTGTCGCACAGAGAAGCCCAGGTGCCACTTGACCTGACTGAAACCAGTACACCCCCACAGCAAGAAGAACGCTCCTGCGGCCATGCGCTGAACTGGAAGCGCAAAAGGAGCCGGGATTCACAGGTGGACGGGAGGTGCAGAGGCAGAGAAGGAGCAGCCTGGGCTGCGGGTGGCTGAGCCGGCTGCTGCCCTGTGCTCTGCGCTGGAGGTTCCCGAAGCTGGCCAACCAGGAGAGCTGCGCTCCGAGGTGGAAAGACAGCGCAGCCATGAGGCACCCAGTGGGATGGCCTGTGGAGGTCAATGCCGTGTCAAGGGGTGGAGGGAAGAAGGCCCAGCCTCTGAGAGGTGGGGGCACCTCAGCTCCCTGACAGTGCCGGGTTGGCGAAAGGAGTTAGCGACTCCCAGGCCAGCACCCCTCTCCCTGCCCCTGGCAACAGAATCTCTCTCTGCCAAGCTTGGCAGAGGAGCAAAGTGTCAAAAGCTGTCTAGGAGAAGGTTGGAAGGACGCCATTATCTTCAAGTCACCTTCAGGCCCAGAGATCTGGGACCCCGGGGGGGGGGGGAGAGCCACTGTCCTAGCCTCACGTCACATGACCCGCAAGGGCCTCTGTCTGGACCTTTTGTACCAAGGATTAAAGGAAGACCTTGCATGTGAAGACTGTTGCACTCGCGAAGCCAGGTCCGTTGAAGTCAAATCTAGGTAGAACCTAATTTTTGCCCAGGCAGGGATATTCTCCAAAAATCCCTTTGGAAAACCACATTTCTACTGACACCACCCCTTTACTATACCAATAAACCAATCCCCCTGATTCTGATATATCTTAATCCTTGCTGGCAATGACAAGGGTCTTCTCAAGCAATTTGGCTTTCTGAGCTAGTTGCTAAAAAGCGAGTAGTTTCTATGGTGCACAAGGGAGCAATATACATTTGGATTCAGTCAATCACTTTTCCAGGGGAAATGGAGAACAGGCAGGGCAGATCCCTCTCCAGCAACAGCCGCCGCCTGTCGCAGCAGTTCGACAAGCTCTGCACACGGGCAGCCCAAGGGTCCTTCCTACTGCGCAGGTAGGAGGCACAGGGGCCCTGCTGTTCCCAGGGCCGCAGTTGATGGGACCTCTGTGGGCATTCCGGTGAACAGAGCTGCCCCCAGATGTACTCAAGAGACAGTACTTGCCTTCTGGGGCAAGCTCAAGTTACATCCAGGCTTGGGTAATTCAATTGATCCAGCTGCTGTAGAACGGTCGGCAACCCTTTCAGCGCCAGCGCCAAGCTCTGAGGAAACGGGTTCTGCAGCCTTCTTACAGAAGCAGTTGGGCACTAATCGCTCGCCCCCCCCCCACAGTGCTTTGTTTTGAAATCAGTACTGTATTTTGAAACAAAATAAAACACCAAACGAATGTTTGAGGAGGAAAATATATCCAGATATATATCTGGATTTTCAGAAGGTGTTTGACACGGTCCCTCATGAAAGGCTCCTGCGAAAACTCCACAGTCAGGGAATAAGAGGGCAGGTCCTCTTGTGGATTAGGAACTGGTTGAAGACCAGGAAACAGCGAGTGGGAGTCAATGGGCAATTTTCACAATGGCGAGAGGTGAAAAGCGGTGTGCCCCAAGGATCGGTCTTGGGACCGGTGCTGTTCAACTTATTCATAAATGACCTGGAGTCGGGGATAGGCAGTGAGGTGGCCAAGTTTGCGGATGACACTAAACTTTTCCGGGTGGTGAAGACCAGCAGGGATTGTGAAGAGAAGGATCTCTCCAAACTGGGAGAAGAATGGGCAGCAAAATGGCAGATGCGCTTCAATGTAAGTAAGTGCAAAGTGATGCACATTGGGGCAAGAAACCAAAATTTCACATATACGCTAATGGGTTCTGAGCTGTCTGTGATGGATCAAGGGAGAGATCTTGGGGTGCTGGTGGACAGGTCGATGAAAGTGTCGACCCAGTGTGTGGCGGCTGTGAAGAAGGCCAATTCCATGTTCGGGATCATTAAAAAAGGGATTGAGAATAAAACGGCCAATATCATTATGCCCTTGTACAAATGTGAGATGGTGAGGCCACATCTGGAGTATTGCGTCCAGTTCTGGTCACCGCATCTCAAAAAGGATATAGTGGAACTAGAAAAGGTGCTGAAGAGAGTAACCAAAGGGCTGGAGCACCTCCTTTATGAGGAAAGGCTACACTAGTGTTTGGGGCTCTTCAGTCTAGAAAAAAAGGCACCTGAAGGGGGACATGATTGAGACGTATAAAATTATGCATGGGATGGAGGACATCCACTAAAATTGAGTGGCAGGAGAATTAGAACAGACAAAAGAAAACATTTCTTTACCCGACGAGTAATTAATCTGTGGAACTCCTTGCCGCAGGATGTGGTGATTGCACCTGGCCTAGATGTCTTTAAAAGGGGATTGGACAGATTTATGGAGGAAAAGTCCATCACAGGTTACAAGCCATGATGGGTATATGCAACCTCCTGGTTTTCTTAGTAGCAAGCTATCTCTTAGGACAGATTCAAGAGAGTGGCAGCAGGAAACAGGTTATCTTGTTGTCTGTGTGCTCCCTGAGGCATCTGGTGGGGCCACTGTGAGATACAGGAAGCTGGGCTAGAGGGGCCTTTGGCCTGAGCCAGCAGGGCTCTTCTTAGGTTCTTAAAACTTCCACCAGCACTTGGGGGGGGGGGGATTGGACAGTCTGCCTGAAGAGGGGCAGTGTTGTCTTTCTGTGGGTAGACAAACAGAAGGGCGAAAAGGAAGTCCCTGTTCTGTTTGGAGGATGTATCCTTGAGAAGTGAATGAAGGTGAAGAACAGCAGATCCCCCTGCATCAGAAGAACACAAGACTTCACCTCTTCCCCTTTGCAGGGACATCTGTATGCAGCCTTAACTGAGCCAGCAATTATGTTCGAGGAGTGACGATCCCAGAGTGACAATTCTGGACTTTCAAAAAGCAGGAGCAACTGTGTGGTTTGTTATGGGGCACCCTTTACATCCCAGGCAGCAGCAGCCGTCCTTGTGTGCACTTGCTCCGAGAGCCACGGACGCCTCCCGTTTGCTCTCCCTTTGTCGCCACCTTGACTGGGTGCAAGACAACAATATCCCTCTGCATCTGCTTCCTCCCGAGGCTGCTGGGAGCCAGAACCAGAATCGTGGTGGTTGCTCAGCTTGGATGACGAAGGGCAAGCAAGGCAATTCCTGGAGTTTCCCTCGTTTCCAAGAGGTTCTTCCCCTGAAATATGTGCAAGACCTACAGGAACCTGTTACTTCATCCCTGGTCTGCATGATTGCAGCAATGGGAAAAGAAACCCTGAGAATTTTTGCTAAGCTTTCTGAAACTCAGCTTTCCTCCAGACTGACCTAAAAGTGACCTTTTCTCTTAGGGTACATTTGGGGAGAGCTCCATTCCATTCTGCTGCTCTACAGCTGGGACAAAAGAAAGCTCTGCCGGACAGTTAATCATTCGTGCACTTGGTTGAACTGCCCAGTCACAAAGCACATGGCTTAAACCTCACCCTTGACAAATTTGAACAATTTAATTCTGGATATACATTCCATACTTGTTGCATCAAGATGCCCAAGCCCAGGTTGCTAAATTTTAAGCCCATGGGATGATGATGATGCCACCCTAGCATGGAGAAATCGCTGTCCAGCTTTGCTGACAAGGACCTCATTTTTGGAGTGCTGCTCTCTGCACCAATGAAATACCTGTGCGCCATCATTCTTAGCACCAGCACCAGAGTTTAGGTGCCTAGGATGTTCCCTACCCACTGTGCATCAAACACAGATCAACGGGGAATGTGTTCTAAAAGAGAGGAGGACAGCAAACAAAATTCGTTTCACAGCAACAGCAGGTGAGGTAGGTTCAAACACAAACTGGTGCGTCTTTACGGCAATACTTTGCACTCCTGCCAATAGCTGCCTTAGAAAATCAAGTGTGCTGCCAAAGAGGAGCATGAACAGTGTCTCACTCTATCAAAGGTGTCAAGTTGCACATCTGAGTTGCCCATCTGCAAGTCATTCACAAGAGCAAAGGGGCACCATGCTGGTGGATATCTGGCACCTACAATCCACTCCTGTGAATCAGGTCAGGACCCTGCTTGCTTAGGGCTGCAACCTCAAGTCAGAGATCTCCATGCTGGAAGTGTCAACCCAGCTGCGAACTACAAACCCAACTATGAGTATATTCCAAACTATAGCATTTGAAAAATAATCGTGTGCAAGAATGCGACAGGAGGCTTCCTCTATCAGTCGCTGTCCAAGGCGACCTCAGCGGCAGATTTGGCCCCACAGAGCTACGGCAGAAACAGGAGGGGACATAAGAAGAGATTGTGCTGAGCATGGAGGGAGGAGACAGACTTCCAGGCTGTCATTGTAAGAGCACCAGTAGCCGTTGCCATGGCTGTGTCTTGGTGCACACCACGGTGTTCACACCAAGTGTGTGCACATTAGTGTGTGCACTTAGGTGGCCCTGTGGGAAGCACAAGAAGCATGGTGTTTGTGACCTGCTTAGCTGGTTTGATTTCTTGCTGTGAAAGTATGAGCTACTGTATGTATGAGCTACTGAAAGAAAGGAGGACCATATCCATCATACAGTGTTTACAGGCTCGTGACTGAGAGGGGAGACGACTCTGTGGAAGCAAGAAGTATGCAAGGACACAGAGTGACTTTTAGGACATACTAACAAGTCACCCCTTTTCCTTCAGAAATTTAATTCTTTAACTATTTCAGTTTAATGATAATTGTGGAACTAATTGAAAACTGAATGCTCTTCATATCGCAAAGACTTGGACACTTTTGGATGAATTTGGCAACTTTCTCTTCCATTTTCCTCTCTCAAACCAATTATTTGATAATGTTCAGAACTAATGAGAAGTATTTCACCACTGTGTCCTAAAGATCTGGGAATTCTTTGGATTAATTTGGAGATGCTTTTCCTTCTGATTTTTGTGTCTTCTTGTCAGACTCATATCTAACAATTTTAAGTTAACAGTCAATGACTCCTAATTATTACCTTCATAATTACTACCTTAATTATCTCAATATTTTACTACAGATGATTTCCAGTTTGTTGTGGTATTTTGTGGTATTTGTGGTATTTTTGGTGCCAGAAGTAACTATTATGGTGCTGGTATACTGTATACCAGTATACAGCTGGTATACTGACAGCCCAATCTTGTCTAGCAGGCCATGGCCGCGCACAAAAAGTACGCGCTGCATCCTGCGCAGGATTGGGTCTGCCCCAGTGCAGCCAGCGGCCTCCTCGGGGTAAAGGGATGCTTGTCCCTTTACCCCCAAGTAACATGCCAGGAGAAGGGGAAGGCAAAGGATGAGATAGTTAGACATCATCACCGATGCAATGAACATGAAAAGGAGCGAACTCAGGAAGATAGTGGAGGACAGGAAGGCCTGGCGGGATATGGTTCATGGGATCACGAAGGGTCGGACACAACTTAACAACTGAACAACAACAAAACATGCCAGCCACTCTGATGGGCCTACTCGAATGCATGCCAGCAATTTTGCTGCTGTACGTTTGAGAGGCCCATGTAAGGCCCAACAGACCCGGGAAGGGGGATAGGATATGGCGGGGGAGGCCTCAGCTGATCCCTCCCCCTTCCCGGTCCTAATCCTCCAACCCCCGCCCCCGCCCGGGTTTTACCTCTGTGTGGCGCTGCTGTTGTCTGAGTGGAGTGGCGGAAGCCTCTCCACCGCTGGTGCTTACTCTTTGGAAGGTAAGATCCACTGAGAGAGATTGGGGGGGGGGGGGGAGAGTGAGACTGTATATATGCATGTAGCTGTGCCTCCCCAGGAAAAAAGTACACTATAAACTTGCATAATTTATTTAATTTATTTTTATTTAAAGAGTTTATACCCCGCCTTTCTCCCAGCAAGGGCACTCAAGGCGGCTTGAGTAATTGGCGGACTTGGTTGCAGGCGGAGAGGTCAATTAACCATTTGCTGGTTAATTAACTGCCAGTTAACTCGGCTCCCACTGTGATGCTGCTCCACCCACCTGCCTCCCTCCCTCCCTCCCTCCCTCCCTCAGGAATGGGGCATTCTGGGAATGGGAATTTTCCATTTCCTTCCTCACAAGGGCCCTGCTATAGGAAGTAAGTCATCTCCATCCCTAGAGACCCCTCACGAAGGAGGGAGGGAGGGAAGGAGGGAGGGAGACCAGCAGTGCAGAATGAGCCCTGTCTGGGAAGCGACGGGAGGGAGTGCATGGTTAAACATAAGAACATCAGAAGATCCCGGCTGCTGGATCAGGCCAAAGGCCCATCTTCTAGTCCAGCTTCCTGTATCACACAGTGGCCCCACCAGATGCCTCCGAGAGCACAGAGTTCATCTCCACTCCGAGACACATTCATGCCTATCCCTCAGCTTTGAAGCCCAGCCAAACACAAGGTGATGTTGGCAACCATCCCACACCTGGCAGAGATCGAGGCAACAGAGCTGGTCCACGGGGATCAGAGGAGAAGGGCAGCGTATTCCATTCACTTCCTAGTCCCCAAGAATGATGATACGAGGGCCGTGTTGGGTCTCAAACGGCTCAACAGGTTCCACTTTGACGTTCCCCTACACTCTCCCCCTCCCCCCCCGAAAGGGTGAAGGAATGTACAGGCAACTGTTGCAATGGTTGATGGAACGTGGGAGACCGCCACTGTTGTATTGGGGCAAGCCACAGGAGCCCGCCACAGGAGTGTTTTCACTGCTCTGGCACCATGCGGGGGGCTGGTTTTTCTGACCCTAGTAGGAGGAGGGTGTCTGGGAGGAACCAGAGTTGCTGTGGTGCTGCCCTCCACCACTGGCCGCGAAACGTTGCCATTTGGATTCCAAACCCATAAACCTTGCAACCACGTTGCTGCCACGGCCCTGGCTTCTAGATGGTTACTGTAGAAATGACGACAGCAGGTGATGTAACATTAATAAAGAACTGTAAGGAGTCCAATCTGGATTTGGTTTAGAAAGGTGGCAGTTACAAAAATATTACTTCTGAAGGTATTGTTTATAAGGGAAAGTATTATTTTGGGGATATGAAAACCCTGAGAAATTAGCAAAATTTAACTCGCAGAATTTTTTTTTTTTTGGGGTGGTGGTGGTGGAAACAATCAAGACTGGCCCCAACAGTATTGCAAAGGCCCAAACACAAAGGTGGGATGTTGTTGTTCAGTCGTTAAGTCGTGTCCGACCCTTCGTGATCCCATGAACCATATCCCGCCAGGCCTTCCTGTCCTCCACTATCTTCCTGAGTTCGCTCATTTTCATGTTTGTTGCATCGGTGATGCTGTCTAACCATCTCATCCTTGGCCTTCCCCTTCTCCTTTTGCCTTCAATTTTTCCCAGCATCAGAGTCTTCTCCAGAGAGTCCTCTCTTCGCATTAGGTGGCCAAAATATTTGAGTTTCAGCCTTAGTACCTGTCCTTCCAGGGAACAGTCAGGCTTGATTTCATTTAGAATTGACTGATTTGATCTCCTAGCAGTCCAAGGGACTCTCAGGAGTCTTCTCCAGCACCACAGTTCAAAAGCATCTATTCTTCGGCGCTCAGCCTTCCTTATGGTCCAACTCTCGCAACCATACATTGCTACTGGGAACACCATCGCCCTGACTATACCAACTTTTGTTGGCATGGTGATATCTCTGCTTTTTATTATGCTGTCTAAGTTTACCATAGCTTTCCTTCCAAGGAGTAAGCGTCTTTTAATTTCATGGCTGCTGTCTCCGTCTGCAGTGATCTTGGAGCCCAGAAAAGTAAAATCTGTTACTGCTTCCATTTCTGCCCCTTCTATTTGCCAGGAAAGGTGGGATAGTAGGTCCAAATATTATAAAGAGGAAATGTATGTGGTCTGTAATGAACGTAATAGTCTAAAGCTTCTGTACCTCTTGGAAGCTGACTTGGGGCTTATATATAGACCTTGGATAGAACGGAGCTGTTCTAATGCAGAAGCCCTTTTGCTTCAGCAATTATGGAAGTGTGGGGCAAATTAAAAATTAGCTTAATTACGTCCCTTTATCATCTTTTTATATATAATAAGAAGTTTTAGTGGCAAATAGAACTTCAGTTTGGGCAATCATAAGATATTTTGATATTTCAGAGGGTGCTCATTGTTTCAACTGGAGTTGGATAAAAATAGACCAAATACTGATATTCTCCTTGTCTCCAATTCCAGTCAAGAAATTATACAACACACCCAACAGCAAACAAGTCACTTAGAACTCAGCTTTCTAATTTTGAAAGTCTAATTGTAAAAAAAAAAAAAAAAGACTATGAAAGGAGTGTTCTCTAAACTTTATTCTATACCGATAAGAAAAGGTCTGTACAAAAGGAAATTATGTAATAAAAAATGAGAGAGGGTGGTGGGTTCTGTAGAATGGAATAAAATATTTGAGAGTAAGGCTGTAAACACTGTGTATTAATTTAAAGGAGAACTTTTATAAAGTGCTGAATTTGGGATATTTTAACAAAGTTAAGCAAAATATGAAAGACAGAAGCTCATTTTTTGCCAGGAACGTGGCTGCACATGTGGTGGGACGTGCCCAGGAATACAACTTTCTTGGAGCCAAGTTAAAAGAACCATCATGAGAATGCCAAATTATGAGCTTCCAGTGGACCCAAAGGTGACGTTCTTTGGATCAGTAGCTGCAAATGTGCCAGCGATCCAGAGGGCTTTAATATCCAGTTCATTGACAGCAGCCAAGGTGGTTATTATAGTGAAGAAGAACAACAACGGGGGAAGAGCCAGAAGCTCTACTCCTAAGAGTGGCTGATGGAGGGCAGCCGGGAAAGTCGTTCAGCAGCTGATGAAATGGATGGACTCTAAAACGAAGAGATGGCAGACAGATGAGGCAGACATTTGGGAGAGAATGGCCTCCACTTGTCAAGTTCTGGAGAAGGCAAGTAAAAGATAGATTTGAATGAATATGGAGGTTTCTCAGTTTCAATATTCTTCCCATGCGGTCTTTTCTTTTTGTAACAATGGTTGAATATTTATACACCTTATTGTAGTTTTGTATTTTGCATAATATTTTTTTTTTTTAAAGAACAGTTTTCTATTCAAGAACAGCTTCATACTTTGGCTGAGATTCAAAGAGCTACTTGAGGGATACTTAAATCCCCTTCTGGCATCAAACCCTTTGCCCTATCACAGGGTCTCCCAAACATTTTTGACCATGACCCTAAATACAGTTTCTCTCTCAGTCCGGTGACCTATGGATTTGGTACATGTTAGTAATAATAATAAAAAGACCTTCCTGCGACCTTTTGTTTGGGTCTACTGCCACCCGTTCCAAAAAATCACTGCCCTGTCACAAATGGCTTTGCCAAGTACTCTTGTTCTTCAAAAGCAATGTGCTCCATACCGCACGGGCTGGCTGCTCAAGAAGCACAAGCCCTGGGTAGGTCCCTTTGGGGCCATGGGACTAACGGCGTGGCTTTCTGGATCGTGGCCTTGGTGCCTTGTCACTGCATCAGGATCTTCACACAGAAGAGGATCTCACATCTCAGAAAATTATCACCATAAGAGCTATAATCCAATCCCTCCCTCCCACTTCCCAAACAAGCATGAAAGCTCTGACAAAGAAGTGCTTAGATCAGTGGTCCCCAAACATTTCCCCGCTGTGACCCACCTCATTCTCCCATGGTGGCTCGCAACCTGATGCTCCATGTTGCATCTTCTGGGAGCCTCTGAAGGCCGCTCCCAGGTCGCATTGGGCCCAGGACGCACTCCATTGGCCTCTGCGGGCCTCAGAATGCCTGTGGAAGTGACCGGAAATCATGGCTGCGAAACCAGAAGTAAAACGGAAGTCGCTTCCGGAGGCGTTCTGAGGCCCGCGGAGGCCGATGGAGTGTGCCCCAGACCCAGCGTGACCCAGGAGTGGCCTTCAATTGCATTCAGAGGTCTTAAATTTGGAGCCAAATGGATGCAAGGGTGGGCGGGCCCAACTTCATGACCCCACCGCACATCAGGCCACGACCCACAATTTGGGAAGCGCTGGCTTAGACAGTCAGTCCTATATAGCCCGTCCCTGAACGAATGCAGGGCTTAACTTTGCCTGCAGGGTCCCTAAAGACATGCTGGAACTGGACTGAAATGCCTCCCCCTTTGCAAGATCGTTCGGTTGCCAAAGCATGTGGGAGATTTGGGTGCAAAAATGACTGCTGCCGACAACAGGAGAGCGTCTCCCACTGGCCAGTTTTTCCCCAGAACCCCACTCCAACGATGTCATGGAATGAAATAGCCTCGAGGAGGTGCACGACTATTGCCCAGGCCGTGAAACTAGTGATGGTGAAGCCATCATTCACATGGTGAAACTAGTGAAGCCAGGATGGTGAAGTGGTTTGGGAGTCGGACTTAGACCTGGAAGATCCAGGTTCAAATCCCCGCTCAGCCACGAAGCTTCCTGGGTGACCTTGGGCCAGTCACTATCTCTCAGCCCCACCTACCTCACAGGGTTGTTGTGAGGACAAAAAGGAGGGGAGGAAATATGTACACCACTCTGAGCTCCTTGGAGGAAGGGTGGTATAAAAATGTGAAAAATAAAAATAAAATAAAAAATGGTGCCAAAAGCAGTGAGTTGGGGTGCCACTGCTCACCCCCAGAAATGGAAGCCAAATACTCTCAGTTCTCAGCTGAGAACTTTCAACTCAGCCCTACATAATGCCCGCCCACCCCCCTTTGAAGGGAACAGGAATATTTCCAAGAACGCCCGCAGCCTGGTTTGGGACCGATTCCAAGTCCGTGGGTGAAGGAAGCCCTCTTCCACCTGCAAATCCTGAGCCTGGAATCCAAAGCAAGGAGCCAACGTCACCTTTGCTCCTTGACTGCCTGCAGACCTTGGCAAATAGCTCTGCGTGAAAGAGGCTAACGAGTTACCTAAGCTACGAATGGACCCATTTGGTTTCCCCCCCAACCCCCCCTTCCCTTGTATTCCCTTAACTTCCCCTCTCTGTGGAATGCCCTAAATACAGTAGGAACTGCTCAAGGCACTGAGGCTAAAAAGCGGCAGGAAGGGGGATATTTCCTTAGTGTTTGTAAAGAGCAGAGAGAGAGAGAGAGAGAGGACTAACACATTTTTCTCTCCCACAGTGGAGAGAGGGTTTGGAGGTGCTGAATTAAGTCTGGATCACTGACATCCAACTCGGTTTTCCTTCTTTCCCTGTGTAAAAACTGTAAACAAGTAGGAAATTGGAACGTTTTCTACAAGAGCGCGGACCATACAAGGGAGCTGTACAGCCATATTTCTACCCTGCCTGCCTTCCGCCGCCCTGCCCCCAGACAAGCCATTTCAGCGCACAGCAGCCTGCTGTGCATTGTCTTCCTGCTGCTGGGCTCCCAACGCAGCCTCCGCAGGGCTCCTGCTGATTCCCCACAGATGTCCTTTGTGCAGCTTTTAATATGCAGCCCACCCTCTGTGCTGCACCAGTAATCCCGATCATCTAATCAGACGAAAAGGGGGGGGGGATTTCTTCAAAAACAAAAAAGCCACCGTCTTCTGCTGGGGCAGCTTTTCGCAGGACCATCCCACTGTGTGGCTGATTTTGTTCCTCTGAAAAACGTAAGAGATTCACGTGTCAAGCGCGATGGGGACAACCATCACTGAATAAATAGAAAGGTACCAAAGAGCCCCAAATGCACGTTCCAACCCCGCTTGGCCTCTCGACTTGATCAAGAAGCTGGCTGGGGAAAGGTGCAGGTGCGCCAGAACAAAGCCGGCACATGGCGAGAGGGAGATGGCTGAGCGCCGCTGCTTTGATGCGAGCAATTCTTGGAGGGGGGGCAGGCAGGAGGAGTGCGGGTCAAGCACTGGTGCCATCCTCTTCGATGACCCGGTTCATGCTGGTGCCGTGAGTGATGTGAGTCACTGGGTTGCTGCTGAGGTCTCTGGTGCTGCTGTGACGAGACTGATCGTTGAGCCGGTGGGAGCTGCTGTGCCTGGAGTGGTCCGTCAGGCGGGACAGGCTGCCGTGAGGGAGTCGTTCTTCGATCCCGCGGTGGCTGCAGGGGGTGTACCTAATTCAGAAAAACGCCGCTATTTCAGTACCACCACAGGCATCAATGTTTTTTACATATCCAAACAGAATGGACGTTAAAAGCAAGTTCACGCCAATCCATACGTAAAAGAGCTTCGTGGCAGAGCACAAACTTTGGATGCCCCTCAGCCCAGGTTCAGTTCCAAACATCTTCAGAGCCTCAGGTGGCAGGTCTGGGGGGAAGACCCTGCCGAAGGCTTTGAAGAACTGCTGCCAATCAAAGTGGCGGCAACACTGACCCAGACAGAGCAATGGGCTGACTCGGCACATCCCTCCAAAGAGGCACACTTCTCAGCGAACGTTTCTTCGCACGATTTGCCATCTTTTAGATGCAGGCAAGAGCATCTATTGAGCAGTTAAGTAGGATGAAGATAAAGATCTTGACACATGTCTTGTTCCCCCCCCCCATCTGTATTTTCAACCCCCTAGAAACCCCCATATAAGTATGTATGTCCAGAAGTAAAAAGCTGCTGAGGCTTCATTATGCAGGCAGACTTTTTCTGTGTGAAACTCCATTACTTGAGAGAAAAAGAACATGGGTTTGTGGATTGGGCTCCTCTTCCTGCCTGGAATGTCTCCCCCCCCCTCCCCTGGACTGACACTGTGCTTAGCGATTGGGCAGCCAAAGCTGCCCATCTAAGTCAACGGGGTGGGATGGAGGAGCCAGGCGAGTTCCACTCCGCCAGTCAGGTAACTTGATGACATCATCAGAGCCACATTCTATAAGCTCCGCCCACAGGAAGTCTTGGTGGTTCTCTGCCAGTCGCTGAGTGACCCATTCGCTGGTATCACCCACAAGTGCAAGGACTGGGGCTTCCTTGAGCAACGCACGTGGCTTAAGGCATTTTTTACCCAGGGGTGTATATACGCAACAGGAGTTACTGTAAATGTGTACACCTGTGGGCTGGCAGAAAATAGGTAGGGATTGTTTGGCTAGATTGCGTTAAGGAATGACTTTATTTTCCTGGTTGTCAATCGACTCCAGCCAGCATGCGAACATCCTCAGGTTTAAGGTAAGGAGCCTGGGGGTCTGTGGGCTGAGTACTTTGAGTACTATCCCAGCTCCATCTGCTGGACATTAATGGTTACTGCTATTTGATGAAACCTTTTCTTTGTGCTTTCCAGCCAAGCTTAGGCATTTCCTCTCAACTTGTTTGTTCTTTTACTACCCCCCCTTCTTCCCCCATATTGTTCAATTCCCTTTTCATTTAGGTTTTTAATAAACTCTAGTGAACTTCAGTTACATTTTGACCATTTCTCTGCCTAGTTCATGTACACGGGTAATTCAGTGGATTGTCACGTCTCTTCACCCTGCAGACACCACTGTGGAACTGATTTTCCCTAAGAACCCCTGAGGTTCAGTGTTCTAGTGGGAGGTGGTTTTTTTTTTAAAAAAATCAGATGGCCCACCTCTGCCTGGTCTTTGTAGCCTGAGACTGTGGCAGTGGATACAAAACAACCAAGGGTCGTTCCCCATTCAGCGGCTGATCCAGTACAGAGAACGGAGAAAGGGGTACATGCACACTGACAGATACAAAATAGATATAAGAATGAAGGATAAATTTCAGGACAGTAATTGTTCTGTCTCCTTAATACCAATTGCCTGGTGACGTCTTCAGTTCTGTGACATAGCTTAGCTTATTCAGATATTATGCAGGGCTGGAGCTCTCGCCTCCTATCACAACAGAGACATTTCCAGTCTGGAAGAGCCATGATATTCTGCGACGTAACCTAAGCCCTAGAGAGGCAGTTGTGTTTCGGCGTGGGGGTGGGTGGGAGGAGGGAGGGAGGCACACACACAACTGCACCAGCAGGCACCAGACCCAGTCACTAAGCATGGATCAAGTGCCATCACTGCCAGCCGCTGCCTTCCATGCAAACCCTACACACACACACACACACACACACACACACACACACACACACACACACACACACACACACACACACACACCCACCCTTTGCCCAAGAAGAGCTCACCTGCCATCTCGTGATCGATGCAAGCTGCCATGATAGCTGCTGACTTTGCTATGGACGCTGCCGGCTTTGCTTCTCTGGTCATCCATCATAGCCAGTTGGGTAGAGGAAGCATGAGTGGAGGTCCCTTGGGTGGAGGTCCCTCTGGATTTGCGGATGATGGGTGTGTTGGGATCTCTGAGGAGCGACTGAGCAAAGTCAGGCTCCTGCAGCACCTGCCGGCTCTCATTCACGACCCTAGAGAAGAAGAAAGTCCTGTCAGCTCAACATCAGGAAGATATACAAGAAGAGAGGGTTCGGCAGCAAGACAAGTTCCGCTGAACACACCACACGTTGAACCAGGGTGCTGTTCTTACGTTATCTGCACCAATCAGACTGAACGAAGGCATGTTTTGGCGAGGGCTCAAAACGTTTGTTTCGTCTAGCGTTTGGGTGATGGGTTGTGGTCTGCCTCCTGTGTCCCAAGATCCTCTGCCATGCTGCTTCTCTGCTCCATACTGTCGCCCCCCCCCAGTGGATTCTATTGTTTTTAAATTATGTATTGTTTAAACTTATTTTCTGTATTTTAAACCTTGTATTTTAATTTTGGTTGTAAGCCGCCTTGGGCATTTGCCTTCGGCATAGGATAAGGCGGGATATAATTTTTTAAAATAAATAAATAAATGTCCGTCACAGAAATCGAGGCAAGCACTTGATGGGGTGGGTGGGTGGGTGGCTGTTCCTTATGAATGTCTGTTTAATTAAATGCGCTGTATATTTGGTACACTTCTCCCCTCCAGCATCTATACTGCTCAGGAGGGAACGAGCCTAGCTTTTCTCTACCCTCAATGAAACCTACACTAACAGAAGCCCTGCATCCGTTCCAAAGGTTGCCCCTGCACCCAGCATAGTATTTGGGGAGAGCCCATGACGTCCTTAGGCATAAATCGACCCACCCCTGCCAGCTTCCCTGGGTGACTGGACTGCATGCGTCTCCTGCTTGGCACTGCTCAAATGCCAAGAGGCCACACGGTTCATGTCAGCTTGAAAGCACTTCTGCTCTAGCCTGCCCGACCCAGCAGAACGCCCAGGGTAGGGAGCGGCACATCGTGCTGTTTTCACAATGTGGAAGGACTCTGGGCTGAGGGGGATTCACGGAGATGGGTGGCCTCGTGCCAGCGAGTGGGCAGAGACTGGAAACGTGGCCAACTCAAGGACTGCATCACTGAGGACCTTGAAACACGAGGCGCTGGGGGAGTGAAAAAACACCTCCTCATCACCTGCGTCTCATTCCACCGTGCAATACAAAGGAGAGAAGAACCAACCGGGCACTTGCATGCGAGAGAAACGGGAAACAAGAACACCTGTTCAGTCCCATGAAGATCTCCGCCTTCAAACAGCAAAGAGCAGGCTGGCCGCCCCAGAACGGCCAGATGAACAAGAGCTCCCCCCTCCCCAAGGGCCAGAGACAGACTTTCCCCCCCCTCACAGACCTGCTCTTGGACAAGTCAAAGGCCACGGTGGCCAGGATGCCCTTGAGACAGCGCAAACAGAGGGTCAGGCACAGAAAATTCCACACACCACAAGAGAGGATTTCTTTCTTTCAAATAGGCTTGACATTATTGGAGAGTTCCAGACTGAGCAACAGATCTTGCAAGCACAAGCAGGAATTTGGTCTTGTCATAAATCTCTTGTTTTTAGAAGGGGAAGGGGGGGCATTCCTGACCTCTGGGATTTAACAGAGCTCATCTGCAAGAAGGGAGGGCCCAGAAGAGGTTCCTACTCCTCGTATAACACTCTCTGCAGCACCCTCTGACCGAAGGCTGCCTCAGTGGAAGAAAATGAGTCTATCCAGAAGCGTTTGGTGCTGGTGTCCAGGTGGCTGCTCTGCGTATCTCCTCCAAGGACGCCCACCCCCACAGGTGGCTGCTGCACTCTCACGGAATGAGCGGTGACCCCCACAGGGGGAGGGTTCCCCAAGAACCTGTATGCCAACTTAATATGTTGATGCAATCACGGCCAGGGCCAGCTAGGCAGGCGGAGCTCAGGGGTCTCAATGCGTGGATGAGACGGTGGTGTCAGGAGGAGGGGCTGAGATTCGTTAGGCACTGGGGAACGTTTTGGGACAAGCCAGGCCTGTACAAGAGGGACGGGCTTCGCTTGAACCAAGATGGAACCAGACTGCTGGCGCGTAACATTAAGAAGGTGGCAGAGCAGCTTTTAAACTGACTCCTGGGGGAAAGCCGACAGGAGCTGAGGGGCATTTGGTTCGGGACTCCTCATCCCTAGGGAATGGAGAGGTTTTGGAACAGCAAAGTAATAACAGAGTAGAAATTAGGAGTGATAGCATGAGGGGACATCATGTCCAGCAGGACAGAAGGCTGCAGGGATAAAGGTGCAAACATGCAGCCCTTCTTGGGGGACCAGGTATATAAGTGCTTTTATGCAAATGCCCGAAGTCTACGGGCAAAGATGGGAGAACTGGAATGTTTGGTGGCTAGGGAAAACATTGACATAGTAGGTATAACAGAAACCTGGTGGAATGCGGAGAACCAGTGGGATACTGCAATTCCCAGATATAAACTCTATAGGAGGGACAAAGAGGGGTGTGTTGCTGCCACAAGATGTGGCGATGATGATGCCAACGGTTTTAAAAGAGGGCAATCGGCTACTACTAGTCAGGATGTCTATGGGCTACCTGCAGGTTGGGGGGCACTTATACCAGCTGCAGCAGAGCAACAAGCAGAGAGGGGTAGTCCTTTCTTTCTTGTTTGTGGGCTTCCCAAAGGCATCTAGTTGGTCTCCGTAAGAAATGGAATGATCCAGCAGGACATTTATGTTCTTATAAAATTATGCAAATTACAGGTGATGTAGGTGAAATGTTGGCTACCTCCTCCCAATACAAGGTGAGCCCTTCCAAATTTGGCCGTGACCTACCATCACTGTCAGTTGGCTCTCCGTTCCCCAAAACGTCCTAGGGAGTGGAATAGGGCGGCTTCTCTTTGTATCTTTCCCGCGACGGGGTGAGCACTCGTTGCTTGGCCAGCTCCTGCCAACCTAGCAGTTCCAAAGCATGTCAATGCGAGTAGATAAATAGGTACCGCTTGCGGGAAGGTAAACAGCGCTCCGTGTTCCAGCTGCATGCTACGCGCTGCGGCAAGGAGAGTCATGCCGGCCACATGACCACGGAGGCGTCTTCGGACAACGCGGGCTCTTCGGCTTTGAAATGGAGATGAGCACCACACCCTAGAGTCGGACACGACTGGACTTAATTGTCAGGGGATACCTTTACCTCCTTGTATCTAGAATGCTGCAACAGCAGTGTCCCAGGAACTAACTACTGCAGTGTTGTAGGTGCTGGAAGGGGGGGGGGGAGAAGAAGAGTGAGGGGAAGCAAGTCTTTAAGAACATAAGAACATAAGAAGAGCCCTGCTGGATCAGGCCAAAAGCCCATCTAGTCCAGCTTCCTGTGTCACACAGTGGCCCCACCAGATGCCTCAGGGAGCACACGAGACAACAAGATACCTGTGTCCAGTCGCCACTCCCTTGCACCTGGCACAGAGAAAACCCACTTCTAAAACCAGGAGGTTGCTTATGGCTTGTAACCTGTGATGGTCTTTTCCTCCATGAATTTGTCCAAACCCCTTTTAAAGGCATCTAGGCCAGGTGCCATCACCACATCCTGTGGCAAGGAGTTCCACAGATGAATCACACGCTGGGTAAAGAAATATTTTCTTTTGTCTGTTCTAACTCTCCCTCCACTCAATTTTAGTGCGTGTCCCCTGGTTCTGGTGTTGTGCGAGAGGGAGAAGAATTTCCCTCTATCCACTCTCTCCATCCCATGCATAATTTTATAAGTCTCAATCATGTCCCCCCTCAGGCGCCTTTTTTCTAGGCTGAAAAGCCCCAGACGCTGTAGCCTTTCCTCGTAAGGGAGGTGCTCCAGCCCACTAATCATTCTGGTCGCTCTTTTCTGCACCTTTTCCAATTCAGCTATATCCTTTTTGAGGTATGGTGACCAGAACTGGACACAATACTCCAGATGTGGCCTTACCATCGATTTGTACAAAGGCATAATGATATTGGCCGTTTTATTCTCAATCCCCTTTTTAATGATCCCGAGCATGGAATTGGCCTTCTTCACAGCCGCCGCACACTGGGTCGACACTTTCATCGACCTGTCCACCAGGACCCCAAGATCTCTCTCTTGATCCGTCACAGACAACTCAGAACCCATTAGCGTATATGTGAAATTTTGGTTTCTTGCCCCAATGTGCATCACTTTGCACTTACTTACATTGAAGCGCATCTGCCATTTTGCTGCCCATTCTCCCAGTTTGGAGAGATCCTTCTGGAGCTCTTCACAATCCCTGCTGGTCTTTACCACCCGGAAAAGTTTAGTGTCATCCGCAAACTTGGCCACCTCACTGCCTATCCCCAAGTCCAGGTCATTTATGAATAAGTTGAAAAGCACCGGTCCCAAGACCGATCCTTGGGGCACACCGCTTTTCACCTCTCGCCATTGTGAAAATTGCCCATTGACTCCCACTCGCTGTTTCCTGGTCTTCAACCAGTTCCTAATCCACAAGAGGACCTGCCCTCTTATTCCCTGACTGTGGAGTTTTCTCAGGAGCCTTTCATGAGGGACCGTGTCAAACGCCTTCTGAAAATCCAGATATATAATATCCACGGGTTCGCTCGCATCCACATGCCTGTTGACCTTTTCAAAAAATTCTAACAGGTTTGTGAGGCAAGACTTCCCCTTGCAGAAGCCATGCTGACTCTCCCTCAGCAGAGCTTGTTCTTCTATGTATTTTAAGATTTTATCCTTAATGAGACTTTCCACCATCTTCCCTGGAACAGATGTTAGGCTGACCGGCCTGTAGTTCCCCGGGTCCCCCCTCCTTCCTTTTTTAAAGATTGGCGTGACATTAGCTATCCTCCAATCCTCTGGCACAGTGGCCGTTTTAAGGGACAAGTTGCATATTTTGGTCAAGAGGTCAGCAACTTCATTCTTGAGTTCCTTCAGAACTCTTGGGTGGATGCCATCCGGGCCTGGTGATTTATTGATCTTTATTTTGTCAATTAAGTCTGAGACGTCTTCTCTTTTAACCTCTATTTGACTTAATTCTTTAGTCAGGGGAGACCGTTCCGGCAGCGGTATTTGCCCGAGGTCTTCTGCCGTGAAGACAGATGCAAAGAACTCATTTAATTTCTCTGCAGTCTCCAAGTCCCCTTTTATCACCCCTTTCTCTCCCTCACCATCCAGCGGACCCACCGTTTCCCTGGCAGGTTTCCTGCTTCTAACATATTTGAAGAAGCTTTTATTATTCCCTTTTATGTTGCCTGCCATACGTTCCTCAAAGTCTTTCTTGGCCTCCCGTATCATCTTTTTACATTTCTTTTGCCACAGTTTGTGCTCCTGTTTATTTTCCTCATTAGGGCAAGACTTCCATTTACGGAAGGAAGCTTCCTTGCCTTTTATAGCCTCCTTAACTGTGCTTGTTAGCCATGCCGGCATCCTCCTGGACTTGGTCGAGCCCTTCCTCCTTTGTGGGATACACTCCCGCTGGGCCTCTACGACTGTTGTTTTAAACAGCCTCCATGCACTCTGGAGCGATTGGACTCCTTTTACCTTCCCTTTCAGCTTTTTCTTAACTAGTCTTCTCATTTTGGGGAAGTCTGCCCTTCGGAAGTCAAGGGTTTTCGTGTCAGATTTGCTCGGCACTCTCCCTCCGACATGCATGGCGAAACAGATCGCAGCATGGTCACTGTTCCCCAACGGTTCGGAGTCTTTGCTGCCCAAGTCTTTGCCCCCAAGTCTTTGCTGCCACCCCAGGTAAACTGAGGAGAAGGGGTCTAGAGGGGTCAATGGGGAGTGCAGTGTGGAGGGGTCAAAAAGGAAGGATTGCAAAAACCAAGTGGAAAGCAGAGAGCAGAGGAGAATTTCTTAAGCACCAAGGCTGGCTGTGTACATTTTTAAGCATTACCGTTTTGACGTATGAAGAACCGCTGCATTCGTAGGAGAACGTTCATACGCTAGAGCAGTTTCCCCCCTGCAACAACTTGTATTTATCCGAAGAACTCACTCTTTTTTCTTGCGCCCATGGAAGAAGCTGGCCCACTCGAAGCAGGTCTTTTTACTTCCAACCCAGAAGACGGACGGGATCCCCACTACGAGAGCCATCAGATACTTCATCAGAAAGAGAATAAGGTCTGGACGGCTCATCTGGGTGACCTGGAGAGAAGAGAGAAGGTGAGGCAAACCCACTCAAAGTCCACTGCTACCTGCCGACTCAAGACAGCCCCTGTTGGCCAAAGGCTGGAGATGCAGCTCCACTGCAGTTCTCTCTCTACGACATGCAACACGTGGAATCCAGGCTGACCCATTTTAAAATCAAGGTTAACGTTATTTAGCTGGCCCAGAGAAAGATAAAACAAAAGCTTCCTATTGACAATTTAGATATTTCCTCAAGAACAAGGCATACTAGAACCACCATTTGAAAACAGAATGGTATAGAAGTAGCCACAGGTCACCTCACCTGGAGGGCAGTGGTTCCCAAACTGTGAGGCGTGGCTCCTTGGGGAGTCACAGTGAACCCCCGGGGCACTGCGGGACACAAGCCGGCCAAGCTGGTCGGCAGCGTAACTGCGACGTGGTGCGTTCGGTAGCTTGTGGGGCTCCTGCCCGCCCACCCCGACGCCCCTACTGCTGATTTCAGGGTTGCTTTCTGGTCGTGGAACTCAGAAGTACTGTAAGTGCCGATGATGTCATCGCGTCGCGAGTCATCACACTTACTTCCAGATCCTGCAACCAACGCCAGCGGGAGGGAGTTGCGCCTCTAGTAAGTTTGGGGAACTGCTGCCATAGGGTTTCTCCCTACAGACAGTAATCAAAGTAGCTGCCTGGAAGCCGCTCTCACCTTGTTTAGCTAATATATGAATTGACCCAAAGTTCGCATGAGAACAGTAGCAGGGTCGTCATCATCATCTGTGCAGGGTGGACTTCATAGGTCTGCGGACAACACAAGTTGTTGACCTGGGAACAGTCCCAAATAATCCTGCAAGTTTAGCACAGGGAAAAAGCTCCCCCACCCCCACAGCAGGTTCCCCACCTCCATCAATTTGTAGTACCCTCCAGCCACTGTGGCGAACCAGGGCTGTTTCCACAGTGCTGGCGAGGGAGCCGTCCCCAAGGCTCAGCAGAAAGGTGTCTGTATACAGTCTTTGAAAACTCCTGTCAGGAAGCAAAGCAGTTGCGCATCTATTGACAAACGTCAGCCCTGTTCTTGCGATGGGCGCAGGTCTGGACCCCCTGCAAACGCCACCTAAGAAGCCTTCGGAGGATGAGTGTTCCACGGGTCAACGGACAAAATCCCTCCAGTGGCGCTGACAACACCGTCCAAGGCCATCAACATCAATTACGGCTCGAGGACTCAAAGCGGCAGCGAGGACAGTTGCAAGATGCCAAGCAGAGGCTGGATAATGGAGAGACGGTTGACCCCACTTGATACGAGGGGGAGCCCAGAGAAAGGAAGCCTTGTGAAGACACATCGGGTGTTGCAGCCTCACTCTCCCCTCCCTGCCCCACCAAGGGGTGCTGTCTGCAGCGAAACGAGCTGCTAATATGAAGCAGCTCAAGACGCGGAGGACTGAGCAGCAGCTTTTTGAAACCCACGTTGCTCATACACAACGTCTTCAACAAGAGTGTGTGTGTGTGTGTGTGTGTGTGTGTGTGTGTGTGTGTGTGTGTGTGTGTGTGTGCGCTTGCGTGCGCGTTCCCATTTCCTTTGAAGGTTACGTTTCGTAGACTTTTTTTTTTCTGTTTCAGAACTCATCATTCTAATGCCTCTCTTTCCTGAATCACACTCCCTGGTTGACTATAAAAGTATGCGCATGCAGTAAAATTCTATGATTTCTATGTGCATCTTATAGGAAGGTGGTCTCATGACAACCTGTGGTTTTTACGTCCGGGGAATTGTGTGGAGTGGGATTGTGCGTGGACATGTGAACGAGATGCACTTCCTCACCTGGTAAGGGCAGGGTATGTGATATTCTTTGCAGCGCTCTTGTATCCAGGTGGTCTCCCACACTCCGCGGTAAGCCTGCTCATAGAAATAGCAGCCAATCACAACCAGGAGCGGCACAAGGTAGAGGATACTGAACACGCCAATCCGGATCATGAATTTCACCAACTTGTCCTGGTTCTCCTTCTCCAACGGTATTTCAATGCGAACGCGGTTTAAAGAGATGATGCCAGCGAGCAGAAGAGAGACGCCAACGACCACGTACAGGCAGAGGGGAGCCAGAACAAAGTACCGCAAGGCATCCACGTCGTAGAGGCCCACGAAACAGACCCCGCTGATGTTGTCCCCTTCAATCTTATTCATCGCCAAGAGGGTGATGGTCAGGGCTCCTGGGACGCCCCAGGCACTGGCATGGAAAAGCAGGGCCTTCTTCTCAATGGCCTCACTGCCCCACTTTGGCACAGCTGCCAAGAACCAGGTAATGGTCAGGATCACCCACCAGACGCTCCCAGCCATGGTAAAGAAGTAGAGCACCATGAAAAGCATGGTGCACGCTTTGTTGTGGGAGCCCTGGGTCACTGTGGAAGCCTTGTAGGCGGTGGGGCTGGAGGCATTGCAGGCGACGCGGTCCTCCAGCAAGAAACCAATGAAGAAGATGAGCGACACCATCATGTAGCAGACAGCGTAGAAGATGATCGGCCGTTCTGGGTAGCGGAATCTTGTGACGTCAATCAGGAAAGTCAAGAACGTGAACAAGGTGGCCGAGAGGCAGACAATGGAGACCACACCAATGAAGTAGCGCGCAAAAGAGAGCTCTTCACGCCGGAAGTACATATTCGGGCAAGGAGGGGAGCAGTCCCGGACCCTGAGGAAGGCGTACCCCAGATCAGGGTCTATTTTTAACTCTCGGGGGCACCAGAAGCCGTAGTCTCGTTGCACTGCCACTGGAAGGTCATCTGTTGGCTCCCCAACGACACTCAGATCAACAAGACGGGGATACGGCTCATCACAATCTGGAAACCTGGAACAGCAAACACAGGGAAGCTCCTGAAGAACAGTTCACAGGGACGTTTGCTGCAGGCAACAAAACAATCACACAGCTTCTTTGTCACGGTTCGCTAAGTGAAAATATAGGCTGTCTCCCCAAAATGTACACACCTTTTAATGAGCTCTAATTCATACCAGATTCATTATAGAAAACCTGCAACACTCAAACATCTATGGGAAGCAGCTGAAGAGACGTGTGGAACCATCCCCGGCACACACCTTGGTGGATGTCTGCAGATCCCTTAGTCAATGGTGTCAGCGGTGCACAGACGCCAAAGGGGAATAGTGTGAGCACTTGGTCCAATTCATTAACTAATTCATTAACCTGCAGCCCAATCCTATTGGGCTTTAGCGCTGGCGGAAGAAGTATTCTTCCAGTGCTCGCTGCCTTACAGCAGTGGTGAAAGGCACTCCGACAGCACCTTCCTGAACGCACCAGGAGGAGGCAGGCAGCAGTCGCGTCGCGACGACGCACGTCACCCCAGAGCGGGGGCGCGCGTCGCCCTTAAGGGGAGGCTCCGCCCCCGCGCGTGACGTCACGCGCAGGAGCAGAGCGCCCTCCCCTCTCCGTTTTCGGCTCATTTTGGAGCCAAACGGACACAGGGGAGGGAGGGCGGGCCCACCCTCCGCTCGAAACTGTAAGTGGGGGGGGGGTGATCGCGCGTCACCCCTAGACGCGCGACACCCCCCGGCGCCCCCCCCGCTTCCCCCTGTCGACGCCAGTGGCAGGCAGGATGGCAGGGGAGGCGGATGGAGGGGGAGGAAGAGCGGAACAAGGTGGCGATGGAAGTGGGCGGAATGGGGAGGCAACGGGGCAGGTGGATTGACTCCGGGAAGGGGGGAAGTTCAGCGGTAGCAGTGGCTGCTAGATCCCTTCTGGACCCGATCCTGCGGCCCAGGTCCACCCGGATCTGCACCAGCGATTTTGCTAGCACAGGTTCGAGTAGACCCCTCCGCACTGCAGAGGCTTACTCCTGGCTAAGGGAACGACTATTCTCTTACCCAGAGGAGACCTCCACGACTGGCCATGCCTCCCGCCCAGGACGCGGTGGTAGCCATTTTGACATCGCTGCATTGGCGGGGGGAACCATAGGTCAAGCAAATCCTTCGGTAAGTACATATGCAGTATACTGTATGTGTGAATTACAGCATAATACATTTGACACTATAAAGCGTGTGTACATTTTCTTGAGACGCCCTGTAGTTTCAGAGAAATAATAAATGTTGTCTCATGTTCTTAGGGCAGGCTCTCTCTCTAAAAAAAATCGAACTAGCAAGCAAACTAGCAAGCTCCACCCATCTGTTTTGCCCTTGATGGGTCTATGGGTTTTAGTAGTAGGCTCTCTCTTAACGTCAGATGCAAGGAAGTGGCGACAGGAAACAGGTTATTTTGTTGTTTGTGTGCTCTCGGAGTCATCTGGTGGGGCCACTGTGTGATACAGGAAGCTGGACTAGACGGGCCCTTGGCCTGATCCAGCAGCCAGGCTCTTCGGATGACCAACTGCTATTTACTAGAGGCCTTTTGCCCAAGAACTTGCTAGCTATTACAAATCAAAATAGCAGCTTCAGTCTGCTTCATCTCTCCAACTGCGGCCACAGGAACCTCTCCTCTCTGCCTACTCTACTGCGTCCATCAGGTTTCCCCAGGTCCCCGTCCAACACATTGCTTTTTGAACTATACTGGGTTGGATGCCAGTCACAAGATAAAGGAGGACAGTAGGTGGACAGGGGAGGGTCATGCCAGCGTGTAATTCATCTGTGGAACTCCTTGCCACAGGATGTGGTGATGGCACCTGGCCTAGATGCCTTTAAAAGGGGTTTGGACAGATTCATGGAGGAAAAGACCATCACAGATTACAAGCCATAAGCAACCTCCTGGTTTTTAGAAGTGGGTTTTCTCTGTGCCAGGTGCAGGGGAGTGGCAGCAGGAAACAGGAATTATCTTGTTGGCTGTCTGCTCCCTGAGGCATCTGGTGGGGCCACTGTGAGATACAGGAAGCTGGACTAGATGGGCCTTTGGCCTGATCCAGCAGGGCTCTTCTTATGTTCAACAACAAGGGAAGCAAATGGAACTGGTAGAAGGATAAAAGAGGAAACAGGATGGACACCAAAGATGATCTGAGCTCAGTGTCAAGCAGAGCAGCGCACAGGCTGTACGGTCTCCTGTTTAGGGGTGCAAGCCCCCCCCCCACCTCCAGTGAAACCATAGCACTGACATCAAGCGATGCGCTCTGGCTCCCGCTCCTTCCTGTGTTTCAAGCCCCTTGAAAAGGCAGAACACAGGATGGGAGAAGGGAGGGAGAGCAGTAGAGATTAGAGTGGTGGGCAGTCTAGTCCACCACTCTAGTCTCTATTGCTCCCCTTCACGTCTTTCTTCCATTCTGTCCTTGCCTTTTCGAAAGACAGGGGAGACTGGAAGGAGGGGGAGCCAGCCAGGAGAAGGAGCTGCAGCCGCCACTGCCACCCAAAGAGAGAAGCCAGCCAGATGGAGAGGCAGCGAGAGAGCAAGGAAAGAGAAACACACCTGGGAGGAGGAGGGCTGCCGGCACAAGTCTCCCGAACAGAGGCAAGAGACAAACCAGACCCCGCCACTCCCAGACTTTTCCTCGTCCACATTGACCACTATATCACTGCTCCTGTGCATTTATTGTTATAACCAGCTTCCTTGACCACCAGCCACAACACTTCTCTCAGTCCTCCTTTATTTGGTTTCAGAGAGAAAAGAGTCTTTAACTAACCAAGAAGTTACAAGAGAAGCAAAGTTGTTTCTGTGGTTGATAACAGTGGTAGGCAAATAACTTTAATAATAATAAAATGTACAATCTTATAATGCCATTTCTATCTCAATCAGCCCAGGTATGTTTTCTTTACGTTTCTTTCACAAAGCCATAGTCTGGCACGGTTTTCTTTCCAACTGAAAAGCATCAAATATTCAGGATTATTCAATACAAGAAAATAGAATTTTGCAATGATGGTACAACTCATTCGCCCCTTTAACCAAACTTGCCCTTTCAGAAAGAAAAAAAGAGTGGATAAGATTAAATAGAATTCATATTCTAATTTGCTTTGAAAAAAAAAAAGAATTTCTAAAGTTTGACAAGCCTCTTCAGCTTGATACGGAAATAGAACAGCATTATAAGACGTTAAATTACTATTACTATTATTATTATTATTATTATTATTAAAGTCTGTGCCTCTCTGGTGGTAACCAAGACAAAACAGAAGTCACGACGTAAGCCAGGCTGCCACTTTGCTGCATCTGCAGCCAAAATCTTGCAGAAGCCAGGAACTGGTCTCTCGTCATCGCAATCAAACACACCTAGGGAGAGAAAGAGTTACCTGAATAATGCCCAGTAGGCCTTTTTTGGGTGTGCACGACTGCCTTGTGTCTCCAAGTCATTGCACACATAACAGCCTTATGCTTTGAGGAGACTGAACCTCAAAACAAGTTTAAAGTTATTTTATTTTCCTCAAATGTGAATTTATAGTACATTTTTAGCAATTTGGCAAAATATAGCATATTTATAGCAATTCTGAGTTGGTTTCCACTCCAGGAAACAGGCTGTTACCTCAACTAAAGGAAAGAAAATGAGAGTATAACAGTGAGTGGAAAAATACTATCGCTAGCCTGAAAAACAAAGTCATTTGATACAGCCTGGAACGTATTAAAACTGTAGGTAGTGATTTAAAATACAACACGCACACACGCACGCACACAACTCTACAGAATTTGCTCACCTGCTGCATTCCATGTCCTCTGGCCAAGACACACCAAACATCTCCATGAGTTTCGCACACTCACTGTATGCTCGTTGACAAATCCTGCGACACGGAAGGCTGACTCGGCCGTACTCCATGCAGACAGGAGCATAGAGAGCACATAGAAAGGGTCGAAAATCCCGGGAGCATTCAAGGTTTACCATTGGGTGGAATGGCTATAAAAAGAAGGGGGAAAAATAGCTTCAGGTCACTAATTAAGCAATAAGTGAGATTCCATTCTGTTAAACAATCTGGGCGCTTATAATTAAGATCTTGGTATCTTTGCCCAGCTTTGGGAAAAGAACAGACAGAACAAGGAACTCATCTTTGCCGGTTCGTTTCCGGCACCGATTGACGGTGCTAGCTCTGGCCTTTAAAGCCCGGCTTTACGGCTTATTGAGGACCAGGATTCTTGAAGGACTGCCTCCTCTCATATATGCCAGCTCATCCCCTGAAATCTTGTGTGCCATCCCCGTCGGAGGTCAGAGGGTGGCGGTGAGAAGTAGGGCCTTTTCTGTGGTGGCGCTCCAGTTGTGGACCTCCCTCCCTTACGAATTAAGAACAGTCCCCTCCCTTGACAGGGAGACAGGGGGTGAAAACTTTCTTGTTTTGGTTGGCCTTGTAACTGGGTGGGTTTATTAGACCTGGGTGTTTTGTTGTTTCACCAGGGCTCATTGCCACCTTTCGTTAATGTCATCTTTTATGAGAGCCTTTTACTGCTGGCTTTTATTGCTTTTTATTGTTATACTGCTTATTGCTGCCTTTTGCTATTTTATTGCTGCTCTATTGTTTCTTACCTTATGCTAAGTTCTCAACTTCCATCTTGGTTGGGGGGGGGGTTGGTCTGGAAGTCAGAACGGACACAAGTCAGAACAGCAACTCTTGCCAGCACAGCATTATTGCGCCTGCGCAGAAGCACCGGAATGGCCAGATTGCGCAAAAGCACTGACGCAGCCACCCATAACTTGGGGACCCAGCATTTTGCTGCTTTGGGTGGATTTTTTTGTTTACTCACTGTTTTAGTTATTTTGATAATTTATTATGATTGTATATTTTTATATTTTGTTAGCCATCTTGGGATTTTTCCGGGACCCAAGGCGGGGAGTGGTGATATTACGGGACTGGAAAAATTAACATATATAATAAATGTAAAAAGTTGATTTGTGACGTGCTGGGGCTTCAGGAAGGCCTGCGCGACCCACTGCAGGCGTCTCCGATTTTTAAATGATCGAAAAATGGCGATTTTAGGCCACTTCCTGTTTTTGTGAAACCCAGAAGTGGCCTAAAATCGCCGTTTTTCGGTGATCTAAACTTCAGGGAGGCCTCACTGGAGGGGCCTGCAAGGAGGCTGCTCATCGCGTTCCTTTTGAAGAAGAAACGAAGCTTCCGACTCCGGACGCTAAAAGTGCCTGGGGGGATTGGGGGGAATCCGCGGATAACTGATTCAGTGGATAGCGGATCAGCGGATACGGGGGCCCCCCTGTACTGTCACATACTTTAAAAAAATTATTTTTATTTTTCATTTAAACAGTTGTACATATGTACACACATTTTATAATCTTAACAGTCACACATATATGAAAAAATATGCATAAACGTCTAAGAATGATTTCCAAATTTCTTCAAATTTTTCTAGAGACAATTGGCTTCTGAAGGAAATAAGTTCAAATATGGAAAGAGCCCTCAGACCTTCAATCCAATATAGATACGCAGGTGGTGATTGATCTTTCCAAGCTTTAAGAATGTGCCATTTTGCTACCATTAAGGCACAAAGAATCCACTTACGTTGACCCTGTGATGGTCTCCACACAGATGGCAAATACGGTAATTCAATAATAATATGCATTTGTACTGTCACATACTGAGGTCTCTTCCAAAACTCGTTTGCATTTTGATTGGCGGGTTTGCAGCTTTTGAGACCATCCAGTGCAGGTCTATACAATTTGTGACTGACCAGGCTGAATGCAGCTCACTGGCCAGGAGTTTTGGTTCCTCTCCCTCTCGCATCCTTTTGCTGCCCTAGCAAAAGGACAGCTACCTTGATTTGTCAAGTACCTGGTGGTCTCTACAAGGGGCCAGCGTGTTGCATTTAGCTAGATGAATCGAATCACAAGTTATGCACGTGTGGCTTAATAAGATGGCTTCCTTCACTTCACTTCCTGCACTGTCTGTTTGCGAGACAAGGAAACACTGCACTGCCATTCGCTGATTTGCATATTTATTTATTTTCAAGCCACAGCCCTAGTTCGTTACTATGGCAAAACACCTCCCACTCACACCACTCAGCACTTGTATTTAGCCAAATTAAATTAAAACATCCATGTTCAGGCAGCTAGAACTGTAGGTCTCTGTAGGTCATCGTTTCAAACATAAGGACCAAAGACACGACCCCACCCTCGCTAATGCACTGCAAGCAGTAATTCACTGTGAGGCTATCCTAGGCACTACTACGGTAGGTACTCAAGTACAGTACTGTATTCTCTTTTTCTCTCTTCCCCCCCCCCCCCGCCCCTTGTCTAAATGAGACATAACAAATGTCAGGTCCCTAGTAAAATCGAGGGAGAAGTGGAAAGTGTGAAAAAAGAACAAGATAATACAAACCTCCTGGGTGTTTGTTACTACAGCAGCTATCTACAGATCTGGAATCTGTGGATTTGTCTCAACATGGATGCTGGTAGATAGTGAAGTTGGCTCTAGAAACCTGTTAAAATGTTTTAAAAGCCCCCAGATTGCTGTTCCTACCTTTGCTTGGGCAAACCACGCCGTTTCGTAAGCTCTAAAGCACGCTTTGAAACTGAAAGAGCCACTTCAGGGTTGCGTGAAGTCTCCTCTCTCCTCCCAGGCTTGCAATGCATTCTGGGATGAGATTGGAAGGAAAGTGGAGCCTTTGCACAACCCGTAAGTGGGTCTTTCAGTTTCCGCCTTTAGAGCTTTGGAAATGGCGCGATTTGCCTGCGCGAAGGTAGGAACAGTGATTTGGGGGCGCTTTTTAAACTTTACTTCATTATACGCGGATTCGTGGTATCTGCGGTGGGGTCAGGAACTGAACCCTTGCGGATATCGAGGTCCGACTGTACAATAAATGACATGTTAGAGGAAAACGTGAACACATCACTTATGATACAACAAAAACAGACGAAGCACTGGATTTGAACCAGGAAAAGGCTGCGTTCAAATCCCTCCTCAGCCATGAAGCTTACTGGAGGACCTGCATCAAGTCACTAACCTGCCTCATCATAGGGCTATTGCAAGGATGCAATGAGAATTCAACATGTGCCACTCTAAACTCCTTGGAGGAAAGGTGTGATATCGTGCGATGCGTTAACTCCAATCCCCAGCCCTCCAGACTACTACAGTATCCTGGCGAGGAGGCGTAACTAGGGAGCGACAAGCTGTCAGCAACTGGTACGGCTGCCTGCCAGTGCTTCCACAGGAAGAAACCCTTGCAAAACAAGCAAATATTATTCATATTTGCAAACTGTGACCATTAGAAAAATCTGCACACTTTCCTTTGAGGAAACAGGGGGTGGTAATGCAGCCTGCACTCTGGAAACCTCCAAGTCTGCAAGTGACCCTGCTTCATTCTAGTCTTCGGGGGGAGAGAGAGAGAGAGAGAGAGAGCGCAATGGCGCCCTGTGCGATCTCACTCTAGGGCACAGTCAGTGCACAAGGCTGCAGGACACAGGCTCCGCCCAGGCCCCCCATCTTGTCCCACTGAACTTCAGCAGTCCTCTCAAGATTGGATGGGAGACTGGTGTGACCCAACTGTGTGGCTGACTTGGGCCACCGAGGACCAAAGTGCCAGTTCTTAGTGCAGAACCCAAGTGGTGCTAGGCGAGGCCCAAATAAACGGTGAAAGCAGAGAGGCCTTCACTGAAGTCACCCAGCTTAAAGCTTCTTAAGAGCGCCTCTAGGTCTCTCCCATTTGGGTACTGGGGATGAGGGCAGCGAGATAGGATTGCCAGGTTGGCATTTGTATTGTACAAATTTGTATTAGCTTGAAAAAGCAGACTGCATGCAATTCACAACCTCCATTTCAACTAGTAAACCGGTAGAATTCATGCATCCCTTTTGCTCTTTTAATAAATAGTGTCTGCATTTTAGAACGAGATTATTGTTTTGGTGCTACCCAGGTGATTTAAATTTTTAAATAAAGAAAAAAAGACTGCATTCCAATTGTGCAGTCGAGCATCATAGTTTGAACCCCATGTGCCCATAATCAGGAGGCCTCAAACCTTCCTCTCTCTGCCAGGCAAGGAAAGCCTCAAGATGTCATCATGGCCACAGGAATCCCCAACAGCAGCGTCACTTACTTACGGCTTCAGCGACAGGCCGAATGAGCCGGGGGGGGGGGGTTTACCCCTCCTGGGGAAGGGTGACACCCCCCTTGGCTTCTTTGGCTTTTTTCGTGGCTCCGCCTGCAAGCTCAGCTGTGAATGGTGGAAAATATCGCTCACAGCTGAACCTGCCCAGCCGTGGTGTCACCCCCACGGGACTACCAAATTGGTGTCACTCAGTGAGGGGCACACCACATACACCCCCCCCTAGCAATGCCAGTGATCCCCAACCCTCCTCTTAGTACTATCTACTGCTCTAGGCTTAAAGATAAATCAGCAGAATTAAGTTCTCTTACAAACACCATCATAGCTGCTCGTGTCTAGACAAGCAAAGCTAGACAGACAGACAGACAGACGGAGATGAGGGATAAAGATTAAGCAGAATTCTTTCCTTCCACCCCTTTTCCGCCTCCTAGGCCGGATCTATGAATTCTAAAATTCAAGCGATAGCTTCTTTGCAAACGCCAAATGGGTGAACAGAAATTCAAACCCACAGGTTTCAATGTAATTGGAAACTATAGTGTCACGTGAAGGACTGCAGAGCAGCATTCTGGTTGTACAGGTATATATGGAAAGGTAAAAGGAGCAAAAGCTTTTAATCAGAATTCTTCATTATATGTATAAACATAATAAGATGCTTCTTGTTGCTCACGGTCTGGGACATGAACACTTTTGTTCCATAAAATCAAGAAACAGCAAATATAAACAAGTGTACAAATGAGCAAGTTGCTTTCTCCTGACAAATGGTCGGTTCCTGCAGCACACAAAAATGGAAGCACAAAGAAGCCTTCCTTCTCCATTCACATTCAAATTAACAGGGCTTTTGTGCTCAGGCAGGCTTTGGCCCCTCCTTGCAGAGTTTCCTCCCCATTGCCATGGGAACACGGTGGCGGCACCCACAGGCTTCAAGCCTAGCAACAGCCCAAGCTTGGCGAGGGGTGTGAAAAGGGGGGAGAGTCAAAGGAGACAACTTGGCTCATGAGAATCAGAGTGCCAACCTTTGTCACACCACAAAAGGCGGAGTATCCATAGGAACCGTCTTCTGCCACGCACAGAAAAGGCTTTGCGACTATCATGGCCAGAGACATGATATGGAAAACAGAGAGGCGAAGGTGTCGAGGAACACACAAGTGGAGAAGATGCAGTTTAACTCTGGTGGAACACGCGCGCGCGCGCACACACACACACACACACACACACACACACACACACACACACACACACACAGCTGAAGTCTGGCTCCCTAGTCGGAGCTGGCGGGTGCTCTGAAAAACAGAAAGGTCACAATAAAGGCACCCAGAATTATTATCCTAATCCAGTGCTCCTCAATTATTTTCTGTCATGCCCCCCCTAGGAAGAAGAAAAAATTTCGCGCCCCCCCGCGCGACTGTAAATATCTCCCGCATGGGGGGCATGACAGAAAATAGTGTATGCTTGTGTAGACAGTGTATGCTTTGCGCCACTTATCTTGATTGTAGGAGCCTCCAGCGACGATCTACTTCAACGACGATCTCTTCCGGGGAGCAGATCGTTCCTCTGCTCCCCGGCGCGAACTCTGTAACTCGCCTAGGAGCGCTCTGCAGAGTTCACGCTGTGAATCACGCATGCGCAAGACGACGATTGGCAACATCGTCGTCTTGCGCATGCGTGAACTCTGCAAAGCGCTCCTAGGCGAGTTACAGAGTTCGCGCCGGGGAGCAGAGGAACGATCTGCTCCCCGGAAGAGATCGTCGTTGAAGTAGATCGTCGCTGGAGGCTCCTACAATCAAGATAAGTGGCGCAAAGCACACACTAACACAGCATCACACGAGCCCCCCTTTACGGAGCCTCGCGCCCCCCCTGGTGGGCGCGCCCCACTCTTTGAGAACCGCTGTCCTAATCAATCATGCCTTTGCCACCAAAGGCTACCCTCAAAAACTGGTTGTTGCAGCATAAGAACATAAGAAGAGCCCTGCTGCTGGATCAGGCCAAAGGCCCATCTAGTCCAGCTTCCTGTATCACACAGTGGCCCCACCAGATGCCTTAGCAGAATGCAACAACCTGCTGTTTCCCTCAGCAAGGGCGACAACAACTACACCTTCCAGTAAACAGATCTGCAGAGAGTAGGAAAAGCCTGGTGCTTCCCCCATTGCCTACAAAGCCAGTTGTTTGCAACCCATGGAGAAAATCCACCTGGAAGCAACCTGGCTCAAGGTGTGTGCGTCTGGCCTCCCTCGCTCCACAGCAGGTCAGTCTGGTTCATTCGGCAGCCTGTGCAACTCGGACCTCATTGCCATTGTCAGGTGTCTACAGCTCGGCCTTGAGAGAGCCCTGATCTTAAAGAATTGCATAGAAAAAAGTGTTTTCCCTGGTATGATTTTTTCCTATCAATGTTGTGATGCTGGTTGAAGCTGGATTGTGGGTGGAATTTCCTGCTCACTCTCTCTCTTCAGACGTTCTGAACCAAGCACTGTCTGCTGCCCCCTTGGTTATCTGGTCCACAGTCCCCCAGCTGAACTCCCAAGGCCTTCTTGATAATGGTTCACAGTACATACTCAGTGGGAGAGCTGGCTGGTGAAGTCAAATCAAGGAACCAAACGCAGCCCCAACCTTGCCTCTGGCAACTATACATGGTCATCAATGCTACCCTGTTCCCCCGAAAATATGACAGTGTCTTATATTAATTTTGGCTCCAAAAAATGTAGTAGGTCTTATTTTCAGGGAGGTCTTATTTTCCCTACCTGTGGCGCCCCCCCCCCCGGCACTTTGTCCGAGTAAAGCTTCATTCTTTCCCAAGGGTGCAAGGCTCCTCAAGGCCTGGAAAGTCTGCACTTGAGTCCTCCACCATAGAGACGACGTGCTAGAGAGGCCAGCAAGGCCTGCAAGGCTGCTGCAACCTTGCAGAGTCTCTCTAGCATGTCGTCTCTATGGTGCAGGTCTTCCAGAGCCTTGCACCCTCGGGAAAGAATGAAGCTTAAATTGGTCAAAGTAAGTGCTGAGGGGGGGTTCGCGTCTGTCTGGCTGATGATCCTAGCTAGGTCTTACTTTCAGGGAGGTCTTATACAGTATTTATGAGTGCCATCAAAAATCATGCAAAAATGACGGTAGGTCTTACTTTCGGGGGAGGTCTTATTTTAGGGGAAACAGGGTATATGTATTGTTTCAATGACATGATTTGGGTTTCATGTGGCTAATTTATTCAGTTACTGTTGAAGTTACTGTATGTGCACAAGAACATAAGAGCCCTGCCAGATCAGGCCAGAGGCCCATCTAGTCCAGCTTCCTGTATCTCATAGTAGCCCACCAGACGCTTCAGGGAGCACACAAGACAAAAAGATACCTCTGTATCCTGTCGCCACTCCCTTGCATCTGGCATTAAGAGACAGCTTATTACTAAGACCAGGAGGTTGCTTATCCCCATCATGGCTTGTAACCTGTGATAGACTTTTCTTCCATAAATCTGTCCAGTCCCCTTTTAAAGGCATCCATCCAGGCCAGGTGCCATCACCACATCCTGTGGCGAGGAGTTCCACAAACTAATTACACACTGGGTAAAGAAATATTTTCTTTTGTCTGTTTTAATACTCCCTCCACTCAATTTGAGTGGATGTCCCCTAGTTCTAGTGTTGTGTGACAGGGAAAAGAACTTCTCTCTATCCACTTTCTCCATCCCATGCATAATTTTATACGTCTCAATCATGTCCCCCCCCCTCAACCGCCTTGTTTCTAGACTGAAGAGCCCCAAACGCTGTAGCCTTTCCTCATAAGGGAGATGCCCCAGCCCACGAATCAATCTGGTCGCTCTTTTCTGCACCTTTTCCAATTCAACTATATCCTTTTTGAGATGCGGCGACCAGAACTGGACGCAATACTCCAGATGCGGCCTTACCATCAATTTGTACAACGGCATAATAATATTGGTCGTTTTATTCTCAATCCCTTTTTTAATGATCCCAAGCATGGAATTGGCCTTCTTCACAGCCGCCGCACACTGGGTCGACACTTTCATCGACCTGTCCACCAGCACCCAAAGACCTCTCTCCTGATCTGTCACGGACAGCTCAGAACCCATTAGCATGCATTTGATTTAATTAATTTTGATTTCTTGCCCCATATAGCACGATCTGTGCACCTGGCATTTTAATTCTTTACTATTATGCATTTTGCAGCTATTACCACACACTGTATCAACATTGTTATTAAAATAGGGATGAGGCAAGGAATATACACTGGGAGCATCGTCTATTTAAGCTTTGGCAAAAATACTTCAAGGACACCACCAGCAAACATTTCTAGATCTTCACATGTTGCAGGAGCAAATCAAAAGCTATTGGCAGCTGAATTTTTATGGTTTTATGAAGGGATTCATCAGGCCACTCAAAGCGAGTTGATGTTCACCTTTTCCAACAGAGTAATTCCACTGTTAAGCCTCTGCTAGACATCAGAATTAGTCATAATACGGAGCCATCTGGCTCAATGACCCTAAAAAACAAAGTCAGGATGCATACATTAAGGTGCAGAAGCAGTTTCCTTAGAGCAGCGGTATCCAAACATTTTAGCACTTGGGACCCACTTTTTAAAAACGACACTCTATCAGGATCCACTTACCTTTAAAAGACTTAAAAAAGGAGCTCTAGAAAGAAATATTTTTATTTATTTGTTTACAAGTAATAATATTTTTATTTATGTATTTGCAAAATCCTTGCTCTATTTCTCGTAATGAGGCAGCCCTAATGAATAGCCTCAAGGCTTGAGGGACTTAGTTATGTGACCCAGGCTTCACCTGGCCCACTTCTTCCAAGTCATTGATGGACTTGGAAAAAAAAAACGCACCAGAAAAAAAGACCCTCAAACATTTATCTCCCTATGTTTACACAATATCCTTACAATATTTACACAATATCCTTCATGGATCATTGCCTTGTCGTGGCGAAGGGGCTTGCGTAACTCAATGAAGCCATGAGCTATGCCGTGCAGGACCACCCAAGACGGACAGGTCATAGTGGAGAGTTCTGACTAAAAGTGATCCACTGGAGAAGGAAATGGCAACCCACGCCAGTAACCTTGCCAAGAAAATCCCATGAACAGTACCAAAAGGCTAAAATGAGATGATAAGATTGAACATTGACATCTTGGGAAAATGGACGGGAATGGGCGAATTTAAGTCAGGTGACCATCATATCTATGCGGGTCAAGAAGCAACAGTTCGAACCGGCCATGGAACAACCGACTGGTTCAAAATTGGGAAGGGAGTACAGCAAGGCTGTATATTGTCACCCTGCTTATTTAACTTATATGCAGAGTACATTATGAGAAATGCAGGGCTGAATGAATCGCAAGCCGGAATCAAGATTGCCGGGAGAAACATTAACAACCTCAGATATGCAGACGATACCACCCTAATGGCAGAAAGTGAAGAAGAACTAAAGAGCCTCTTGATGAGGGTGAAAGAGGAGAGTGCAAAAGTTGGCTTGAAACTCAACATTAATAAAACTAAGATCATGGCATCTGGTCCCATCAATTCCTGGCAAATAGAAGGGGTAGAAATGGAAGCAGTAACAGATTTTACTTTTTTGGGCTCCAAGATCACTGCAGACGGAGACAGCAGCCATGAAATTAAAAGACGCTTACTCCTTGGAAGGAAAGCTATGGCAAACTTAGACAGCATAATAAAAAGCAGAGATATCACCATGCCAACAAAAGTTCGTATAGTCAGGGCGATGGTGTTCCCAGTAGCAATGTATGGTTGCGAGAGTTGGGCCATAAGGAAGGCTGAGCGCCGAAGAATAGATGCTTTTGAACTGTGGTGCTGGAGAAGACTCCTGAGAGTCCCTTGGACTGCTAGGAGATCAAATCAGTCAATCCTAAATGAAATCAACCCTGACTATTCCCTGGAAGGACAGGTACTGAGGCTGAAGCTCAAATATTTTGGCCACCTAATGCGAAGAGAGGACTCTCTGGAGAAGACTCTGATGCTGGGAAAGACTGAAGGCAAAATTAGAAGGGGAAGGCAAAGGATGAGATGGCTAGACAGCATCACCGATGCGACGAACATGAAAATGAGCGAACTCAGGAAGATAGTGGAGGACAGGAAGGCCTGGCGGGATATGGCTCATGGGATCACAAAGGGTCGGACACAACTTAATGACTGAACAACAACAACAACAACAACAACTTACACAAGCTTGCACACTGCAGGGGCTCAGCTCTTTGCAGGGCAAGTAGCAGCCATCTGATTTTTGAATAGCCTCAGGGCTTGAGGCAATTAGTGATCTGATCTTTCCATCACCCCTGTTTTCATTGGAGGCTCTGCTTGGGGTCCACCAGAAATCAGGTCGTGACCACCAGGGGTCCTGACCCACAGTTTTGGGAAACACTGCCTTAGAGGATATATTATTTTAACACACAGTAATACCTCTGTGTTGTAGCCACACACCACAGTCTCAAGGCTTTAATAATTTGTGCCCACATTTCTAGTTGGGTCTTAAAGAGCAGTATTTACCTCCTGTATATGTGAACTCATTTACTGTATTTCTCAATTGCTAATGTGCTTACTGGATACAGAGTAAAGCCTGTGACACACCGTCTATATCAGTCTGGTGTGTCCCGTTGCGACGTGAGAGTAAGCCAATGTGCCGCAACGCAATGCACCCTGTCTAACACAGAAGGAAGCTGCACGGAGAAGGGGAAGACGTCCTACCCCTCCCCTGCTCTCTTTTAGCCAATCAGAATCAAGACTTTTCAGACCCGAGTTTGATTGGCCAATGCATCGCTCCGTGTCCCGCCCCCACAGCACCAGAAGCGGCCTCTCATTGGCCGAACGTGGCCAAAGTTCAATTTGTTCGACCTTAGATTAGGCTTAATACAGCAATTTATATATGTATGCATGTATGCATGCTTGTTTAACACATTTTTATACCGCCCTTCCTCCAAGGAGCTCAGAGTGGTGTACATATTTCCTCCCCTACTTTTGTCCTCACAACAACCCTGTGAGGTAGGTGGGGCTGAGAGATAGTGACTGGCCCAAGGTCACCCAGGAAGCTTCGTGGCTGAGCGGGGATTTGAACCTGGATCTTCCAGGTCTAAGTCCGACAAAGGCTATATTTAATAGGACTTAGTAGTGAGTCCAGGTGTTGGCGAAGTAGGTCTTCGGAGGTTTCCCTTTCACATATGTTGTGGTTTTGTTCTGTTATTGCAACTATTTGGGATGAGGTTATTAATATACTACAAACTGTCCTTCAATGATCTGTTATATTTATTGGAACTTGTGTAATCTTAAATTATTTACCTGCAACTTGGAGATTAACACCAGGCCAACCTAAGTGGACTCTGTGCCCTCATGATGGCTAAAAGACATATTGTCCTTAATTGGAAAGAAAGATGTCCGCCAACTTGCGTCCAGAGGATGGATGATTTACTGCGTTTATCAGTTTTCGAGCGAATGGCATACCGGCGTCAGTTATGTTTGGATATATTTGAAACTACTGTATTTGGAGGCCATTCCTCCACAAAGAATTTGTACTTGTGTGATATGTGTAGATATAATTACTTAATGTTTTGATTGCTTATACTGTATATCTGTGGTGGGTTTTTTTGTTGGTTTGTTTTGTTTAATCGGTAAATTACTTTGGATTACAGGTGGGCCCCCATATCCGCTGGGGATATGTTCCAGGCCCCTCCGTGGATACTTGAAACCGTGGATAAGAGCGAACACCCCCTCCATGGTCTCCTGAGGGCCCCTCCCACCTTGCCTCCCCTGCAGGCAGGCATGCTTGGCCCCCCCAGCTCTTATTTTTCTTTCAGCAAGCTTTGTTTCTTCCTTAAAACAAACAGAGAAGCAGCCTCCATTGCAGGCAAGTAGAACGAGACTAAGTCCTAGAGGCTCTGCAAGGTTTCTGTTAACCTTGAAGAGCCTCTCTAGTACTTAGTCTCGTTCTACTTGCCTGTAATAAGCAGCCAGAGGCTGCTTCTCTTGTTTGTTTAAGGAAGAAACGAAGCTTACTGTGAAAAAAAGTAAAAGCCTGCAGGGGGGGGGCCCACGATCCATGGATAACTGAAACCGTGGATAGCGAATCAGTGGATATGGGGGCCCACCTGTATATCTATGAAATGCTTGCTTTTTTACTTTTACTTTTCTTTCTTTTCTATAAAATTAAAGCATTTTAAAAAAATTGTTGAACTTTGCTCACAACGCAGCTCTCCTGTGTTGCAGTACAAGCTTGTAAAAGACAAGACACACTGCGTTTTTCCAGCCGTGCACGGACGCTGCTCTGCGCAACGCAATGCGGCCAGTGTATCACAGGCTTAAAGATTAGAGTAGCCTCTTTCCATATGTTTGCTAGCATGATGGGTGGAAAGGGAGCAAAGTCTACGGACAGAGGTACTAACTGGTCTCGTAAGGGTGAAATGCAGGGAGGCAAGAACAAAAATTATAAAATGGAAGTTAAGTGGGAAAAGAAGCAGTGTAGCTCCTAATTTAGCAAAATGACTAATTGGGGGTAAGGAACAAGCAACTGGAGGAGATCCAACTCCAGCTATATTTTTATATTTGAAACTTTCTATGCAGACAGATTTCCATCTTTCCTTGAAAATTTCCAGGAAGAGTCCTACTTCTGCCCTCTGAAGTTTTCTCTGGTGCTGTTATTTAAATTTGAAAACTGAGTTGGGTGTTTTTTTGGTCCTATCTAACAACTGGGCAAGCAATTGTTCCCTTTCCTCCAACATCCTAATATTTGGAAATAATTAGATACATGTACATGTTGGGGGGGGGGGCGCACAGAGACATAGAACATGCTTCACATCCAGAGAGTTCCAACTTTGACCCCTGAGACCTCCAGGTAGGGCTGTGAAGACCCCTATCTGAAACCCCACAGAAGCAGCTGCCAGTCAGTGCAGACAGCACTAGCCTAGACAGGCCAACAGTCGGACTGTAGAAAGCAGCTTCCTATTCCTCCTTCCAAGGAGAACCCATTTTCTCTTCTTTGGGCTAAACATACAGCTTTTCCTTGCGTGAACTGAATTCCAGACTCTATCAGAGCTCTCCTCTCAAAACGTTGTGGCTCCTCAATAGCTGACTAGGTACTCGGAGTGAGAAGCTTACCTCCATTAAGAGGTACAACAGTAATCTGAATCAGCAATATTCAGGCAACCTCAAGAAAATGTCAACCCATCGCAGACTTTCTAGAGACAGGCGATTGCTTACATGTACGCAGGTTTTTATTTCAGAGTAAATACAGTACTGTATCTATCTTCATAGTACTGACCCATGTTGGACAGCTCCTAGTTACTTTGCTTTTAGAATTTGGACAGCTCAGTTTGACCAATGCTCAAAAACTTATGTAAAGGGGCCAAAAACACACACCTTGGCATTCTCAAGTAACAATGCGCTTTTTGGCAGGGTCATGTGGCAGCTACAATTCAGGGGGACAAAGAAAAACAGTTTGCAAAATGGCAACATCAAATGAGCAGGAGGCAGGGGCGTCAGCTGACTGGGGGCCGGGGGGCGGTGGGCCCCAGGGCGTAAGGGCGGAAGGCTGTCCAGGGGGGCGGGAGTCTTCCTTATCGCCGCCGAAATCGCCTCCGAAATCGCCTCCGAAAGCGCCTCCGAAAGCGCTTTCCTTTCGATCTCCTCCGTCACTTTGCAAAGTTCACGCATGCGTGATGGCTGTTTGGTATGCGCATGCGTGAACTTTGCAGAGTTCACGCATGCGCAAAGCAAAACAGCCATCCCGCTGCGTGATTCACGGAGGAGACATCGATCGTAGGACATCGTACTCAAGCCTGGAGGCCCTATAAACAAAGATAAGTGGCGGCAAAGCACACATATTCACCTAGAAGCCCCGTAACCCTTAAAAATCCTTTTAAAAAATCAAAAAAAAAACCCCGGAAAAAACGAAAAAAAAAGAGAGAAAGTAATTAGCATAATTATGCTAATTAGCAATTATGCTAATTACTTTGGGGGCGTCGAGGGGTCGCCCCCCCCCGTTCTGAGGCTAGCTACGGCACTGGCAGGAGGTGTGTTTGCCTTTGTCAACATGAGTGGCCCTACTGCCAAAGAGAGACTGTGAGCCCGATCCTATGCATGTCTACTCAGAAGTAAGTCCCATCATCATCAATGAGGTTTACTCCCAGGTAAGTGTGGATAGGACTGCAGCCTGTGCCCTCTCTGGAAGAACCAGCACTTGCACTGCAGGATGCAACTGTGTCACGTGCCAGGAGGACTCAGGTTTGCCACCAGACGTCCAGCGAGCAAGTCTAGCCATGCTGCAATTGCATGCAATGCTGACAGCAACACAATGAAATGCTGCCCCATGGCTTCCAAAACCTTGTCTAACAAGACGTCACCTCTTGCTTTTAGGAGAAGTCCTTCCATTTCACAGTTGCATGACTTCCTCTCTAATTCCAAAGCGACAGTCCAAGATCCTCACTGAACCATCAAGAGAAAAAGCAGCACAAAACCCACGTGTCACTGAGGTATAAAATACCTTTCAAATTATATCTGAATTACATATTTCCATAATATCATATCAACGTCACTACAAAACAGAGAAGGTTGAAAACTCCAAGTCTGTGTTGTCCTAGGATGTCATGAAACATTATACTAAACGTCCTCCGAGGTTCTCTACTACAAAAACAATTCCACCAGGAATTAAGGTGATAAAAATGTATAGAGTTTAGAATGGAAGGTCTGTTCTTACCTCCATTGCTAAGGCGGCTGTTTGCTGGTCATAATGGTTCAAAAGGTTAGGCATAAACGTGGTATTGTAAGGAAGATCCTGGCACATCCTCAAGATGATGGGCTCACATGAGAAGAGGCTGTGGCCCTTCGCCATTCCTAGCAGAACAGCCAGAGGCCAAAGACAATGGAAGGCCCAACTGACAGCCATCCTTCCGCAGCGACTGTGGGGGGAGCCTCCAGGCTGTTCGGCAGACATCGCTGGTCACCTGAGCACAACTGTCAGCATCTCAACTCTTCATGTTAAGCTTCTTCAGAGACTGAAGGACTCGACCCACGGAGAGAACTTGGCATAGCCCAAAGGGAAACTTTCGTTCTGAGAGCACGAACAAGGCCCTCCATCTTGGCCTTCTGTTTCATGTCACCATTCAAGCTGCAAGAGGCCAATACAGTAGGCCGACAAACTACTTTCCCAAACTGACCCCATGCTGACGGGCTCTCTCCTTGCATACGAAGCCACCTAAGAGGAGAACGTAAGAAGGTTAGAGTTGAACATAATTGCTAAAACAGCTTCTGATTCATAGTACTAGACCCTCACTCAGGTTTGACCAACCAAACCTCACCTTTCCCAGCCAGACCTCACAGCCGCTGCTAATACAGGAAGGCCACTAGAGTCGACTATTAGACAGAAAATAGTCAAAGAACATTTTTTTCCCAATACTATCTTGTGCCCTTGTCCATGTAGTTCACACTGTTCTCGTGGTCGAATATATTTCAATGCACAACTACTGCCAGGTCTACAGTAGTACCGTTCTGTTTCAGCACAATGTCTGTGCTGTTCCCCACTATATGCCTTGATAAACCCAGGATTTTTCATGTTTCATTGTGTCTGGGAGAGTTCCTTACCATGCTGCAGATTGTTTCCTCAGATGGGGAAGGATGAGATGGGGAAGGAGCTAATTTGTTAAATGCAAAAGGTTTTTCTTTAATTTAGATTCTAAATTTTAGAATATTTATTCCACTGAATAATTATATACAGTACTACTTTCCAACAAGAGTTCCAGAGTACAATTTAACAGTTAAAACAATCTAGAACAGGGGTTCCCAACATTCGGAGGCCTGCGTACCCCTGGATCGGTTGCCCCCCACGTACCCCATAGTCTCCATTGGGGAGCAGCGAGGGATTTCCCTCCGGGTAGCAGCACAATCGGGAGGACCTGCCCGCCTGCGCCGCAACCCGGAAAAAAATCAGCTGTCCCTTAACAGCTGCTGATCGCTGATAAGGGACAGCGTCTCGCGTACCCCCGGCCTGAGGCCCACAGGTTGGGAACACCTGATCTAGAACATCTTAATTCGTTTTCCTTGTCACCTGCAGTCTTGCTTGAATAAGGATGTTTTGAGTCTTGTAGACTTCACTGCATGGTAACCAGTCGTTCCTGGCCCCAGGAATTCTATCCTAGTCTACTCAGAAGTCAGTCCTGTGTTCAGCTAGGCTTACTCCCAGATTAGTGTGAATAGGATTGCAGTCTCAGTGGAGGGGGCTGATGTAGGAACAATTCTTTAGAAGCAGACATGCACAAGTATTTCTCATTCCAAGTCCATGACTACAAGCAGAAGAGATACAGTATTTCATGCAAACACATGCATTTTGGGAGGGAAGATGAAAGTACTGTACTAGGCACAACCGAAGGAAGAGTGAACTTTATAAATACAGTAGAACTGTAGGAGAGACTACAGAAATACCACAAAGAGAACCTCTTCTCAAAGTTAGAAAATGATGGGTAAACACAACATTCTGATTATGAATTGGAAAACGTTTTCAACTAGACTTTCAGTTCAGGACTTTCAAAAACAATTTCAGAGTATCTTAATTTTGCAGACTCTTTGACTCTAATGGATTTTTTTTAAGCTTTCACGCACTAACTGATTTCTAGTAACTAGTAAACATTTTAGCTGGCTCTGGTTCTCATAAGGAGAAAAGCCATAATAATTCTGATGCCTGTTGTCTTTAATGCCGCCATTGTCCTCCCAAAACTCCCATGTTTTTTTGCATGAAGCATCTTTCTTCTAACAAAGAAAATCAAAGTACCGGCAGTTCCAGGAAAACAAATCTGGCACAAGGAAAAAGTAGCTGGCACATCTTTGTGGTCTGCATGGCAGTGTGCTCCATTTCAAGAGAGGCAGGGACAAATTTTAATCTGTGATTAAAGATTTAGTTAATTAAACTTATTATTATATCAATTAAAGCTTGCCGCCCTCACCAATAGTTTACTCTGCTTATATCATAAATATCTGGAATCCACACATAAGATATTGGACATTTCAAGCCAACCTTTTGGACTAGATTTAATAATCTGACACTGATGAAGCCTTGAGTAGTTAACTCTGAAACACTTTTTTTTTTGCTTTACTGTAAACTCAGAAAGAGCAAGAGTCTGCAGCTATTAATTAGCATTTATGTTCTAGCAGTAGTTAAAATTCAATTTGGCAGGTATTGTACAGTCAGGGGTAGGAAACTTTTTCTGCTCTAGGGGACACATAAAAAGTATAATTAAGAAGAAAGCTGCTGCTAATTGGCATATTTTTAATTGCACGTATAGTATTTGACAATTTCTACATCGTAAACTCTGTAAGCGTCAAAATACAGTGGAGCAGACATCTTGTACAATATTCTGGTTCTGAAATTGCTTCTCTTCAATATGACAGGATATGATCAAACTGTTTGAAGATTCTTAACAGACAGCTAGCTTCCGTGTGCCTCAGGTTGTAGGGACAGACAGTTTTCTGGTCAGTAGAGGTAGAAGGGTGGGACTAGGTAGAAAATAATATAAAGCTCCCGTGTGATAATAAGGGAGGGGGGGAATGTTAAAATGCATGGGTCCCAAATATGAACGATTAAGTTCAAATCTGACCAGGTATCTGGGATTTTTCCAGCCCCTGAGGTCAATTATTTTTATATTACAAAACGAATATTGTTCACTATCTACACGTTATCTATGTGCATTACCAGGATCTGAAGCTCCAGGGGAGTTTGAAGCATGAAATACCAGGGAAAGACAAGGCCCGCTACCATTATTGATCTGAGTGATTCAGTTTGTTCAACAGAAACAAATCCTGAATTAAAAGGAACACATCAAGAAGAGAACAACATGATAGGTGGTGGCAATATGGAGATAATCCAGGAAATACAGGTGGGCCCCCATATCCACTGATTCGCTATCCACGGTTTCAGTTATCCACGGATCGTGGGGACCCCCCCAGGCTTTTACTTTTTTCCCAGTAAGCTTCTTTTCTTCCTTAAAGAAACAGGAGAAGCAGCCTCTGGCTGCTTATTACAGGCAAGTAGAACGAGACTAAGTACTAGAGAAGCTCTGTAAGGTTAACAGAAACCTTGCAGAGCCTCTCTAGGACTTAGTCTCGTTCTACTTGCCTGCAATGGAGGCTGCTTCTCTGTTTGTTTTAAGGAAGAAACAAAGCTTGCTGAAAGAAAAATAAGAGCTGGGGGGCAAGCATGCCTGCCTGCAGGGGAGGCAGGGTGGGTGGGCCCTCAGGAAACCATGGAGGGGGTGTTCGCTCTTATCCACGGTTTCAAGTATCCATGGCTCCTTCATGGATCATTGCCTTGTCGTGGCGAAGGGGCTTGCGTAACTCAATGAAGCCATGAGCTATGCCGTGCAGGGACACCCAAGACGGACAGGTCGTAGCAGAGAGTTCTGACTAAAAGTGATCCACTGGAGAAGGAAATGGCAACCCACTCCAGTAACCTTGCCAAGAAAATCCCATGAACAGTTCCAAAAGGCTAAAAGATATGACGCCGGAAGATGAGCCCCTCAGGTCGGAAGGTGTCCAATATGCTACTGAGGAAGAGCGGAGGACTATTCCAAGTAGACCCAGAAAGAGTGAAGCGGTTGGGCCAAAGCCGAAAGGACGTCCAGCTGTGGATGTGTCTGAGGTTGAAAGGAAAATCCAATGCTGCAAGGAGCAATACTGCTTAGGAACATGGAATGTGAGGTTTATGAATCAAGGCAAGCTGGATGTGGTCAAAAATGAGATGATAAGATTGAACATTGACATCTTGGGAATCAGCGAACTAAAATGGACGGGCATGGGCGAATTTAAGTCAGGTGACCATCATATCTACTACTGTGGGCATGAATCCCTTAGAAGAAATGGAGTAGCCCTCATAGTCAACAAAAGAGTGGGAAAGGCAGTACTGGGGTGCAATCTCAAAAACGACAGAATGATTTCAGTTCGAATCCAAGGCAAACCATTCAACATTACAGTAATCCAAGTGTATGCCCCAACCACTGATGCCAAAGAAGATGAAGTTGACCGGTTCTATGAAGACCTACAACACCTTCTAGAACTAGCACCCAAAAAAGATGTCCTTTACATCATAGGAGACTGGAATGCTAAAGTAGGAAATCAAGAAATAAACGGAACAACAGGCAAGTTTGGCCTCGGAGCGCAAAATGAAGCAGGGCAAAGGCTAACGGAGTTCTGTCAAGAGAACACGCTGGTCATAGCAAACACTCTTTTCCAACAACACAAGAGGCGACTCTACACATGGACATCACCAGATGGTCAATACCGAAACCAGATAGATTATGTGCTTTGCAGCCAAAGATGGAGAAGCTCTATACAGTCAGTAAAAACAAGACCTGGAGCTGACTGTGGCTCAGATCATGAGCTTCTTATTGCAAAATTCAGGCTTAAACTGAAGAATGTAGGGAACACCACTAGACCAGTCAGATATGACCTAAACCATATCCCTTATGAGTATACAGTGGAGGTGAAGAATAGATTTAGGGCATTAGACCTGGTAGACAGAGTGCCTGAAGAACTATGGACGGAAGTTCGTAACATTGTACAGGAGGCAGCAACGAAAACCATCCCAAAGAAAAAGAAATGCAAGAAAGCAAGGTGGCTGTCAGATGAGGCTTTACAAATAGCTGTGGAAAGAAGGAATGCAAAAAGCAAAGGTGAAAGGGAAAGATATAAACAACTGAATGCAGATTTCCAGAGAATAGCAAGGAGAGATAAGAAGGCCTTCTTAAATGAACAATGCAAGGAAATCGAGGAAAACAACAGAATGGGGAGGACTAGAGATCTCTTCAAGAAAATTGGAGATATCAAGGGAACGTTTTGTGCAAAGATGGGCATGATAAAGGACAAAAAAGGCAAGGACCTAACAGAAGCAGAAGAGATTAAGAAGAGATGGCAAGAATACACAGAAGAACTATACAAGAAAGATCTTAATGTACCTGATGACCACGCTGGTGTGGTCACTGACCCAGAGCCGGACATCCTAGAGAGTGAAGTCAAGTGGGCCTTAGGTAGCATTACTAACAACAAAGCTAGTGGAGATGATAATATCCCAGCTGAGCTACTTAAAATCCTAAATGATGATGCTGTGAAAGTGCTGCACTCAATATGCCAACAAATTTGGAAAACTCAGCAGTGGCCAAAGGATTGGAAAAGGTCAGTTTACGTTCCAATTCCAAAGAAGGGCAGTGCCAAAGAGTGTTCAAACTACCGTACAATTGCACTCATTTCACATGCTAGCAAGGTTATGCTCAAAATCCTACAAGCTAGGCTTCAGCAGTACGTGGACCGAGAACTACCGGACGTACAAGCTGGGTTTCGAAGAGGCAGAGGAACTAGAGATCAAATTGCCAACATGCGCTGGATCATGGAGAAAGCCCGAGAGTTCCAAAAAAACACCTACTTCTGCTTCATTGACTACGCAAAAGCCTTTGATTGTGTGGATCACAACAAACTGTGGCAAATTCTTAAAGAGATGGGGGTACCAGACCACCTTACCTGTCTCCTGAGAAACCTGTATGCGGGTCAAGAAGCAACAGTTCGAACCGGCCATGGAACAACTGATTGGTTCAAAATTGGGAAGGGAGTACGGCAAGGCTGTATATTGTCACCCTGCTTATTTAACTTATATGCAGAGTACATTATGAGAAATGCAGGGCTGAATGAATCACAAGCCGGAATCAAGATTGCCGGGAGAAATATCAACAACCTCAGATACGCAGACGATACCACCCTAATGGCAGAAAGTGAAGAAGAACTAAAGAGCCTCTTGATGAGAGTGAAAGAGGAGAGTGCAAAAGTTGGCTTGAAACTCAACATTAATAAAACTAAGATCATGGCATCGGGTCCCATCAATTCCTGGCAAATAGAAGGGGCAGAAATGGAAGCAGTAACAGATTTTACTTTTCTGGGTTCCAAGATCACTGCAGACGGAAACAGCAGCCATGAAATTAAAAGACGCTTACTCCTTGGAAGGAAAGCTATGGCAAACTTAGACAGCATAATAAAAAGCAGAGATATCACCATGCCAACAAAAGTTCGTATAGTCAGGGCGATGGTGTTCCCAGTAGCAATGTATGGTTGCGAGAGTTGGACCATAAGGAAGGCTGAGCGCCGAAGAATAGATGCTTTTGAACTGTGGTGCTGGAGAAGACTCCTGAGAGTTCCTTGGACTGCTAGGAGATCAAATCAGTCAATTCTAAATGAAATCAAGCCTGACTGTTCCCTGGAAGGACAGGTACTAAGGCTGAAACTCAAATATTTTGGCCACCTAATGCGAAGAGAGGACTCTCTGGAGAAGACTCTGATGCTGGGAAAGATTGAAGGCAAAAGGAGAAGGGGAAGGCCAAGGATGAGATGGTTAGACAGCATCACCGATGTAACAAACATGAAAATGAGCGAACTCAGGAAGATAGTGGAGGACAGGAAGGCCTGGCGGGATATGGTTCATGGGATCACGAAGGGTCGGACACGACTTAACGACTGAACAACAACAACAACAAAGTATCCATGGAGGGGCCTGGAACATATCCCCAGCGGATATGGGGGCCCACCTGTATTTTAATTGAGCCTGACCACACAGATGTCTTAATTATAATCAGGAAATTTTGGCTATTCATGGGAACTGACATGTTGTGCTATAAAATACTTCAACCTTAATTTCCTAAGGTGCTGTCTTAATCACTGCACTGTCCTTATGTCCTCAGAAGTTTCCTGCAACACAGCATCTTATGCTGCATATGCCGACCCTTCACTCTTAGATCATCATCAATAGGACTCAGTCAAAACTAACTGGTTACTATACATATGCATTATAAATCATTAGAATTCAAGGCAGTCCCTTTCATAAACTAACTGCAGAATATAGCTTTAAAAAGGAAATACACTGTATTGCAGGCCAGGGTTTAAAGTAAGATACTTCACAGTTAATAATAATAAGAGAAACAAATCTCTGCCGTTTGGGACAAGAATGGATGTGCGGTGCCTCTTGGGAAGATGGTCTCAATGAAGGCAATCCTTAAGTGCTGCAGTGTTTGGGTGGCAGGATGGCAAAGTGCTATCTGCGGGAATTAGGATTCAGTTCCGTTGCAGTTTGGGCTATGAACGAGAAAGGAATGCCCCCCCCCAAGCACTCCATTGATTCCAAGCAGGAAAAAACTCAGGTTTCTTTGTTTTCTTAAGCACCCTATCAGGGAAGAGTCCCCACCCCCATCTGCCTGAGCCCCACTGCATACGGAAAGAGAAAGAATCCATTCCAACAGCAGACTTTATTTCATTCTTTCGACACCCGTCTTACTTCCGAGTTGAAAAGGAGTGATGCTCGGTAGGACAAGAGCAAAATCTTTCACAAGCAATATAAAAGCCAAGTCTCTTTGACCCCAGGCTGCATATCCTGGAAGGAAAAAGTAATCCGCATTACATTTCCCTTGCTGCAACCGAAGCGGTTTCTTCCACATCTCTAGGGAAATATCCATCTCATTATCTACACTCGCTCCCTGTCGCTCCCATTTAGTTCCCCACCGACTCTCCCCTATGCTTGCACTTGCTCCCTCCCACTCCTACGTGTATATATAATAGAAAACAAAGACTCAGTCCAGTTTCCTTCAGCACCTACCATGAAGGCCAGCAAGTTCAGAACTCAAACCGGTGGCTCAAATCGCTGCCTGCCTGCTTTGTTCAACTAGAGACCAAGTTCCCGGTTCCATAAAATGACAGAGAACCCTTTTCGTCTTCACCTCCCTCCATTACTGTGGGGTAGATGCCCACACTCCCTTCTAGGATTCTGCAAAGTGCTGTTGCAGAATGGAGGAGCGAGTCCACCATCCTTTCTGAAGGGAAGGACCACGAAGGAACAGAAGAACTTGTGCCCCCCGGGGGGGGGGGGTCAAACCACCACAGCCCCGTCCAGCCCAGAGCTCCAGCTGCCCACACAAGCAGGGCACAACAAAGGCGATGGCCGCCGCCTCCCCTATTGATGATTTGGGGTGCAGGAGGAGAGACCATGTCCCTCATCTGCTACTGAAAGGCAGGGGCAGGCTGGCTCTCCAGTCCCTTGGGGGGGGGGGTCTTCCCTTCTTCTCTGATTCCGCATCTTCCTCCCCGGCCAGCAGCTGTGTGTGTGTGGGGGGGGTTATGGCATACACTGCTTCCCAGCAGCCCTTATAGCCTTCACCCCAGCCAGGCCCTTTCACCAGCACCCGACCACGATACCTGGGAATGAAAGAAAGCCCCCCCCCCGTCCCTCCCTTTCCGTGCACGTGCCTGGGGGTGGGGAAAGGGGCAAGTGGTCGAGTGCGTGCGGGGCAACCTCAGACCCACGAGGAATAAAAGCACGGTGCTGCAGCAGCCCATCCTGCCAACGGGGGGGGGGGGGAGAGGCCCCTGCCCCTTTCCTGGGGGCATCCCTTCTTCCCCCCCCCCCGCTTGCACCGCTATTATCCGCTCCATTCTCGCTCATTCTGCGGGTCTCTCTCGCTCGCGGCCAGCCCGTGACGGAGGCGGCGGCGCTGCGGAGCGCTTGTCATCCAGGAGGTGGAGGAGGGGCTGGAGGAGGGTCCCCCATTATTGCTGCTGCTGCTATCGGGAGAGCGGCATTGCCGCCCCCTTCGGTCGCGGGGGGGGGGGAGGCGGCGCGCAGCCCACCTTGCTCGGGGCGCCTGTGCAATCAGAGGCTCGGACTCGTACCTCGCTCCTCCGCCGCTCCCGCCAGCCGCCGTCCTCAGGTGCGTCGTCGTCGTCGTCGGTCTCCGTGCAGCCCAGGAGCAGCTCCGGCTCCAGTAGCAGCAGCAGCGCCGCGCCTCCCTTACGCTCTCGGCCCCGCCCCGCTCCGGAGTCCCGGGAAGGGGCGGGGGAGCGCAGAGAAACATCAGCCAATCAGAATCTCGCTGCCACAATTCCGCGCTCGGTTGCTAGGTAGAAAAAAAGAAGGGCCCGCTCTCTTTCTGATTGGCCGCCGTAGCTAGGCAACTGTTTCTATGGCGACAGGAATCAACTCGCGGGAGGGGGGGCGAGAACGCTGACGAGAAGGCCGCTGCCTCGCGGGAGGGGTCGGAGGAGGAGGAGGAGGAGGAAGGGCCCCCGCCCCCCACCAGCCCGGGAGGAGAGCGCCGCGGAGACCAGGTGAGGAGGCCCGCGGCTTGGAAGGCTGTGCGGGGGGAGCTGTGCATTTCCTCCCCCCCTCCCTCCCTCCCTCGAGCCCCTTTTCGATTGCAAGCCCCTCGGGGCGGGGACCCGCCGGCGCCTTCTCCTGCTGGAAGGACAGGGGCCTTTCTCGGCCCTGCCAGGGGCTGAACTCAAGACCTGTAGTAGCATATGCTGCAGAACCGCGCTGGGGACCACAGTCCCTCCTCTCATTCACGAGGCCAGGTCCAGCCACACTGACCACACCTTCTATTACCTACATACAAGGCTAAGTAGACGGACCCTCTGTGTTCAGAGAGAGAGGCAGTGATGGCCGACTGCTGGGGACAGGCCGCGGGGGCTTTCCTATCCTGCCTGCTTGTGGACTTACTTCCCAGAATCATCTGGCTGCTCTCTCTCCGCTGAAAGGTGGGTGGGTGGGTGGGTGGGTGTCAGCATAACATCTTTTCTAGTGCCTGTGTGCTGCTGTCTCTTATGCTCAGAACCAGCTTTTTATGTAGCAAAAATTTGCTACACTTCACTTTGTGAACATTAATAATAATTAATAATAATAATAATACTGGGGGTTGACACGGAATTGGGAGTGTGTCTGCAGGTGGGACACGGCGGGATGTTGACTTTCTGAAACATTCTGTTACAATTATGCATTTATTGGGAAGACTACTACTGTCTTTCAGCTTGTATCATTAATGAAATGGAATAAAATGCAATCAATGTTAAACATAGGAACAAAACCACTACTGCAGGAACAGGTCTGTGGAAAGGCTGATACTACCTCAGCGGTAGAATAATAGAAGATTTGCAGCATGAGGAAGGTGCCTAGGTAGAGCTGGGAGAAGAAACCTTGCCTTCTCCTCCAATGCCCTGGGCTGGAGGGCTGCTGTGCTGCCAGTCAGTATGGAGCAGGGCAGGCAGAAGGTCACTCCGCCCAGTCTGAGCCACAATTAGTCACTTGGATGGTGATCTAACGTCACTTCTGAACCACCTGCCCGCCTCCATCTCAGTGGTTTGAAATGGTTCTTGTGAACATGTGACCACCCTAGCCCGGCCTTGCTTGCAGTATGGGCAGACTATTGAGCAATGTTCATTAGTGAATGGTGTGTGTGTGTGTGTGTGTGTGTGTGTGAGAGAGAGAGAGAGAGAACACAAAAAATATTGTACCAGCTGCCATTTGGTTGCTGGCTCCACCTTGCCATGCTGTTGTTTTGCGACACGGTCCACCCCTGAAGCCACATTTCACACTGTGCCTCTGAAGGCTCTGGCAAAACAAGTACTGTACGGTACGTGCTAGAAGCCTACAGTTACCCCTGGTGTAGGCAAACTTGAGCTAGCCACATCTCTGAGAATCCATTCAGTCCCCTTTTAAAGCCACCTAAGCTCATGGCGCAGCAGGTTAAACTGCTGAACCATAAGCTGTCGATCGAAAGGTCGGCAGTTCGATTCCCGCGACGGGGTGAGCTCTCATCGCTTGGCCAGCTTCTGCCAACCTAGCAGTTCCAAAGCATGTTAATGCGAGTAGATAAATAGGTACCGCTTGTGGGAAGGTAAACAGCGCTCCGTGTTCCAGCTGCATGCTACACGCTGCAGCAAGGAGAGTCACGCCGGCCACATGACCACGGAGGTGTCTTCGGACAATGCTGGCTCTTCGGCTTTGAAATGGGGATGAGCACCACCAAACCCTAGAGATCGATAATCTGTATTTAATTATCTAATCAAGGGGCCTCCTCTGCTTCAGATGCCTGCTCACTATATCAGTCTAGTGCTCCAGGACAAGGTTAACAACATCTTTCAGCGTGTGGCTGAGTTCTCCAATTTTTCTGCTTTTGAAAACATCCCACGTGTTTGGGGATGAAACATTAAGCAACGAAGACTCAAGACTTTTTTATTGCTGCGTCTGATCTGGATAATCCGCTCTGGTCACCTGCTTCTGCATACCGGTAGGATCAGAGGACAGGAATCTCAACAGACAAAGTTGTAAGAATATTCTTTTTCTGTAACTTTCATGGCCCGAAATTACTGCACAGTGAGACACATATACAGGTTTAGATGCCATGTAATAAAAGAAAGACTTGTCCTTTACCCGTTCTCCAATACCGCTGACGGATCTCCTTTCAGGCAGCCGTCACAGGCATAAAAACACGTAAAATCCAAGGTTTTTAAGACCCCAACGTTTCGCTCCGACCTCGGAGCCTCTTCTGGGGGAAACGAAATCACGAAGATTGCGATGTTGTTGTCTTGGGTTGACCTCTCTCTGTATATATCAGCATGCATGTGAGAGCACGGGAGTCTGCTGAGATGGGAGTAATTAATTAAGCCCAGCCTCAGCTGTCCTTTCGCTGCTGCCGGCTGGATCTCAGCTGCTGCTTGTGGTGTCCATTTGTATTTTCTCTTAAAGTTGTATCGCTGTATTCTTCTGTGTCTAACTGACCTCCATTAGCTGTCAGGCAAGTTTCTGCAGGCTTTCCATTGTTAGTAGTCCCTGTGTGTGTTTTTATCGTAATGTTTCCATCTCCGCGTAAGATCGGCATCCAAATGCGATTTGTAAAAGCTAGGTCCTGTTGACGATTCACCAGTTCTCCAGTTCTCCGTTTACTTATTTCTAATGCTTCTAAATGGCGTAGGATTTTGAAACTCTCCTCTTTTTGCAAACATTTAGTCTCATTAAAACGGATCTCATGACCTTCTTTTATTGCATGTTCCACAATCGCAGATTGTTCAGGGTGATTTAATCTCCACGATCTTTCATGCTCCCCTACTCTTGTTTTAATATGTCTATAAGTCATTCCAATATAACATCTGTTGCATTTGCAGGGAATTGAGTAAATTCCCGCGTGAGAAAGGGGCTGTCGTTTATCCTTAGGATTGCCTATCAATTGTTGCACTTTTAATGTTGGCTTAAATATAGTTCTTATATTTCCTTGTTGTAGGATGCGTGCAATTTTGTCTGTAGTCCCTTTGATAAATGGAAGGCATATTCCCAGCTTCTCTTCTGTTTGGATGTCGTTATTATTGTCTTTCTGTACAGTCCCTTCTCTCTTTGCTTTAATTTGTCTATGTTGTTTTTCCCAGCACCTGTTGAATTGTTGCCTAGAATAGCCATTGGCCTGTAATGAGTCTGACAAGACTCTTTTTTCAGCTTCCAGGGATTCATCATCACAGACTTTGATGGCCCTGTATACTAGTGAGTTTATTACTGAATTCTTCTGAGAAGGGTGATGGTTAGATTCCTGATTTAAATATCTGCCCGTATGAGTGGGTTTTCTATATACCTTATGCCCTATGGTATGATCTTCTCTACGAGTAACTAAAACATCCAAAAAGGGCAGAGAACCCTGATTTTCTCGTTCTACTGTGAATTGGATTTCTTTGCATTGTTTGTTCAGGTGTTCAGTAAATTTATCCAATTCATGCTCCCCATGTCCCCATACGCAAAAAACGTCATCTACATAACGGACCCAAAAGTCTGGTTTTAAATGGTTTTTATTTCTTCAATTTAAGAGCTGATATCACATGGCTGGAAATCCCATAAACATTGCTTCTGTGTATATATTAATCTTTCTTAAAGACTATCAAATTACCACATCTGAAGACTAAAAGTTGGTCTGATTTGCCACTGAAATCTTTACTATCCACAGGATTTTACTGGCAGTGAGGTTTGGCTTTAAGCTGAAACCTTTTGCTATGGGAAAGCAAAGCTACTAGAAATGTTGTGCAACCCTAAAAACAGTTTATCATCCCCCTCTACCATATCTACCAGTGGTACTCAGGGCTACTTGTGGTGGGTGGTGATGGTGGTGGTGGTGTATGTGTGTGATGGGTGTGTGTGAAGTAGGTTGGGTTTCTCCGCAAAGGACAAACTGTGCCAACCCTGCTGTAGCTACTCTGACATCACCCTGTGACATCATCACAGTCTGCCAAGTGGGGGTGGCATTTGCTGGCAGAGCTCTTGGTTTCCATGCTCACAGTTCCAGGTGGTTCAGTCCCTGGCAGCCTCTCCAGGTAAGGCTGGGAAGGTCCCCTGCCTGAAACACTGGGCAGGTGCGCTAGTCAGAGTAGGCCATGCTGAGCTAGGCGGAAGGAACGATGACCTGGCTCCGAAGCAGGAAGCCTCCTGTGTTCCTTGAATCTGGGCCTCTGTCATCGCTGTCCACATGGCGCGTCTCTCTTTCTTGACGACATTAGTTCACCATGGGAAATGTTTCTCGTTCCTCGTGCCGGTGGCTCAGGATTCCAGAGCGGAACTACTCTATGCTCCGGAAAAGCACATGGTAGAGTCCTCCTCCTCCTCCTCGGGTTGCCCCACCAGGATGTCTGTGGGACGCCACACGTTTGAGATCTTCTCTCCCACCACACACAGAGGGACGTTCTATTGGCACCGGCTGCCCAGGGCCCTCAGGACAGCTGGTGCTGGTCCCTGGGCAGCCTCTGGCCCATCGCCCTCATGTCGTGGTGGTAGAGACTCCGTGTGATCTCGTGCCTTGGGGCAGCAGAAGCTCCATGAAGAGTCGAACTGGACCTTTCATGGAATGCGCAACATGGAGTGGTGTTTGGAATGGCGTGCCAGTGATGACACTGGGCCAAGCCGTGTCAGGGGTGGGAGGGGGCTTTGGGACTTTGCCCCCACTGGGACTTTGGTCCTGATGGCATCCCTCCCCGCGTGCTGTTTTAACGTGAGAAAAAACAAGAGCTTCAGCTGGCTTTCAGTCGAAGGTTTGTTCCCAGTTAGGTTGGCAGGCTGGGTGCGTGATCAGAATCGGAACCACAGGAAGGGCAAAGCCCTAAAGCCCCCCCCCCCCATGATTTTGCATGGTTTTGGTGTCCCTGGTACGCCATTTGCAAACAATAAATACAAAACACAGGGAGGGCCATGCTAGGCATTCATTGTTTCATATTGTTTGAGCCTCTTCAAGGGAATGTTTTGTAGACGTATTTCCGGCCTCTGCAGCCTTGTTCGCATTCCTTTCTTACACCTGTGATAGTAACTGATCAGTTGTGATGAAAGTGCATCAGGCCATTCAGTTACTTTATTTCTAGTTGGTCGTATCTATGAGAGACCCAAGGCTATAGCTCATTTTCACAATGAAGACGTCAAGAAGAATTGCACTTCTTTTTTTATAAACGTAAGCTACATTTAGGAATATAAAGAAGACCTAAAGGAATGCCTTTGGTTCGAATGTCAGTGACCAAAGATGCTGGAGCATTGATACTGGGCTATGATCGATCCCACAATCTACCCAACTGCTGTATCTCCTGCAGAAAAGTCATGGCGTTTGCACCTCCCAAAAACATCGAGGGTTCCAAGCTGCAAACGAAGATGAGCACATGGACACCCCTAAATCATCAGCTCATGAACGATAAAGTGAGTATCCTATACCTGTATGAACGATGTCTCCCATCCTCACTCTCCACGCCCTTCACTTTGCACGGTGACCTCCATGCATCACATGGCAGTGTTGTGCAATGACATCATTGCAGAATGTGGCACATCGAAGAGCTTGGTGCATGTTCCACAAGAGTTGATGGAGCTGTTGGCCCCTGTGGAGTTCCCACCCCTTTGCTGCCTTGTCCCATGGGGCAGGTCCACATTGTAGGGGTTGGAAGGTGTGTCTTGAATGAGCAGTGATGGCCAGTCGTTGCAACACTCTCCGCTAGTTGAGCTTGGGGTGGAGAGAAATGGGTTGACAGTTAGACTGTAGTCAGCGAAGGAGACAGACCTGCTGTGGGGCAGTTATAGGGCTCTCTGCTTTTGGGGGAGCTGCTGCTATTTTGTGGGAGGGGGTGATGTTGCTTTAAAGACTGGTACTGTTTGGGTAACAGGTGACAAGGCATCGTTGCCTTCAGTGCTTTCCTGCTTCCCCCCCCCCCCCCCCGGACAGTGAAATGCTGTTACGTCACCTGTTTATACCTCTTTTGTGGAGATATGTGGAAAGCTGCAAGTCAACCAAGTGCCCCCCTCCCCCCTCAACGTGTCGGTAGCCCCCCTCAGTTGACAAATTCTGCTTTAATCTGGGGAGACTTAAATGTTTGAACTTGTTGTGATGAAAGGAAACCTTGAGATGGTTTTCTTGGCATCCGATGATTTTGTAAGGGGATTAACGAACACATGCTTTATTTCCTAGTGGAGTGTGTCGCGACAAGAGTTAGCCCAGGTGGGTGCATAAGAGCTTGGAAAGCAAACATTCTGTGTTTTTGTGATCAAAGTCTATGAGTCTTTGAGCAACACAAATCAGTCTTCCTCTTTCCCCTTAAAGCACCTGAACCAAAATTTGATTCTTGGACTATTTATCATTTCCCTGTGACAGAAAGGCTTTGGAAAAAAGATCCCTCTCAAAGAGGCAGTGGGTTGGCCTGGGAAGGGCTCCTTCAGCCAAGTCTCTCTCTCTCTCCCCCTGCACGCACGCACAGAGGGGAGTGTAACTGTAGTCCAAGCTGAGGCTGGTAACGGCTCACCAGAAATGGATAAAAAATGCAGCTGCTCCACCTGGATCTTTTGAAAACAACAAACTGAACAAGAAAACTATTCTCCCAACCTCCATGTTTTGTAACGATTCTGCTCTTCAGTAAACACAGTTCCCCAGTGCGCATCTCCTCCTTCCCCAGGGGCACGCCCTCGTTTCTGAGACACGTCTTCCTTGCAGAGTTCATTCTTGTGGAAAGAGAAGAAGGTATTTGGTCTCCCTTCCATAATAGCGTCGTCGTCATACATTTGTGCCATCCTGTGAATCAGACTGGTGGTTGGTTCAGCACAAGCGCCAGAGGGCGCTTCTTCCTTCCTTCCTTCCTTCCTTCCTTCCTTCCTTCCTTCCTTCCTTCCTTCCTTCCTTCCTTCCTTCCTTCCTTCCTTCATGCAGGGCACCGTTCATCTCTGGAAAGCAGGCCACAAGGAGTGGTGATGGCTACGGGCTTCGGTGGCCTTCAGAGGGGAGCGGACAGACTCCTAGAGGGAGGAGGAGTCTGTGGCGGCTCTAAGTGAGGCAGAGCATCCATGCGCAGAGACCGGCACTTGCCTTTCTGCCCTGCTTGAGGCTCCCTGGGAGCATCTGCTTGGCCGCCGAGGATGCTGGACTTTGGGGTCTGTTTCAAAAGGACACCTGAAAGTCCCTCTGCGAGACAGTTGTCATGAATGTTGGGGAAAAAAAGTCACCGTGTTGTGATGTCTCCCCACCCATCAGAATGACTACATGAATTGGTCCTGAGGCTGCCCAGTTATGTTACAGTCAGAGAGTTCAGATAATTTTCAAAACTCGCATTTCAGCTTTGGTTGCCTTTGTCCTTTTAGTTGTTTGTTATACTGTCCTGTATGTTCAATTTTTCATTGCTTATTGAATGTTTTCTTTAAAGGTATTTGAAGAAAGAAGAAACTTGCTGGGGAAATGGGTAATGTGTTGTCTCTTAATCCATGAATCAGTTTGACGCGGTCATGATGACGCAAGTCTTAGTTGCATCTAGACCAGACCCATCATGCATTCTGGCTGCTTGGGCAGGAGGAGGGTCAGGGTCTGCTGGTGGGCCTCTGTATGATTTGCGTTGTGCTTCTGCTTGGTCGTGCCTCTGCTTGAAGGTGATTTTGGGGAGTCACTGTAGTAGAGTGTTTGTGGGTGTGGGGTGGTGCAGTCGTGCTCCGTGAATCTGCAGCCTCCTTGAACACGGGGCATCTTGAGGTGGTGGCCGGAGCATTTGTCCGTGTCTGCTGCCTCCCCCCCCCCCCCAGGGATGCTCGATCCAGCAGTGGGTTCCTGACTCTTCCTCCTCCTCTGAGGAGGAGGGCTCATCTAGGTCTGGGCTGGGTCTGTCCGGACGGTGATGATGGGGCACCCTGCTCAAAAGCATGGTTTGCCCAATGAGCCCGAGCGTGTAAGAGCTGCTGTGTCATTTCCTGCCTGTGAGATTTCAAGGAATCTTGAAAGCTGGCTGCTGCTCTGCTGGAAGCAGAACCTTTGATCGAGGAGCCGGGTGGTTCTTAGGTGGCCATCAGCTATGTAGCCTCCATGAACAGGGGCGATGATCTATCTCTGAATACCAGCTGCCAGGGACAGAGGGAGGCCTTAGCCTTCGTGCCTTGCTGGTCAGCGTTCCAGAGGCCTTGCTGACCCCCGTGGGAGATGAGATGGACCCTTTGTGTGATCCAGCACTTCCTATGTACTTAGCAGAGCCAGGGAACCAAATATGTAACAGTCCCCTCCTTCGAAAGGTAACGTAGAGCGTGGATCCTGTGGTTTGATGTGTAACATTTACATGGTGGGGAAGGTTTGTGTACGGTTGTCCCGAGTACCCACAAAACCCACAGCTTACTTCTCTCTGCCCCCCCCTCCAGTTTGACAAATGGTCGGACAATCAGAGGCGAAGAATCCTGATGGACCTCTTAGCGCGCTGCTCCCTCTCTCAGCTGAGATTCTGCGTCAGGCACTTGCAAGATCGTGTTCCTGCTGAAGCGCTGGATTTCACCAGAAGGCTTCCCAGGGTGTTATCCCTGTACATCTTTTCTTTCCTGGACCCTCGGAGTCTCTGCCGATGTGCCCAGGTAAAACACAGCACCTTGGAAAGGATGCAGCATGGACAGATACAAAACTAAAGGAACTGGGTATGTCTACGATGAAGTTATGCTGATTCACTTCAGATGCTTACAAGGAGCTCAGACAGGATGATAGTTGGCCTCCTGTAACACTGAGGATGAGGATTTCATTGGTAGATTTAGATTAACCCTTATGAAGAAACCTTATGAAGTAATGGTGGCATTTTTGGGGTTCGCAGGTGAGCTGGCATTGGAAATGTTTGACAGAATTGGATCAGATTTGGATGCTGAAATGTCTCCGTTATGGGTGGTACATCAACTTCTCTCCAACTCCATTTGAGCAAGGAATCTGGAAGAGGCACTACATTGAGATGGTGAAAGAGTTCCAGGTCACCAGGCCGAAGGTACCTCTGTAATCTCTGGGAGATGAATATATTGGAAGCTTCTAGTCTAGTCTCATGTCCGATCCTCTGTAAGGATCTTTTCAGGTGAGGATCAGTCAGACTTGCAAGCCCCTACCTGCATTCTTCAGTATGAGAGTACAGTAGGAGGACAGCCCCACATGCTGACAGGCTATTGATCTGCCCCTTCCAAGTGTCAAGCATCAGAGAAGAGGAAACCTGCCTTTCTCTAGATCTATGCTGCTGCAGCTGTGTTTGGAATTCTCTGTGCAATTCTGGTCTGGTTTCCCCATTTCAAGCACAGTATAGCACAGAGCTGGGAATGGTCAACCAGAATTGCACCTGCTTGGGACATCTCTGGCAAAGAGCCCTCTGTTTGCCAGTATGTGAGTGGAGGGCAGCCAGTTCCCCACCGTTTTCTGGCCATAAGTGAAAGCACCGTGGTGGCCAGTGCGGGGAATAAAAACCAGCACAGCTGCCAGGTAACCAGGGGGTTACTACAGTAGCTTGAAGTTCATTTTGCTTTGCTGTTCCCCCCCCCCCCCCAATGTAGACCCCTTCAAAAGATGAATTTGTGGTGGCGGACGTTCAACCAATAGGCAAAGAGGTTCCACAGTTGAAGCCGTCTCTGTCCTCAGTCCTCCAGTCAGCATCCCTGTTAGGAAAGAAGATGAGCACAGAGAAGAGCCTGCTTCCTCCCTGGCGTTCTTCAGATAAGCATCCCACAGACATTATCCGATTCAACTACCTAGACAACTTTGATCCCATTGAGCAAGCCAGGTAGGCGTAAGACACACCCTCGTTTTTTCGTGCTTCTTTCTTTTTGCGCGCTCTTATGATGATGATAGATGTTTGGCCTGCCTGGCCAAACATGACCAGTGGGCAGCACTGCCCCATTCATCCTGCAGAGCAACACTGCTGTTGACTGTTGTTGTTCAGAATTGTTCCCATGGAGCCAAGGCTGCAAGGCAATAACCAGTCCACGCCTTCCTGATTGACGTTGCACCCAAAGCCGGATTCTCTTTCCAAGTCGGCAGGAATGAGCACAACCTCCTGGATCTGCTCTGGAAAGGTTTAGTCCAGCCTAGAATGCTGCAATCCTATACTTGTTTGCCAGAGAGTAAGTCCCATGAAATCTGTGGGGCTTACTTCTGAGTAGACATGCATAGGCTTGTGCTGTAAGTGTGCTGTAACTGTTCAAATTCGGTGCACTTTTTTCTTTAAGGGAAAAACACTGAGAACTGAACTGAGTTCAGGCAGCCCTCATGTCAGGGGCTGGAACTGCAGTCTTAGGGGCCTTTTCTTTCTCCCAGGTGTGTGTATTTAGGATCACAGCCCCACAGCCCAATCCTATGCATGTCTACTCAAAGCAAGTCCCTTTATAGTCAATGGAGCTTACTCCCAAGTAAGTGTGGCTAGGATTGCAGCCCCAATCTCCAAAACGAGAGCTGTCTGAATGAGTTGAAGGCCTGGGTGTGTTGCAAAAGGATTTCTAACTTCTCTTCTTCTCGGTCCTGGAAAACCCACTTAACTGTCAAGGGGTAACTGCATTAGCCTGTACATCTTGTTTTTATGGTCTTGGCTGTTTTTTGGCCCCACTGTTTATATTTTTGCAAGTGTGCGTGCAGGATGTGTGTGCATCCAGGATGGCACTTTGTGAATCCGATCAGTGGGCTCTTCTCAGGTTTATGCTACAATACATTTGATAAGCTTTAAGTGCTACAAGATTCTCTACGGCTTCCTCGTAACTTTCCATACAAATAATCTGCTATCCCCCGCTCTTGCAGCAGAAAGAAAGGCGGAGGGCTCACCCTCAGCCAGACCTCAGCCTTTCAGAAAAAACGGAAACCAGGCAGTGGGACATACAAGCTCCGGAAAGCAAAATCCTTGGCAAGTATTCTGACCAGTCACCTTTCTCGGCTAAGTCACCTGCTCAGTGAGGCGAACAGCCTTTGACTGTTGCTGGTAGCGGCAGCCTCCTCCTGCCCCCCCCTTCCGAGAGTCCTTTTATTCCTGCCCCTCTGCCTTTCATTGCTGTTGGATTGCAGGAGCCTTTAATATGGGCTGTCACTTTTAGACTTTTTTTTTTTAACAAAACATATTTAATCTTGAAGCATTAATTGTGGCTTTGGGCAAAGAAGGCTCTTCTCGGATGACAGGTTTCCAGGAAGTAGGTTCAGGGAGGAATCCTCCTGGGGATTAGCAGTTACAGGCATGGGCAACACTGAATATAGTATATAGCAATCCCATGCACACTGATGCCTGGGGTTTCTGCAAAATGGTGGGCTGCCCAATGTTTTTCTTACTGATGAAATGCAGCCATCTAGTGGGAGTAGTGACCGGGTGGGGTGGGGGGATACTTTTCTAATCAAATTGAACAACACTGAAAAAGGTGTTGGGAGAGCCCAGCCCACATCATGTGCCTGGACCTGAGCATCCTCAGGCCATTTAGTTCTGCTACCAGCAACTAAGGGTCAGATTCCTTAGATTCCAGCCAACTTGCATAGATGTGTGGTCTCCTCCTGTTGCGTACGTGTGTTGCGTACCAGGAGTGTGCTCTGTGCTCTGCAGCCCCCAGAACGATGCAGTCCCCACCCAGAGGACTTGCGATGTTTACTGGAGAGAGAAAAGAAATTGGGAAGGTGGGCTTGGGTGGGAAACCAGAGACTGACGAATGAATAGTCTGGGGCAAGGGATTATCAGTGACCTCACATGGAGACACAGTACAAGGACAGAAACAAGCAGTGCAATCCTGTGTGGCTGCTGAGAAGTAAATCCCATTGAGTTTGACTGGACCTACTCCTGCGTAAATGTATATAGCAATCCCATGCACGCTTACCTAGAATGCAGTGGGATTTACTTCTGAGTAAACACACATAGGGTTTGTAAAGAAATTGGAAGTATGGGTTTCTCAGCCATGTAATTAGTTAAAGAATAAAGTTTTAATACTAAAACATTAGTCCTGCTGACGTTTCACCCTGCACTTAGGGTTTCTTCAGAGCAAAGAACCTGGCACTAGCCGGTAGATGTTAACTGCCAGTAGAATGCCTTGAACGTTTAAAAAGCCTTGGTTCTATTTAGGAAAGGAAACCAAATTTTGTTGACATAAACTAGTTCTTGCTGACGATTTAGAGGATTAAAGGCTCTTCTTTGAGTAATTGCAATAGCCTCCAGATTTCTTCTCTGCCTGTCGTGCATTTCATTAAACTTTTTATTAAAACTTTATTCTTTAACTAATTACATGGCTGAGAAACCCATACTTCCAATTTCTTTACAAGTAATAGCTAGCCATGAGAACCTTGACACCAAGACACTTAGGGTTGTCTGGGTCCTGGTTACCACACTGTGGGCTCCTCTACCAAGATCAGGTCATGTGGGCCTCTGGCCCTGGTGTCTGAAGGACCACCCCTGCCCGCTGAATGTGCCGAGATGCTGGTCGTCATGGGAGGGTCCTTCTCTGGGCACTCCTCCCTTCAGAAGTGGGGCTGGTGGTGACCACGGAAAGGTCTGTCTTGCTGGCGGTGCCCTGTCTGTGGAATTTTCATCCCAGAGTGGGTTGCCGGATCTCGTGTCTTTCTGGAGCCACGTGAAGATTTTTGTCTTTGCCCAGAATGTTATTGAAACTGGGTTTGATGCTTTTACAGGCTCCGCTAGCTTTCCTGTTTTTCTGCGTTTGGTGTGTTAATGTTTGTATTGATCTGTTGTCTTTGGTAGCTTTTGTTTTTTCAATATTGTTTAAGATGACTGTACATGACCTTGGAAGTCTTAAACTGAAGCTCAGCGTAGGAATGTTTTTTTTTATGCCCCAGTCAAGTACGTGCTACTTGCCTCCGAGGCCCCTCCCCTCCCGCCCTATGCAGCCTTGTTGACATGGCTGGTGGTGTTTGAATTCCATGGGTCTGCCAGGCTGCCCATCGGCACTTTCCTCTGCGTATTTCTGTCTGCCCTGCCAGGGCCTGGCCATTTAACGCATCTTGCTTGCTTCCCTGTCCTCCAGCAGCCTAGTGCTGAGGTGCCGAGAAGAGATCAGGTAGATTACACCTGTGGTTGAAGCTTCTGCTTCCTCTGGAGCTGTGTGTCTTGCTGTCATTCCAGGGGGAGGGGGGAGCAGTGTGGGGCAATGCATGCTGCACCCCACCTTCCTTTGTCCCCTGATGTGTTCAGCTCTTGCATGCCCACCTGCTTCTCTTTGCGTTGCTGCCAGACAGTCGCCAGGGTGCTGCTTTTACCTCTCAGGATGAAGAGCTACATCTCATACATTCTCTCTCTCTCTCTCTTTCTGTGCCTTCCGGTCATTCAGCTGACCTGCTGGGAAAATGCCTTTTCAGACCGACATTTGACTGCTGACCTTTGTGCTGTTATCTGCATGTATTGCTTCATAATAGATTTCTACGCAAGTGTTTTATTGTAACCGGATTACACAACCCAACACACGTTTGGGTGCCTTAGAAGTTAGGCCTGTTCTTGGGTATATTTGGGGGCACTGATTCCAACAATGGCATCAGTTGTGCCCTATCACAGCTTTGGAGATACGGCATAGCCACCTTTATATGCTGATTCAAGCAGCTCCCTCGTGAGGAAGCAGACGCCAGCCAGGCCCAGCTCCACGCAGCTGTTGCCCTGGGCTCAGGCGTCGGTGATGGGAACTGGGAGACACGGGAAGCACCTAGAACTTTTGGAAGCCCCCCTCAGGCGCCCTTTGGGTCCTAAATCTTTGGAGGCGGTGGCGGCAGCAGCAGCTCCCTCCGGTTCTTGTTTTTCCCAGCAACCGTAAGGCCTAAAATTCCGAATGCCAGGGCTGCCTGCGTGATTCCTGGACGCCCTTCCTCTTGACTTTGGGTGCAGCCATGACCCTCGTCTTGCCAGACTGCCTGCCTGTCTGTCCCATCATCCCTCCCTCCTTAGGGGTGTGTGCAGTTAGTTTCCCGGCACGCAGCCGCTCACTCGCTCTCCCAAGCAGGAGGCAGCTGGTTCAGCCCGTGGCCGCTGCCTCCCTTGGGCTGGGCTGCCTCTTGATCCGGAACCATGGAATCAAAAGACCGCAGTACCTGCACCCCTGAACAGAACACCATACAGTTTTGTTCTTAAGAAATCTGGTGTGTTTGACCACCAATCCATGTTCTATCTACCCTGGTTCTTAGATGGCGCTCTCAGCAGACCTTGGCTCACAGCCAAAAGCTCCCGCGCGCCCAAGCTGGGCAACTCACCAGGCAAGTGGCTACGCTGTGACCAAAGCAACGGCTAAGATCCTCGCCCAGAGCAGCCAGTGGAATGCTGGGATACGACCAGCGCCCGTCCAGGGAGTCCCAAAGCTGAGTGAGAAGGGGAGGAGAGCCTTTGCCAGGACCAGCAGAAGCTCGCCAAGTTAGTAAGCTGCCTGCTACTGGTTTTCTACTGAGAGCGGATTCACACAACCTGGGTTTCCCACGGACTGCACACTCAAAAAGTTGCTGCAGCCATTTATGGCTCCCATAAGATGCTTGTTGCACTTTGTTGCATTCATTCAGGGCAGGGGGGACAGACTGATTACAGGTCGTAAATCTCGTCAGGGCTCTGCGTATTCAGCACACCTGCAGGATCGCTGTACAACCCTAGAGCGTGGTCTCTGGTGTAGTGTTCTTGGGTGCTTCTTTTTCCTTTTGTTGAACATCTTTGTGTCTAGTCCTCGTAGCCGTGCAGGAAAGGCCAAGGATGGACACCATGTTTTGCTTCCGGCAGGGCAGCTTCCCTCCTTTTGTTTCAATGTGTTGCTTCCCAAGATTTTGCTCGCCAGGCCTAAACGTTTGAAATGTCATCAGATGTCAAATTAACCAGTCTGGGGGTGGTGGGTGGTGCACTTTACTACTTTCCTCTGTCCTGGCACTGAAAAGCAGGCAGCAGGGAGAGGCAGGAATACTGGCAGCAAAAGGAGTGTGTGGTCTGAGAGCTTCCGGGGGAGAAAAGGGACAGGCGTGCCCTGGCCAGGTTGCCCCCAGGCTCAAGACAAGCCTCCGCTGGAGAAGGCCCCCTTCGTTTTAGAGAGGGACTAGAGGGGTGGGCGTGGGAAGGATTTCAGTGCCTGTTTGAATCTTGTGAAACGGCGGCTTTCCCTTAGTTCCACACAATGAACTCTTTCCTTCCAGCCTCACCGCTTTTTGAAAGTCAGCCCTGGCAAGTTCTGCTCTCCAGCCGAGGGTCAGATGCAGAGCAGGACGATGGAAGAAAGAAACTCTTCGCAACACCCCAGTTGAATTAGAAGGCAGAGGGGGTTGTGGCTCAGCGCCTGGCAGTCGTCTCCTCTCTGCCACCTGCTGGCCACAAGCCAGGCTCAAGGGATCGTAGTCCATGGGTTGATCCTGGCTGTGTTTTCCGTGGACGGTTGACCTGCTGCAATGTTTGCCCAGCTAGGAATTTGCAGACGGCGTTGGACAAATCTCTGTCTCTCAAGCTTGGAATGGGATTGAGGGTGGCTGCCTTGCACAGGGGTTGTGAGTGAGGATTCTAAGGTTGCGGCCCTATGCACATTTCCCTGGGAGGAAGTCCCATTGAACTCGGTGGGGCTTACTTCTGAGTAGACATGCTTAGGATTGCACTGCAAAGCACTTCGGGTTTTGGTCATTATTTGTGAACTAATTTTGAGTGCAGAATTACATAGACAGCAGGTAAAGAAAAAGGGCAAATTGTGCACTTCAGTTCCCTTATAAGGCTGAACATAAAAAATAAAAATGGTCCACAACATGCAGAGACATCATGCTTCATACCAAAGCGACAGTTCCCCTTTTTGCTCCCCACCTTTTCCTTGTTTGCATTTAAGGATTAATCTGCAAAGGAATCTGGAAGTTTTTTTTGTTGGGTATGAGAGATTATCATTTGGGGAAAAAATGAAACCTTGTTTTAATATATGACAAGTGCTGTGAGAATTTTGTATGCACAATATTGGAAGAACCCAGAAATACCTTCGCTGGAAGATTGGTGGAAAAAAGTTCTGGATTTTGCAGAAATGGATAAACTCACAATTTGAATGAAAGAGAAGTCAGTAAATCTTTTTATGAACAATTGGAAACTGCTTATTGAATTGTACAGAAGAGCAAGAGAGGGGAATGACATGATGGCATGTGGATTTGATGAATAGAGTGTTGGAGATATAGTTGGCTTAGCTGGATAGCATAAGTAGAAAATAGAGAATTGTATGTTAGTAGGATATACTGCTTTGCCCTTGCTGAAAACTTTTGAAATAGTATGTGGTGTATTTTAGTACTATATTAATAAAATAAAAATATTTTTAAAAAGAGAATGACTGCCTGTGTGGAGTGAGCTACGAAGCTGCTTGGAATCGAAGAGACTTCTGGGGCCGCTGGGCATGGCTGGCTGCAAGGGACCAGCTGGAATCAACAGAACTGTGCTTGGGCTGCCACAGTGGAGCCCCCAAATTCATTCTTTGGTTCGGCTTGGGTGGACTTTGGCCACCAGCCTTGCTCCAGTTAGTTCCCTTTGGGCAGGCTTGTAGGGCATGCCCAATGACGACATGTTACACAGGACTTCATGACCAGATATCCCAATGGAGGATCAAACTCAAAGGGGTGGGGAGATTAGACTGAGGCAGCAACACCAAGGGCCCTGATTTCCCCCCACCCACCCTGCTGCTTCTCCAAAGCTGCTACTAGCCCCGCTAAGGAAGAAACCAGAGGCCCCTCTAACAGGTGCCTTGCCCCCCCCCCCTCGGTTACCTGCCTGCCTACAGACTTTGAACTGGGGAGGTAGAGCCACAGCTACGGAACTTGATGTCGGAGACGTTTGCCCTCCTGTGGCCAAAGGCTTTGCTGCAGCTGTCTCAGGGCGCAGCCGGCTTCAGTTCAGAGGGATGGAATTGCCATCCCTCTGAATGAAAAACAGGGCTGTCGCTCAGTTAAAAAAGGAACCCGAGTTGAGTACGATTTTGGGTTTTCATGGCCAGCAATAATCTTAGATTGGTTAGAATTCACGGGATAAACCCCTAACCCTAACCCTGTTATCCCGTGAATTCTAACCAATCTAAGAACCTGAGTTGGTTTAATCACATCAGCTTTAATAGATTTATCAATTAAGTCTGCATATATACCGTAGCAGGACTCAGGCCTGATCTACACTGCACTGCGTCTGGCGTGGAGTCGTCTTGCCCCTGCCTCCGCCGAGCGGGTCAGAGGAGTATCTTCCTGCCTGTTGTCCCTCCTTCCTATGTAAGCGCAGCTGTGATTGGCCATTCTCCCCCCCCCCTCTCATCCGATTGGTGGCTGCACTGCGTACGGCGAAGCTACCCCTCAAAACATGGCAGGAACCATCTTTGACGCATTGTACACGCCGCAGCATTGGGAGCGCGCAAATGCTCCGCAAGACTGTAAAATTCTCCGCAAAGCACCGGACGCAGTGCAGTGTAGTTCAGCCTTAAAGCTTTCGATGGTGCCCTGCTGCATCTTCAAAGAGACATCTTCCCCTCTGTGAGAGTGAGGAGGGGGAAATGCCTCTCTTAAGGTGGGGCCCATCTGCAGCTGCAGCGTGGGAGAAGGGCTCCATTTCCAAGAATAGGGTTTTCTAATGAGCTGCCTGGTTGATCTGGGATTCCTTTTTAAATGTGTTACTAAGTGATTGATTGATTAACCAAAGGATCAGTTCAGGTTTGCAAGCCTAATAAGCCCACCTCTCCAAATGATGCCAACTGGGGCTGCAGAGGCCGCTGAATGGGAGTGCAAAACTCATCATGATGTCATCTGCTCTTCGCTGGGGGACTGAAGAAATACAGTATTTTTCCGTTTGGTTCCTTAGTTAATGACAGGCAGCCACACTGTCCCTTTAGAAATGAAGCCACAGTAACAATTTGGTGTAAAGTGGAGATGGAACTGAATGACTGAGAATTTTGGGGGCTTTTTCATGTTTCAAAGGGGCACGCAGCCATTTGTTGTTGTTGTTGTTGTTTTAAATGCCTTGGCAGCCTTTGGTGCAGCCTGAGATCTTGTTGCCTCAAGCAAGGCCCACCCTAGTGAAGGCAGCTATCCTCAATACACTCTGGAGAGTGAGCCCCCATTAGCCACAGTGGGACTTACTTCAGAGTAAATATGCACAGGCTACATCTCCCCCATTCCATTCAAGTCTGTACAACCTGCAGATGATGATTCCCCCCCCCCCCCATCTTGCTCAGTAAATCCACTTCTCTTCCCCTCCCTGTTTTTGGATTTTTCCCCCTTCCCATTTAGGAGACAGATGAGTATTTTAATGAGCTGAACACTCTTAAACGTGTTTCCTGGCAGCTTGGTTTGGTGTCGGATGTTTGCCAAAGGAGTGTTGCTTGTCTCTCGGGAAGGAACTCCTGGAGATACTCTAGTGAGGAGGAGAGTTCCTGCCCCCCCCACCACCACCGCAGCTCTCAGTAGAAGACCTTCTCCAGGTAGGCGTTCAGGAACATTCCTCTGGGATCCAGTTTCTCCCTGATGGAGCAGAACTTCTGGAAGCCGGGGTACATCTTCTCAAAGTCCCTCCGAGTGCAGGTGTGGGCCTGGGCAGACACAGAATACATTTTAGGAGCTGTCTTGGACGTGGATTGTGGTGAGGCGGTCATAAATGCAGCAAGAACGTCAACGTTTGATAGAGCTGTGTGAGCAGCGGCGACCCTCTGAGCTACGCGGGGACTGTGTGGGGGCAGCTGGCCATGTTTTTGGGGTGGGGCTGGGTTGGGCTGTGGGGGTGGGTGGGAGGATTGGGACATGGGGAAATAGGCTGGAGGGGGGAGAGAGAGCGAGAGCGCACACAGTAAGGCGGGTGGAGTGGGAGGGGAGAGACCAGCTCTGAGGGGAAGAAGGGTGTAGAAGGAGGAGGCCCAGTGGGAGGAATAATGGAGGAGGCGGTGTGGAGGGGAGGGGAGGGGAGGCCCAGGGAAGGAAGGCGAGGAGGCCCACCAGAGAGGGAGCCATTCCACCTGCTTCCAGCTGGGCTGAGTTCCCTGAGGGGGGACGAAGCCCCTAGACTGCCGCCACACAGGGCAGAGCCCCTGCCCCTTAAGAACATAACATCAGAAGAGCCCTGCCAAAGGCCCGTCTAGTCCAGCTTCCTGTATCTCACAGTGGCCCCACCAGATGCCTCAGGGAGCACAAGACAACAAGATAACCTGTGTTCTGCTGCCACTCCCCTGCACCTGGCACAGAGAAAACCCACTTCTAAAACCAGGAGGTTGCTTATGGCTTGTAACCTGTGATGGTCTTTTCCTCCATGAATCTGTCCAAACCCCTTTTAAAAAGGCATCTAGGCCAGGTGCCATCACCACATCCTGTGGCAAGGAGTTCTTACTGGCCTGTGGCCCAGACACCTTCCTGAAAAGAGTCTCAGAGACCTTCCAGCAGCTGCCTTGATGGCCCCTGACCTGTACACCCTCCTATGATCAGTGTAAATGGACCCCCCCCATCCAGTGCATCTCGAAGTACCAGTGAGATCGAGGCTCTTCCCACCCGCTGTGATGTCAACCTCCCACCCTAGGAGGGGGCTGGGGTGGGGGCAGCACAAGACCTTCCAGTTCCACTGGTTTTCTCATCACCGCCACCACTGTCCTTTATGTAGATCTCCCAAGTGCTGCACATCCAAAATTGTCACCCTCAAACTGCAGGTGTGGGCCTGATGTTCTGGGCAAGTTGCACATGTGTGCAGACAGCGCCATCCCACCTGTTTCTACTCAGAAGAAAGTCCCACCATTTGATGTTGAGCCTCTCAACATGTTGATGGGCATGAAATACAGTATGATGTCACAGAAAAGACGGCGGGGTCCATTTAGCCTTAGCACAGCACCTCTCTCTGGTATCTCTCCTGAGAGGGCTGGGAAAGAGCTGTCTCTGCCTGAGGCTCTGGAGAGCAGCTGCCAGTCAGAGCAGGCAATACTGGGCTCGGAGGGCCAGGGGTCTGACTCAGCAGAAGACAACTCCTAAACGTGCGATTGTAAATGTTGCACATCAGAACTAGTGATGGAAGAATTCTTGGGCATTACAGCCCTCGTGGAAGTGGCTTGTTGTTCACCTCCTCGCTTGCCAGCACCCTGACATGCAGCCCCTTCTGTACTGGGGCTTTGGGGCTGCAAAACACCTTCTGATTGGGGTGGGGGATGAGACCCCCTATGACATTTCTGGGTTGAGCGATCCCTTGCTGCAGTCTATCGAGGGTGTGGGAAGCAGCCACCCTCCAGCAACTCAGATGCTGCCAAGCAGAAGATGTTTCCTTTTTGCTTGCAAAATGGTTGGGTTAAACCTGCATCTGCAGGGACATCTGTGTTTGCTAGCCAGGCAGGCAGGATATCGAACTCAGCTGTGGGGCCAAGCAGACACCTCCCTCCCCAGTACCTTTGCCCAGTGGGGTCTCCCTCCAACCTTCTTCATGATGCCTTCATAGGCAAGCCAGTAATCCAGGCGTGGGACATCCTTTCCGTAGGGCCTGCGGAAGGATACAGAAAAAAGGGGTCTGAGCAACTCTCCTTTATGGGCCATCACAGGGGACCTCCAGGGGAGGGAGGGGGAATCAGGTGCCCTCAAGCAGGCCCTCGGGTGCCATCTGCCAAACGCTGGCTCCTCCTTGGTCAGTGAAACAGGCCAGCAGGGGACGTGACCAGACTAGAACCTGGTTTTCCAAGGAAACCGTGGAATACCCAAAGCCCACTTCTCGCTCCAGACGCCAGGGCTGCAGAAGTGAGGCGGGGAAGGGGACAGCGAACCCTGTCACTGGTCTGCAGAACCAGGGCTCCCTTTTAGCACTGCTTGAACGAGTTGCAGACTGTCTTGGAGATTATTGATTGAAAGGCGTTTGGGTGCAGATACGTCCTGCTTTGGGCTGCGGTGCCTTTGCTGGTGCTGTGCCAAACGCAGCAGCACCACGTCTGAGCTGCTTCCAGGCTCCAGGCAGCAGCTGTGCAGAGTCTACCCAGGCCGGGGGGGGGGGGGCTCACTGTCACCCCACATGAAGCAAAAGCATTGCTTAAAGCACAGCCCAGTCCTTTCAGCAACTCCAGGAAGCAGGGGAAATGACCAGCTGCCTTTCAGAGCCTCTTGTCTGTCGTTGCTGATCTTCTTCTGGAGGAGGAGCCCCCCACGTTCTAAGCTAGAAGTCCAGGATTCTCAGGCCTGCGGAGTGAGGAAGCCGCCTGGCCCCGCATGTCCCTGGGGAAAGAGCTGTGTCCAAACCAGCCGCCCCTTTCAGGCAACCCGCGTTGAGTTCTGGCTGGTGCCGAATGAAGCCCCGCCTCTCCCCCAGCCCCGCCTCCCCCCACCTCCTTACCGGTACATGATGATGTTCATGTAGCAGCTGTCCCGCTGGAAGGCGGGGCTGAGCAGGATGTTGTCCCCTCGCGTGAAGCGCACTTCCACTGGGTAGTGGGCTACCACTTGCGGGTTGCTCTCCAGTATCCCCTTCAGCTCCAGAAGGGCTTCCTTTGTTTTTTCACTGCAAAGGGGTGATAACAGGAACCACCCCCAAATGAATGTGAAAACACTTTAGAATGGAGGCAGTGTGTTTACACTAGAGGCCTAAGCAGCTGGTTGCACTGCCAGTGAGGGGCCTTTCCTCCCTTGTAAACTAGTTCTGGAGAGAGGGGAAGCTCTGAAGATCTGTGAGGCTGGGGGGGGCAGGGGGCAATGGGGTTTCCCCTCCCACGCAGCCTAACCGCAGTTGTGGTGAAAGGGGTGCCTCTTCGCTGCCTCCTCGCTACTCGCTGGAGCCTGCTGGAAATAGCTTAACACCCTTCGGTGCTGCCCAGAACACCCCCCCCCCCCCCACACACACACACCACCTGGAGTTCCAAAGCGGAAGAAATGCAGGACATAAATGTCATGAAATAAATAAATTAGACCAGTCCTCCCCACAACAGATCCGAGCAATCTATTTGCAAAACAAGATGCTTAAATTTAAAATTTTTGTAGCAGCCATGCCGAGGATATTGCTAAAGAACGACGAGCCCAAAGCCAATCTCCTGCCTGATGAGAGTCCTGTGCCTTAACTGGCATTGGGGTTCATGCTGAGATTTGGCCCAGAAGTATGTGATATAAATAAGAGTGTTTCTGAGCATGTGCAGTGGAGAGAGGCACAACTCAAACCCTGGCGAGGACAATTTTGCAGGCTCTCTTGCTGAAGGAGGTCGGACCTCGTAGAGTTTAGAAAAGTGCTGGGCCTAAAAAAACCGCAAAGAGAAACACAAAAAATGGCAGCAATAGAATTCACTGCTAGAAGTGTACCTGGAGTGGACTAAGTTTCACGGTCTTAAGCATGCTTCACTGGAGAAGGGCCTGAGCTCAGCGGCAGAGTAGCTCCTGCCCCCACTAACACAGAACTAGTTTGCTGGGTTCAAGCCTGTGTGGAATCTTGCCTGGACCCCAGCTGTGAATTTCCTGCTCTCTGAAACAGCCAGCAAGGAGCCTGGACAGGCCACAGAACCAGCAAGGCCCATAACATGTACCTGTCAGGCTATACCATGTGGCCCAACAAAGTGTGGTCAGTGCCTGGACTGTATATATTTGTAGGCTCGGTGCGCGGACTGGCACCGCCCCACCCCCAACTCTCCATGTGTCTGGCATCCGGGGTGGGTGGGTTTCTAGGCCAGGGGGTTGCTTTTAGATGGCAATTTTAGGCAAAAGGGACCTACACAGATACAGGAGTTTACTTGGGGGGGGGGGAGAATCTTGCTTTGTCCACATCCACTTAGGTAGGAACACCTGTCTGCCACCCTGATGGAGAAGGCAGGATGCCTGACTCCGCCCCTGAGATGAGGGTCTTGGACTTCTCAGCAAGAAATCTGAGTCTGTGGCTTCTCCATCTCACCCCCTCGTTCAAGGCCCTCATTCCCCTGCTGGGAAGACAAAAGGACACTGCTGGAGGTCTCTCATGGATCTTGGTGGTGTATGGCTTTAAGCCCAGATTTCAGATTCCTGCTAGTTCTCAGGTAGAAGGTAGGGATGGGACTCTCAGGAGGCTGGCTTCACTGCTTAGTTGGACTTTTGGCCTGTGGAAGCAACGTCTGTCTTTCTGGAGCTCTCCCTGGTTCTGAAAAGCATGACCTTGTCCTGATGCTGGAAAGGGACGCATGCCCCCAGCTGCCAGACAACGTCTTGCTTTAAGTTGAGCTCTTTAAGTTGTGCGTGTGTGCCTACGGGCTCATAGCCTAGTTGGAACAGGACACTAATTAGTACATATTCACATTTTGGGGTGAAGCAGCCTCCAGATTCAGGAATCAGTGCTGCTCTCTACCATGCAGGATCTGATTAGCTTACATGGGGATGGCCCAATCCTGCACGTGCTGCTTGAAACGACACTCATAGTTGAAGATCTTGTAGCTCAAGTTGACATTTTCCACATTGCCAGAGAAGAGGAGCCAGAAGAAGAAGCGGTTGACCCAGGGAACCAGGCAGGGCAGGAATGTGCTGCAAAAGACAGAGGAAAAAGGGAGGTTGAAAGATGGGAGTGGAGACATTCAGACTCTGGGGCAAGGTGGGGTGGGGATTTCAAAGAACAGTAGTTCTGCCAGCCGACCGCCTGTCCTTCGGAGAGCAGGGGGCAGTGGACTATGGACTGAGCCTGAACAGAGGTAAGGCGAGCAATGCTGCACTTATGTGTGTGTGGGGGGGGGGGTTGAGCAGGCTGTTCTCTGGATGCCTTCCAGTGAGCAGATCTTGATTGCAACTGGAACATCCATCTTGCCTGCATCCATCCTCCTCCTGGGGGGTCGCCGCAATCCTGTTCCCAGTCACTCTCAAGAAGAGGATCACCACCACCTTGCCTCCTCCACTACCTGGTACTTCTACCAAAAAAACCAGGTGTGGCAGGGTCCTGGGGGTCCCGAGACCCTCCCTGTCCAGCCAGTTCTAAAGTGTTGAGTAGAACAAGAGGTCAGGAGGTGGAGTGGGAGGGATCCTAGTTCCGGCCTCCTCTCCTGCCTGGCACTTCTTCCAAAGAGGCTGGCCGTGAAGGACCTTGAAAGCGGAAGCAGAGGTTCCTCCTCCCCCAGGATCCCCCACCCACCCAGTGTGGAAGAAGTGCCAAGCAGGAGAGGGGGGTGGAGGGGCTGTGTGTGAAAACAAACCAAGAAAGGGGTGTGCCAGAATTTGGGGTGCATTCCGGTCCTGCTTAGCTTCAGCTGGGCCTAGCTGTGATAGAGAGCCATGCAAACGCCTCTCTGAATAACGATGGAGAGACAACACCTACTGCTACAATCTACAAGAGAGAAATGATGCAGCGGTGAGATTTGTAAGTGGAATTTTGCATTTCTGTTGCAGACGCCGGTTGCTTGCAAGAGACTTTGCAACCAAGAGAGAACAGAAGCAGGTATAGCAGCATCGGAAGTCACGACCTACAGCCCAACCCTGTGTGTTGGGCATTTACAGTGCTGGAAGGAACCTGTGTTTCACCACCGTAAATGCCTCTGCAGTGCTGCTGTAAATGGTGTGTCCTGTGCCGCTCCTGAGCGTGTCAGAGCCACTGGCACAAAGGGCTGTGCGCCCGCCACTAACAGACCTGGCCTGCGCCGGAGCAGGTGAGGGGTGGCAGCAGGTGAGGGTCATGGGCAGTTTGAGGGCGGTTCAGGGCAGGGAGGAGGGAGGGCAGGGGCAGTTTGTGGGGCAGGTTCTTCGTGGCAGTTACGCATGCTGGATCCTATCCTCCTTTTCTGGCCCGGACCTACCCCTGTCTTCTCCTTGGAGGACGTACACCAGCAAAATAGCTGGCGTGGGTCTGAGGAAACCCATAGGTGGCCAGGCGGCCTACTGGGAAGTAAGTACATTTTTTACTTACCTCTTGCTGGCTGGCTGGTCATACCCCCTCGGCCCCTCCCCCCAGCATGCGCTCCATTTGCAGGACTGCATGCTATGCAGTGGAAGAGGACAGGACGGGGCTGTTAGTCAGGCCGTACAGATGGTGATAGAACCTCCTGATCAGAAGCCGGTCAACCTTAGGACACCACTTGCTGGGGTGGGGTGGGGGCTGCTTGTGGGCTTCTGAGAAGCAGGCCACTGAGGGAAACAATGACGCTGGAGGACTTGATGGACCCACCTTGGTCGGTCTGATCCAGTGTTGGATTGGTTGTCGTTTTGTATTACTAACAACAAAGCTAGCGGAGATGATAATATCCCAGCTGAGCTACTTAAAATCCTAAATGATGATGCTGTGAAAGTGCTGCACTCAATATGCCAACAAATTTGGAAAACTCAGCAGTGGCCAAAGGATTGGAAAAGGTCAGTTTACGTTCCAATTCCAAAGAAGGGCAGTGCCAAAGAGTGTTCAAACTACCGTACAATTGCACTCATTTCACATGCTAGCAAGGTTATGCTCAAAATCCTACAAGCTAGGCTTCAGCAGTACGTGGACCGAGAACTACCGGATGTACAAGCTGGGTTTCGAAGAGGCAGAGGAACTAGAGATCAAATTGCCAACATGCGCTGGATCATGGAGAAAGCCCGAGAGTTCCAAAAAAACACCTACTTCTGCTTCATTGACTACGCAAAAGCCTTTGATTGTGTGGATCACAACAAACTGTGGCAAATTCTTAAAGAGATGGGGGTACCAGACCACCTTACCTGTCTCCTGAGAAACCTGTATGCAGGTCAAGAAGCAACAGTTCGGACCGGCCATGGAACAACTGACTGGTTCAAAATTGGGAAGGGCAAGGCTGTATATTGTCACCCTGCCTATTTAACTTATATGCAGAGTACATTATGAGATATGCAGGGCTGAATGAATCGCAAGCCGGAATCAAGATTGCCGGGAGAAATATCAACAACCTCAGATATGCAGACGATACCACCCTAATGGCAGAAAGTGAAGAAGAACTAAAGAGCCTCTTGATGAGGGTGAAAGAGGAGAGTGCAAAAGTTGGCTTGAAACTCAACATTAATAAAACTAAGATCATGGCATCTGGTCCCATCAATTCCTGGCAAATAGAAGGGGCAGAAATGGAAGCAGTAACAGATTTTACTTTTCTGGGCTCCAAGATCACTGCAGACGGAGACAGCAGCCATGAAATTAAAAGACGCTTACTCCTTGGAAGGAAAGCTATGGCAAACTTAGACAGCATAATAAAAAGCGGAGATATCACCATGCCAACAAAAGTTCGCATAGTCAGGGCGATGGTGTTCCCAGTAGCAATGTATGGTTGCGAGAGTTGGACCATAAGGAAGGCTGAGCGCCGAAGAATAGATGCTTTTGAACTGTGGTGCTGGAGAAGACTCCTGAGAGTCCCTTGGACTGCTAGGAGATCAAATCAGTCAATCCTAAATGAAATCAACCCTGACTGTTCCCTGGAAGGACAGGTACTGAGGCTGAAGCTCAAATATTTTGGCCACCTAATGCGAAGAGAGGACTCTCTGGAGAAGACTCTGATGCTGGGAAAGATTGAAGGCAAAGGGAGAAGGGGAAGGCAAAGGATGAGATGGTTAGACAGCATCACCGATGCAACGAACATGAAAATGAGCGAACTCAGGAAGATAGTGGAGGACAGGAAGGCCTGGCGGGATATGGTTCATGGGATCACGAAGGGTCGGACAAGACTTAACGACTGAACAACAACAACAACATTTTCTCCTCCAGCACCTCAGAGTTTCAGCTGCTGGCCACAAGATGGCAGCAGAGCTGCAGGCATCATATTGTAGTAAGGCGGTCCTGCTGGACAGACGTTCTTACACACTGGAGCAAAGCCAGGCCATGCCTTCCTGAGAACTCAGAAGAAGAGTCCTCCTGCCTGCAGCAGCATCAGGCCCAAGGGGGCCCCTCTATGCCAGCATCCTGCCTGTTTCCCACAGTGGTCGGATGCCACACAAGCCACTCCAAGGCTCTTGGAGGAAGAGCCGGGTGCAAAGTCGGACTAACGCAGCTCTGCTATCCTGCATGTGGAGGGTTTTTTTGTTGAAATCAACGGCACTTTCACATGACTGTGTTGTGAATGACCTGGGTTGGAATTTACCTGATCCAGAGAAGGAGCTCCAGCAGATAATATCCGACGGCATAGTCCCAAAGCCAGTTCGCCGAGGAAGAGGGGGGCTGCAAGAGACGGAAAGCCAGCGAGACTTGGAATGTGGTCGGCGTGTGAAAGGGGTTTACTCTGAAAACAAATCATCTGGTGTTCGCACTGTGTTGGTCCTGGGGCTGTGGCCAACGGGATGGTGGATGCTGCCATTCGGGAAAAATGCAGCGTTGGAGAGATGACTGGCCATTACTGAGAACAGAACGTTTTCCCCGTCTTTTTGTCCAGACTTCAATTCCTAGGGGACCAGACTGGTGACCCAGTCAGTCCTTAAAAACACATGAACCTTGGACAAAGCAGTCGCAATACCTGGTGTGGCAATACGGCTGGATGAGGCTGGAGGGGAAGCCCAGTTTGGGCTCAGCTTGTACCCGCCAGTTACTCTATAAGAACATAAGAAGAGCCTGGCTGCTGGATCAGGCCAAAGGCCCATCTAGTCCAGCTTCCTGTATCTCCCAGTGGCCCACCAGGTGCCTCAGGGGGAGCACACACAAGACAACAAGAGACCTGTATCCTGTCGCCACTCTCTGGCATTCAGAGATAGCCTACTACTAAGACCAGGAGGTTGCTTATCCCCCATCATGGCTTGTAACCTGTGATGGACTTTTCTTCCATAAATCTGTCCAATCCCCTTTTAAAGGCATCCAGACCAGGTGCCATCACCACATCCTGTGGCGAGGAATTCCACAGATTAATTACACGCTGGGTAAAGAAATATTTTATTTTGTCTGTTCTAATTCTACCGCCACTCAGTTTTAGTGGATGTCACCTAGTACTGGTGTTGTGCAAGAGGGAAAAGACCATATATTTATCACTCTCTCCATCCCATGCATAATTTTATACGTCTCACAGCCCAATCCTATGTAACTCTTGCACCGGTGTAACAGTAGATCCCCCCAACGTAAGTGCACTTATGCCAGTGTAACTTGCCGTACCCTGACGGACGCAGGATGGACACCAGCGTAACCCCCCTTGGACGCCGCACATGCGCAATTCGGATACAGGACAGATGCCAGTGCAACTCCACCGGCGCAGGGGGCATTCTGAATGCCCAATGTATCAACAGAGTTGCAGCGGCGTCCATCCCGTGTCCGAACTGCGCATGCGCGGCATCCGAGGGGGGTTACACCGGTGTCCGTCCTGCATCCGTCAGCGTACGGCAAGTTACACTGGCATAAGTCCACTTACACTGGTGGATCTACTGTTACACCGGTTCAAGAGTTACACAGGATTGGGCTGTTAATCATGTTCCCCCCTCAGGTGCCTTTTTTCTAGACTGAAGAGCCCCAAACGCCATAGCCTCTCCTCATAAGGGAGATGCCCCAGCCCACTAATCATTTTGGCCGCTCTCTTCTGCACCTTTTCCAGTTCCACTATATCCTTTTTGAGATGTAGCAACCAGAACTGGACACAATACTCCAGATGTAGCATCACCATCGATTTGTAAAATGGCATAATAATATTGGCTGTTTTATTCTCAATCCCTCTTTTAATGATCCCGAGCATGGAATTGGCCTTCTTCATAGCCGCCACACACTGGGTTGACACTTTCATTGACCGGTCCACCAGCACCCCAAGATCTCTCTCCTGATTGTCACAGGGTATATGTGAAGTTTTGATTTCTTGCCCCAATGTGCATCACTTTACACTTACTTACATTGAAGGGCATCTGCCATTTTGCTGCCCGTTCTGCCAGTTTGGAGAGATCCTTCTGGAGCTCTTCACAATCCCTGCTGGTCTTCACCACTCGGAAACGTTTAGTGTCATCCGCAAACTTGGCCACCTCGCTGCTTAACCCCAACTCCAGGTCATTTATGAACAAGTTGAAAAGCACTGGTCCCAAGACCGATCCTTGGGGCACACCGCTTTTCACCTCTCGCCATTGTGAAAATTGCCCATTGACTCCCACTCGCTGTTTCCTGGTCTTCAACCAGTTCCTAATCCACCAGAGGACCTGCCCTCTTATTCCCTGACTGTGGAGTTTTCTCAGGAGCCTTTCATGAGGGACCGTGTCAAACGCCTTCTGAAAATCCTGATATATAATATCCACGGGTTCGCTCTCATCCACATGCCTGTTGACCTTTTCAAAAAATTCTAACAGGTTTGTGAGGCAAGACTTCCCCTTGCAGAAGCCATGCTGACTCTCCCTCAGCAGAGCTTGTTCTTCTATGTGTTTTAAGATTTTATCCTTGATGAGGCTTTCCACCATCTTCCCTGGAACAGATGTTAGGCTAACTGGCCTGTAGTTTCCTGGGTCCCCTCTCTTTCCTTTTTAAAGATTGGCGTGACATTAGCTATCCTCCAATCCTCTGGCACTGTGGCCGTTTTAAGGGACAAGTTGTATATTTTAATCAAAAGATCAGCAATTTCATTCTTGAGTTCCTTCAGAACTCTTGGGTGGATGCCATCCGGGCCCGGTGACTTATTGATCTTTAATTTGTCAATCAAGTCTGAGACGTCTTCTCTGTCAGGAGCAATTACAGGGAGGTGGTGGGTAGCCATAGTTCACAAAGAGTCCAACTCCCTCACCAGGCACGCCCTGAAGGTCTTGACCTGCAATGAGTGTCTGTTCTTGGTTCTAGGCCAAGAGAATGACCGGAGCAGTGAGCAGCAGGCATTATTGCACACCCTAGGATGGAATGTACCTTGCTGGTGTGATCTTGGTAGATGACACTGACATTTTCACTGTGAGGGAACCACAGGAAACGGAAGTACTCTGATTTCTTCAGGTGAGTATCAAGGTTGTCCAGGACCTAGGAGAACCAAAAGCGGAGAGTCAATGAGCAAATCACAAAAGTCCTGAGGGAATTTCGGGTGTGTTGCAGAATTCACTTTTGGATGCAGAACTGAATATTGGGTCATTCCCTGCCACAGTTTCCAGCCTGCTCAAGAAAAAATCCAGGCATAACCCCCCACCCCACCCCCACACACCTGCCCCAGGATGATTTGAAAAAAGGCATGTCTGTGCTTATAGGTCAGTGCAAACCCTGCCCCTTCTACCTTCTATGGGGTGTGTGCTGGGTTGGGAAGAGGCATGCCCAGTCGCACACACCCAGAAGGCAGCTCCAGTTCAAAAGCAGTGCCTGCGAGGAGGTTGGTGGGACAGGAAGCCAGGCTGAGGGCTCTGCAGCCCCAGAGAGGCAGGGGCCCAGGGAAGCTGTCCTGTGAAGAGGAGGAGGAGGAGGAGGAGGAAGGGGGCTGTATACTCCCCTCTCAGAACAGCAGTGAGGCAACAGGGGGAGGCTTTCCAGGTGAGCTCAGTGGGGCCTCCCATGGGGGTGGAGAGAGATGACTCGTGCACTCCACAGGCGGCAGCAGAGATGCTCCTGTGAATGCAATGGGAGTGCCCCCTTCTCGCCTGCTCTCTCTCCTCCACATTTCCTCTTCCTTTGGCAGTCCAGGGAGTGGGAGGATCAGAGGCTGGCGCATGAGCACATCGCAAGAGGGGATGGGGGCAGTATTTGCCTCAGGCACCAGGTCTTGGGCTGGCCCTGGGTGGAGTTCCTTGGCACATTGGCACATTGTACAAAACTCAAGATCCTGCCTTCTTCAGGTTTGTTTTCTGAAAGCAAAGACACATCAAGGAAGCAGGTAAAGGAATCCAGGGGGGGGGGGGGAGGTGAGTTTTAAACCAAAGTCTTTCCATTGGGATGATGAGGAATAACGACGTGACATTATACGCATGGATACTCTTCACCTGTCCACTGTCGTTTTTCTTATGGGCAGAGCTCTAGAAATGTGAACACCCCATTTGCACATTTGGAGTAGGGGACAGGTGTCAACCCTAGATCAGGGAGGACACGGTGTCTTCCTATGCTGGACCCTTGAGGAAACAAGACCCACCTGCACTCTCATCCAGGGCGAAACTTCTGCCGCCGAGATCCAAAGGGCAGCAGCAGCATCTCTGACCAAAAGTGGTCCAGCCTGGCTGCCTTTCTTGGGAGAAAGTGGGTGGTGGAGGCCAGTGGAGAAGGTTCGTTTTGAGACCTCGTCCTTGGGAGGTGCTGGTTTTGAGCAAGGAGCATCGTGAAGAAGAGGGAGCTGTTGTGCTACCTCTGTCTTCTAGGCAGCAGCACCTTGAGCTGCAGCCTGCCAGGATCCCCGATAGATCAGCTGCTCTCAGGGTGGTCCCTCCCTCCTCCAGAGCCTTCTCTAATCCATTTTCTCTCTCAGCCTTCCTGCTGCCCCCAGAAGACACCATACAAACAGATGCTGGGCTGGTTCACCTCTGATAAACCCTGGAGCAGCAGGGGCCAAAGCGCTTAGAAATGTATTTGCATTCCAGACTGACAGAGCTGAGAGCCAGCCAATGAACCCCACCCCACCCTACAGCTGAAAGTAATTGAAGCAGAAAGCCCCCCTCCGCTGAAATGTGCGAGCAAATGGGCAAACAAACGTATCTCCCAAATTGAGTTTCTTATAACATTCCCAACTAGTATAATTGCGCACACAGGCACACAGGCACGCACACGCGCGCGCGCGCACACACACACACACACACACACACACACACAAACACAGAGTGAAGGAAGCTGAATCTGGCGAGTCAACTCTACACACTACTTCCACGCAGCACTGACTTACCAGAGGGCTTACTGAGTGCTCTCCATTTTTAATAAGTTTCTCACAAAATCAATGTTTAAAGTGGAAGGTTGGAAAGCTGTCCAACACTGTTTCAGCTCCCCACGATATTCTGTACCTAAAGCATAACCAGCAGCAGAGCCTGGAACAACAACAGCCACTACAGGAAAGCCCCAGCTGGGGAACAACCCGAGGCTGCGTCCAGGCTGCCCACTTGCCCAAGTGTTCCTGAGCACCAGCCTTCATCATCTCCTGGGCAGCCTGACATAAATCAATGGAACTACTTCTCAGCTGTCTCAACAAAACCGTCAACATTCAAGGGAGAAGGAGAGGCTGGAGCAGACAGACACCATCGCAGGCAGAATCCCAGGCAAATGCTTCCAGAGCCAAGACAATGGAGCTAATAAGCCAGCAGCGAAACTGAGCCGACATCCTGGACCACTGTGCTGTGCTGGATTGTTGCTTATTTCCAGGAGGAAGAAATTTGCAGAGAGGGAAAAGGAGAAATCTGAAAGGAGATGGGGGAGGGGGAATCAATACCAGATCCTCTGTGTCACAAAGGACTATTACGACGACAAATGTTGGCTGCCAACAAGAGATATGATAATATAGATGATTAAAAAGAAATATTTCCTTCTGTGCTCTCTCATGCTCCAGGTATGTTTCTCAGTGGCTAATGAGCTCCGTGTGCATTTGCTTCCTGTCAATCGTGAACAAAGGACAAACTAGGAGCACGTCCAGGATGGTTTGGAAAGACCACGGCGGTGGACGGTGAGGCAGAGCCAACAGCCCTATTCACAAGTGGCTGCCTTCAAGGTGTGCATAATATTCTAAAGCCACATCTGCCTGTCGATCTGCCTGTCGATCTGGATGCACTTTCAGCGAGTCACACAGCATGTTCAATGCACAGGCCGCAATGTATGTGATTTGATTTGTGTTCTACAGTTTTCAGGGGCCAAGTCCCTCCCCACACCGAGTGTTGAAATGCAGGTAGAGACAGACATAGGGACAAAAATCTGTGTGCCCAGAGAAACACTGGTACAAGGTGACATATTCAGAGTCCTCTCGAGGAACAGCCTATAGGTAGAGGGAGAAGAAACCAGGCCGAGGGAGGCGGTTAGGGTTAGGCTGCTAGATTCAGGACACGCCTCCCAGGATTCCTCCACTGTTGCAGGGCCCAGGGCAGGTGTTCCGCAGGGGGCATGTCAGTCACTTTGGATGTTTCTTTTAAGAGAAGACCTGTTGTTGTTTTTTAAAATCACCTGCCGAGTGGGGGGGAAACCAGCCAGAGCCCAGCACCCAGTCGGGAAGAAAGTGCCTTGCCAGCCCTCAATCACTTTAGGCCACTCTCCTTCCATGCAAAGCTGCCCATCCTGGGGTGCAGTCTGCAGGAATGGGGGAGGTCATTCTCTCTGTGGCTCTCCCAGGCTCGACAACGCCCCAGGAAGGCCCACCTCCCTCCCTGATGCTGGCCCCCCACCCCCGAAAGCCTCCTCCTTCCTGTGATGTGAGCTGTTGCTTTGCTGCGGAGGGCTTGGGATTGTTTATCTGCTCTTTCTCTTATTATTGTTTGTTTTTATTTATTGTTTTAAGTGGGGGTGGGGTAGTAAGGTGACTTGGGTGCTTCTGAAAGCAGAGAAGCAAGATATAAAACATTTAAACAAGCAAACAAATAAAAAGACCCCCCCCCCCAGCATACCATACACACCCGACTGGATATTTTTTTCTTGGCAGTTGGCAAACCCTGGCATGAGGACATCTCAGGAGACAAACTTCCCTCGTTCCTGGCACTACAAGTCTACAACCAGCTGTAGCCCTACAAAGGAGAGGGGACCAATCCTGCTCTTGCCTCCATTTGGCTGCGGTCAGCAGCAGCTGCCCTTCTGCCTCGACACTGACTGGCCATGCAAAGGACCTCAAAGGCAGAAAGGAACCAGTTCAGAAAGAAAGTGAAGGAGTGATGTACTTTGGTGCAGCTTGTGTGAGAGAGTTTAACCTTGTTAAATCTGGCAAATTAACAACAGAGCTACCCAATTTAAGAAGATGAAATGCCCTCATCACTGACTACTGCTTCCAGTTACATCATTATCCAGTATGCTTTGTAGTCTGTCTGCGTCTTTGAAGAACTAATGCATTTACCCCCAGCCCAATTATTGTTTGGCTTTGATGGTGGTGCAGAAGAACATATCCGGCAGGGGCCTATCAGAAATTGTACCTACATTTGCTACGTGGGGGGGGGGGGTGTTTGGGAGAAAGGTGGGCACCAAATTGTGCAGACAGTTGGTGAAGTATTGAGGTAGGGCTGCTGGATTTTCTCTTGGTTCAGGCTCTTAAAACGTGAGCGCCGTAACCTGGACAGCTCTTCTAACAGCAGCGGTTTGCATTCCCCCCACACAGGCAGAAGCCGCTGTGCAGTCCAATCCCCACCACTTAGAACAGTGAGATGCAAAACTAGACACACTTGGGGGACTCACTAGCTGAGGACCTGCATTGGATGCAGAAGGGCCTGGGTCCAGCCTCGCAGGCAGGGCTGGGAAGGACCGGTCAGCCCCTTCCTTACCTGGAAGCCCGCCCTTCGTGGCCAACTGCCAGAGCAGTGCTGGCAACGCTGAGCCAAACGGCCCAGAGCTCTTGCTCAGCTTCCTGGGCTTGGCTCATTTCCCAGCAGGTTGTTCTTCTGAAGGCCTTTGTTGTCCTCTCCCACCTACACAGTGACTTCAGCAAATAATCAAGAGATTATACTGTTCTATGGCCGGAATGAAACGTACCACGAAATCCCCTTGCCGGGTGACCCAGCTCCTCGCTGTTGCAAGGAAACCAGCCTCCCTCCGAAGCCAGGTGCAGCTCATGGGCTGTGAGCCAAGGGGCTGGCAGCCATCAGAGCCATGCGAACAGCACAGCCCCTGCCAGCCGCAGGCCCCAGGGCCAGTCTCCTGTCTCCGCTCTCATGCAGGTGGCAGGACTGGCGGTCCCTTTGCGAGCTGCCCAGGAGGAACAGCTTGTCTTCTTACGGCTTCTGGGGAAAACATCCCTCTGCAGCCCAATATTATGGCAAGAGCCCCAAGGCAAGCAGCGGTTGACGAGAGAGAGCGGGGAAACGATGGGGTCACATGACGTCACGCTGAATCCCTGCCAGAGACAAGACCAAGCCCTCCGACCGACCCACGTCTCTTCCCTGCCACCGCTGCAGATGTCGCCTGGCTTATCATGAATATTTCAAGCACCTCCTCGCTGGCTTGTTCCCTTCCGCTCCACTGGGCCTGCCAACATGAAGCCTGGAGAAGGGAAATGGTTCCCACCACCCAGGATTAATGGGACGATTAGCATTTACACGGCACTTTCCCTCTTCCAACAGAAGTGGATCCCTCCCGTCGCATTGCTTGAGATTTGCAGCATTTTTGTCCCCGCAGCACCCCAACTGGGTTGACACCGTCAAGGGATTGGAGCTTAGGCAGCTGCTTCATTTCAAAAAGAAACCTGACTTGGGCCTTGATTTTGTGTGCTTCGATGGGAAGCACTTCTGAGCAGGTTTCAAAATCAGTTATCCTGAGATAAGAACCGTGGAGCTTCCTTCAGGCCCGGCATGTGGCAGAAGGAGCTGCAGACGTGTGTGTGTGTGTGTGCGCGTGCGCACCATTTTGAAATGAACTTCCATGCAGACAGCCTCACATGGCACAACCTGTCCTGCTACCTCAGAATATCACCTCCCCACCTCAGCCTGCTGCGTGTGCAGACCAGAAGCGAGCGTTTGAGAGCGGAGGGAGGAACTTGGCATGTGGCTGCCATTCTGGGCTGCAGAGCCAACAAGGTCCCAGCATGATCTGGGACCCTTGACCCTTGCTGGTCCCTAAAACCAGTTTCATGATTGAGCTCCAGTCGGTGTGGTCCTTGGATTGTTGCTCTCCTCAGAGTGGGATGAATGGAAACATCAGAGTCCACTGCTGAATGCAGAACTGCGGCCTCGAACAATTATCACATCTATTTATCAAGTGGATGCTATCTTCTGTAATGGATGCCGCGCCTTCGTTTGAAGGTGAAAGCTAACAGAGCGAAAGGAAGGGAACTGGCAGTCCCAGAAACCGGCTTTTCTGACGGTTCCCTTCTGAGCTGAGGGTGAGTCACATGGTCATCATCGCCCTGGCTTCCATTTTGTCCTCTGGATCCAAGATGCCAGTCCGGATAGAGCCCCCAGAATTGCAGCATGTGAACTGGGTGGCAATTTGGCTTGGACTGCAGGACTAAGTGTGCCACTGCCATGGAAAGCAGGGTCAGTTGTTTTTAAGGCCGAGCTACACCACACACGTTTGCGTTCCGGCACGTTCCAAGAGCAGCTGACATGCCGGAACGGGCAAAGTGGAGCCTGTCTCCACTTGGCACGGGACGGAACGCGACTCTCCGGCAGGCCAACGCAGTCAGGCGCAAGAGACGACACACCGAACAGACGCCGCTGGACGAGACATGCCGAGATGCATGCAGCATAGCTCGGCCTTTAAACAGCACTCGCTCGGTGTCAATTATCTACTTGCAGGGGATTCAAAGATCATCGAGGGACCGCAGAAATTGACAGCAACTCAGGAAACAAGCATCTCCGCACACACAACCTCTTTTCCTATTCTTCAAAGTTCTTCACTCTAATTGCCTGAGCAGATTTGGGAAGAAAAAGCATCTGCCAGCTTTAGGGTGACATCTGACGGCACCTCAAGAGAAAAACTTCTCTTCTTGCTTGGTAGCGTTTGACACACAACTATTTTTGATGTGTTAAAACCTTTTGTAACAATGAATGACACAAAATTAATATATGGAACTTGCTGCCAAAGGTGGTGGTAGGGTGGACTTGCCAGGGGCAGAGATGGCTTTAGGAGGGGATTAGACCCATTATTCATGCGGCCGAGCGTGGGGGACTGAGGGAAGGCCGTCTCCCTCAGTCAGTGGCAGAGGGGAGGGTCAAAGCAGGAAGGCTCACAGCTCGACTCTTCAGCACTGCACTGCCCCAACTCACACTCGGACTGACCAACCCCTGGGGCCACTCCTGCCACCATTACCTTTGCCACCCTCTGAATTCCCCCCCTCTTGCCTCACTTCTTAGGTTTCCCATCCCTACACGTTCCCTTTCAACCTGCCTTGCCCATCGAATCAAGATCTCAAACCAGCGGCAGCCCTAGACGAACACACGGCCCCCGCAACTCCCTGCACCGCAGTGGCTGAAGTGTCATTTGAACCACTGATAACAAATCAGTGGGCAGGAGGTGTGGACTGGTGGTTGAGCTGCCTGCCTGCCTGATGAAGCTGAACGGGGTTAAGCTCGGTCATGCCTGGATGGGAGACCGGACGTCGCTGACAAGCTGTCATAGCCCTCTGTGAGAGAGAGGAGTCGCTGTTGTGCCGCGGTGGGAGGGCGGAATGGAATGCTGAGAAGTCAGTCGGCCAAGAGCGCTAACAAGGTGAGGTCCTGCCTCGCTTGATTTGTAGCTGTCTGCAGAAACTTGGAAGGCATGAGCTGAGCAGCCAGAGAGATGACCACACCGCGGAAGGGAAACATCTGGAGAATGAAAGGCTCCATATAGGAATAGAGCAATATTGTAAAGACTGTTATCGGGTCAAGGATAGCCTGCCTATGTAAATCGCCTTGAATCATAAATCTGAGTAGAAATCGGAGGATGAGAAAGGTGGTATAGAAATACAGGGATAAATACAGTGGGGGAGAGTCGGGTTTGTACAGACGTGGGTTCTATGGGATTTTCAGCCATGTTTTCAGCCAAAAGGAATTTTCAGCCAAAAGGAATTTTCAGCCAAAAGGAATTTCTTCAGGCAAGTTTTGGACGATATATTTCTTTATTCTTCAATTTCTAACAATTTAACATGGCTGAAAATCCCATAGAACCCACGTCTGTACAGAAAATAAGCCATGAAAATCTGCATGAGAGTCTGGTTTCCCCAGAATACCTTTAATCCCCAGTACAAACACTCTCTTGGGTTTTGAACCTGTTTAGGGCAGGCTATTGAAGAGTCTGTGAGCACAGCAGACCCTCAGGCAATGTGCGATAGTGGAGAAGAACTTGGGCAGTCATCTTTTTTTATTTAGCGTCTGTGTGTGTGTGTGTGGGGGGCATATGGAGACCAGCCTTCTGCTGCATGGGACCACAAGGGCCTCTGGGCCAGCAGCGTCTTCTACACTGACCGACTGGGGGGGGGGGGCTCCGCAGGATGTTGTCAGCCAGAGAAGGGTCTTCCCTGCTCCGGTCCTGCTGTGAGCCGGCCCTGGGGCCTCCTGCAGGCCAAGCAGGGGCTCTCCCTGGGTGTGTTGCAAAGCCCCGATTTTCACCTGTGAAATGCTGGCAGATATTTATTTATTTATTTATTTACAATATTTTTATCCCGCCTTTCTCCCCAAAGGGACCCAAGGCGATATGAGCATCTGGATCCCCACACAAGCGAAGCTAAACGTGATCCCAAACTTTGATTAGAATTTGGGAGGACCAGCTGCCCGCCCCCCCCCCCCCGGCGAGATGCTGCCCAGAGTTCTCTGCAGCCCCACACAGACAGACTGCAGCTACTTAGAAAGATCAGAAAGATTTTTTTCCTCATTAATCCTAAACTCTGTGAGCTTGTTAGGCTTTTGTCGCTCACTCTCTGTCACTGGTTTTGCTTTTTAAATGCCACGTCATGGGAAGGAACGAGCCCTGCAGCAACTGAAGGATGAAATCACTCAGTCAGGGCTCTCCAAAAATCCTCATTATGATCATCATCATCATCATCATGTGCTCGCGGCTATGGGAACAGGAGAGCTAACAAGCGCAAATCGGATGCAGCAAATGAAGACGGAAAACACATTGGACGACAGCGGTCCAGCGAGAGGCACGGGGGGCGGGGAGGGCAGACAGCCGGCAGAGCAGGGCGCTTCTGCTGAACGTCAGAAGAGCATCTGTTTGCGCAGCCTGTTCCAGAGGCCCCTGCGCAAAATCAAGAGTAATGAGACGCATGATGCATTAGCACCATAGGGAATCATGTACAGCAGGGAATGACCCTCCTCCTCCTCCCTCTCTCCATCTAGCTGCAGCACAGAAAAGGGAGCTTCAGGGAAGAGGATTTAATATTTAAGAGCATTTACATAACTGGTGGGAAAGTGGCAGCAGAGGCCTTGGTGGACTCCAAAGGGAGGAGAGAATGGAGGGACAAACGAGGCGGAGGCGTAACGGGGAGCTGCGCAATCACGAGCCGCCGGTGTGACCTCCTGACTTCGCCGGACCCCGGTTCATCCACAGAGCTCCTGGTCAAAGTTAGACAAGGCAAAGTGCGCTGCAGTGGACTCAAAGCAGGATCAGGGCCCCGCCGCGCAGCTGGAGCACACCTTGGGGGAAAGGGACGTTTATCCCTTTCCCCCATGTCAGTCCCAGCGTCCCTGGTGGGCCTCCTCGGATGCGCGCCAACTATGTTGCTGGTGCACATCTGGGGAGGCTGTGTAAGGCCGGCCAGGCCCGGGAAGGGAGTTAGGATATGGCGGAGCTCGCTGCTGATATCCCCTCCCCCCTCCCTGTTCTTGCTGGCCAATCGCCCCCTCACCCGCCCCCCCGGCCTGCCCTCCCGACGCCCAGCGCAGCACTTACCTGCGTCCAGCGGTGCGGGTGCCGGGCGGTGGCAGAGTGAGCGGCACTGGCTTCAGCGCTAGCGCCGCTTACTCCCCGGGTGCCATGAAAGTGCTTTACGGCACTTTCGCAACACCCTAGGGCAGTGGAGCGCTTGCTCTGCAGGCCCAAAATTGTGCAGGATTGCGCTGTTAGTCTCGGTCCCTCAGTCTGTGAAATGCGAACGACCGGCCTTGTAAGCAGTGCCTGGCAGGTTTAGACTAGGAAGACCCATCTAGTCAACATCCTATTTCCAATACTGGCCAGCCAGGTGCCTCTAGGGGCTCATGGTCTCCCCTAGTCTTCGTCCTGCAGCAACGATTATTCAGAGGTACACTGCTTCTGAACCTGGAGGTTTTATTTAACTGTCTCAGCAACTTGACATTTACAGATCTCCTTGTCCATGAATTTGTCTGTTCCTCCTCTTCCTGCCACTACAGTCAGTTCTCATTTATCCGCTAGAGCAGGGGTGGGGAACCTATTTGCGGTGGGGGGCCATTTCCCCATAGGGAAAATTTGTTGCGGGCTGGCCGTTAGGCCGCCCGATTTTTTTGCTCCCCCCCACAAATTTGACCCCCCGCGAATTTACCTCCCACCCACCGCTCTCCCACCCACCACTCGCTCGCTCGCTCGCTCTCTCCCTCCCTCCCACCCACCGCTCGCTCTCCCTCCCTCCCACCCACCCACCCGGCAAGCGCCCACCCCCATCGCTCTCCTCCCCCCACCCCCATCGCTCTCCTTACCTTACCTTCTCTTCAGCCTCCAGGCCGCTGCTGCTGTCACTGGCGGCGGCAGTGGCCCCGCGCGCACTCACCTCGCCCGACTCCTTTTCAAACCCGGCTGTTATAGACATGCGCAGAAACAGCCGGGTTGAGAAGGAGTCGCTCGACCCCTTCTCAACCCAGCTGTTTCTGCGCATGTCTATAACAGCCGGGTTTGAAAAGGAGTCGGGTGAGGTGAGCGTGGCCTCTGGAGCCTCCGATCTGAGCCCACGCGGGCCAGACCAGATGGAATCGGGTCCAGGCTCGCGTGGGCCAGAACGGATCGCTCCGGGGGCCGGATCCGGCCCGCGGGCCGCCGGTTCCCCACCCTTGCGCTAGAGTAAACCTAGTTAGCAGACACTGAATCATTGAGCCTATAGAAAAAATGGGGTGAGGTTCCAGGGGACCCTCTTTCTTCACCATGCACCACATGAACTTTGTGAACCTGAACCTTACCTTGAAGTCTATGGGCTGCTGGGTGATAGTGGGGGCACCATCCAGTATACCACATCCTAAACTCTAGCAAATTAATTATTATTCCTTCCTAACATTATGCAAAAATAAAAAGTATTGTACAGTATCCTGGAAGCCCAGAGAGAGCGCAGACAGCTCTGGAGGGGCTGGGATAGGGCGGGAACAGCAGGGTGTGGAGGGTTCCAACCCTTCAGTAAGGCGAATGCGTAAACCCACAAAAGAACAAAAGAGCTCTTGGCTAGCTCCCCCCCCCCAGCAATGCCCTTGCTGCCCCCTCTGCATTGAGCAACTGCAGCCTGCTCTCCAGCCTTCCCCCTTCCTGGACAGGCCTCTAGCTGCCCAAAGCCAACCCAAATAAAAAGAAACTGACCAGGCTCAGCTCTACTGAGTCTCCAGAAGAGCAGACGGGCAGCAGTCACAGAACGTTTCACTGGTGGGGGTGCTGAGGGGGTGTTCTCGGTTCACAAAGGCTTCTGGCGGAGAGGCTTTGCTTTGCTTCTTTCAATACGTCACCCCACTGGCTCCCCCCTTATGAATATAAAAATGGCCTTGCTGGATGAGATGAAGGGCAAGGACCATCTAGCTGGGCATTCTGTTTCCAATCACACCCAAGCAGAGGAATCTGGAAACAGACCATCTCCTGTTTGCTCCCACAACCTAGTATTCAGAGGTAGACTGCCCTTGTACATGGGAGTTGCATTGGCCATTATGGCTAACAGCAGTTGATAGACCTCTCCCCAGTGGCGTACCAAGGGTGGGGCAGGGGGGGCGGACCACTCCGGGTGCCAGCAATAAGGGGTGCTTGCACTGCGTACCTGTTGCTTTGAATATCCAGTAGACCTGGCCTCAGCCAGAGTATCTCAAGGCAGTGGTCTGCCCTGGTCCGCCAAATACTCCTGGTATGTATGCCACAGCTTATCCCCTGTGACTTTGTCTAAGGGTCAAAACAGATGAAACATGAAATGCACATCCATCTCTTGAAACTTGAAACAAAAATTGCTCTTGTAGGGAGCCCTGACAGATAGACACAAATAGCAGCTTGGGGAAGCTTGTTGTGGGAGAAACTGTGGGGGGGGGGAAGGGCAACCCCCACTCTTCCCAAATGCTGCTATCCAGATATGGGCTGGAAAACCGTCTAAACTTAAAGAGACAAAAAAATGTGGCAATGCATTCCATGCCTGGTCCAGGTGGATCCTAAAGCCATCTAAGCCAGAGGACATCATATGGCGGCAGCAGGTTCTGCGCTGCGCAAAGGAAAGAGATTTGTCTTTGATCTCTCCTGAATCTGAAGCTGAATCCCCCGTCAGTCTCATTTGAGTTTCTGCTTTGTGGCTTTGCTTTTCTCCTACAGTTGTCCTAGTGCTGTGTTGAGAGTGCTGGTAGATGGAGTTGTTTTTGCTTCATGCTTTTGTTAGCTGCCTTGAGTGATATTTTAAATAAGAGACAGTGGGATGTATGTTTTTAAAATGAAATAAAATACAGGTGGGCCCCCATATCCACGGATTCGCTATCCACGGTTTCAGTTATCCATGGATCATGGGGACCCCCCCCCCCCAGGCTTTAACTTTTTTCCTAGTAAGCTTTGTTTTTTCCTTAAACAAACAAGAGAAGCAGCCTCTGGCTGCATATTGCAGGCAAGTAGAACAAGACTAAGTCCTAGAGAGGCTCTGCAAGGTTAACAGAAACCTTGCAGAGCCTCTCTAGGACTTAGTCTCGTTCTACTTGCCTGCAATGGAGGCTGCTTCTCTGTTTGTTTTAAGGAAGAAACAAAGGTTGCTGAAAGAAAAATAAGAGCTGGGGGGGCACACATGCCTGCCTGCAGAGGAGGTAGGGTGGGGGCCCCTCAGAAAACCATGGAGGGGGGTTCGCTCCTATCCACAGTTTCAAGTATCCACGGAGGTGCCTGGAACATATCCTCAGCGGATATGGGGGGAGTAATGTACAATAAATGAGAGAACCAAGTTGTTCTTTTTCTGCACACAACACGAGCGTTATATAAGCCTCCATCCAGAAGTAAGTCCCACTCTGTTCAATGGGGCTTTACTCCCAGGTAAGTGTAGGAAGAGAGTGGCAGCCTTCGCAGACTCTTTTCTACATGGCCCCCAGCAGCCGAGCCGTTTCCGTCCGGATGTCGCTCTGTTTTGGGTTGTCCTTTCCTGAACCTTCTCCAGCTCCATGGTATCCTTTGAGGATGGGGTGACTGAGATGACGGACATCCTACATGTCCCCAGTCGCGTCGCTACGACGCACGGCACCCCAGAGCGGGGGCGTGCGTCGCCTTTAAGGGGGAGGCTCCGCCCCCACGCGTGACATCACGCGCAGGAGCAGAGCACCCTCCCCGCTCCGTTTTCGGCTCATTTTGGAGCCAAACGGACACAGGGGAGGGAGGGCGGGCCCAGCTCCTTCACCAAACTGTAAGTGGGGGGGTCGCGCGTCACCCCTATGTGCGCGACACCCCCCGGCGGCCCGCCCCCTGCGCTTCCCCCTGTCGACGCCCATGCATGTCCCCCCACACACACGCGGTGGTGCCAATGTACTCGCTTCGGTCCTGCCTGCCAGCAATGCCCCATCTGGCCCCTCCGCTCCATCTCCTCCCCTCCCCTGATGGCACGCTCTCCTCCGCTGGGTCAGTGCAGACCCCCCGGGGTGAACCGCAATGCGAACCTGACTCATTACTGTCAAGTGAATGAGTGCCGAGGGCTCATAGCGCACCTGCTTTGTACGCAGAAGGTCCTGGGTTCAATCCCCGGCCTCATTAGGCGGGGGGGGGGGGGAAAGTCCCTTCTTTATTTGAGACCCTGGAGAGCTGAAACTGGCCTGCAGTCTGCTGCTGCTGCTGTTAATCTACAACGACTTTGCTCCCCCCCCCCTCCCATTACGGCTAGAACAACAAAAGATGGGGACTTTTTGTCCTCTGTGCTAAGAAGAATAAAATAAACGTATGCTAACAGCATTTGAACAGAATCACTAAGGTCAGGGGTTCCCAACCTGTGGTACTAGTACCACCAGTGGTACTTCAGCTGACTGCTGGTGGTACTCAGACCGCTGGACCACTGGAGCCCCACTCCAACGTGGCACTTTTGGTGGCGCATTTTTGCTCCCAAGAAGCTCCTGCCTTTGGCCGAGCCTCTCGGGAGTGCTGAGAAGGGCCCTCCCACCTACCCAGAACCTCCTACCTGCGTTTTCTGGCCTCTGAAAACCCGGAAGTAATGGCCAATGATGTCATCACCAGTCACTTCTGGTGGTACGCAGCAGGAGAGTGGCGCCGGAGGTGGTACTTGGCCAGGAAGGGGTTGGGAACCCCTGACTTAGGTAGCTTTAAATTGCTTCTACAATCATTTTTGAAGAGGTTGGGCATGTTTTAGCTGTCATGAGTTAAACTCCCCAATGAATATCTAGACTCCGTGCTCCTTTTTCCTTCAATTGCAATCGGACACAGTGGAGGTCAACCTGATACTCTTCTCATTTGTACATTCGTCTCCAGTTTAGCTACAATACTGAGGGCAGTCCACCCTAGAACATCTAGTTCACTCTCCCTTGCTGTCTTTCATCATGGACAGACCATAGGCTTCAATCATATCTCAGAAGCAATACAAGCTAGAACCTTGAGTTAAATAAAATGGTCGCTGCCATCATTAGCCACACACCAAATTCTGCAAGAGCAGATGCACAGAACAGAATATATATCACTCTGCCCTGTATACGGCACAGAAACAGTTAAGACTACTGATGCATGGTTCTCACACACACACACACACACACACGCACACACACACGCACGCACGCACGCACGCACGCACACACAAAGATACAGTAAAATCCATTTTCAAAAAACAGATACTCCCTGCAAGTCACTTAATCTTCCTAGTTAAAGTCCTCGGCTTAAAAGATTTCTTAGCAAATGAGACACGCTGAGATCGGGGGCGTGTGGGAAGAATATTCATTAACTAATTGCAGTTGTGTGCTGTCTGAACAGGTCTGGAACCATTTGTCCTGCCAAGAGCTGTTCTTTAAGGCTGCATTTATAATATAGGCACATGCCTGTTTAAAAGTGTTACATTGAGTTCCTGACACCAGTATTTGGATGCGCTAAGATCAGATCTGCAATCTGTAATCGATTCGTCAGTTCTCTTACAGTGCAATCCTATCTAACGTCGTGCCCTGCTATGCAGCGAGGCCGGTGCGGCCTGCGCTGCGTCCAGGGCACAAAAAGGCTGCCTGGGAGGTCACCCTGGGGGAAGGGAACATTTGTTTTGCTGGCGCACATTTGAGCAGCCAATGATGGCCAGTTCAGGGAGGGAGATAGGATTCTGGCGGAGCCGCTGTCATCAATCCCTCCCACTTCCTGGGCCCAGCTGACCAATCCCACCCCCCTGAAATGCCCCATCCTTTTGCTTCTCCGCTGCCCGGCAGGGAACCTACCTTCCCTGGCAGCTGCTCCGATGGATCTGGGGCGGGGAGAGCATCACCACCCTCTTTGTTGGCACAGCCTCCTCACTGGGTGATACTGGGGACACCCGCGACTGACGGGGCAGCACTCCGCAGGTCGAAGAGCTACACAGGATTGGGCTGCCCATCAATTAAAAGCTTTTTTAATGGATGAAACAGCCATCCTCCAATTAATCGTGATACACATGTTCTTTTAAGCAAACTGTTTTTCAATACATATACTCATAATGTCTGGGACCATTTTACAAGAGGCATTCCCCCTAGACAAGCATATGAGGAAAACACGCCTCTTCCAAAAATGCATTTGCAGTGACATATACAAGCACCACCCCAAAAAAACAAAAGAAAGAAGCTTTGTAGACGACTTTAAATTTTCATGGCCAGCCACAATCTTCGACTGGTTGTAGTTTACATGATAAAAAGCACTGAATAAACTTTTAAACTTTGGTTTTATTCATGGCTTTTTATCCTGTAAACTACAACCACTCGAAGAAGCTTTGTTTTCCTTCAAAACGATTGTTTAGTCCAGGGATTGGCAACCTTTTGGGGCAAAGGGGCCGGACGTTTGGCGATGATGTCATCGTGTCAGTGCCGAACTTCTGACTTGCCGAGCTCCCGAAAGCAGCTGCGCGGAGCTCGGCTTGGGAGGCAAACTCTCCAGCTCAATTTGGCATGTGCCGGACAGGGCATGGAAGAGCCTCTTGCCCAGGTGCTGTGCAGAACAGGCACTTCACAAGCCTGGGCAGCTGGCTCTGCCATTCCCTGTCCAGCACATGGCAAATTGGGTGGGAGGCTTCGACTCCCAAGCCGAGCTCCATGTGGGCCAGTTGACTTTGGGTGGTGGACCAAATCGGCCCACAGGCCGTAGGTAGCTGACCCCTGCTTTAGTCACGTGCAATTTGTTGAGATTTAGGGGAGGGGCCATCACTCAGTGAGTGGAGCCCCCTCCCTGCTTTGCCTGCAGAAGGTCCCAGCTTCAGTCCCTGGCAGCATCTCTAGGTCAAGCTGGGAAAGACCCACGGAGTGAGGAGGCAGCCAAATGGCAGCGTGTGCCGAAAGAATGGACTGGCCCTGGCTCAAGGTAGAAGGTATGCAAAGGCCCGGCAAAGTCTTCCGAGAGGGCTGGGGAAAGAAAGGCCCTTCTGCCCCCGGACTAGACCCTGGAGATCAGTGGAGACAACAACGGCGAGCTCAACGGACCAGGGTCCGATTCAGCAGAAGGCAGTGGCCTACCTTGGACTGAATGAGACTTGTGCATTTATTTCACGTCCAGATCAGACTTTGCTCTGCCAAAATGTAGCCACCGCCACAGCTTTGTCATTAGCTTGCTGTGTAGGTCATCAACAACAGTACAAGGCTCCGGCAATGATCGACAGGCCATCATACGTAATCCATGCAAACTCATTGGATGGCTCAAGTACCATCTCTTTGGTTCAGATACCTCCTTGAGGGTGGATGGGAAGCTGGTCTCTTGCAGGTAGAACTCCGGCACGCACTGGAAGGTCATGGTGAGGATGATGCCCAACGAGCCCAGGTGGACGCAGGCCGCTTGGTAGAGTTCGGGGTTCACAGCTTCCGAGCACTCCAGCACGTCCCCAGAAGCCGTCAGCAACGTCAAGGCCACCACCTGCCGCGGGAAGAGAAACAAAGGTTTGGGGTTGGGAGGGAGTCAACCCGTTCATCACTGTCCTGACTTGACTTCAGCTTGCCTGCAATCTTTGTGAGCGGATCATCACGGCTGAGACATCCAAGCCGGAACTTTTACATCAACTCAAGCACAGCGCTTCCAGCAGGGCCAGTTCACGCATCCTTCCGCCTGGACATTGCGGGATTTCTTTGTACTTGAGCACCGTCCAATGGATGCCTGCAACGGAGCGTGTGAACTACTGAAACGCCACGTGTTGGAGGTGAGGAGACGCAAAATGGAAGTTCTGTTTGTGATCTGAATGTAAGAAAATTCAGGACCCCTCCTGGACCAGGCCCACAGGGGGGGGGTCCATCTAGTCCGGCCCCCTGCTTCCTACAGTGCCCCACCAGCTGTTTCTGGGAAGTCTGCCAGCGGAGACGAGGGCACCGGCCCCTCCTGCCGTGGCTCCCCCCCCCCCCGCAGCTGCTACTCAGAGGTCTCTCGCCTCTAGAGCCACCACGGATAGAGCCACCAAACACCACGGACAGTCCTCTCCTCCTCCATGTTGACCCTGCTCCATGTAGTGTTTTCGGCAGCTTTGCTCTGATCCTAGTGCCGCCGCTGAAAACACTAAGAGGTGCACAGCAGCCCAGCAGCCCCCTTAGTCTTTTGGCCAGTTGATCGGCTGGCCAAAAGACATGGCCCAGCTGCCGCGTACACCTCTTTGCGTTTCCAATTGGAGCGAAGCCACCCAAAACACAGAGAGTCGCGCGCAGGACCCGGAAGTGACGGCATGCCACTCCGGGCTCCAGATCACCTGGCTACTATGTTACGGCGCCAGATGCAAGGTTCAAATGGTTCAACATCTAACATTAAAAGCTGGTTCAGTCTCGGGGATGTGACCATCGTTCCAGCTCAAATTTCTCCAGCAGATGACATCAGTGAGCCAACCTCCCTGCCAGCACTGTTGCTTGCTGCAACTCTGCAAACCAAATTTCCTTGTTTGCTTAGCCCCCCCCCCCTCGCCTGCCTGCTTGGCTGGAAATTACGTTCCTTGTCCTGATTGCACAGCCGGTAGGCTCAAGGTGATGCCGCCGCCTGTCACTTTGACTGGATTCCTCCTTAACAAATGAGGACTCCAGCTGCGCATTTTTATAAAATGTTTCAGTTCAGGAAGGGGGAAGAGAAGATGTGGAAGCGGAGCAGGAGCAACGGAGAGCTTGAGTGACCTTGAGCAAGGAAGGGGCTGTTGGGCCTTTTCTCCATACAGGCAATTTTCTGAGGTCAAAGAGTTGACTCGAAATCAAGCTCTAGGGAAATCACACAGAAAGCAATTGAAACCACCCTGCTGCCCATCAGTCTGCAAGGTCTGCAGCTCTATGAACATGTCATTTCCCGTTGCAGCTGTTTCCTGTTCTGCTGGTGTAGTGTAGGCAGTGAAGCAAGACAGGTAAGGAAATGGCATTTGCTTGACGAAGCATTCTGCATAACCCAAAAGCTTGCTGACTTCTGTTCACATACCTCTGTCCTCTCTGCTTGCAACCTCCTGAGGCTCCTTTTCATTTTGTTGCAGGCTCTGATAGCTGGCCGCTGAGCTAGCGGCCATCATCACCAAATCTTGTGGCAGTGAATCCTTTAAGTCAGCGTTTCCCAACGCTTGTTGGCCCGCGTACCACTTACGTGGGTCTCTGGCTGGCCACGTACCACCGGAAGAAAGTGCTGATGATGTTGGAGCTCGGAAAAGGAGAGAAAGGCAAGATGCAGGGGAGGGCAGGAGAGCCTTCGCCGGCACTTGCAACCCATGTGCTCGAGCCCTGCTGGCTCGCTAGAACTCAAAGCGCCACTTTTCGGGCTCCGTCGCGGCACCATGCGGCCGAGATGGCACTTGCCGTCTTGGCTGCTGGCAGCCCGCGTACCACCAGCCTGTGGTCCGCGTACCACGTATCACAGGTTGGGAACCTCTGCTTTAAGTTAATAACAGGCTGTATGAAGGGCTTCCGTCTGTCAATCTGAACCTGCTGTTCAATGGGTGGCCCTCATGTTTAGTATTCTAAGAGAATGGGAGAGGGGTGGACTGGGGTGTAACTGGGCAGGGAGGGGGAGGAACAGGGGACAGGGAGGTGGTGGGAGGGAGTGGATCTGGCAGCAATGGCGGCGGCAATGGCTGTTGCCCCTTTTTTCTCCACGGACATACGTCACCAAAAGTGGTGGCGTATGTCCAAGGAGAGCCATAGGCAGCCCCAGGGCCTACTGGGAGGTAAGTATAAATGTTTTATACTTACCTCCTGTTTGCCCTTGGGTCTCCCCCCTCAATTGCTGGATGCATTGCTGCGGCTGGCGGGGATAGGATTGGGCTGTATTGGGTGGATTGGGCAGGGATAGGATTGGGGATAGGATAAGTGGGCTGGGGCACCTCCCTTATGAGGAAAGGCTACAGCGTTTGGGGCTCTTCAGTCTAGAAAAAAGGTGCCTGAGGGGGGACATGATTGAGACGTCTAAAATTATGCATGGGATGGAGAGAGTGGATAGAGGGAAATTCTTCTCCCTCTTGCACAACACCAGAACCAGGTGACATGCACTAAAATTGAGTGGAGGGAGAGTTAGAACGGACAAAATAATTTTTTTTCTTTACCCAGCGTGTAATTCATCTGTGGAATTCCTTGCCACAGGATGTGGTGATGGCACCTGGCCTGGATGCCTTTAAAAGGGGTTTGGACAGATTCATGGAGGAAAAGACCATCACAGGTTACAAGCCATAAGCAACCTCCTGGTTTCAGAAGTGGGTTTTCTCTGTATGCCAGGTGCAAGGGAGTGACAACAGGAAACAGGTCTCTTATTGTCTTGAGTGCTCCCTGAGGCATCTGGTGGGGCCACTGTGTGACACAGGAAGCTGGACTAGATGGGCCTTTGGCCTGATCCAGCAGCCAGGCTCTTCTGAGGTTCTTATGTTCTGTAACAGTATGATCTGCAGCATGAAGTCCTCAGAAAGAAGTCCTATTGTTCTGAATGGAATTTACTCCCTAGTAAGCATATTTAGGATTATAGCCATGCAGCCCAATCCCAGTCATGTCTATTTAGATGTAATTTTTTTTTTCTGTTTTCAAGGGGTCTTACTCTCAAGGAAGCATCTATAGGAGGTCAGCCTCAATTTTTTCTTTTTTCCTAAACTCCAAAGCCCCAACCCTGCATTGTGCTCCAACTCTCCAATTATTTTGATGGTTCTTTTCTGCCCCTTTCTCAGCCCCACAATGCTGAGGTGGCAACTCGAATCGTCCACATCTGGTTGCTGCCCTGTCGGATTCCATCAAAGCATTGCAGTGATCTCCCAAAGAGAACGGTTGTTCTGGATCATCCAGGAGGAGACACAAAATCCTGCCTGTAAGATATTCAGTAATCCTACCAATTTCTTTTTAAGGCCCAGAAAAATGAGAACCATTCGAGGTGGGTGTGAGACACCAATTACAGCAAATCTGTTTGCAAACCTGTAGCATCAAGAAGGAAGAGCAGGGAGGGGGGGGGAGGCAGCTGCTTCTGTGCCTCATTGCGTTGGAGAGAGAAGCAGATTCGGCCTGTCAGGCACAGATGCAGAGATTCCTTTTCTGGGACGTGCAGAACGCCAGCCACAGAAACTAGGAGCGACAGTGGAGGAAGCCAGGCCTGCTCCCAAGACCAACGGCGTTTTGACGTGGAGGGCACGGCCGCAGTGGTGCACAGTGGTGCTCTTCGCCCTTTGTTTCTGCGAAAGAAGCTGCTCTGAGGGCCCAATGCCTTGCTTTGGGCGAGGAGATCGAAGCCTTCATTGGACTGAGCAGGACAATCCCGATGTTCACAAGCACCATGTGCTCAGCAGAGCACATGTGGGGCTCTGGACAGGGACAACAGCGACGTTCTTGTGGGGCTGGCAAAAAGTTGAGCAAGTGAAATGCCGCCAAAAGGAGAAACGGCCAACTCCGAGAGCTTCCAAGGGAAGCAGAACTAGTGACATTTCCCCGGAAGGATCTGCATACCTAGGGTGGCATTTACCCCAAACATTTTTTCTTGGGTCTAAGAGTATCATAGTAGTGTGGAGGGAGGGGTGAATTTGCTGGCTTTAGTAGGGCAGGTAGAAGGGGCAGATGGAGCACCTGGCTGCTGCTGACCACTGTCAGAGACAGGATACTGGGCTAGGAGGATTCCCCTCAATCTGATTTAGCAAGGCAATTCCAGTGTAACACTGAAGGGCCAAACCTGACTGGAAGTCCTGCCCTTTTCGTTTTCCAAAAGCAGGAAGGGGCAGTGTGGAGCAGGAAGATGGTGTGTGTGTGTGTGTGTGTGTGTGTGTGTGTGTGTGTGTGTGTGTGTGTGTGTGTTGTGGGGGACGCATCATGTTCAGTTTGGCCCCGCTGAGTGCAAGCCATTTGACACAGTATCAGTATTCGCACAGAGGAAGGGTAGCGTAGTGGCAGAGCACGTGCTGTTTTGCATGGAGCATGCATGTGCCCCATGTGAGGGCTCTTTGGGGCTGGAAAAGAAGGCCGCTCTCTGCTATGGCCGCCTCCTCGGAGAGCTGCTGCTCATCAGAGGATAACAGACTGAGCTGGAAGGACCAGTGGCTGCCTGATTCACTCGAAGGCAGCCTCATCTGTTGGAGGGCAGGGCAGCCCCCCGTCCATGAGGCCAACGGCGGTGGTTGCCTTGCCGCCCACCTCAGCTGTCAGATTGGCTGAAGGCCCCCCCACCTACCCCCACTTGCCTCCTTGCAGTCGTGGCGTGGGAGAGGAGCCCACCACTCTCGTCTCCTCCGCACTCCGCACTCCGCCCCCCTCTTCCCCTTCCAATCCAGGGTGTGGCAGGAGCAGAGGTTGGCACATGACACAGGTCAGGGGTGGCAGCATTCGGCAGGCTGCCTCCAGGCGGGCCGAGAGGTCTTGGGCTGGCCCCGTTGGAGGGTCAGTTCCAAAGAGCGGCAAGGCAGTGGCACAGCCCTCCTCTTTGCAAGGATTCTGGGAGTCCCGTTTCCTCCAGTTGCCCAACTCGGCCTCCCATTTCCAAAGATTTTCTCCTTTTGTCATGTTATGGACACGTTTTTGATGGCTGCTCGTGAATTTCAGGTCCTGTCGATCCCCGAAAGGCACTGCTGCCTTTGTCTCTCCATCGACCTCTTTTATTAGCCTGCTCCCCCCTCTCTGTTTTTTACTGCCTCCCCATGTCATTTCTTCTAATTCACTGGTTTTCGTTGCAGGGGAATTTTATCAATCACGCTGAAAGCCAGTCAGATCATCCATTCCGCAGCCGCAGCCTGAGCCAGGAAGCGCAATTTGTTTTGCAAACAGCTCTGGGACGATATTAATGACCTAATAAATAAAGGGGGTGGGGGAGAGCTTTGTGTTCCCCCTAAACGTGAAGCCCCCAGCAGCCCTGTACACAAACCCGCCAGATTGGTAGCAAAGAGCTGAGGCAACAGTGCTTTCCAGATGCGGCGCTTCGAGTACGAGAGTGAACCAGTGAGTCTGAGTCAGGTGAACAAAACCACTGGTCAGGGTGCAGGGATGCTTTATGTCGCTGTGAGCGAGTCTTCGCAGGATGATATGCAGCTCCTCTTTTGGGGAGTGAGCTTTTTGGAAGACTTGTGTTCCCCTGAAGGAGAGTAGTCCATGCTTAACATGTTGGGACCGTTGTATTAAAATATTCCTGAACCTTGCCAAGCTGTTGAGTTTGTCTCTCTCTCCCCCCCCCCCCCATTTTCTGAGTCAGCCTTGTGTTGCCCCCCTGGTTGTCCAGGTTCTCAGGTATGCGGAGGTCTCTCCTAGCCTGACCACCTCCGGTCCTTCTCCCTGGAGAAGCTAGCGGCTGCGCCGAGGACCCTCAGCACCCCCCCCCCTGCAATGAGCCATGAGGACTATGATGATCCAGTACATTAAACGTGGAAGACGCCTGCCTGCCTCTCTCATCCCGCCAGGCAGAGGAAGCTCAAACTGCACCATCCATCTTACAGAGCACGGCCTGGCAAAGACAGCAGTGAAAATGGACTGTGCATTTGAGAACTCACCTCAGGGGACAAAAGCTCCATCAGCATTAATATGGGAGCCAACACCAACCCACTCCCTGGCCCTCTGCAGGAATATACTGGAGAAGAGAGCGCATCGCATGTATCCAGGGAGGGAGAGGAAACACAAGTCGGTCCCTTAGTTATCCATCTTTCTTATCTCCCTTTCATTTTGGAAGGAAGAGCTTCAGACTTTGTCAGTCACTGCTCCAGGTCTCTCTCCAGGTCTCCAGCACTAACACCTCCCTCCCCGTAGCCCTCTGGACATCGAACCTTGAGGTGGATTTTAATTGTAAACTGCTTTGGGAGCCCATCTTGGCTGGAAAGTTGCACAGAAATCAAATCAAAGGATAATAAATGAATAAAGTGCCTTGAGCAGTCCATCTTTTTGGCAGGAAAGGCGGGATAGGAAGGAATCAATAAGTCATCTCTGCAGCTGTAGCTCCTGCTTCCTTTTTTTCATGGATGGGCCACCCTTATTTTCAGCGTTTTCTTTGAAGAAGACAAACAATGAATATAAGTTGCCCTCAGTGGAGTCCATGCATCCTTTATCGGCTCCCATTTCTGGATATCTGGAGAACCTACCTTGCATTGTGGAACATGACAGCTCTCTCTGCATATATCGAGCAAATGTTTGCGGGAAGCACTCGGAGCAAACGACTGCAAAATGCCCTCTATTTTTATGCCTTTCCTGTCACCATCAAGTCTTCTAATGATCCCGCTACCTGTCAAATTACCATCTGGTTTACTCCTCTCCTCTCCCCACATCACTGATCTTATAGGAGTTATTTCTTTTCCAAAAAAATAATAATGAAAAAGATATATCTGCACATATGACAAATCAGTTTTCCTACATCAACAAAAATGTGTATCGTGAAATACTAACTTTTTGGGATAGGGCAGCTTATGAGATGAGCGTATTTTGACTCCTGCCTCAGACGGCTTCCTAACTCCACATCCCTCCACAGACAAAATTTCAGCCACGTTTCTGAATTTCACTTACGAACAAGAGCCCTGCTGGGTCAAACCAACATGGGTCTATTTCATGCAGCATCCTCTCTCCCAGTTGCCAAGTCTAAAAGCAGAGGATGGCCCTCCTAGGCGACAGAGTCCAATAATAAGAGGTAGACTGGTTCTGAACTGGAGGCTCCATTCTGAGCTACCTTGCCAAAGGACTGCTAGTGGACTTGCCCACCATGAATTTACATTTAAGAACACCAGAGAGCCCTGCTGCACCAAGGCCAAAGAGGCTCACCTAGTCCCAGAGGGGACCCCCAGATGCCTTCAGAAAGCTTGCAAAGAGGCCTTAAAGTCTCCTTTGTTTGTCTCCAGCACCTCGTACTTGGTGGAGGTATACTGTGTAAGGCTTCGCTCGGCTATCAAGGCTAATATGATCCTCCTCAAACTTGTCTAAGCTGGAGTAAAATAAGAATACTTAAGAACACTGAGGATTTGTCCACTGTTTTCTGAGTGTGCAAAGTGCTTCAGATGTATTATCTTATTGTTGTCCTTGCAACCACCCTGTAAGCAGGGAAGTAAGCATTATTCTTCCCATACTGCAGCTGGAGAAGACTGAGGCCAAGGAGTGGCTTGCCCAAAACCACCTGCATCTGCAGGAACCAGAGAAGTCCAAATCCCCAGCTCAGGCTCTCAACCACTGTGCTACACCAGCTTGCTGGTTGCTTCCTGATTGGACTATTTTCAGTGGGCTTTGAGTCTTGCTTGTTCCAATGTGCACATCAGCACAACAACAAAAACGTTAAGGTAAAACACTCCTAACATTCCAGTCACTTTACACTTAATACACCAGGATGGTGTAGTGGTTTGGGAGTCGGACTTAGACCTGGAAGATCCAGGTTCAAATCCCCGCTCAGCCACGAAGCTTCCTGGGTGACCTTGGGCCAGTCACTATCTCTCAGCCCCACCTACCTCACAGGGTTGTTGTGAGGACAAAAAGGAGGGGAGGAAATATGTACACCACTCTGAGCTCCTTGGAGGAAGGGTGGTATAAAAAATGTGAAAAATAAATATAAATAAATAAATATCACAATGACGTATCCTATATACACACACACTGCCCTGCACCCTCCTCACAGAACCACACACACAGAGTCCACATCCCAGAGGGATAATCTACTGTTTCTCACTTTAAAAAGTCCCTCCAGCACAACAAGTTTCAAGTGAATATTAAAAAATAATAACTGAAAATATTTCAACCTTTCAAAACACAGATACGACAGTTCGAAAAAGGAATCTGAAGGTCAGAGCTGAAAACCAAGGAGAAAAAGCAAGGAAATGCCGTCCAAGATTCCTCTAGCCCAGGGGTTCTCAACCTTTGGAGGCCCGGGTACCCCCTATCACGGTTCAATTTTCTGAAGTACACCCTGCTAATTAACTGTTAATTAATTGGATCAATCAATTAATTAATTAGGTAATTAATCATTAAGTAAAAAGGTACTAAAACAATTTTAAATGTGAAAAAATGTCTTGTTTAACTGTATGTGAGTGAGTGAGATGCAAGGATCTCTTTTTTTCTCCAAGTTCCCAAAATCAGCTCCTCCCTCCCCCACCCCACCAAAGTACATTTTCCAAAGTACAAAAATAAGCCCAAAACCAAAATCAGAGAGACAGAAGGGCTCCGAAAATAATTACAATTTAAAATCCATGTTAATTAACACTTAATTAGCTGCTGATGGGGCAGATAAGGGGCAGGGCTTGGCGTACCCCCAGCAAGAGGTCCGCGTACCCCTAGGGGTACCCGTACCACAGGCTGAGAACCCCTGCTTTAGCCGCGATAAGGACCCCTGCCACAGATTACTCATTACACAGATGATCAGTTTACCGAGTGATAACTGTAGGGAAGCCTTACCACTTGATAAGCTCCCCGCCTTTACCACACATTAGAATGTGTGGCGGAAAAACACACACCACATCAGGTGTGGATTGATCACCAAACAACCATGTTGCAGGAAACCTTTTCGGGCAGGGGAGTTCCACAGCCTAGGCAGCGCAAGTATGAAGCTCTCCCACATACCTGTCCCCACTGAAGCTCCACTGCAGATGGAGCATGAAACAGAGAGTCTCCCTCCCTGGAATGCTGAAACAGGTGGGTCGGTTCAAGTGGGAGGAGCCAGACACAGAAACACAGGAAGCTGCCTTCTGCTGAGTCAGAGAATTGGTTCACTAGCTCAGCATTGCCAAGCACTGACTGGCAGAAGCTCTCCAGAGCTTCAGCACAGAACCGTCTTTCTCAGTCCTGCCTAGAGAAGTGGCCGGGGATTGAAACAGGGATCTTCTGCATGAAGTATCCTTGTGTCAGACTGTTTGGAGTGCACCAGAATCAAGAGCCGGTGAAGATAGTACAATACAGTATTGGCATGCTGTGGAAACTGAGCTTTCTGGTCACTTTTCAAGGGTAGTGTAAGTAGCCAGTGCGGTGTGAGTGTGTAACTGTGGCCAGATGCTTTCGCCAAGAATAATCGTAGCAGTTCCAAGCCTTCAGCAGTCCAATTTTTCCTTTGCACCCTGAGGGCTAGAAACTGCGTTCTCTTTTTGAGAAAAAGTAAAAGTTCAAATGGTTGATGTTCCAGAAAGCCATCAGCTTCTGCACTCCCTAAACTCCATTTTACTTGTGGTGGTGATGATGTGATGGCCGCCCTTAAACCTCTCTGGGAGGACCAATTTGGGTCTTACCTGAGTAGCTAAGATGCCGTGTCTGATGCCAGTGTTATGTGTGCCCGTACCAATGACCCCGGCAGCTGCCACATCCGAAACAGCTCCAAGACTGAGCCCAAAAGAGACAATAGGAAAAAAGGCACAAAGGGGAGATTTAGCGGCTGTTATTCCCAAAGAAAGGTAGCTGTTGAAAAGTTGATATTAACAAATGTGACATTTGGAACAAAAGGTAATTAATTGCCACCTGCTCTGGATCCAGAACATGCCAAAATGAATGCTGTGTGCATGTCGAAGCACATCAAGCCAGAGAGAGAGAGAGAGAGAGAGAGAGAGAGAGAGCACCAAAATATGAAGGAACTCTGGCTGTTGAACTATCTTTCAGAGAATGGGGAGGTTGCTTGCTTTTTCTGCTTAAATTAGCAGCAGTCAAGGGACTATGTGCATTTATAACTTTGTGGGACCAAAATATATCACTCCTCTAACCGTGTGCACAAATATAGCATCTACCCCAGTTTTGGGACATTCTCCTTTGCTTTCTGTAAAATCAGAACACACAGTTTTTCTCCAACATTCATCCAAACCTCAGCTGAACAACAGCTCTGAATGCTGGCTTAGTCTATAATTATTGTAGGATAGCCTCAGACGGAACAAAGAAAATCTGTCTTATTAAGCCCTCCTGTGATTAAAGCGCTCCTTCTGCTGCCCCAATGTCAGGGAATTCAAGTGCATTTGCATCCCATATGTGAGCCCTGCCCAGGCCCTTCTGCGCTGCAGGGCGGTCACTTTGAAAAGAGCTCATTTTCCACCAAGTCTTTTCGATGCTGCTGCTAAAGGCAGGGCGGTGGGGGGGGGGAAGGGTGCCCCTGGGATGGTGGGACATGTTTTCTAAAACCTGTCTCTTCTGAAGTGGTTGGAGCAGAGCAATTTTGCCAAACAAATCCACTGTTCACAACCGAAATGGCAAACTGACCCGCAGGCTGACTCCTAAGTCCATGCCTTAAGTCTCAGGGCCAAACTGGGGGTGAGAGAGAGGGAGCGGCTTTGTCGCTTGTGGGGTGCCCTTCTTCCCTGACTAGTGGGGGGGAGAAAGAAGAGCTACTTGTTCGGCAAGGGTCTTACACCCTCTACTGTTGGGGTTCTACTGCAGCAGTTTCAAATTCAAATACAGTAAAGGTGAGGTAAAGGTGACCCCTGACGATTAAGTCCAGTCGTGTCCGACTCTAGGGTGTGGTGCTCATCCCCATTTCAAAGCCGAAGAGCCAGAGTTGTCCGAAGACGCCTCCGTGGTCATGTGGCTGGCATGACTCTCCTTGCCGCAGCGCGTAGCATGCGGCTGGAACACGGAGTGCTGTTTACCTTCCCGCAAGCGGTACCTATTTATCTACTCGCATTAACATGCTTTGGAACTGCTAGGTTGGCAGGAGCTGGCCAAGCAACGAGAGCTCACCCCGTCGCGGATTCGAACTGCCGACCTTTCGATCAACAGCTCATGGTTCAGCGGTTTAACCCACTGCGCCACCCTCTGGCCTCAAATACAATAGTATTCTTTAAAATAAATGACCCCCTGCTTTTCAATGTTCCTAGAAGCGCTTAACAATTGCTATTCTGCTACTTTGATTGTTGATCTGTTGACAGCACTTTGAATACTTCTATAGAAAATTAGCTTATAAATATCATAAGAAAGTAAATAAAAGCCACAGGGAACGCGCAAGTGGGGGGAGAGAAATCTTCCCTGCAGTCCCAGGTTGCACTCCAATATACACTTTGTTGTTGTTGTTGTTCAGTCGTTAAGTCGTGTCCGACCCTTCGTGATCCCATGAGCCATATCCCGCCAGGCCTTCCTGTCCTCCACTATCTTCCTGAGTTCGCTCATTTTCATGTTCGTTGCATCAATGATGCTGTCTAACCATCTCATCCTTGGCCTTCCCCTTCTCCTTTTGCCTTCAGTCTTTCCCAGCATCAGAGTCTTCTCCAGAGAGTCCTCTCTTCGCATTAGGTGGCCAAAATAGTTGAGCTTCAGCCTCAGTACCTGTCCTTCCAGGGAACAGTCAGGGTTGATTTCATTTAGGATTGACTGATTTGATCTCCTAGCAGTCCAAGGGACTCTCAGGAGTCTTCTCCAGCACCACAGTTCAAAAGCATCTATTCTTCGGCGCTCAGCCTTCCTTATGGTCCAACTCTCGCAACCATACATTGCTACTGGGAACACCATCGCCCTGACTATGCGAACTTTTGTTGGCATGGTGATATCTCTGTTTTTTATTATGCTATCTAAATTTGCCATATCTTTCCTTCCAAGGAGTAAGCGTCTTTTAATTTCATGGCTGCTGTCTCCGTCTGCACTGATGTTGGAACCCAAAGAACTAAAATCTGTTACTGCTTCCATTTCTGCTCCTTCTATTTGCCAGGAATTGATGGGACCAGAGATGCCATGATCTTAGTTTTATTAATGTTGAGTTTCAAGCCAACTTTTGCACTCTCCTCTTTCACTCTCATCAAGAGGCTCTTTAGTTCTTCTTCACTTTCTGCCATTAGGGTGGTATCGTCTGCATATCTGAGGTTGTTGATATTTCTACACTTACCTGAGAGTAAGTCCCATTGACACTAATGGGCCTTACTTCTGAGTAGGCATGCATAGGCTTGCTTGTGCTCCCAGGCCCCAAGCCCTTTACTTTCATCTGGGCGGCTGGGAGAAGAGTCCTTGGCGAGAGGGGCTGCTGTGGGGAGGCGGGCCTGGGCAGGTGATCTGTGTGTCTCTTTTTCTGAATGGGGGGGCACAGATTTTGGTTTATTATTGCCACAGGAGCTTGGTCTTAAGAGACAATGCTCACACAGCGTGACAGCATTAGTACTTGGTGATGAGGTCACGTGTCGGGTGCTGACGTCACAAGCCGCCAAGAAATGGCATGATGGGGGACTGGCACTTTTGGTCCCTAAAAAGACACACCTCCCTTTGAATGAACGCGCAGAGGATCCCTTAGAATCAAAGACTTGACCCCTGAGGCCATGTTGGATTGACACAGACGCAAGTCTTACTCACATGGGCAAAGCCAAGGCATTCTTGCTCAGCTCCACGTTCAGGTCCGAGAGGAGGATCCCGGCCTCGACGGTCACCTGCCGCTTCTCTTTGTCCACCTGCAAATGACCAGATGGGCTGTTAGGAAGACCAGGGTGACCAGCCCTGAAAGACCTCAGCAAGTCTGGCCCAGCGAGGGCAGGGAGACTTGGGTGCTGTTGGGTGCCTGCCGGGCAAGCCATGGGCATAGTGGATGGTCTTAGTCATCACCGAGGTCGGTCAATGGGCTTTTTTCTAACGCACGTAGGTGTGCTGCACCGCAGCATGCACGTCGCCGCGTCTCTTGCGACAGTTCCGTTTCCACTGGAATGCTATTTGAGGTCTCTTTTTAATCTGGCTTCTCTTTTCTCAGCTAAATCTATAGTCTGTTAAAACGTCTTCTCAGACGCAAATCTTACACGGTCAGGTTGGGAGCACACACACCCCGTCCAGCAGCCACAGAGAGTGAATTCCATCCTGCCCTGCTTCAGGTGTGGACACCCCGGAGCAGCCGTGGCCCCTGCCAGCGGGTGGCGGCGGCAGGTCTCAGGCCCGGCCCAGGGTCCCTCTTCTTACCTGGAGGACTTTGTTCATCTTCCCCATCTGGATCATGAAGTCGTCTGTGCAGGCGATGTCTGAAGGCGAGTGCCCCCCGCCGACCACTTTCACTTTCTTACTTCTCTGCCTGGCCAGATCCAAGATCTGCGGACACCGTGGGCACGTTATCCAGGGGCAGCCCCGCCTACGAGATTCTGCGAGGCTGTGGGGGGCCCCTTACCCCACCCCGCATGCCACCCTCCCAGCCCTGCTACTGGATGCAGCGCATGATGCCTCCTCCTCATTGCCATAGTGGGGGAGAGGACTGGGCGGGTTCAGCCTTGGCGTCTTGGAGCTGATCCGGCACGAGTCAGTGCAGCAGTGCCGGACCTGCACCCGAACCTGCCTTCCTGAGAGAGGGCCCCGCCCGCCCCGTGAGCAGCTCCTGGGCCCTAGAGCTGGAGCCAGAAGGGCGGGGCGGCGGGGTGTTTCCCTGCCGTGGATGGAGGCCCTGTCTCTGTGGGCCCCCGACGGCAGCAGGTTGGAGAGGACGGAGGCTGCGCCAGCGGACGCCCCCCTCTGCGTACCTCTTTGATCTCCTCCACCGTGGCTGGCTGGAAATAGATTTCTGGTGAGCAGCCGTAGGTCTTCGCCCAGTTCTGGAACCGGACCCCACTTTGCCCGCCGTGGACCTAGTGCGCAAAGAAAGACACATTCGGGGAGGTGTTGGGGGGGATGGAGGGGGGCTCCTTCCAGAATTCGCTTGCCCATTTCTGCCCTCCCCCGCCTCAGGGTATGCAGGCACTTGATTTCTTAGCACTGCTTCCATCCCGGCTGAACATAGAACTCGTCTCCCTGGGGTTTGCGTGAGACGACGACGCTGTGCAAGTGATGAACCTGCAGCGGGTCCCTCGCAGTCCTCGCTTGCTTGTCCTCAACCGCTGCCTCTGAGCCCACGGCTGCAATTTGGCTCGCGAGTCGCAACTATTGATAGACTCACCCGCCCCCCCCCCGGAATGTGCTTAATCAATAAGCTGCCCATCCTTAGCAATAGCGCTGGTCAGTGTAGGAACCTGTATATGAAGCGAACGTCTCCTGCCAGAAACCGGTCTGGGAAGAAGCCCAGCCAGCACTGACCGGCAGCAACGCTCAAGGCTTGGGGGGGTGGGGTGGGGGTGGGGGCTTCTCTGCCCTGCTGCTGCCTGAGACGCTTTGGCTGGAGATGCGCCGCCGAGGGCTGAGCCTGGGACGACCTGCAGGCAAAGGAGAGGCTCTAGCGACGATAGAGAGGCTTATTATTGTGGCTTACTCCAAGCTCGGGGGAGAGCTCCATTCTCTAAGACGATTATGAAGATGATTACTGTTGTCATTGTTATCATAAGACCACCGACCCACCACTCCCAGTCATCAACTCAGCCTGGTCCAGCATTTTCGCCGTGATGTGGGGCTCTCCTGTCTGGGACGCGCGCACACCCCCTTGGTTTCAAATTCGAGGACAAGGGCCTCTGCTGCAATGTCAAAAAATGTTCTCTTACCATTCTGTTGGCCTCTGTTGATGCTCCAGAGAAAACTCGACAGCAGGACCCTGCAGATCTTTCTCAGGAGACTGCTGAAGACGATCGAGGGCCAAAGTCACCGCAAGGTTTCAGCTGCTGAATCAGACCCTAAAAGCCAGGGGGAGGAGGGGACACACAATCTCTTGGTGTTGCAAGAGCTTCTCCCCAGGAAAGGAAGGGTTAATGAATAACAGCTGGACTGGGGTTAAGGCATCCCAGAATTGGGGGCAGAGGCTGGCCTGCCTTTCCCTGAAGCAAAGGTCACCAAAGACACTGGAACACAATATTTGTAGATGCAACAAAACCTCTCTCAATAAACAGACTTGAAAAGAGACATTGTTCAGAGCATCTCCACTTCTCTTCCTTGTTGTATTCGAGTCCTGACACTACAGTTCTCCTTTGCACGCCTGCCTGGTACAACAGGTAAAGCTCCGTCGGACATAATTGGACTTGCTGCTGGCGAAGAAACCTGGGATCAGGCTGCAGGAAGGCTCCCAGGGTCCGCTCGCCTCCACCGCCTGGCAAGGAAGAGGGGGGAGGAGGGGCCGCGGAAGTGTGCAGGAAAGGAGAGTGGGGGGCACAGCAAGACCCTCCCCTCCTCCCCACTTCCTCTCCTGCTTTGCTCCTCTCTTCCTTTCTCAGTCCGGGGTGTGGGAGGTGCAGAGGCTGCCACATCCCCAGGCCAGGGGGGGGGGCATTTGACACAGGCGCCAGGAGGTCTGGGGCTGGCAGCAGCTCAGCATTTGACACATTCCGGCAGGTAGCAGTCAGTCCTGGGCAATATCAGGCCCCACCTGCACAGGTGGGAAGCAGACGCTCATCGAACGTGCGGCTGGCAACTGTGTGGGACTCTCCTCTTCGCAACCTCCAGGATAACTGAGTGTGTTGCCCCAATCTGTGTCCCTGGCAGGGAACGGCACATGCTGTGATGTTACAACAGGGAGGGCGCGTGGCCCACAGTTCTGTAGGGGTTGAACCCCAGCACCTTCATGCGCTGACTGTGTGCTCCAGTCCACGCAGCGTCCTTGTGCTCTAGGGCAAAAGGGTTGTCTTCCTCCTCTCGAGCTGCCCTGGCCACACGCACACACACACACGCACACACACACACACCAGTTTCAAACTCGAGGACATTTCAGGGGCAAATGTTGGAGGACGGTGAAGATGCTCCTGGGGGGGGGGCTCTGGGGCCCAGGTCCTCTCTGACATTCAGCCTTGGAAACATTCATGGTAACTATGGCAGCTCTTGGGTTTATGACCTGGTCCTGCTGCATCAATGTTGTCAACACGCCTCAGACGCCACAGGACACCTCTGGAGATGTCCTACCCTTGTTCCCAACATTTTCTGGTCAAATATCTGTCCTACGCCATTGAAGCAGGCAACCTGAGTTTGGTTTGTACCACTTCAGACTGGAGGTGGAAGCTCACAAAACCGAATGCTTCTCTATATTGAAAAAAAACCCTGCATATAGAAAAATAGCACATCAGGGAAAAGGTTGGCCAGCTTCGCCTTTTACCTGACATGCTCTTTTTCTGTGTACAGGAACCTTTTCAACATGGGGAAGCAGACTGAAGCCTACAGCTGAGGTCCAGATTACCCCTCAGTGAGAACCAATTATGCTTTTCTCAGAAGTTTTGCCGTCTGGTACCATTACCCCACCTACCATATTTTGTTAATTTCAGGGTCTCCCCATGGGAAGAGCAGTGAAAGCAGAAGTAACGCTCCTCCTCCTCCTCCTCCTCCTCCTCCTCCTCCTCCTCCTGCTCCCTGCCAACCTGCTTTTCCAGTAAAGCAGAACACGCTTGCTGTGAATATTCAACCCCTAAGTGAACGATTCACTATGGAGGTTAGAGTTTACGAGACCGGCAGCCGGACAGGGAGGGGTTGCAGGCAGGAGGTTCAGGCCCATTCCTCACCACCTCCAGCTCAAAGGATCTCAGGCAGGTCATGGGGGGGGGAGTCCTTCCTCTGCCTGGGACCTGCAGAGCTCCCGCTGCCACCAGTCTGGTAGAAGTGCGGAGCTAGACGGATGAATGGTCTGCCCGACTCTCTTTGATGGAGTGGGGGGGGGGGAGCAGCGGTCTTTATTCACCCCAGCAGAGCACCCCTCCCAGTCAGGAGGCTGCCTGAGCTGGTTGTCCCCAGCATCTGGGGCTGACTTAAAGTGCTCCCCCAACATGGAGGCTACTCTGTCTCCTGGCCATCAGATGTGTTCCATGTTGGGCCTGGGCAAGCGCACCAACAATGAGCATTGCAGGCTCCTGCTTTTTAGGACAGTGATTGCTAACCCTGCTTACGTGTGGGACTGGTTATGGGGTGGGGGGGGTCACCTGGGTGCCTGGATTTCCTGCCCTTGGTCCAATGGCCTGGCTCAAAACCAAATTCTTTGTTTACCCCTCAGCTGGGGAGACAAAGGTCAAAAACACAGGACAAAGGCGACCACATCTGGATGGCGTAGCTGCTTTTTTAGAGCACTGAGGCATCGCAGACGCCTCTGGGATGCTAGATGAAAAATGGCCAAAAATAGAGTAAAAATCAAGGATTTCCACCACACAGGGTAGTGAGAGAAATTATGAGACAGAAAATTAGGTTTATCCACAAACTCTGTGCCATGCTGAATTTTCTAAACCTTTTCCTTCTCCCTCGTACTTAGCAGGACGCGGCAACACACATGAGATGCCCGCTGCATCCTGAGCAGGATTGGGCCTTCCCTGGTGCAGCTGGCAGCCTCCTCCACATATGTCCCTTTACCCTGAGTAACGCAACAGCTGCTGCAATGGGTCTCCTCGAATGCATGCCATGACGCCAGCAATTTTGCTGGCACACATTTGAGAGGCCTGTGTAAGGCCCAACAGGCCCAGGAAGGGGGATAGGATATGGCGGACAGGAGGAGGCCTCTGATGATACCTCCCCTTCCTGGGCCCAATCCTCCAATCTCCTCTCACGGAACGCCCTCGTTCCCCTCTCCCCCCACCCCTTCGCCACCTGGCGGGGCCTTAACATTCTGCCGCAGAGCTGCTCCATTCTGTAGCACCGAAGGAGCGGCACAAGCCTCTCTGCTGGCGCCACTTACTCTCTGGGTGCCGCAACAAACGTGCCTTACGGCATGTTTGAAACACCCTAGACCAGCGGAGTGGTCACTCTGCCAGTCTTAGGTTAGACAGGATTGCACCGTTAGTTGTTTATTATTATTATTATTATTATTAAGAATATTTATATACAGCTTTTCAACAAAAAGTAGTTCACAAAGCGGTTTACACAGCAAACAAACAAACAAACAAACAAACAAAAATGGGTTTGCTTATTCATTGTAAATATTCCCATCTCCAAAATGATGCCTGAGGTGGCTCACGACAATATACCGTAAATACAGAAAACTAAAAATGCCATGTAAGAATAAACCAAAGCTGTTGAAAAACAAGAAAACAGCAGCAAAAAGAAGCAGGGTCCTGCAGCAGGTGAGAAGACCCAGCAGATACAGTTGAAAAACGTCCCGGAATAAACACATCTTTACCACCCAGCTGGAGCCAGATGCAAAGTTCTTGTTTCCTAGCCTAAAAGGCCTGAAGTGCAGTTGCTTTTCCTTCCACGGAAAGTGCTCCCCACCCCCCACCCCCCGATTGTTTCGGCTGCCCTCCTCTGCACCTTTTCCAGCTCTCTGCTCTCCTTTCAGAGAGGGGCGATGATGATAGTTGCACTCGGGGTTCTCAGCGTAGCGGCACGATTGATTTTGGAACATCATCATGACACCGTTCTGTGCTCAGTCCCTTTTGCAACAATTCTGCACCTGACCTCTTTTGTTCACTGCCGCAACACTCTGGGTTGCCACGATGCTCCACTCGGACCCCAGCTCTTTTCCCTCGAGAAATGACAACTGCCCCTCTGCCCTCAGCAGCCTTGCACAGGATTCTGGGGTCTGCTCTCCAGGAATGTGGCCCGCCGCCAGCCACTCAGGAGCAGGAGAGCCCTGACAGACGGTACCGTTTCTGATGTGGTAGAGCCCTGCCTGGGCTTGTGTTGCCCTAATCTACTAGTTAGCGCCATGAATAACTCCTGCACCCGGGTTAGACAAGACTCTGCATGCCTGCCCCATTTTCTTGCCACCGTGCTGCTTTTACTTGGCAATCAGGTTCCTGGGTAGTTTAGCAGCCGGAATCCCCCCTGCACCTAGAACAATGGGAGTTCCCATCCTCCAGCAGGCTTATGTTCCAGGGACAAATGTGCCAGTTGCCCAACGAATGGGCCAGCCGTCTCTCATTCTGCAGCAATCACTTTCGGCGCCTCGGTATCTCTCCTTACCGTCCCCTTAACTGCGCAGATGTCCTTTCCGATACCCTTGAGTTTTTGTTGCTCAGCTCAGCTGCACCATAGCTTGGCTTCTTGTGTGAAAATCCACTTTCGAACCTGCCAACTACATTTCCTCTTGATCCATTTCCTGCCGACATCTTCTTGGCCGAAAGCGACAATAGCTAAGTGAATCATTCTGAAGAAAGAAGAATCATTTCTGGCCAAACCGGCAGGGGCCGCATTGATGTTGCCGGCCGGGTTTGCCTGAGTCCCAGCCGGGCTCGGGGCAGAATCCCAGAGGCAGCAGAGGCAAACCATTGGGTCAGAGACAGGAACGTTGAAGAAGAACCCTGGTGGATCGAACAGAGGACCCTCAGGTCCCGCCTCTTCTTATCCCCCACTGGGGCCAACCAGATGCCTGGCATGAAACCTCAGGTGGCAGATTTGGGGCGGTAAATGGGAGGTGGACAGATCTGAGTTATGGGCTCATCAGAAAGACCCTGCTGGATCAGGCCGAGGTGGGTTCATTCCCCCCCCCCCCGCCAGTGTCCTCCTTTCCACAGTGGCCCACCACATGCCTTCCCCCCTGGACCATGAGAGGGAGCCCATGGTGGGGCACTAAGGGGCACCGCTAGGAGTGGTGCCGGAGCCCCAGAGCTGCAGGGCCGCAGACAGGTCCAAGCGGACAACTTGCTCCAGCAAGCAAAGTCTGGAGCTCGTCAGAGACCCTCTGTCCTGCTCAGGCCCGGCCTCCTTTCTGCAGAATGGCCAGCCTCACGATGCCACATTATCAGCACTCTGCCCCCTCCACGCCACTTGCCTCCTTCCTGGTGTGTCGCCTGTGTTGGTGAACAGGCACGGTGTGTGTGTGTGTGTGTGTGAGGCCATTACGGAGTGGGGGGCTGGCTCCATGGGAGACAGACGTCAGGGTTCCCCGTCCAAGGGTCTCTTGGGTGGCAGAATTAGGCCCTGGTGCTGGCTCAGGCCCGGTGCCAGGGTCTGGCCTGGACCCAGCATTTCCACAATGTGTGTTCCTGGTCCCAAGTTCAACCTGACTGGCCCCTCCTCATTGAGGTCTGCAGCATCTGAGCTGATGATGAAGCCTGGGGATCACCATGACACCCGTTGGGAAATACACGTCGCCAGCCTTCTCTCTTCCCCTTTCTCCAGGCGACAGGCCAAAGTCCAGCCGCCAAGATCAGGATCCCTTCCAAACAGAACTGTCGAAAACTGCAAAGCATCAATCATCAAGGTAATGATTGACAGCTTCAGAATCCCTGCAGCAAATTCCAAAAGGCTTCTGGGTAATTCTTTGGCCCTTGCTGCTACCGACCCCTTGGCCCTGCTCCTATCGCCTCAGTCTCTGATCTGGGCCCAGTTGCTGCGCTTCCAGCGACCCCCTCTGGCTTCCTGGGGAGGGGCTGTGGACACCGGCCCTGTCCTTTCAGCTGGAATGGGTGGCCTCCTTTGGGAATGGGTGTCTCATTCATAAACTATCTCCGGATAAGGCATCAACCTCTCAAACTGAATCAGCCTAGCAACGGGATGATTGGCAGCGTCCTTAACTGGACTGTATTTGTGAAATGTAGGTACAGAAGGAAGGTCTGCAAATCTTGGCTTAAGACAGGACAGGCAAATTCAGGACATTTATGTGACTGAAATAATGCATATCCTGATTGCAAGTGCACATTTGCATGAGAATGCATGGAAAATTCTGTGAAAGCCATTACGATTGCAACCGATTGATTGTGAATGCATGACGAAGAAGTCAGTGATGATCCGATTATTGCAAATGCAGCTAGGATCTGGAATGCAAAAGATAATTAAAGGCACGACACTGATTGAATCTATGCAAAGTGAGCAATGGGCAGAGATTTGTGGCGGTAGCTGCTGAATATTCACAGAGCAGGCAATGCACAGATGTCCGACCGGGCTCCTGAGCTGCCATTGCTCGCTTGGGGATGGTCTTCAGGCAGCAGCAGCAGCAGCAGCAGCAGTGAGAGAGCAGAGTCCCTTTCTCGTTCTTAGCAAGTGGCTGCAAGCCTGATCCGGGGGCAAAGTGGTGTTACTCCCCTGAGCCAAGTTGGGAACCAAGGGGGCAGCAGGAGGAGCCTCTTCTCCTGAGAAGGCTCATTGAAGACTAGTTAGCGCCATGTCTTCCACTGCCCTGGGGAGGGCAATGCCTGCTGTACACCTCCCCAGAATTGCTGTGCAGACCTGAGCCTGGTACCCAGAATATTGATCATCTCTGCTTTCCCCTTTTAGCAACACGCTGCTACTAGCCTTTATTGCTGCACGCCCAAAGTCAAAAAGCTTCAGCATCCGACACAGGTGAGTGTTGGGGATGGCAGTCGTAGGGGCCAAACAAAAGCTCTCTGTATATGGATTGCACTGTTAGGACCGGCTCATCTGTGAGGCTAACTGAGGTGAGTGCCTCAGGCAACAGACTGGCAAGGTGCACCCACTTCTGTCTGCCTGCTCTCTTCCACTGCTTCATCTCCCACTTCCTGCATGTGGAAAACGAAGAGGGGGTGGAGTGGAAGAGGAAGTGTGGAGGAGAGGAGAACGATGGGCTAGAACTCCTCTTCCACTCTGCCCTCCTCTCTATTTTCCAGCCCAGGGAGTGGGAGGAGCAGAGGCTGGCACACCACCAGCGTTTGGCACAGTTCCCCAGGAGGTCTTAGGCTGGCCCTGGGTGCAACCCATGCCAGACACCCGCCTGTCCAGTGCCCCTGGAAGCCCCCAACCCACACGGCGGATCCTTTGCTGCCTCCACAGAAAAGCTGCCTCATTTGTAGCCTGCATTTAACTTGAGCAAAACAAAGCTCAAACATGTCCTCGGAGAGATGAATGAATCATTTTGCTGCTGGGCAAGGCAACACTGGGCTCTGGCAGCCCCCTGAGCTAATTAAGGAGCAGCACCATCCTTCAGATAAGAAAAGGCCATTTACCAGAGACCTGCCTGCCTGGGATTTATGAGCTTCCCTGGCCTGGTGAGATCCACCCACATGTGGAAGCGTTCTCCACTGGAACAGTTCCATCATGCTTCCCCCCTCTGTCCCCCCCCCCACATCCTGCCTCTTTTATCTCCCTTTTTTGCATTCTGCATCTCACATGCCAAAAATAAACAAACACCCCTGATTTGCTCAGGGTGAGCTGGAGAGAAAGGCTTTGGAGATAAGGAACGATCCCAGTGTCCCGCTGAGTACAGAACAAGGACATCGGATCACCTTGGCCTGTTTCTGAAAGAGCCTCCCAGTTTCTAAATTCAGAGGGTGTGTGTGTGTGTGTGTGTGTGTGTGTGTGTAGGAGGGGGGTCTCATGTCTGTCAGGCCTCTGCGGCAGCCCTTCATATAAGGGAACCTTCCTCTCTGATCAGCCATTACCTTTCTTGTTTTTAGGTCAGATGAATTAGTAGGGTATCCACTGGATGTCTGACAATTAGCCAGAGTTCTTTCTTTCTCACATGAATACATAATGGGGTGTGAGATGAGTTGAGGAGCAAATTTCCCACACATTCCAAACATCTGGGCATTTTCAACCACATATCAATTTTTTAAGCCCAAAGCTCCATGTTTGTCCACCAAGCCAAACCAAACCCAATCCATAAGAGCGTCGCAGCTGGATCAGGCCAGAGGGCCGTCAGTCTGATTCTGGCCCCAAATCATAAAACCAATAAAAATATTGATTAATACCAATATTTGCAAATGCCATTTAAAAAGGGAGCAGAAGGAAATGTTTGGACTTCCCAGCGGAGGGATTTCTGCAGTAGAAAAGGCTCTGTCCTAGAACCCACCAGCTGGGTGTTTGCTAATGATGAGCCAAAGTATAGGGCCTCTAATAGGGACCTCAAAGCCTGGGCAGACCCATAGGGTTGAAGGCCATAGCCTGCCCCCCAAGTTGCTCCAGGCTGTAAAGCGCTGGGGCTTCAGGGGTCAGTCCGGCAGGTCATTCAGTGAGCCCACAACGCTTCCCAGCCCTGCTTACTGGAGATCCTTCAGTTGAGGACTGACCTCTGACTCTACCCATCCTTGCCTTTCATTCATGGTACTGATGAATCTGCTGCTGGGCGGAGAGTGGGAGAGAGGGATCTCATTGGCAGTGCAATCAGGACAGCGCTTCCTTGGGTTGGGATGTGCATCCACGTGACATGTCTTCCCCTGGGCAGTAATGCTCTACAGAAGAACCACAGCGCAGAGATACATGCTGTCAGGGTCAAGAGAGGGGCTGCCAGCGACTGCACGCTGATCCAGGGCAGAAGCACCTAGTGGTTAGCATGTTCACACCCTGCCCGTTCCCCTCTATTCCCTGTCTGGACATGCAGCTTACCAGGGCAAAGCCTTGGTAGATTGAATCTGCTGTCACCAACCCAGGAGAACAGGCTAGCTAGAGGGGCTCCCTGGGCAGAACCCCCCTCCTAGAACAATACTGAACCTCAGGGCTCTCTATCAAAACCACTCTCACAGTAGCGCCTGCAGAGCGAGGAGACATGACAATCCACTGTATTTTCCAAAACCAGGGATCAGGCAGACTCAGAGTAATAGGTAAAAGATCTATTAAAAGTCTGACAAAAGTAAAAAGAGATAACAAAACCAAATGAACAAGACAAAAAAGTAAAGAGGATAGAATTTGGCGGACAAAGGGTTTTTACACTGCAATCATACGAATGGCCAGCATATGGCACTGAGACGCTGCAGAATTTCACACATGTGTTGGTTAACTCAGATCTTCTGTTGCAAGGTTTGAATGAGCTTATAATGCAATAGTACAGTATAAAGAAGACAAACCCTCAAACAACATAAACGCTAACAATTCCTGATAGGATTCCTGATACTGTTCCCTATACGGTTATACCTGGATGATGAAACCACCAGATCGTCCCACTCGCCTTCTGCACAAGTGAGTTGGTGGGCTCTCTCCTGGCCAGTTGGTGGAAGAATATACGTGTGTGTGGGGGGGTCTAATTTGACCGAAATACACAGTTGGTTCCGGCCGGTACCATTTTTCTTTCTTGGCTGAAATGACGTCGTCTGTTACCTGATCTCAATTCCCCCTTCTTGGGAGGGGGACTGGCAGGAACATGAGCCAATCTGCTGGCTCCCCTTGAAACCCCTTGAAACCACCTGAACCGGTTTTGCTGGTTGTAATTTGCATCTCCTCTCTACTGAGCTGTCTGTGATTTGCATCCCAAATTACTCTGCCACACAGACTGGGCTACGGAGCTTCAATCCTGCCCCCACATAAGATACCCAGAAATACACATAAAACATAGACTTTATGATGCATGCGTTGGCTCAACAATGAGATACTCCCTCTCCCTTGAGCTGTGTCCCTTTATGAACAGTTGTGCACCTCTTTGGCAAGGGCAGTTCGTTTCAAAGGGGGTAAAAATGTTGGTGAGCTGCAATGATGTAGACTTGAGTCTATTGACTCGGACTCAAGTCGGACTGACTTGAGACTTGGACCCAGTGACTTGGGACTTGACTCGAGACTTGGAGTCAGACTTGATCCACATCCTTGGTGAGCTGCAATCCCCTCAGTTTCAGCTCAACACTACAAATTGTTATGACTTCCCTGAAGTTGACAAGGGATTCGTAATGCCACAATATCTCCGTTGCAACATGTGGCAGAGGTTTCACACATCTAATAACTAGAGGTGTTTGAAAATGGTGTCATTTATTTTACTCAGGAGTAAGCCCATTGTGTTCAGAAAGACTTACAGTGCAATCCTGTCTAAGTATACACCGGCCTAGCGTCACCTGATGACAAATAAGCAACGCTGGAAGAGAGGCTTGCGCTGCTCCTCTGGTGCCATGGAACGGATCGCTGCGGCGGCGGAGAGATGAGTCCCTGCCAGGTGGCAGAGGGACGGGGGAGGGTGGAATGGGGCGTTCCGGGGGGGTGGTGGGATTGGTCGAACGGGTCTAGGAAAGGGGAGGGATTGGCGGCAGCCGCCTCTGCCATATCCTATATCCCCCTTCCCAGGTCTGGGCAATGTTACATGGCCGGTCCAAATGTGCGCCAGCAAAATAGCTGGCACACATTCGAGTAAGCCCATTGGGGCAGCTGGGGATCTACATGGGATAAGGGGATGAACATCACTTTACCCTGAGGCCTCCAGCTGCGCCAGGGCAGCCCCCATCCTGGATAGGATGCGGCGGGTGTCTTATTTGCGCCACTGTGTCGTGCTAGACAGGATTGGGCTGTTAGGCTGTAATCCTCTTGTATTCAACAAAACCAAACACCACAACTACTAACATTTCCTGTTATGTCTAAAGACTTTCCCCTCTGAATTGACTGAAGAACAAACTCTCTTAATGACCCTCCAGGAGTGCTGTCTGTGTTGGAGCAGATGACATTACATTTGCTAATTGCAGAGCACCTTTCGGGTTATCGTGCTTGTTATTTACAAGAAATTATCTGTTCATTGCACACACGTTGCTTATCTCTGGCCCCCAGCTGAAGGTGTAAGCATGCAAGGCATTATTTGTTCTGAGGAAGAACCCAGAATGCATGGCTGGAGTCACGGAGGCAAACAGATGCTGCGATTATGTGTGAATCCAAGGGGGGGGGGAAACCCCAACACCTTTCTGCTTCATTGTTAATAAACAGGACCTTCTGTTTTCTCTTTGGATGAAATGGGAGGGGGGAATCAGTCATTAAAAAAGATTTTTAAGCTGCATCACGTGGGTTCTTCACTCAAAGGGTGAATCTGGCTACATGTTCCTGGCGCACATGCTAAAGTGATCACCTGATTAAGAAAACCTCATTTCAGATTTGGGAAAAGACCTTCTCGTGGGTAGCCACGCATGTTCTGTAACAGTCTGCTGGGGAAAATTGCAAATGATATAGATAGTGAAGGGTCTTAAGCAAGTGTGACATACAGTATATCAATGAGTGTTCAAACAAAGCCCCCCCCCCCCGCAAGCAAACGAGCTCCCATGAATCCGGCATCTTTGGTAAAAACTGTCCTGTCAGCTCCTAAAGTGGTCGGGTCTCTGCAGATCAGACAACCGCAGGGCCCCTTCGCGTTCACAGACAATGAAATAAGGTCACAAACTGCACAGTAAATTGAGCTGTCCATTAATCTGTGATTTGTTTGAAGGGGTGACTCAGACCTTGTTTAACCTCACTTGTCAATATCTTTGCTTCAGCAGAATTTGCTAAACATTCTGTTGCAAATAAATTGGCTTGACTTGTCAGCTGTAAAACAGGCAGTCGCTTTGGCATACTGTTGTGCAGGCTTGCTCTTGTGAGTTTAATCCAAATTATGTCCTTCAATCTGTGGCTAAGAATCTAAAGAAAAGAATAGTTTGATAAGAATAGAAAAAGAAATCTCAATCTCAAACGCACGAGCACAAGTACAGTACAGTATGACCCCTGTATCAGCGGGGGATAGGTTCCTGCCCCCCAATGCGCATACCAGGAATCCGTGGATGGGGGAACGCTATCCCCTGCACACACACCCTGCGCCCATTACCTTAGTTAGGCTTCCAGCACTGGCACCAAGCATGCGCGTCTCTTTCTTTACAAACATGCTATAAGCCAGCGAGCTGGCTTGTAGCACGGAGCAGGCAAGCAGCCTGCATACTAGAGAGGCCCCCGAACATTAAACAGGAAGCAGGAAACTTCCTGCCAGCTCTGGAAGCCTAACTATGGGTGTGTGTGTGTGTGAAATTGCGGATAAGTGAATCCGTGGAGAGTGGATCCGCGGATAAGCCCCCCCCCCGGTACTGATTCACACATCACATTTTTCCCAACATGGATCCAGTCCTGCAGCTTTAGTCACAGTTGTAGTCCAGTCCTTCTTGGTGCTAATATACTACTTAAAAAAATATGTTGTCACTTCCTGTAGCAGAACAGCTATAAAAGCTCACCCAGCTGGAGAATGTGAAAAATGAGCATTAAGTGCTCTGATCACAACAAAAGAGGCGAAGGCTCAGGGATATGTACTATTCCCTTGTCGGATTTTTGAACATTGTTTGCTGGAGAGTAAACCAACAAGCAGACAAGCCGGTGATGCTCAAGCAAATCGGAATAACCGCAAGCAGACACCCTCACCGATTGGAGGCCTTTGCCTGTCACGAGGCATTTGCTTCCTCGTCACCCGCCCCCCTGCTCCTTCTGACAAACGGCACCTCTCCCCCCTCTCGAAAACATCTTAATGAATGACTAAGGAAGGGCAGAGAATTTCAGTCGGGACTGCAAAAATCAGACCAATTTTAGTTGTTATGAGCAGAAGCACCCAGGAACAGGAAGCCACCAAGATGGCGACCAGCTTGACGTTTCATTTCCCCAAAGCCTCCCCAGTGAAATTTTGATTTCATTTTTTCTGGACTGACTTAAACATTAGTGTTACGCTGGCCACTTTTCCATTCCGGCGATGACGGGGGAGTGTCCCGCGTGTTGCTGTCGCTGCTGGAATGGCTCCGACGGCAAGGGGCAGGGGTCGCTGACTCTGGTATAACGGAGTTTTGTAGAACTACTTGCCGCTGCCCCGGTCTAGCTTGTTTGAAACTACTTGTAGCTGCTTGGGTGGCTGCCATCTGGACCCTGTGATGTGCGGATTTTTATTTGTCAATACATTCTAGAACCTCACACCTTTTCACTGCTGTTTGTCTCCGTTCATCAGATTCATAAGAAGAGCCCTGCTGGATCAGGCCAAAGGCCCATCTAGTCCAGCTTCCTGTATCACACAGTGGCCCCACCAGATGCCTAAGGGAGCACTCAAAGACAAAAACATACCTCTGTATCCTGTCACCACTCCCTTGCACCTGGCACAGAGAAAACCTACTCCTACAACCAGCAGGTTGCTTTTTCCCATCATGGCTTGTAACCTGTGATGGTCTTTTCCTCCATAAATCTGTCCAATCCCCTTTTAAAGGCATCCAGGCCAGGTGCCATCACCACCTCCTGTGGCAAGGAGTTCCACAGATGAATTACACGCTGGGTAAAGAAATATTTTCTTTTGTCTGTTTTAATACTCCCTCCACTCAATTTGAGTGGATGCCCCCTAGTTCTAGTGTTGTGTGAGAGGGAATTCCCTCTCACTAGTTCTAGTGTTGTGTGAGCAGATTCCACTGCTGAGAAGGTCGTGTTGTGTCGTGTCATGGTGTGTGTGTGTGTGTGTGTGTGTGTGTGTGTGTGCGCGCGCGCACCCTGCATCTTCTGTAATGAAGACAAGTGCAAAAGATTCATTCAGCTTCTCCTTATCCTCTTCATGCTTCCCGTTTATTCTCTCATTATAAAACTGTCCAACCACCACCCTAGCAGGTTTCCTGCTTTGGATATATCTGAAGAAGTTTTTATTGTTTGACTTGCTGTTTTTAGCCACATACTCCTCATATTCTTTTTTTTTTTTTGCATCCCTTATACATTTCTTCTGCAAGTATTCCTTTTTGTTCATCTCCAAGACCTCCATGTTCTGAAGGGTCCCTCCCTGGATCTGGGGGTATACAGTGAATGTATGAACGCATCATCACGGTTTTACTTGTGCTTCATCGCTTGCAAGGGAGAACTCCAGTCCTGGCTGCTGTTGCTTCTGTGCTCCACTCTCTTTTAAACAATAAACTAAATTGGAGAATAAATAAATGGGCAAATGAAGCTATTTATTTCCGCATATGAGGTTTAGTGCCGGGATAAATCTTCCGTTACGCCAGACGCTGTCACTTTCCTTCCACCTCCGCGCCAGAGAATTAACTGCCAGCCGCAGGTCACCAGCTGTTTCCAGCAACTGCAGCGTATTTAATGGGGTGGTTTGGTGGGAAGTAAAGAGATCAAACCTCTTCAATTTATGCCTCGCTGACCTTTGTGAAATTGTATGCAAATGGAGTGACTGAGTGAAAGCTGGAGCACAAGAGGCAAAACACCACTGGCTGTCTCAGGGCAGGCTCATCTCCGCTCTTTGGGATTTTCCAAGAGAGAGATGCAAACCCCAAACTCTTTGGAGGCTGGCAAATGGGCAGAAAGCCCCCCTCCTTCCTCCTGGTCGAAAAGGACAAATATATTGGGAGAAAAATGGAGATCATTGAACAGCAATACTCTTTGTGTTCAGATGTTCGGTGGGAGGCTGAGCCTGCTAACCTGTCCCACAATGCACCAAAAATGGCCTTAGTGAGGTGACGGGTGACCCTCCCTCGCCCACAGAGGCCAGACAGGGCCTCTCAGATCTGTGGGTGGGTGGGGTTCCTCCCTTTGTTGGCCAGCTTTACAGGGACCCTTTATATTTCCCCAGAGCTCTGCTTCCAAACAAGAACTGTTCTTGTTATGTTCTTCCAAACAAGAACTTGAAGAACCTAAGAACCTAAGAAGAGCCCTGCTGGATCAGGCCAAAGGCCCATCTAGTCCAGCTTCCTGTATCTCCCAGTGGCCCCACCAGATACCTCACACAAGAGCACACAAGACAACAAGAGACCTGTATCCTGTTGCCACTCCCCTGCACCTGGCACAGAGAAAACCCACTTCTAAAACCAGGAGGTTGCTTATGGCTTGTAACCTGTGATGGTCTTTTCCTCCATGAATCTGTCCAAACCCCTTTTAAAGGCATCTAGGCCAGGTGCCATCACCACATCCTGTGGCAAGGAGTTCCACAGATGAATTACACGCTGGGTAAAGAAATATTTTCTTTTATCCGTTTTATCCGTTAAAGGAGGTGCCATTGCTGGGTGCTTTGCAAAGTAATCTGGTGCGATCTTGGGAGAGGGAGGAGCGCGGTTTAAGTATTTATATGCAACAGGAACACACAGTGGTTTGGATTTAAAAGGTAAGAAAACAGCAGGGTTTTTTTTTCAACTCCCCCCCCCCCTACCTTTTAAATGCAAACCGCTGTGTGTTCCTGTGTTGAATACATGTTCAATACAGCAGCAGACACAGGAGACAGTTCCGGGCGGCCACAAAGAGCAGGCCGGCCGGGGCAAAGAGTGGCAGCGGCAGGGGGGGGGGGATGGACCACCAAAATCAAATAATTAAAATTTTCGGCCAGGCTAGCGCCCAGAAAAACGGTGGTCCCTGGGGTCTAAAAGGTTGGCGACTGCTGGTCTAGACCATCCATCAGGTTTTCGAGGGTTTTCCTTCTATGCATGGATGGAGCAGATTATAAGGGGGGCTGCCCCAGAGTTCCTCCAAGAAGACCTTTGCATCAAAATTTGGAGAGGTTTTGAGGGGGCAAGATGGAGGCTGAAACTAACCCCCGCTCCCTTTTTCACCCCCATCGGGGCTGCAGTGTTGCGACTCCTCCAACCGCTCGCTGGCTGCCAGAGAATGGTGCTCTGAGGGGGGCGGGACTGGGGAAAACGGCGTCTGCCGGCCAGTGACCACTGCAGGAGCGCTACAGGGAGCCTGCAATTTAGTGGACCTTGATTTAACAGGCTTTGAAACAACGGACTTGTCTGCTCCACTAAAGCTACAGTAGTTCTAAGGCGTTTTGTGCGTCTCCATTGACTTCAAAACTAGGAGCATTCCTCAGCCACTGGTGAAGGACTGGTGGGCCGTGGCTGGCTGGGGGGGGGGCACAAGAGTTGAGAACACCTACACAGGGCCCCTGAACATGGATCCGTTCCTGTTTTAAACATGTTTGGATTCCCTGCCATTCATAACACCAACCAGGTGGTGAAATGCTGGCGTTCCTACCCTTTCATGGATACTTGCAGGTAAAATGGGGATTTCAATCAGTGTCAGTGATCAAGAATAGAAAGAGAGTTTTCCAGATTAATGACTGCAGAAAAGAATGTGCTGGTCCCTTGCTGTGCCAAACCTGAGGGCAGCCATTCCTTTCGCACCATCATGTCGGCTTAATTTTGTCTCCTTGTAAAACAGATGGAACACATGCAGGCCGAGGCTCCGGCTTTTAATGTGACTAAAAGCTCAACGCAAGGTTATCTCCTAGCTTTCGATGCAACGCCTCTGTTGTTGAGGTTGGCTTTTACGGCAGTCTGGCTGCCAGCCAGTCAAACAGGTGTCTAATGGACACTCTTGTCAGAGAAATCCAATCATTCACCACAGCTTGGGGGCCCCATTTGTCTGTCTTTGCCCATCGTTAGTGAAAATAATTACACTGAACTTGCTGCCTGGACAGGCGGTTGGCTGGTGGGCGTCCAACAGAAGCCGAAAGTGAACCGGTTTCCAGAAATCCCTAGTGATGGGGAAAAGGACCGTCACCGTGCTTCCATGTTCTGCCTTTGGTAACAGCCCAAAGAGGTGGAATTTAGAGGCAGAAGTCTTGTTCACACCTGTGATGTGGTCTGACCTTCAGACCGCAGATGGGGATTCCTTGTTTAAATACTCCCTCATGTAGACAGGGAACCCCTTCCACGGGCAAAATGAGCAGTTCTGGAGAAGGCTGCTTCTTCTTCTCCCTAGAACCTTCTCCCTCAGGTCTCCACAGGAAGAGCAGCTTTGATGTGGGGCCCCATTCAGGCCGTGCGGTTTCTGCATCTGCCACCCGCACGGAGACGGCCCCCGTGACAAGCTAAGCGTGAAAGTTCAGTTTGCACTGCCCTGAATATTGACACGGTACCATTTCAGAAAATGTCATTCTATAGGAGGCGACGCTCCCACTGAAAGGCAAACCCTCTCTTACAAAACAAAAGATATGAACCTAGCCAGGCTGACCTTTGATGGTGCTACCGCCCCCTGACAGCCCCTGCTTGATCTGAATATTCATATTCGTGTGGGGGTCTCATTTGACCGAAATACAAAGCTGCTTGTCATGATGAAGTCCCACTCTAAGGGCAGGAGCTGAATCCAATCCACATCTATGCCCCACCCTGACATCACACCAACTTCTTGGGCTCATCATCAAATAGCTCTGTTTACTGGGAATTCAGGGCATATTTACTTATTACAGCCTCATGAGGACAGACAGGACACTGCTATTGGGGATGAAGGCTTTTAAGAGTGATCACATGAAACAACATATTTTATCCTGAACACTAAGGCTTTCGTTCAACTGTTCGCCATTACAAGCTTCCAAGGTTCATCTCGACCAGGTTCCATGCAGTTTTGCTCTTTCTAGTGTTTCGCCCTCACCTACGGAGGGGGCATCGTCAAAGGTAAAAAGGTAAAAAAAACTAAAATCAGGTAGACACTTCAAGCCCAAAAAGCTCTCGCAAGAACTAAAAGCAACCCTTAAAATATTATGAACATATTTTATATCCCAGTTCATTGTGTGAAAGGCCAGTTTTATGGAGGAGGGTTTTACGTCTGCTTCAATCACATTCCCACCCCCTGCAAGCAGATTTAAATTTTGCAATCATAGCCTCAGAGTTAAAGATTGTATGTCAGATTTACAGAGGTGACAAGGAGCAGAGAGTATCTCTCTATTATGTCTAGTCCAAATAGGACGGGAGGAAATTGTCATCTGGGGGTGGGTGAGAGCTGAGGAGTGGCAGGGCTGAGTGGGATGTAGGGAGGTGAAAGGGGTTAGGAGCAGGCTAACAACGGGAGGCAGGACAAATAGAAATGTCACCCATTTCTGCACATACACCCAGACACTCACCCCAGCATCTGCTTACACAATATCATTGACTTTTAACTTGGTATGAATAACATTAAAATGGAGGCCCTGTTGGTCCATGGAAAATAATTATGTTGCATTCAGGCCCTGATGCAGTGATCCTCATTATGTTAGTGCACAGAACTCAGCGTGTACCATGCGGCTTAAACAAAAATGTTTCCATAAGCAATGCACACATGAGAAGGGGCTGCAGGGGAAGTATTTTAAAACGGTAAACATGCAAAATCCAAAAGTCAGAGTCCAAAGAATGTTCACTAAAAAAGTGAACAGCATAGAATATTAGACGGAAGGGGGACTTTAGAGGTCATCTAGTCCAGCCCTGGTCAGTGCAGGCAATGGTACAGCACCCCAACAGGTGGCCATTCTGCCTTTGTTGGATAACCTCCAATTAGGGAGAGCCCACTACTGCACGAGGCAGGCTGCTCCAGTGCTGGACAGTTAGCAAGTTCTTCCTACTGGCTAGCCCAACATGGCTTTCTTGTTTCGCCCTAGTCATCCAGTTGTCTGAGAAGAACCTTCTATAAGGTGCTGCTGTGAGTTGCAATGGGGACCTGAAATCCTGGTTTCCCTAAGTATGTGACATACATTTCCTCCTCTGCATCAGTGGCCGAGTGACTGCTTGGGGCAGAGGCAGGGCATGAAGAAGAGGAACGCCAAGTTCAACCCATCGCCAGCCTCCACTTCTTGATGTCCGGGAGCTCAAGGCTCCCGTGAAGACCCTGGTTTTTGAGCCCCCGGCAGGCAGTGGCGCTCCGACTGGGCGATGGCCACACCAGCAGCCGTCAACAAGGCTGAAGACCTGTGTGCCGCCAACACACCCAGTTAGGGCACTGACAAGAGCCTGGCAGGTGTGTGGCTTAAGCCAGGGCCTCAGGGGGCTCACGCTGCATTTTGCTGGGCCTATAATGATGCTGGATCTCCTGGGCGTGAAAGCAGCACCTCTTCGTCAGTATCCATGAACACCGCAGGTCTCGGTCCAGGTTTGAGGGGAGTGCCGAGACGGCGAACATGGGCAAAGAGGCCGCCTGCTGCCAGATGTCCCTCCGATGGTCTTTCAGATGGCTTCTTCGGGGCGCTGGGCTTGTAAGTGCAAAGCAGGGCTAGAACAGTTTGCATGGCTAACGCAAAGGCTTGGGGGGGGGGGGACCGGCAGCTCCGGCTAGATTTCAATTTCATACTTCTATTCGCTGTATCCGGTCCTGGAGCAAACGCGTCTTGAGCTTCCGATGTTAGCAGTCGCAGCTGGGGCTCTGCGTTGGCTTGATCAAGGGTGACCTGGGGCCAGCCAAGCCACGTCAATGCTGCTAGCTAGCACCCAGCCTTCAGTGCCTCTGCGAGCGTTTATTCTTGACAGAGACACACGATAGATGACAGGGCAGCCCCCACACCGCTGGAGCAGGAGATGAGACTCGATTCTCTGCGGAAGAGTCAACATGATCCCTTTTAACAGCACAGAGACTGAAGCAGCACCGCAGAGTCCTGCTCTCGAAACGCTCTGCACCAAGCAGGCAGGGGACCTGAAGCCGACTCCCGGCCGTCTTGAGGGATGGGGATGCCAGAGGGCCCCCAGGCAAGGCGTTGTGCTGTTGAACTGCCCAGACAGTTCAGCAATGACACTGCCCTGGAAATACACACACACTCCCTCCCTCTGTGCAAACAGGAGTCTTCACACCACAAGCAGGCAGCCACTCTTCCTCTCCAGGCCCTCGCCTTGTTTTGGCATAGTTGTGTTTGGGGAACTGAGCTGCATGACAGATTAGAAGAGGTCAAAGCTGCTCAAACACAAAGCCCCTCCCTCCACTGAGCGGTAAAATCAGCAGGGCAGGAACCTCTGAAGCAGCCCTGGAGTGCCTCCTTGTGCAATCCTTTCCCCTCCCTTGTTCCCAGCTAAAAGCATGTCCACACTACAAGAATGCTATTGAAAGACTTTTATTCAAGTGACTGATGTTTCTATAAGCAGCAGCAAGGAAGAAGGCCCCAACACCGAGGAATGTACCTCTCAAGCACAGAAGCCACTAGGCACGCTGGAGCAGTGGCCGGGGCTGGAGACCATTCAGTAGGTACAAAGGATCCCTGGTTTGTCCACGTCAAGGCAGAAATGTGAGTTAAAATCCTGAACCCAAACTCCAAAGGTTGATATCCAGAAAGGTTGTGCCACAGTTCATGCAAACAGAGAACATCTGCAGAATGTCTCTTGCACAGCATAATTTATTCTGGTTTTGTCAGTAACGGCAAGGAGGAGGAAAGTTGCAGGAGACAAAGACCCTCCACTTCTAACCTCTGCAAATCTTCCTCCAACACCTCTCTGGTTTCTGAGATTATCAGTACTGCCTCATAGTTTCAAGTGCACAGGGCTAGTGTCCAAGTAAAGAAATATTAATATATCTGCTAAAATGTTCGTGGCCAGTATTCACAAGATTATTTGAGTTAAAATAATTTGGGTTTAAAGGCCGTGGTCTACAAAAATGCTTGCATCTGACGTTTTGCTCGTTTCTACGGCGGGCATTGTCAAAGGAAAACCACGCGTACCAAATCGTGCAACTGCTGATACCAGTATAGAGGTTCTTCAGCAGTTGCACGATTTGGTACGCGCGGTTTTCCTTTGACAATGCCTGCCATAGAAACGAGCAAAACGTCAGATGCAAGCATTTTTGTAGACCACGGCCTTTAAACCCAAATTATTTTAACTCAAATCATCTTGAAAGAAATATTAGGCTATCAGCTACAGCTTGTATGATTAATTAATTGAGCTATTCAATTTGCACATGATTAAAAACAATTCCGAAGCAAGAATCCTCCTTTTGATCTTAAGTAATGCACGCATGAGTCGTAGCGGCCCTCTCCTTAGAAGAGGCATTCCCTCTTTTCTGCGAGCACAGTGACATGCCTTTCAAGATGGAGCTTGCTTTCGAGATAGGTTTTTAAAATCTGCTGCCTGAATAATCACCGGCAGCTTTTTCGTCAATTAAAAGTGTTGATCAACCTAACTGATTTAAGATCAATTCCACGTGGTAGACCTACTTTTTGAGCCGTACTCAAAAAAAGCCCATCAAGCTGTAGTCCTGCTTGATGAGGATTAGAAGCCTGCTTTTTTAACCCAAACGTTAAAAATGGAGGCTGAGCTTGTGGTATGAGGCTGCAGCGTGTCCCCGCTTCTACACGGTGCTCTGGCAGAATTGCAGCACATGCGCACAGCCCTGCTTCCTGCACGTCTGGCCTCAGGGTCGGGAATGGTCTCTGCCAGAGAGGCATGCTAGGAAAGGCCGGCAGGCAGGGGGGGCTGGTTGAAACAGGCAGGAAGGGCTTGCTGAATTTCACAGATTTGGATTCCTTGTGGTCCACATTTCTTGTCCTTCCAAAATCCAGTGGAAGACCAGAAAGGCTACGGTTGCCCGTTTCCCTTCAGGTTACCCAAGAAGAAGCATGACGTCTACCTTTGCTTTGATTGCTAACGAAAGAGAATTCAACTTCAGAAGTTGGAAGGAGGAAGATGCAACAACAGTATAAAAATGAAGACAAAACCCCAAACCCTGCAACACACCCTGGGGGGGAGAGGGTGGGGGGTTCATCACTGCACAGCCCAATCAAACCCTCAAGCTTTTGCGATGGCCCAGATAGTATTCTAAAGGCACAACTGAATTAGAAACACTGAGAATTTCCTTGGATTGTTCTCCTAAATTTCTTTTTCTTCTCCCACCCACTAAGCTTCAGTAGAGCCACAGGGAGCCCAGGACCAAGGAGTCCCAAAGCCTCATTGGATGTGTGTGGTTTCAAAATCCTGCTTTGGACGACCGGAGAGTGATTTCTCAGTCAATTTTCTCTTGGTAACAATTAATTGCTTCCAAATATCAAGATTTTGGCTCGTTACAGGCATGAAAACACATGGCATTTCTGGAGCTCCCTCAGCGTTTTCAGGACAATTCCCTCTGCCCACCTTCCTCCCCACCCCCAAAATCAATCTGCAGGAATTCGGCCGGGACAAATGCTGACGTCCTCCTCAGAGCTTGGCGCTCCTTTGCAGCGAAGCACTCGTCTCGCCGTGGACTCCCTCCAGCCAGTCGATGAGGATTTTGTTCACAGCAGCCGGTCTGCAGGGAAAAACGCACCATTGGCAAGGCAGGAATTTCACTGCACACAAAAGATCTGAACCCGATGCCCAGAAAATCCACATCTGTGCCAAAATACATCATGCAAATTCATCCCATACTGTGCAAACTTCTATGCTCATTTCCTCACCGTGCACCATGCTCTTTAAAAAAAAAGAGAGACTAAGAATATGACACATGAATACAAGAGAGCTGGTGTAAGCACATAGGAAATGAGAGTCTAGGGCTAGGCTATGAACCTGCAAGTCCCCAGTTCAAAACCTGGGCACAGTTCTGGTCAGCACACTCAAAACGGATATAGTTGAATTGGAAAAGGTGCAGAGGAGGAGAGTGACCAAAATGAGTAGTGGACTGGGGCATCTGCCTTAAGTTATGAGGAAAGGCTACAGCGTTTGTGCCTGAGGGGGACATGATTGAGATGTATAAAATTATGCACGGGATGGAGAGAATGGATAGAGGGAAGTTTTTTTCCCTCTCGCACAACACCAGAATCAGGGGACATCTGCCACTCAATTTCAGTGGCAGGAGAAATGGAACAGACAAAAGGAAATATTTCTTTACCCAGCGTGTAATTGGTGGAACTCCTTGCCACAGGATGTGGTGATGGCACGTGGCCTAGATGCCTTTAAAAGGGGATTGGATAGATTCATGGAGGAAATGTCCATCACAGGTTTAGTGAGCATCTTCATTTTCACTATGGTTTTGCATGCATGTGCGCAACCCCCCCCCCCCATCCGAGAACTACGGGAGGTAGAAAGTGTCAGGCCAAGAGCCTGGCTGCGTGTCAAGCAGCTTCCTGCGTTCACGACGGTCTATACGCAATCCATGATTGCTAGCTGTGGCCCTACCATCCTCCCCCACATGCAAACACAATAGCACAGAATGCGAGAGTCAGAAAGGGACTCTAGAGGTCATCTAGTCCAGCCAAACACTGATGGACCAAATGCTCGTTTGACAGATCCCTCAACTGACAGGGTGTTGTTGTTTTGTTAGTTTTGGTATGGTTGTGTTTTTTTAAAACACTTGTATATACGGTATATCCCTGTACAGAAAAGTCGTGCATCCATTTGACTGAACTGCTGAGCAGCTGAACATTTCCGGGAAGGTCTCTCTCTGGCCCTTTTCCCTGCTCAAGCTCCCCCCTTTCCCAGAGATACAGGGGCCTTGTCACTGTCCCTCTGCAGCGGGGGACGCAGCAGGCGGGGCAGCAGCACCAGAGGGCGCCTCCTTCCTTGTCCGACTCCAGCCTCGAGGGCTGCTTTTCAAGAACAGCAGAGCAGGCAAAACGGAACCATACAGCCGTCTCTGCCCACATCCACCTTGGCTTGGATCTAAGAGACTCATCTCATCGCCTCCCGTTTTCCCCTTAAAAAACAGTTTAAAAGTGACAGATTGCTCAGTAGTGGAAAAGACAGAATGAGTCAAAGCTGAGTTGAGGTGAAGAATTTTGTGATGAAATAAGTGATGGGTATGAATTGTATCATGGATGTTTTATGCCGATAATTGTGTGATTGTAGTTTTTGATACTTTATTAATAATGTTAAACATGTTTTAAAAGCAAGTGTTTAATTATCTGATCTCTTATTCAAAATTCTGTGCTGTCTATTTTGGCATAAATAAGTCTGAACACAGGAATATTTTATTTTTATTCTAGCTGAACTTTGTTTCTACATGGCTTTTTTACCTGTATTTCCTATTTCTCTAAAGATTGTAGCTGGCCATGAAAGTTTCCGTTCCAAAACAGGAATATTTTTCAGAACTTTGGCAAAGCATGTGAACAGCCCTTCATATCGGTTTGCTAGAGCCCCCCACCCCCCCATTTTCTTTTACAATGGCTCCAAAAAGCAAGCAAAGTCTACCTCCACTGCTCCCACCCCTTCCCAGTAGGCAAAGCCACTCACCTCTCCATCTGAGTGAAGTGGCCACACTCTTCAATGTGCCCACGGGTCAGCTGAGGAATCTAGAAAGAAAGAGGGGGGGAAGGGTTAGGCTCAGGGCAATGCCCAGGCCAATGCCCAATGCCCTGGCAATGCTCAGGCCAGCCCAAGCAATGATGCAACAGGTACACCCCCAGGATTCCCTGTGGATGTGGGGCACAGCTGTTGGATGACATGCAACTCCAGAGTTTTGCCCCAGCATCCTCTACAACAGTGGCTCTCAAACTAGGGGTTGCGACCCAAAGGAGGGTCACATGGATGCTCCCGAGGGTCGTGGGAAGGTCTTTTTTATTATGGCTCTTATGTACAACCTGCCAGATATTATTAACTAACAGTATTTATATACCGCTTTGGCCTGTTGAATAGTGGCTCCTTCCCAAGATCAGGAGTCAAAGACCTAGGATGTATGGTCTTCGGGAGGGGGGGAGAAGGGGGGTGTTGGTGCAGTTTGAACTCTTGCAAAGCCAGAGCGATTGTGCAAACAAGGTGAGCTTTAAGGGCACCAGGGGAGGGGCCAGAACTTAGTGGGAGGAGCTGGGCTTTAGTCCCAAGCCCGAAGGATCTCCGGTAGCAGGGCTGGGAAGATCTCTCTCTGCGCGAGACTCTGAAGAGCTGCTGGGCAGGGTGGACCAAGGGGCTTTATAAGGCAGAGGTTGTTCCGGAAGGAACTTCTGTTGTGTGCATTGTGTTCAGGAGTGGCTGCTGGCCTGCTTGACTTTCCACTCTGCGCTGGCCACGAGTTCCTCCCGCGACTATTGTTCAAAGCTTTTGGCCTCAGCCTCACCTTGAGGCAAGGAGTCCTGCTTTTAGCCAAGTGCTGCGAGATACATTCTCAGATAGGACCCACTTCACGTTTGCCTCCCTCCCGCCTAGCTGACCACACCTGCATCGGCTTCCAACTCCCCCTTAGGTGAAAGGAGCGTGTGAGAATTCCTCCCTCCGAGGCACCCATTCAACAGGCCCCATGGCGTGTGCCCCGGCTGCTGCTCCCACTGGCCCCCCGGCTGCTTCCCTCCCTCACTCACCCACTTCTCCATGTGTTTGCTCATCTGTGGATGGAGAACAAAGTCTTTCCCGGCAGTGACCATTAAGGCTGGAACTTGGATCTGTGGGTTCAGAGAGGCAAGGACAGCTGTGACTCCTGTCCCGTTTGGGGAGGCACAGGATACAGGAAGCTCACACACAGCATTTCAAGCTTATGCAGGGAACCATCTCTTGTGACAGACATAAACACACAGAGAATACTGACCAGGCAGCAGCAGCAGCAGCAGCAGCAGCTGGGAAAGGAAAGAAGGAAGAGCACAGCGAATTCCCAGAGGGGAAGCTGTGGTAGCTGCAAGAAATTAAACCTCGTGGCAGCTCAAAGGCTGCAGCACAGTTAGGGTGGAATACGGGCCCCTCTGTGTCAGTTGCATGGTGTTACGGTCCTCAGTGGGCAGAAACAGACACATGTGGAGGGGGGGGGGAGGAAGTGTGTCCCAAAGACTACAAGGCAGAAGCGTAACATAGGTGGAGCCTGAGGCGCAGCTGCTCCGGGTGAAACCCTCAGGCCCCACCACCATTCGGCTCGGAACGTGAGGACAGCCATTTGCTGCCCCAGATCTCCTTGAGAGGAGGGCGGGAGGACAGCTCGCTTCCCAAACAGCCTCCCCACGCCCCCTTCCTGATAGGGAAGCCTCCCCTCCCCGATGTGGGCAGTCAAGGCTGGCGAAAGACCTCGGGGAGGAGCTGGTCGCCCAATTCCTTCTGTGTGCGCCTACACCCCGGTGACCAGAATGGGACCATTACAAGCGCTGCATCTGGGCTGCCCAGCTTCGCACGCTTTATGGCTGCCTCCCCGAGCTTCAAGGTGCGCCCATCCGCCGCTGCCGCCAGCCCCGTCCGCCCTCTTCTTCCCATCCCCCTAAAATGCTCCTGCAGCTCCTTCTCGCACAGCGGCCATGTGAAGCCGGCAGCCCAGACGCAGCGCTTGCCACAGGAGATCAGGGAAAGGCTGCCCGACTTTGCGTGGCCGCTGTGCGAGAAGAAGCCATCTCTGAAGGCCAAGGACGATGCCCACTCCATTCCCCTCCTGACCTTTCTGCCCTGGGCAGAGGCACTCCAGTCCCAAGTTGCTTGCATGTTTCGGTACCAGTTCAGCGGGCCTCTGGAACACACACACACACACACACAAGGAGACAGAAGCAGGTTGGTTAAAGGTCACTGGCTGTACTCAGGCCCAGGGCGGCAGTCCTTGGGTGTTGGATCACAACAGCAGCAGCCCCACAGGTCAAACGCAGCTGGCATTCTGCTTCCAACAGTGACCAAGCAGAGGCCTTTGACCGGTCGCAATGGCCACCCCGGTCTCTGCTCCTGCAACTGGTGTTCCCGCCACGCAGCCTCTGAAGACCAGCACCTCTCCTCCTCCCTGAATCTCTGCAATCCCTTCACAAAGAGCCATTCCAGCGAATGGCCATCCCCTCGCCTTATGGCCACAGATTCACACCATGTGTCATTGGTTTAGGGAGGGAGAGTCTGGCAGACCACGCCCTGAGCAGGCACAACACACCAGCCCCCCCCCCCGGACAGCAGACTGCTCCTCTGGACACCCACCCTGCAGAATAGCAACCGGCAGCCCTGGCCCTCTGTCCCCCCCCCCCCAGTTACCTGAACCCAGATTTCTGAAACTGCTGGATGTAGTACTGAAGCACCGGCTCTGGCAGCAGAGAACTCGAGGGCGGGTCTTCAGGAAGTCCCTGTAGCAACCCTCCTACGGCACAAGGAGGAAAACCGTGATGATTCGCAGAGGAGATCTACATCTCCAAGCTAGAAAATGTCTAAAAAGCAGGTAGGTGCCTTTGCGTGTCTTGTTACCAACGTTGCTCACCTCACACACACACACACACACACACACACACACACACACACACACACACACACACACACACACACACACACACACACACACACACACACACACACACACACACACACACACACACACACACACACACACCATTTGCAAGCCGTCAGTGCGGTGCTTTGCGCAAGCTGCACTCTCTCCCCGAATACTGTTAAAATCATGCTGTGTGTATCAACAAGAAACTACATCCCGAGACTCTCAAAATAGCTGAAAAAGTAGCACTTGGCACTGGAGTGCCCAGTGTCACCCAACACAGACAGCACTGGGAAGGACGACGATCCCGTCACGGGTATCACAGCAAAGATCGCAGTGCTCTGGGCAGGGAAACGAGGCGTTCTGCTGGCCTCCGCCGGCCTCTACGGCTCCTGCACAGCAGGGCTGCCGAAAAGAGAAGGGCCACTGCTCAGGGGCAGAAGACCTGCTCTGGATGCAAAGAGCGCCCCAGGCTCAAGCCGGCCATTTCAGGGTCGAAGCCCAGCAAGGAAAGGGACCCCCGCGGATGGCCACCGCCAGAAGAGACCACAACGCCGGGCTGGGGAGGGGGACCAATGGTACAGCTTCAGCAGCTTCCCTGCCAGCAACACACTTTTGTGCTGGCCTTCAGAGAGGGCCAAGGGTAGTAGACACACAGATTCCGTCTCCTGGAATCAATTCAAGAGATACAAGAGAAACTGAATCTGAATGAAGGAAGTTACAATGGTGGTTACGAAACCACTTTTAGTATGCCTGGTATCTTGCTTGCTAAGGGACAGTGAAGATCGTTTTCATGTCTCAAGAGCTAGCTGAAGACGCTTGCTGCTCAGTGATCTTTGAGGGCTAAGGGAGGTTTCTTGGTGTTCTCGGAGCAGGGAGCTAGAAACAGTTCCGGAACTGAAAGGCAGATAAAAGCCAGAGGACGGAGCTGGGTGTGGGGAGGAGGAAGAGGGTCCAAGGGAATGCTGCTTGCTTGCCAGTCAACCGATACCCCCCCATTTTGTATATTTTGCAAAGGACATCACCACCACACACACATATGAAGCTTCTTTTGTCTAGAGCAGGGGTTCTCCACCCCTTGGTGGCGTTGTACCACCGCCACCTGAATCTTCCAGAGTACCACTGGAAGTGACTGGCAACGACATCATCGCCAGTCACTTCCAGGTATCGGAGCTCAGGTGCAGAGGTTTTCGATGCCGTAGAGCTCGGAAAGCGCTGGTAAGAGGCTCGGGATGGGCGGGCTGTTTCAGCGCGTGAAACTCACACACTTCAACTCCACTCGCCAGCCGAGCCTTTTGCTGGTGCTTTCCAAGCTCTGCAGCATCGAAAACCTCTGCACCTGAGCTCTGACGGAGGGGTGTTTTGGAGGGGGGGTTGGGGTTCCAACCAACGGCACCCCAAAGTACCACCAGTGGTACACATATCACCTGTTGACAACCTTGCACTTGGGGGCTTCTTCACGAAAAACATGCAGTTATGAGTTATGCACCCACCACACAAGTCTTGAGCGATTTCACATCCAGAAACATCTCACCACTCCAGGAAGTGAGGAGCAGATACCAATGGATTACAGGCTGCTTCTTAGAAGCAGCTGGGAGGGGGGGGCGGGGGGGGGGGCCTGCGGACAAGCAACTGTGACAAGAGCTTTGTGGAAAAGAAGGGACCTGGCTGTGGATTTCAGAACCCCTGAGCAGCAAGAAATGTGTCTTCAGTTTTCTTCTCGGGAAGAGCCAAAACGGCCTGCTAAGACACAGAGAGTTAAGCTGCGGCTTTGGGAGATGCCAAGCAAATTCCTACTGTTGAGGATGCAGAGCGACTCCTCACATTGCAGGCTGATGGAAAGTGTTTCCAAGAAGTGGTCAGACTGACACATTTTCTATAATGCAAAGAAGTGAAGATGTTATGCCTGGTGCTCTGTGCTGTGCAGGGTGGGAGCAGAAAGAGCTGTGGGGAGGGAGGGGCGCCTTCCATGGGGGAGAAGCATTAGGAGGCCACTGCCAGGCCACACAATCCCCCTTCTGTGGCTGTATACGTAAAATGGTGTTTCACCTGTGTGTTTTCATAAATAGCTGATGCTGGTGTGGTCACCACACCATTTCGGACCATTTTGGAAACGGTTTACTGCTACTACCGTATTGTCCCGAGTATAAGACACACCTGATTATAAGACGCACCCTTAAAGTTTGGTGCTATTAAAATTTTTTAATTAAATCACTGGCATTAAATTGCAACAGCCTGATTATAAGACGCACCCCTAGTTTAAAAACTTAAATTAGGAGAAAAAAGTGAGTCTTATACTCAGACCAATACGGTATTTATTGACCGTTGAGCTACATCAAAACCATAACAGGACTTCCTAGGACGGAGGCTGCTTGCTAGAATCATTCAGACGCTGTGCTATAAGCAGCAACAGCATGCTGCCGCACATAGCGTTTTGTTTAAGGAAGGCCCACGCTTGCTTGGCGCAATCGATACCACCATAAAAAAGGTAATGGGTGCAGGATCCGCAGGGGCCCCCTGTACTCCATGTCACCACAACACCACCCTCAAAAGATTCCCAAAGAAAACAAAGGCATCTTGTTGCAGGGAGTTAGCGAAAGGCTAGGAGGAACTGGAAGGCTTAGGGCTAGGGATGTACAAAAGGGCACACAAGTTTTGCTCATCTCAGCCAGTCTTTTTGGCATCTGGTTCAGAACCACCGAGTCTGCCTCAGATTTCCTGGAGGAGGAATTCCACGGCAACTGTTGACCTTCCTCCACAGACAGTGCACTTCCTTACCTCGCTTCTGAGCATCGGCAACAAAAAGCGAAGGTTTCTCCATCCATTTGTCCTGTAGGGAAAAGAACCCTTGCAAGTGAATGTGTGGCAGCGGGAGGTCAAGCAGTAGGAGCCACAAAGAGAGCCGCCATGTCTTCAGGGTGCAGGGAAGCAAGCGCCCAGCTGCAAAAGACAGGCACAAGCTTCCTCCAGGCAAGCTTGGAAGCTGGTCCATTGTGATCGGACCCCCTAAGAAAGCATGAACTGCCACAACGGGCCGATCAATGGTCCATTTAGCTTTCTGGTGTGTTTTCAAATCATTTATTTATTTATTTAAAAAAATTATATCCCGCCTTATCCTATGCCGAGGCAAATGCCCAAGGTGGCTTACAACAAAAATTAAAAAACATAGTTTAAAATACAGAAATAAGTTTAAACAATACGTAACTAAATTTAAAAACAAGGGGGGGCAACAGTATGGAGCACAAAAGCAGCATGGCAGAGCATCTTGAGACACAGGAGGCAGACGACAACCCATCACCCAAACACTAAACAAAAACGTTTTGAGCCCTCGCCGAAAAGTCATGAGGGAGGGGGTGGTTCTCAGATCCCCTGGCAGGGAGTTCCACAGTTGTGGCGCCACAGCAGAGAAGGCTCGCCCACGTGTTGCCACTCCCCTAACTTGCGATAGAGGTGGTACACGCAGGAGAGCCCCCTCAGATGACCTAAGAGAGCGGGCCGGAATGTACGGGAGAAGGCGGTCCCTCAGATATCCTGGACCCAAACCGTGGAGGGCTTTAAAGGTCATTACCAGCACCTTGAATTGGGCTCGGAAACGAATGGGCAGCCAATGCAGTCGCTGAAGCAGTGGCTCAACAGAGTCAAACCGCCTAGCTCCAGTGACCATCCGGGCCGCCGCATTCTGCACTAACTGCAGCTTCCGAACCGTCTTCAAGGGCAGCCCCATGTAGAGTGCGTTACAGTAATCCAGTCTTGAAGTCACTAAGGCATGGACCACCGATCGTAATGACGACCACCGATGGTAATGATGGTAAAATCATCACCATCATTTTAAAGAAGAATAAGTGAACATCTGAGCCAAGTTAGCCCATACGTTGTACCAAAGAAAGTCAACTTCTGCCACCTGAATACATTATGCAAATTAAACCAATTGGCACAATTTATTCAACTGCTGTGGAAAATGCTTGAGCTTTGCCGTTAATGGTGACTGCAGCCATTTGATCAAAACTCTTATTTGTGCTTTCCAGCTCTCAAAGTATTTTCCATTAGCCTGCTTGTGCTTTTATTACCCACCCACCCCATTTCTTTAATTCTTTTGAACTTCTTTTGGACGGACAAACAAGTTAGTTTGACTCTCTGCCTGCCTAGTTCATGTTCACAGACAATTCACAGGCAGGAAGGGGGTGCATTGCACACTAGCTCTACTCTTCCCTTTCCCTGACACAGCAGTTGAATAATTGTGCCAAATGGTTTAATTTGCAGATACTGGCCACTTCCGGAAAACATGGTGGGTCGTGACCCACCACTTTGAGAACCCCTGCCCTAGAAGCTCCTGTGTAAGTCCGGCAGTGAAAAGCTGCTGAGGCATCATTTGCAGGCTTAGCTAAGCTGGAAAGCACAAACAAGAGTTTTTGTCAAATAGCCCCTTCCAAGCATTACAGATGGAGCTGGGTGCTGCTCAAGAACGATTCGCACAGACCCACCCTCAACCTGTCCTGGGGAAGCCGACAAACTGGCTGGAGTAAGGATAGCAGGCAAAACGAAGTACATTCCCCAAGGCAATTCCAGCCAGAAAATACAGTTCCTATTTGGGAGCTACTTGCGTTGCTCAAGGAAGCCCCAGTCCTTGCACTTGTGGGTGAGCAAACGGCTGCTGCTCTCCGAGTTGCCAGCAAATGGGTCACTCGGCGACTGGCAGAGAACCACCAAAACTTCCTGTGGGCGGAGCTTACAGAACGTGGCTCTGATGATGTCATCAGGTTACCTGACTGGCGGAGTGGAACTCGCCTGGCTCCTCCATCCCACCCCGTTGACCTAGATGGGCAGCTTTGGCTACCCAATCACCAAGCGCGGTGCCAGTCCTGGGAAGGTGGGGGGGGAAAAAAGAGACATTCCAGGCAGGAAAAGGAGTCCAATTCTCAAACCCATGTTCTCTTTCTCTCAATTAATGGAGTTTCACACAGACAAAGGCTACCGGAAGTGGCCGATATCCCCTTAAGGATAGGGTGGTGGTGGCCAGCAAGAACGTCTGTGGTGGAGCTCCAGGATTGTGCCCGCCCCGCCCCGACCACAAAACACTTTTTAAAGCATACCTGGTTGTCTTGCCAACTCCCCGAAGCATTTTTGGGTCATGTGTGATCCTGGAGCGCCGCCTCCAACATCGCCCACCCCCACAGTAAAAAGTAAACTTTTGTAAACTCCCTTTGTAGTAAACTCCCTTTGTAAACAGGGAGTAAACTCCCCTGTAGGATTTTGAGAAACGCTGTGCTAGGTGGTTAGAAGTGTTCAAAAATGCAGAAAAACAGGCCAAGAAACGGGGCATTCGCCACACTCTACTACTCCCAGGAAGGGGATGCAATTCCCACAAGTCCTACGGAGTCTCCCTCCCTCCCTCCAGCTGTGGAGCTTTAATCAGGCTTTGCCCTCCCCCATTTTGACACCCTTCCTCACAGCCTTAAGAGCTATTCGCTTGGTTCCTTTTTTTAGCCTGAAAGTGGAGGTTCTCAGGTAACCAAGCTCTGCAACCCATTTTTACTTCTGTGGCTTCTCTGAGCACATACCCAAAATGTGCAGCCCCAAATACTTGGGGGGCAACCCCTTAGTCCAGGTCATGCCACCCGGCCGCTCATGGGAACTGGCACAGTCTCCTCAAGTCTCATGGGAATCCAGTGTGCTGAACACCGTGCGTGCCACAACCCCAAATCCTCCAGTGAGCAGCCCCTCAACACAAGCCGTCTCCCATAGAATCAGGGGCGGAAAAGGTCATGTGGAGGCCTGCCCCCCCCTTAAGCAGTTGAGCCCCTTGCTTCCCTCGCCTTCCACAGCCAGACATGCAGGCAGCTGACCTCCTCCCTGGTGGAGCGGATCATGATCTTCAAGGTCCGGCTCAGGTTCTTTTCCAGTTCAGCCTCTGCAACTCCCTGGAGTGGGGGGTGGGGTGAGAAAAAACAGAAACAGCTGATCAGGAAGCTGCTGCTCTTTGTTGGGCTGGGACGAAGGCCGAGGAGAGAGGTGTTCCAGACCCATCGCCGTAGGATCCCTCTGTACGTGGATGGCCATTCCCACAGGGGTCCCGGGCCGACTGCTGCTTAAGCCCTCCATATTCCTCAGTTCGGACAGTCAAAGTCTCCTTATTTATATATAGCACCACCAATGTGCACATCATTTTGCAAAGCGTGAAAGAATTTTGCCCCATCCGAGACTGAACATCCATTCACTCTCGACTTCCCTCGGTTGTCAAGGCTCCAATATCGGTCTGCAGTCCATCTTTGCTTGTTGCAAGCCTTAATTGGGAGCCAAGCTTCAAATGTGTATTCAAAGTTTAGTTGAATGAATCACATCAATCAAAGCATTAACACTTGGCTAAAACACTGAATGAAAGAAACTGCGTTTTTGTTCCGACAGGCCCAGATTCTGCGCCATCCCCTTGCTCCCCTCCCGCAAGTCAGGGCAGGCTGGGGCGACAACGGTTTGAACAGCAAGAGACTCGGTGGCCCCGCCTCGCCTTGCTTGAGCTTTGTACAGCTGCCACCAGAGATAAAAGGGCATTTTGGTCTCCCTGCAATTAAATTGCTCCGATGATTCCGTTTTGTTTAAGCGGCTACGGAGAAAAGGAAACAAAAGATGAAAAATGTGCGTTTCCGGAGAGACAACTGTCTCCATAAAGCAAGCCAGAAGTCACGCGCACTCAGCTCTGGCAGCCCTCGTTCGTCACAAGGAGCAGCGCTTTCCAGCGGCGCCCTCACATCGGAGCACTTTCCGTGTTCGGTGCTGGAGAGACCCACAAGTTCGTCCCAACTTTTCACTGCAGCTTTGAAAAATAGTGTGAAAACTTGCCTAAGATGAAAAGTACACACCCCAATGCAAAAGATGCTTCTTGTCCTCCCAGGCGGAATTCTTTGTTTCTTAGCTTAATACCGTTTCTTTGAAAATTTCAGTAATGGGTTTCGGCTTCAAACTGAGAGGGGGGAATATTTGACACATGCTCTGCACCGAGGAGATCGCCATAGGACACACGCTAGCGAAGGATCCCCTGCTCTCGTACAAAAGTGCTGCCCGCTTCTGAAGCTCCTCTGCCTCCTCTGGTCAGGGAGGTAAATGTTACCGAACCGTTGGGGAACAGTGACCATGCTGCGATCTGTTTCGCCATGCATGTCGGAGGGAGAGTGCCGAGCAAATCTGACACGAAAACCCTTGACTTCCGAAGGGCAGACTTCCCCAAAATGAGAAGACTAGTTAAGAAAAAGCTGAAAGGGAAGGTAAAAGGAGTCCAATCGCTCCAGAGTGCATGGAGGCTGTTTAAAACAACAGTCGTAGAGGCCCAGCGGGAGTGTATCCCACAAAGGAGGAAGGGCTCGACCAAGTCCAGGAGGATGCCGGCATGGCTAACAAGCACAGTTAAGGAGGCTATAAAAGGCAAGGAAGCTTCCTTCCGTAAATGGAAGTCTTGCCCTAATGAGGAAAATAAACAGGAGCACAAACTGTGGCAAAAGAAATGTAAAAAGATGATACGGGAGGCCAAGAAAGACTTTGAGGAACGTATGGCAGGCAACATAAAAGGGAATAATAAAAGCTTCTTCAAATATGTTAGAAGCAGGAAACCTGCCAGGGAAACGGTGGGTCCGCTGGATGGTGAGGGAGAGAAAGGGGTGATAAAAGGGGACTTGGAGACTGCAGAGAAATTAAATGAGTTCTTTGCATCTGTCTTCACGGCAGAAGACCTCGGGCAAATACCGCTGCCGGAACGGTCTCCCCTGACTAAAGAATTAAGTCAAATAGAGGTTAAAAGAGAAGACGTCTCAGACTTAATTGACAAAATAAAGATCAATAAATCACCAGGCCCGGATGGCATCCACCCAAGAGTTCTGAAGGAACTCAAGAATGAAGTTGCTGACCTCTTGACCAAAATATGCAACTTGTCCCTTAAAACGGCCACTGTGCCAGAGGATTGGAGGATAGCTAATGTCACGCCAATCTTTAAAAAAGGAAGGAGGGGGGACCCGGGGAACTACAGGCCGGTCAGCCTAACATCTGTTCCAGGGAAGATGGTGGAAAGTCTCATTAAGGATAAAATCTTAAAATACATAGAAGAACAAGCTCTGCTGAGGGAGAGTCAGCATGGCTTCTGCAAGGGGAAGTCTTGCCTCACAAACCTGTTAGAATTTTTTGAAAAGGTCAACAGGCATGTGGATGCGAGCGAACCCGTGGATATTATATATCTGGATTTTCAGAAGGCGTTTGACACGGTCCCTCATGAAAGGCTCCTGAGAAAACTCCACAGTCAGGGAATAAGAGGGCAGGTCCTCTTGTGGATTAGGAACTGGTTGAAGACCAGGAAACAGCGAGTGGGAGTCAATGGGCAATTTTCACAATGGCGAGAGGTGAAAAGCGGTGTGCCCCAAGGATCGGTCTTGGGACCGGTGCTTTTCAACTTATTCATAAATGACCTGGACTTGGGGATAGGCAGTGAGGTGGCCAAGTTTGCGGATGACACTAAACTTTTCCGGGTGGTAAAGACCAGCAGGGATTGTGAAGAGCTCCAGAAGGATCTCTCCAAACTGGGAGAATGGGCAGCAAAATGGCAGATGCGCTTCAATGTAAGTAAGTGCAAAGTGATGCACATTGGGGCAAGAAACCAAAATTTCACATATACGCTAATGGGTTCTGAGTTGTCTGTGACGGATCAAGAGAGAGATCTTGGGGTCCTGGTGGACAGGTCGATGAAAGTGTCGACCCAGTGTGCGGCGGCTGTGAAGAAGGCCAATTCCATGCTCGGGATCATTAAAAAGGGGATTGAGAATAAAACGGCCAATATCATTATGCCTTTGTACAAATCGATGGTAAGGCCACATCTGGAGTATTGTGTCCAGTTCTGGTCACCATACCTCAAAAAGGATATAGCTGAATTGGAAAAGGTGCAGAAAAGAGCGACCAGAATGATTAGTGGGCTGGAGCACCTCCCTTACGAGGAAAGGCTACAGCGTCTGGGGCTTTTCAGCCTAGAAAAAAGGCGCCTGAGGGGGGACATGATTGAGACTTATAAAATTATGCATGGGATGGAGAGAGTGGATAGAGGGAAATTCTTCTCCCTCTCGCACAACACCAGAACCAGGGGACACGCACTAAAATTGAGTGGAGGGAGAGTTAGAACAGACAAAAGAAAATATTTCTTTACCCAGCGTGTGATTCATCTGTGGAACTCCTTGCCACAGGATGTGGTGATGGCACCTGGCCTAGATGCCTTTAAAAGGGGTTTGGACAAATTCATGGAGGAAAAGACCATCACAGGTTACAAGCCATAAGCAACCTCCTGGTTTTAGAAGTGGGTTTTCTCTGTGCCAGGTGCAAGGGAGTGGCGACTGGACACAGGTATCTTGTTGTCTCGTGTGCTCCCTGAGGCATCTGGTGGGGCCACTGTGTGACACAGGAAGCTGGACTAGATGGGCTTTTGGCCTGATCCAGCAGGGCTCTTCTTATGTTCTTATGTTCTTATGTTCTTATGAAGCGCAGCTGGTGGGCAGACATGGCAGCAGGCAGGGCCACCTGGGTCAAGGGGCTGCTCTACCCCCATATACTAGACTGCACCGGACTACTAATGCAGCTGAAACGTCTTCTTAGGCTGCCGTTTTGAGATGGTTTAATTGTTTGACTGAGAAACGATTCATCCCTCGGGGGGAATTGTGCCAGAAAGTGCCAGGCTTTGAAATACAGTGGCTGTACTCTGCGATATAAAAGAGTCGCTGCAACACACGGCCTTCCAAAGACGCTGCCGCCTGTGAGCCCACAAAGCTGCCTTCACACAGCCAGACCTGTGCGGGGTCCAGCAAGATCCGGACTGTGAGGCAACAGCTCCTCGGGGCTTCAGGCGGAAGCCTCTCTCAGCCCGACTGGCAGATCCTACCACTCTTCTGCGTGCAAAGCTTGTGCTCTGCCCCCGAGGGCAGCCCGTCCCCTGATGCCTCCACCATTTGAGTGGCGTCTAAGTCTGCAAGGCACAGCTGGGCCCTTTCTCAGTAGCAGGCCAGGTGCTGCCGCCGCCGCCGCCATCGCAGGGTGGAGTGAGGATCAGGTGATCTGGCGATCCTCGAAGTGCTGTGCACACTCTGCCAACCGAGCGTGCCGTCTTTCAAAGAGACTGGATCCCTGGCCCAGAGGAAGAAGGGCTGCTGGCTTAGGGGTCAAGCACATCTTTGCATGCAGAAGGTCCCAGGCCCAATCTCCAGGTAGGGCAGAAAAGAAACCCTACCTGGAGAGCCGCTGCGGGTCTCTATATACCTATATCTCCATCCAATGCATCATCCTTATCCATCAACCTCGTTACCAAGATGGAATTAAGCAGAGCTTAACATGACTTGCTTTTAACCACTGGCTAACAATATGTTTTTAAAAACACCCCATTCATGACATTGGAGATAACCAATACATCAAAATCAGATGGCGCCAAGAGCTGATTTTATACCTCCTCATCTTTTATACCTCCTCATCACTCTTAGGCTGACAGAGCCAGTCGGCTGTAATTTCCAACTGCCTGAATGCAGCCTGACCATCAGGCCATTTGCTCTCCGTTCTCTGCTCACAGTGAATAATGGGGCCCTGACTTGCAAAACGAAATTGGATTACTGCTGTACCCTAGTGCAGCAGCAGCAGCAGCAGCAGCAGTGATTCAGCGCTTGGCCTCAGCATTATTTCTTCCTAACCCAGCAGCAGAAAGCTGAACTGCTGAGGTGGAATTCTTGGCAATACGTAGGTTGGGGGGACACTGGAGAGGAACTAAAAATCCTTCCTGGCCAAGGCAGAGCTACCAATTCATCTTTTTTACCATGTCAACATCCAGCCTCGTCTCCCCCCATGCCTGTCACATGGGTAAAAGGTACCTACAGAGGTGCACCCAAAGATGGTCTTGCAATAGGGTGCAGTTCTCAGGTGGCACCCCATCCCACCACCTTGCCACCCCTAAGAGTGGGCTTGGCCAACTTCTGAATCCTTGGGGAGCCACTGCGCCAGTAGCATGGAAACCAGAAGCACGCTGCTGGGAGTTTGGCCAACAGGATCACTGTGAACAGTGCTCAGAGCACTGACCAAAGGAAGTTGCTGTTTCTTAATGCCTGTGATCTACCGAGGGATCCACTCACAGGCAGGAGTGGGGTCTTGGCTGAGACAAAGGATTCTCTGGATATGTGTGGTTTGAATAGACAGAGGGAGGCAGACAGCCCAACCCTAACCAACTTTCCAGCACCGATGCAACAAACGGTCCCTTACCACGAGGAGGCCTCTGTGATTGCCCCCCCCCACCGCAGGATGCAGCATGCACCCTGTTTGCATGGTTGCATTGGCGCAGGAGAGTTATTTACTTATTTATCTATATACCGTCTTTCTTCTCCTCAGATTGCTCTTCAGATGTTACACAAGATGGTTTATATAGGCAGGCTGTCTAGACCTGATAATGCAAATACATATACATTTTTATACGTATTTGCAAATTAACCAAGTATTTTTAAACGTCATCAATGCTCTCCTGACAGAAGAAACATTAAACCTGGTAGCTCTGCCCCAGAATTAATGTTGTCACACAATTGTAAGGCTCTATGAAGTTGCTGTCACACAACAGGAAAGGACTACGCAGCAGCCATGGAACTCACAGGCCAATGTGGTAGGGAGGGTGGGCTGAGCACCAGGACAATGTGAGACACTTTGAGTGACACAATCTTCACTCATTGCTGACTGCTATTGGCCAGAGCATTTCATTTTTATATATAGAGAGAAAGTCCTGAAGGGTGGAATCCTTCATATCTTTTGGGTACAATTTTCATGCAAAGAGCAACAACAACAAAAAACTTGAAGAAAGGGAGTTTTACCAGTGTTAAAATTCGGCAGGGCCTCAGTGGCCACGGCCCAGACCTTGGGCCGATAGTTGCCCACCTCTAGTGAAGGCGGGTCTTAAACATAATTTGCTTCAGTGCCTCCTCTAGAAGAAGTGGCTATGTTTTTTCCTAAGACTCTTGATGGTGACGACGACTCTTCTAAAGGGGTCACTCACACACACACACACACACACACACACACACACACACACATCAAGGAGGGAATAGGAAATGCACATTCTCATAGTACATGGCTGCTACAAGGGCCTTGGAAAAGCAATACTGTTGAGCATCAACGGGGCGATTTCAATAATTCATCCCTTTAATCAAAACTGCAAGCGTGGCAGGAGAACGACAAGGAAATGCACTTTGAATGCCTGAAACCTCTTCCAGTTAGACTTGGCTTCTTCCTCTCCATGTGGCGGAGAAAGAGGAAGAAAAAAAAAAAGAAAGGCTGCTGCTGCATGGTGCCAAAGAGATAAAACCTCAGGACCTGAGGAGCTCTCTTCTTCTTCTTCTCCCAGTGCCTCAAGCAGAGGCAGAGCTGGTCAGGCTGCACTGGAATATGCAGAAGTTACAGCTCCCCACAAAAGTGGAAAAATAGGCCTTGCTCGGCAAGCAAACACTCTGGCAGGCAGCTCTACAAGGCTGGATTCAGGGGCAAAAGCAAAGTTCTCTCTCCCTGCCACAGTTCAGGGTAGAGTGTGTGTTTTGCCCTCTTGAATTCATCTCCAGCTGTGCTGGGACCAGGACGACCATATTTTCCTTTACTGCTCTTGTCTAACTTAAAGAGGACCTGAGGTTCCAATTAGTGCTAGAAGGAGTTTTTAGGTTTTTCAGAAGGGGGGGGGTCCCCCTTCATTTGGCCTAGCACGCCTCTATGTTATCCAAGACCCTGGCCACATGGCACAGTTCCACCATCAGTCTGCAAGGCCTTCCTCTGTTCCACCACAAGGTGGAAACCATCTACAACAAGCAGGCCAGGGAGGCTTGCTGCTGTGCCTTTGCTCTCCTCCTGAACAACATCCAAATCACAAAGTCCTGACCATCTCCAAGGACACAGAATGTAGTTAAAGCTCAGACCACCTGTACACAAGTGGGGGAAAGACAGCAGGCAGCCCAGCTTTTTGGCACACCAAATGCCTGGACAAACCAGGAGCTTCATGGAAAGAGGCTCGGATAGCGCCTCAGCCCAGCCACAAGGCCTTGACTCAGGCTGGGGGAGGCAACAAGTTGGCACCTGGCTACCCCATCCTCTTCGCAACAGGGAGGCTTACCTGCTCCTGCTGGGGGTGGAGTGCCTCGCTCCCAGGATCCTCCTGGCTGAGCCACTTACAAAACATGGTGGTGGAGTGGGAGCAGGAGGACAGGCAAGAGGAGATGTGCACCGGTGGGGTTGGGAAAGGGCGCATGTGCGCAGGTGGGGGTAGGGTGGTGGACGTGTGTGTGCGTGGGGGGGGTGTCAGGTGGCAGATCAGCTTGGATCACCCCTGCTAAAGAGGTACCAAAGGCTCTCGTGTGTTCAGACCCCAGAGCCCTCTCCAGCACAAACGAAAAAGGAGGACATCAGCCCAAACCCCGACTCCAGGCCTAGCTTCTGGCACAGTACCAGCAGTTTACACACTCACCGGTTCCTGGAAGTAGAGCTGATAATCAAAGACAGGAATGGATTTTATCTTCTCCATGACATCCACGCCGGGCTCTGAAGGCTTGTAGGGCGTATTCAGGCTGGCCACTGCCCTAAAACACAGCACAGCATGCGTTGGGGGGACGGGACTTCAACACAAACCCATCAATCACAGAGGGCAGTCCGACTAGACAAAAGCAGGCTAGTTCAGGGGTTCTCAACCTTTGGAGGCCCGGGTACCCCCTTATCACAGTCCAATTTTCTAAAGTACCCCCTGCTAATTGGATTAATTAATTAGGTAATTAATCGTTAAGTAAAAGAGTACTAAAACAATTTTAAATGTGAAAAAATGTCTTATGTATCGTGCGTGTGCGTGTGCGTGTGCGTGTGCGTGTGCGTGTGAGAGAGAGAGAGAGAGAGACTGTCTGTCTGACATGCCAGGATCTCTTTTTTTTCCTCCAAGTCACACTTCCCAAAATCAGCTCCTCCCTCCCCCACCCCACCAAAATACATTTTCCAAAATACAAAAATAAGCCCAAAATCAGAGAGACAGAAGGGCTCCGAAAATTACAATTTAAAATCCACGTTAATTAACACTTAATTAGCTACTGATGGGGCAGATAAGGGGCAGGGCTTGGCGTACCCCCAGCAAGAGGTCAGCGTACCCCTAGGGGTACCCGTACCACAGGTTGAGAACCCCTGGGCTAGATGAATGAATGGTGAATGAAATGTGCGCAGGTAAGGCAGCTTCATACATTCATGATGCGTGTTCAGAGACAGAGAAAAGGACAGGCAGATACAGCACATGACAAGTGGAGCTCAGATCTCAACAGGCTGGGCTCTTGATTGAGCCATAGGAGGCAGCCAAAACAGGACACCAGGAGAGCCAGACTGTGGTACCCTACCAGGTTTCATCTCGGCCACTCACGTGGGCTTCCTTTGGCCCAGAGCGCACAAACAAAGGCAGGCACCACCACTGCCCAGCTGTTCCACCACTGGCCCCGAGGGCCCAGGTTGCAGCCGGCACCCAGAGCGCTTCGTATCCGTTTCAGCGCATGCATCACCTGCACCCACTGCTGGAATAAGGAACCTCATCCCTGTCATTCACGCTTGGCGGGCTTCCAGAACAGGAGGACTGTCATGTGCTCTATGTGGAGCTGCTCTTGAAGACAGATGAAAACATTCAGCCACGACAGAAAACATCAATCCACCGGCTGACTGGTGTGCGCACAGATTCATGTGCAGCACCAATTCTGAGACAACTGCACTGCCTTGCCCATTTGTCTCCGGGCCCAATCCAAGGTGCTGTGAAAGACCGTAATGGCTGGGATCCCAGGCACCTCACAGAACGTCCTCCGTGCAGACTCTGCCAGTAGCGGAGACCTTTGGAGGAAGCCCTGCACGTGATTCCACCTCAAGGGAAGCCCAGGTGAGCTGCCTTCCACCCAGAGCAGGGCCTTTCCCAGGGCACTCGCCATGCAGCTCTGCAACTCCCTGCCCAGGGAGATTTGTGGCTCCTCCTGCTGCCTGCGCTCCTTCCTGAGGCAGCTGAAAGCTTTATAAAGCCTTCGGAAGCCACGGATGACAAACAGCCTCTTTCTGAACATGCTCTGCTTTCAGTTTGTGCTGCACTTTGTTTTAGCTGCTGCAACAAAGTCTGGGTTCAAAACTGCAATTCAACCTGGTCTTGTCAACAAGTATCCCCACAAGTTAATCTTTCTCAGAGCACTCTTTCTCCATTCAGAGACCACAACAACTATGGTTCAGAATAAAGAGAATTTTAGTACACAATAAAACTCCACAAGTCTCAGAGAGCTTTTACACTCAGACAGGGTGAGTTTAGAACAGAAAGAGTTTTTTACCCATAGCTTAAAACATACCCAATTCTAACCTGAACTCCTCTAATACCAGCTTCTTCTCCCAGAGAGAGGAAAATAACCCCAGCAGGCAAGAAGCACCCAACTGCCTCCCAGGTATCAGTTCTTATAGTAATTAAAGAGGGAAAAAGACAAAGAACAAAAGAGGTCATCTGAGGCCAATACACTCAGTGTCTCCAGCAATATTTCCGATCCTAATTAGCCCCAGTTTTTCCCGTGCTTTTCCAGACTATTTTTTTATCTTCAATCCTTTGGATTTTTTATCTTCAATCCTTTGGATTCAATCCTTTGGATCTTCTGTCCCAGAAGAATTTCCGAACTTTCCAGGAACGTAACGTTGGTCTATCACCACTCTTGCTTCTAGATTGTAAAAGTATTTTGCTGTCGGCAATCACCACTTATCTGGCGTCTGCTCGTATTGACTAGATAATGTTTTAATCGGTTTTTGGCTTTTTAACGGACAATACATGTCATCATTACCCGTAAATTGTAGATATTGTGTGAATCTGCCTATGTTCCTTTAAGATTACTGTTTTTAGCTCTTCCTAGCATCTCCTTTTAAAGTTCTGTTTTGTCAGTTGGTCCTCAGTACCATCCTTACAGCCAAGCTGTCACCACCTGGAAGATGTCTTAAGATTAAGACGAAACTTTGGTCTATTACCACTCTGCACAGTGAGACACATATACGGGTTTTGATGCCATGTAAATCATGTAATTACATGGCATCAAAACCCGTATATGTGTCTCACTGTGCAGTAATTTCGGGCCATGAAAGTTACAGAAAAAGATTATTACCACTCTGTTAATCGGTCTATTATTGTTTTAATCCGTTTTTTTGGCATGTAAACGAACAATACATGGCATCATTACCCGTAAATTGGAGATCTTGTGTAATTCTTATAGTTCTTTCCCACTACACAGCTGTACCATATCCCAATCAAAGGGACCATTCCCTTCAAGGAGAAAGGAGCTAGCTGTTCTTTCCAAAAACCATGCCCTCATCCAATTCTAGATGGAGCTCTCCCAACCTTGTTCTTGAAATACCCTAGGAGCAGTAGCCAGGTTAAGTCATATCTCCCCCCCACCCCAAAAAAAACAGATCCCTTAACGTGACAGCTGCTAATGCTCTTTTATTGGTTTATTATTTATTGTTTTCTGTCGCTGCTGTTTTATCGAACAAAGTCTAGATGTTATTTTATATTTGTAAACTGTTATGGGTATAAAACAGTGGTTGCCAAACTGGGAGCCACAGAATGCCACAGAATCCTCTTGGAAAAGTGCAATGCCAATTGGCAGGCATCAACATGATGTAATGGGAGCCACGGCCAATGGTCAAGGGAGCCACAGGTAGAAAAAGTTTGGGAAACACAGATCTAAAAGAACAATTAAATGAGTATTCGATCCAAGGTTGCCAGGAACTCAAACGTGCACATCCTACAAAGAAGCCATGCGTTAATCCCAAAAAGTAACCAGCTTACCTGACCCGCTCTGGGTAGAAAACAGCCATGTTCCATACGGTGGCTCCACCCCAATCATGGCCAATGAAGACAGCTTGAGAGATGCCCTGGAGGAAGAAACACATCACAGAATTTGGCTTTTTACCATGTTATAAGCAGCCTAGAGTCCCTCAGGGAGAACGGTGGGTTATCATTTTTTTCCTGCAAATAATTGGCCTTGTGGTCCAAGCCCTGCTCTCCACCCACCAGCCTGGGAGTTATTGAGACAAGTCTAGAGAAGCCTTGTGTGCTATGGCAGGCAGCCTCTTTCTGGGCTCTCTCTCTCTCTCTCTCTCTCTCTCTCTCTCTAGCTTTTCCAAGCCTGCTACCCAAGAGGCGGCAGGACACACGGAACAGAATCCCTTCTCTACCTGAGCGGACAGGTGGATTGATAGGGAGGAAGGTGGCCCTTCAGACACCTTGGCCCTATAGTCCCTTTCTACCTGGAAAGAAGTAGAAACAACATGAATCGTGCCCCGAAAGACACTGGTAGCTGATGCAGCTGAAACAGCAACGGAGAGACGTTTCTTGCCAGACAAGACTCGGGTGGCTGCATTTTGCACCCGCTGAAGATCCCAAAGGTCCTTCAAGGTCAGCATCATGCACAGCAAAGTCAGAGGTGACCAAGCCGGGATGACCGTAACCAGGTCAACAGCCTCTTATTCACCCTTTCCCCCAATTAACTGAAATGTCACAAGCATCCCATGATAATACTGGCTACCAGCCTTGGACTGAGCTCCGACAGGTTGACCTTGGGCTTGAATTGGGGTGGGGAGGGAGGGAGGCAGCACAGACGTGGGTCAATAACTTGTCTGTATATGAACACCTGTGACTGTGGGGGCAAACGTGGAGGTCCATGACAGAAGTGCTGCCCCAGCAGCAGCAGCAGGCTCCCCCCTGCACAGAGTGTCCCAGCAGCAGATGGGTCAGGGGGGCTCCCACGTATGGAGGGCGCTGTGGGTCTGGCAGTGAAGGATCAGCTGCCTCGGCTCTGGATCCCCTAGAAAGGTCCCCCCATGTGTGGCAACGGCCAGTTCAATTGTGTCCCCCCTGCACACCAGAAGAACACAAGACCTCCCCCCCCAAAAAAACAAACAAACAACAACAACAACAACAACAACGTAGGCTAAATGGCCCTTAGATTTTTTTTAAAAAAATTCAATCCTCCCCCTCCTTTTTTGAGAGATTAAAAGTAAAATGTACAGTGTGCTGACTCTGCCCTCCCTTGCCCCCCTCACCCCATCTCAAGCACAACCCGTCATGTCTCGCCCTCCCCACCCCCTCCTTTCGATAGCACAGCAAAAGCATAGATCCCCCCCCTTTTTACATTAAAAATATATAGTCAAACACACACAAAAGTGGGTTTTATTTCTATTGTTATTAGCTAAGCTGCTAGGTTACTTTCATTACAAAAAACTAAGTTGCTGGGTCTCTTTCATTACGAAACATTTTATGGGCTGAGCGACCGCTGAAGACTGAAGTCCACCACCAAGTCTGGCAATTCTGTCAGGTGTCCATTTTGCAACATGGCAGTGCTGACCCCAATTCTAAGCGCAATTCCTTAGAAAAATGGAACTCTCCCCTTGGTTGAGACTACAAAGCCGGAGATCTTTGCACCCTGGCACAGAGTCACTCTAGCTCCAAAGAAACACCCGGCCAATTTATTTTGAAGAGAGAGAAAAACGAAACATGACGCATTCCAATTCCAAGCGGCCAGGCCCTTGCTCAACTTAAAAGCTCCGTTACTGCTTTTAAGTGCCAGCTGTTTGCGCAAGATATGGCTCCCATTACAGAGCTCCCTCTACCAATCCCCGTCCTTGCCTTTTCCAAGAGGCCAGAGCAACAAGAGCAGGAGTCTATCCGCAACACTCTTGGCCAACTCTAGGTGGGGTTTTCTTCATGCTCCAAATACAGCTCGGCTCTTGGGAAAAGCTGGGGTCCTTCGAGTGGCACGTGGCCAGCTTTAATAAGGACGAGAGGCAAGCCTAAACAGATGCCTAGGGCAGCACTCCGGAAGGCGCAAGACACCCTGGAAGAGGCTCACTTTCCCCAGTTTCAATCTGAGGCCACAGACCAAACAATGCTTTTAAAAATGTGTGCGTATTTATATTTTTGTACAAACACACAGGCCCTGCCTGAGCTGTGCAACATTTTTATAAATGACCTGGATGATGGGGTAGAGGGGATGCTTATCCAATGTGCAGATGACACAAAGCTGTGTGTGGATACCCATCACCCTGGAAGACCAAAGGAGGATTGGACGTTACCTTGACAGGCCCCACCAGTGGGCCCATTTCAACAGAGATTTACATATAAGTGGGTCATGAAGGCGACACCCCTGCGCTTTGCCTCTCGGGTACTGGTCAGCCGAGGGGCACTGCCACACATGCATGATCTGGATGTGGCCCTTGCACAAAGGGAAGGGATCCGTGCACTGAACGTGGGGAGCCGAGAGAGCGAGTGGCCAGCCCAAGGCCACTGAAGGAGTTCAGACTGGAGGCGAGACTCCCACGAGGGGAGCCCCAACCTGAAGCCACTGCACTTCGCCCACACTCAAAGCCATCCTGACTAACAGCCACAGAGGGACCCGTCCTCCAGGGATTCCATACACTAACAATGCACTGAGTGAGGCCATGCTGCCTGTTCCAAATCCACGGCCCAGCAAAGTCACTGAAAGACGCCGAGTGCTAGCAGCACAAAAGGGAGAACGTTCTTTGCTTTCTCCAGCTCATGCATACTGTTAGAAGCCTCTGTCCTGCCCATCCACCTGTTCCTGCCCCCCTTCCTTTTTTCTGAACTAAAAATCCCCAAACACCTTCCTCCTAAGGAAGGTCCTTGAACTGCTGCTCATTTTGGCCACCTTTTCTGCACTTTCCCCAACTCCATGACATCCTTTTTCGAGATGGGGCAACCAGAACCGTTCACAGTATTCCAACTGCTGCGGCCTCACCATGGATCTGTGGAGCTACTGGGCCACTGGGGGGAGGGAGGGATACATTGCTGCAGAAGGAACTCTCGACCCTGGAGTGTGCCGTGGCTCTCTAAGCACAGGAAAGCCTTCTAAAGTGCATCTTACAGGAGAAAAAGGTGACCCACCACCCAGAGGGCAAGCTCTACGGTGCTGCCAGCTCCCATCACCCTCCAGCTGAGAATGTCTAGGACTCCCAAACTCTCCCTGTGTGCCAGAACCCCGTTTATGCTGCAACAGCAGCCGCCATCTCAGCTAGGTCTGGCGTAGCAAATTTTCTGTGATTGAACAGGCTTCTCTGCTTCGCAGTTTGCCTGAACTGCATGCCGGCAAATGAGATGGTTCTGGCTTCTGCTGTAGCAGCAATAAAAAAAGATCAAAGGCTTGTCGGGGAAGCAGCGGACGGAAAGCAAGCCAGTTTGGAAGACTGATGGCCTGAGAATGGGCGTGCGTGCGAGTGAGTAGTTTGGAGTTCTTTACCCCAAAAGTTTAGCAGGCACACTTTCTATTGCTGGATGCAACAGGGTGAGTGTCCCTTGACAACTAGGACCATCTCCAGCCTAAAGACACTGGGAGATACCGAGAGCCCGAGAATGGGCGTGCGTGCGAGTGAGTAGTTTGGAGTTCTTTACCCCAAAAGTTTAGCAGGCACACTTTCTATTGCTGGATGCAACAGGGTGAGTGTCCCTTGACAACTAGGACCATCTCCAGCCTAAAGACACTGGGAGATACCGAGAGCCCAACAATCCAGCACAAAGCTCAATGTATGCAGCTCAAAGACCAGCTCAGAGACCAGGGCAGTGCAGTGCTACATAGCTGCCCTGATGCGAAACTGGTGGCCCACTGGCACTCTGCTCATGTGCTCTGCCTCTCAAATGTTCTTAGGATGCCGAGGCATTTTTCCTTTAAAAAGCCCCTTTGGTTGGTATGTTGCCCTCTGTAGGTTACTCCTGCCAACTGATAGCAAGCCTCATTCATCCAGCCAGCAAGAATTTCAAGGGAGGAGACTCCACCCCACGACTCTCGACTGAAAGATGGGATCTCTCCTTGCCGCCAAGTGGCACATGGAGCGAGTTAAATCCACCCCAGAATACAAAGTCGAGAGGGGCTGCAAAGATTTACTCTACCGCCTCCGTTCAGGGAGAGAGAGTAGAGATAAATCCACCCAATGAAAAATAAAAGAACAGCACAAGAGAGCGTCCAAAAGAAGGCAATAAACACACCACACAACTGGACACTTAAATGCAGCCCAAACTGGCCTCCTCCAATGTTGAAATACAGCCCTTTTCTGGGCAGATGCCCAAAAGCATTGACGCCTTGGCAGGCATACACCAGCTGACGAGGGACTGGAGATGAACCGTGGCTCCGAAATATGGTGCAAGCAGGTTAATCCAAGCCTGCAAGTGAGACGGGAGGAGCAGACAAGAGCTGCAACGTGCGGAGAAAACCAGCAGCCACCAAGCACTGGGAAATGATGCCCAACGATAAGCAGCGGAGCCAACTCCTCCCTGGAAACCAAGTTCCCAAGTCTTGGGCTACTACAAAAGCCAACACTTGGTGAAAAGAATGGTTGTCGCTCAGTGCGCAGCACCAGTAAAGAAGCAGAGCCAGCCAGAGAGATGATTGGGAAAGAGACTGAAAATAAGACGGCCAGTATCCAAAATGACCAGGGGGTAGAAAAACCATCCCTACGAGGAAAGGCCTGATCCAGCAGGGCTCTTCTTATGTTCTTATGTACTGCCTGTCATTTAGTTCCTCCAAGATCTTGCAAGGTGAGAACGGGGTAGAAATGCCTGAACTAAAACAGAAGTTCAACAACTTTGAGAAAAAAGCTGAAAGTCTATGCATGATGCATTGTTCTTCTCGATTACCCCTCCTCCTCCTCTCCCAGAATCAGGGTCATGTTTCTTAACCTCCTTCCATAGTGACTGCTGGGTAGCAGATGGTGAAAGGGGAATTTAATCAGCAAGCAAATTAAACATAAAGGATAAACACTCCTCCCTGTGAACAGGTTTCCCAATTCTCCTCAGAGTGCTTACATGTTCAAAGCTTTGCCCCCAAAAGTTAATTAAATTTAGAGGTGGCTCCTGCCAGGCTGCCAGGGCACAAAGAAAAGTGGGTGGGAGGAAAAAGACAGGGCAAGATAAAGGGGAAATTAATCCTCATCCACCAGAGGGCGCTGTACAATGAAGTGGAAAAAAAAAAAAGAGAGCCCTCTCTGCACATCCTCGCATGTCCTGGTTCTAAGGTGGGGGCCCTGCTGTAACCAGCACCAATGAAAGGGGGCACAGAACTGCAAGGGGAGATTTGAACTGGGTTGCTGCCAGAGCAAACCTCAATGATGGTGTGGATGTAACACACAGGTGCGCTCCCTGTGCAGCCACCGTCCACTATGGCGAGGCAGGAGTGCAACACCTACTGATACAAGAGCTTGCCCTTCGAACTGCAAGAGCCGCGTATGGCAGTGCGGGGAAGATGCCAGCCTAGCACAGTAGCTTCCGCATTGGGAAGCAAGCCAGCATCAGGCCTCAACAGGATCCGGCTCCTGGAGCGCTGGCTGTCTATCCATCAATGCATAACAGTCAGAGAAGCAGGTGCAGAGTGCAAATCAGACAACGGCCACGGCTCAGAGAAGCAAACAAGGCTTGAAGGGGGCAGGGGGGGCAACGCTGGAACCAAGCAAGGCCGAGACCCCAGGAGGCACAACAGCAGCCTATATGGTGGGGTGTCTGCATTTTTAAATATATATACACTTTTCTTCTTTTAGCACCCACAGACCTGCATCTCAAGATGCCCAGAAGGGCCAATTATGCTCAGTGTCACTCCGAGGTCAGACATACATCTGGCTGCCCAACTGGTCAAGCTTTTCCAAAGACTAGACCCATCCCATCCCGGTCTGCCGTGCCCAAGTTGGCACACTAATGCCCCCAACCGGGGCATCCTTCTGCATTCCCCAGGTATGCAGGGTACACCAGACTCTCCAGGGCAACTTTCTCCTCCTTCACCCCCCCCCCCCAGCTTCTCTCTCGACCCCGAGCTTCCATTTGAGCTAGGGAAGTCCCAGCTGCCCTGCGACATCCACTCTTAATGCTTTAAACATGTTTCAAGATGCTGGCCTTTAACATTAAGATCTGCTGTATTCCTTATACTGACATCACAATCAAGATAATTAAAACACATCTCAGTGGCAGAAAGGAAAAAAAAAAAAAGCTGTATTAGCATCTGAACTGTGCCGAATCCTGAGTCAGCAGCCATGGACTGCTTTGAAGAATGCCAAAAATGCCAGAACGATTCCCAAATCTGAGAAAGTGGATGGAACTGGAAGAAAACTGTAGTGGTTCTTGTCCGGCCAACCAACTAAGCCCTGCTCTGCACATGCAGCAGTAAGTATAGACTGTGATAAAATACCTCCTCATAGGGTAGAGAGTGCTATTTTCAAATTCTCCCCTATGTAAAGCGCTCTCTCTCTCTCTCTCTCTCTCTCTCTCTCGCCAAAAACTAGCAGCAAAGATATGGCTAGAATGGCTCTGTTTCTAGAGGGAGCGGATTTGAAACTGGGATTCCCTGCCCTGCAGAGTTCATTCTGCTATCTTGTTCTGCTGCATATGCAGACCAGAACTTACTTAGCAGTGCAAGGAATATTATAACTAGCTCTCCGCTTCTATCCCCTCTCTCAAATTTGGGAGTCTTTCCACATCCTAGGCATACTTCAAAGCCAAAGCAGCTACCTGCCCTCTCAGGTGGCACAGTCCATTCTGCTCTAGGTATAGCCCAAGGCTTACATCAGTTCCAAACCAGTCACCCCTCATTAGATAGTGGACAAGGGCAACAAAAGTACGTATAGTCAGGGCGATGGTGTTCCCAGTAGCAATGTATGGTTGCGAGAGTTGGACCATAAGGAAGGCTGAGCGCCGAAGAATAGATGCTTTTGAACTGTGGTGCTGGAGAAGACTCCTGAGAGTCCCTTGGACTGCTAGATCAAATCAGTCAATTCTAAATGAAATCAACCCTGACTGTTCCCTGGAAGGACAGGTACTAAGGCTGAAACTCAAATATTTTGGCCACCTAATGCGAAGAGAGGACTCTCTGGAGAAGACTCTGATGCTGGGAAAGACTGAAGGCAAAAGGAGAAGGGGAAGGCAAAGGATGAGATGGTTAGACAGCATCACCGATGCAACGAACATGAAAATGAGCTAACTCAGGAAGATAGTGGAGGACAGGAAGGCCTGGCGGGATATGGTTCATGGGATCACGAAGGGTCGGACACGACTTAACGACTGAACAACAACAAAGGTGTTAAGTAGGCAGCTATTCAAGTCAAAGTTGGTCTAACAGGAGAAAAACGCAAAAGCACCATGCCATTATAGCCATCTACGGTGCATCTCCATTTTTAGAACATGCGTTTGACTCAATAAGGTTGGGCAACGACAGGTAGGTGCAGTGGAGCATCTGATATTTTCTAAAGAATAACCTCCCCACCCATCTCTCTTCCTACTTCAGAATCACAACATGCTTTTCAGAGGAGAGCTTCCTACATGAAGTCAAGTCCCCCTGTACACTATTGAAGTCAAGGTAAGCTTTGCCAGAGATCAGTGCCAAACTGATTTCATACTGGAGCACAGCACACACAGTAATATCAAGGACATGAAATCTAATCCCGAGTGCTTCAGCTGAGCAAATGTAAGGCTTGCATAATACTAAATGGTTGCTTATTCTGAGTCACCCAGCCCTTCCTCCCTGGAGCTCAGTGTAGCCTCTCCCGCACTTTGTACTCAATACCACTGCTGTGATAGTCGGAAAGTGGGTGACTGGCCTATGGTTGCCCAGGGAGCTTCTTGGCCAAGATTCCTGGCTGAGCAAACCGGGTCTCCCTAATCAAAGTCTACCATACTGCCTCTATTCAGATGCAGATCTCTTGCCCAGTAACATCTCGGCTCAATGGAGAGCAGTCTTTTGACTCGTGCACAAGACAAGCAACAACTACCAGAGCCGTAACAAGGAGACTACACATTCTCCTCCCTCTTTCCAGATGTTCTCTCACTCTGTGATCTGGTCATTCGAGGAGAACGCACAAGGGAAGGGAGTGAACTAAGCCTGGTCACATCCTCTGGCCTGCCTTACCCTGTGCTTTAAGCCTCTAAGGCAGTGGTGGCCAGCCTTTCAACATGAATGCTGGCCCTTTAAATGGTTGTCTAGGTGAGGGCATTTCAGCAGGTGCAGCTGCTTGAGCAGCACCATCAGCAACTGCAGCTGACAAGATTGTGTCTTCTACACAACTCTTAAGAACGCAGAAGCCCTCATGGTGGAAGGTTGGCCAGGGGTGCTCTAAAGCAAGGGCCAAAGCTCCATTATTCCTTCCAAAACGGAATAATAAATGAACACACAGGCAAATGGCCCAGCCTCCAAGGAGAGTGTGTTCCATTGCTGCTGACTGGACAAACAAAAAGCCATTGTAATCAGGGGCTGCAGGTCAAACACAAGGGCGCTTCAAAACTATCCACATGCACAGCAGAGAAAAACGCAAGTTAGGCAGCTACTGGAGGTGGAGGGGTGCTTCGCCACAGCTGTGTGTGTCAGCACCCACAACGCCACCATGAGCACACTGTCCATCCACTGAGAGTGGACAGACCACAACAGCAAAAGCAACAAAAGTGGCTCTCTGAGATGTCACCGAGTTTGAGCTCAGATTTCCTGCCACCCGAGTCGAACGCTGAAGGGCTCCTCCCCCCCCCCCGCCCTGCTTTCCAGGGCTCCCGACTCTCTTATCCCTGCAACCCGGAAGCCCCAGCAAAGACTCCTCCACCCACCTCTCTGCACCTGCACAGCTTGTCCTCCATCCCATGGGCGCCAGAGTTTCATACTGCTGCTCACTAGAGATGTAGGCAAAGTTTGCCATGTTCAGGTCCAGGTATGAACTTGGGGGGCTTGGAATGCTCATCTCAAAGAAGTGATGGACATAAAAAGCCCCTCAAGCCATCCCCTGGTTCAGGTTTTAATCAAACCTGGAGAAGAAGTGCCAGAAGCACTTGTGACAATGGAGAGACAGCCAGGTGCACAACCTGTGCATCACACTCAAAGGAAGACTGAGGCACGACAGGACTGACGATCCGACTTGGCTATCCTCACTATGCCCTAGTAGGCCGACACCCTCCTGGGGTAGCGTTGCTGCCACCAGAGATGGGGATGCAGCACTGCGGGACAGAGGGAGGACCGCTAACCTGCTTACTCCCGAGTGAAAACCCACCTCCCCCTATCCGTAGAGCCTTGTCCCTTCTTCATCTGAATGCGTTCTTCCTCTTGGTCACACTGAAGGGACGGAGCATTCTGGCTTGTATGCTGCATCCAGAGCCACACACAGCTTTGCCAGTCAGTAGGGACAACAGCTGGAGCAGCAAAGGACCCCACAGACACACAAATGCTCCCCAGTAAGCCGCCGAGCAGTGAAACAGCTTCCCAAGGTCATAGCAAAGCCACTGCACGAATTAAACACTGAACGCACTGCCTGCCCTGTGTTCATTTGCTTGTATTAATGTTATTACTGCCATTTCCCCACACTCCAGCATTCAATAAAGCAGTCATCTCCAAGTCCCTGCTCCACCAACTGCTGAACTTTCACTCCTCTGCACAAATTATCCTGGCATCAGTTATGCTGGCAAAATCTCATTCTTCAGAGGGCACCAAACAGCTACTGACCTTAGCAAGGAAGCACACAGACAGACAAGGAATGTTTTCCATTGCAGGAGAGAGAATCTGGGACACTGAAGGCAGGATTCTGTGCCATGCCTAGAGTGTTCCCAGAAGGCAGAGGAAGGCAAGTGTGAGCGCGGAATGAGAATTTGACACTTGTGCACATTTTAAGTCTGCCAGACTCCCAAATGTTCAGGGTTCCTAACAACTTTCCCATCCCTTCCTCTATTGTCTCTTGGGAGCCCTTTGCAGTTTGAGAACCTTTTGCTTACACGAGGTCTACCAATACTATAAATGAGCATTTCTCTTGGTACTTAAACTGTTAGCCAGTGGTACGTGACCACTGGGTCCTTTGCGCGCTCCAACCTTTGGGAAAACAGAGCGCAGTGACTTGGCAAAGGAGGAGGCGGGGCCACTTGCCACAGGGGGCAGCCAGCTTCCCAGCTCAGGGCAAAGAGCGGCCTGCAGCTGCAGCAGCCAGAACAGCTGTCCTGCACCCAGATCCTTGAAGGACAACAACCACCCAAAGCTTCAGCATGCAGCTGCCTGCCTGCCTGCGCCAAGGTTAACGAACAGAGCAACACAAGAAGCCCTTCCTTGGTAGCTGAACGTACGAGGGGGCAGAACAGACCCAACTCCTAGGGCTCAAGAAGTGACAGAGCTCTCAGATGTCCCGAAGCCCTGCTGGGATTGGCGCATCCCTTGGGTGAGAGCGCAAAGGAGGAGCGCAGCAGAATGAAGAACACAGGAAGGCTCGTTTCTTTCCTGCCCAGGCTACAAGGCACCATCCTGTTTCGCGGCGCATATGCAACTCAGGAGTAGGGGGGGGGCACATGCACAGATGCAAACCCAGCTCATGCACCCATACAAGGGCACACGATGGTAATTCTTCATCCCACACTCCGCTGGCTGCAGCAGACCAGAGATCCGTCAATCCTGCAGTCCCCATGATTGAGAACAGAAGGGCCATCACAGCAAGCCAGACCCTGGGTCCCACCTGAGGTCCCCAACATTTTAAAGATACAATATGCATAACTTAGTCATTAAGCATGAATATATTATTATTTTTCACAATACGATTCAGTCTTTAGAAAATTTAGTAATTAAAAATATTAATTAATATTTGGAATTTTAGGTATTGGTGGTACTAAAGATAATTAGAACATGAGAAGTGGTACAATCAGGAGACCAAGGCTGAGAAACGCTGCTATACATAAATAGCTAACCTTCAAAAACAAAGAACAAATAACTCAACACTGTTACACCAGCCTTGCAAAAAGTCCACAAAGTGACACATGGCACAACCACAGCCTGGAAGAAGAGCCAGCTCTGTCGGTTTGCAAGTAAGTTCTCTATTGTGAACTGCTTTGTGAACTAATTTTTGTTGAAAAGCGGTATACTGTATAAATATTCTTAAGTTTGGGGGTGGGGTCGAACTATTGCACCTATCATCAAGACAGGTTGCAATCTATCATCAAGACAAAAAAAATGTGTGCATGCACGCACGCACGAAAAAGGGAAACCTGGTGGAAGAGGAGGAAACATGAAGCTTCTCTCATCATTAATCTTAGTTGGAAGGGAGGGACTGAGAAGGCAAACACTCCAGAGGCACGACGACGGGACCTTCTCTCCACCTCTGATCGACCCATGCAGCAGCCTGGATCACAGTACGCCACAAGCAGAAACTAAATTAACCCTGTGCAAAGGGCACCCTGAAACCCACTCAGAAGAACTGCGCACAACCAATTTATCATGGCGCACGGAGGCATGCTGGACAGCGAGAGTGGGAGAGGCCCATGTTGGGTAGCAGCCAAGAGACCAAGTTGTGAACTGGGGCTTCCTCAGTGCCAAACAAGCGCCGCTCCTCCACCACGGAATCCTCCTCAATATGGGGCCTTAGGCAAGCCTCTCTCTCAGTCCCAGCAGCAATGTGGGGAGAATAATACTCAGTTTACAGAGTGGTAAAGTCAACTTAATAATAATAATAATAATAATAATAAATAGCCTCCATGTCCTTCTTGTGGGCTGCCTGGAGGTGTGTGGCACTGCGGTGCGAGTGCTGGACTTTGACCACTGACACTGGGTTCAAATCCCTGCTTTGCCATGACGTTTATTGGGCGACACACAGACCTAGTTGGCTGATGTGGGAACAGGTGACCCTTGGCCTGATTCAGCAGGGCTCTTGCGTGGCATTCCCTGGGGCTGCAGAGAGTCCACCACTTTTGGGAGTTGCTCAGCCTGCCTTTTCCTGCTTGGCCAGCAACTTCACAATGCACCCTCTCTTCTTGGTTACCCCTGAATCCCAGGCAGGCAGAGACGCTGTTTGAATGACAGCACAGGGGAAGAAGACCTAATTCACTTTTAAAGTCACCGAAGCAATTGTGACCACCCCACAACTCAGGAAAGTGAATGTCATAAAAGAATTATGTCATGCAAGGAAGTGCCCTTCTTCTGCCCACCCTTAATCTTACGCCAATCAGTTCCACTGGATGATCCAGCTTGGCTCCAGCATTCTGAGAGAGGGAGAAAAACGTATCTCCTTCTACTCTCGGGACATCATATGTACTGCAATTTTATCCGTCTCAGTCATGGTTCCCCTTTACTGCATTTTATCCCCCCCCCAACCTTTGTAGCCTTTCCTCATAAGGAAGGTGCCCCCAGCCCTCTGATCATTTTGGTTGCCCTGTTTGGTACTTTTTATTACCTCTACAATAATCCTTCTGAGGTTTGGCAACACAAACTATACACAGTATTCCAAATGTGACCGCACCATACATGGATATGGGGGCATCTTAATATTACAGTTTTAGTTTCAATCCCCTTCATGCTTCCGGGGGGGGGGGGAGGCAAAATTTGCTGACACAGAGATTTCAGCTTCGTACCTCTCACCAACACTTCAAACATTCTCTCTCTCATTTTAATAAATCCTGAATCGATTCCATCCTTCCAATGGAGCAGGCACTCTGAACTACAACCCTAATTATATTGTCAAGACAGATTAATGGCCCCAGAGAGGTTAAGAAGAAGAATTGTTATTTAACATACGAGATGAAGATTTGGTGGCCTCTCCGTTTGAGACCTGGTCGTCTATCAAAAGAGAGGCTATTGTGTTGGAAAAGGTCAGTGAAGCAGGATTAGTGTTTTACAACCAAAAAGGAACCAGATAATTAATCTGCTCATCAGCACACACACATTAGAACTAATTCTTGGATGAAATGTACAGCCAGCTTGATCAACATCCTAAATTACCTAGAGGTTGTAAAACAATAATCCTGCTTCACAGACTGGACAGTGACAGTATTATATCAAAAGGTCACCAAAGACTTGGTTCAAAGACACAGGGAAAAAATGATAATACCGGGGGGGGGGGGGAGAGAAGCAGACCTTGCAACACTTTCCTCCAGAACTACCTCATGTTTTCATAAGGTGGGAGGAAGGGGGAGGAGGAAGAGGAGAAGACGACGACGAAGACAAGGCACCTGCTCAACTGAATTCACCATTAGTAGGTGACACTTTTGCGACCATTTGCTTCCTAATGGCTGGATCCAGTTTCCAGCATAGTTTCCTTTGTGCTTCTCAATATATAAAATATAAAAACCACCTGAGGAAATGACAAAGCAGCAAGCCCGCCAGCACAACTCAAGATCCCTCTTCTGACCATCGTACCCAGGTCAAACCAGAATAAAGAATCAAGGAGGGTCTTCAGCAGTACGAAACAGGTCACCCAGAGAGGAGACTCTGCTATAGCTGGTGCATCTCCAGCCCAGAGGCATCCAGGCCAGAACCTGGGCAGCTGATCTTAGGAGCAGGGAGGCAAAGGCGGGCGCACTCACTCCCACGAGCTGCTGGAAGTCATAAGAACATAAGAGCCCGGCTGCTGGATCAGGCCAAAGGCCCCTCTAGTCCAGCTTCCTGTATCGCACAGTGGCCCCACCAGATGCCTCAGGGAGCACACAGCCAACAAGATAACCTGTTTCCCGTTGTCACTCCCTTGCACCTGGCACAGAGAAAACCTACTTCCAAAGCCAGGAGGTTGCTTATGGCTTGTAACCTGTGATGGTCTTTTCCTCCATGAATCTGTCCAAACCCCTTTTAAAGGTCAATGTACTCCAAAGCCACAGGCAGGCTAAGGTGGTCCTAAGCACAAGCCCTGCCCCCTCCCCCAGTCCAATGGAACCTGAGAAGTCATCTGAAAACAGGCCAGTTACAAGGGAGCCCTGGCAGAGCAGGTGCTGCAGGCCGCCTTCGGCTGGCTCTCCCAGCCCCAAACCCGAAGCATCTGCTCCTTGACGGAGGCAGGCTCAGATATTCGACGCAAACAAAAAGACAATCCCTTCGTCAAGCGACATCACGGATTCAAGCCTTCACTCCAGCTGCTTGGCAAGTCACTCAGGAGCTGCTTCCTCCACTATTCTTGTCCCCTGCCAACACTCAAGTCCGACAGCATTTCCATGATCTCATTTAACGTCTCTTCCTAGACAGTCATCGTCGGAGAATAAAGGGACAACGTGCCAAATGGTTAAAGGTCAAAGAAATGCAGAGGGAAACAGTGGAACTGGTTTGGGCCATAGCTGAGGGGCAGATGGAAGGCAGAGATCGACTAGTTAGTAGGTCAATGTGACATATGCATTGACTGATGAGAGTTTCTGACTCCCCATAACTGGACCGCAGGAAGAAAACTTGCGGCTAAGAGAAACTCAGCTATGGTTGGCCTGGTGTCAATTACCCGTCTCTCAGCCTCAGTGTTCCTTACCTGTAAAACAGGAGCATTAAGGCCAAATTAGATGCAACTTTAATCACATCCTTGGCCTTGGCATTCTTCTTCCCCGCTCCCATAAGCAAAGTGGGGGGGGGCACAACTAACATCAGTGGAGGGGCCTGAACAGCACTGGGAATACAGTCGGGGGGGGGGAAGTAAAGTTCCCCAATCTCTACTTGCTGCGTTCGTGATTTGGGTTATGTGTGCTAGTTACCGGGGGGGGGGGGGGAAGCAAGCATGTCAGGGCCAATATAAAGATCAAAATCGTGTCAAGTTTGGCCCTCAGTTGATTGCCTTTAACCAGGTTTTTATGCAGCTTTGGTGGCTGATCTGATCAACCCCTGATCTGTAGCCACCTAAAGTATCTTTGCACTTGTATATACACGTCATTCCAGTGTAGGGGTAATGGGCTCTGAGCCACTACCAGGGCTGGCCCCATCCATGAGGCCAACTGAAGCAGTTGCCTCAGGCAGCAGGTTGGTGGGGGGGTGTACATCTACTTGCCTCCACTACTCCTCCTTGTCCTTCCACTCCCAGGATCAGAAAAGGAAGAGGGGGACAAAGAAGAGGATATGTGGAGGGGAGGAGAGTAGTGAGCTAGAACACTGGAGAGTGAGAGGGGCTGACGCATCACTGGATAAAGGGGGGGGGGAGGAACATCATTTGACATGCCATCGCAGGAGGAGGTCTTGGACCCCGGCCACCATGTTGCACCTGGCTCCCTCTCACTGGTGGACCTTGGGGCTCTAGTTGAAAAGGTTCCCACAAGCCTGATGTCTTCCCAAATTTCAGAACTAACTTGCAAAAATTTCCTTTTCTCAAGGGTTGATACTTTGATACCAAATTGGGCAAACTGCCCCACCCCAAAAGCCCATAAGAGATCAGGACACCCCCGCATTGACCACAGGGCTCTGTAGACCATGCAAGCCACGTTGGTCACAATGGCAGCCTCCATTCTGTCACACTGGGGGGGGAGGGGGGTGCATGTGGCCAGCAGAGGGGGATGAGCCAGACAAGCACCTTGGCTCTTCACAAAGATTACATGGAGACACCAAGCTCAGACCCCAAACACATATAAAAAGGTTCAACATATTAAAACCTTACCATTTTGTCCAGGAAGACTGACAGGTCCTAAGGAAAAGAACATGGAAGACCATTAGCGGAAGCCTCTTAATTTCTCTACAGCTACTGCAGCCACACTAGCTGTTTTTCTGCAGGGAGATGCAGGCTGCTATCAGTGTCAAAGCTGCTGGATCTACACTGCAACAAGCACATGGTATCGTTTGCATGAAAGCAAGATTAGCAGGACCACTATGTCGGGCTAAGTGAAGAGATGGCTGGTTCCATTTCCCCAGAGAGGGCTCTGCACTGGAGATGCATTTCGCTCATTGTCTGTCTAGATTTTGGCCTCATTGGAGGTTTCCAGCAGAGGCTGGATGGCCCCGTCAGGGCTGCTGTCATTCTCTGTGCTGAACAAGGGGCTAGACTAGACAACCCCCAAGGTCCCTTCCAATTCTAGCGGTCTATGACTAATCACCAATATTGCGATCGGATCAGGAGGACTCTTCCGTCGGGTCAGACTGGTGGTTTTTTTTTTTTAAAGAATATTGTATTCTGCCCGTCAGTTCAACACATCGCTTCTAGGGTAGCTTACAATGGGCGTTAACACCACAACCGTGGGGCCAACCCACACAGCACTTGCAACATTCCCCTCCTTAGTAGATACCGACGAAACATGGGGCAGCAGCATTTCACCATTCAGTTCCAACACATCCTGGGGATTCACCCGACAGCATTCTCACCCATTTCCAAGCCCCTGCCTGCTACCAAGCTATGGGCAGATGCTCCACTGTCCAGTAGTTTTCTTATACCTAAAATCCACTTGCCTTCCTTTTGCCAGGTGACATTCCCAGACTCGCAGCACAGATGTGTCCAAGGTACACAATACAGAGCTTTGCTCCTGAATGCCAAGCCTTACCTTGCATATTTCTTCCTGGGAATACTCTTCTATGTCTGCAACAACAAAATGAATCATTTAATTTTAAGCCATGTTAGTGCCTTGGAATGTATTTTTAAATGTGCAAGTGCTGCCAGGCGCTTCTCCATATGAACACTGCACCTTCAGTCCCGGCGAGAGCTTTATTGTTACACAGCTGGGGTCACGTTCTTGAATCTACACAGAGAAGGAAGCCACTTTCTATGCAACGACACAGGAAGGGGGGGGTGATCACGCTGGAGGGGGCTGCTGCTCTGGCCCACCTGGAAGGCAAGAAGGGCTCCAAAGGTGTCCTCTAAGCAGCTGGCATGGCTGATATCCCTGGACAGGGCTGCCCTCCAAGAAGCGGATCTTGCACTTCCAGCACCATAAGCTACGTGCCTTTGGCAGGCAGCTTTCCTAGGAGAGAAAGTGGCTCCTTTTCCAGGTGCTCTAAAGTGGTATGTCAATAATCTCAATTAACCTATTATTAACTCAGCGTCCAGCACCCCAGGATTCCCTCTTCATCAATCCACGTTACACGCAAGTGCACGTTAGCAAACTGCAACCCCTTTTAAAAAAAAAATAAAAATAAGTGAAGCCTGGTTTCCGGAAGCTGCGATTGGCTTGGTCAGAAAGCTGCTTAGAACTCTTCTCTTGCCAGTTGCTTTTCTGCTGGGGACGGCTTTACTCAGAGCCCATCCAACCCCAAAGAGGCTTTGCACCGAATGGCTTTCAAGACAAGGGTTTGCCAATATGGACCGGAAGCCCACAGAGGCGGACTCCGAACTGAAGTTACTAGCAGAGAACTAATTAAGGAGCCCCTCCCCCCCACCATCGTCAACCAGATCCAAAGAAGTCGTCAACCAAATGCTTTTCATTGTAAGGAAGGAATAACTGCACCCCCCCCATTCAAGCCCCCATCAGGGCTACGACAGGCCCCTGCTGTGCTCACTCCCTGAAGAGCTGCTGCTAGTCAGAGCAGGCAGACCTGAGCAATGGGCCTAATGGGCCCCGGGCGACTGAGCACAAGGCAGCTTCACACAGGAGCTCGCTGCTCACATTGGTTCCAAGAATCCAATGCCAGCTCACCTGCTGGAGCGGTGGAGTCTCCATAGCCTTTCATCTCCAAGGCAAGGACACGGAAGCCAGCATCAGCCAGAGCAGGGATCTAGGGAGGGAGGGAGGGAGGAGTAATCGGGGTGACTGAAATATTTGTTTTCTCTCCATGCCATTCCCAATATGTCCCAAGCCATTAACCTTTCTGACTCCCTTCCCATTGTATGTCTTTGTCATCACCATACCCAGCTTGTTTGCACTGCTAACGAGATATTATTTAGTTATTGTTATTATTTATTTATTCATTCAAGTTATATCCCACCTTTCTCCCCAAAGAGCACCCAAGGCAGTTTACAACATATTAAAAAACATATATAAAATACATAACACACAATATTAAAAGCCAACCAGCAGTAAGCAGCAGCTATAAAAACCGTCGGCCTAAAGACATTAAATGACTACAAAAAACACCCAAGACTGGTCTGCACCAGCAAATTACCCTTAAAAACCCTGCTGGGTTCAGAAAGCCTTTTGAAATAAGGTCTTCAGGCCTTGCTAGAAGGTTTCTAAACAAAGGAGCAGTTCTCAACTCAAAGGGGAGGGAATTCCATAGGACAGGTGCCACTACTGAGAAGGCCCTGTTTCTGGGTCCCTAACCACCCCCTAACCTCTCTCAATGGTGGCACATTCAAAAGGGCCCTCTCAGATTACCAAAGGAGGCATGCTGATCCCAAGCTGTAAAGGGCTTTAGAGTTCAAAACCAGCACCTTGGATTGGGCCTGGAAGCGAACCGGCAACCAGTGCAGCCGCCAAAGCAGCAGTCTGACAGAGAGTCAAACCACTGACTTCCAGCAACCACCAGCGCATTCTGCACCAGCTGCAACTTCTGAACCATCTTCAAGGACAGCGCCACATACAATAGCGTCACTAGACGCGCATCACCCTAGAGCAGGGGGCTGTGCGTCACCCCCCGCCCTAGGGTGACCCCCCAACACCCCCTAACCCGCACTCGAGGCCGGGGAGCCGGCCGGGGAGCTGGCCTCAGAGCGTCCGGCCCCGCCGGCACTCCAGGGCCTTCTGAAGGCCCGATGGTTCAAAACGTAAAGTTTTTCGCGCATGCGCAGTACATTTTCTGAGGGCAAAGGGCTGCCCAAAGGGAGCCGGCCTCGGAGCGTCTGGAGTCGGGACGGTGACGCGCGTCACCCCTTTGGCGCGCGTCACCTCCTGGCGGTCCACCCCCCCGCCATGCTCCAACAATGCCACTGGCCACATAGAGCACATTATAATAGTCTAGTCTTGATGTCACCATGGCATGGACCACCGTGGCCAGATCCGACTGAGGCAGGTACGGCCACAGCTGGTGTACTAGTCAAAGCTGGGCAAAGAAATTAGAAAGAGCCTCTTTAGAAACAAACTCAACATTGTACAGCCACTTCTTCCAAGGGAACCATCTTATCTCTGCCCCAGTGAGAGGGGGGCAAAGGGTGTGGGGTGCAGTGATCCAAGCCTCAGTGAGAGGGAGGCGGGGTTTTCTGAACAGGAGTGGTTGGGTTTGGATGAAGTGTTAGATAGTGGGTTGTGGACTGACTGGGGAGGGTGGTAGTGTCTGAGAGTGGGGTGGAGTGTGTGAGTTTTGTTAGGTTGCGTGGTCTTGAAGTAGGCTCCGCTGAAAGGCTATGTGTTTGTCACCTCGAGGGAGTCTAGGGGAGGGGCGGGCAACCACCATTAGCAGAGTGACGGGTCACGGAAGATATGGCGGTGGGGGCTGGGCAGGCCGTTTCAGGAGAACGAGGGTCAGTCACAGGCAGACTGTCCCCCTTTCTGGCCCTTCTCCCATCCCTCTGACCCTTGGCGGTCTGGGCAACAGTCCCCTGAGTCTGAAACTGCTGCTCTTGAATGCCAGGTCAGTCAACAATAAAATCTGCCTAGTCCAGGATTTAATCCTGGATGAAGGCGCTGACCTGGTGTGTATTACGGAGACCTGGCTGGATGAGTCGGGAGGGGTAAGTCTCTCCCAGATGTGCCCGCCGGGTTTCCGGGTATTGCAGCAGCCACGACTACAGGGGCGGGGAGGTGGAGTTGCGATAGTCTATCGTGATACCATCCATCTCACTGGGTATCCTGTCCCGCGGTCCACTGGGTTTGAGTGCCTCCATGTCGTGCTGGAAGGGCGAGACAGAATAGGGATTCTGTTGGTGTACCGCCCACCATGCTGCCCAACAGTCTCCCTGCCTGAGCTGACCGGGGTGATCTCGGCGCTGGCGTTGGAGTGCCCTCGCCTATTGGTGTTGGGGGACTTTAATGTCCACGCTGAGGCACCAAGGACAGCCGCGGCTCAGGACTTCATGGCCGCCATGACAACCATGGGTCTGTCTCAGAGAATATCTGCCCCGACGCACGATGCGGGACACACGTTGGACCTGGTGTTTACTGCGGGGCAGGTGGATGGTGATCTGGATGTGGAGGAAATTAACATCACTCCTTTGTCATGGACAGATCACTTCCTGGTGGGATTTAGGCTTGTCGCAGCTTGTCGCCTCCGCAGTGGTGGGGGACCTCATTCTATGGTCCGCCCCCGGAGGATGATGGATCCGGATGGATTCCTGAGGGCTCTGGGGGATTTTCCTGTTGCCAGAGTCGGCGACTCACCCAGCGCCCTGGTTGACCTCTGGAATGGGGAAATGACCAGGGCTCTGGATCTGATCGCTCCTGAGCGTCCTCGACCAAGCCGCAGAGTCAGAGCGGCCCCTTGGTTTACTGAGGAGCTGCGGACGATGAAGCGGCAAGGTAGATGTCTAGAGCGACGGTGGCGGAAAACTTGTGCTGACTCCGACCGGGCACGGGCTAGAGCTCACTTCAGAGCCTATTCCGTGGCGGTGGCGGCAGCTAAGAAGGCTTTCTTTTCTGCTGGCATCGCGTCTGCGGAGAACCGTCCAGCTGAGCTTTTCCGTGTGGTTCGGGGCCTGCTCCATCTGGCCCCCCCAGTAGATGGGGTGGAACACATGGTGGCTCGCTGTGATGAGTTTGCAAAGCACTTCGTGGACAAAGTCGATCGGATTCGGCATGACTTGGACGCCGTGTTAGCAGTATCTAATGATGTCCCTGAGGCACCTGTCTGTTCTCCTTCCTGGGATTCTTTTCAGCTTGTAGAACCTGAGAATGTGGACAGGATTCTTTGGAGTGTGAGACCATCCGCTTGCCCGCTTGACCCTTGTCCAGCATGGCTGATTAGAGCTGCCCGGGCGGGGCTGGCTGAGTGGACGGGGAGGGTGGTAAATTCATCTCTGAGGGAGGGGGTGGTGCCGCTGCCTCTGAAGCAGGCAGTGGTGCGTCCCCTCCTGAAGAAACCCTCCCTGGATCCCACTATTCTGAACAACTTCCGGCCAGTCTCGAATATCCCGTTTCTGGGCAAGGTGATCAAGCGGGTAGTGGCGTCTCAGCTCCAGAGGGTCTTGGAGGAAGCTGATTATCTGGATCCATTCCAGTCTGGCTTCAGGCCGGGGTTCGGGACAGAGACGGCCTTGGTCGCCTTGGTGGATGACCTGCGCCGGGGACTGGACAGGGGGAGTGCGTCCCTGTTGGTCCTGCTGGACCTCTCGGCGGCTTTTGACACCATTGACCATGGTGTCCTTCTGGGTCGGTTGGCTGGGTTGGGGCTTGGAGGCACCGTTTTGAGGTGGTTCCGCTCCTTCCTGGCTGATAGATCCCAGAAGGTGGTGCTGGGGGATGCTTGTTCGGCACCCTTGCCCTTGAGGTGTGGGGTGCCACAAGGGTCAATTCTATCCCCCATGCTGTTTAACATCTATATGAAGCCGCTGGGAGAGGTCATCCGGGGGTTTGGGGTAGCGTGTCATCAGTATGCGGATGACACCCAGCTCTTTCTCTCCTTTCCACCTGACTCCAAGGGGGCGGTCGATGTCCTGAATCGTTGTCTGGAGGCAGTTGGGAGCTGGATGGGGGCGAACAAGCTGAAATTAAATCCTGATAAGACAGAGGTTCTTCTGGTCCAGAAGTCTACGACTCAGGTACTGGATCATCGTCCTGCTCTGAATGGGGTTGTACTCCCTCTGAAGGAGCAGGTCCGCAGCTTGGGGGTTCTCCTGGATGCGCAGCTGCTCCTGGATTCCCAGGTAGCGGCTGTGGCCAGGGGGGCTTTTGCCCAGCTTCGGCTGGTGCGCCAGCTGCGACCGTACTTGGATCATGCAGACCTGGCCACAGTGACCCATGCCCTAGTGACATCTAGATTAGATTACTGTAATGCGCTCTACGTGGGGCTGCCTTTGAAGACTGTTCGGAAACTGCAACTAGTGCAGAATGCGGCGGCCCGGGTGGTTGCCGGGGCTTGTCGGTTCGACTCAGTCGGACCGTTGCTTCGGCGGCTACACTGGCTACCGGTTCGTTTCCGGGCACAATTCAAAGTGCTAGTTTTGACTTTTAAAGCCCTTAACGGCTCGGGTCCAGGGTATTTGAGGGACCGCCTCCTTCCTTATAATCCGACCCGTACTCTGAGGTCATCAGGGGGGGCCCTGTTGACCGTGCCGCCATTGGCGGAAGTGAGGGGGATGGCGGCGCGGAGTAGGGCCTTCTCGGCGGTGGCGCCCCAATTGTGGAATTCCCTCCCCTTGGAACTAAGAACGACTCCCTCTTTAGAGGCTTTTCGGCGGGGCCTTAAGACGTTTTTATTCAGGACTGCTTTTAATGTCTGACATGGTGGGCTGACTTTTTAACTTTTTAACAAATGGTTATATATGTAAATGCTGGTGACCCATTGGGGTTGTTTTTAATCTTAAGTGTTTTTAATTATTTTAATGTGTTTAATTGTTTTAAAGTTGTTTAGATGTATTTTAATATGTTGTAAGCCGCCTTGAGTGCCTTCGGGAGAAAGGCGGGCTACAAATTCTTTAAATAAATAAATAAATAAATAAATAAATAAATAAATAAATAATCTAGGATGTCGAAGTGTCTAATGCCAAGCCCCGTACAGCACACAGTAAAACCACAGGCTTGCAATCTAAATAGGCAGACAAAAGAAAGGGAACTAGACAAGGAACCTGGTAGAGAGTGATGTGTTCAAGCTCAGTGAAAGCGTACGAGCAATGTCGGGCAAAACTACAGAAGCTAGAGCGGCAGCTGAAACATATTTCCAACGCATGTGAAGGTGTGCAAAGGAAAGGAGAGAGGGGCCAGCACCCTGAACAATCCTTGCTGCAGAACGTGAGCCCCCTTTGCAGAGACGTTCACAAGAGCAGGTGTCTTCCCCACCAATTCTGCCATCCTAGGAAAGCCATTCCCACCTCTCATGCACTCCTCTGGTCTTGAGCGAGTTCTTGCTTGGCCCCCAGACGAACAGCTGCTACCTGCTTCCGGGTCCTCAACATTCTGCCCTATGCTATTGGCCACTTCTTTGGATACAGATACACGGAACCGCCTTACACAGTCAGGTCTTCAGTTCATCTGTTTTGCCTGCCAGTCACCGGAGACAGATACTCTGCCCAGTCCTGCTATTCCAGGGGCCTCCTAGTAGCCATAACCGAGGCATATGCCAGGGAGCTTTATACTCCCCACATGCCCCAATCCTCTGCAAAGCTTAGCACAGACTCTCCCCTTCCCACCTTGTGCAAGTACGTTCATTCGCTACCACCCTAGGCCCCTCCCACTGCTGGGTTTCTACTGGTTGGTTGAGCTTCTCGCTTCACCAACAGGAAGTTTCTCCATTCACCTTGATGCAAGGAATGGCAAAGCCAGCTAGAGAAAGAAACTTGGAAGAAGTCCAAGAGAGCAATGAGGGGCACCTGGCCCTGTGGATCAGTCTCACAAGCCTAAGGAGACATCAGTCAGCGGAGGTCTAGGAAAACAGCTGGGCTTTAGTCCTGGCTGGAGTCCAGGTTCATCTGGTTCGGTTTACAGGTGCGGCTCTTCCCCTCTGTGCAAGGGAAGAAGGTACCAGCAGCATCCTAAGGCCTTCCAATCCAGTGTAACCACGTTTATTACGTCCACAGGGGTGTGTGTGTGGGGTGGGTGGGGAGGGTCATTTGCTAGAGAGGCCATGTTTTCTCTCCACAGTACCTGCTCTGGTTGCCCCCGCCTCCCCCGCCCCCAGGCTTTCCATGTGACAAGGCAACCCCTCCTCAGTCCTCTTCGGCGGCCTCACCAGCTCCAGTGTCCTCCGCAGTGCACATGATGCCGGGCGTGATGAGCTGAGGAGTGGAAAAATCCAAGGACTGCAGCAGCAGGAGAGGCAAATGCACCACTCAGCCCACCAGACTCAAGGTACCAGGAGCAACTGTGCTCCTTCAGTAACCTCCAGCCTAACCACATCCTCACTGCCGGGGGAAATCAGGCAGGTAGGAACAGACCTTGAAGTGGAACGCACCCCCACTGAGGTTAAACCCAGGCAGACAAAACGTCTGACCCAAAACTAAGCCCATGTGAACTGAATGGAATCCACCCATCTTCCCCCCCACCCGCCCCCACCCCCCGGTTATCCTTGGCTCCATTTCCTTTCCATTCCCGTCCTTCCCTCACCTCTTCTTCCAGCGTTGAATTTTCGGCTGCTGTGGCTTGGAGCAAGGACCTGTCTTTTACCTTGTCACTCTGTGCAGCACAGTGCATACCGACGATGCTAAACACCCCCCTCTTCTCCGTGCAGGTGGAGTCTGCCTTACCTGGTGCCGCCAAGAAAGCCAGGACTCTGGGAAGCCATGACAAAGGCACACCACGGGGCCGCTCCCCATCTCCACATAGTGCAGCTGGGTTCCAGGCTAGAGGAGAGACAGAAGACAGCAAGACAAACAGAACTCGCAGCAAGCACATTTCTGGGTCTCAGGATACGGTACAATTATGGATTATCTCGTGTATGAAAACCTAACAATTCTTGTGTCCTACATACAGAGAAGGATCTGAACTCAAAGAACTGGCCTAGGAGGGGTGGCAGCGGCCCAAACTCAACCCCTTAACACAGAAAGCTGTAACCAGTTCAAAGTCAAGTGTGTGATGAGTCAAATACAGAGAAAAATCTTTTGAGGGATGAGAAAGCCCCTCCCTGCATTAACCCTAGAGAGGCCAGCAGAAGAGACTAGACTTGTCAGGAATATCAATGGGGGAGGGACACATGAACTACCTTATGTTTACCTAGGGCAGTGGGTCTCAAAGTGATGGGTCACGACCCAACACAAAAACCAGACACAGTCGCTACCCTCTTAAGGGGGGGGGTTGCGATGTGCGGCGACGTCCTGCTGCCACCAGGGGGAAAGGTGGTTTTTTAAACTTACCGGGGGTCGCGCTGGCGCTCCTGAAGGTGTGGGGGGCGCGGACCTCTCTGGGGCCTCACTGCACTTTAGATCAGTTCCCCCAGTGGGTCTTGATCGCTTCAGGGAGCCGATCTGAAGCGCAGAGAGGCTCAGGGGGGCACGCCCCCCGCACCCTCAGGAGCGCCAGCACGACCCCCGGTAAGTTTAAAAAACCACCTTTTCCCCCGGTGGTGGCATGATCCCAGGAGCGCTGCCACCGTCAGCCCGCCCTTGCAAGGACTTACGACTTTCCCAACTCGTGGGGAGAACTTTTGAGAACCGCTGATCTAGGGGGATTCTGTCCCCACAGTCTGGCAGCAGCTCTCCAGGTTGCAATCAGGGGTCAGTCCCAGCTCTGCCTGGAGCTGTCAGGGGACTGAACCTGGGACCTTGAGCACACTATGGCCCCATCCCCTACCCTCCTGCATTTATGAACAACCCCAAGTATACATTGCTTCACTGGGAGGAGGAGAAAGAAAGGGCTAAACAAAACCATGGACACAGTGGGAGCCTCCCAAGACTGCTGTGCTAAAAGGATGGGGTGGAACTGATTTTCCAAAACAGAAACGTCACGTCAATTCAGACCATGACTTTAAACTGCTTCTCATAGTGTGCAAGAGGACTTGATCAAGGCAAGGCCCATAAAAGAAGCTGGGTAGGGGGACCAATATGTTCATAAACAATCCTCGTATCAGTAAAAGGAAAAATAATACAAGGGATGCTCTGCAGGATCATACCAAGGAAACCCAGAACGGGAAAGAGCCCACGATGAGCCTATATCGAGCCAAGCCCGACTTCTAGTGAGATCTGGATCTTACCTGACGTCAGTTGGGGTGGGGGTGGGCGAGTGGCTATAAGTCACAACCACCACAAGAGTGCACATTTTGAGCTCATCAACCTGAGAAAAGATAGCATTTTCCATTCCTATAATCCCACAGCGCAATCCTAACCAACATTCCAGCATCGGTGCAGTCACCATGCAGCCCCGAGATAAGGGAACAAATGTTCCCTCACCTTGAAGAGGTTTCCATGACTGCCTCCGCACTACAAAATGCAGTGTGCGCCCTGTTGGCACAGCCGCATTGGCACTGGAAAGTTGGTTAGATTGCGCTCCAAGTTACATAGAAAGAGTATTTGGAGCCTAAAATTCATGCTGTCCTCTCAGTGGGCAATATAATTAATGAAGTTCTGGACAAGGTGGCCTTAGGGCATGCAACTAGCATAGTGGGAGAAAAAAATCTACTTCAAGTAAAATACAAGTACTTATGAAAATATAATGTCACCACATCCTCCAGAACTTTGTCAATCTTTACAATCAATCTGAAGCCATCATATTGTCAAGTAAGCGTTTATTCTGGCATAAAACTGTCACAAATCAGTCAACGCCGGAGAGCCCCCTCAGATGATCTAAGAGGGTGGGCCCGAACTTATGGGAGGAGGCTGTCCCTCAGGTAACTTGGTGGTTCCACAGTGTACTGCCCTTTGATGAAGCCTCTAGATCCAGAGAGTCCTATGGTCACCTGTGGAACCTGTGTGACAGGAGATCCCAGTGATGGAACAGGGCACACACATGACACTCTTAATCGATCTCTCAGAGCACAAAGGAACTGAAGGGAGGAAATGGGCTGGTCTCACACACGTAGGGTCCAAACAGTTTAGGGTACAAGAGCAGCACATGGAACTTGGCCCAGATCTTTTGCCCCCGTTTGAAGGTGGGTCACTGTGTTCGGAAGGCCCAAACTGTTGTGCCAAAGATGCACACCTGAAAAGACCGCTCTGGACTCCTAGCCTTGTTTGCAGACCTAAATCTGAGGAATGCGTGCAGAGGGGTGTGAGCGAGTAAGTGAGCTACAAGGATTATCACCCATTTAATCCAGAGCCAGATCCCACACGTTTCACTTGGCATTAAAAAGCCATGGGTTGCTACTGCGGGGCATGCTCCTGGAAGTCAGAGCTTGTCTACAATCATGCCCCACCCCTAAGCGCACTTTGGAAAATGGCAGGGGAGGGAAAGAGGTCCACCGTTCACCCCTCTGTATCCACCAAAAGCACACAGAGCAACTGAACCGAATTAAGCCCATAAGAGAGGATATCCTAAAGCCATGCTGAAACTTCGACAGTATAGTGTCTCCCTCAGAAAGCTGCGAAGTGACGCTGTCGTGATGCATCATCTCCCTGCTCCTACCTTGACCGTCACGTAGCCATGGGTCACGTTCTCTGGTTCACAGGCGGGTGGCAGGGCTTCTTCCTGGTCAAGAAGCTGTGCGAGAAATAAGGTGCTCATGATGCTCAAGGAGACAGATAGGGAGAGATACCAGGAGCTATTTCGACACTGGAAGGGCTCTCTTTGGCCCGCACTCCCTCACCCTCCCACAAGATCTCGTTATTTGCCCCTTGGGCAACACTAATTCAGGGGCTGGATGGGCTTCAGCCCAAGCAACATTTTTTTCCAGGAAGACTCGGCAAGTGGGTTTTAGTTCACTCTCCGGATGTAACAGCTGATCACTACAATGGAGCCGAGAAGGGCTCCCACGGCCTTGAATTATGACTCCGTCTACACAATGATGCCCCTCCTTAATGGCCATTGGTCCAGCTAGCCCAGTATCGTCCTCTACGCAAACTGGCAGCATCTTCTCAAGCAGGGGCCTTCCACAACCCATTAAACCAGGAGTTCCAGGAATTAACGACACTGTGGCAGTTTGGATGTCACCAAAGTTTTTCATCTAAGTTATCAATTTGCATGCTTTCATTCTGAATTTAGTGCAGAGATCTTTGTAGAATTTGAAATGGGGGGTGGGGACAACGACAATAACTCGAGGTATTAGCAAGGGATGGGCCACAGGAGAGAGTTTGGGAGGGGGAGAATGGGCAAGAATCCATGAGCAGGTGTTGAGTTGGGTTTAAAATACACCAGGGAGGGTAGGCATTCGTCATCTCCAACCCACACACAGAAGCCTTTTGCAGACACAGGTTTTTCCAATACCTCTATCGAGACAGAAAGAGGCGAGATTCAAATTTCTGCTCAAATGCACATAAAAATTCCCTTCTTGGGGAATAAAACTGCAATAAGATGATGCAAAGGTTTAAGTGTCCGTCTTTGAAACCATTCTTGCCATTCTAAGGTGCCCTTTGTATTTTTTAGAATGAAGCGCAAATCCTAGCATTTTAGCCAGTGCAAAGGTACAAGACCCAAAGGTTTCCTGGCTCCCTGCAGCACAGCATATTCTTACACTGCTGAGTGAACTATTAACGACAGAGGAGGCCTCTCCAGAGAGCAGAAGGGAGAAGCCATCTTCCAGGGAGACAGAGAGGATCCACTTTCAAAGAATCAGCTGGCACGTGAGGCTCCCTTCTGCAGAGGGGTGAAGGCTGCAGCTCGTTAGGCTACGAGCCACTGAAGGACTATGAAGAGGCACTTCACTCTGGCACAGAGTAATGGGATCCTGTGGGGCTTAACTCAGCCAGCCACAGAGGAACATTTACAAGGTTAATCAGCCCAACAATGCTGCAATCAGCAGCCCCAGACAGCCCTTGAAGCTGCTGCTGCTGCTGCCACCGCCGCCGCCGCCTCCTCCTTCCCACCTCCAGGGTGACCTACCAATTAACCTCTTCCCAGGTCCTTTAGGGTCCTCAGAGAGTGGTTGATGCGTTAGACCCAGAGAAGCAAGCAAAGTGGTATCAGTTGTTGCATTAATGTGGACTGGCGCAGAGAGCTGCAGAGATCACGACTGGGTTGGCAAGAACACAGCGTTACTCCCAATGGAAGAGACCGCCGGGCCAGCTTGCCCAATATTGCATTTCCCACAGCCACCAACAAGAGGCCTCTGGCCATGGGGGGTCCCAAGGAGAGCTAGGGCTGCGAATGAGGGGGATTGAGCGACAAAGCAGATGCTCCTGCCTGAACTCTCACTAAGCGGGCTTAGGCAAGCCGCTCCTCTCCGCTGCAACACGGGACGAGAAGAACCAACTTGTCCTACAGAACTGCTACAAGGCGGACTTCAAGAGAGAGACGCAAAGCACTTTCTGCACTCAAGGAGGGTCATTCAAATGCCAGGTATTCTTCTTCATAGAGCTTCCGTGGCTAATAGCTGCTGCTAGAGCTCCCTTCCTCCGAGAACTTTGCCTGATCCCCTTTAATAAGAAGAGCCCTGCAGCTGGATCAGGCCAAAGAAATGCCCATCTAGTCCAGCTTCCTGTATCGCACGGTGGCCCCACCAGATGCCTCAGGGAGCACTCAAGACAACAAGAGACCTGTATCCTGTCGCCACTCCCTTGCACCTGTTGCTGCCTTTCCTGGCAGGAAGGCGTTCCAGCCCCTGGATCCCATTGTTGCTCTTTCTGAGGATCCTGAAGGAAGGAGACGTATTCTCTTCAAGACACAGGACTTACTACCAACGACTCTGGAGGCAGCCTCACATTCAGTCAAGGGAAATCCCCACGGATAGGCCACCGATGAGCACTCCTTACCTGAACCCCCGTCAGATCCTGCAACTTCTTCAGAGCAGAGTCAGCATCTTGCACAAGGATGGTGGCTATTCCCATCGCCTGAGCAGGCTTCAGGTTTGCACCTATATCATCCAGAAGAATGCTCTAGAGTGAGGAAGAAACAAAACCCTGGCATGAGCTGGAAGGAAGGAACAGACCAACCCTAGGTATGTTGTGGGCCCTCGCTACCCGCAGGGGATTCGTTCCAGGACTCCCCGGGATACCAAGATCTGTGGATGCGGAAGTTGTGCTGCAGTGCTTTACCAGACCGAGCGAGAGCTGCCTCCGGAGGTCGCTTCCGGGTCGTACCAGGCCCACAACACACTCCATTGGCCTCCATGGGTTCCAGAATTCCTTGGGGAAGTGACCAGAAGATGCAGAAGTGAAACCAGAAGTTGCTTCTGGTCACTTCCCCATGGCATCCTGGGGCCCACAGAGGCCAAAGGAGTGGGCCGCGGGCCTGGCACGACCCGGAAGCCGCATCTGGAGGCACCTTTCATTCGATCCATGGATGGTAAAATCCGCAGACACGGGTCCCGCAGAGCAGAGGGTCCACTGTGCTGCCAGTCTAGAGCACCCCTTGCTTTCTTCACACTATAACTAGGGCGAGGTGCCCAGTTTCTCTCTCTCTCATTCTCTCTCTCTTTTTTTTTTTAAAGGCTACCTGTATACACTATTGAAGCTGAGCAAGTTTGCATAATTTATTCTGTATTTCACCATTTTGAATCATTTGTAGAGACCGGCAGGGAGATGCACATGGCACTGAAGTCTCCCCACCACTAAAATACCCACGAAAGATTACTCAGTCAGCTTCTAGATTTTTTTAATTTTATTTTTGTTTTTCAGATTATATACAAGAATATATAGCATAAGAACATAAGAACATAAGAAGAGCCCTGCTGGATCAGGCCAAAAGCCCATCTAGTCCAGCTTCCTGTGTCACACAGTGGCCCCACCAGATGCCTCAGGGAGCACATGAGACAACAAGATACCTGTGTCCAGTCGCCACTCCCTTGCACCTGGCACAGAGAAAACCCACTTCTAAAACCAGGAGGTTGCTTATGGCTTGTAACCTGTGATGGTCTTTTCCTCCATGAATTTGTCCAAACCCCTTTTAAAGGCATCTAGGCCAGGTGCCATCACCACATCCTGTGGCAAGGAGTTCCACAGATGAATCACACGCTGGGTAAAGAAATATTTTCTTTTGTCTGTTCTAACTCTCCCTCCACTCAATTTTAGTGCGTGTCCCCTGGTTCTGGTGTTGTGCGAGAGGGAGAAGAATTTCCCTCTATCCACTCTCTCCATCCCATGCATAATTTTATAAGTCTCAATCATGTCCCCCCTCAGGCGCCTTTTTTCTAGGCTGAAAAGCCCCAGACGCTGTAGCCTTTCCTCGTAAGGGAGGTGCTCCAGCCCACTAATCATTCTGGTCGCTCTTTTCTGCACCTTTTCCAATTCAGCTATATCCTTTTTGAGGTATGGTGACCAGAACTGGACACAATACTCCAGATGTGGCCTTACCATCGATTTGTACAAAGGCATAATGATATTGGCCGTTTTATTCTCAATCCCCTTTTTAATGATCCCGAGCATGGAATTGGCCTTCTTCACAGCCGCCGCACACTGGGTCGACACTTTCATCGACCTGTCCACCAGGACCCCAAGATCTCTCTCTTGATCCGTCACAGACAACTCAGAACCCATTAGCGTATATGTGAAATTTTGGTTTCTTGCCCCAATGTGCATCACTTTGCACTTACTTACATTGAAGCGCATCTGCCATTTTGCTGCCCATTCTCCCAGTTTGGAGAGATCCTTCTGGAGCTCTTCACAATCCCTGCTGGTCTTTACCACCCGGAAAAGTTTAGTGTCATCCGCAAACTTGGCCACCTCACTGCCTATCCCCAAGTCCAGGTCATTTATGAATAAGTTGAAAAGCACCGGTCCCAAGACCGATCCTTGGGGCACACCGCTTTTCACCTCTCGCCATTGTGAAAATTGCCCATTGACTCCCACTCGCTGTTTCCTGGTCTTCAACCAGTTCCTAATCCACAAGAGGACCTGCCCTCTTATTCCCTGACTGTGGAGTTTTCTCAGGAGCCTTTCATGAGGGACCGTGTCAAACGCCTTCTGAAAATCCAGATATATAATATCCACGGGTTCGCTCGCATCCACATGCCTGTTGACCTTTTCAAAAAATTCTAACAGGTTTGTGAGGCAAGACTTCCCCTTGCAGAAGCCATGCTGACTCTCCCTCAGCAGAGCTTGTTCTTCTATGTATTTTAAGATTTTATCCTTAATGAGACTTTCCACCATCTTCCCTGGAACAGATGTTAGGCTGACCGGCCTGTAGTTCCCCGGGTCCCCCCTCCTTCCTTTTTTAAAGATTGGCGTGACATTAGCTATCCTCCAATCCTCTGGCACAGTGGCCGTTTTAAGGGACAAGTTGCATATTTTGGTCAAGAGGTCAGCAACTTCATTCTTGAGTTCCTTCAGAACTCTTGGGTGGATGCCATCCGGGCCTGGTGATTTATTGATCTTTATTTTGTCAACATCATATTAAAAATAGCAACATCATATTAAAAATTGAATACACATTTGAAAAGCATGATAAAGATTTTCACAGACCACAAGCCTTAACAACTAAATTTCCTGCACCCCACACATCTAGATCAGATGTAAGACAGCAGTCATTTTGAGACAATGCTGTTTACAGGGGTTTGATCACTTGACAGGAGGGTCAGACTTTTCAACAATGCTTTGAAAGCTTCGGAGGTCGGCAGCCCAAACCGGATCAGGACCATGGTGCACTAGTGGTCAGGGGTGCTTAAACGTCCCCATCTTAATTGCCCTCTTCCCCAGGCTACTGTTTGCTCCATTACATATTCTTCCCTGAGCACAGCAAACGGTAGTTGGGGAGTGTGGTGCACTATAAAGTGAGAAAACGGCATACGGGAAAAGGGTCACTCCCCTCGTTGCCTCATCAGTTCAGGGTCTGTCACAGGTTTCTCTTCTCTTTTTTGTAAATAAAACACAATAGGGGATTCAAGTACCGGTACATCTCTGTCTTGTTTGGTCCTCAGAAGCCTGGATTTGGTACCCAACACCCCAGCTGCCTATGCTTCTCCAAAATCATATAGTAACTCAGCAATAACTCATTGAATCCAAATAAAATACACTGGCAAAACTGGTCTAGCAAAAGATGATTTACATCAGACTGTGGAACAGCGTCTTGGAACTTGAGGCAGCCAGCCATTCTCACCCCGTGTTACAAAGGGAAGCGGAGCAGAAATACAACCGTTTGTTCCAGGACACCCAACGAGGGATCTGAACCTCCGTCTCACACTTCAAAAGGTCAACTGTCCTACATTAGCTTCACTCCGTATCTCAAGGCCCCTGCCGCAATCCCTTTTATGCCCTGCACACAGAAGCACACTCACTGTAGATGTGTCACATCTGGAAGGAAAGAACGAGCCCCTCTGGAAAAAGGGGGCTTATAGATGGGGTGCAACTGACCTCCTCAGGCTTTGCCTTCATCACCTCCAGCACGTACTCATAAATCCTGGGGTCTGGTTTTTGTAGTCCAATACGACACGATTCAAACACCATGTCAAAGTATCTTCTCAAGAGAAGGAAGGCTTGCCCTGTGCGGTGCCTATGGGGACCGTCATCAATCCAGTTGTTTGTCAGAACAGCAATCTTGAAGCCTGGAGGAGAATGGGCAATTAAAGATCCGGAGGAGTGGGAAGCAGAGCCCGGGCTGTCGCTAGCCAGCCGGGCAAGAATCCCACGCGTTCGGTTATCATCACAAGTCAGAGTCTGCATTTCGAATTATGCCCCATTATTCCCAATGTGTGCACCCCCATCTCACAACTAACTAAAATTGCAATGGGAAGGTTGCCCCTTCCCCCAGCTTGGTCTTCACTAACCCACTCACGCCGAGCGGTGACCACGTCGGTAGGATATTTCCACAGGCCCTAGGAAGCGTAAATGCGACACATACCGTACTCAAGGTGCATATAGTAAGTAGGGCTTCAATCTTCAACCAAGTGGTTAATTTGACTAAAAATGTTTTTAAATTGCCAAAAAGGCATCTCCGATTAATCAGGCAACATTTTAAAAGTGCGGTTAATTCATTTTTAATACGAGAGCACAAAACCAAGCAGCACCATCTTTGCCCCCTCCACTCTTACACGGGGATGACGACAGGGACACACCTCTTTTCAAAGCGACACCTGCTGCAACCTACGCAGACGCCATCAAAAAACAAAAGTCTGCAATCCTAGTATAAACGCTTACCTGGGAGTGTCCCACTGAACTCAATGGGATTTCCTTCTGAGTAAGTATGCATAGGCTTGTGCTGGCGGTACACGTTTTTCTTCAAAATACTTGCGTCTGGTATTATGCAATTTAAGCGGTTCATTTATTAAACCTAATTGGATCCATACATTTCTTTTGCCAGGTGACAGCCTGGGAAGACTGTCAAGACTCCTTGCTTATTAGAAGAATCTGAAAAAGGGTACTTGACAGCTCTTGACCAAGATACGCAGCAAAAACTCCAGCTTATATGAACGTTTGAAACTACTGAATGCCTCCTCCCAAACAGTTACATGAATAAAGGGACAACAAACGGGCGATTCCCAAGCATGGTTCTCCCTGATTATGCAATGAAAACTATTACCATGGTTCCTGAGAGTCAGAGCTGCCTGCAGAACAGATGCATTGAAGGATTCTCCTGCCAGTTCCTCAAAGAGCTGAGCCACTGAAAACGTCTCTGGAAGAGAAAATCCAGAGGCTGCAGCACCCTTCTTGCAGTCTTCATCGAATTCCGCAATAAGCTGAAAAAGAGACACCAAGTTAAAATACATTCATTTTTATTCAAACAAAGATTAGGGGACATAAGACGACCCATTTTTAGGCAGGACTGAGATCAAAGGTTAATAATTACTCCTCGAGCAAGAATGGCCGAGAAAACTGTGAAACAAGTTTATAAATGAAATGAATAAACTTGCCAATCTCAAGATAAATTTGCTAAAGTAACAGAAACACAGCGCCCAGTAGCGTTACACAGAAAAGAAATGTGTCTATGCCTCAAGATAAACAGCCTAATACTGTATGAACAAGTATTTTTTCTTCTCTGCTTACTCCTTAACTGATGTGTCTAAGTTACGTCCTATATAATTTTGGTACCTAATGGGTCACCTCTCCCCTGCCTGGACAACGTGATCACGGACCCTCCTCTTTGTGTCCTTGCCTTCAGAGGTAAAAAAATATGCCCAGAGGGGCCATCTGGGAAAGGCAAAGCTGTGTGATCTAGTCACAGCTGTAGCTTCATGGATTTGACATAGAGAGTTTAAAGGAAAAAGGTCATCAGCAAGCATAAGTCAAAAGGCACAAATGCCTGTGTGGCTTCCGCTAGGTCAGGCCTGTCAAGCTGTGGTCATAACATAAGAAGAGCCTGGCTGCTGGATCAGGCCAAAGAACTGCCCATCTAGTTCAGCTTCCTGCACCACACAGTGGCCCCACCAGATGCCTCAGGGAGCACACAGCCAACAAGATAACCTGTTTCCTGCTGCCACTCCCCTGCACCTGGCACAGAGAAAACCTACTTCTAAAACCAGGAGGTTGCTTATGGCTTGTAACCTGTGATGGTCTTTTCCTCCATGAATTTGTCCAAACCCTTTTTAAAGGCATCTAGGCCAGGTGCCATCACCACATCCTGTGGCAAGGAGTTCCACAGATGAGTTACACGCTGGGTAAAGAAATATTTTCTTGTCTGTTCTAACTCTCCCTCCACTCAATTTTAGTGCATGTCCCCTGGTTCTGGTGTTGTGCGAGAGGGAGAAGAATTTCCCTCTATCCACTCTCTCCATCCCATGCATAATTTTATACGCTCCTTTTTGCATCAGAATTAATATAAAAAGTAAATAAGCCATTTTCAAGCTTTATAATTATTTACCAGGTATAAACTGAGAGTTCACTGGATTAAAACATAATTCATGGTGAGTCAATATATTTAAGAATTTAAATCCTTCTTAAATATTGCGGTTCTCAAACATCTGAAGTTTCTTGTATGTGGCTCTTACATTAAGCAGGTTTGGCCACCCCGTATATACTTCTATTCACAGTGTGAAACAGTCTTTACGGATCTATTTATTTACTGGCGCAGGTGGTACTTCAGAAAATTTGACTGTTGGGAACAAAGGTTGGGAACCCCAGTTCTACGACGACATTAAGAGTGCTATAAGGAATCAGACCCATAATGGACCATGCAGCCCAACAATGTCTACTCTAAGGTTTCAGGCAGGAATCTTTCCCAACCCTGCTGCTAGAGATTCTGTAACCCATTGATCCAATCTTGGATCTTGAGCATCCAAACCATATGCTTCACCTCTCCCCATTCTTAGACACATTACCTGGGTCAGTCCAATTTTACCAGTCATCGCTCTAGAGAAGGGCCCATCAAGGCCTCTATGCAGGATGACATCTTGGAAGAAATTGCTAGAAGATGAAAGCAAAAATAAAAATTATGGCCAGTGACAACCACGACCCTCTTGATCCAGCTGTTAAAACCACCATGTCCTGAAGAACGACATTCCATGCAGGAGACAAATGCTCGGGGGAACACCAGTGCTGCCCACAATGGTGCTGCCCACAGCAAGCCTCAGAAACACTGCAGGTCATGACAGAGCAATGAAGGAGCTCCAAAGGAGATACAAGTATGTTGCCCAAACACTATGTCTTAACCAGCCACGCACACATGAAAGAGCACATGGTGAAGAAATGAGGACGGCAAAATCAGAACTGTCTTGCTTGTGGAGAAGGAGGACTTGATTGAAGGATCATGGGGCCTTTGGGGAAGAAAATTGCAGGGAAAAGACGTCAGGGGCAGGCTGCAAGGAGACACTCGTCACAGGGCTTGAAGAGAGGAGGAGGAGGAGGAGGAGTGAGCAGTTGCACAGAAAGGGGCTCTGAAACCTGGGAGCAGGAAGCACCCTTCCCGAAAAGGCAAAGCTAACGCATTTAGGGCTTTTTAGTTTAGAATAAAGGTAACTGAGAGGAAAATATGACTGAGGCTGATCAAAGGACACGTGGAGAAGGGAAAGTGGCGCCTCTCTCATGCGGATTGCTAGTAGTATAGATGGCTTTAAGAGGACTGAACCAATCAACGGGGGGGGGAGAGGATGGGCCTTTCAATATTTATGATGGCTACGTGGCAGCTTGCCACAGAATACCAGGTACTGAGGAGCACCAGTAGCAGAGGGTTGTTGCCCAGATGCTCTGGGGCACTGTCCACAGGCACCTGGCGGACTGCTGTGGAAGGCGGGTGCTGGCCTACCAGTAGGTTAGGTGGCCTTTCCTTGGTCTGGTCCAGCAGGAGCAGCAGCAGCAAGTCTGTGGCACGAATGGGCTTCCAACCAGAGCTGGAGGGTTAACTGCATTTTAATGGGTAAAAATGGTTTTGGAAGGGATATAATCAAATACATTAATTCCCAAGTTGTAAACATGATGGCCCTTCCACTCCAAGTTAAAAAATGTTGCTTTCCTATTAACAAGGATATACTTTTATCCATCCTAGCTCAAGACTCTTGGAACAGCACAAGTTCTCAGAAAACTAGTCATAAGATCTGCATTTTTGTCTTCTTTTGAAAGGACCTGCACTTTTTCTCCTAATGCTAAGCAAAGGTCAAGAAATTCTATTCACACGAAGTCTCAACTGGGAGATGGGCCAAATCTCAGGTTCTCTCTTCGGTCTACTTTTCAACAGCTAATCCCCATTTTAGCGATTAAGGCAGTATCACTATCCGTTTGCCCCCAAGACCTGCCACAAAGTACAATTTGACTAAATGAAGTTTTAATCTTTCAGCCCAAAATCCTCTAACTCCTGCAGGTACTTTGGCAACTTGGTGTGTTAATCCTTCTGTGGCTCTTTCAGGTGCTTTGAAAAACAAAATGTGCACATGTACATGGGGGGGGGGGGAAGAGAGTAAATCCCAAGTGGTTGCCTTTGTTGAAAGCCTTGTGTACCCTGGACGGGCTAGAGCATCCTGTAAACTGTACAAAACTCCACAGTAATCCACCATGTATAAGCATGAGGTATAACTACTCTGCTAGATGAGACCCAAAACGTCCATCTGGTTTGGCAGTCCATTTATTTAAAGTATTAAAAATACCCTCCTAACCCTCAACCTTAGTTTGAAGCAGCTTACAACATAATTAAAATCCCTACTGAAAATGAATAAAACTATGAAAGCCACAATACATTGTAGAGACAGTAGCAGCCAGAACAAACGTAAGAGGCAACATCAAACAAAAGTACAAGTTTAAACACCAGTAGCAAAGAAGTAGAAAGAAGACCAAAGAAGGGCAGTGCCAAAGAGTGTTCAAACTACCGTACAATTGCACTCATTTCACATGCTAGCAAGGTTATGCTCAAAATCCTACAAGCTAGGCTTCAGCAGTACGTGGACCGAGAACTACCGGACGTACAAGCTGGGTTTCGAAGAGGCAGAGGAACTAGAGATCAAATTGCCAACATGCGGTGGATCATGGAGAAAGCACGAGAGTTCCAAAAAAACACCTAACTCTGCTTCATTGACTACGCAAAAGCCTTTGATTGTGTGGATCACAACAAACTGTGGCAAATTCTTAAAGAGATGGGGGTACCAGACCACCTTACCTGTCTCCTGAGAAACCTGTATGCGGGTCAAGAAGCAACAGTTCGAACCGGCCATGGAACAACTGATTGGTTCAAAATTGGGAAGGGAGTACGGCAAGGCTGTATATTGTCACCCTGCTTATTTAACTTATATGCAGAGTACATTATGAGAAATGCAGGGCTGAATGAATCACAAGCCGGAATCAAGATTGCCGGGAGAAATATCAACAACCTCAGATATGCAGACGATACCACCCTAATGGCAGAAAGTGAAGAAGAACTAAAGAGCCTCTTGATGAGAGTGAAAGAGGAGAGTGCAAAAGTTGGCTTGAAACTCAACATTAATAAAACTAAGATCATGGCATCGGGTCCCATCAATTCTTGGCAAATAGAAGGGGCAGAAATGGAAGCAGTAACAGATTTTACTTTTCTGGGTTCCAAGATCACTGCAGACGGAGACAGCAGCCATGAAATTAAAAGACGCTTACTCCTTGGAAGGAAAGCTATGGCAAACTTAGACAGCATAATAAAAAGCAGAGATATCACCATGCCAACAAAAGTTCGTATAGTCAGGGCGATGGTGTTCCCAGTAGCAATGTATGGTTGCGAGAGTTGGACCATAAGGAAGGCTGAGCGCCGAAGAATAGATGCTTTTGAACTGTGGTGCTGGAGAAGACTCCTGAGAGTCCCTTGGACTGCTAGGAGATCAAATCAGTCAATTCTAAATGAAATCAAGCCTGACTGTTCCCTGGAAGGACAGGTACTAAGGCTGAAACTCAAATATTTTGGCCACCTAATGCGAAGAGAGGACTCTCTGGAGAAGACTCTGATGCTGGGAAAGATTGAAGGCAAAAGGAGAAGGGGAAGGCCAAGGATGAGATGGTTAGACAGCATCACCGATGCAACGAACATGAAAATGAGCGAACTCAGGAAGATAGTGGAGGACAGGAAGGCCTGGCGGGATATGGTTCATGGGATCACGAAGGGTCGGACACGACTTAACGACTGAACAACAACAACAACAACAACAAGCAAAGAAGTGCTTTAAGAAGATCCTAAACTCCATAAAAAGCTTGCATCGCCAACAGTTCCTAACTGGCCTTTAATAACCAGGGAGGGGGCTGAGCAAGTGGGCTGGAAGAGGGTCCACAACCGCACAGCCAGAGGCCCCGTCTCTCATCATCGCCCCTCTGGCCTTGGAAGGCGGAGAAGGGAATCACTCGGAGGAAGACCCAAACTGTTTGGTTGATGTGGGAGGGTGGTCTTTAAATCGACCTGGCCCCAAACCATGCAAGGCTTTATTGGATCACAGCCAGCACCTTGAATTGTGCCCAGAACAAAGAGGAAAGTCCCAGGAAAGTTGGGACAATGGAGTCCCCTCCTTTTCCCTTCAGGAAAACCCTAGCAGAAGGCTCAAGGGAGGCTTCCCCGAGACACTGTGAAAGCAACACCACTGCAGGAAGCCTACACAGCCAGGTCCTTTTGTGGATTCCATGCCTTCTTCATCTCGTTTCCTCAAGAACAATTGACCAGCCTGGCCAGCCAATTGGCTGGGACTGACCGGTGTGCACAAACCAACTAGGCAACTGAGCCCACCTGACCAGGTCCAATGAAGACATAGCTTAAAACTAGGTTTTTTAAGTTCAAACCCAAAGATGCTTCCGTGTGTTCTGGCTTGGCTCCCTCACAGAAAGCTTCCCTCTGTGTGTCAAGTTCTTACCAGCCCTCCTGGGGGATCATAGAGGTGCAGAGAGATCATTTTGTATGGAGGAACAGGCCTAGCTCCTTTTAAACTCTATCTGGAGACTGCTAAACAGCAGGCTTTGGCACTCTGACAACATGCCCCACTGAGCTCCCTGCCCGCCCGCCTGCCCGCCCCCCCCCCCCATATTTGCTCTCCTCAAACAGGAGACCAAGTGTCAAGTTTTCTCATTGGTCTTCTTTTACACAATGTTCCCTTTCTGGCAATTAAGGCAGTATCACTATCCATTTGCCCCTGGGATCTGCTAAAAGGTGTATTTTGGCTAAACGAAAGCTTAATCTTTTAGCATGAAAACCTTGAACCCCTACAGATATGTTGGCAACGGTGTTTTAATCCTTCCGCAGCGCCCAAACCCCACTTTCAGAGAAAACCCGACCTTTGATGAAAATCAAAGGCTTAGGAACAAGACAGCCAACAACACTTCACACACACACACACACCACAGGCAAAAGCCCATCAGGAGCAGGTGGCAACCCAAATGTACAGGAGCGCCACATTGTCAGAGGAGGGATTAAGGCTGCATCAAGCCAGCACATGCTATGATGCTCTTGCTGGTTCATCCGAGGGTAGTAGGGAGATGGCAACACATGTAGATTAGGATGCAACAAGATGTGCTCGGATGCTATCTCAAACAGACCTTTCCCAGGGATACAGAGTGGTCTGACCAGAGAAACAACAAGGTTTACAGGACAAGTCATCTGAATATTCACCCCAAACTCTTTGGGTGATCTACCAAAGATGCTTCTAACTGGTGACATCAGAGATTGAATCCAAGGCAACCTTCTGTATGCAAAGCATGTGACATCAAAGTTTCACATATGCACTGATGGGTTCTGAGCTGTCCGGGATGGATCAGGAGAGAGATCTTGGGGTGCTGGTGGACAGGTCGATGAAAGTGTCGACCCAGCTGTGAAGGCCAGTTCCAAGCAGAAGGGCCCTTGGTCTGATCCAGCAAGGTAGTAGCCACAGCTCCTCCTTGTGACTACTGATCTTGGAGGCCAATATTTTACTGCCCTACATCTAAATTTAGTCATTTAAAAGATTTATATTCTGCTTGTGCAAAAAAAGTGGTGTTTTGCGATATCCTCTGGACATAAGTTATGTAAATAAAATGAATAAAAAACAGAGCTAACTAACAAGTCTATTTGCATAAATATGCATTATGTAAGAAATGGGGAGGAGCAGAGGGAGCATTTTCCAAGACTGGTCAGTAAATATCCTATTGACAACTTACAGCAAAAGCGCTGTATAGGTAGGCTTACCATATCGCCGACCGGGACGCTCCGCTTTGCCCTTAAGGGGCAGGGGGAGGGGAGGGAGTCAGAGCGCGCGCGCTCTGACTCCCTCCCCTCCCCCCGCCCCTTAAGGGCAAAGCGGAGCGTCCCGGTCGGCGATATGGTAAGCCTATGTATAGGGGTCTAGGAATAACTTGGCAGAGGTTTTCAGGGAAGGATTCTGTGAAGGAGCAGAAAGAGTGGAAGACTGTTCTAGTGAAAGGCCTGGCAAAAGCAGGAAGCGGAGGGAGATAGAAGGGGGTGAATTAGAAAAAGGACCCGGAGCTTAGAATGCAAATTCAAGGCACGAGGGAGCAATGGAAGCCTAGGGAGAAATATCCATGTGAACGGTTCCAAAGGTGGGGAGCGGCCTGTCCCATCTTCTTGGACCAAAAAAGAGAATCCCCACATGACGTAATGAGAAGCTACTTTACGAGCAGTGCAGACACCAAAAACCTGCAATGACCCAGCAGCAGAGCAATTGTTAAGCCCTTCCTCCCTCCCTCTGAAAAGGCCTAAGAATTGCTCTGCTGGGTCAGACAGTGGTTTCTCCAGCTTCGCATTCTGTCTCCAGCAGTGGCCAGTCACCTCTCCTGGGATGCTTACAAACAGGCAAATCTCCTGCTGTTGGTTCTCGGCATTTGGTAATCAGCAGCTCACCACGCCAGAGCATGACAGTCCCATTCTTTGCTGCTGTGGTAGCAAACAGTCAAGGATAGCCTCCACAAATTTGCCCAACCTGGTTTTAAAAGCCATCCAAGGTAGCGGCCATCACCACATCACTACTCATTGTATCTACCAAAAGGAAGATCATTACAATTATTAATGCCACAACATTTCCCACAACAGCCTGACCCATGCTACAACCCCCCCACACACACACACACACCTGCCCCAGATGCTATGTCCTCTTCATTCACCTCCCTTATGGATGGAAGGCCTCATTCCCTAAGAACAGGGAAGAGTGGGGGTTGTTTGACTTTGCTAGGGACTTTGTTTCCTTTCTGAACCCGTTTTAGGAATGGGTCCAGCTTCTCTAGTGTGCAGAAACTGCCTTCAAGCTACTTTGAAGGTTATTTGAAATAAAACATGCAAGATGTAAATAATTTTAATTAAGTAAATAAAAATGGCCCCTTCATGGATCATTGCCTTGTCGTGGCGAAGGGGCTTGCGTAACTCAATGAAGCCATGAGCTATGCCGTGCAGGGACACCCAAGACGGACAGGTCGTAGCAGAGAGTTCTGACTAAAAGTGATCCACTGGAGAAGGAAATGGCAACCCACTCCAGTAACCTTGCCAAGAAAATCCCATGAACAGGACCAAAAGGCTAAAAGATATGACGCCGGAAGATGAGACCCTCAGGTCGGAAGGTGTCCAATGAGTGAACTCAGGAAGATAGTGGAGGACAGGAAGGCCTGGCGGGATATGGTTCATGGGATCACGAAGGGTCGGACACGACTTAACGACTGAACAACAACAACAACAACAACAACAAATAAAAATGAACAAAAAAAGTACTAAGTCACTAGCGTAGCGCTACACCTAAGAAGACACTTGTCTCCTGGGCAGATACCTTGAACTGTGTGCCACGACCCAAGTCTTTGAATGCCCGCTGCCATCCATATTTACAGTGCAAAGGCTCCACTCACAGTAACCCAGAACTTCTTGGGTATTTTTCCTCTCTACTTTCTAAGAAAAACTGTTTCTACTAATTGTATCTACCAGAAAGAAGATCATTACAATCATTAATTTGAGCACTACTGGACTTAGAAAATGGATATCTTACTGCCAACTGGACTAATAAGTGCAAGCTTTCAGAATTAAGCCTGTTTCTGACTTGAAGAAGCTGCCACTAACTGAACTAGTCTGGTGTCCTTTCTTCGCAAAGAAGGATTTGGAAAGTAAAACATTCTATTAATGAACTAATCTTACAGAGCTGAACAGAGGACTTTTGATGGACATGAAAAAGTGGTTTGGTTTTTCTGTGTTTGCATGAGTAGGACGGTGTTACTATTAAGGAGTATATATGAATGTAAGCAATTGATTTAAGAATAATACACTAATTGCACACACAAGGGAAAGGAATTGAAAGCACAAGTCATTTCCTGTCCTGCTCCTCGTACTGTATGTAATTTGGGAAGTGGCCCTTAAGACAAGGAGGCTTCAGTTTGCAGCGCTGCTTTGCAGTGATGGGGACTCGAGTCAAATGACTCGACTCGCAAGTGTGACTTAGCCACTTTTTCCCTGACTCGTACTTGTACTCGTGACCCACTGACTCGCACTCGCGACCCACGGGACTCGTACTTGACTTGCACTTGTGGGGGTAACGACTTGTCATTTCCAAGTCATTTTCCTTTAATGGCCGGCATCAACGCAGGCAGGCAGGCGCAGTGGAGACCTCGGAGGAGGAGGGCAGCAGGGAGGAAGGGTTTTCAAGGGGGGTGGGAAAGCAAGCCTGGCTCTGAGTCCCCCCCCTTTTGTTGCCGTCTGTTTGGCATTGGCCACAACTCCGAGCGCGAGGGGTGGGGAGGAGTGAGGGAAGGCGAAGCTGCCGCAGCAGTTCCTCCTCATTGACCAAAACTCCGAGCCCAAGGGATGCTCGGCTCAGCAAGGGGAAGGTGCAGGGAGGGAATAATAAATGGTTTGAATGTAGACACGCTTGTTTTTACCAAACCAGATGGGTGGTGACAAGACTGAGAGGTGAGGGAAAGGGCATAGGGGGAGCCAAGTGAGTGCTTTAAAAGTCTCAGAGGTCCCCACACACAGACACCCACCCACCCCATTTTCAGGGGAAAAAGCCATTTTCCCCAAAGTGACTCGACTCATGACTTGTGACTCGTGGTTTCTGGCCTTACTCGTACTCGACTCGCACTCGTGCAAAAATGACTCGCACTTGACTCGTACTTGCCCCAAAATGTTGACACTGACTTGCACTCGGACTCGCACTCTTGCAAAAATGACTCGTACTCGCACTCGCACTCATGACCTAGTTACTTAGATACATCCCTGCTGCTTTGGCAGGGGCTGAGCCAGGCGAGAACATCTGAAAGATGCCAGGCTTGCCAACAGCCTTTCCTGTGGATAGACATGAAACCAATAGCAGGAATCCGTATTCTTACAGAATGCAGCTTGTTGGACCAGGCAGGGACTTCTCTAGATCAAGTGCTTGGTCCACCAATGGAGCAAAGGACAGTTAAAGAACATGGGGCCACGGCATGTTAATCTGAAGGGCTCAGCAGGGAGAGCTTCCAATTTAACCAATTAACAAAGCAGAGACCCACCCACCCAAGTCTGCTGTCTGTCTGCAAACGGTTCCTCAAAAATGACTGCTTACAGATTCTGCACGGTTGCAGCTCCTTCTTGCACAGGGAATACCAAGGAAAGACATCTCCGACAAGGAAGGGTCTTGCTTGCCTATCTCACTTTAAGATCAGTTATGTCAACATTCAATTCTTTCATCAATTTGAGGAAGCTTGTTAGCGTCACTCTCATCTCCTCTGCAAACAATTTTACAGAGCAAGGTTCTTGATTAACACAGGGAAGATAATTAATTACGCCTTGGCTAAACTTCCCTTGAATTTCAAACACTCGTTGGCTGGCTTTCCAACTCACTTACAAGGCAAAAGCACTTCTGTTAAAGACCCTGTCCCCAATCTAACAATGTTCAGTTTAATTTCGATCGGAAGCTTTCATGGCCCGCAGTAATCTTACACGATCTCAGATTTACGGGTAAAGATGCCATGTATTTTCGTTATAAGCCCATAAAACGATTAAAAACAGTATCCAGTCACTGAAAGCAGGTCCCAGGTTAGTAGAAACTGCCCGCAGAGAAAATACTTTTAAAATCAAGAGGCAATAGATGGAGACAAACCGACGTTTCGTTCCTAGAAAACTCGAAACTTCTTCTGGGTGCAATCCCAAGGATCGTGTAAGAATGTTCAGTTTACTTACCCACAGATTTTCAAATCCCAACAATGCGAAGAAGACACTGACAAGCCCAAGGTTACCGAGTGAGCTTCATAGCTGAATGAGAAATCCAAACTGAACCTGGGCCTTCGCACTAGAAGTCCAGCATTAGAGCCACTACATCACAGTGGCGCTCAAATTATTATTATTATTATTATTATTTATTAAGTACAGCCTACTGCACCCTTCAGGAAACCTGCAGGAGAATTTGAACTATGGACCATAGTAACACAAAGCAACGAAAGATTTGCCACCTGCCATTGAGGCTGACAGAGGGAGGGGAGAGAAGAGGGAGGTGTGAGTACAATCTTAGGAAAGTTCCACAAAGTCAGAAAACGCTGCCATTTCAGTGTTAATTCGAGGACTGCCATTTTCACTCTTTTGCAGTGCTTTATACAGTCAGACCTTTTTTTTTTTTAACATAAAGAGCCCTGCTGGATCAGGCCAAAGGCCCATCTAGTCCAGTTTCCTGTATCTTTTTTATCCATGGTTTTTCCATCCACGGATTTGACTCAACACAGGTGGCAAAACTGGAAGAGACGGGAGAGAGAAGAGACTGGAAGAGACTTTGGGAGACGGGAGAGTCACACAACCTGGAAGAGGCTTTTGGAGCACAATTTCAGCCTGTTTTAACCTTTTTTTCTTTTTATAGTGAACCTTGTGGATCTGGGATCTGCGGCGAGTCAAATCCATGGAACCTGGATCAGCTGTACTAGAATCAAGGGTCATTGAATGAAACTAACTGGTGGGAGATTTAGATTTAGTTACTAGTTATGGTGGCCACACACTACCCCCCCCCCCCGTGCTAAGCAGCAACATGCCTCTGAATACCAGCTGCAGAGAAGCAAAGGCGGGAAAGAAGCCAGCCTTTCTCCCCTGCTTGTGGGCTTCCCAGAGTCAGTGGTGGGCCACTGTGGACTAGATGGGCTTAGAGCCTGATGCAACAGAGTTTTTAGTGTAGTTTTTATGGACCAGCAGCCTGACTTGGTGCAAGAAGGCAGCTGCCTACGTCCACTGCTGTGCTGAACTGGACTGCTCAGGGTTAGTTTCTTACAGAAAACACAAATCATTTCATGGCTATTTACAAGGGATAGGGGAAGAGACGCTTCTGTTGAACCAAGAGAGAAAAAGTCACAAGGAGAGAACTATTTGGAAGAGTTGCTATGAATGTACCAATCCGTGGAATCCTGAAAAAGCGACTGGCAGGCAAGGCATCAGCCCTGAAGCAGCTGACCAGCTGCAAACAGGGCCAAAATAAATGTCACATGGGAATTCTACAGTGGGAACGCACACCATCTTTTCAAAACCCAACTGCAGAGGTGGTGGCTGCAATAATTTGAAACAGGACTGCAGGTGGGGACAGAAATTGCTTAATCCTTTGCTCCACGCCGATTCCCTGACTTAAGTCTCTCTCACACACCCCAGCCTGCTGTGAGCTGCAGAAGAACAAAACTGGTCAGCAAAAATTGTGTCCATGCATGTGTCCCCTTGTAGTTTATTATGCATTATTAGTATTGGTTCCCACCAGTAGCTATACTCTCCAAATCCTGAAGAACTGGGAGACGGAGGGCGGGTGAAGGAGAATGTGGTGGGGCAACTCAGGAGAAAAAGAAGAATCCAGTTAAGTGCAGGAAGGGGACAGAAGCCAGGATGGTGTAGTGGTTTGGGAGTCGGACTTAGACCTGGAAGATCCAGGTTCAAATCCCCGCTCAGCCACGAAGCTTCCTGGGTGACCTTGGGCCAGTCACTATCTCTCAGCCCCACCTACCTCACAGGGTTGTTGTGAGGACGAAAAGGAGGGGAGGAAATATGTACACCACTCTGAGCTCCTTGGAGGAAGGGCGGTATAAAAAGGCTGCTGACGCGGCTAGGGACAGCCTGCCGAGTAGCGCAGCAGCTTCCCAGGACTATGGCCTCCTCCCACTCCCCAGCGACCGGACCCTACCTCCTTCTGTACCCTTTGCTCTATCTCACCGCTGCCCCCTTTCCTTCCAGTCACTGCTTCAGTCTTCAATGGACTTTCCCCCCTTCCCCACTTTTATTTTCTTTGGTGGGTGTTCTATGAGAGGAAGGTGTATTTATTTTTTAGCGAAGAGGGGTCAATGAGCTTCCTGAGCTGTTTCAACTTGCAACCAGTTCTTCTTGCAAAATGTACTGCTTGCAAGAAGTACTTACTGAGCATGGGAGCTAAGAGGGAACGGCTTGAAGTCCCGCCGCACCTTAAAATGCGAATGAACTTTCAGATCTTCCAAATATTCGTTTCGTCGCCATTTGGAAGGGGAGAGTTGTTGTTGTTCAGTCGTTAAGTCGTGTCCGACCCTTCGTGATCCCATGAACCATATCCCGCCAGGCCTTCCTGTCCTCCACTATCTTCCTGAGTTCGCTCATTTTCATGTTCGTTGCATCGGTGATGCTGTCTAACCATCTCATCCTTGGCCTTCTCCTTCTCCTTTTGCCTTCAGTCTTTCCCAGCATCAGAGTCTTCTCCAGAGAGTCCTCTCTTCGCATTAGGTGGCCAAAAGATTTGAGTTTCAGCCTCAGTACCTGTCCTGTTCCAGGGAACAGTCAGGGTTGATTTCATTTAGGATTGACTGATTTGATCTCCTAGCAGTCCAAGGGACTCTCAGGAGTCTTCTCCAGCACCACAGGAAGGGGAGAGAAAAAGAGATAAAAGCGTGGGGAGTGTTATGCCAAAGAGTCTTGCCGGGCCGGCACAGCGGGGTGTGTGTGTGGGGGGGGGGGGGTATTCGTTGTGATGTTAGTTCGAGAGCGGAGACCAGCTTAGAACAAATCCCATTTCGTCCCCTTGCGGTGCAAAAACTCGCCCTCCTCCTATTCCCTCCTGCCAACCCCCGACTTCTCCCCCCCCGCCCTTCGCTGCTGCAGCCACGGGACTTGGCCAGTTGCTGCGCCTCCCGGAGTGGCTGCAGGCGGCCAACCTTTCACCCTCGCTCGCCTCCAACGTCCCCTCCACAAACATCACCGACTCAGCGAGCCGGCCGGCGGGCCGGCCAACCATTGCAACACACTTCGCGCGACCTCCCTCCGTACGCGCCGCAGGCCTTGCCGGCTGCGGGTGCAGTGGAGATCCCCGCACCCCACAGCGCGAGCAAGCGCAACCCGCCGCGCCGCGCCGCGCCGCGCCGCGCCTCCAGCGCCAGAACTTTTTCCTTCTTTCACGCCTGCAGGCGAGCGCGAGACTCTGGCGCTTCTGAGAGGCGGCCGGGCGGGCGCGACACACACACGCATCTAACTCTCCCCCCCCCGCCAGGCCCTCCAGTTTCTGCGGTTGACGCACGCTGGGCCAGGCAGGAGGCGCGTGAGCGGGCCGACAGCGCTTCCCCCGCCGTCAAGGAATAATTTATAATAATTTATTAACTACCCACCCGGGGAGGCCCCGAGACTGCTCCGCGCTTCTCAGGAGTCCCATTGCGCCGCGGCCGAAGAGGACGCCGCCCAGGTCGAAGAGCACCAGCCACCGCCGCTTCGCCGCCATCGCCTTCCCTGGCCACGGCCGCTGGTGGAAGGTCGCGGGTGACAGCACCTTCACCTCAGGGAGACCTGTGGAACAGGCCACGCCCTCCTTTGGCCACGCCCCCACGTTGAGCTTGCCGGGACACGCCCCTTCCCTCCTTCAGAGACGCCTCCCTTCTGCGCGCCCACTCTCCTGACCTGGGTGGGGATCTTTCCCGCTAGCAGAGCACGAAGGAGGAAGGCTGGCAGGCATCGCCTGCCTCTGCTCCTCAGCAAGTGGTGGTTGTTTCTTGCTTAGGCTGTGCATTAAGTAGAGACATTTTATCCATTTCCCAGGGCAGCAGCAGCAGTAATGCATCAAACATTAAACATTTTAAAATACAGGGGGGCCCCCATATCCGCTGGGGATATGTTCCAGGCCCCTCCGTGGATACTTGAAACCGTGGATAAGAGCAAACACCCCCTCCATGGTTTCCTGAGGACCCTCCCCCACCCCTGCAGGCAGGCATGCTTCCCCCCCCCTCTTATTTTTCTTTCAGCAAGCTTTGTTTCTTCCTTAACACAAACAGAGAAGCAGCCTCCATTGCAGGCAAGTAGAACGAGACTAAGTCCTAGAGAGGCTCTGCAAGGTTTCTGTTAACCTTGCAGAGCCTCTCTAGTACTTAGTCTCGTTCTACTTGCCTGTAATAAGCAGCCAGAGGCTGCTTCTCCTGTTTATTTAAGGAAGAAACAAAGCTTACTGGGAAAAAAGTAAAAGCCTGGGGGGTCCCCACGATCCGTGGATAACTGAAACCGTGGATAGTGAATCAGTGGATATGGGGGCCCACCTGTACAAAACACACACACAGACGCACGCACCCTGCCTGCCTGCCTCGGAACTTGGACCCTTTCCCCCTTGTGTCAATATCTAGATTGCAAACCCTTCTTCAAGGCAGGGAGGGACGTGCCTTTTTACTCGATCTGTAACAAATAATGCACCTTTATCGTGGATTGTTTTCTGCTTGCATCTGTCTTCATTTGTAAGCTGGTGGTCCCTGACTCTGCCTTGACTGAAAGGGGAATTGTGGGCTTTTAGGCCTCCTGACCGAAGGGAGAGTTAAGTGTTTTGTGATTGGTTGATAGTGCAACGCTTTCATAAAACCTTTCCACTGCTAGAAGTGCAACAAATACTGCACATTTGTATGGTGACTATTGCCTATACATGGCACTTTACAGAATATTTCACTTTTTTCTTCTTCACATTTTTTATACCACCCTTCCTCCAAGGAGCTCAGAGTGGTGTACATATTTCCTCCCCTCCTTTTTGTCCTCACAACAACCCTGTGAGGTAGGTGGGGCTGAGAGATAGTGACTGGCCCAAGGTCACCCAGGAAGCTTCGTGGCTGAGCGGGGATTAGAATAATGGCAGAAGGTCCCTGCTTGGAACCTGGGAGGTCCCTGGAATACTAATCTAAGTGTGGCCAATTCTGGAGAAACAAGAGGACAGGGGGCAAAGCGGGCACGAAGGAATGAACTTGGTGCAGCTTCAGACACAGCAGATCCCACCCAGGCCAGCCAGGGTGATGCGAAAGGGGCATGAAGCTGGCTGTGGCTCCCAGAGGGCTCTCCGGGGGGGGGGCTGTGTGGGCAGTTGGAGCTGCCTGCGATGGACTGGTGCTTCCTCCCTCCCACCCTGACAGATCATGTTGGGGGCCTGCTGCCTTCTGCCACTTCTGTCCTGCGCTCTGGGCCGGCTGCCACAGCCACGCTCTCCTCTCCCCAAGAGTTGCTGCCACTCAGCGGCCTCTTCCAAAGGAGGCATTTCTGCCTGCGGCAGTCCCAGAGTTCTGTTTTCACCTGAAGGGGGAGGGAAAAGGACTGGGACGTTGCAGCAGACATTTCAGTGGCCTTTAAAACAACTGCTTTCCTTCCAGGGCTTCTCCACTAGAGCAGTTGTCCATCATCACCACCACCCTGGGACATGGGCTCAATCCTGTGGGATGTAAGACTCGTGCCCCGTGCTGTGTGTGCTGCTGCCAGAACAACATTCCCCCCCCCCAGACCACAGCACACCAGTGAGCTGTGGTCATGGCTTGAATATCGACTGGTATATGGAGAAAATGTGGCATCATCCATGCCCAACATTTACAGAGGAGTGAAGGCTTTGACAGCCCCCAGATTGGTCCCCGGAAGGAAGCCAGGTTTCCAGCAGGGCCAGCAGCGGAATGGTACCAATCCAGCCCAGGCTCAGGCCTGTCAAATTGGCAGGAATCCTTTGGATTCATGAAGACGTTATTCAGGCCTCAGCATAAGGGGTTCTGGTGGAGAAAACAGGCGGCTTCTTGTAGCAATTTCGGAATTACGGGTAAAATAGCCATGTAGTAGCTAACAGGACAGCCAGAATAAAAACAAAAATCAATTCTGCTTGTGTCTTCCGTTGCTGGGGCTCACAAGACAGACAGAAAATTTATTTAAAACTCACAGCCCAATAGTCTCACTCCAACATTTCGTTTCCTTCTTTCCGGAAGTAACATCTTCCGGAAGTAACATCTTCCAATCTTTCAGATTGGTTCCTTGAGAAGGTTTCCGGAAAGAAGGAAACGAAACGTTGGAGTGAGACTACTGGGCTGTGAGTTTTAAATAAATTTTCTGTCTGTCTTGTGAGCCCCAGCAACGGAAGACACAAGCAGAATTGATTTTTGTTTTTATTCTGGCTGTCCTGTTAGCTACTACATGGCTATTTTACCCGTAATTCCGAAATCGCTACAAGTAATTGCTGGCCATGAAAGTTTTCGATCGAAGGCGGCTTCTTATTGCCTGCTGCACGGCACCTCCGAGTGTATGGAGTTTAGCAGACTCTCTTTCCTTCCACTAGAGTTGCTTCCCTCCCAGGGTGGATACTACATCCCCCATCCTGACAGGAGGCCTGGTGATGTCACTAGACTGCCAGCCACTGAAAAATGGGGAAAAAAATCTGTTGTCAGGGCAGAGCCTCCTAGGTGTGGGGATGGAGAGGGGAGGTGTTGGGTCCTGGTGCCAGCAGGGTTTCCCTCCTGCCTGATCTGCCCCTGTGCTGGTGCCCAAACCAGGGAGACTCTGCTGCCCCCTGGAGGACAAAGCCAGGCATCACCCTCGGTCGGAAGTCTCCCTCCCAGTTACATGGCTAACAGCCCAATCTTATCCCCCACCAGCCTGAGTTGACGGAGAGCGCGCTGCATGCTGTGGTGGGAAGAGGGTGACCAGACGGGTCGGGAGAAGTAAGTAGAAATCATGGTTACTTCTCTTCCTGTAAGCCGTCTGGCCACCATCGGGTCCCCTTGGACTGACACCCAACTATTTAGCTGGCGTAAATCACTCTAAGGAGCCTGGGGGCATGTTGGGCTGGGAAAAGGGGCTAGGAGCTGGGCATGCGTCACTCCCCCTCTCACCCCAGAACTGGCCTGGGTTTGGCCCACTCCCCATCCTGATCCATAATAGGCTACACACACACACACACACACACACACACACACACACACACACACACACACACACACACACCAAGCCACCATTCGCACCTGGCTCCAGTTTGTGGAGCTTGGGGCTCTAAGACAAAATCAAACGGATCCCACAAGCCTGGAGTCTGTGCACCTCCGGGACAGTGGCTAGAGCCCTGGTTAGCAGCCAGTTGGGTAGAGGGCCATGGGGTTGACCCATTCATGAGGCCAACTGAGGTGGGTGCCTCAGGTAGCAGATTGGCGGGACATGTCCACTTCCGGGCATCCATCCGTTTCCACTGCTCCTCCTCCTCCTCCTCCTCCACTCCCTGGACTGAAAAAAGAGGCATGGTGAAGAGGAGGGTGGTGACCTAGAACTGCGTGTCCGAGACTTCTGCTCCATCCACCTCTTTCCTTGCCAGCTCAGGGCGTGGGAAGAGCAGGGGCTGGCATGTTGCCAGGTAAGGGGCTGCATTTGGCACGCTGCCTCAGGTGCCAGGATGTCTTGGGCTGGCCTGAGCTGTAGCGGCGCTGTGGTAGAGGACGTGCTTTCCAGTTACAATGGGTCTGAATGCCAGAGCTGGGAAAGAATCTGAGCTCACGGCCTTGGGAGAGCTGCTACCAGTCAGGAGGGGCCCTCCTGGGCTAAGCGGGGCCACATTTTCACACTGAATGGACTTAGGGCAGCTGGTCTACCTTGCTCAGTCCAGTCCACACTGGCTGGCCTGGCAGCAACCCCCCAGGGCCTTACGCCAGGGTCCGTCCTCCTAGCCCTTCTACCAGGAGATGCTGCCAGAGCTTAATCGTAGGGCCTCCAGCTTGCAAAGGGTCTCCTCTACCATTGAGCGATGGTCTTGGCCCTTAAAGAAGGCATATTGGCAGGCTACACAGCGACACATTGTCAGGTATCTGTCGGGAACTCTTGTGTATGCAGCTGTATGCATGCAGGACCCTCTCCGTCAACGGACCCCAGCAGTGGCCAGACGCTCCTCCCCCTCCAGATATCCCTCTGGGGTCCTGGTCACTGTCGACATACCTCGGGTTCAGCCCCAGCATCTCCAGTGAAAGATGGCGGGTAGCAGGATGAGGAAAACTGCTGCTGCTGCCAGTGGTGGTCAGGTGGACTGATGGTCTCTACCGGAAGGGCCACGGCTCCGTGGCAGAGCGTCTGCCCCAGTTCTGTCCCCGGAAGCATCTCTACTGAAAGGGCCTCTGGAACTGGGGCCGGCAAAGGCTCCTGGCTGAGGCCCTGGGGCGGAGCAGTCCTAGCAGGCAACAGTTGGGCCAGTCAAGGGGCCAGTGGCCAGAGGCGGCTGCGTCTGCTCAGGCAATCCTGGCTGTACTGTGCGCTTTCTCTTTCTGCCTCCTGTATATGGAAGTTCACAACGGTATTATTTTGCCCAGTGAAGAGTCCTTTGCAGTTGCAAAGCTTGCATACTCCCATGAGGACAAAAGGTGGAGCGAAAAAGGCTGAAGTTAAAAAGGATAGCCAAAGGACGACGGCATGGATAAATGCTAGTAGCACTGGATTCTGGAGAATTTCTGTCTCTGCTTCTATCTGGCTTCACAGATTAATTAGAGCAGAAATTAATTTGGCCACCAAGACCTGCCCTGCAATGCTCTGCAGGAGGAAGTGCCTGGATTGTGGCAAGCTCTTCAGTCAGCAGCAGTGCCAAAGTAGACAGTTCTCTACGGCCAGCCAGTCTGGGAAAGGAATCAGCCCTCCCTCCGTCTCCCTGGTGGGCATACAACGTCGCTGGGTCTTGGAGGCAGCTGGAGAGCCTTGAATTTAGCACAGGTTTCCCAGACAGAATGGTGTGTTTAAGCCTTACACTGGGCAGAGAGGCTGTTGGCTGAAGCAGCCGCAGCCCAGCTGGGCAAGAGATGGCCGAGGGCGCCTTGGAGACAGTTGCTGGACTGCGCTCTACCCTGGACCTAAAATGGGACCGTGCAGCTGCAGTGATTGATCTTCCTGGCAGAAATGGATCTGGACCTGAATGAGGGCCCAACAATCCTATCCTCCTTTCCAGTGCCAATGCAGCCGCAATGCAGCCCCGAGTTAGGGGACAGAGACGTTCCCTTACCTTGAGGAGGCCTCTGTGACTGCACACACACACCTCTGGATGCAGCACACACCCTGAGGTACACACCCCGGTTGTGTACCCTGATGGCAGGGCTGCATCAGCACTGGAAGGTTGGATAGGATTGGGGCCTCAGCCAATACAAAACCAGGTTATTGGGCTGAGGGGTTAGGGTGTTGCTTCTCCTTCCGCTGGGCGCTGCAGGTGAAAGAGTTAGTAGTGCCGTCGTTTCTCTCCCCAATTTTTGTACACCTATCTGTGGAAGTAGGAGGTGGTGCTGCAACAGCTGCTTCACACCAACGGCTGCTTCATACATGCAGCAGGTACCTACCTCATCATGACTTGAGGGTGGCTGGATGTGTGAACTGGCTCTGTGGCAAAGTCCTTTGTGCCACAAGGGCGGTGAACTGCTTGGGTGTGAGATCTGCCCGTGTCCTCTGGTGGCTGCTTCAGCTGCATGCCAGTCACCCCTCAATAGCAGCAGCAGCACAACTGATGGTGGTCGATGCCCGCAGCAGAGTGAGATGGCAGAGCCCTGAGCTGGTAGGCCGATGGCCTATGCTGCCTCGGTTTGGGGGGGGGGATTTTGAATACCTCCCTATGTAAAAACGAGATACTCTGCAAGTAGGAGCCATCACAGCAGGGAATGAGCTGGGCTGTAAGCCTTTCTCCCTGGTCAGCTTTAATGTCAGGGAGCATTTTTAAAAGGCATTTCCCTCCCTCCCCCCCCATAGCCTGAAGCGGTACAGTCTGCTCTAGCTCAGGCTTCTACCACCTCATCCTCTTGCATGCATAGACCAGACCTTGAGAGAGAGAGATGAGCCCAGGTGTGTGTGCTGTGCTCACAACTGGCCCTGCTTTGTATTTGTGACCCTGGATCATGGAGGGACTCACTGCTTCCAACAAATTCATCCCATGTGGTTGTGGTTGTTTTAAATGTGATCACTCATGTAAAGGGAAAAGCTTTGGCAGCACCGTGTGTGTGATGAAAGGAACACGTCCCTGGCAGTGAGAAGGTGGGGAGAACTGTCCCGTTTTGCTAGTTCTGCTGGCTGTTCCACTGAGCCACTGAGTTGGTTACAAATAAAGAGGTTACAAGCAAGCAGGCCACGCTGGAAATTGGTATATGTTCAGGGATCTTGATACCTGTGTATACCAGAGTCCAGCCACAGAATTCCGTTTTAAATAATATTGAGGACACACGTGGTTACTTTTCAATATTTCCAATAGTTAGTCAGATTCATACATATGCAACAATTCAATATGCAACAATTCAATCATACTCCAAAGCATTCAGATCTAGGAAACTTAGGTAGAACGTACAGAGGTTTAGCGGGTTTCTTGATTTTGTACATGGATAATATTTACCTATCCTGGAGAGTTGAACTTGGCTGCAATGCTGTTTAGGAGTGATGGCACAAGAACAAAGAACAAAGAAAGAAGCAGATTGTCTCTGAACTGATCAGGCTCAGAAGCCTGTAGAAATGAACTGAGAAGTAATGCAAAGAGGGGGGGTTGCAAAAGAGGGGGGGCAGAGGGGAAGGGAGAACTAGATAGAGCAGAGAGAGCTCACCAGTGTCCAAAATGCGTGCGCGAGAGAGAGACTGCCAGGCAGTCTTCACCTTTTATAGGGAACCAAGCACATGGCCAAAGAAGGGGAGGATACCTTGAGTGGACCAGGCACATAGAAAAAAGGAAGGAGGGCTCCTAGAGTGGACTTCCTGCACACCTCGGGGTAAAACTACACAACCAATAGGAAAGTGGGAGAAGGGTGATGGGTTGATGGTCCAGTCGTTAAGGAGACAAAGCAGGGGCTGGGATGACTCATTTCAGGTGGCCTGGCTGTTGTCTTCTCCCAGGAACATATTTAGCATATCAGTGAGGGGGGGATGCAGAGTAGAGTTTGTGAGAGCTTAGACACATGGCAGAAATGGTGACAGGCAGCTGGTCAGGTTTTTCTCTCATGGCTTCTTGGGGAGACCTTTCTCCAGCATGGCTCATGGCGCAGGAACACAAGCGGCATGGCCCTTGCATTGTGTCATAATACAGTCCAGTCTGGCACATGTTCCATTTTAGCTCACAACCCATTTCAAAAAGCCTCATGGCAACAAACATTTTCAAAGTCTCTTGACAACAGTTCTCATTTTAACAGGACACTGGGTAACAGGCCCACCATCCCTGAAAACAGCACGGTGTGAAGGGTTGGCAGGAGAAGACAAGGTATGCCAGGGAAAGGGCAATTGTGCTCTGAGGGTGGGTCGCAAGAGCAGATTGATTGATTGATTGATTTGCAGAATTTTCACAGCCAGTCCTCTGCAACTCCCTGCACAGTGATGCAGCGGCACCAACACAGCGTCCACTGAACCCCAAGGGGGAGTTTCGGCCTCGGGAGAGAGGGCTCCTCAAGGTAAGGGAACATTTGTCCTCTTGCCCCAGGGCAAGCCCCCGTGGGCCCAGTGGTCAACATGGACCTGTGCCAGCGATATCGGATATTGGCCCGTGAAGAGGGTCAGGATTTGACAGGCTCCCCTGCTGCCAAACCTGCTTCCTTCCCGGTGCTTCGGGCAGCAACCAGGCTGCGCTCTCCACCGGAGCTGTGTTTGTGACAGCCGCAAAGCACATTACACCGGTGGAACATGTGTTCTGCTAGCATACCGTGTTTCCCCGAAAATAAGACAGTGTCTTATATTAATTTTGGCTCCTAAAAAAATGCAGTAGGTCTTATTTTCAGGATGGTCTTATTTTCAGGGGGACAGGGTAATATGCCCCCGGCACTTACTTTGACTGATTAAAACTTCATTCTTTCCCAAGGGTGCAAGGCTCTGCAAGGCCTGGAAGGCCTGCACTTGAGTCCTCCACCATGGAGATGACATGCTAGAGAGACTCTGCAAGGTTGTAACCTACTTGCAGGCCTTGCTGGCCTCTCTAGCACGTTGTCTCTATGGTGGAGGACTCAAGCGCAGGCCTTCCAGGCCTTGCACCCTCGGGAAAGAATGAAGCTTTAATTGGTCAAAGTAAGTGCCGGGGGGGGGGGGTCGCGTCCGTCTGGCTGATGATCCTAGCTAGGTCTTATTTTCAGGGGAGGTCTTATATTTATGAGTGCCAGCAAAAATCACGCAAAAAAAATATATGACGGTAGGTCTTACTTTCAGGGGAGGTCTTATTTTCAGGGGAACAGGGTAATATGCCCTTAGGGTGAGGTCACTGTCCCAAGGAACTTACAATGCAGCCTAAAACATTGACAAAGGAAAAACAACAGATGGCGGGGGCGGGAGCAAACAGGACTCTAGAATTATTAAACAGAATTTGTGTGGTGTTTTTCAAGGGGTGCCGGATGGTGGACTAGGACTACTACGGCAGGGGGAAGTGAATTAACAAGCAAAGGAGCAATAGTTTTTTCTCTTTTTCTCTCTCCTCTGGGATGTGGCAACCCTAATGCACCCACGTGCACATGCACACGTACAGAGTCAGTGGCTGGGTTACGCAGCCACCAGAACACCAGCCAAATTGCTGCTTAGCAGTGAAACTGGACCCAAGCAATGTGATTTCCCCAGGAGAAACCCCTGAGAATCAGCAAAAATCCCACTCAGCTGATCCCAGCTGCAACGCTGCAGGCAGCTTAATGTACAGTTTTCTCTTCTTACCACACGTAATTGCAAGACTTGGCTAGTTGCCTGAGAGGGGCTCAAGCGCCAAAGGTGTCTTCTTCCTGTGAAGCAGAAGGCCTCACTGGTGGCGGGAGACTGAGCAGCTTTTCACGGATGGGCTTTGGGTCCCATCCTGGCGGTGAGATGCTCCACTTGTGCAAGGCAGCCTCCATCTGCCTCCATCACCAGCCTTCTTGGCCCAACCCTGAGCCCCAATTCCTCTGCGGCTGCTGCCCACGGTGAAGCGTGTGGCTCACTGGCGGAGCCCCCACTTTGCATGCAGAAGGTGCCCAGCTTGGTCGTCGCGAGCAGCATTTCCAGCTTGGGCTCAGAAGACCCTTCTTTGCCTGCAACCCCAGAGAGCTGCTGCCAGTCTGAGTCGTCAGCACTGGGCTAGATGGACCAAGGGCCTGGCTTGGGTCACAGCAGCTCCAGACAGTCACAGGCTTGCTGCTGCTGCTTGCAGCTGAAACTCAGCTGCCGCCACCACTCGCCTCCTGCCTGAGCTTCCTCCCCCTGCCCGCTAGCCAGCCCGTGGAGCAGTGGCAGGGAGTGAGTAGGGGTGTGGGCCGTGAGCCAGCCACAACAGTGTTTGTTTCTTCCCCTTTCTCCCTCTGCGGGTGGCTGCGGCAAGGGGGGGGGGCTGCTGCTGTTGTGATCTTCTTCTTCTGGCTTGGTCTCAGCAAGTCAAAAGATCGGAGCCCCCAGTGGAGGGCAGGCTGGAGAGGCTGCTGAGCAGATGGGCTGGGCGCTCCAACCCACTGTTTCCAGTTGGTTGCTTCGTGGCAAGGCTGGTCCCGCATGAAACACCTGCCAGCTTATTTATTTATTTATTTATTTATTTATTCATTTATTTATTTATTTAAAGAATTTATACCCCGCCTTTCTCCCAGCAAGGGCACTCAAGGCGGCTTACAACACAGACATTAAAATACATATATACACATTAAAATAATTAAAAACAAATAATTAAAACAATTAAAATAAACAGCCCCAGTGGGTCACCTGTATTTATATTTGTTAAAAGCCATTTGTCGGCCGTCCCCTCCCAGTGTGCACAACGCATGATGTACATGCTCCAGAAGAATCAATCCGAAGGTTCATACTGATGGCAAAGCACAAGGGTTAAGTTGCACAGACAGATTCCCTTCTGTGCTTGAAGAGGGCACAATAATAATAATAATAATAATAATAATAATAATAATAATAATAATAATAATAATAATAATAATAATAACGTGGCGAGAAGGAACAAACTAGCCACAAATGGCTTTCTTGGGATGGGGGGGGGGGGGACAGAAGGTCGCTTGCTTGCTGCTAAACTCTCCTGAGATTGTCAACTTCATTTTGTACCATGATGAGCTGCCAGGGGGTGTATGGCAGCCCTACACTTTGCCCCCAGGAAGCCCTGCTGCCACTGTCTGTAACGCTGCTACTGGGAGGAAAAGGAAAGAGGGAAAGGAGCTGAGGTCAGCTGAAATGCGGATGCGGCACCTGGTGCACAGCACAGCAGATGTGTGCTTCAAAGCTCCTATGGACCCCCCTTCTCCAACCCCAGCAGAAATCACACACACACCCCGCGCTTCTAAAAATCAATGTAAGAGTTGTGGTTCCCCCCTAATTAATTCCCCCAGGACTCCGTGTATATCCTCCTCCTCCTCCCTTTCTCGTTCATCCGACATCCTCTCTTTGTGCTCCTGCAGAATGATAACGAGGACTCAATAGCCGGTTGCTTCAGAGCACCACGGGACAGCTGGACTCCCTCCGGCAGCTGCCCGAAGGTTGACTCTGGTGTCTGTGTCCCCTGGTGGCCAACAGGCCACAGCTGCGGCTGGCTGGCGGGCTCCTTCCTTCCCGAATTCCGTTGCCTCTCTGTCGCTTCTCACCTGTCTGGGTGACGCTCTTTGCCCAGGGCTGGCAAAATCAAGCAGCGTCAGAGATGCGGTCGGGAACTTCCTAACTGCCGGGGGGGGGGGGGTTAAAGAACTGGGCATGGCTAAGTTGGAAGCGGGCAGTCCCAGCTGCCAGCTCCCCCATTCCGCTGGAATTTCGGAGGAGGAGTGAAACGCACGCAGGGCAGCAGCCGAGTACAGGTGGGCCCCCCTATCCGCTGGGGATATGTTCCAGGCCCCTCCGTGGATACTTGAAACCGTGGATAAGAGCAAACACCCCCTCCATGGTTTCCTGAAGGCCCCCCACCCTGCTTCCCCTGCAGGCAGGCATGCTTGCCCCCCCAGCTCTTATTTTTCTTTCAGCAAGCTTTGTTTCTTCCTTAAAACAAACAGAGAAGCAGCCTCCATTGCAGGCAAGTAGAACGAGACTAAGTCCTAGAGAGGCTCTGCAAGGTTTCTGTTAACCTTGCAGAGCCTCTCTAGGACTTAGTCTCGTTCTACTTGCCTGTAATAAGCAGCCAGAGTCTGCTTCTCCTGTTTCTTTAAGGATGAAATGAAGTTTACTGGGAAAAAAGTAAAAGCCTGGGGGGGTCCCCACGATCCGTGGATAACTGAAACCGTGGATAGCGAATCAGTGGATATGGGGGCCCACCTGTATTTGGCCCCGAGGAAAAATAATGGGACAGAGTGGTGGAAGTCATCTCATCCATACCGGCCTCAGTTGTTCTCATCTGTCCGATGGAATCATCTGGCTCACCCTGCAGGGTTGTTCTGAGGGCAAGCACAATATCTCAATATTTATTTCTTATTTACTTATTTTTCACATTTTTATACCGCCCTTCCTCCCAAGGAGCTCAGGTGTACATGCCAGTTCCTCCCCTCCTTTTGTCCTCACAACAACCCTGTGAGGTAGGTGAGGCTGAGAGATAGTGGGTCACCCAGGAAGTTTCATGGCTGAGCAGGGATTTGAACCTGGAGGATCGATCTTCCAAGTCTAAGTCCAACTCCCAAGAAACCACTACACCGTCCTTAAGCCCTTGACAAATCCAAATGGCTTTGTGTTGCCTGAAGAAGCTGGAGTCCTCCTCCAGCTGAGCAGCAGCCCCCCCCCCATGCAAGGGGGGGCTCTAGTTGGGTGCGGCTGTTCCTCCAAAAGGGTGTGTCAGTCTGACCGTGCTCTGTGGCGGCCAAATGACTAGTAGTAGTGTGCCTTGCGCGGGGCTGCACATGGAAGGCCTGCACTAGGCTGGGCCGCCCAGTTAAGGGCTAGATGTCATGCGCAGCAGGCGAAAGGCAAGCCAGGATTCTTCGAGCAAGTCTCACTACTAGCTGACCTGTTCCTCTCCAGGGCGGGAGATGGGGGGGGGGGAGAGGTCCGCGTGACAAGAGAAGCCACCTGTGCATGATGGCCCCGATGGGCTGGCGGCTGCGCTCACACGCAGCACACACGCAGCTGCTGCTGCTGCTGCTGCGCTCTGTCTGTCTTCGTCTTGACTCGTGCTGCTGATTCTTGGAGGTCTGGATGATCGTACTGATTTTTAAACACTGCTGCCTCTCCCCCCCCCCCGGAACACATTGACTGGCAGGCACCTGACAACTACAAATCAAATACTAGACTGATGCTAAACACGTCAAGATATAGAGATATCAGAAAACAACTGGTGAAAAACAGCAGTTAAAAAGCACCAAAAGAAAAACGCACACAAAAAAAGCCTCACTGATAAAGAGCCTCTAGTCTAGAAAATGTTATGCATCCTCAAGGTCTCCTTTTTATTGCGCTGAGTTCTTGACAACAGGTTCTTTTAGCCGGAGAAGCCGGAGAGAGGGAGGTTTTTCAGCGGGGTGAACTGCAGGTGAGAAGTGGAGATGCGCTCAGGGCCGCCTTCCAGGACAGAGTGAGGAGTCGGAGCCAGCCAAGCCCCCCCCCCCCCGCCGCCCGAAGGCTCGCTTTCAGCTGCTTGCCCAGCTGCAAGCACACACACACACACACACACACGTGCGCACGCACACACACGGATCACAGCGCCTGGGAAGAAATCTCTGCATCCTCTCTGGTCCAGTCAGTGGGGGGGCTTCCTTCGTCCCCTCCCTCTTGTCACCTCAAGAGATGACACCGCCCAGCCAGAGCCGCCTCCCCCTCCGACTCCCAGCCTGCGCTCAGCCTTCTCCAGCAGCAGCCGCCCGCCCCGCCGCCAGGACTCCTTTGCCTTCGGAGCGGAGGATGCTGCAGACGCTCGTTTGGCGGCTCCGGCTGAACTCGCGGCCAGGCGGGCGGGCGGGCGGGCTGCTGCTGCTGCTGCTGCTGCTGCTGCTGCTGCGCACCTTCGGCGGCGGAGCGCGTGTGCCTTCTTCTTCCTTCGAGTGGTGGCCCGTCGTCTGCCCGCAATTCTGTTGAAGCTGCCGGAGCGGTTGGCTTGGAGGAAGCAGCCGGCGCCCGCGGCAGTGCACCCAAAGGGCCGCCTCTACTCCCTCTCGCTGCTCCAGACCAAGATCTTCTCTGCCAACAGGTAACGGTGTCTGTCTGTCTGTCTGTCTGTCTTTGACGTTCCCTGTCTGATCCTTGCAGCTGGAAAGCAAGTGCTTGTGTGAGGAAGCGCAGGTTTGTTTGAGGTGAAGACCCCAAAGCTCATGCAAGGAAGGTGGCCGGACTCTGAGCATTGCAACAGCCCAAGGAAGAGAAGTTTTCCCAGGCAGGCAGGCAGGCAGGCAGGTCTCCCGCGTGGCAGTGCTCTGATGCTGCAGCAGTTCCCGTTCATTCCAAGGGGGCTTGCGCAGGAGAACGTCCTGTGAAAAGGGCTCATGCCTTCAGTGGTCTTTTCAACGAAATCTCTAAAGAAAGTCATGCAGCCAGGGCTTCGTTTTGGCCCACGATTTCGTTCCTATTCCTGTGCCAAGGAGTGGAGGATGAAGCTTGCAAGCACTGGCCAGCTTGGTGGTGGGCATGAGCGTTTCCAGACTTCCGCGCAGGAATATGTGGCTGCTGTTGGTGCCGGAGAGAGGAGGGCAGCTGACAGGGCAAGCTGGAAAGACCCCAGTCCAGAGCTCGCCTCAGCCACAAACTCACACTGGGTGCTGTTCAGAGGACAGGGTCCCCCCCCTTGCACATGTGATACTGATCTTACCCGTTACCCTGTACCAGGTTCTTTCAGGGCTCACTATGCACAGGGACCTTGAAGCCGCCAGCGTGCTTAGAATGACTGTTGCGCGGTGCCGGTGGATCCAGATGTTTTCTCCCAAGGTAGCACTTCTGTGGTGTGTAAATAGTACTTCCCCAGCATTGAAACAGCAGCAGGGGCGAAATCAGTTTCTGAAACTGTTGGGGGATTCTAAGCTAGCGCAAGGGGGCCAGTTCGTAGGACACACTGCAGTTTCCCGGCCATATATTATCACCAACTAGCCAGAAGCCATGCAGAGAAAAGAGGTGGAGAGCCCACTGCATCCAGGAAGCAGGTGTTGCTGCCAACTCGCGAAACTTCAGAAACAAGGATGTGGTTTATGCGGAGCACACCATTAACCGCGGTGGCTTGTTGATTTATTATGCTCATTGCACAATGGAGTCTTGGAGGACAAATTACTGTGGATCTGCATGAGATTGATCAGTTGCTATAACAGCGCCCTTAGGGCTCGTTTCTGTGTGAGGTACTTTGAGTGGAGTGTGCATGGCTGTGCGGTCTCTCTTGGGGTAGAGAGGACATGCCTGGCCTGCAGGAGTTTGACCCCCCCCCCCCCAGCATCTCCTGGTGAAAGGTGCTTCAGCGACCAGGCCGGAGGAAGAAGTGTCTGTCTAATGCCGGACTCTGGAATTGTTGCCAGTTGGCACAGAGTGTAGTGGGAGGGAATCTCAAAGGGCAAGGAAGAGGTCCAGCCCCCCCCCAGTTCTTCCTTTGCACTCCACTTTGTAAGTACACACTGGCCCCCCCTCCCCCGCAGGGACCCTTTAAGCCAAACGCTCCCAGGCCTTTTTGTACACTGGCTCAGGCCTCCTGACAACAACCGTGTATTATTGTCATCCCCCACGTGGCAGGTGGGGGGGGGGAGTAAGTCTGAGACCAGCACTCAGAACTAGTCATTTCCTTACTCACTCACTCACCGAACCACACTTTGGCCACAGCACCAGATCTAAGGCTGCAAAGTTATGCACATTTACTTAGGAGCAAGGGCCATTGTACTCAATGGTACTTACTTCTGAGTAGGCATGCTTAGGGTGGTGCTGTTATTGTGCAAATGCAGCCAGGGGGATTCAGGGAAATGCTCTTTGTGTGTTAATTTCAGCACAGGTTTGGGAATCAGGTGAAAAGACTCGCTGAGGGAGCCCAGAGAACAGGGCCAGGTTGTCTCCAAAGCCAACACTTGTTGGCCAAACTAGATCTGTGGGCTCTGTCCAGGGGTTGCATTCTTCCTAAAGGTCCTAAAGGTCTTTATTCATTAACAAAACAAGGCTGATCCATTGAGTTGGTTTCTCATCAATTCTACAACCGATCTGTTTGTTGCTACAAATCCCCAGCTGCAGAATGGTGACGGACCCTAAGCAGAGCCCTGCTAGGTCAGACCAAAGGGCCATCCGGTCTAGCCTGGCATCTTGTTTCCCACAGTGGATAGCCAGATGCCTCTGGAAAGCCCACAGGCAGGCAGGGGATCTCTCTAGTCTCTGCTGCCGCCACCAATAGTTCAGCAGCCAGTCAATCGAAGTACAAGAGATCATTGTGGCTTGTTTGCATTTGATCCATGAAACCCAATCAAGTGTCTGCATTTCAGGGTGGAAAAAAAGTGCCCAAGCTGAGAAGTGTGCATTTGTCAAGGAACTGTTTGCAGGCTCCTGTTTTATTTAAAGAATAAGGGTCTCCTGCTGCCAGGGCAGTCCTTTGGACCCTGCTTCTGTGCAATAGAAGATGGAAGGACCCAGACCAGGTGTGTGTGGGGTGGAGGACCACAGTCAACAAGACCAGGTCTTCTGCTTGCTCAGCCCAGTGAGTGAGCCTGAACCGCACGCTACATGCCTGGGTTGGGCTGGGCTACATGCAGGGGGGATGCTGAGGTGGAAGGACAGACTCAGCTGCTGCAGGTGGGGGGGGGGCGGGGCCCGGGGCTCCAGATCTGGGTATTGAAAAAACCTACTCTCCTTGAAAACAGCCAATTAGAAAGTCACTGCCTCAAGGACACTTTGCCTGCTGTACTAGCTTTCTGTTTGCAAGGAGGGTTTGCATAAGGTTTGAAGTGGTACAGTCCATTCTGTCTCCTCCTCCTCCTGTTGCAGGGGCCAGGGAGTGTCAGGGGACCTGCTCCAACCCATTGGTGCAAGCAGACATTTCCTTGGCTCACGGTCCTGCTCTTCCTGCAATGCTAGAGCTGAGCCATATTGCGCAAAGACTAACTCCCAAGCCGCCATCCTGCGTAGCACAACGAAAGGCGGCTGAGACAGGATATGACAACTGTCTATCGATCATGCTTCTCCTGTTGGTGCTCCTATGTCTGTTGGCAGGGCCATTCAGAGGAATTTTATCAGGGAGTACAAAGTTTCTTTTGGGCCCCTTCCCTACATATGAATTTGGCTCCTGGCCCCCCCTGTTTTGCTCCAGGGCCCCCTTTTTGACCCATTTTTTGCCCTGGGCCTGGGTACAAATTACCCCCTTAACCCCCCTCTCAGAGGCCCTGTCTGCTGGCTTCTGGGCAGCTCATGCTGTGGGGCTGCTGCAGTTCCAGCACACCTGGAAGCAGCCCTCCCTCCCTCCCTCCCAGACCAGCAGAGCGATGCATGCAGTCCTTTTCTCCTACGTCCTTGGCCTGAATCTGCTGCTCTGTGAAATGGGGGTGGGGATTTGATCAAAGTCTTGGAGAAGAGGCCAAAGGAGCATCATTTGCATGCAGGTCGGCCACTTTTCATTTTAGAAATCCTTCACCATTGGAAACGGAGCCGCTCATCAGACACTGAATGGGGAAATGAAAGTATATTTCTTCTTGGCGTGCACAGCACCTCTTGGCTGGCTTTGGGGCAAAGACCCTGCTGCTTTTGTTTGCAGAGCTGGGGCTGGGGCACAATCCAGAGGGCAGGGCTCCTCTGCAGCTTCTCGTCCATCTCAGTGGGGCTTATGCAAGGGACGTTCATGCTGGGCCGGGCCCATAGTTTGACCCACACACTGATACTGAACTCCAGACCAGACAGAACAGCCTGCAAATTATATCCTGCTTATCAGAACTCTACTGGCTCTAGTTGTAGTGTCTTCCCCAATCCCCAGTTTGTCGCTCTTGTGTAGAACTTTGCTAGAAGCTCATCTGTCCAGTTCCCATTTTACAGAGGGCTTACAAGTACGTGTGCATGCATGTGAGAGTTATGTATGTGCACACTCGTGTGTGTGTGTGTGTGTGTGTGTGTGTGTGTGTGCACGCACACACATGCACATATTGTTTCTTCCTTGCCCCACCACTGTGAATGATTCCATCTGTCCCCTGGTAATCCAATCTCATGCCACTTCAATTGTGAGTTGTCAAGCTTTTCTTGCACCACTTGTTCTGGGCTGCCATCTCATCGTCTCAATTTTTGCTCTAGGGAACATTTTCTTAGAGCAAAAGGTTTGCTTGTGGAGTAGCTCCAGGGACCTGCCTTGATACTTCAGTCAAACATCTTCGTCCCTTCCCATCAAATGAGCACAAGGGAGAGCATGTTGGGGATGAGTCGTAGCTAGAAGGGGTTCAGCTCGTGCACAAACTTCAGGACTGTGGACAGCTCCTTCTGAGTGTGACTCAGACACCTTCCAGGAATAGACGGAAGTGATGTTTGAAGGCTCAGCTGCCTTTCCCTGATGGAGAGATCAGCCAGCAGCGCTATCCTGAGAAAGGATGAACACAGAGACACATGCAATGCCCCTGCTGCCACTCTTCAGAGACATAGCAAGTGAAAAGGTGCACTCTAAAGGTTCCCATCCCTGTACAAAGAACTCTGGGGGAAAGCACAAGCAACAACTCAGAAGAACATGGATCAGCTGATGAACAGACTACCAGCTTTTAAGAAGACTATTATCACCTGCTGTTTCTTTGTGGTCTTTTCAGGTAAGGGATGAATCGTTTTCCCTGATGCTAAAATTAAGGTCCTCATTCTTTAATCAAATTCAAGTATTATATTATGCAAACTAGCATGAGAAATAATTAGTGTGATTCTACACATGGCTGTACAAACAGTGGATTGAAAAGAAGCCTTATGATGTTTGAATGATTGCTAGGGAGATTTTTTTTTTCACATAGAGGAATCCATTCTGAAAACAGAATGTGCTTCAAAGAAAAACATTTGCAAATGTAAAGGAGTTCTGTTGTAGCTTTGACTGTAACCAGTAATTGCTTATTAAAGTGTCCATGATGTTAATTGGACTATTACCCTTGCTCATTCAGTAGTCAAAAAATCAACTCTTGCTCATTCAGTAGTCAAGAAATTAACTTTTTATTATAATTTGTAAGTGTGCAATGTGAGGGTGTGCATAAGTGTGCAATGGCCAGCGGGTGGCGCAGTGGGTTAAACCGCTGAACCATGAGCTGTCGATCTAAAGGTCGGCAGTTCGAGTCTGCGAGGGGGTGAGCTCTTGGCCAGCTCCTGCCAACCTAGCAGTTCCAAAGCATGTTAATGTGAGTAGATCAATAGGTACCGCTTGCGGGAAGGTAAACAGCGCTCCGTGTTCCAGCCGCATGCTACGCGCTGCGGCAAGGAGAGTCATGCCGGCCACATGACCACAGAGGCGTCTTCGGACAACACTGGCTCTTCGGCTTTGAAATGGGGATGAGCACCACACCCTAGAGTCGGACACGACTGGACTTAATTGTCAGGGGTCACCTTTACCTTTACCTAAGCTGCCTGAAGGGCCCCTTTGGGGGATGAAAGGTGGGGTGGAAACCTCTCCGCCAGTCTCAGGTGTTGCAAAAATGTTCCACAATTGGGAAGTCAGAGCCTCAGATAGTGTTGATGGGAGATGGGAAAGAGGAGACTAAGCTTCGAGCAGACTCGGGTGTTGTTCCAGCAAAGACGCGGATAGTATATAGTCCTGCTACTGCTAGTTAGGAAGCTTGACTCTGCCTTTCTCTGGGGCACCCTTCTTTGCCTTAAAGGGTCCTTGTCCAATTTTGCATTTGTTTGCTCTGATGATGTCTGGGGATGGGGGGGGTCTAGTGCTCTTTAGGGAACCCTCTGAGTCAGAGAAAAGGGGCAGCACCACATCGTCTGGCCTTGAAGGGGTCCTGGGGTCTGGCTCCTCAGGTTTCCCTTGTGCAAGGGGTTCAGGAGGAATGAGAATGTCCAGGATCTGGGCCTAGGCAATTTGCCATGCCCAGTCTGCTTCCTCTTCAGCTTGTCTACCTCATCCTGAGAATGAGGGATTTCTATTTGCATAACCCTCAAATTCCACACCATCCCCTGAAAATCCCTGAAGCAACCCTGTCATGAAATCGCTATACTTCATGTGTGTGCTCCGTGAGTTTTGCCTGTGGAATACTCTGTGTGTGTGTGTGTGTGTGTGTGTGTGTGTGCGTGCGTGCGTGCGTGCGTGCGTGTGTGCGTGTGTGCGTGTGTGTGTGTGTGATGGTTGAGTCTCCCCCCCCCCATGCCTCTTGCTGGCAAAGTGTTTCAGGGATTCTTTGCCTGCAGAACCCTCATTTGCCAGGTTCCTGCTTGTTAGTCTCCAAGCAGGGAATAAGGTAGAGATCAGGTTTCAGGAGGAGGCTAGTCCTCTTCCAATCATGTAACAGATGACATCACTTCAGCTAAGGGAGTAAAGTCCCAACCAAATGGAAACTCTTTCTTTTCCTCTCCGACCATTGACAGGGGAGAGACCACTCCTGTGACTGTGAGTGGAAAGATACTAGTGGGTCCATTATTCAGGGACTGTGTATGTAGTAGTAAAGGTAAAGGTTCCCCTTGCTCAAAAGCCAGTCATTACCAACTCTAGGGGTGGTGCTCATCTCCGTTTGAAAGCCAAAGAGCCAGCGATATCCGAAAGACGCCTCCGTGGTCATGTGGCCAGCATGATTTAATGTCGAGGCGCACGGAATGCTGTTACCTTCCTGCTGAGGTGGTAGCTATTAATCTACTTGCAATTTCTTGCTTTTGAACTGAGGTAGGCAGGAGCTGGGGCTGAAGACGGGAACTCACACTGTCATGCAGCACTCGAGTCTCAAACTGCTGTCCTGCCTACCTCCCAGTCTGCAGTTCAGCGTCTTAACCATGAAGCCACTGTGGCTTGTAGTACACCACCGTGTATGTAGTACACCACCGTGTACCATCAGGTTTTGTTTATTTTGGAGCTGTCTGAATCAGCTGTGTTATAGACCACCTCTGTCCAAGCTCTGAGTTAAGCCAGAGCTACACCGCACACATCTTGGCCTATATGCACCCGGTGTCCTGCCACTATGTTCAAACAATGGGCTCTGATTGGCTGAACGAAACGTGAACGCGGGCATAGTGGAGTTGGAAGCCTGGAACGAAGGGCTTCCAGGCCGCGTGTGCGCATGTGCACGTTCCGACAAAGGCTCATTCCGAAGAGGTGCATGCGCAAGGCTCGTTCCAGGCTGGCCGCGTTGTGGAAGAAAAATGGTGGCGGGCGGCTGGGCGAAAAATGGCGGCAGCACCCCTGGATTTCCTGGGACGGCTACCATATGTTCCAGGATGCTGGGACAGGACCCCAAAATACGGGAATGTCCCAGCCATTCTAGGATGTATGGTAAGTCTACCCAAGAGGATCTTAGAACTTGGCCCCAATCCTACCCTCCCCCACCAGCAGCGCTGATGCAGCCACATCAAAAATGTATGCGCTGCATCCAAAGGTGGGGGGTGACCCAAAGGCAAGCAGGACGTAAGTATTAAGTATTAAGTATTACCCCTGCGTAAGCCCTGGGACCACCTATGGGTCTCCTTGGATGCTACCTGTTTTAGTGGTGTATGTCTGAGGAGAGAAAAGGGCGGGGAGGTTTGAAGTGGAGGGGATTGGATCCGACGTGCACCATTGCGGCCCTCCTGCTTCCTCTGCATCCACTGCTGACTTACTGGGTGTGGCAAAGTTGCGGCAGAATGGCCACCCACGGTGTGCTGTGTGCGCCGTCAGCACTCATTTTATGACAGCGGCGGAAGTCTCCTCCTCCCAACAGGCCAGTTCTGCATAGGATTGGACTGTGTTGCAGAAGCCCCAGCTTCTTATTCAGTAGCTCAGCCCTTGCAAAGCTGATTTCAAGTGCCCATATCGTGGGATAGGGGATGCTCAGGGACCTTCTTGAGCTGAGCCGTGCTGGCATTTTCGCAGTAAACACAGGAATGGGTTTTGCCGTGTCACATGCTATTCCTTATTTGAAAACTCAGGGGACGTCAAGTATGATTGACTTCATCAGGGGGCTCTGGGAGCGCATGTTCACCTACCATGTGCCCCTTGCCCATTCTGCCTGTTGTGTCTGACACGTGTGGCGCCAGACACAGCCTGAAGAGAATGGAAGGCATCGAACTGGATGCATGTTTACCCCTCTGGACTGGATCCGTCCCTTCGCAGCGCCTGTGATGGTTTCGATTGTGACATGATGGGGGTCCTGGCTGCTCCGAGGAGAGGCAGCAGCACCTTCCTAGTCAACAGTCTCCGCTGTTCAGAAGTGAGCCGCAGTTGACAGGATCACTCTCTGCTTTGGAAGCCACGACAGGAATCAACCGCCTGTCCTCAGGATGCGCTTTATGTTCTTGTCTCCATAATTTCTGCCTTCAATGCCAGGAGCTGTTAGGAGAGGAACTTTGGGCAATTGGATAATCGCATGTCAGCCTTGATAACTGCATGCCAAATCTTGCACAGTGCTTTTGAGCAAAAGTTCTGAAAGTCTCCAGCTTGAATGAAGATTGTCCTTTTCTAGTCCAGAGAAAGACTGATGGTGTGATTTTGGTATAGGAAGCACAGAAACCATGAAACAAATTAAAGAAATGCATTAAATTAATTACAATTAAATGTGAGTATGAACCCCCAAAAAGAGAAGAGGGAATTGAATTCATGGTTGCAGAATGCTGGAACCATTCCCTCCTCCTCCTCCTCCTCCTCCTTCTTCTTCTTAATGCTGAACCACCTGGTTTTCTCTCTCTCTCTCTCTCTCTCTCTCACACACACACACACACACACACACACACACACACACCTGCTAGATTTCTCAACACTACCTGCACTTGATGAATTGCAGCTGAATCTGTCATTGTTTGCTTCTTGTTTTGGGACTTCTTTTGCTGCTCATTCTGTGGCATTTTGTCTCCCCCATCTGGAAGGATTGGAGCAAACAGAAGATGCAGCCAGCATGCGGTTCCGTGATGGTTCTCCTCCTCCTTCCTACCTTGCTATATGGAAACAGTTCCAGTTTAGCCTGCTCCTTCCTTACTGAGTGTCCCATCAGTGTCCATGGAGCCTGACCGTGCAGCCCAAGCAACAGCCAGGGTGCTGCCCCAAGGAGTTCACAGGCAGTTTTAGGCAGGGGGGAGTGAGGGGGAGAAGCAAGAAACGAGGGATGCAAAAGAGCAGAGAGACAGGAAGAAAGAGAACTGGGATGAATGTATGTCAGCAAATGCATTTGTGCACCTTCTGCAGCCTTCATTCCCCCTGCAGCAGTATTAAGAAGCTAAAGACAGAGAAAACAGCAATATCCTAGTCCGGAGCCCTGACTAAAGAACAGGGGGCAGATACCTCAAGCCCGCTTCAGAGGACGGGCACACCCCTGAGGCTGGAAAAATGCTATGCCAATGACAGTCTGTGTGGGGCAATTGGTAAGGGGAAGATACCAGGAAACCTCATCTCCTCCCGCACCCCCAGCCGCACCAGCACTTTCCTACGATGGAGCATAGGATAGATACAGATACACTTGGCAGGCAATTACAGCACTCCCGCCCCAGTAGATAAGGCCCGGCTCCTTGGGTGTTGTGCTGACTAAGTACAATACCAGTCATAAAAAACAACATACAGTAAATAACTGAATAAAAAGCAGTAGTGCATATAATCCAATGTCAAAAATTTAAAGTCATGAATCAAATTATAAAGTGAGACTGGGGTTGGAAGCGACTGAGATTTTTAAACATGGGAAACAAGTTCTTAATAGGAAGCAGGAGTAGTCAGCTATTAGTAAAATTTGGACTCCTGTTTTAAGTAAAGCTGCAAAAATAAAAATGAACAGTAGGGGCAGTAATCTGAGTACAAGCTAGGTTACCAGAGGTCAAACTGGCCAGTTCTGTTACTAATTAACCTCTGTCAAAATGCATGCCTAAGGGCGCAATCCTATCCAACTTATGCCACCGTTGTAACCAGCGGCACAGTGAGAACGGGAGGCCCCAGAACGGAAAGGGGATTCAAATCCCCTCCAAAAGGGGGATTCAAAGGGGATTTGAAACCCCTTTCCGTTCTTGGGCTTCCTGTTCTCACTGCGCCATTGGTTACAACGGTGGCATAAGTTGGATAGGATTGCGCCCTAAATCTTCTTAAGTATGCTCTTCCTTGGAGCTACTTCCATAGCTCTTCCTTGCCTGTGCGTCCTCACCATCTTTAGCCTGTCATTTTGAGGCTTTGCATCTGATGATGTTCAAATCATAGCAGATGAACGAAACATTATGCAGAGAGTGTTAATTTGTTTTTATTGCATTTGAAATAGGAGTTTTAGTAAAAACGTTATTGCACATTGTTGAATTTTAGAGGAGATCTTACAGTCGTTTTAAAGTTTTTTTAATTACATTTTTAGCTCTTATTGTATTTTTATGACCTGATCCCAATGAAGATGATCTCTTCGTGCTGTATTAAAGTTAAGAGATTTAAAGATTTAAAACGTTTAAAATTTAGACAGCTAATAATGTGTAATAGTTAATCCAGTGGTCTGATGCAGTTTAAATATTTAATGGGGTTCGCCATTTGATCTTTGTAGTTAATTTTGATTTTGGATTGCATTTAAGAGTAAGCGTGCAGTTAGCATAGCGATTTGCAACATTTTTCATCTCACAGCACCCTGACCTCTCTATGGTCTTCATCACTTCTGCCTGCCGGGAGACTCTTCTGGGTTCTGCGGCTCCGCTGGCACAGGAAGAGGGACAGACAATTTCTTACTACAGACAGTTGCCCTAGAAACAGAGGAGCCACAGAACCCGGAAGAGTTTTTCAATGATTTTCAACCACTGTGCTCCAAACTCTGGCGGCACACCAGCTGAAACTCACTGAGTTAGCATTTGGTGGCGTTCGATAGCTGATATGCAATAGTAGGTTGTAGTATTTGACGCTGGCGAATGTCTGCTGCTGGCCTGCTCCTGACACTTTCCTTTTGCTTCAGCCTCTGTCCAAGGTCGGACGCAAACACAGGCTGAGGAACGGCTCTTCAAGTACCTGTTCAATGCCTACAACAAGTGGTCCAGGCCAGTCCCCAATACCTCTGATGTCGTCATTGTCAGGTTTGGGCTATCTATTGCTCAGCTGATTGATGTGGTATGTATACCAAGCAGCACCTGATTACTCGACTAGGACTGCCCCCTGCCCCAGGGCTAAGTTGAAGTGTGTGTGTGTGTGTATGTGTGTGTGTGTGTGTGTGTGTGTGTGTGTGTGTGTGCGTGCGTGCGTGCATGCATGCATGCATATGTGTATGTGATTTTTGCAAACATTTGCAGCAGCTGCCCAAAAAACGCTCTTCTTCAACTATTGGGCCGGGAGGGGAGAGACACTGTGAACACAGCAGAAGGTGTTGACTCCGAGTGATGGCAAGGCAGCAGCGCCCCCCCTTGTTCTGAACTGGCTTTGTGATGTCATGCAGCCACACAGCCTGTTATATGTTACCCACAAGATCACGCGCACTGTTGCATAGGCATATATGAATGGAGAAACCAAGATGGGCAACCGGGGGGGGGGGCATGATGCATCTTTTGGGACATTATGGAAAGTGCCACCAGCTGTAGGGAGGTGGTGGTCTCAAGAAAGGGCTCCTGGCAGTCAGGATCCGGTGGCACCATAGCTCTTCCACCTCTGGAACTCTGTCTCCTTTGTAAGCCTGGAGATGGGCAGCCCAATCCTGTCTAGCTCGGCTGCAGTGCAGGAGAAGGGCCCATGCCAGACAGGACCCAGCACTGGCGCAATTGCAGGACTCCTCGGGGTAAGGGGACATTTGGGAGAGCTGCAACCACCCAGATGGGTCTACTCAAATGTCCACCAGCTATTTTGATGGCGGATATTCGAGAGGGCGGTGTAACACTGGGCAGGTCTGGGAATAGCGATAGGAGTTTAGCAGAGCCGCTGCCACCGATCTCTCCCCCTGCTGCTGAAAACCATTTCATGCACAGGATCTGTATTCTGCTGGCTGTTATCCATTCTTCCCTGGGCAGTAAGACTCCTAGTGTCTAGTCTCAGCCGGGCCGCTGTCTTTGCAATTGACCTCCAGCTCTCTGGCCTGTTGGATCTCTGGATCCGGACCGTGCCCCTGCCTGCTCCTTGGCCTGACAGGCAGGGAGCTCCTCTGGGTCTCATTCCCACCAACCTGGAGCAAACCCTGCTGAGATCTGACACCAGCTGACTATGGAAGCCGCTCCCACAGAGCACGAAGCAGCAGGCATGGAGCCCCTGCTCTGGCTTATGGGTCGCACTGGCAGACCCTGGGCACAAATGACAGATCCTCTACCCTGAGGGAAATAGCAGCTTGGGGGGATGGGGTGGGTTGCAGCATGCAGGGGGCTATATTAAAGTTATACTTTAAAGAGTCCGCCCCCTCCCTCCCCCTTGCGATAGTCCAGCTTTCGATCTGCCACCCTCCCCCCACAGCTGGGATTTTAAAAGATGCGAATGCGCACAAGGGCAAATGACACCTGGAATACAGTGCGCAGGAAACAAACATGTCATGTTCAGTGTTTTGCCATGTTATGATTTTACTAGTCTGCTGCTGCTGCTTTGTCTTAACTTGAATGCAGAGTTTGGATTGCAGAGTTTGTTAATTGTGTTTATGGATTATTCATTGCTTCTAAAAAGAGCTGCTTTGGGCATAAATCTTTAGGGACTGAATCCCTCCCCACACTGCCTTATCCACCTCTTCATGGGCTGAGCGTCACTGTGTTCCCATTTCAATCCAGCTCTTCTTCTTCTTCATCTTCTTCTTCTCTCTCCCGCATTCTCTGCCTACCAAGGATGAGAAGAACCAAATGATGACCACGAACGTGTGGCTGAAACAGGCAAGTAGGACAGGCTCCTCCCACAACAGGCTCCTCCCACAACGTCGGTCTGAGGGCGGGAGAAGACGCCGAGGCAGGGCACCTGAGGCAGTGTGCCAGCTTCTGCCCCCCTTACCTGGGGATTTGCCAGCCTCGATTCCTTCCACTCTCTAGGATGGAAAAGGAAGATGGGGGCAAAGAGGAAAAGGAAGGGTGGAGGAGAAGAGAGTGGTGGGCTAGAGTGTCTCCAGCTCTCCTCTCCTCCCGCTTCCTCTTCTGTTCCCCCTCCCTCTTCCTTTTCCAATCCAGGGAGGGGGAGGAGAGGGAGGCGGAGCAGTGGGGGTGAGTAGGCGGAGGACCAGGGCTCCTGGCTGTCAGCCTCAGCTGGCCTCATGGGTGGGATGGCCCTGCTCTGTGTGTGTGTGTGTGTGTGTGAGAGAGAGAGAGACAGAGACAGAGACAGAGAGAGACAGAGAGAGAGAGAGAGCGAGAGAGAGCGCAAATGCAGCAGTATGTTTGACAAGGCAACGATGCCTTTCCTAGTTGTGGATGACAGGAAAGAACTGCAAAACCCCCACCACCACCACCACCACCACCAAAAAAAAAATCTGGGTTCTGATCTGGAAAACACACGCTGAAGACACAAGCAGCATTTAGTTCAGAGAACTCCTTTCTTTCTTTCTTTCTTTCTTTCTTTCTTTCTTTCTTTCTTTCTTTCTTTCTTTCTTTCTTTCAAGAGCGGCCACCCTGGTGGACACCAACACATGTTCTGACGCATGACGAAGGGATGCGCCTCGCTCTAAGAATGCACAGTAGTTCATAGATTCACAAACAAAGACCATCCCATGATATAGTACCTGTACTCATGTGCAGTGGACAGCGAGCCATTAAAAGTTAGCTTTAGATTAAAATAGATCGGAAACTGTTATGACCAGCTATAATGTACAAAGAGTGAAGCCTCTTCAGCGGGATAATGGACATAAAACGGAAGAATGTTTTAACTTTTTAACTTTTCAATTCTTCCGTTTTATGACCATTATCCCGCTGAAGAGGCTTCACTCTTTGTAGCTTTAGATTACTCCTAAATCATATCTCTAAAACCTGATCATGTAATCTAAGCATCCAGCAATACATCATTTTTAATGACTAATAGGATTTTGGTGCTCAGTAGAAAAGACTGATAAATCTGAGCACGGCTCATAAAACATCCAGTTCGAGCCAAAACGATTAAAATGAGTTTAAAAGAACATGTCTTGCTAACAGGTGTGCCTTTTCCCAGCTTATAACAAAAAATGGTTACACACAAAATATGTGGAATTTATAATACAATAAAAAGCTTGTGACATTCAATAAACCATTTATACATAACACGGAGCCAGCTCAGCATCACGCTACTCTGGGCCTGCAACTTCGCTGGCAACATGGAGAACTGAGGAGAAACTTCAGCAGAGTTGCAGCTTCTCATGCTGCAATGCTCGGAGGCTGAGAAAAGCTGCTTCTGACCTCTATGTGACTTACTCCTGAGTAGACATGCATAGGCTTTGTGCAGGAAGTGTTGTGGGAAAAAATCAGCTGGGAGAGCAAAGTTGCTTGGGAGGGGTTAGGCGGCTGTTCTCTCTGTCGTCCTGAGGCCGTGATCCTGGCCAGACCACCAACGCTGCTGTTTGCCCTGGGAGGGCTGCTATTGGCGACCCCAGCAGCCTCCGTCCCTGCAACTTTGATGCCTGGTCTGGGGCAGCAAAGGGTTAAACCCCACCCTTCATGTGCTGCTTCCAATCTGAATTGGGATCCTTCCGTGGGCACACGATGATTTTTGAAGCACGTTTCTTTGAAACAATGATGATGATGCATTTAACACGGGCCTTTCAATCGACAGGCAAACGGCCTTTCTTTGCCCCTGGATATCTTAGCAAGGGGGGAACTGCATGGCTTAAGTTGAGAAACCTGGTGGGGGAGGAAATGCGGCTTCATTTAATGCAAGGAAGGGGCGCATGCTCGCTGGTGCGCACATGCACCCCCGGCAATGGGGCCTCATCAGGGAGGTGTGCTGCTGCTTCAGGGGTGCTGAGGCCTCTCCAGCTCCAGACATTTTGCTCTTTCAAGAATCTGGCGTGCTGCCAGAATCTCTACATGCAACTTTGCAAGCCGCCTGGGGGTGAGGGGTGGGTATCTGGTGGATGAGGGGCTGCTTCCTTGAGACCCCTCCAAGCATTGCAAGTTCTGGTTGTGTCCAGTGGCCCTTTGACATCTCTTCGTAGTCCTGGGCCTGAGGGGTGTGTGGAGAGAGGGTGAGGCTGGTTCCCAGTTCCTTCATCGACCCAGAGGTACAATAGCTGCTTGAATCGGGAACTGCTGTTTACGTTCCTGTGCCCCTCAAAAGGAGACCACTCAAAATCCTACATTCCCAGGACCAGGAGGCCATAGCCTTCCAGACGCTCCACCATGGAGTCTGGCTGCTCAAAGTTCTGTTTGGCACACAGTCTATGCTTCCCGAACACATTTAGAGGCAGGGCTGTACCCTGAAATCAGCCTTGGCCGCTTCTCCAAATGAGGCGCTGCTCCCAGTACGGTGAAAGGAGCCCTTGCAGGTGTCCCAGCATTGAACCTGGCCCAGTGCTTCATCTTCGTCCACGTCCCTCTCAAATGTTCGACCCCTACACATAGGAAACCTGCCCTTTAGTTCAGGGGGACCTTTGCTCGGGGCTGGAGTGATGGCTTTGTTTGCAGAAGGTCCCAGGTGCCACCCCTGGCATCTCCAGGGAGGTCCGTGGAAGACCTCCCCTGCCTGCAGCCCTGGAGCCCCACTGTCAGCCCCAGCAGGCCACACGGAGCTAGAGGGTCCCATTGTGGTTTGCCTGAGCTGCGGGCAGCGCCCTGAAAGAACGAAGGAGGCACAGCCCCCCACCTCCTGCAGTTGACTGCAGAGCCTCCGTGCTTGCTGCAGTCTGTGTCCCCATCTGCTAGGCCTGGCAGGCAACTGTGACCTTGCCCCTTGCAATGCTTGATGCCATGCTAAATTGTGAACACTGGGAGGGTTACTGCTCCACAATGGTAAAACCCTGCTTCCTTTGGGTGAAGGCAGCCAGAAAGTGTAGAGGAATATATCTGGGGACACCGCTATTAAGAATACTTGTCTTGCCCCCCAGGAGTGGAATGACTACAAACTACAGTGGAACCCGGCGGATTTCGACAATGTCACTTCGATCCGGGTGCCCTCCGAGATGATCTGGATCCCAGACATCGTCCTGTATAACAAGTAGGTGGCGCCCCACACGGTGGCGCGGGTGCAGGAGCACAGAGGGGCAAGCGCTTCAGCCTGCACGTTCCGTCATTGCTTGCCTCCCTAAACACACCGTGCGGGAAGGGAGGTTGTGCCCCTGGCTCAGTTTGAGGCTGGCCGGCCCAACCAGGGCAAACCCAGCACCAGGTTCCCAGTTCCCGTGCAGGCCAGCAGTTGTTGAAGACGTCATCCAGACTAACGAGCGTCCAGGGAGGGCCACATGATGACGCTGCTCCATGAAACACAAAGTGTGACCCTTGTGTGCTTTAGCTTCTTGCAACATTCAGATCAGGGCCACGGGGGGGGGGGGGCTAACGGCCCTCACAAGTGGCCCCAGCACGTCTTTCTTGCCCCCCGTTTCCAAGACGCTGTGAGCTCTGGCATTTCTCCTCTGAAAAACGAGAGACGACTACCATTGTGAGGGCTTGTCAGCTGGGGAGTTGTTTTGGGACCACTGGCTGAATGTATGTAGCTTTGTTGGAAGCAGACGAATGCACCAGCCCTTCTTACGTACACTTCCAGAGAATTTCAGAAGTGTGAGTGTGCTGAATGCCCAGTTTCTTCACTTTTTTTGTCTATTTTTCTGTGTTTTGGGACACTTTCAACTCCCCCAAATGTCCAGTGGTGGTTCAGCAGCCTAGAAAAGCTGCTGGGGCATCCTTTGCAAGCAGCTCTTTCCCTTTGTTTGGAAACTCTGTGATTCCCCGAACATGTGTGTCAGGGTCCAGAGAGGGGGCGCCAGCAACTGTACGCTGATCCAGGGCAGTAGCCTCTAGTGGTTAGCACGATTACTTCCTTCCTGCTCCCCTCTCTTCCTCTTTGTTTGGATACGCAGCATGGTTAGAATTTGATCGTTTGAAGTCTTGATAGTTTGAATCTGACTGCTACCACCAGCCCAGGAGATCAGGCTAGCTAGAGGGGCTCCCTGGGCAGAACCCCCCTCCTAGAACAATACTGAACCTCAGGGCTCTCTATCAAAACCACTCTCACAGTAGCACCTGCAGAGTGAGGAGGCAATCCTACTGATTTCCCAGAACTAGGCAAAACTGAAGTTTAGATGGGATATTTTTTTATTAAAATCCTGATTAAGGGGGGGGGGGGAGAGATAACAGAACCCATGGAACAAGAATGAGAAGCAAAGAGCATACAATTTGGCAGAAAGGGGGTTAAAAATTTAGGGTAGCACCCCAGCTCCATCTGCTGGACATTAATAGTTGCTGCATTCATTTGATGAAAACGTTTCTTGGTACTTCCCAGCCCAGCTCAAGCATTTTCCATCAGCCTTCTTGTACACCCCCATATTGTGTAATTCCCTTTTTGTTTAGACTTTTAATAACTAGTTACATTTTGACCCTTTGCTTACCTAGTCCATGTTCATGGTAATTCAGTGGATGGCCATGTCTCTTCACCCTGCAGACGCTACTGTGTTTGATTTTTAATAAGAACCCTGGGGTTCAGTGCTCTCCTTGGAGGGGTTTCCCCAGAAGCCCCCCCCCTGCTTGGTTCTCTGTAGCCTGAGATGGTGGCAGTGGATACAAACTACCAAGGTTTCTTCCCTGTTCAGCTGCTGGTCTAGTAAAGGGAAAGTGGGGAGCAGGAAGTGGTGTATGAGAGCTAAGCACTAGGCACTACTCCCTTTGACCTGGGAGTCCCTTTCCCTGATCATGAGTGACAGGTGAGAGCTCTGAAAAGATGTTCAGATATGGCCTCTGTCTCCTCTGGACAAATGTCAGGAGAGAGCTGCTGCCTTCAAGTTCTGCTTGCAATTTAGTTTCCTGGAAGTATCTGGCTGGCCACTGTTGGAAACAGCATGCTGGGCTAGTTGGCTCTTCGGTCTGAGGGCTCTTCTGAGGTTCGTCTGCTCTCCTAGAAGTGCTCCAAAAGTGGGCTTGAGCAATATCTGTGGTCTTTTCTGATCTGCATTCTGCTTTGGGTTCATTCTTGAAAATGTGTTGTGGCTTCAGAGGGGGAAACTAGAGAAACACACATGGCTTGGAATAGCAGCATGGCCAGTCTGCAAAAGGCAGCTCCGCCTCTTGCACAGTTACAGCCATCACAAAAACCAAGGGATTCATCTGTGGAACTCCTTGCCACAGGATGTGGTGATGGCATCTGGCCTAGATGCCTTTAAAAGGGGTTTGGACAGATTCATGGAGGAAAAGACCATCACAGGTTACAAGCCATAAGCAACCTCCTGGTTTTAGAAGTAGGTTTTCTCTGTGCCAGGTGCAGGGGGAGTGTCAACGGGAAACAGGTAATCTTGTTGGCTGTGTGCTCCCTGAGGCATCTGGTGGGGCCACTGTGTGACACAGGAAGCTGGACTAGATGGGCTTTTGGCCTGATCCAGCAGGGCTCTTCTTATGTTCTTATGGTCCAGGTACTGGCCTGGACCTCCTGACCCCTGAGGCACCATGCCAAATGCAGCCCCCCACCCACCCAAAGATGTGCCAGCCTCTGCTCCTCCTCCCACTCTCCAATGTTCCAGCTTAGCACTCTCCTCCCCTCCATACTGCCTCTTCCCCTCTGCTCTCCTCTTCATTTTCTAATCCAGGGACTGGAAGGAGAAGAAAAAGCAGTGGAGGCAAGTAGGTGGACGGAGATGAGTGCCCCCCACCAATCTGCTACCTGAGGCAACTGCTTCAGTTGGCCTCGTGGATGAGCCGTCCCTGTGCAGGTCCCATTTTTAAATTCTTGAAAAAGGCACTATTTCCCCAACAGACAGGCAGCTTTAAAGGAAATGCCAAGATGGGGCAGAACAAAGAAAGACCTAATAACATGCAATTCTTGTTCAAAAGGAGACTGGCGGTGGCTGCCTTCTGTTGGCTGGTGTTGTGCTGCCATCTAGTGGTATTTGGAGGAATTTGGACGGAACTACTTAGGACCTTAGCAACAGGGTCTGTGCATCTGAACTCTCTGGAGTTTTGCAATGCATATGGAAGGATGAAGGGCTGCAGCAAGGGGACACACAGAGAAAAGGGGGATGCAGTATGAAGAGACTGGTGGCCCAATCCTATACCTGGGAGACGCCAGTGTACCACCAGGTATGCCAGCACAAGGACAGCCCTGCTATTGCACAAGTCCCTGTGGACGCGAGTGCAGCAGCCTGAAAGCCACGTGCCACGCCACCGGCAGCGGGGCGCTGACCGACCAAAAGCACAACCCCACCAGCGGGGAGGCCGGAAAAGGGTGCAGAGCAGGGCGGGTCAAGGTGGAGTCAGTGGAGGCCATATTCCCAAGCGGGACACGCCCCCGGTGGCTCCAAAGTGCTACTCCAGCAACAGAGCTGCCATAGCCCTGAGGAGTCCCATAGGGGGCTATGCGGCACCGGGAACCACAGGTAAGTATTACCCTCTCACCCCTCTCAACCAGCCTCTCCACTGGGATGGCACATTACATCCAGCGGACATTGCGCCCGCCACCCTGTGCTCTCAGCGCACCGGCCTTATAGGATTGGGCTGCGAGGCTTCTAGAGGTAGTGGTGAGCAGAATTATTGTACAGGCTGGGTTTTAGTCCAAGCTGAGCATATGAGGTTGATGGCCCAATCCTATCTATGACAGAGTTCTGCTGTCGTAACAGGCCATACGGCAGCATGTGCAGCGATCTGCTGGCAGGCATTTTGGAGACACCGCCACAAGCGGCAGTGGCGACTCACTGCTGCAGCCAGCAACTTGCTCTGAAGCAGGTAAACTGGTGCGAGGGTTGGGCAGATCATGGGTGGGGAGTAGAACTGGCCGTAATGGAACTGGGAGAACTAAGAACATAAGAAGATAAGAAGAGCCCTGCTGGATCAGGCCAAAAGCCCATCTAGTCCAGCTTCCTGTGTCACACAGTGGCCCCACCAGATGCCTCAGGGAGCACACAAGACAACAAGATACCTGTGTCCAGTCGCCACTCCCCCGCACCTGGCACAGAGAAAACCCACTTCCAAAACCAGGAGGTTGCTTATGGCTTGTAACCTGTGATGGTCTTCCTTAACTGTGCTTGTTAGCCATGCCGGCACCCTCCTGGACTTGGTCGAGCCCTTCCTCCTTTGTGGGATACACTCCCGCTGGGCCTCTATGACTGTTGTTTTAGAACTGGGGCGGGGAGGGGCAGGAGGGGGTGGATCCAGCTGCAATGGCTCATGCCTGATCTTATGCCCTCCTTCAGAAACCTCCCCACCCCTTTTCCCTTCTTGGAGATATGCCACCAAAAAGGTGGTGAATGTTAGAGGAGACCCATAGGCAGCCCCAGGGCTTATGCGGAAGTAATGGAAAAATATTTTAACTTACCTCCTGTTGGCCTTCAGGTTGAACACCCCCCTCCCCCCATGCAGCATGCACCTTTTTGGCATGGCTGCACCGACACTGGTGGCCGGGGCTCAGATTGGGACCTGAGAAGCTCTTCCATTTGAATTTGCATCAGGTTCATCTGTGAAATGTGCAAAACTTTGCACATGCATGTCTTTCACTGGTGCACTGTCAGACGAGCACTGTGGCTATCTTAGGCTGTCCTACGTATACTGAAGACTGAACATGTTTTGGACTTCTGGCTAAGATGCCAGGCACGATGGGTTCGCCCTTGTTGTAGCCTTTTATCAACCATTTCTGGCTGGTTGGTTGGGGGGGGGGGGGTTGTCCCTGCTCATTTGTGAAGACTTTCATTCTTGGTGCGTCATCTTGAACTGGGACTTCTTCTTTTTTTTAATGTTCTGTTTTGTTAGGGCAACCCTGGCACACCCTCAACTGGTCTAAATCCAGACTGATGATGCCTTCAGGGGAGGGAGCTTTTTGTTTGTTATTCTCTGACTGGCAGTTTAAGTGGTGCTCAGGCAGCTTGGTGTAGCTTCCAAAAGACTCTCTTGAACCCCTGCTGCCTGTCAGCCCTTCAACAGGATTTCACTAACTGGGGAAAAATTAGCTCTTTACAGGTCAATGTTTTAAAAATGAAAGTTCTTCCCTATATTTCCTATGTTTTGAGAGGCCTTTTTATACATATTCATATATCACATTTCCACGAACTGGAAAGATGAATGAGAAAATGTCTTTGGTCAGAGACAGACACACCCTCGTTTTTCTTGGGCAAAAATGCAACTTCTGCTGACTTTGGGAAGCTCGCAGCAGCATCTCCCCAACTCAGCGCTCTCACACAGGGCTTCCATCTGCTTGGCCCTGGTCTCCGCAGATCTCTCACTCGCCTCCCGTTTGAGCCCCACTTGAATTGAAACCCTTCTTTTTGGCCAGGTTTGACAAGTGGGCAGGTGTTGGGGGCCACCCACAGAAGGGCTCCCAGGAGCCCCCTGCCATCCCGGCAGTTTGGGTAGCAGCCACCGAGCCGTGAGTTAAACCTCTGCCCCCTGCACTCATGAAAGGTTGACCATCTTCTGGAGGAACTCGACATTAAAAATCGGGGGCAAACCCCTTCTCTGGCCTGCTTGGTCCACTAAGCGTTTGACCTCGGAGCAAGTAATTGACCCTAATGGAGATTGCTTCCCATTTGCCACCCCTCAACAGACATTCTCACTCCCAACACCTTATTATAGCTGGTAGTATACTCAGCTAGAACGCAACGTTGATCAAATGATCTGGACCCCAGGCAAGCCTATGTGGCTTCTGAGATTCCCCTCCCTAATCTCCCCCTTTATATTCTTTATTTATTTATAATTGTATGTCCGGTAATTGTGACGTTATGAAAACTTTCAACAAAAGATTAATGATGGGCAAGAGTGCCCTTTTTCCCCTGTCTTTTTTCATAGCAGAGGGGCCAGGAGGGGGGGGTTAGCACTTAGCGCCCCCCCCCTTGCCACAGTGTCTATCTTCATCGCGCAGCCTGCACAGGAAAAGAATGAAAAACGTCAGTTGGCTTTCAGTGAAAGCGTTTCATTTTTGTTCCTGCAAATACCGCACAGGGGTGCACAGTTGGGATAGGAACTGTGGCAGAGCAGAGGTCCTCGTGGTTTTGTGATGCTTTGCATTTCTCTCCCCCCCCATCTCCCCCCCCAGCCATGCCACCTGACCTTTCTTTAAGATAATCCAAGCAGGTGAAACCAACACATTCAAAGCAATGCCTGGTTTGGCCCATGGCCATAGCGCAGGGCTCTGCCTTTGTGCTCGACAGGGGGCTGAGGCAGCCCCGCTGCTCGTTGGCATCCCGGGACCTTTTGGCCTCACTCTGTAATTATGTCTTCTGCGCTCTGCCCAGACTCAAGGCACAGTAAACAATATATACCTGTCCTCTCAGGTGACCATTTCATGCATCTGGTGCCACATCTGGTGCCCAGGCCAGGCCCACTGCCACTGCTGTGTGGCTCAGAGTCCCATCTTGCCAGGGAGCTGCCCAGCAGAGCTGTTCCCAGGGGGCTGCCCAGCCAAGAGCCAGCTGGAGCTTTGCAGGCAGCAGCAGCAGCAGCAGCAGCAGCAGCCAGGCAGCCCTTCCTGGAGCATCAGGGGGCACAGAACACACTGGCCCTGGCCTCCTCCTGCGTAAGGCTAAGGGACAGCAGGCCCCCCTTGCTGCCAGACGGCACTGGGCCATTTGGTCTGGGTCCCTCCTTGGATTCACGGCCACCTCTGCCCTGCCCTGGGGCACCAGAGACCGGTGCTGGAGGTAGGCAGGGAGGGAGGGAGGTGGAAGCTCCCCAGAGTGAGACACCACCCTGAGGGAGGGGTTGGCACTTGACCCGGGGACTCGGGGGGGGGGGCGATGGCATCCTCTCTCGTCCAGAGATGGTCTGGTCCTGACAGGCGGGCCGGTGGTGGGGTTGGAGGAAGACTCGGGGTTGCTTTCTACAGGCTGCTCTGTCGCCTCCTGCTTGCTCCTCCTCCTAATGCCGCCTGCCCCTCCTTGCTCTTTCTTCAGTGCCGACGGGGAGTTTGCAGTGACACACATGACCAAGGCTCACCTCTTCTCCAATGGCAGCGTGAAATGGGTGCCCCCGGCCATCTACAAAAGCTCCTGCAGCATTGATGTCACCTTCTTCCCCTTTGACCAGCAGAACTGCAAGATGAAGTTTGGCTCGTGGACCTACGACAAGGCCAAGATCGACCTGGAGAGCATGGAGCGGCACGTGGACCTGAAGGACTACTGGGAGAGTGGGGAGTGGGCCATCATCGACGCCGTGGGCACCTACAACACCAAGAAGTACGACTGCTGCTCTGAGATCTACCCCGACATCACCTACAGCTTCATCATCCGCCGCCTGCCCCTCTTCTACACCATCAACCTCATCATCCCCTGCCTGCTCATCTCCTGCTTGACCGTGTTGGTCTTCTACCTGCCCTCCGACTGTGGGGAGAAGATCACCCTCTGCATCTCGGTCCTCCTGTCCCTCACGGTCTTCCTCCTCCTCATCACGGAGATCATCCCCTCCACCTCCCTGGTCATCCCACTGATCGGCGAGTATTTGCTCTTCACCATGATCTTCGTCACTCTCTCCATTGTCATCACCGTCTTCGTCCTCAACGTCCACCACCGGTCGCCCAGCACCCACAAGATGCCCCGATGGGTCCGTACTGTCTTCCTAGATTTCATCCCCCGCTGGCTCTTCATGAAACGGCCCCCAGTGCTGGCCCCGGGGCTGAGAGCGGCCAGCGAGGAGGTGATGGGGCAGTACGACTTGCCTCCTGCCAACCTCAGCACGTCACGGTGCTGGCTGGAGACCGATGTGGACGATAAGTGGGGCGAGGAAGAGGACAGCAGTGAGGAGAGGATGCACGCTGGACGCCTGCCCCTCCAAGGCACCTGCCATCGCCACTGCCTCCAGTACCGCTACACTTGCGCCCGGCACCTGGGAAGGGGGTTTGTGGAGCTGGTGCAGCGGCCAGCCACCAAAGCAGAGAATGTGGCCCCATCGGAACAGGGGCTGCAGCTCTCTCCAAGCATCCTGAAGGCCCTGGAAGGCGTTCACTACATTGCCAACCACTTGCGGGCGGAGGATGCAGACTTCTCGGTGAGTTGCTGTCTTGGAGAACCTCAGAACGACCTTCTTGGCTGCACCCAACTAGCCTGAGGTCAGCCCATCGTTCTCGTCTCCACCATGACCAGCCAGCCAGCCAGCCAGACACCAACCCACATGGCATGATGGCAGTGGCACCCCCTTGCGTGATCCCAGCCTCTGGCTGGCACACACAGGTTGACTGCCTATGCACATGGAAGTTCCATTGAGCTGTCAATGGGTCCATCCGTGTCTAATCTTTTTAAGGGACAGGAGTGGGAGTGGGAGTGGGAGTAGTAGGGGAAGGGGAGAGAGGAGGCTGACAGAAGAAGTCCTTGTGTGGGAGAGGAAGTAGGCGGCGGGAGTAGGGAGGCCAAGAACTGACATCGGTGGCCATCATCGCTGTCATGCCTCGTTGGTGAGCTTCCCAGAGAGCTCTGGCTGGCTGGCTGGCTGGCTGGCTGGCTGGCTGCAGTTGGAAACAGGGTCCTGCTGCCCCTGGCCAGACCCAGCCAGCCTGCAGGCAATTCTGGCAAACTGAGTCAGAGCTGTTTGTCTGTCTGTCGCTTTCAAAGCTTTAGATGTCGCTTTTCCAACCCATTTCCAATGCGGCTCACAAACAGTACAATCTACTGTGGCAATGTAAAACAAAGGCGGACAGGAGAGCAGCCCATCAGACAGAAGTTGAGGAAGCCCAACCCCTCGTCATCAGAGACAGGCAGCAGGGGAGGGCCCTTGGCGTCCACTTGCCAGCGGGGACCGGGGAAGGAGCCAGTCACAGCTCCCACAGGGAGAAGGCCCTCCCACGCGCCCCCCCCCCAGATGAGCTTCGGAAGGAGAGCAGCCCCCGAAATCCCCCGGTGGTGGGCGGGTTCGTATGGAGGGTGGAGGTAATCTCAGAGGAAGGGAGGCAGCCCATCTTGCCCAGCCAGCACTGTCTCCCCAAGATCGCGGCAGGCTCTTTCCCCGCCCTCCTCCCAGAGATCCTAGAGGCCAGGACCCTGCCGGCCGGGGACCCTCGTGGCAGACGGGCCCTCCGGAGGAGAAGGGAGGGTGGCTGAAGGTTTCCAAGCAAGGCGAGCGAGGTGTTTCCAAGAGCAGCTGCAGGCAGATTCGGGGGGTGGGGGGTTGGCAGGAGAGACCAAATGCTGCAAAGCAAAGGGGTCCCGAAACTGGCAGGGGGAGGAAGAGGGGGGCCTTTGGGCAGAGCTGCTGGCGAGGGATTTGCCCGCTTTCCAGAACAGAAGCATAGTAGGGTGGGCAAAGATGAACCAGAGAAACACCCGTCCAAAGGAGAGCCAATCAGCAGGCCCAGAAACCCCTTGCAGCAGCAGCAGCAGTAAAAGCAGCATCAAGCCATAGAGCAAAGGCCTGTCTGGATCCAGGCCGAGCTTGGAGCCGGCTGGCAGGGAGGGAGGGAGCTGGAGGGGCTCCAGAGTGGGGCCAGTCAGGGTGGGCCAGAGAGACCGGCAGTCCCTGACTTCTCCCGTCTGTCATCTTTGCAGGTGAAAGAAGACTGGAAGTACGTGGCCATGGTGGTCGACCGCCTCTTCCTCTGGACGTTCATCATCGTCTGCCTGCTGGGGACGATCGGCCTTTTCCTCCCCCCTTTCCTGGCAGGCATGATCTAGGGGGGGGCACCCACCCAGGGGTCTCCAAGCTCAGAAAAACTCTTCCGTAGCCCCAAAGTGACGGCCGTCCAGACTGAGGACGCTGCTGGAGAAGAAGCCCGGATGGATTCTTGCTCGGCTATCAGGACCGTGTGTTTTGGGTTTTTTTACAAACTGGCCAGAGTCCCAGGGACCGGAGACTTGGCCTTTCCCCCCAAACCAGCCTCAGTCACCTGCCGCTATTCGGAGGCCAAGCATAGGCCTGCTGCAAGCTTGCTACAGTGGTTCGTCAGGGGGAGGGGGCATGGGGAGGGGGCACTTTGCAGACTGCCCAAGGGCCTTGGCTTGCAGAGGGAGGAAGCTACTGCTGCTGATGGCTGCTGCATGTACTACTTAGCAAAATGCCTGTGACTGGCTGTGTGCGTGCGTGCGTGCGTGCGTGCGTGAGAGAGAGAGAGAGAGAGAGAGAGAGAGAGAGAGAGAGAGAGGAATGCCGCCATGCGAATGGCAAGCGTCCCTGGCGAGTGCAGGCAGGGCAGGGCTGCTCTTGGACTCTGCGCTGAATCTGCTCCCCGCCTCCATGTGACGTCAACCACTGAGGCTCAGCCTGCTCCAACCTGCACAGCCCCCCCCTTCTTTTCCGTGATAGCCCTGCAGAGTCATGACTTCTCTTTCTTCCCCAGTCATATGGTGCAGGCAACTGTTGCCGTGATTGTCCCAGAGAACCAGGCTGTGCCTAACTGGTGCCAGTTCTGGGACTGAAGCCACACGGAGGAGCTCCGATGGCGAGGATCTGGCATTCGCAACTGGCCCTCTGCTAGTTGATGCTGGGGGGGGACGGGACGGTGGACAAGAGGAGTCCCAGGGGGAACCCCCCCCCGTCACCCCAGGTCAGCTGCTCTGAGTTTTCCAAGGAAGGGTGATGCTTGAAGGGTGCCCCCCCTGAGCCCCACGGCCCCCCTCTTGCACCTGAGCTTCAGCCATATGCTGCCACCCCATTGTAAGGCTTTAGTGCTACCTTTCTCTGCATCTAGCCTGGGGCGGGGGGGGGGGTCCAATAGTCAAAGCCACCCGGATTTTCAGGAGGCCAAATTCTTTCCCAGGTACCAAACTCCAAATCTATGTATGTATGCGCAGGTGTAATGCATGCAGCTCTTAGTCCAAAAAGCAGACCGATATTTCAAAGAATGAAGACGAGAACTCTCTGAGGTGGGGGAGGCAAATTGCAGATTTCTATGGATGTCTTGGAGTGGGGGAGGGAGGGAGAACCCCTCTCTCTGGCTCCTTGCGAAGATGGCTTTTTTTTACCATGCCGTGTCTCTCCCCCCCCCATGTTCCTCAGTCTTTGACCGCTTGCCAATGATCCTATGACACCCCCTTGCCTGAGAATGTGTCGATGTTGGACAAAGATGGACCAGTGAGATCACTGAGCACAGACATGGCTTGTGAAGGATGTCCCTGTTCATCGCAGTGCAATCGGGAGGAGACAGAATACATTTTTTAAATCTGACTTGTAGGGTGTCCTTTCTGCAAACATTCTTTCTCCCTAAGTTCCCTCCCTCTGGATTAACGGCACCTGATCCCTGGACGTTCCCTGGCAGTGACTACCACCTCCAGGACAGAGGCATCACATCCGGGGGACTGACGCAGCGGCCCCCGACCATCAGCCTAGTTCTTTCACAGGTCATTCGCTAGCAGGGACTCATCCAATGTTAGCCTCCCCTGATGGGAGGGAGAGGGAACCCTGTGCTGGCCAACTGCCTGTGCCTGGCTGATCTCCCAGAACGTGGCATGAAGTCACGTGGTGGTTCAACCACTTTGCTCAAGTCAAGCAGGTTCGAATGTGGCCAGTGCTGGGGGAGGGGGGACCTGGGAAGCCAAGAATGCCGCCACTGCTGGAAGGAAGGAAGCCCGGGGACTAGATCGGGGTGACCAAGGAGTCAAGAATGGGCCGCCCTGCCTGCTGGCCCTGACCCCTCCCACCTGCAGCAGCTCTCCCCCCTCCCCATCTTCCGTATCCAGCCCCTGCTCCTCTCTCTCTCTCTCTCTCTCCCTGGGGCCTGTTCCGACCAGCGGTGCCCCTGCAAGGTCTCGGGCAAAAGAGGCCTTTCTTTCCCCATTGTCTACTGCCGGATCCTTTTGGTTGGAGATGCCAGGGACTGAGCCTGGAATCCAGCCCCACGGTAAGTGGTGGGGGGGCTCTCCCTGCAAGCCCCTCTGCGCTTCTCGGCTGCTGAGGAGGGCGACTCCTTTCGCCATGGAGGGGGGAACCCCGAAACAGACCAGCAGCAGGAATGTGTGCCTGCAAATAATACACCGTAAGCAGGGGTGGCACTACCCGGAACACTGCCTGCTGCCCCAAAGCCCTGCCACGCTCCTCGTGTGCTGCTATGAAACCCAGAGGCCCCGCCCTCCCAGCAGTGCACAAGGAGCACAGGGGGAAGGGTCTGCTTCTCACTCATTGTGGCGGCTTGCAGTGGCAGCAAGTTGGAGGCGGCGGCGGCAGCGGCAGAAGACTGGGTGTAAAAGGCCGGTGTTGGGCCTCTTTCATGCAATCTGCCGCGGATGCAGCTCACATCAGGTGGCCTCACGGATGGGCCACGTCTGAGTGCTGCTGCGACAGTTCCCTGCCTCCTTCCACCAGCCCTGCTGCCGGGCACGGCCAGGGGACGGGGTTGCCCTGCCAGCCTGAGGCTTCACCCAGAGCCCCTCCTGGGTCCGTCTTGCCCAGGCCGCTCCTGGGACTCACAGGGGCTCTCCAAGCCTCCAGGCAGAAGGTTTCCAAGCCCTGATCACCGAGATCCCATCCACTGGCATTGAACCCGGGTCCTTTGGCAGGCAAAGCATGTGCTTTGCCACAGAGCTGTGGGCCCCACAAGACTGACTGTGTCCAGAAGCTCTTAACTCTTCACAAAGGAACAGGAGGTCAACCACAGAATTTTGTACCTTATTTATCTCAGGCAAAATAACAGCGTTGTTGTTAAGATGAGTGGCAAAAGCCCCCAAACCGTACAATTTTCAGTTCAAAAACCACATATCAAACAGTTGCTTCCATAGCACACAAGATAATATTACAAAGACGCTTGGATCAGCCGAACTGACCTCGCTTTGGGCCTTTTCGTTGAGAAAACGAGAGCAATCCACTCGCCAATTTCTTAGGCACAAAAAGCACAGGGCTCTGGAACCTCAACATTTTTCCCCCACATTCAATAGAGTGGAATTTGCAAACTCACAAATGGCTTTTCTTCCTGTATACGCTGGGTGCTTTCAGTGAGATTTCAGTTTTGGCAGCAAAAAGGGAGTTCCAAGTTGTGAGACAAGTTTCATTTCAAAGCTCTGCCAGGAAACTCTCAAAACTATTTTTTAAAAATTCTTTTTAAACCTATAATCTAGATGTGTACGTTGGGGGAGGGGGCACTGTTTGTCGTTTCCCCCCCCCCCCCTCAGTCATTCACACTGCATGATTCTGAATTTGAACATTCTGGGGTAGAACATGCTTTTCTGCATCAAATTCAGATCAGCTACATTTACACAGAGATCCGTTTTCCAGACTGGTTCAACTTCACCCCAAATTAAAAGAAACGTGGGGAGTGGGTGAGGGACACGTAAGGATTTGGGGAGTTGCACACACAGTTCAGATGTGGCCATTAAATATATATATATATATATATTTTCTATACAATGTACAAAGTGGACGCAAGCAGCCTCTCTCTTCCAAGGAACCCAGGTCCCTGCGGAAAGGACTGCAGGATGGCTGGCAAGACTGGCGCTAGGCCAGGCCCCGGGGTAGCCCAGGAGCCACGATTCTCCATCCCCCGGCTTCCCCTCCCAGCAGCGTGGCGCCCACTCATCCCTGCCGGCCGCCTTGGTCCCCGCCTTTCAGCAGTGAGACTGATCAGACCTCCAAGGCCGCAGGGGCCCTCAAAGGAAGCAGCCTGCGCACAGAATCTGCGCACCGGCTCAGAGTTGCCTTCACACCTCCCCCCCACAGGACTGGGCTCCTTCCGAGCCCACCATCATCCCCCTTAGCAGCATGGCCTGTGGGGCTCTGGAAGACAGTCCCTTCCCTGCCCTGAGCACGGCTTCTCTCCGGAGCCAGCCTCCTCCTTGCTTCTCAGAAGACGGACGACGGGACAAAATCAAAGACACAAGCATTTGGTGGCGAGGGGGGAGGTGGGGCAGTGGCGGTGGAGGGGGGGGGCTATCCAGAAAGGCCAGCAGCCGCCCTGGCTCTCCGTCACTCCAAAGAGACCCTCGCGAGGTTGGCTCGCAGCCTGGCTTGGTCCATGGCATCCAGCAGGTTCTTGGCGTCCACGGCCAGCGTGTGGGAAGCGGCCAGCATCTGCCGCTTGCATTCGTCACTCAGCGAGGTGACCGCGTTCTGCTGCGCCAAACGCATCTTGTTGATCAGCTCTGCAAGGTCCTTGTTGAGGAGCTTCTGGGTGCCCTCGATCTGTCGCAGGACGGAGACACACACAGAGACGGCAGGTCAGCTCAAGGGGCCCACGGAAGCAGCGTTTCCTTCTTTGAGCAGGACAGTTGGAGGCCTCCAAGCACCTGACCCAGTGAAACACTGCTCCAGAGAAGCGATAGGGGGCTTTGGTCTCCGGCGGAGAGCCTGCTCTTCTGGGGGAGAAGAGATTCCGGTGCAGATCCCAACCCCCTCCAGCGCATGAATGAATGTGGGAAGCTGCTTCACCTCGAGTCAGCCCGTTTGTCCAAAATTGATAGCCCAGCGCTGCCTACTCTGAGTGGCAGTAGATCCTCAGGGGGCTTCAGCTGGAGTTGGGCCATTCTCACCCTTGATCCCCTTTCCAAGAGGAGATGCTACCAGGGGCTGGACGTGGGGCGTTCTGGAAGGCAACCCTGGACCTGACTGACGCAGGCTCACTGCCCGGGGTCCGACCCCTGGCCCTCCCAGCCCAGCAGGACTGCCCGCCCGCCCGGCCTGGCAAGGGCTCTCCAAGGTCTTTCCCAGCCCTGCCCCCCCCCCCAACTGAGCCTGGGACTTTCTGCATGCAAAGCCAGCACTGGGCCCTCCCCCGTCTCCCAAAACCCACATGAATGATCAATGGGACTGGTTTTTTCTACAGGGTTGGACTCCTCCCTGGAAGGAAATCGGTTTCAAGCACCCTCAGCGGGCCACCGCATTCTGCCACAGAGGCTCTTCTGAGGCTGCCTTACGCTCAAGGAACCCCACTGCCAAGGAGATGCTGCGCGACCCACCTCAGTGCGCGAAGAAGGAGGCAGAGCTGGAAGGATGGCGTCCACGCTCCCAATGAGCTTCCGAAGAGAGAGCCCCACATCCTGCCCAGAGAGAAAGCAAGGGGCAAGGGTAAGGGCCCCAAACTGGCCTCAGCAAGCAGGGGGACTCAAGGACAAGAGGCGCCTCTGGCAGGCAGTGGCCCAGTGTGTGCTCACCCTGGGGCTTGCCTGGCACTCTGAAGCTTCGGGGGCACGTTCATCCCAGGACGACCCTTCTTGGATCTTCCCAAGACTAGGTCGCCCCCTCCTCCCTCGGTCTGCAGCTACCCCTAGTTCAGCCCGGCCTCCTCCATCACTGCTGGGGTCCTTCCGCTTGTCTTCCCCACCCTCCCGGTTCAGTCAGCACTGAGCAGCACAGTCACTGCTCATCCTCAGAAATTGGTGGTCGAGCCACGCTGGCTGTCCCTGAAGGCTCTCCCAGTCCACTGGCTCTTCCCTCACAGCCACAGCTGGTGTGTCCAAGAGGCCACCGACCTGAGGCGGGTGGCGTCAGTGGCAGAACACGACGGCTTTGAGGGGGCGGTGGATTGGGGCGCCTTTCACCCGAGTCTGCTGCCGCCACCTCCCTCCAACCTGCCGCCAATGCAGGCCAGAAAGGTCTGCTTCCTGCTTGCCCGAGCGACAAGCAGATGGTCCCCCTCCTTACCAGGCTCCTTGAGCACGGGACTGGAAATGCGGGACACATTCATGTCGTCCCTGTCAAGGACACCAGCAGCCCCCCCTCACGTCCAGGTGGGACAGCAGCAGGCAAGGTGCACGGGAAAGGTTTGGGGGGTTGCCGGACCCGAGATGGCATCAGGTGGCATTCTGGGTTGCCCCACCCTGCTCACAGCCCCAGAGAAAATGGCAAGTTCTGCATTACCTTCACTGCCAAGATGTATCGCTCCGGTGGATGGTTGCTGACCTCATTCTTCAGCTGCAGAACAGCCTTCACCAGCTCCATGACATAGTTGTACACGGCATCGTCTGTCCGGTCCAGGTTGGCTGTGGGACTCGGCTGAAGGGACATCTGAAAAGAGGCCTGCCTGGGGTTAGTGTCCAGGGACGTTTTCCCCAGAAGTCTGATAGCAGAGGGATGACAGGAAACTTTGCAGATGACACGAAACTTTTCCGGGTGGTGAAGTCCAGCAGGGATTGTGGAGAGCTCCAGAAGGACCTCTCCAAACTGGGAGAATGGGCAGCAAAATGGCAGATGCGCTTCAATGTAAGTAAGTGTAAAGTGATGCACATTGGGGCAAGAAACCAAAATTTCACATATAAGCTAATGGGTTCTGAGTTGTCTGTGACGGATGAAGAGAGAGATCTTGTGGTGCTGGTGGACAGGTCGATGAAAGTGTCGACCCAGTGTGCGGCGGCTGTGAAGAAGGCCAATTCCATGCTCAGGATCATTAAAAAAGGGATTGAGAATAAAACAGCCAATATCATTCTGCCTTTGTACAAATCAAGGGTAAGGCCGCATCTGGAGTATTGCGTCCAGTTCTGGTCACCACACCTCAAAAAGGATATAGTGGAACTGGAAAAGGTGCAGAAAAGAGCAACCAAAATGATCAGTGGGCTGGGGCATGTCCCTTTATGAGGAAAGTCTATAGCATTTGGAGCTCTTATTATTTATTTATTTATTTGTTTGTTTTAGGAATTTGTAGTCCGCCTTTCTCCCGAGGGCACTCAAGGCAGCTTACAACATATTAAAATACATATAAACACATTAAAACAATTAATAAACACATTAAATTAATTAATTAATTAATTAAAACACTTAAGTTAAAAATAAACAATCAATCTCTTCAATCTAGAAAGAAGGCGCCGGGGGGGGGGGGCATGATTGAGACGTATAAAATTATGCATGGGATGGAGAGAGTGGATAGAGGGAAATTCTTCTCCCTCTCGCACAACACCAGAACCAGGGGACATGCACTAAAATTGAGTGGCAGTACAGTTAGAACAGACCAAACAACATATTTAGGTGCCATTACTCCACGGAGAGGGAGTTTAGGAAGAATGACACTCCAAGCATTGGGGGGGGGGGGAGAAGGATAGGGTTGGGCTGTGAGTCTCGTGGCTTTGGAGACTCGTGGCTCGGGACCACCCACCACTTCCAGCACCTGCTAGGACATTTGTCGCAGTATCTTGAAGGACTCCCCTTGGCCACTTCAAACCCCCCCCCCCGATGCCAGAATGACACCTGGCAGCTGGCCCAGAGTCTGGCTCCAAACTGGAAAGGGGCTGGAGGGGGGAGGGGAGAGGACCACTTACATACCTGAGGGGCTCCAAGCCTGGGTGGCTTCTTGGGTGGGCCTGTAAACTCAGCTAAGCCGTCAGTAGAAGGAAAGAGAACAGTGTTATTCTGACGCTTCTGCTGCCGCCGCCGCCATATTCTTCTCCTTCACGCAATATGACTGTGAGGACTGGCAGCCAGTTCCAGGCTTATTTTTCAAAAAAAAAACCCCACCCTCCCACATCCCACCTCAGCAAAACCTCTGATCCTCATCGCCTTGAGACTCAGCCTGGCCCTCTCTTCTTTTGCTGGCTCGCCTCAGGGCCCTCGCCTCCATCCAGCCCTCTGGTTGGGCCCCCAACTCCCTGCCGGGGCCTTGCGTCTGCTCCCCCAGCACAAGCCCCCAGTCCTCTCCTTCCAGCCCTTGGCCCTCCGTCCTGCTCCTCTGCTCTCACGGCCTTCGCCTCCAGCCGGAAGAGCTCCTGCTCCCTCCCTCCCTCCAAGAGCTCCAGCCCGTCTTCCCTGCTGCCCCTCAGGCCCGGGCAGATTCTACTTTCCCCTGAACCTGTCCCAGTGCTTAAGGTCACCATGGGCCTGTCCTGACCCCTCCCCATCTCCTTTGGGGCTTCTAAAAATGGTGCACGATTTCGGGGAGTCCCTGTGAGAGCAGACGCTGGTCATCTTGTGGGCCTGGCCCAGTGGGGGAAGAGGCCGTCCGAAGCAGCCCTCTTTTGTCACCGTCTCCCGGAATGCCTCCTCTGCGACCCCTGCAAATGCCACCCTCCAGACCGGCCTTTCCCCTGAAGCCTTTGACACTACCCCTGAGTCGAACTACTTCCGACTGCCCCAACTGTAAGCAAGCCGAAGGACACGTCCCCAGAATAAGGGCATGCTCCCCCCGCCTACCCCCCCCCCCCGTGCCATGTGCCGCTCATACATGGAAAGAACAGCAGCCACTAGTGCCAGAGCAAAAGCATCTCAGCTATGCAGGTCAGGCAAGACCACCGTGAAGGGGGGGGGCAGCTGGGGCAGATACTCACTGTAGCCCGTCTCTTTCTCAGGGAGTTTCTGGAGAGAAAAAGAAGACAAATGCAGTGAACACTTAACGCGGGGGGGGGGGGGGGCGCTGAAAAGCCCAAGAGAGGCAGCTCCAGACTGCTGCTTAGGGCAGCGCCTGGCGCCGGAGGGAGCACTTTTGCGGCAGCAGGCAGGGGAGGGGAGGCGCCTCCCTGCCCAGAGCCCTTGCGGCCCAGGACCGGAGGGGAGCAGAGGCAGCTGGAGAGCGGAGGCGAGGAATGGGCGAACGGCCAAGCGGCGACAGGCAGGAGAGCCCCGCAGGGAGGGGGACCGCGAAGCTCAAGGAGGGCCACAGAAGCCGGTCAGGCCTGAACGCCGAGGCAGCCAAGAAACTCCAGCAGCAGCAGCAGGGGATGGCTGGGAGAAGGGGGGAGAGGACTGCCCCCCCCACTAGCTGGGGCACCAGCTGGCCACTGCGGGAAACACGCTCAAGGGGTCTTTAGGGCCTGATCCGGCAGGGCTGAGGCTCCCAGGGTCCGGAGCATTTGCACTTGCTCTGAATGCTTCATATTCCACTCAGGACAGAGGCCAAAAGGCACCCAGAGAGCAGCGGGACGGTCCTGGGCTGGGAGGGCGTTCGACATGCACAAGGCAGCCCCGGGGGCCTGTGGCTCTTTCCTGAACTTTTGACCGGGGACACGGGTGAGAATACGGGAAGACCGAAAAGGGGGACATTTTGTGGGGTGAAATAGATGTTCTTCTGGGAGCAAATACCAGTCACTGGCACTAGGGGGAGTCACCACTCTCTCCTTCCCTTCCGGGGGAAATTCTCAAGAAGCGCAAGTACAGCGATAGTACTGGACTTTCATCACTTTGCTCTTTCAGCCATTTTCAGTTCTAACCCAGTTTTGTCCATGTGCTTTTCTCATTCGTCTGATTTCATCCAGCTTTCCATGACATTCTTATGTTTATTGGTCTTTTATTTCTGTTTGGCACGCATTCTCAGGTGTTATATAGTTAGTGATTTACATTTCCCCCCAGCCAAAATAAATGTGCACGCTAAACCAGGCTCTGCTTTGACCTTCATCCATTTTTGACTTTCTATCCGGGCTCTGGTCCCTAACCAGACGAACGTGCAAGGGATCGTTGCTGTATCGCTTAATTGCCCCTGTGTACGCAGAGCCCCCCACGGTTCACACAAACGTTTGGGATCTGGGGTTTGGTCACTTCCTGGGGCTGCCACGTTCTCTGCTATTCTATTTTAAATAGCAATGATGTGACGCTTGTAAATGGCAACTGCTGCTTTACATAAAGAGAACAGAAAAGGGGGGAGAGAAAGAGACCGGATTGTGGATCTGGCCCTGCAGGGTCTTTTGGCCACCTCCTCCTCCTCCTATCACATCTCTAATTCTACTGTTGAGAATCAACGGGCAAAGAGATTCGAAAGGGAGCAGAGGTCAGGGCCATGAGGCTGGAGAAGCAGCCCTTGGGGACTTACTGGGGGGGAGCAGTCACTGTTTGCGGCCGTCATGGGGTCCTGCGGTGGAGAAGAGGGGGGGGCAAATATCAGCAGTCACAATAAACCAGCAGTCCTCGAGGCTGCTGCGCTCCCTCCCCTCAGGGAAAGTCTCACTGTACAAAATCCAAGGCTTGGTGCAAATGCCTGTTGCTCCCCCAGGCAGCATCTGGCCTTGGCGGCAGGTTGCAAGGCGTGAACACCAGAACTCTGCTGCCAGAAATGCCGTTCCATGCCTGCCGTCATGATCGTACCGTCGGAGATACAGAAACCACGTCCGTGGTCTGGCGAGGGGCATCAAGCCTCCTCCACAAGGGGCTCTGCGCTAGCTGCTCCAGCTGTGCCGCCTTTTTCTCTCTCCCTCCCAGGGCCCTGCAGTTTGGGCCAGGAGCCCACAAGGCTGCCAGTAGTGGGACACTCTTCCTGTACAGGCTGGACCCCTTCTGCTGCTGCAACCAGCTCATGGTGGGGCCCTGGAAAGAAGCAGGTTTGGGGACAGAGCATCGCCCTGCCTGCCTGCCTGCCTGCCTGCCTGCCTGCCTGCCTGCCGGGGGCCTTTCTTCACCACCACTCACTCACTCACTCACTCACTCACTCACTCACCAGAGCTTTCTCCTCTTGCCTCAGCCATTGATAATCCTCCACCATCTGCTTCTGCTGCTTGTCACAGAGCTGCCGGATCTTGGCCCGCTCCATCTCCCACAGCTTCTGCGCTTCTTCCCGGCTGCTGGGCCTGAGAAAGTCCTCCTCCTTGCAGGCAGAAACACAAGCAGAACAGCATCAGCAGTAAGTGGTGGAGAAGGAAGACGAAGATACTCCATGTGACCAGGAGGAAGAAGGAAGACAGAGACGCGGGCGGACCAATGGTGTCTCTACTAACTCCCAGTTCCACCCGTTCTGCTTGGGGTACAAGCAAGCCATGGAGGAGCCATTGACCACAGCTGTGGAACGTGGCTCCATCCAGAGTCCGGCATGTGGCTCCCTGGGGAAAGAGGAGGTGCAGCTGCTTCCCCCTGTTTCCTCCTTCCTCTCCCCACCCCCTCAGACCCAGCAAAATGGCTGGGGGCTTCAGACTCGCATGGCACTACGGGGGGGGGGAGACCTGGAGGGGAGGTACAAGGATACACCCACAGCCTGATCAGCCCAGAACCAATCCAGATCAAATCCAGAGCCACACCAGAATAAAAATGGAGTGCAACATCTCTCAGAGTCGCCCGTACAAAAATGCAGGAAAACGTCGCAGACCACACCCAGGAGGTGCAATAAGCATTGCATCAATCATTCCCACTGCGTTTGGAATCTCTTTCTTGTTCAACGGCTCCATTTCGTCCCCTCCTGGAGCTCATCTGCAGAGGAGCCGTGTCTGTCTCCAAGCATGCAGAGGTGTCTCTGTCATTTGAGGAGGATATTCAGGACGTGCTGCTGGGACCCTCTTTGTCCGGATTGCTCGTACCTGGCTTGGAGCCTCACCATTCAATGGCCTCCCCCCCCAACTTTCATTTACCAAGTGGGCTGGGCTGGGTGTCTCAGACCCCCCCCCCCCCCGGGAACCTTCTCTAGGAAGATGCTCGGGGAGCCGCCTGTACCGTTCTGGCTCGAAGGCGGGTTATGAAAAGTGAAGCCAGGAAGAACGAAATTCAGTGGGGAGAAAAATATTCCCCTCTGGTTGCCTCCAGCCCCTTCCGTGTGTTACAGTCTCTTCTGCTGGGTTCTTCTTCCCATGGCGGAAGGCGGCCTGTCACGCCCCACAGCGCCTTCGTCCTCGCGTGACAGTGACACACAGAGAAGCTCTGGAACCTCAAGCAGAGAGAAAGAGCAGCAGGCGGAGACGGGTGGAGCAGAGGCAACAAGCCGGGACAGTCGGGGACGACATGAAGCAGATCAGGGCGTTGGCAGAAGCGGCAGAGAGCAGAATGACAAGAGTGGCGACGCCTCCTTCTGCAGGCGGCGCTACTCCGGTCACGCTGCCTCTAGTCAGGGGTGAAACTGCACCTGCTGGATGGCGGCCTGCTCAACAGCAAGCTCCAAAGAGGGCACAGGCCCCGATGGAGTCTTCCACTGGAGTCCCTGGACCACTGAACGGCCATTGGCGGAGGGGGACTCAGAGGAGCGTCCCTTGGAAGCCTGATAACCCTCAGCTGGAGCAGGCACAGGGCTGCCGGTGGGAGGGTCACTTCCCCGGTCCGTGAGCACGAGGAGGGGACAGAGCACTCCAGACTGCCAGAGCCCCCGGCAGACGTGGACACCAAAGACACGATGGTGAGGCCACCACAGAAGATGGATCGATGGCCTTGGGCTGTGTCTTGCCAGGCAATGTAGCTGGCTGAAAGTCCGTGCCTGCCCTACCGAGTGTGGTGCTGGGAGAGGATTCCCGCTGAAGACGCTTTTCCCCATCACAATGCTGCCACACACACACACACACACACACACACACACACACACACACACACACACACACACACACAACTCTCATGAGCCACTGAAGCACCGGATTCTGCTTATCCTTGGAGTCGGGGGCCGGGCGGCCTGCCAGCCCCGTCTTACCCTCATGCTGTGGCGCTTGAAGACGTTGTGTCTGTTGAGCGGCGGGGTGTGCAGTGAGTTGACGGGTGACAGGTACTCGATGGGGCTGGTGAGCGTTGGTGAGCTGGCACACAGACCCTCGGGCACCTGGGGAGGGGGAAGCAAAAGGCAGCAGGCACAACACCAGGCATGGCACGGGCAGCAATAGGCACACAAACGCGGCAAGGGTGCGCATCATCAGAAGGAGACTGTCGCACGGAGGGGGGGTGGGAAGCAGCACAGGGAGAATCAGGACTGGGCCACATCCTGGGCACTTGCTGCCTGCCAGAGATGGCTTTAAGGAAAGGATGCTTGATGTGCTTTGCTTCAAAACAATCAGTTTTACCCATATGCAACCTTCTGTAAAGTGAATTGATTCATTACTCCTGTAAATCCTGTTCAGAGAGCCCAATGCTATGCCCACTGCGTAGGTGTGATTCCCGTTCGTGTGAACAGGCAGCACAGAGTGTGTACAGCCAATCGAGCACTTCTCTGCTCCGGGCTAGCAGGGGGTCGGACTGGGGTTGAACTGGGCCCCTTGTGGCTTGGAGAAAGCGGAGGGGTCTGTGGAGTGTGACGGCGCCCCAGTCAGAGGCCCCTGTGGGTGCAGAAGGGGATCAAGGCTGGCAATACCAGCACCTGTGGCTGGCAGGTCGTGTGTCGCTTCTGGGTCGCTCAGGCCGCCTGCCGCAAACACTGGGAGTCTTGCTTCAGGTCCGTCCGTCCGTCTCCCAGCCACTGACCTCACAGACCCGGACAGCATCACTTCCGGGGCTGGTTTGGGTACAGCCTCCCTCCGCTCCAGCCTGGTCCTCGCAAGCCAACCAATTGCTGAAATAGACCAACTGGGTGGACAGGTGGGCGGGGGGGCAGCAGCAGCAGCAGGAAGCGCAAGGGAAGGGGCGAAGCTTTGCTTTACTTGAAGACGTGATGCGCACGAGCGCACAACACCCATCCACTGTCACGTGTCAGGGAACTCCCAGCGCATCTTCCCTTGCAGGTGAGGCTGACCAGGCACAAGTCATCTCTGAAAACACCTACGCTGCACACCACATGCCTTTCTTTTTCACACAAGTGGACCAGGTAAGGTCACCCTGGCAGAGTGTGGCACCTGCTCACGGCTACTAAATGGCTGGGCTGCTGCAAGAAAGTGCTTCCTCTCGGAACTCAAGTACAAAGGCTGGTGAACAATCAGACTGGAGGGGAGGGGTGGGAGTAGGAGGGAGGCAGAGCGGTTTCCTGGCTCAACAGGGATGCCCTGAGCACAATTCCAGAGCTACACAGACATGCCTATCAAGCATGTCTCCTTGGCCATGTCAATGCTTCCAGGAATGGAGGCACTGGCTGGGGGGACGGGGGACGGACACATCCGATTTCTTTAGCAGGAGATGCACATTCCAACCTGAGCGTGGGGGAGGTGGCAAGAGAAGGAAGATGCTGTCGTCATTCCTGAAAGCAAGACTTGTTTGTACACAGTCTCAGAGAAGCGCATTTTGAGTCACTGATTGCCGACAGGAAGCATAGACAGCCCTCTGACTCTTATGTGCCCTAGGAAACAGTGGGCAGGGTATTTCTAAGAGCCAAAGACATGTAATGCACACTGCTGTGACATCATTGCAGAGGCACAGAAAATCTAGCAAGCACTTGAAGCAGTTCTTCAAAAGGACACAAAGACGTAGGAAGCAGTTCCTTCGAAGTGGTGACCAAGAACCCTTTCCTTTTCTCACGTACCTTGACGGAAGCATGGAGTTTCTGAGGCGTAATTTTGAAGCAAGAAATGGGCACCTTAGAAATGGACACCAGGACTCCTGGCTTTGGCTGCTGCAGGAGTCCTGAGAAGTATCAAATAGCTGCTCCAAATGCAGTAAGGACTGCAAGGGTGACAGCACCCTCCTTTTTGGTGACGGAGCTCCAAAGGATGGCACGTTCATCAACTACATAAGTCTCCCAGAGGTAGACAAAATGCAGAATTGTTTCAGAACAATGAAGCAAGGACCCCAAACGACTTCTTCATCTTACCCCCAAACTTCAGGTTCTAGGAGCCTCCAGACCTTACCTGGAACTGCAGCTTAGGGGCCAGTAGGTTGGTCTGAGGGGGTGGCTTGTACTTTGGTCTGCTAGGCTGGAAGAATAAGGGAAATATGAGATGATTGGTTGGGCTGGCAACTCAAGAGGAGGGAGTTACATATTTGGGAATAAATTATAACTTGAACTCTTCCACAGTTTAAAAAACATATCTGGTGTAGAAACAAATAGAAGCGGATTTGGCTCAGTGGTTCTGGTTAAAAGGTTGTTGGAAAGCACAAAAGAATTGTGGTTGCAATGAATGGCTGCCAGGAATTATGGCTACTGTGGTTTGAGATATCCCAGCATGTGTATCATCAGAGCATGAAAGCTGCAGAAGCCAAGAGTTGGCCGGTGCAGGCGTCATGGGAAACCATTGGTTCTCACACTGTGAGGAAACCTTGGAGAGGAGGTGGGCTCCTTGGGTCCCTCCTCTAACCCTTGCACACGTCCTCTTGCTCCTTCTTACCTCCTGGGCTCAGTTGTGGAGCTGTGACATTTCAATTCCGGTTCCTCATGCGAAGCTGGGGACTTAACTCTGGCTTTCAAACTTAACCCTGTTGCTTAATAACTCTGGCTTTCAAATCAGGATGTGAAGCCAATTTCAAACTCTGGTTTCCCATCCTGGTTTGGAAGCCAAAGTAAAGCCACAAGTCCCTGCTTTGCACAAGTCATGTAGCCAAGGGTTAAGGAAACCCAGATTCCCGCTTGTGTGAGCAGAGGGGGAGAGGAGGGCGCATGGAAGCCCACAACTCTCCAGGGCTCGTTCACAGAGGGGGGGACGACACACACGGTTTTCCATAATGCCTAAACCGTGCCAGTGAACTCAGATTTTACCGGGGGGGGGGGGGGAGGAGAGAGGACAACAAGTACTATTGTTCTGTGCAACAGGCACTGCTGAGATGGCTTGCACGATGGACGAGAGATTGCTGCTCATGTTGGATTCCTCTTTGTGAACATGTTGTGGATTCAGTGAGAAAGAAACAAGATTCCCCTGAGTTGTATTTGCTTTTGAAAAAATGGGAGGAGAGAAAACCAGTGTGTGTGTGGGGGGGGGAGGGGTGTCCCCATGGGAGTCATATTAACCTGACTTATAAAATATATATATGAAGATCTGAAGCTTGTACGGCCGGCCATAATCCATACAGAACGAAAACATCTTCAACGGGATTTTAACGACCATAAACATGGGAATGAACGAAACTGTTATGTAGTTTTAAAAGTGTGTTTTATTGTTTTTAAACAGTGGTTTTAATTTTACATGATTTTTAACGACAGTTTTTACTTTAAATACATTGATTTTATGGTCGTTAAAATCCCGTTGAAGATGTTTTGTTCTGTATACAAAAATACATCTCTGTGAAATGCCATGGAAATGCTGCCTGCTTTTCTTTCTCTTGCTGCTGTGGCTGGGAGGTCTCCCCATCACCACCTATTGACACTGAACCCCAGGGGTGCTGAAGAGCCACATCTGTCTATCTCTGTACACATTCGTCTCTGAAACCCCCCAAATGAAGGGTGGCAAGGAGTTTGTGTGAGAGCCCCTCTGGGCATTCCTGCCCTGTGGGCAGATCCCTCTCACCTTTGGAGGGGGCTCTTGGAAAGAGGGGGGCTCCATGATTTTGGGGGGTCGGTGGCGGTTGTTCCTCTCTTGTTCCCGGGCAATCTCCTTCTCCATCTGGTAAATGTCACTGAAATCAAAAGGGGACGGAAGAAGGAGAGAACAATTTAGCGATGCAGAATAGCTCCATCTGCTGCCTGCTCTGTGTGCCAACATCACAGAGCGGGGGGGGGGGGGAGGAGGCAGAAGATGACATTTGGTGAAGGATTCAGCTTTCTTTGGAAAAAGAGCAAGTTTCTAGTCGTGTTGCATTTGATAGGATGATATGCTTGAAAGTGTGTGGGTGATGCCTGTAGGGATCTCAGAATCCTTCTGTGCCAGACCGAGACCCACTGGGCGCAGAACTTGAGGGCCCTGAGTGGGTCCCTGCCCGTGTTGGCAGCAGGCAGAGACAAAACCAATTCTGTAAAAGAAAAGGAGTTCCAACAGTGTGATTGTTCCATGTCACCCACACAGGCTGCAGAATGCAGCTTGTCTTGCGGCAGGTTGTAAGGTCAGAGTTAGAGGCTCCCAGGGTCGATGGCGCCAGGTGCGGTGGCACGGAGCATGCGCCCCGGAAGCCGGTTGGCAGTGACGTGATGATGTCATCGTGTCAGCGCCAATTGCTTCTGGATTGCCCCGATTTGGGCCCAATCGGAGCCAAGGGAGAGCGGGAGGACCCTTCCGGCGCCAATGAAGAAAAGACAATATACCTGCACAGAGCTCCACTCGCCAGTCCGCACCTCGTCGGGGACAGCAGGTAACGGCTGAGGTCTCGAGCGGCCATGGTGTCGCCTCCCCGAGCGAGCACTGCTGCACCTGGTACGGGGGGCCACCTCCACCGAGGCCCCGCTTACCTCAAGCTGCAGACCAGCTCCTTGAACTTGGGCCTGTCGCTGGGGTCGTAATCCCAGCAGCGCGTCATCAGTGCGTAGAGGATGGGCGGGCAGGCCTCGGGCTTGGGCAAGCGGTCCCCCTTCTCCAGCACCCCAATCACGTCTTTGTTCTCCAGCCAGAAGAAGGGCTGCTTGCCGTAGCTGAGAGTTTCCCACATGCAAACAGCTGCCGGAGGGGGAGGGAGCGTGTTAGAAAGAAGAGACAGCGCACAAGAGTTGCAGAGAGGGCACAGCTGATCAGATCGTAGCCGCCAGAGGCCTGCGGCCTCAGGACCCCCGGGCAACATCCCCTGGCGCCACAGCAGCTCCAGCCTGCTCCCCTCCAGGACTTAGTCGTCGCCTTTTGAGCGCTGCCGCCACCTCTCTATTCACAGGCAGCAGTTTGGGGGAAGGTGACAGCCTGCAGATGTGGCGGAGTCTCAAACCAGTGGCTTCCGTGGCCCGACTGCTGCTCATGGCCACTCACCAAACATCCAGACGTCACTCGCAGAGGTGAACCGGCGGAAGTTGATCGACTCCGGAGCCATCCACTTGATGGGCAGGCGAGTCACTGAAGCTGCATCGTGGGGCACAGAGAGGGCAGCGAGTGAGGCGTTGGCCAAAGACTGGCATGCAGGCAAGCAAGACGCACGCTGGGGTCTAGGCAACTAGGCCGCCCGCGACCACTTCCAGCTGCATTAAATCGTGTTCTGGGTCCCCGAGCTCTTGATTCAAGCCCCCCCAATCTGGCAGGCTCTGCAGTTCAACATAGGGAGCAGCCTTCAACTGAGCCACCACCCAGCAGGGTGCCGGCGACGACTCTGACCAGCAGCAGTTCTCCGCCCACGGCCTTCCCAGCCCGCCACCACAGACCCTTCATGGTTGGGAAGTGCCCAAGACTGAAGCCGGAACCTGCAGCAGGCAAAGCCTTTTCACTGCCCCTTGAGCTGGGTCCGTAAGCAAATCCCTGCATGCTTGAGCCAGGCTGCAGAAAACATCGGAGCTGCACAGCAGCGTGAACATCAGCACACATATTTTTGCGGACCATTGAGCCGTCTGCCAAGTGTCCAGTGGATTTTTCCCCAAGATGCCGTAGTAGACGGAGGTGCATCCATGACGACAATCTAAACATGCGTGATAGAAAGCGCGGGCTGGGGGGCCTTCGTCTTAGGGGTGGCGCATGTAGCTCATCCTGGCGCAGTGGGCCCTCCCCAGCCCCAACCTACCTTTGTAGTACTCATCATCCTCGATATATCTAGAGAGGCCAAAATCTCCCAGTTTGACACATTCATGAGAAGCCACCAATATATTCCGGACAGCGATATCCCTGCAGAGAGGTGACAAGGTGAGCCACTCACTCCCGGCACAACTAACTGTGGGGCAGGAGTCGTGTGGGGGGAAAGGTGGGTTTCCGTGTGGGGTATGTGCCTTGGTGGGACCCTGAGTCATCCACCCATAAGTCCACTTTTCACACACCTGGCTAATGTTTAGGTTTGTTGTGCAGTTGGAATAATTATATACTATTCAACAAAGCAGTTTACATGGCAAAGTCAAAGACATTAAATGTTAGTCAATTAATCAAATGGATTTTACTCAACTAGCTGATCAACTCATCCATTACTTTTGCATAAAAAGCCATGTGTGTGTGTGAGAGAGAGAGGGGGGGGGCTGGGACCCCTGTCATGGGCTAGAAGCTTAGGACCAGGCTCAGAAATGGCTGAGCGTTGCTTTGTTTAGGGCTTGTGGCATCACCTGCCCAGCTAAAAACAGAGCACAGAAGTCCCCCAGCCAGGTGCCGAGAGTCCACCTTCCCCATGCAGAGAGGCAGTGCCCCCCTCCCTCCCTGAAGCTTCTGTGTGGCTGTGAAGGCCCGGGGGGGGGGGATGGGGTGGGCTAGAAGTCGCCTGAGCAAGATGAGCTGCCGCTTCCTCCCAACCTGCACAGCACCCTCTGTTCCTGGAGGAATCTGTTTGCACGCTTGGCATGGTGGACCTGTGTCTCCATGTGCTGCCCCCCTGAAGGAAGGACTCCGCTGTGCCCCCCAAACCTTGTACCTGTGCACACAGCTAATGGCCTCCAGGTAAGCCATGGCCTTGCCAATCTGCAAAGTGTACAGGATGAGAGTCACGACCTTCAGGGTGGACTTGTTCTGCTCGAGGTAGTGTCCCAGCTGCAGTGGGAAGAGGAAAGGGTTAAGGTACGGTACAGGGGCCAGAGTCTAAATGCTGCTGCTCCAAGCCAAGGAGCCTCTCCGCTGTCTCCTCCTGGGATCCCCCTTCATTCCATCACTGCCCCCAATGCTTGTCCAGAGAACCTGCATGACAGATGAGGCACAGACAAGCAAAGGTTCTGGGCACTGAAAGGCTTCTTCTCCCTGCACAAAGAGCCTTTAAAGAACTAGCTGCACTACAGATTTAAAACTGGGCAAACAGTTTTGCCCTTCCTGGGAACCCTGGGAGCTGTGGTTCCGGGGGGGGGGGGGATGTCAGCATCCTCATCAAACTACAGTTCCCAGGATTCTGTGGGGGGGGTGCCATGAGAGGTCAACTGGTGGGAATGTGGAGTAAGCCAGTAGCATACCGTAGATATAACAGGCAGCCGCCTGCAGCACAAAAGTACACTTCTGTATGAAAACCTGTCAGACCAAGTCCAGCTGCAGAGCGGAGAGGGGCCAAACACACACACACACACACACACACACACACACACACACACACACACACACACACACACACACACACACACCCTTAGCAGATATTTGTGAACTCATCTGTTGCACAGGGAGAGGAAGGAGAAACCAACTAGGCTAGTTGAGGTTCCCCTTTGCCTTCCTTCCTTCCTGCTGCTGCCTGCCTGCCTAACAGCGCAATCCTGTGTAACCTTGCACCAGTATAACTGTAGATGCACCGGTGTAAGTGCACTTCTGCCAGTGTAATTGCACTTACACCGGTGCATCTGCTGTTACACCGGTGCAAGGTTACGCAGGATTGCGCTGTCCGAGGTGCTTAGCACTGTCTGACGTAGCAGTGCTGATCACGTCACCGTTCTGGGAAGAAACAGCTTTTTCTCAGAGCGTTCTGGAAGCCCTTTGGAATGCAAACTCACCCCACGTTGGACGACTGGAAACAGGTTTCACAGGTGTACATATTACTTCAGAAATCTGCACATCCTGTTTGACCACTGGGACGGAGATGTGTGAACCACCCCCCCACATAAGGTGGTGACCCTCCCCCTCAAAGCACTTTCATGAGAGCTCTTAAAAGTACTGCCTGTCCTCAGAGAGAGGAAGCGGGGGGAGGGGAGATTGGTTCCCATAGACGCAGAAGCAGCGGGTGGGCAACCTTCCACCGCTGCGCTGCCGATTCCCTGGACCACAGCGCTGCTGGCATGTTTACCTGCACTTCCACAATAGGGACTAGAGACATCCGTCCTTTTTAGAAGAAGAAAGGATCCCCCCCCCCCGTTGCATTTAACTAAATGTGCCATTGAAATAAGTAGCTCACTGTGCCAGCCTCTGCATGTCCAACCAGAAGTAAGCCCCGTTGTATTCAGTGGGCCTTGCTCCCAGGAAAGATCGGACTGCAGCGTTAACTCCCACACAACCATCTCACCTCCCAGCTTCTCCAAGCCAGGGCTTGACCTGCGCCTTCCCACGTCTTTCGCCTGCCCCCGTTGCAACAGCTGCGCTGCCATCCTTACCTCTCCGTACTTATACAGCTCCATGACAATCCAGGTCGGCTCCTCCTCAGTGATCCCGATGAGCTTCACGATGTGGGGGTGGTCCATCTTCTTCATCAGGGCTGTGGATGTGTCGGGAAAGTGCCCTTAGTTCCGAAACATTCCCATTGCACAGAAGAGAGAGCCTAAAACACGACCAGGTCACCTCCAACCAACAGCGCAATCCTCTCCAGCACCAGTGCAGCAAAGAGTGCCAGGCCCACGCGGTAGCCAGTGCTGGAGAGGAGCGGGCTGGGGGTTGTCCCCGTACCCCAAGTAACACCCCAGCCTCCGCTATGGGGCAGCTACGGGCCACCTAATTTGGCGGCACTGACCTGAGAAGCCGTGTGTCGAGGCTGGAGGCCTGGGATATGGTGTCTGACAAGGAGGCCGATCCCACTCCAATGTAGAGTGCAGAGCATGACTACTGCTGTACGCACATGCAGCACAATGTGTGAACAGGGTGCCCGCATGGTGCGTGTGCACGTGAGCAACTGCAATGGATCAAGGTGGGGGGGGGGCTCCCCCCTGACCCTGGACCTCTTGGAAAAAGCAGCTCTGTGTATGCCCAGTGACACTCTACTCCATGGGCACAGACTGGGGGCAGGCAGACTGATTGATCCTGCTCTCGGAGTTCACGCACGATCCTGCACATGCTCACGCACCCTGGACTGTTGTGCAAATAGGGGTTATCAGCACAAGAGCTACGGTGGGCAGAGCAACGGGGCGAGAGGGACAGACAAGAATGGGGAGGTCCAATTCTCTGTCCACTGGAAGACACCCACCCAGATCTCTCTAATCCCAATCACGTAGCTCACATCTTTTCTGACCCTTCACTTCATGAGGACTAGAATCCTGCTCTTTTTAAAAGGCAAACGTGGGATCTTCTCCATGTTGGGATATTAGCAGTGTTTGTCTGCTAGGACCTTGGAGGGCAGTGGGTGTTTCCGGTCACCTGCAAGGACCTTCACCTGGCCCCTCCTGTCTGACCTGGAAGGGGCGTGACCTTGACCTTTCCCATCTTCCTCTCCTTCTCACATGTGCTCGCTCTCTTCGCTTCTGACTCCACAGGGGAAGGATGTGTTTTCTGGGCTCCTAGCCTGGAAGCCATTTTCCTACCATGGGTGTGCCAGCTTTAGGGGCATACCGTCCGTTTTATGTATAGAGTACCTCTGGTCATAACCAGATGAATTGTAACTTATGAAACTAAACTGTAAGTAAAACTACTTTTCCTTTTTACTATACAAGCCTCAGACTCCGTGTCTCATTTTAATGCTAATGATAGCTAGCTAGCCTGGGTGCTGGGATAACTCCACTGGTTAAATAAGTATAAGGTCTTCTTCCGTTTGCAAACTCTGCTTATTTGAACCCCCTAAGGTTTATAATATAACCCCAACACTCCAGAAGTCCGTGTGAGCCTGTGTATGCCGTGGTCGCGGAAGAGAGTTCCTGTGGCCGACTCTTGGTGGGAGCCACCGTTGGAAGCGCCCTTTGGCCTGGAGCGGCCTGGGGGGCAGGCTGCGGACTGCAGCAATGCACACGCACGGAGAGGAAGGACAACCCCCCCCCCCCCAACGTACTGGCTTCGCTCATGAACTTCTCCTTGTTCTCGGCAGTGCAGTCCTTCTTGCAGGTCTTCACAGCCACCCCGATCCGCTCCCCGCTCTGGAACAAGAAGCAGAGTGGTGGGAGGTGGGGGGGGATAGGAGCAGGTGCCCAGCAGGACAAACCACAAACGTCGCCCGTCCCCCGATCTGCAGACCGTGTGCTCGGTGGCGGGGAGGGAGGCACGTCTCTGGGCACACCAGCTAGCAACGGGGTTTGAAAAGGCACCAGAGACAGGAAAAGGAGTGCCAGGAGTCTTTGGCGCCTTAGGCTACAGAGGGCTCCTTTCATAAGAACACACAGGACCCCAGCGCTGCTCCGCTAGCCCAGAACCGACTCAGACGAAGGGCCAGCATCACTTTTATGCTGGGGGGGGGGCTGCTACCAGGGACGGAACTCGGGGCTTCTGCTCTAGCAGGGAGCTCCCCCCCCCCGGGAGATTGGGGTCGAGTTGTGAAAACCACGCAACAGGTACTTCCTTCTTCCCTGGTAGGCTCTCCCTTCCCCACATTTGCAACCCTCCCCCTGTGCTAGGCTGGCTTGGCGACAACTGTTTTGTGCTCCAGGCTGGTCTTCACCTTGAGAGCCCTACATGGCATGGCTGCCCTTCTCCCTTGGTGGCCTTCAAAGGAGGACCATCGGATCTCGGCTGCCACTGCCACCTCCTCCTCGTGTTCCGGAGCAGGGGCCCCATGATCGATGGCCCTTCTCCCTCCAAAGGAGAAGGGCAGTCAGATCGCAGCTGCCACCGCTCCTCGCAATCTGGCCAGCTGTTCCTCTCCTTTGGAGGGAGCTGTTCCTCCAGCTGTTCCTCTCCTTTGGAGGGAGAAGGGCAGCTGATGTTGGGGTCCCTGCTGCGAAGCGGCTGGTTTGAGCGCCCCCTTGGGCAGTGGCGCCTGGGGCGGAATGCACCAGCCGCTTCGCGGTAGCGACACCACTGCTGCCCCGGAACTCTCCAGCGCTTCCGGGTCTCACCAGCCAGCACCGAAGACACGTTCGCTGGCAGGAGCGTGTGCAGTGGCTGTGCTGGGGCCACCGACCAGAGGCACGGGAGCGTGGCACCTGATGCGGCCACACCCCTTGTAGTGCCGCCACTGGCTGCTGAAACCAACCAATAAAGGTCCAGTGACTTTGGACTCACCTCATTGGTGTAAATGCCCTCGTAGACCTCGCCGAAGAAGCCTTCTCCCAGGATCCGGCCCAAGATGACATCATCCCGAGAGATCCCGTACTGTTGAGCTGTACAAGAAAAGGAGACCGTGGGTGACGGGTGCAACTGGCTGCCACAGGGAAAGCCCCCCCCCCCCACTGCTGCCGCTGAGAAGAGGCAAAGGTCTGTGTTGTTTGGCCTGCTGGTGGCCAATCATCAGCAACTGGTGATGGTGTAGAGTAGGAGGGAGACATGAGGACTCCCCGCTTGACCCTCTCAAAGCTGACCTCTGCCATGAACTCACTTTGTGGCCTTAAGCCCCCCCCCTTTCAGAACCTCAGCTGCCTACCTGCAATTCACAGACACTACGCTTTGTCTACCTTATGAGGTTGTTGTAAGAATAAAGCGCCCTCATGTCTGGGAAACGCAAACACTAAGAAGCTACACAGCTGAGCAGAACTGATCAAATCGTGAACTCTCTCGAGATGGTCTTTGGCAAGCACTCGCTCTCGGCCTCAGTCTTCCCCAGCTGCAACATGGGGATAACAATATTTACAGCACAATTCTCGGCAAGTCTACTTGGAAGTAGGCCCCACTGAGTTTAATCGGTCTTACTCTCAGGTAAATGTGTATAGGATTGCAGCCTTACTCTCTTTGCAGGGCTGTAGGAAGGATTCCATTGAGATAACATACGTGAAACACACAGGAAGCACTTTGCACAATTGCAAAGTGCTCAAAAGATGCCAGGTGTGGATCTAACAGTTTTCTCCCCACATGAGGGGGTGTGTGGCCCACAGCCTGGCCCTTTGGAAACAGAGTGGTGAAAACATATGGAAGGCAGCCACTGGAGAATCTCAGCATTTCTCTGAGCCAGAACTAGTGTGGTGTCTATGTTTCTCTGCAGCAGTAGGTGTTATTCTTTTTGGAAAAGACAAGAAAAAGCCAACCTCGGCATGGTTTTCTACACTGAACCCAGAGTCCATATATCCACGTTTCGTACTGGCTGTCCCCCACCCCCACCCCCATCTACAGCTCCTAGCACAAAGTTGTAGCTGTGGCAAACCAGAGAGCAGCTGTCTCCTGGAGAGCCCTTTTCAAGTGTGACGCTGTGATGTCACGTGTGTTCCAGCCAATCAGTTCACAGCATTGACACGGCAGGCGCAATACTCTCCGAAATGGGGCCAGGGGCTGCACCTACCTCCGGATTTGGGTCTGGAGGCTTCATCTGGAATCTCCGCATAAATATCAGAATCTGGAACAGAAAAGAGCATTTCAATTCCCGGTAGAAGCACACTGACCGAGCCTCACCAAGAACCGCTTCTGGCAGGTCATTCAGGAGAAGCACAACGGCGGGGGGGGGGGAGGCGGGGGGCTGGTTGAGCCTTAGAAATACAGTCCGGGACCCTGAGACTTCAAAGCTTTTAAGAGACTGGAAGGGGTGTAATGCAAGGGGAGATGGGCAACTGATCAAGGAAGGGGGACTGACAGTGCAATCCTTGACATGCTTACTCAGAAGTAAGTTCCGCTCTGTCCACTAACTGAGCTTCCTCCCAGGTAAATGTGCACAGGATTGCAGCCCAAGGCACTTTTACTCACTCACTCCCCCCCCCCCGACCGTCTCACTCTCTCCTCACTGCTCATCTACACCCCCTTTTTGTTTCCGAGACTGGTGTGGGAGGGAGAAGATGGCATCGCCCAGCAAGCTCAGCAGGAGGGGGGGCTGCCGGGTACCAACTAGACCTAGTCTAATGTCTCACTCTAATGCAGCAGCAGCAGCAGCAGCAGTCAAGTCACAAACGCAGAGTTCTTCCCCTTTAAAGGTCTGCTGTGACTGACTTTCTAATCCGGTACAAGCCCCAGGTCTTTAGAAGATGTTTTAGGCCAGAGGTTCCCAACCTGTGGTACACGTACCACCGGCGGTTCTCTCTCTCTCTCTCTCTCTCTCTCTCTCTCTCTCTCTCTCTCTCTCTCTTTCTCTCAGCCTAATCAGTTGTTGTGAGGGTAAAATAGAAGAAAGTTGGGGGAGACCCACATACACCAGTTTGAATGATGTTTGAAAAAAGGGCAGGATAAGTGTAATATTACATACCGTATTGGTCTGAGTATAAAACTCACTTTTTTCTCTTAATTTAAGTTTTTAAACTAGGGGTGCGTCTTATAATCAGGCTGTTGCAATAATGCCAGTGATTTAATTAAAAATTTTTAATAGCACCAAACCTTAAGGGTGCATCTTATAATCAGGTGCGTCTTATACTCGGGACAATACGGTATATCGTGTCTCTGGTGAAATAGGCCTAGGAATGCTTCAAAAACAGTAGACAACAGAAATGTGAGCACATGAAAAGGAGGCCGACGGTGGCTCTGTTGTACCACTGGCTCTCTGAAAAGTGATTGCTCGCCATCAGCTCCAGTTTACTGGACAGAAAAAAAATCCAGAGCTGACGCTCCCTTTCCTTGCCGAGGCGGCAGGCGGGAGGATGCCACTCACCCCCACTCATGCTCTCCCTCAGCTGGGACCTCCTCTCCTCTGAGTGCCTGCGGGAAGAACAGAAGAGCCTCAGAAGAGCCCTGCAGTGCGGGCCGCCCACAGGCCATCTCGGCCAGCACCCTCTTGGGGAAGCCACAACAAGCAGTAGGGAAAGGCAGACTTTATTCCACCCACTGCTCCCTCCCCTGCAATGCTGACGGGCAGCCAGAGCCACTGCAGACATCCGGCGACGGAACGAGCATTATGCACGTTTATGGCACGCTTGCAACGACTCGGAAGTAAGGGAGGCCGGCACAAGGCCGTTGCCGGGACGTCCATGCAGCCGGCAGAGGAAGGTAAGGCTCTGGCACCAGCCACATGGGCGGTCCAGGCGGCGAGGGGGGGGGCAGGGATGGCGTCTGCGGCCTGTGTGTCTCAGAGGAGCCGCCTGTCAGATGCCTCCAGAAAGGCAAAACACACCTCCTGAAGGAAATAGCCCCCCCCCCCCGAGCGAGGTGCCTCAGAATAGGGAAGATCCATTTCGCTACCACGGCCCAGAGTTGGGAATGGATCTGTCCTCCATGAATGGGTCTCATTGGTTTTTTTCTCTCTTCGATAAAAGGCAGCCATTTATTTATCTACCCAGAATACAGTATTGCCAGGGAGTCATGATGCTGCCTCTTACCTGAGTCACAGCGCAATCCTATGCACATCTATTCAGAAGTAAGCAGCCCCATTGGTTCAAGTGTGTATAGGATTGCAGCCTTAATCAGCCTTACGGCGCAATCCTGCCTAAGATGCGGCGGCCGGCCTAAAGGGTTGGCCGCTGCATCCTAAGCAGAATGTGGGCGTCGCCGCCGCAGCCCGGGCTCACCTCAGGGGAAGGGGACGTTCATCCCCCTGATGTAAGAACCAGAGGCCCCAATGGGCCTCCTCGGATGCATGCCATCTGTTTAGGGGCTATGTAAGGCTGGCCCAGCCTGGGAAGGGGCGTTAGATATTGGCACAACCCAGCACCGATATCCCAGCCCCCTCCCAGGCTGGGCCCTCGCCACCCCTGCCCGCCATCCCCATGCCCTCCCGCCACCTGGCACAGACCTTACCTGCGTTGGCCGGCGCAGGTCTGGGACGGCGGTGTGAGTGGTGCCGGCCTCTGCACCGACGCCACTTACACTCGAGGCTTGCTCCGCCGGCCTAAATCTCCGGTGGATTGGGATGCCCAGCAGGGAATGCTGGTTGCCGCCAGGCAGTTTCCTGGCCAGGAAAGGTCCCCTGACTGCCTTCCTGCTGCCCTTCCCAACCCCCCTGTGGCATCAGCAGCGCGTTGCCACAGCCACAGTATCCTGGGCCAGATCCTCCCTACTTACTGTCCTGGGATCTGGGGCAAACTGATCCTCTTCTCGTTCTCTGTGGAGGAGGAAAAAACAGTGTCAAGAGAACCCCTGAAAACCTGCCCCCTGTGGCGCCTGCAGGTCCCTCCGACCCAGGCCTTGGTCTGCCCTGTCCTGCTAAGGATGAGATGAGACACACACACACACACACACACACACACACACACGGCCTTCCTTCCTTCTGGTCTGCAACATCCACTCCAGAAATCGCGAAGGATGAATGGTGGGGCCTCTCCGTTCCCAGGCCAGTCTGTTCTTGCTCCATCGCCTGCTCAGCCTTCCTTCTGATTTAACATGGAGAGTTTCTAACATGCAGACACACAGAGCTTACCTCGGATGTCATTTCCTTACAGGGGCTGCGCAACCCGGAGCCGCCTCAGGCCATATCGGGTCGGACGCCTCTGCACTACCCAAAAAGCCGCAAACCCTCAGCATCCTCCTCATGCACGGCTGTGGAACCTGGGAGCGCGGGACTTCCAGGTTTCACAGCAGTGCGCGGGGAGGACAGGAAGTGATGGAATGGGCGGCTTCTGGCTTGAGCGGGTAGGAAGCTGATCGCTGCGGCTTGGAGGCGGTGGGGCAGCAGACACAGGGCGAAAGACACCCTGGATCCGCCACCCCCTTAGGCCCCTTGCAATCTGCTGCTGAGGCAGCACCCACCTCAGGTGGCGCATGGAGGGAGGGGCCGGCAGCACCTCCTTATATTCATCCTTGCCTTTTTCCTCCTCCTCTGCCTGCACCACGAACACGGATGAAACCTACCATGTGCAAACTCACAATCACACAGGCACATGAGCAGGGTCCTCACAGGTGCAACAAGATTCTTTTTTGTGCTGGGCTTCAGTATCCCGCTGCTTGTTAGGGCAGGGGAGGGGGGGAAATAGTCATTTTGGCAAAGCCTGTCAATCAGAAGAGAAGAATGGCAGGTTCCCAAGGCAGTGGTGCTGCTACTCTGCAAACAAGGCCAGGGAACTCAGAACCCCAAAATTCAACGGGGAAGAACTTCCCAAGCACTTCACAGGCAGCAGAGCATCCTTTGCCATTTTGCTGAGGCCGAGCACCAGAAACAGATGGACCAGGATGGCCATGGAAAGGAAGGATGAGTCCCTCCCATCAACTACTGCACAGAAAAATGACAACCCGTACAAAGAGCCATCCTACTCCCTGCCAAGGGGCACCTCATCAATAGAACTGCTGCAGTTCTATTGATGAGGTGCCCCTTGGCAGGGAGTAGGACGGCCGTTTGGCTTAATTGGAAATGTTTGTCTTGACATGGCCCTCTAACTTGAATCTACAGTCCATATTGTTTTCTATGTAAACCCTGCATGCAGATTGCCCAGTGAAGCTGAGAAAGGGACTACAGTGCCATAAACAGTACGATGCTCAAAAGCTGAACACGCCCCTCGCCCGAACTTGCATGCTTGGGCCTGGGCCTACCCTGGTCGCCTCATTCAGAAGACCCTCTGCTGCCCCCCAGCCAGGTGAGACCTCCCTAGAGAGAAGCAGCTGTAGGTAAGTCTCCAAGAGACCCAACGTAGTCACGAACATATAAATTCAGAGACCAGTTAAACACAGAGAAGTGAAGGTGACTCGCTGCTGACCTCTGTTGGGTCGGAGGATGAGGGACTCATCCAGGCCTCCCTGCAACCGGCAATAGCCATCGATTAAGTCAGCCATGTTCTCGGCTTCAGCCAGGGACGACGTCTTGATCGTCAGGGACTGCAAAGCAGAGGAGCAAAAGAGCAGGTCAGTTTCCACCTGGGAGTCAGAAGACCTCGGCGCATGTGGGCCCCAGCCGGCTGGCAATTCTTCCGGCCTGCCTCTCCGTAGAGCCTTTGGCCTCGGTCAGCTGGGACCCCTCAGGGCGCATTGGGTTCTCTCCCCCGCCTCTGCCAGAGTCAAATAAGCAGCCTGCTTTTGAAAAGGGTCCGGGACCCACACCAAGCCTAGGAGGACTTTGTTGGGCAAGACGAAGGTGACTTTGTATCCCTTTATCCCTCTCAGCCCCAAGAAAATGAGGAACCCAGGAGGGCGTCTGAAAGGAAAGGCAGCCGGGACGGGAGTGTCGTCCTCATGCCCTGCGGTGGCCTTCTTGGGGGGGCCTCTGGTTGGCCACTGTGGGGAAACGGCAGGATGCTGAGGGACTAGAGGGGGGGCCCTCCTTGGTCTGGCCCAGCAGCCGGGATCTTCCACTGCTCTTGCTGGAACGACGTGACACTGCCTCCCGGGAAGTCCGGTCTCCTCTCTCTGGAGGCAACAGCTCTCCAGGGCCCGTTCTGGGCCGACGGCCTGAGCCCCCAGCTTGAGGTGCCCAGGAGGACCCCGGGACCCTTCCCCTTCCTTGCCGGCAGGGGCTCCAGGCCATCAGTTTGGGGACTGACTCCAAGGCAGAGGAGGAATCACCAAGCACGAGTGTTCAGTGGGCTCCTTAACAAAAAGACCCCCTTGCTGAACAGAAGAGCCCAAGACCCTGAGCCCCAAACACTCTCCTGCCTGTCAGTCGGACCCCTGGCCGGCCTCCTCACCTGGGGGTTCCCCGTGAGTCCCAGCTGCAGCAGAGCTCTGCCTTCCTCCACAGGCGCACACTTGATGGACTTAATCTGCTTGAACTCGGCCAGGCAGGTGGGCTGGAAAGGAGCAACAGCGACATGTGGGGGGGGGGGAGCAAGAAGCCGAGAAGGAAGAGGGCTTTGTGGTGGTGGTGGTGGTGGTTGCACAGGGCCTGGCTACCTGCTGCATTAAGCCCCTCGTCACTTAAAGAGCACTCTTCGCGACGTATTTACAGCCGCCCTCTGTCCTGTGCAACATACCTTTGCTTCCTTACTTGTCATCTGCCGGATGCCCTTGGGCCCAATCACCAGGTCGACTGTGATATTCCATCCTTGCTGAAAAGGGAAGGGAGAGAAAACCATCTGGAGGGGCGATTCTGATGCAGAAAGTGGGCAGGTAGCTCAGCTAGCGTTGAAAAAAAGTTTGGATGCATATTCTCTTCACCCCGCCCAAAGTGTTGTGACAGATTTCAGTGTTTCAGAGGAACAAGAGATGAATGATTGATTTCTTGCAAACCAATTCTTAACGTGATTACCTTAACACTTAGCAGCAACAGGACTCAAGGTCATTGTGGCTTTGAAAGTGTGTTTCATGATGTGCCAGGAAGAGGCACATCTGGATTCATGCCCACACCACTTTACAGATAATAACACACTCATACAGAAACCTCCAGAGCCCCTTTCATTCACACCGATAACCAAATTAACAAGTTTACCCCAAAAGTCAAACACAAGCAGCAACTTCAAAGCCGACCGACTTCTCATGGGGGGGGGGGGGAGAGAAGGCCTTTCCAAGTCTAAACACAGCACCTTGACCCAAGCCCGGAAGAGCCTGACCGGCCGCCTCCGGCGCAGCAAATCTCTCCAACACTCACAATCAATTCACAGCGGTAGCTTTCCTGGTCGATGTTGGCAAAGGTGGAGAGGGTGCCCAGGAACTTCATGATGCACTCTTCTTCCCGCAGGAGGGCGTACTGCTGGAACGTCTGCTGAATCATCTTGCGGAACTGCTTGGGCTGGGCACAGGGGATGGGAGGAAGGCAAAGGGAATCACTCAGCTCTGAAGCCCCAGCTGAACAGTGCAGCCGGGGGCCTGAGACAGGAGATATCTAGCGCTCCCCAAACCAGGCCACTGGTACCCCAGAGCCCGGTAGATGGAAGGAGGTAGCAGACTCCTAGGGTGGTGGAGTGGACTCCTGCACCACTGCAGGCTGGTGGGTATGCGCCATTTGGGGATGCTTCCCCTTGTTAGAAACCCAACTCCCCCCGCAAGTAAAAGTCTAGCTCATCAGGGAGAGGCATTCTGCTTCTTATACACTTGCAGGGAAGGCATTCTTTTAGGTGGGACAGCATTCAAAGACAAGATTCCCCCACCTGCAGTTCAAAGTGGCACAGTCCATTCTGCCACTTTCTGCCTGAGACTTAGCCCCAAAGGGGGAGGACACAAAGGAGGCGTCACATGGAGATGACTGGCCCACAGCGCTGAAGGAGTGACTGTGGTCTACCTCAGCGTTCCTTAGGGAAGGTTGGGATTCTTGAGTCCAGAGCCCACGCCAAAGGCCCCACGGACAAGAGATTTCCCTCCCCAAGGGCTGCCGGGGGGGGGGGGGGTGTTCCTGTGTAACGTACATGATGCTGGGCTGAGAAATCCCTCACCTTCAGACTCTCCTGCATCTGCTTCGGGAAGAACAAATCCAGCCCCACTTCCTTCCTGGAAGAGAAAACAGATTCCGGACTACCTGTCCCAGCACATGACGCAGCCACCTTGCTCAAACTAAGCAGGTCTCGGCCTGGTCAGTGCCTGGATGGGAGACTGCCAGGGAGTCACAAGCAAGCATGTCGCCTTGAGCTCCGTGGCGGAAGAGCCACGTGGTGGTGGTGGTCAGAAATGCAATGAGCAGAATCTGCACTCGCGGACTGGCAGCCAAATGCGCCAGCCGGCTCAGCTGAAGCCCAGAGTGTGACAGGTGAGTACAGGCAACAGACAAGTGCTTCTCTGCAAACACAGGAAGCTGCCTTGTCCTGCTAAACCTCATCATTGGTCTATCCAGCCCAGGACTGCCTGCTCTGATTGGCTCTTCAAGATGGGAGGCAGAGAGGAACCTTCCCCATCAGGCTCGAGACTGAACTAGCGATGATGTAGAACCCTAAAGCGGGGGGGGGGGGGGGGAGAGACTGTCAGACGGTTAGGTGGGCAGGAGGCTCTGTTCCGATGTGCCAACCAGACCCTGGCCTTGGGGACGCCACCCCTACGCACGCATTCAGTCATTTGCACTTTTGGGTCGTCCGAGTGGAGCTAAATAAATCCATTTCCCACGGTGGCAGGAAAGGGGAAGCAAAACTGAGGGGTGCATGTGAGACCATGGTCAACCTACTCCAGGAATTCAAAGTTGGACTTCTTGTCTAGGGCGTTGTGAGGCATGTCCTTGTAGAACCTCCTGCAAAAGACGGACACGGAATCGATGAGTCACTCACCGCACGCCCTGGTGGGAGAGGAGTGGGCGTTGCAAGCTGAAGGAGCCGACAGCAGGAGCCAGAGGAGCCAGCCCACACAGCTGTCCAGCACAACCCCACGACATCTGCAATTAGGTAGTACATTTACACTCAACCTGCTGCCACCCACCTACAGCATCCCATCGAGCCTGGGCAAGAACGTGGTGCACGCCTGCCTGCCCTCCAATTGCGCTTTTTTCCCAGCGCAAAGGAAATCGGACAGAACCGGACTGAAAGGGGCCTCGGGGTTCTTGTCAGCAGCACCAGCAGAGCTACAGGCACCAGGCTCTCTCGGCACTGAAACCCGCCTGACTACCCCGGCAGGCGTCCCTCTCAGCTTGGTTTTGTCTCTTTTGACCTGTGCGCAGTTTTGGGTTTTCCTTGTTCTTCTCTGTCTTGCGGCTCAGCCAGTTTGTTCCTGTCTTAGACCGGCGTTCCTTCCTCCTGGAAGGTGTTTGCTGCAAGCCAGCAGGCCCAGGCACAGTCCGCGTGTTTTGCTGACATGCTTGTGCTGGACAGACACAACCTTCCACCCAGTGACCCAGCAAGGACGTACCTGAGCTCCAGGCAGCCGAGCTGAAGCGCCATCCCCTCGCTCACTTTGCTAGCGTAAAGTTGCATGTACTCGCTCCGGAGCTGGAGGGCCAGAAGAAGAAGAAGAAGAAGAAGGTCACTTTAGTAGGCAGAGGACTTGCTGAGACTCACTTCCCGTTGTCTCCAGCAAAGGAATGGCTCAGAGTCCAGCCCTGTACCCAGAAAGCCCTAAATGCTGCAGGCACTTGTATGCTTTGCTCAAAGTTTGCATGCAGAGGCTTTGGAGTTGGGGGCAGCAGAAATGGCCAGAGGAGCATGGAGATGAGAGATATGAGACCAGGTGTGTGGGCAGGGTGGGGCGGGGGTGCACTCACATGAAATGTCTCCAGTGGCAGCCCCAGGCAGTGTGCACTACAATGTGTGGACATATATTGTCCCCCTGACCTCCTGCTACTGGCTGCAACCCTTCTCCAGTTCTGGCAGCGTCAGCCGCACCATGCATGGGACAGGCCAAAGGTGCCCTTTTGCACAGACGGCTACTGAAGTTGTGGAACTTCCTTCGGGGTGGGGGAATGAGGAAGTAAGACGTTCTGGTCGTGGGGGGGGGGCACTGGAAAGGTTTGCAAGTCGCAGGGCCCTCAGTGCAAGCTCAGCATTCTCCTGGCCCAGAAGCCACCTGACGAGCAGCTCTGGATCCAAGAGACCAGGCAGCCTGAGAAGGTCTGACCCAAAGGTCCGCTGTGCAGGATTCCTGCCCGACCTCCAGCTCTTCCTGCTGTTCCAGACTCACCGAGCAGAAGGCAGAGGTTGCCCAACACACGGTGTCGTTAGAGCAGCCAATGGGGGAGACAGACAGAGCCAATCCTGGGGCACAACCTAGCTAGGAGGCAATTCTCCTGCACACACCTCCTGGCAATGAACAGGAGCTGCCTCGTCATGACCATGGGGCTTGCCCAGGAGATCCTGCCATCCGCAGATGGTGCCCCGCCGCCAGGTGGAGTTTCCCCCTCAGGTATCACAATGGGTCCCTTCGGGGAGAAAGGCGGGATATAAATATTGTAAATAAAATAAACAAATGTGCATATTGCGTGGGGCATCCAGCTTGGAGCCCTGACACTTGCGGCAAAAGACAGCTTTTGCCTGATGCGCCAGCCAGGCACACTGTCCCTGTAGGAGCGCACAACACTACACGTGATATCAGCGGTGCTTTGGCTGGTTCCGTGGGGGATGTTGAACCCTACAAGGGAGGCGCCCACCTGCTGGTAGAAGTACAGAAGTGTCGCCCGGTCTTCTTGGAAGCGCTCCATGTAGTCCTCGGGGAGGTAGCGGATCTGGAGGTCATACCTTAAAGAAGACGAGCGTTATTGGGGGCAGTTCCAACCATTCTGTCCTGCCCCAGCTTCCTTCTACAAGGCCAGGTTTTCTTTGGTTTGGTGTTTGCTAGCCCAGCCTGAACATGGAGATGGTCAGGGGGCTGTCAGAACCCAGCTCCTCATTCTGGATACAAAGCAGCTGCTCATTCCCTGAGCTGTGCACCCTCCCTCGCTTTTCAGTGGGCACAACAATCCGCAGCCATAAGGGCTAGAAGCCCAGGTCTTTTTTAAAAACAGGCAGCCCGATCCTCTCTAACTATAGAGCAGCGGAGCGCATGCTCTGCCGCTCTAAGCCGGTGCAAACGTGTCGTAAAGCACGTTTGGGACGACTCTGGAGTAACGGCCACTGGCGTGGAGGCCACCCTCTGGACCCGGCATCCACTGGCGGAGGTAAGTCCTGCACCAGTCAGTGCAGGGGATGGGAGAGGGCGGAACGGGGCAGCCAGGGGGTGGCCATTGGCTGGCCCAGGCTGGGAGAGGGCAGGGATATCAGCGGTTCCTGGGCCTGGCTGGCCTTACTCCCCCCCCCCAACCTTGGGTGTATGTCAGCTTCATAGCTGGTGTATATCCGAGGAGGCCCATAGGATCCCGGCCGGCATGCACCAGGAGAAGGGGACGAACGTCCCCTTAAGGACATAAGAAGAGCCCTGCTGGATCAGGCCAAAGGCCCATCTAGTCCAGCTTCCTGTATCACACAGTGGCCCCACCAGATGCCTCAGGGAGCACACAGCCAACAAGATAACCTGTATCCTGTCGCCACTCCCTTGCACCTGGCACAAAGAAAGCCTACTCCTACAACCAGGAGGTTGCTTATCCCCAGGAGGTTGCTCTACAATCAGGAGGTTGCACCTTCTCCCAAGGTGCTCCTGGGCTGCCCCAGGGCAGCCCGGGAACTGCACAGGATGTGGTGGCCGGCCCTTTAGGTCGGCTGCCGTATCTTACCCAGGATCTCTCTCATGTTGCTGCAGATCACAGCACAGAATCTCAACTGACCACCAAGGGCTCCAGCTCGTCCATCGCTCCTTAAAACTTAACCGCATGCATGTAAGCATTGCTATGGCGTAAATGTGTTCAAGGAGCTTAATAGCGCAGCAAGTCCTGTGACAATTATTTCCCGTACTGCAACAGGGAGCTGGGGGTGTGTGGGGAGGGCAGCGTACCTCCACTCGGCCTCAATGTGCAGACATTCGTACTTGTCCTGAACGTCACCAATCGTCAGGTCTGGGTGAAGCCAATGGATCTCATCAGATTTCACATGCTTCAGGCGTAACCCGTAGCACTCAGTGAGCTGGATGTTTGTGCCAATCCTCCCACTCTGCAGGATTAATTTGATCACCTCCTGCAAAGCAGAATTGCAACAGGATCGCAGATCATCATCAGCCGCTTGATTTTCCCTAAACTGAAGCCAGCAGCTCACAACATTGTGCCAAACCTGAGCCAGGCCACGAAACAGCCCAGCACGAGGAGGGCTACACAGAACTCAGGGTTGATTCCCAGCGGCGGCGCCACCAGGGGGCAGGCTGCCCCTCCCGTGGTGCCCTGAGTGTGCTCCTGGATTTTCACCAACAGAAGTGAATGGCTGGCGTTCACACCTACCGGGCGGACAAAGTGTTGCTCTTGGAGACACTTTTGCAGTGGCAAGGAAATGGATCCCCCACCCTTGACACTGGGTCCCCCAGCTGTGCTGGGATAAGGTGCGGGGTTCAACACAGTGCGCACAGTCACGCATTCAGCCCTCTTTGCAACATGTCCCCGCCCTGCTGCCCAGGATCATGGGGGGCATTTTTTGCTGGCCCAGGCGCAAGTCACCCAGTGCACTGCAGCAGCAACTGTTTCCGAGTCAACAGTGGTTCGGCAGATCAGGGCCGGCCCCAGGGTCGAGGGGGTCTCTGGGTGTCCCCTCTTGGTTTGGTAGGGAGCTGCGGGGGAGCTAGCTCCCCGAGCTACTGTGGTGAAAGACGTAAGTTTCTTTCATTCCGGTGCCAGTAGCAACAATGGCCTTTTGGCTGGTAGCTGCCATCTGCTGCCATGTTCCCCCCCCCCCACAATGCCCCCCCTGCTTTGCAGTGCTAGTACTGTGGGGGGTGGGGGTGGAGGGGGTGGGCAGCAGCCAGTGGCTAGAACACTGCTGGGGATTGTGTTTGCCCACCAAGAATGAAAGAAGCCTCTGCAAGAAACCGTGGGAACAGGGGGGGGGGGCATCCAGCCAGCAGCTTCTGGCTACTGGCTGGATCCAATCCTGTCCAAGGGTCAGCAGTAGGTTGTCTTGGGGTGCTGGCCAGCTGCCCAAGGATTCCTTGTGCTAATGCTGCTGGCCCTGAACCAGACGTCTCCAGGAAGCACAAATGCAGGGCTTGAAGGCAACAGCCATCTAACACCCACTGCTTGTCCCCCAACAACCGCTATTCCAAGGTACACTGCCTCTGAACCTGGAGGTTTCACTTAAGCCCTGTTTAAAGCCGCCTAAGTGAGTGGGTTCCACCACATGCTGTGGCAGCCAATTCTATGAGTGACTATTCATCAGCCCCCGTTCTCTCTGCGCTGAGCACAGCCTTCCCGGTCCCCAAGAAACGTTTCGCTGCCCCTCACTCACCCGAATCTCAGTCATGACGGTGCACTTCACCAGCTTGAAATTCTTGCCCACGTGGAAGCTGTTGCTGTGGAAGCAGACTTTGAGAATGCGCAGCTCATCCTTGTCGATGTCGATGGGCACGGACACCATGGTGGACTCCGAGGGCCCCGCCAGGCTGAAGCAGCTGCGCAGCGAATTGGCCCTCAGCCGGCTCAGGGCCTCTGGCAGCCCTGACATCATGGTGAGTGATGGCGGTGGGGGGGGGGCACTAAAGGCAGCACATCACTTCCTGGGAAGAGAGGAGAAGCAGCATGAACAAAGGGGCCAGCGAGGCAGAAGGCCCAAGAAAGCCTCAGCCGGGCGCCTAGCAGAAAACAGACTCACACATTTACTAGGAAATCCGTACCCCAAAGTCGGCGCCAAGAAAAACTGGCTTCTGCAATCTGCAGCAGAAACCATGCAAATCGCTGCTGCCTGCATATGGACTTCTTCTCTCAGCCAAATCATGAGCAAATCGTGGACAAAGGCACTGAAGCTTTGCACCCTGACTGACCCCTGCACAGCCCCCCTCTAGGAACACAGGAAGCTCTCTAGTCTTGCCCCACGGCAGGCACCCTGGTCCACCTAGCTCTGAAGTCCTGTCTACACTGGCCAGCAGCAGCAGCCAGAAAGGGGCCAATCTGGAGATACCAGGAGGACTCCAGCCTGGGGCAGCTGCTGCTCTCCGCCTACTCAGGCTTCCCCAGCCGTTTTCAAAATTTTCAAAACGTGTTCCTCCTAAGAATGTTGTGGTCCCTTTTGAGGCTTCCTCAACAAGAAGATGAGACGAGGAACAGCAAAGAAGCGTCCCTGAGAGACTCTGTGCCTGCCTGGCATTCCTGCACTTTCCCTGCCCAGTGGGGGGGGGGGGGGGAGTGCTCAAATTACAACACGAAATGGGCCCTGAAATGGAAAGAGCTCGTTTTACTAATTTCGACTTGCTGAAAACAAAAAATGACAATAAAATCTGTCGCTTGTCTCTAGTTTACGAGGAACAGTCCGGAATAGATGTTGTAAGTGCCGTCGGGCATTTACCAGTACATGTCTATTACAAATCTCTCACAAACTGTAGCCAGTTTTGCATTTTTCTTGTCATACTCCTTGTCATGTGCATTTTCCTTGTCATATTCGTGTTCAGCACCTCAAAATCTAAAAGAACTAATTTAATCTTTGTTAAAGTTTATTGTCCAGTGTTATGTGGGGGGTGGGGGGTGGGAGCAAGCTAGTGAAGTGAGTGAATGAGCAGGTTTGGTTAGGCCCCATTTTTGACTTCTTCGTTTGAGTCACAACATTGCACTTTCCATCCACACCTCCCTCTTCCCTTCCCTGCGGAACTGCACAGCTGAGCCATTGGCCGCTACACAGGATCCCTGCACACCAAGCGTTTTCCCTCCATGTGTGTTAAAGAAAAATAAAAATTAAAAATTAAAGAAAAATATTTCTTTACCCAGCGTGTAATTCATCTGTGGAACTCCTTGCCACAGGATGTGGTGATGGCACCTGGCCTAGATGCCTTTAAAAGGGGTTTGGACAGATTCATGGAGGAAAAGACCATCACAGGTTACAAGCCATAAGCAACCTCCTGGTTTTAGAAGTGGGTTTTCTCTGTGCCAGGTGCAAGGGAGTGACAGCAGGAAACAGGTTGTCTTGTTGTCTTGTGCTCCCTGAGGCATCTGGTGGGGCCACTGGATGATACAGGAAGCTGGACTAGATGGGCTTCTGGCCTGATCCAGCAGGGCTCTTCTTATGTTCTTATGTGTGCACATTTCATGTGTTTTTTAAAAAAGCACTGCTGATAACAAGCCATCTGCGGTCCTGACCTCCTGCACCTTCGCTCCTGGGGCAACCCTAGTGCTGTGATTTGGACTCCTTGTGCTACTGGCACATCTAGGACAGGAATTTTGGGGAGATTTAAGGATGCTTAGTAGTGTTAGTGCTTGCACAGGTGCACCAATGTGCACTTGCCTCCTGTTCACACCCACCCATTGGATAACTGGCTCCCTGGGCAGCCAACATTGCTGAATATTATTGAGTTGTAGCCTTTCTATAAGGAGTACAAGAGTACAAGAAACTTCCTGCAGAAGGAGGAATGAAGCCTTCAGCCTTCATGAAAAATGGCTGGTGGCTGCATACACCGTGGGACAGGGAGCCTGGGATAATCAGTGGTCCCACTACTGTGGTGTACATTTCACTGTGGACACATGCAAGCATGTATATATAAAGCTGCCATACAGAGTCAGACCCAGGGGGCATCCAGATCAGCACTGCCAACACTGGCTGGCAGCAGCTCATCAGAATTTCAAGGGGTCTTTCCCAGCCAGCCCTACCTGGAGATGCTGCCAGGCAGAGTCTGACACTGGAGCCTTCTGTCCTTGAGCAATGGCCCCTCTTCAAACCACCTCAAGTGAAACGTTCTTAAGTTTCCAAAAAGAAAACCGGTGCCAGAGAGGCTATTTAACGGACTGCAGTGAGGATGTGCCAGGCAAAGAAGAAGCTTCTTCGGCAGCGTGTGATGGGGGAGGGGTGGCACTGATCTGGGCAGCCACACGTACCCATCCATGTTCACCTGTGAAGTGTTGGAGGGTCTGTGATGATAGCTGAAGCGCCCTGCTACCTGAATGCAAATGAATTGGAGGCAGACCTCACCCTTTCCCCTCCCCCCCGGAGGGGGTGTCACGGTGGGCTGTCCTGCCCCGCTGGGCTTCTGCAGCACCAGTTTCGGCTCTGGACAGCAGGCCCCCTCCCTCTGACGAGGGCAGCAGGTACTTTGGTGGCATGTTGTCTGCATCAGGAGTGCTCCCCACCCAACGCAGGAATGAATGAATGAATGGGGCTGAAGGATGAATGATGCCCCTGCGGTGAAGGCTGGTGGCCAGTGGTCTGCAAGCAAGGGGGGGGCAGCGAGCGCAAGAAGTCGTCGTCATCTCGTGCAAGACCACAACAAAACCACAGAGGGAGGGAGGGGGTTTCCGCCTCATCCTGAAAAATGGGATGCTGCCTTGCGTGGCGGTTGGTTTTTTCCTAGAACAACTTCCCGCCATGGCACAAAGTCAGCCTGGCAAAAGGAACACAGCAAACCTGCCTTTTTCTCGGGCTGAGATTGAAGAAGTTGCGCCAGCCGGTCGTGGGAGGACCACTGGCCACCATTCACGGCCAATGCCTTGAGAGGAACCAAAGCGGGCACTTGGGGGCGACAGAGCCCCACGAATGCAGCCCCCGTGTGCCAGCCGAAGGGGGGGGCAGATCTGCAGAGCCAGGGTGTGATTCTGACAAGTACAGGCACTTCCTGAGAGAGGGGGGGGGGCTGCCTGGCTGGTGTCTCCGCCCTGCTGCCTCTCTCACGCTGCTCTCCATTTCCACCCTCCATCTGGTACCCAAACGTGGCACTTCTGCCGCCTGCTTATCAGGAGCCCTGGTAGGAGTAGGGGGGGGGGCAAAGCTCCTCTGCCTTGAAACGCTTCTTTCCTGCCTTCAAACTGTCTGCAGCCTCTTGCACAGCCGGGGGGGGGGGGGAGCAGGTTCACCACTGGCCTCAGTCAGTCGGCTGTCTCTGAGTGCCAGATGATGCAAGGGGGCAGTGGCGACAGGTCTCTTGCTGTCTTGTGTGCTCCCGAGCCGGTCTCTGGGGGGCCCCTGTGAGAGGCAGGAAGCTGGACTGGAGGGGCCTTTGGCCTGAGTTCCTAGGCTTGAATGCTCACACAGGAGGAAGGGTTTCAGCCGGTATTGCTGCAGCAAGAAAAGCCATGGATGGAGACACTCGATTGGTCCCACCATGTGTATATCCTGCAGCAGAACATCACGACAACAACCCTGTGAGGTGGGTCAGCAGAGAGGGAGCAACTGCCCAAGATCACCCAGTGAGCCTCAAGTGGGACTTGTGGAAGCTCCCCTCAGCACGTGGCCCTTGCAGGCAGACCAAAGCACCACACTGTACACCCAAAGAAAGCCGTGTGACCGGAGTCAAGCCACTGGGCCGTGCAACCCAGTGCTGTCTGCTCTGACAGGCAGCAGCAGCAGCAACGGCCCTTGGAGTCTGCCTGTCCCACAGCTGCTGAGATCTAGTCTGACCTGGGACTGAACCAGCCTTCCGGGGACTTTCTGCACATGCAAAGTACTGCAGGCTCCTCCCTCTGCCTGAGGCCGGGACTTCCTGCTGACAGCTCATTCTGATTGGCCCACATCTACCTGACAGGCACCTTGAGAGTTCCCCGCGCCAGGGCGCATGGTGGAGAGGAGGCGATGTGGGACCCTCATGCTCAGAGGCAGTCCCCCCCCCCGCAGGAGGCTCACCACCCTTCTCTCCTGAAGCAAGCATTGTGAGGAGGGAGGGGCAGCCCCCAACCCAAGCAGCACAGCACAGGCAAGGGAATGTTCACCTCCCCCCCCCCCCATGCTGCCACCAAACCCAAGAGCTGTCATGTCAGGGAGAAGGCGGGGGGGGGGGGTTGCTGCTGCAGAAGCTGCCTGGCCAGACCCAACGCTGAGTGGTACAGTGTGTGTGTGTTGTGTTGTGTTGTTTTGTGTGTGTGTGTGTGTGTGTGTGTGTGTGTGTGTGTGTGTGTGAGAGAGAGAGAGAGAGAGAGAGAGAGAGAGAGAGAGAGAGAGAGAGAGAGAGTGTCGAGGCTGACTGACTTTGCAACGTTTGCAAATGCCGCTTCCTTCCTCCAGAGCAGGCTCCCCTTTCTCTGGCACACTATCCAGAGACTGCTTCATTGGGTGACCTTTAGGGCCCAAGCAGCCTATCCCACTTTCCCCTGCTGATGCAACTGCCATGCAGCCCCCAGGTAAGGGAACAAACATTCCCTTACCTTGGAGGCCTCTGTGACTCCCCCCCCCCATGGCAGGAGGCAGCTCACGCCCCGTTGGCACGGCTGCATCGGCAGGATCAGGATCAGGTGGTCAGGATCATGCCCTTCGCAACTTTGAGGCACACAGTAGGCCTGGCTAGGACACTTCAGTCTGCTGCACGGCTCCCCTTGGATGAAAGGGGGGGGGTTCGTGACCTTAACCCGGAGTGCAAAAGTGCCTTGGGTGGAAGGGGACTTGTCTTCTCCAGGCAGGTCACTTTGGAGAACTACTCAGGAAACACGGGGTGCTGCCAGGAGCCAGAATGCATCCGAAGGAAGGTACACCTCATGCCACCCCCCCCCCCGAAGAGCCCCCTCTCCAGGCACGCAGCACGGCTTAAACGCAGTCCTTGGGCCAGGCTGCTGGAGGCCCTGGGGAGAGCCCTGCACTGCAGTCCCCCCGGCACCCTCTTGTGGCACAGGGTGCACTCAGGCTGCTGAGCACCCACCTGGCCTTGCCCACCCCTGAGCCCTCCCTCGCTCCTGCTGGCTCTTTGTCTGGCCGCCCTCTGCAGAGTTGGATTCCAGGTCTCAGAGAGCAAAGACCTCTGGTGGAGCGCTTGGGGGGCTGCTGTCAGTCAAAGCGGGCAACGCTGGATGCCCAAGCACTCCTGCTGACACTCTGCACCTGTTGGTGTGAAGGAGCGCCTGGCGCCCTTCATCCACCGCACTGTTCTGGAGGAGGCTCCTGGGAGCCCCCCCTCCATCCCGCTGCCGGCCTCAATGGCGAGAAACAGCCTGGTGCCCCTCCTCCCCACATGGCCAGCAGGTTCCCTGGGAAGAATAAAGGAGGCCTGGAGGCTTTGGGAGGAGTGCGGCGTGCTGCGCCAGCCAATGCAGCCGAGGGGGGCCCTGCTGCTGCTAAAGGACCCCCCTGCACTCCACAAGAGCACCTTCTCCAGGGGCTCTTCCCAAGTGGTTAGTCGACATCGCCACAGTTTGCGCGTCCAGGCTTGCCTGAGCCACAGAGATGCCTGCGCATGGATGGGACACCACAGACCGGAGACCGTCCAGACGCCTCTAGCAACCACAACTCCATTTCAAAGGGAGTCTGTGTCACTTTCAGCAACTTCCTCACCAAGGGTGAAGTACACAGTGCATGGACTTGTTCCCAGGGGACTCACTGGGGGAAACGACAGCACTTGTTGCCAGCCCTTCTCACAGGAGGACCACCTCTGGTAAGGGGCCCCCACTGCCACCCCAAGTCACCCAAACTGGCTCCCCCACTGGCTTTCACCAGTGGGAGGGGGAGGGGCATTTTCCTTCAGGCCTAGCCTGGGCTGAGCACCAACACAGGGACTCGCATTTGGCCCAGAAACGCCTCTAGGCAGCAATCACTCGGGGAGCGGACGTCTTCCCTCGACTCGTGGAGAAGCAAATCGAGCATATTGAAGTGAATGGTGATCCCTCCCAATTGCTGCATGCATGTGGATGTTGAAAAAGTGTGGGGTTAGGACAGGATGGGGCCTTGCAGTGGCCACAGGCCAAAGGAGCAGCTGCCCAGTGCCACCCCCTGGCACCTCCTTGGCAGGCTGCAGCCCAAGCCCTGCCCAGCTGTGCCCTCCAGCAATTTAGATGACACCCAGTCAGTCATGTCATAACAACCTCAGAAGAGCCCGGCTGCTGGATCAGGCCAAAGGCCCCTCTAGTCCAGCTTCCTGTATCTCACAGTGGCCCACCAGATGCCTCAGGGAGCAGCACACAAGACAACAAGAGACCTGTGCCCTGTTGCCACTCCCTTGCACCTGGCATGCAGAGATAGCCTACTACTAAAACCAGGAGATTGCTTATTCCAGCGACGTCACTGTAGCGTGGCGCGGGGGGTGGACCGCCGGAGGGTGACGCGCGCACCCACGCGTGTGTCACCTCTGCTGCGCGCGTCGCCCTCCGGAGGCTCCGAGGCCGGGAGAAGGCCTCGGAGCGTCCGCCCCGTCCGGCTATCCGGGGCCTTCTGACGAGGCCCAACGTGGCGATATGTGATTTATTACGTTTTTCGCGCATGCACAGAACATTTCGTTGTGCGCATACGCGAAAAACGTAATAAATCACGTATTAACGCATTGGGCCTCGTCATTAGGCCTCGGAAAGTCGGCCGGCGCAGATGTGTGGAGCCGGCAGCAATGGGGGGGTAGGTTCTTTGCGCCGCCAAAGGCGGTGCAAAAATTTTTGAGGGGGAGAGAACAGGGGGGTCACTAGGGCGGCGCCTGCTTATCCCTATCATGGCTTGTAACTTGTGATGGACTTTTCCCTCATAAATGAGGCTGCCGGGCAGAGTGACACTGTGTGTCTTTCCACAACTGGAGTTTCAGGAGAGACACCAAGGCTGTGGAACTCCCTGCTCCAGGAAATCACTTTGGTTTTTCCCCTCTCAGGTGGCACGCAAAAATATTTTTGTTCAGGCACACTTGTAGCTTGGTTAGTTCTTAAAATGTCCACCCGCGTTGTGCTTTTGAGTTTGTCCTACTGCTGTTGATACTTCCCTCTCCCCAATTGTTTACCATTTATGGTGTGCTTGATTTTTTAAATGCTTTTTGTTTGTCACCTTGAACATCTTACTGTTGACAGAAATACAGGATATAAATACTTTCAACTTTTGGTAAATAAATCTAAGCCCTGATTATGAAGCCTCCCCTCTAATCTTCAGAACTGTGATGAGATTGCACCAGTCGTCATGTGCGCAGAGACGGTCTCAAGGGAGGACTGCAGAAGGCCTCACGGGAACGTCACAGGAGTGCCACCACTGTGAAACGAGCGCCGGTGGTGGGGAAAGGGGAGCTGGGGAGTGGCTTGGGGGCAAATGTCACCCTCACCCCCATAGATTTTGAGCGGAAAGGTTTCAAGAGGGCAGTTTTGGCTCAGCCGTAATCCAGACAAGAGAGAGTGTGGTGGGTGGTGGAGGAGCCGATCTCCTGGCTCCATGCACAGCTGCCCTATGCGGGGGGGGGGGGGGGGAACGGGACGGGGACGGGACGACAGGGTTCCAGGGGGGGTGTCTCCCATACCTGGGCAGCAAACTGTTCCTGGGGACCGGAGGGGTTTCTGCTCCCCCAGGCAGGCCACCGGCTCTCAAGCATGGCTGTCAACGGCCCCGACCCCTCGACCTGCCACTAGGCTCCCCCCAGCGGCTCCCATGCAGGGCTTGACTCCCACTCAAGAAACTTGGAAAAGGGAGCTCTGAGCGAAGCCCTTTCCGTTCCCCTTCTCGCTGCATGGCTCGGGGGCCTTTCGAGACCAGAGGAGGCAGGAGTGGAATGACAGTCTCTCCCGCTTTGCTCCCAAGCACGGAGAAATCCAGATCCCTCCGCCCAGCAGGCGTTTTTTCTCTGCAGCCCCTGGATCCGCTTGGATCGCCGTCGGGCTCTCCCTGCTCCAGTGGGGCTGCTTAATCGCTGCCTTGAAATAGACATAATTACAGTGTTGGTCCTCGAACGTCTCTTCCGTTCTTGGGCAAGAGATTCTGGAGGCTGAGATCATTTGCCTGGAGGGGTAGAGAAGGAGCAGAGCTGGGAAGGCTGGTGGCTGACGCCCCAAATTGCCCCCGCTTATAAGAACCTCAGAAGAGCCTGGCTGCTGGATCAGGCCAAAGGCCTATCTAGTCCAGCTTCCTGTAACCTGTTTCCTGCTGCCACTCCCTTGCACCTGGCATACAGAGAAAACCTACTTCTAAAACCAGGAGGTTGCTTATGGCTTGTAACCTGTGATGGTCTTTTCCTCCATGAATCTGTCCAAACCCCTTTTAAAGGCATCTAGGCCAGGTGCTATCACCACATCCTGTGGCAAGGAGTTCCACAGATGAATTACACGCTGGGTGAAGAAATATTTTCTTTTGTCTAGCTCTCCCTCCACTCAATTTTACAACTGCCCAGTGCCACCCCCTGGCACCACCTTGGCAGGCAACAGCCCACGACTCGCCCAGCTTTGCCCTCCAGCAATTTAGATGACACCCAGTCAGTCATGTCATAAGGACACAGAAGAGCTCTGCTGGATCAGGCCAAAGGCCCATCTAGTCCAGCTTCCTGTATCTCACAGTGGCGCCACCAGAGGCCTCAGGGAGCACACGAGACAACAGGATACCCACATCCTGTTCCCATTCCCTTGCATCTGGCATTCAGAGAGAGGCTACCTCTTAAACCTGGAGGCTGCATACAGTCATCGTGACTTGTAACCTATGATGGACTTTTCCTCTATAAATCTGTCCAGATCCCTTTGAAAGGCATAGGCCAGGTGCCATTACAACATCCTGTGGCAAGGAGTTCCACAGATTAATTATGCACTGGATAAATAAATATTTCCTTTTGTTTGTTCTAACTCTCCTGCCACTGAATTTTAGTGGCTGTCCCCTGGTTCTGGTGTTGTGCAAGAGGGAAAAGAACATTCCTTTATCCACTCTCTTCATCCCATGCATAATTTTATACATCTCAATCATGTCCCCCCTCAGGCGCCTTTTTGGTAGACTGAAGAGCCCCAAATGCTGTAGCTCATAAGGGGGGTGCCCCAGCCTACTAATCAGTTCCACTATATCCTTTTTGAGATGTGGCGACCAGAACTGGACGCAATACTCCAGAAGTGGCCTTACCATCGATTGGTACAATGGCACAATAATATTGGCCGTTTTATTCTCAGTCCCTTTTTTTTTAATGACCCCAAATGCTTTATCACGAGTCACCAACTCTGTTGTGCCACCAAGGTTACTCTTGAGAGGAGGTTGCAGCCAATCCTGACTTTCTGATTAGCACTCCTTTATGATACACTTATATGCAGTGTAAATATATGCTATTTAACTTATATGCAGAGTACATTATGAGAAATGCAGGGCTGAATGAATCGCAAGCTGGAATCAAGATTGCCGGGAGAAATATCAACAACCTCAGATATGCAGACGATACCACCCTAATGGCAGAAAGTGAAGAAGAACTAAAGAGCCTCTTGATGAGGGTGAAAGAGGAGAGTGCAAAAGTTGGCTTGAAACTCAACATTAATAAAACTAAGATCATGGCATCTGGGTCCATCAATTCCTGGCAAATAGAAGGGGCAGAAATGGAAGCAGTAACAGATTTTACTTTTCTGGGCTCCAAGATCACTGCAGACAGAGACAGCAGCCATGAAATTAAAAGACGCTTACTCCTTGGAAGGAAAGCTATGGCAAACTTAGACAGCATAATAAAAAGCAGAGATATCACCATGCTAACAAAAGTTCGCATAGTCAGGGCGATGGTGTTCCCAGTAGCAATGTATGGTTGCGAGAGTTGGACCATAAGGAAGGCTGAGCGCCGAAGAATAGATGCTTTTGAACTGTGGTGCTGGAGAAGACTCCTGAGAGTCCCTTGGACTGCTAGGAGATCAAATCAGTCAATCCTAAATGAAATCAACCCTGACTGTTCCCTGGAAGGACAGATACTAAGGCTGAAACTCAAATATTTTGGCCACCTAATGCGAAGAGAGGACTCTCTGGAGAAGACTCTGATGCTGGGAAAGATTGAAGGCAAAAGGAGAAGGGGAAGGCCAAGGATGAGATGGTTAGACAGCATCACCGATGCAACGAACATGAAAATGAGCGAACTCAGGAAGATAGTGGAGGATAGGAAGGCCTGGCGGGATATGGTTCATGGGATCACGAAGGGTCGGACACGACTTAACGACTGAACAACAACAACAATGATACACTTGATTTCTCATTCACACATTACATGGTTAGATGTACTGTTTAAAAGTGTAGACCCAAAAATATAACATGCGAATGGGCACTATTTTGGTGTTGGTGCTATTTCCAGGCATTGTCTCATGAGAGTCCCCCAGGTTTTCATATGGATGTTGCAGGTTTATAAGAATGTGCTGCTTCTGAAGGGGGGGGGGGGCGGCGGCAGGGAAGTTGTGCTTGCTTAGACAGCTGAGTGATTCATAGGCACATCATGCTGCCACTCCCCCCCCCCTCCCTGGTTTTATTTCCTTGCCATTATTGGGATATCCAGTACCCTTGTCCCTTGCTCTTTACAGAAGCGCTCTCTCTCTCTCTCTCTCTCTCTCTCTCTCTCTCTCTCTCACACACACACACACACACACACACACACACACACACACACATCAGACCTTTATCGCCCTTTTCTTTCTAAATGGAGCATCAGCATGTGCAACTTTTAGCAAAAAGAATTCAGTTGCTTAGCGACAATTGTGCCTAGCGACCAAAATGCTTAGCGACCGATGAAGGACCTGTGATCCCACCTCCTGTAGCGTTTTCTGCCGTGCAATTTTGCCCCCAGCTCCAAGCCACTTCCCTCCCAGCTTGCTCGCATTCTTCCAGCACATAAAGGTTACTGGGAAACACGCCCACACCTGGCTTCTTGGAAAAAACACAAACCATCACTCGCCATCTTGTGGGGGAGGCTGCGCGGCGGTTAGCCACTTATTGAACGCCACTGTTTTGTTGGGTGCCGGGGGCTTTGCTGCTCCTCAGGAAAGGGAGGGGGGAAAACACTGGTGTGGGTTTGTCAAGCTGCTGGGGAATCGGCTGATAAAACAGCGTCAAATATTCCGTGAAGCCAAAAATGGCCCAGAGCAAGCAGAGTCGTAGAGAAATCTCTGACCAAAATGCAACCCAATGAAACAGGCTGGCAGCCAATTGGGGGAGACGTCACGAAAGAAAGGGCTGCTGGGCAGTGGGGCAGCCCTCCGCACTCCTTCCTTCCACGGGAGACGCTGGTGATGGTCATCATGGCGGCTTGAAAAGGACACTGCCGGCCAGCCAAATCCACGGCATGCAGGTCTATCGACAACTGCTGGCCTGGCCATGATAGTTCAGTGGCCGCTGTCATGTTCAGAGGCAGCCAACTCAGCCAGGGAGAAGCTGCAGGGAAAGGCCACCACCTGGCTTGGGGACAGACCGCCAAAGCCCCGGGCGGGGATGCAGTGGCGCCACTGTAGGCTCCAGGCGCCACTGTATATTCAGCGGATACTCCATCGGCAGACTGGATCTGCATGGGGCTGGAGGTCTCCTCGAGGGAAGGGGACAGTAGTCCCCTTCCGCCGTGTTGACCCCCAGCAGCTCCTATGGGGCTACTTGGAGGCGCACGCCGCAAACAAAATGGCCAGTGCAACTCCGAGCAGCCCCGTGTCAGGCCTTCAAGCCAGGGGTGGGGAATAGGATTCGGCGGAGGCCTCCTCTACTGAGCCTGCCCTCCTCCCGGGCCTGAACCACCCTCCTCCCTGCCCTCTGCCCACCCTGAAACGCCCCCTCCCCACCTCCATTCCACCCTACCCCCACCTCCCCACTGCCCGGTGCAAAGCAGCTCACTTGCCCCAGAGGGTGCTGCTCCTTCACTGGCTGAGGCCTGCCAGGGCTGGCCTTTATGCTGGCGGTACTGGCCTCCATGCCGTTGCAATGTGCTTTACGGCATGTTTGCAACAGCGTGGAGTCCAGCACCGCTGGTGGAGGCAGGCATAGGATTGGGCTGTCACATTCTTAGTTTCTTACCTGCCTGTTGCCTATCAACAGGCAGGTAAGATGTGCCCTCGCTTCTTCAACAATTCCTGCTGGGATGCCATGGAATACTCATAAACATTCTAAGGTGCAATTCTATAACACTTTCTTGGGAGCAAGCTCCACTGAACACAATGGGGCTTATATCTGAGCACACATGCTTAGGACTGCACTGTACGTGCCTTAGGGCACTGCAGCAATAGGATGTTATCAAAGTGTGAGGTTACTGACAGGTGAGAGTCTTGAAAGGTCAACTTGGATTCTGAGATATTGGCACAGAGGAAGAAGGGAGCAAGAACAGAGTATTGGGCAGCCAAGGAGACTGATAGCTGGAAACGCAAGAACCAAATGAGATGTTACATGCCAGAGGCGGCCAACCTTTCACCATGAATGCTCCTGGCCCTTTCATGGCTGTATAGGTGAGGGCATTTCAGCAGGTGCAGCTGCCAAGATCCTGCCTTCTACACCACTCTTAAGAACGCAGAGGCCCTAATGGTGGAAGGTTGGCTGCTCCTGTTATATGCAGATATATCACCCAACTGAAGATGCTTCTGGAGGGGCGATGATTGGAGGAGAGGTGTGTGTGTGGGGACGCCTTTCCTGCCTGTCATTCCCGCACTCCAAATAAGTGCAACATTTTCTCCTTGCAGAGGTCAAAATGCAGGCAAATGTCCCTTTATGCCTTTGCATGCTGAATGCGGCAGGAAGCAAAGACTGGCCACAGCTCTGCAACACGTGTACAATGTGCAATAGACACAGGTAGGTAGCGACTTGAAGCAGCCTGGGCTCAACACACTGGGGAGTTCTCCTGCATAGTTCAATGGGCAGGAGGAGAACTTCCTGGAGCACTCAAGTGCCCTATGTCTGTCCACATGACACATCCCTGACTCTACAGAGTGCAATGTTCCCACAGACGTCATCTCCCCCAGTGAGAATCATGGTTCACAAGTGATAGCAGTGGGCAGGCTCTATGCCCACACCTGGAGAAGGCATTCTCCAAAAAGAAAGGGTCCTTTTCCTCCAGGGACCTTGGCTCACCTGCACCCCAAAGACTGCACTGGACTGTTAGCCACCACCTTCTGCCCCACGTGGCTGGGTGGGGGCCTTGCAGGGGCTGTAATTCCAGGAACACCCAGAAAAGAATGTGCTACAGGAGCGCACTCAAACCTCAAATTAAACACAAGGCACACTTGCCGCCAGCCCTTTCAGCAGGTTTCTCTCTTTTCCAGGTTTTGCCTTTCTCCATCCTTCCTTCCTTCCTTCCTAGTTGTTTAGGTCGCATACAGTCACAAACCCATTAATTTACAGTATCTTTAAAAGGCACACATGCACACACACAGCTCCTTAATGGCTGGCAGTGAGTCACCACCGCCTGGCGATACATATAACCCCTGATGATGCTTTGTGCTGGAGATGAGGAGGAACAGAGCAAGAACCATTTCCAACTCTGGCACAGGGAGTTTCTTTGACAGTTTCTTAGGGTTCCAGGTGTGGGAGGGAAAGTAGGAAGGAAAGGAAGGTGTGTGTGTGTGTGTGTGTGTGTGTGTGTGTGTGTGTGTGTGTGTGTGTGTGTGTGTGTGTGCGCACGCGCACACACGCATGCGCATGCAGGCGCATGTTTGTGCAGAAGTGTGTGCATGCATGCATGCGGGGGGTGCTGTTGAGATTAATTTAGCTGGCTTGATCTGAGACTCTGCTGCTGTTCTGATTTTTAGAACAAACAATGAACAGGAGAGAAATGGAAGCCAGAGACTACGAACGACAGGAAAACGGATCCCTGAACACACTGCCAGCCAGCCATGCCATGATCCAGCCTAAAAATATTTGTTTGAGGAGATGCCTGCACACAGTTTTTGAACGGATTACACGTGAATAAAAGTGCGTTAAGAAAAGCACAAGAGAGTCGCCTTTTGGCGGGCGAGACATGTGCAGCTGAAGGCACAAAGTGGCCGCTGTCTTCAGCCTGCCTGCGCACGTTCTATCCCAGGAACGCACCTGAGTTGAAAGAGGCCCGACCTCCAGCCTCAGCCCCAGAGATGGGCATTGCTGGCAGCCCCCTGCTTCACCGACAAAAGTCCGAGAGGACCCAGCCCTCTGGGCAAGAGCTCTTGCCCAGCTCCCAGTCACGTCAACGGGGCTGCTTGAGCCTCCCATCGCCCATGGCGGCGGCCTCCGTGCGTTGACTAAAGCCCTCCCAGCCTGCAGCCTCCTTGCTTGATTTCGGCTTTCAGTTCGCCAAACTCAAGGTTGGGAAACAAACAACAAGACGTTCAAATAAGCCAGTGGCCTGAAACTGCAGGGAAGCGGGCGGCCGCCAGAAGAGGAGGTGGGCAGAGAGGGAAGCTGGCAGACGACCCTGGCAGGCAGAGGTGGCTCTGTAGAAACATATGTATATATCGGCTGGTCAAAGAATGGGCAAGAAGGGGGATTCAGGGGGGGAGAGGGCAGCCAGCTCTCTCCCTCCCTCCCTCCCTCCCTCCCACATATCCATGGCCTGATCTGAAATGGCAGGACTTGAACGCAAATCCCAGGGATCTCGTTGGGCTGGAAGGAGTCCCCAGAGAAGTGCTGTGACGAGGAGAGACGGAGGTTTGTGGCTGCTGCTGCTGGAGGCTGGGAAAAGCAGGCTGGGACCCGGAGGAGGCTGCTTCTACGCTACCCTTGACCACGCCATCATTTCTTTGGGCGTAAATCCCACTGTGTCACGTGGGGCTTACTCCCAGGAAAGTGCGCACAGGATTGCAGCCTGCCCTGGGATCTCCTACCTTCATCCATACCTCCTACCTACCAGCCTCCTGTGCCCTTTCGGCCGGCCGCTGCAACATAGGCAGGATCAGGCTGCCTGGCAGCAGGTGGGACTGCCCGCCCACCTCCACCTCTTCACTGGCTTCTCCTCCCCCTCCTACTCTCTGGATTGGAGAAGAATAGAGCAGAAGAGGAAGTGTGGAGGCTGGAGCGCCTCCAGTGCTCTGCCCCCCCCCACTCTCCTCTCCTGCTCCACCCCCTCTTCCTTTTCCAATCCGGAGACTGGCACACGACCAGGCAAGGGTCAAAGCCCCAGGAGGTCTTATTCACTGTGGTCCGGTCCAGTAGCGCTTGTCTTGTGGCCCCCGAAGCTGGAGGCTGCCTTTTTCCCAGCAGCGCCCTCTGCTTTGCCCTCTCAGCTCCCTCAGCCACCCATCGTTGTCATGATTCACCCTGTCACAGATGGTCCCTGATTTGTCCTTTCACAGCTTCTGAAAAAGATTTTGCTGCTGCTGCTGCATCCGGTACAAGAAGTTCTCCTTCTCGGATTCCTGCTCCCCCCTTTCGCTTTCCTTTTTGAGTCACCTCGACACTTTGAGTCAAACAGCAACCGAGGAGCCGCCAGCCATTCGGATGAGAAGCTGCCTTGGGGAGCCAGCCTGCCAGTGCCATGCACTTCACACAGCCCCCCCCCCCCCGCAGTCCTTGGACGCGGCTGCACTTGCAGAAGAGGCCTCCAGAGGGAAGCAGGAGAAAGGTGCAAGCCAATGGAGCACCGCCAAGGGCCAGGAGTGCAAGCCAGGAATTCCAGCTTGGGGCTGGGCAGGCCGAGCGAGGTGGGAACTCCACCTGCAATCAGGATGGAGCCGGCAAAAGTGTTTTGTTGCTGCTGCTGCGGCTGCTGCTGCTTTCTGAAAGCCGGGAATAAATGCTCTGGTCCCCCCCGCCCCCCCATTTTTTGGGGACACTCCCAATCCTCCCCCATGATGGTTTATCATCCTATAAACAGCTGGAACATCCTCCTTTGTCTGAAAACGCCATTCCGAAACAGCCACCTGACTGGAGGTGTACTGAACTTCCACCAGAGTGAGACAAGAGCTCCTGGCCAACCTTCCAACAGAAAGAGCATCTGCCCACTGATTGGGTAGTCAAGCCTACCTGTCTAGGTAAAGAGGCGGGATGGACTGGCCAGGTGGCTTCCCCTCATCCAATCAGGTGACCCTCTGACATTGTCATCCCCACATTTCAGGTACAGGGATGCTTGGGTGCAGTGGCGCCACTAGGAGGGTGAGGGGGGGCAGGCTGCCCTGGGTGACACCCTCAGGAGGGTGGGGGTGACACCACTAGTGGCCCAAATTGTGATAACTTTGTATTTCTAAATAATACCATCATGTTACATCTCATACAAAATGCATATTACCCCTGCTAACTGGGCAAGAGGCACTTTTTCAATGGGTGCTCCTCTTGTATTTAGCAGGGGGAGAGTAACTGCTCCCCTTTCACCCCAGCAGTATCTTTTCTGGTGGCTGTTTGCTGGTGGTGTTCTTCTGCATCTTTTTTTAGGTTGCGAGCCCTTTTGGGACAGGGAGCCATTTAATCATTTGATTTTGTCTGTAAACCGCTTTGTGAACTTTTTGTTGAAAAGCAGTATATACGGTAAATAATAATAATAATAATAATAATATGCAGAATGTATCATGCATTATTCGGCCCAATGTCTTTTGAGTGGACACTTCACGGGCACTGAAAAAGCAACACAGGATTATTTCAAAGTAAAGCCAGCCCATGTGCACAGAAGATGGTGGTGCAGGAAAGATGCATCATTTCCCCCCCCCCCCCATGCAACATACTAGCTGGGTCTGGGCTGCCAACATGATTTGCTGGGCACAGAACAACATTTCTAGCAGTACCCAGCCAAGCAAGCCCCCCGCCCACCTCCCCAGTCCGACCCCACGTATACCACTCTGAGCACTTGGTGGAAAAGCAGAGCGAAGCAAACAGCCCAGGAAAGAAGTGACGGATGAAGGGAACCTCCAGGTGCCAGTCAGGGCAGAGCAGGTGTCCCACTGCACCACTGCCACCCCCCGCTGCCCACAGGAAACGCGGGAAGGAAGCTGCTCCTGGAGCAAATCCTGGTTTAATGACTACAGCCCACAGGAAGAGGCACATATAACCTCAGTTCTTATCTGCCCTCCTCTCTGCAGGACAGGCTGGGGCAAAGAAACACCCCACCCCCAGCAAATGAATAACAACTGCACATTCATTGCGTATAATCAGGAAAACCCAAGGAGGAGGCAATGCTAAGTTTGTGTGTGTGTGTGTGTGTGTGTGTGTGTGTGTGTGTGTGTGTGTGTGTGTGTGTGCGTGCGTGCATAAGTGAACCACACTATATGAGTAGAGGTGTAGTTTTTTGTTGATAACCACATAAAACCGCATAAAAACACACAAACCACTTTCTGCTAAAAAAAAATCTGTGAAAAAATAATAAAATAAAACCATGTAATTTTGCATCATTCTTCATCTGTTGACACTGTACAACTTATACAACCTATACCACCTACCTAATACACTTTTAAAATGGGATAAATTGGAACAAAAACACATAACACCGTTTTCTGCTATTTTATCTTGGTTAAACACTGAAATCTGCAAAGAATAAAAATAAAACCATAACAAATATCCTAATATATGAGATATGGTGGCTATAACTTCAGAGCTGAGGGAGTTCACAAGCAGCCTCATCCTTTGAGCCCACACAACCAGGTCACAGATATCTCACCACCACCCCGCCCCAACAGAGAAGCTGAGCTACCCAGAGAGCAGAGATTGCCTGGGGGACTCTCACTGGGCTGAGCCAATCAGCGGCCAAGGATCTGCAGTCTTGACTTGAATTCTGCTGATTTGCTGAATCACACCGGAAATTCATCCTGGGAGCTCTCATGGCTGCCTCATCAACATGTTCCCTCTCCCCACTCTCCTGTCAGTGTGACTAAGCTGCAAGGCTCTACTGCCAAACTCGACTGAGGTGTCCTGGGCAGCAAACAACTCATGAGTCCTTAGAACACATTCGCATTATTAACAGTTGTCCGTCCGCAGGATAACAAACACTTGCGTGACGTTCTTCCCAAGAGCCATTCACACATGAAGCAGTGTGCAGGTCTGTTGCATTCACACATTACAGTGAGCATGAAAGCAGAGCCCTCTTCAGTGCATGGGGGGAGCAGGACTGCACCCAACAAGCTGTTCATCCAGCTCTTCTGCATGGGTGCTGTGTGTGTGTGTGTGTGTGTGTGTGTGTGTGTGTGTGTGTGTGTGTGTGTGAGAGAGAGAGAGAGAGAGAGAGAGAGAGAGAGAGAGAGAGAGAGAGAGAGAGAGAGAGAGAGAGAGTCACAGTGGCTACTTGGAACCCCATCCTCAGAGACACCATCCCCCAGAATACTACGTTGTGGAGGGCAAGCATTGGGGGAGGGCCATTGCCTTCATGTCACAGAATCGCGGTGTGTCAGAGTTGGAAGGGGTCTTGGAGGCCATCTAGTCCAATCCCTGGCAGTGCAGAGGCCCCCAAAGCCCACTACTGCACCAGGCAGACTGTTCCAGGGCTGGGCAGCTCTTGCAGTTATGTGGCTTCTAGCTACCTACTGGGGGTAGAAATGCTCAGGATCCTCAAGCTTAGAACAGCCTTGGGGCTCGCAAGGCTCTGTTCCAAGAAGACACAAGCACTAGAAGACCCCACCCACCACCTTGTCTTTGGCTTGGACTCCAGAAGAATTCTGCAAGAGCCTCCATCTCTGGCTGCAAGGGGCAACCCAGCCAGGAGGAGGAGGGTCTTCCCATGGGTCTCCTCCTGCCCTTCTTTGCAGACAGGCAACAGCCACAAAGGCCCCTGGTGGGGGGGGGCGAGGAGCCGCCTTGAGACACGTCCCTCCAGCCTCCGCTGCGGAGGGTACCCAGCTCCCTGCAGTGACTCCCCTGGGTGGGTGGAGGGCTTCTTCGACTGCACTGCCTGCCCCCCCCCCCCGACTTCACGCAGCCAAGTCCCCTTTCCTGGCACACAACGCTGCTGTTTGGGGTGGGGAGGGTCACATGGGACTCCGCTTCAAAAGGCACCTGGGACCGGCTGTGTGGGCACATTTGGCTGCAGCAGATGGGCCCCTTCTTAGCCAGCAGACCTCTGCTGAAGTCCTGATCACTGCCCAGAACAACGGGGCCAAAGAGGGTCCACAGCACAGGGGGTTCCTAGTGGGGGCAAGTCACTTGCCCCCACAATTCCTCCCCCCACTCCCTAGACAGGGCCTCCGGCGGTGTAGCCCACCCCGCTCCCATCCTCCCCCCTTCCTCTCCTGCTTCGTTCCCCTCCTTCCTTTTCCAATCCAAGGAGAGGCTAGTGCATCACCAGGTGGGTGGCGGGGGGGGGCAGAATTTGGCAGGCTACCTCAGGTACTCAGGCATTGGGCTGGCTCTCTCTAGCCCAGTCCTTCTCCTCTGGCTGGGGGTGGCTCTTTCTGAATTCTGCTGCCCGAGATCCCCCTGACTGGAGATTGAACCTGGGACCTTCTGCCCCAGCGGAGGCCCTTCGGCAAGGACTGTGCATCATCGCATCAGCAGCACAGTGGCTATATGACACTGCAGAATTATGCACACAAGGGCTTCTGGGCACAGGATACGCTCTGTGCTGGCGCAGGGCCTGCCACATGACATACAACGAGCAGCTCGTCTACTGCCGGGGGACCGGAGGGTTCCCAGCTCTCTTGGGCTGTGCATTTGAGGGGCTCTTGAAAAGCCAATCGACCTTTGTCTGCATATCGCGCTTTGCGATTGCAAGAGCTCTTCAGACGATGGCTCCTCTGCACATGTCGCAAACATCTATTGTCCAGGAGTTGGCAGCTTCACATAGGAGCTCAGGAATGCCCCTCCTTTTAAAACAACAACAACAACGTGGGCATGATCCCGCTTTTGAGGCACACGGATTTACTTTAGAGAGTGCCCACTTCACCCACTGCAATCATGAGACTTCAAGGGGCTGAGCTATGGCTGGATGGGGAGTTTTATTTTCTATTTTATTTTTACCTGTTCTGAGTGCTCCCTACTGTGCCTCTTCTACAGGCAACGCTTTCCGTAAAGAAAGACGCAAACTCAGGTTGGGATGCTGCTAAAGGGGCACCATCCACACAATGCCCCAGAATGACGCTATCCAAGGGCATTGTGGTGCCCCACAGAAGCAGGCACTGAGAGAGAGGGTGCCAGAAGAGGAGGGAGGGGGCCCTGCCAAGAGTGCAGCCTGCTAACGCCAAGCCTGCCCCAGAGCGAGGCACCAGCCAGTCGACCATGTGCCAGGCTGCGCGTGGCTGGCGCATGGCTCCCCACGGACCTTGCACTGACCAGCATCCGCGAGAGAGGAGGACTTCCACTGACCGCCACCCACGCCAGCTGCCCTTCCCTGGCCGCCTCCCTTGCAGTTCTTCCTGCAGTGATGCTCACAGGGGGCCAAGGAAGAACTCAGGGTGCAAATGAAGAGGTAGGAGTTTCTTCAGTGGAAAAAAAGAAAGGCGGGAACACGACGCTCTCCGACAGCAGCTGTTCTGCCAGAACATTGCAGGGAGCTGCAGCCAACCCAGGATTCCCAGAACAAACGTGCCTCTCTCTCAGGCTGGCGTTACGGGGAGGGACTGCTTGGTGGTGCACTCAAGCCCTGCTGCGTAGAACAGGCACCTGAACTAGGGACCAGGATCGCGCCTGCCGTCCCCACACCGGACCTCGACACACGCAGCAGCATCGTGGGCCTGAGCCCTCTTCAGGTCGTTTGCACAGACAAGTTGTTCCAGCCCACAGGAACCCCAGGAAGGCTCTGGAGCGGCGGTGCACGCTGGGCATGCATGCAGGAGGCCTCCACGCACGCAGCCCCTGGCCTCTCTGGAAGAAGGATCCCTTCCGAGCTGCAGCCAGGCCAAAGAGGCCGTCCTGGCCGACACAGACTGAGAAGGCAGCTTGGTTGTGGGTCATCAGGAAGAGCTGCCAGCTCCAGGCACAGCCCTCCTTTGGCCCAGGAATCTCGGCCCAACGCCTGCTGCGCCTCCAGCGAAGGGCCTGCACTGGATAGCAGGGAGCGGGCAAGTCACTGCCAGTCAGAGGAGGCCCCCGGCTGAATCGGCCTGTGCATACGATCAGCACCATTCACTCCATCCTGAGGCTTCTGATGAGGGTCACGGACCCGACTGGCTGGGAGAAGGGGATGCCCGGGTTTCTGGAGCACTGGGGCAAAGACCGCCAACTGCTATGCCAGCCTCTGCTCCTCTGCTCCTTGAACGACACCAATTAGTTAACGGCCGGGGGACAAAATGTTTTCTCTGTGCCATGGAAAGAGTTGCCTACTAATTTCTGCAGAGCAAGTAGCTGTTCAAGGCACAGCTGCAGAAGTAGGTCGAGAGGTCGGCAACCCCAACTGAGATACCTGTGCAGGATCCCCTCGCTCCCTCCCCCACAAGCCAAGGTCTGAGAGCCATAAACACATTTCTGGGGTGGAGCACTTGGGGGAACAATCTAAACATCCAGGCTGTTTTCATGTGAATGGGTAGTTTGAACGTACGTCTGTCAGGCTTATTTATGTCAACGCTTTATTGTTTGGGTGGGAGAGAAAGTGGAGCAGGGGAATTTGTAATGCCAATGAGCATTCCTGTCTGAGGAAGGTTTCATACAGTTGTGTGACAAAGCAAGTTTGAACAAGAGCTGCTTGAAGCCTCAGCGCACAGTGCCTTGCAATAAGGACCCACAGGAAACCATAGTGTGAGATGTTTCCCGAGAATACCGGGTGTCACGTTAGAGAAACAACATGTCTAGGCTTCATGATTGCACAGCACTGTGCACAAAGAGGCAGATAATGCCGGTTGCCTGCATGTTTTCCACCCATGAGGCTAAGGGTTACCCCCCCCCCCCGTGCCACAGTGCATCTCCAACCAAACTAACGGGAGAGCCTGACCACAGGTCTTTCGTGTCACGTCTAGCTGTGCTCTTTGGAGCCTCTGGTCATTGCTTTCAATCTAACCAGTCCGAGGAAAAACCATTTCAAACTCAAAGCAGGAAGGTCAACTGAGAAACAAAGTACACACAATTTGAATTGGTGCACATGTGCTGCCTTGAGAAGTGTCTTTGGGACAGAACAGCTCCTCCTTCCATGCAGATCTGGGAGAGTTTGAGGCAGATCCCTGTTGAAAACGGTGACGTCCCTTTCTTTAATTATATCTAAAATTAAATTACCATTATTTCTCCATGCATTTTCTTCCACCAAGAGCAAAGACACGACCGAGAGAGCAAATCTTAAATATATCCACGGTTCTAGGTGCAAATTGTGTCTCCCCTCTCCACCCTCCCCTCGTATGTATGCATTAACTCACACAGACCACACACGTACGAATGTTTCTTCCTCACTCACGCAAAGACTCTGGAATCAACACTCACAGATTGTCTCTCTTCCTGTGACAAGGCTGCATACAGATTGCATCTCACGTTGTGCTGCCCTTCGGTTATGGGGTTCCATGGGGTTCCCCTTATCAGCAACAAGCAACAAGGAAAGCCACTCATTCTCTGCCAAACTGACGCTCGACTCCGTCCACTGGCAAATTAGAGCCAGGGATGCCAGAAGGGAATGCAGTATCCTCATCGGACTACAATTCCCAAGGTTCTTTGGGGGAGGGCCCTGGCAGCCGAACGGGTACAAAACCAAGAATACAAGAAGTGTAGACAGGCCTTCTATGTCCCAGGCCGGTCCTACCAGGAAGCAGGTGAAGCAGGACGCTTCAGGCGCTAGGCAGTAACGGCACCCCCTTCACAGATGGCCTGAAGGGGATGGAAGGTGAAATGGTAATAGAAAACAGGGGGGGGGGCGATTTGAAAGGAGGAAGGAAATGGGGGTGTGATTTTAATTGAAATAAAGAAAAATGGGAGGACAGGGAGGGAGGGAGGGTGGGCCACCGTTTGGCTCTCTGCTTTGGGCCCGTGGCGGCTAACAGCCCAGCTCTGTGAGAGGCGGCACCAGCAGCTTGCATCCAGCAAAGAGGCCAGGTCTCCTCCCTCACAGGCCAGATGGACCAAGGTCTGGTCCTGCCAGCCAGGCAATTTTGACCGTTCTTGTGCTCTGATGTCTCCTCCTCCACGGCTCCTGGTGGCTGCCTGCTTCCCTCCCGCCTGTTCCTCAACCCCCTTCTTCCTGGCATGCCCCCCCAGCCTCTGCCGCCTGCCTCTTTCCAACTGAGCAACAGCCCCTGGCCCCTCCTCCACCCAGCTTGCCCATGAAAGGAGATTTTTGCAAGCCCCCCCCCCACGGATCATGCCACTTTGGTGCAAGGCGTGTACTCCGTCAACAAGCATGGGGTGGGGTGGGGGGTCCTAGCCTCCTTCTCACAGACTCCTCGTAGGACAGGTGGCTGACGTGTCCTTGGACTGGGGAAGGGTCTCTCATGACAAGGGTCCCTCCTCCATCCCAAAGCATCTTCCTGCATGGAAAAAGCCAGCAGTGTGCTGGGGGGGGGGGGGGGCTCTGCCTGACATGTGGTCTTGGGTAGGAGTTTCCACCTGCAGTCTGAAAAAAAAAAACCACACAGGCTTTTTCAGAACAGAATCTGCCAGAACCAGGCAGGCCTTTGTGTATCTGTGTGTGTTTGTGTATTACATAACTTGTGGCTTTTACAGAAGCGATGGGCAGCTTGAACCTGTGGGAGGGCTGAATACAGAAAAAGGGCTGAATACAGAACTGTCGGGGGGGGGGCTCATCTCCAGCACTTTCCAGTGGGGTGCAAAGCTCTTTCCGGCTCTGCCAGTGTGCAAAAGAGGGAGCTGGGTGAGCATCTGGTTGCAGAACCGGAATGGGATGGATCCACTCTGGAGGCAACCAGTGAGGCCAGCTGCTGCTCGGGGGATCCCCAGCTCCTGCAAGATGCTTGTCCCCTGCGCCAGCTTGAAAGACCAGCAGCAGCAATGCTGCTTCTCAACTAGCTGCCCTCCCCCTTTCAGGCCCGCTGGAGGCAGGGGAAGAGTGCTGGTATGGGGGTGGTCATCAGTCCACACGGTCCCACCCCACCCACACATGTGCGCTAAAAGCACCCTCATACTGTACTTTTTTAAAAGAAGAAATTCAAAGGAGCACAGCACTGATCACCTCCTGCACACAACGCCATTCGCCTTTCAGGGAGGAGGAGGGGGGCGCTTTTTCATCCAAACGAGTGGATGTGCCAACGGGAGCTCTTTGCATGGCAATTGCAGAATACGCTTGATGTGGGGGCAGGACACCGAAGCCCTGACCTCCCCAGCTTCACCCCACCAGAGCCCCACACATCGCGGTCTCCAGGATTCTTGGACTGGGTACCTTTTCCAGGTCAACCGGGGATCACGGCATCTTCATCATACACCAACGCAGCAGCTGAAGCCTCTGGGAGAGACTGTTGTTGCCCCAACTGAACCCGACACCCCAGTTGCCAGCTCCTCCCCTTGGTCTCACCAGGCTCAGGACTCATCTTCAAATAGCTGGCACGCCTCTGAGGAGACCCATTGGGGTCCGCACCATTTACACCCCCTTCCCTCGAGGGGAGCCTGGGCTGCCATTTAGGCCGCCCGCCGCAACTTGTGCAGGATTGCGCTGCTGCAAACCTCAACCAGCTTAGCTCTAGCCAGGTGGCTGCATCCTGTGTTCAATCTGGGGACCTCTGCAGACCTGGGCCTTTTGCTTCCCACTGGGTAACCACAACTAATCTGACCCCCTGTGCATTGGTGAACAGGGGGCAAGAGGCTTCCTGGCTACCTGAACACGGGAAGCTGCTGTCCTGCGCTGAGAGTCAGGCCACTGGGCTGGGCATCCAGCTCAAGATTGTCTGCACCGACTGCAAACCGTGCTCTGGGTCTTCTTAGGCCTCCGTTTTTCTCAGTGCTACATGGGATTTTTTCGTCTACAAAATAGGGGTTGTGCCACAGAGCTATAGCCCCTTCCAAAGAGAAAAGCAGTATCACAAGGGAGGGGGCTTAAGCCCCTGCACTTATTTTTAGAAATCAAAAAGACCCATCTTTTCGCCCCCATCATGAGGTCTTGGATTCCCCCCCCCCCCCGGTATAATAAGGGGAACCAGATTTCTACATTCTGCAAATGTAAGAACACAACGTGTGTGCGGAGCCTCCGGACAGAAAGCAGCAGGCGTCTTAAGTAACAGTCAACCTCTGGGATGTATTTTGAAAGGAGGGGGGATCGTCCCCGCTCTCCTCATACATAACACACACACACACTTCCCACCCCTTTTATCATTCCAAACGTCAACAGGATAATATTTCTAAAAGCCTGCAAGAAGAAGGGCTGGGCTCTGAACGGCACCAAACACAAAGCAGGCAATTAAGTACAATCTCCCCATTTGTGACGAATTTCCGAGGGGGAGCAGCTGTGCGAGCCCTGTGGCAGCAAAAACAACACTGGCACTGAGGCACCTCCAAAGTGAACCGCTGGTTGTTGCTTGTGGGCCAGAGGAGTCGCCACCTGGCTGGACTGGTCTCTAAAAGCTGAGCCCACAGCACGGTGGTGGTGGCTTTCAAAGGTGACAGGCAGCAAGCCCTTTTGTTCCCTCTCCTCACATGCGTGCTATACTCTTCCTGAACTAGAAACGGCGATATGCAGAAGTCCACTATGCTCCTCATCAGTCCTCCCCTCAGGACAGCACAGGAGGCAGAGCCCCGGCCAACACCCCCCCCCCCCGTCATCACGAAAACAAACGCCTGGTGCTCGCTCCCTTTCCTGGCCAGGACATTTGACGATTGCTCTGAGCAGAAAAGTCTGGATTCTGCCAAGGGGAGAAACGAGCCACCACTCCACACAGCTCACTTCGCCCAGGGAACATGCGGGTGAAAGCCCTGCAAGTGAACCAAAGGGGTGATTTTGTACCCCTTTTGTTCCAGTGAGAGGATCTGGGGTGCTTCTCAAAGGGGGCATTAGACTTTCCCGTGTGTGGAGTTTGCCTGACCTTCCCCAGAGACACAACTGGCCTGACTGAAACAAGAGCCAACGTCACCTTTTCTGCGCAAATTTTAAATGCAACATCCTACCTCGAAGATGATACAGTCACTCCCAGAAGTGGCCAGGAAGGATTAGGGCTTCGAAGCCCGGCTGGCAAGCTAGAGCAGGCTGGCAGCGTTCAGCCAAAAAGATGTGCCTCCTGGCAGTGAACCTGAATCTGCTTCCGTTCCTAGGACAGGCAGACAGACAGGGCCCGCCCGGCGCTTCACCGACTCTCCCCTGGTTTTCACCTCCAGAGCCGGTGCTGGGTCTGAGCAGGGCTCCTGGCTGGCATATCCAGAGACCCAAAAGATTGGGCCCCCGAAGGAAGCAAGCCCCAGTCAGTCTCTCACCTCCTCCCTTCCTGCCTGCCCACTTCTGAAGCAAGGGCTGTTTGGAGGGGACTCCTCAAGGGGCCACACACCAGTCCACTTCTGCCGCTGGACACAGGCCAGGAGGTGGGACGGGGGGGGCGGGAGGTCACTGGGAAGACGCTCTCTGCCTGCCTGCCCTGTAGGCCCCGTCGGTCGGTCGGTGCAAGGCACGCTAGTCTCACCGTCGACTTCCTGGTTGCTCTCTCTCCCCTTCTCCCTGCCTGCAGCCAACAGCACACTGCAAAAGCTGTAACACTCCTCCTCGAAGCAAACGAAGGGGGGACCTGCCTGGACACGAAACCAGAAGAAACCACCACCTCTTTGCAACATCACCTTGGCCTGAAACAGCCACGGCCGGGGACTCACCTGGGAGAGCTCCTGGCTGGTCTTTGCGGGCTGCTGGAGGAGCGGCTCTTTCTTTTAGCAAGGAGCGTTCCAGTCCTTCGACAACCAGAGCAGGTGAACAGAACTTCTGAGTCGCCTGCCTGCCTGCCCTGCACGATTGCCAGAGCCGAGTGGGAGGGATGATTCGGTTGGGAGGTGGTTTTTTCCCCTTTCTCTCTCTCACAATTATTTATATGTAGCCACTCCCCCTATTTCTGGCTGCCCACTTCCTTAAAGAGGAGGAGGAGGAAAGTGCAAAACTCACACATGAATATTCTGCAAGCAAAGACTTCCGTCATAACTGCAACCCAGGAAGCAACAAATGGAAACGGTCCTCCTGATTCAGAGAGATTGTTTTTGTTGAGATGAGGTGGTTCCTGAAGTGGTACTGCGATCTCTTGTGTAAGCAGCCCTGGCTGGTGTCAGAACAAGCACGTTTTTGTGTTACACAGAAGCCTTTGTTTACCAGATGATGAATTCTGCATGGGACAAATGCTTGCATCTAATGCCTGTTTTTTAATATCCTTTCAATATCATCTTCAAATATATCCCCTGGCAACATCCCAAATTAAAGCCCTTTTGAGGCAAAAACAAATTATTATTAATTATTATTATTATTATTATTATTAATAGTAATAATAATATTAATATTAATATTAATATTAAAATAACAACAACAACAACAACATAGTTCACAAGGTGGTTTACATAGCAAAACAAATCAATAAACGGTTCCATAATCAAATAAATCAAAGCAGGGTGTTTTCTTCTGAGAGAGAGAGAGAGAGAGAGAGAGAGAGAGAGAGAGAGAGAGAGAGAGAGAGAGAGAGAGAGAGAGAGATTGCTAAGATTAGTGCTGAGCTTAGCAACTCCAAACCATGAAAACAGGTGGAGGGGGTGTCTGCGGTGAAAGGCATGGAAAATCTGCATGGAAATACCTGCCTCATATGCTCACTAGATGCAGAAGGCCTGGCACATATAGATTGGATGGAAAACATGGCATCCAGTGTTCAAAAGGTGCCTGTCCTTTCCTTTACAAACCTTGAAAAGAGGATGAGCAGCCCAATCCTTAGGCCAGCGGAGCAAGTGCTCCGCCGGCCTGGGGTGTCGTAAACGCTTTCTGCACCCTGGGTCACCCTGGGAGGCTGGCACTGTTCACTACGCTGCCGTCCGGAACCCGCATCAGTCAACGCAGGTGAGTGCTGCTGCTGCTGCTGCTGCGCCAGTTGGCGCAAGGACATGGTGGGCAGGGGTGGCAAGGGAGGGAGCTGACCCGGACTGGGGATATTGGCGCTGCCAGCGCTGTGTCACACCAATATCCTGAGTCCCATCATAGCCTGGGCCAGCCTTACCCAGCCTCCCCGCCAGAAGGAGGAGGCCCATTGCGGCCCACGCTGCTTACACCGGGGGAAGGGAACAAAAATGTCCCCCCCCCTGGAAGCCCAGGCCGCAACGGGCTTAGGATGCAGCGGCCGGCCCTTTAGGCGACGCCACAGGCTGCTCCTTCAAAAAGAGTGATGGATTGGGCACTATTTTTGATAGAAACGGCTGGAATGAAGGTGAAACCCCACAACCACGCTGGAGCACGCGTGCGTACAGTCGTGCTCCATTGCTTGTAGGTTGCGCTAGGAGGACCACCTGCTGCTGGGCACAGCCAAGACCGACAGTGCAATCCTAACCAACTTTCCAGTGCCGGTGCAGCCGCAATGCAGCCCCAAGGTAAGGGAACCAATGTCCCCTCACCTTGAAGAGGTCTCCATGGTTGCCCCCTTCCTGCACTGCAAAATGCAGTGTGTGTGTCCTATTGGCACGGCTACACCGGGGCTGGAAAGTGGTTAGGGTTGCCTTGCTAGTCTGAGAGCCTCTGGTCAATCGAGAGTTGCCGCCGTTGCTCCAAAGGCGGCGAGGGGAGAGGTAGCAGCAGCCACACCGCATCCGTTTCGGACAACTTTTGCACGGACGGGAGCGCAGCAGCCAACCAAGCTGTGCGCGGCGCGCGGGGAGTTTGGCGGAGCAGGCAGGCAGGGCCAAGCGCCGAGCCGGGGACCGCGCCGGCCACAGGAGCAGCCTCTCTCTCGGCCCTCCCGCTGCTCTCGCAGCCCCAGCCTGGAAACCACCAGCAGCAGCAGCAGCAGCAGCAGCAGCAGCAGCAGCAGCAACGGGCGGCAAGGGAGGAAGGTCGGTTGTCAGCCGACCGACGGCACGGCAGTTTCCTTCCCCCTCCGAAACCTCAGAACCGTCTCGGCAAAGTCTACGCGTGGCTTCCTCCTTCACCAGAAAACGGGGAAGTGAAGACGACGACGACGACGACACACCCAGCCCCATCTCTAACGGAAGAAGCAGGAACTTACTTTGGACAGCAGCAGGTCCGTCCCGTCCGCCCAGGGAGACAGGTGAGCACTGAGAGGCGGGCGTGGAAGACTTGAAAGATGCTGCTGCCCCAGCTAAAAATGAAGGGACCCGAGCAACACCCACCCACGCGAAAGCTGCTTCTCTCTCGGGCCTGTGCTGCCACCACGTGGCCGTGCGGGCAGACTCTGGAAGGGAGAGTCCGCGACCGCCTAGGCAAACTTACCTGCTGCTGCTGCAGCTGCGAGTAAACACTGCTGCACTCAAAGGGGCAAAAGCCCCCGTCCTCCCCCTCACTGAAGTCGTCAACTGTGTCAGACACTGTAGGAGGGAGGAGGGCTCGCTCACATGGCTGCTCCACACCCCCACAAAATCCCTTTCCTTTTGAAAAGTAGCATGTCAGGAGGAGAACGTAGGGCTTTAGCGGTGCCTGCCCCCAGATATGCTTGTTTTCTATGCGCAGGGAAGTTTTTGTACGCCGGATAACTATTTTTAAGTTGTAGCCATTCTATGAGAATGCAAGAGCCCTTTTCACACAAAATCCTTCATGCAGGAGTAGGAACAACAAGGCATTCAGTTTTCCTGACGAGGGGGTCGTAGTAGCTCTGCGTCCATCATGGGCCAGTGTTGCCAGAGAGTGGCTTTCAAAGTCACTAGCAGCTAGATGTTCATGGATTAGAAGAGAATCATTGGCATATATCATGTAACAGGTTTACACACATTAATCCAGTAAATCTACCCAACACCAGCTCAGTATTTTTGTCCCTGTGCTGCAGAGCAGACCGAGGAGATGTAGTCTGCACAAGGCAGCCATGTGAGATCACAGCTGACCTATGAAAATGGGACCTTTGGGACAGGCTGCTGGTCATTCCTGTACACCAGCCTTGTGCTCCCCCCCCCCCCGCAGACATGGAAAAGACCCCACATTAGGAGGACTGAATGACAGCGCAACCGACGGACACCAAAGGCTCACAACCTGAGCTGATGCCTGTTTCATCCAGTCTTTCTGCCTTCTGCAGCTCTATGCAGAAGGGTTCTTTGGCGGAGAATTCTGGCCACTCTTTCCAAACAACTCTCCCCAGGATTCTTAAGGGAAGCCCAGACCACGACACATTTGAAGACAGGTCTGCAGAGCAGAGTGCGCCTTAAAAGGGATCCACAAAAGAACTCAGTGACTTGCAACAAGATCAGCGGCGGCAACAATGAAACTGGGATCCACTCATTGCCTTGGCTTCTGCCCTTTCTCAGTACTCATCCGCTTGCTTCTCTGTCACGACCCCTTTGGCTACGTCGTCGTTGTCGTCTATCTTGTTTTAAAATGTTTCCTAGGGTTTACTGGGGCTCTGCGGCGGCCTTGACTGCTGCTCACCACACTCTCGACAACGGCAGGTTGACGTTGCTTCTACAATACAGCCCTGCAGAGCCTCTGCTTTTCTCAAATTAGTGTCAAAGGGGGTTAAAATTCACGTACGAACCGTGATTCGTGTGAGACCAGCCACCAACGCTCGTCACTGTGGCCCAGATCCTCCGGCAAGGTTTGCTCCCAAGCAGCCCCACTTGGCAACATTAATTAAAACTGTGCTCCTTTCAGCTTCTGTCTGTTTTATTGCTTTTTGTTTGGAGTAGCAGGGAGGGGAGGATTGGTGAAGAATTTTCCCTTGAATAACCAACTGCAAGGAGGGGCATTCATTACTTGTTTCCTTGAACCCTTTCCCCCCTTTTCATTTATAGAAAAACAGTACTATTTATTTACAGTGTGCTGCAATTGCATTTTATGACAAAAAGCACAAATCAGGTTTGAAAAGAGAGAAGACAACACAGAAAGTGCTGCGATGCCCGGGGCTGGCAACGGCGCCTGGATGCTCTATAAAAAGTGGCAGCCTGATCCCACCTGTCTCCCTGCTGATGCAGTCATGCCAGGGCGTGTGCTGTATCCTGTGGGGGGGGGGTTGCAGGACCCGGGGGTGTCCTTGAGGTAAGGGCACATTTGTTCCCCTACCCGGGGGGGGGGGAGTCTCCACTGCTCCAATGCATCTACTCAGATCTGCATAGGCTATTTTGCTGGTGCAAGTTTGAGTAGACCTGGGGAGGTGGGTCAAGGCCGGGAAAGGGGGGTAGGATATGGGCGGAGCCACTGCTGCCAATAGCACCCCGTTCCCGGCCTTGACCCCCACCCCCCACCCCCGTGGCGACTTACTGGTGCTGGGGCTTCTCTACTGGTGCTGGTGCTCACTGCTTGTTGTGGTGGCCTGGCTATGCGGAATGGCGGGCAATGCTTTGCGACCGCTGCAAAGCACACTGCGCTGCCAGAACTGTGCTGTTCCAGCAGCACAGAGGTCCAATAGGATTGGGCTGTGAGTGACCCACAATGGCAGCTCCAGAGAAAAAGGCAAATGATCCCAAATGATCTGCTCTCTTCCATCATCCTGAGGGCCAGGATTTATCTGTAAAGTCTGCCCCCTCCAGGAGGACAGAAGGTAGCGGGGTTTGGGGGCAGTAGTCGGGGTGCCAAAGGCCAAGGCTACGTATTTGTACCTGCTGAGATGAGTCCAGTGTTGCTGCAGGGATCGTGGGGTGAGCTTGCCAAGACACGGCAATCTCCTATTTCGGAGGCGAGGAGAAAGGCAAACCCAGGAGGGCTGGGTAGCCAATTTAGCTCCTCGCTTCAGGGAGGCTAGCCAGGCCCGGGAGCCCAGATTGCTTTCCCGAGGGGAGGCATCTTGGCAGGCGGCTCAGGCCAGGGGTGCTTGAGATGCGGCTTGTGGTCGTGCTCGGAGGAAAGAGCGCAGGGAAGAAAAGGCCGGGAAGAGAAGGGAGCGGTCCGAGACCCGGCCTGGATGCTGGCTGGCAACACAGCAGTTCTTTCTTGCCAGGGGGGGGGGCTTGATGCAGCCCTAGCAAGTCACTGAGCAGTCCCAGAGGGCGGCGACAAGCGACAGGAGGAGCCTGCTGAGCACAGGTGGACAGCAGCAGCTTTTTTTGGACAAAATCGTATTGGTAAGGCAAGACAAGCATGGGGGGGGGGGGGTACAGCTCCTTGTTGATTGTATACTTAGGGGAAATCCCAGGTTTGCCTCTCTGTGCAATGTGTGAATGGCCCTATTACTGTCCAAAAAGGGAGCAGGCCCACCTGCATTTGACAACTGCCAAGGATTAAGACCTGGCAAATCGACTGTCCACATGAGTGGCCCCGAAATTGTTGGCATAACAGTACACTGCCCAGAGTCCCTTTCTAGCCGATCATCCCCTTTCTAGTCCGGATGCAGAAGAGCACAGCAGGGCGATAATAATGGGATAATAATCCATCCATCTCCCTGTCATTTGACGCAAACTTCCTAGAGCTCAAGGGGAGGCTGGCAGTGAGTCTGTGCCGGCACCGTTCCACCCTGCAATAACATTACAGAGAGGTATGTAGGTCAGGACGATGCTCCAGTTATGGACAGAAAACTGGACTAACAGGGACTTCTTAGTGAATTGTCACAATGATGCTTAAATTGCCCTTGAGCTTCTCTCTGTCTGCCTTTCGCCATTTACGCAAGTGTGGTGACTCTCCTTAATGCAGAAAAGAGAGGAGAGGCATTTGTGACAGGGATGAGCCTTCTGGCCAATGTGGGACAGCAAGTCCCTCCTGCCTGGCGGGCAAAAGGGAAGTGAAGCATTGCACCTTAAGGAGCTGGTGCTGGGTCAGACAGGGGCTATGACCCAGAGACTGGCAGAGCACGTCTTACATGTAGACGGAGCTCGGTTCTTCTCCACCCAGAAGCATTTCAGGCAGCGGAGCAGGGCCGGACCTCTACCGGAGAGACCTGGATGGCATAGGTGAAGAGAGCATCTGAACCCTGCTCCCAGGGAATAAGGGCAGGCCAGTGAGTGTGAGCATGAACTAGGAATGCACACTGGAGCAAACACTTCTCACTGACAGTACACAAGTATAAGTTCTCCTGCACTAGCTGGAGGGAGATATGGTGACACTTAAAAGCAGAAAAAGCACCACCAGGATGGTGTAGTGGTTCTGGTGTTGGACTTAGACCTGGAAGATCCAGGTTCAAATCCCTGCTCAGCCATGAAGCTTCCTGGGTGACCTTGGGCCAGTCACTATCTCTCAGCCCCACCTACCTCACAGGGTTGTTGTGAGGACAAAAAGGAGGGGAGGAAATATGTACACCACTCTCAGCTCCTTGGAGGAAGGGCGGTATAAAAATGTGAAAAATATGCACATTTACTACAACGGGAGAAGATTGCCAAGTGTGCAAGGCACTCTCTCACCTCAGCGCCCTTGGAATGGGTGTCGGGACATTGCTTAATGGAGGTGCGGGTCCTTCCTGGAGGGCAGGCTTCAGAAGGTGATGCTGGAAGGACTCCACCTCTATGCTGTGGGCTATGGATTTTGGTGCCCCACAGGGTTCTATTGGGTCTCCCATGCTGTTTAATGTCTACACGAAACTGTTGGGAGAGACTATCCAGGGGTTTGGCCAATGTGTGTGTGCGGGGTGTGTGTGTGTGTGTGTGTGTGTGTCATCAATATGCCAATGACAGCCAGCTTTACATCTTTGTGCTGCCCCCAGCTGCCTTGAATTCACCTTGAATTGGTGAAAGTCTGGATGTGGGCGAAGAAGAGAGAACGATATCTGGACAAGACAACAGTTCTCCTGGTCAGGAGACCCTGCTGCTGAGGTGGTAGTGATGTGTCCACCTGTTCTGGGTGGGTAACAACCCCCTTGAATGCTCACGCTCGGGGGGGGGGTTATTTCTGGACCTGGCCTGGCTCCTGGCTGTCCAGGGATGCTTCTGTCCAACGCCAGCTGGTGTGCCCAGCTGTGTGTTTCTGGGTCTTCCCTCCTCCTATAATAGTGAATAAAAAACAACACAATGTGTTCAATAGGTGTACCATGGCACACTTGTGTGCCGCGAAAGGTCTGCAGGTGTGCTGCAGGAGTTTGGAGCACAGCGGTTGAAAATGGCTGAAAAACTCTTCCGGGTTCTGTGGTTCTGTTTCCAGGGCAACTGTCTGTTAGAATGAGTTGTCTGTCTCTCTTCCTCTGTCGGCTCTGAAACAAAGCTGCAAAACCCAGAAGAGTCTTCCAGGAGCCGCCGGAAGTGCCATCCCAAGAGGCAAAGACCAGAAAAACACTCAAAATCACTGTTCTAGGGAGATGCTCTTGAATATCTCACCGTTCTCTGAACTGCGGCTTGTGGGCCTTCTCAGCAATAGTCCTGTCCCTGTGGAACTTCCTCCTGCAGGAGATTTGCTTTGCCCATTCCCTCCTAATTTTTCGGAGAAGACTGAATAATAATATATCTGTTTTTATATACCGCCTTTCTATGTCATCAGATTTCTCCTCAGACTGTATTCAAGGAGGTTTACACAGGCAGGCCTTCTAAACCCGGTAGGGATTTTTTAAAATAAATGTTCTGTTTGCATAGAACCCGTCTTCTCCAGCTGTTTTCTTTCAACGGTGTGGTCTCTCACTGGCTGCTGCACACGGCTTCGGGCTTCCGAGCTTGTACGGCAGCGACTTCTCTCTCCCACAGAGGGTCAGTGCAGGTTATCTCAGCTTGTCAGATGAGATATCACAGCTTGTTGGCAGCTTCCGGTTGTCTCGAACCCGTCCTAGTTGTTCTCCAGGCAAGGCGGCAGCTCAACCACCTCCTGCTTGAAAATGTATTTGTTTCAATTATTTTGGCTATTTGTGCTTCTATCTGTCTGTCTGTCTCTTCCTTTGATGATACTGATTGCTGCTGCTGTTCCTATTTCACTGTTTTTATTATATTATCTTCTTTTGTGAGCTGCCTTGAACCTATGGACAAAGGCAGGGGACAAAAACAGGGGTCCTCAACAACCCCTTCCCGCCAGAGTAAACCTCCGGCACCAGTCTCCTGCTGTGTGTCACAGGAAGTTACTTCTGGGTTGTCAGGTTTTTGGAGGCCAGAAAATGCAGGTAGGGGGCTCTGGGCGGGTGAGAGGGCCCTGCTCAGCGTTCCCGAGAGGCTCAGCCAATTGCCAAAGGCATGCGTCGCGTCTGGCGGTGCCCGCATTCGTGTGGTGTGATGTACCTCCGGCCAGGAGGCATGGTCTGGTTCAGCCTCCCTTGCCCCATGTTCAAGTTTTGCCAGCGTGTGTTGCGGGACACAACGCACGCAGGATGTGCCACAGGTGTGTCTTGGCCTGCTGCTGCTACATCAAAAAGTCCTAAAGCTTACAAATTGCTGGGGGCCGTCGAGGCCATCGTGAGGGCAGAGTCCACCAGATGATTGGTTGGAGGGGGTCCCTGGCCGTCCTGACATCCTCTTGCCCACTGCCGGAAACAGCGGTTCAGTGCAGGGAAGCGGAGGGGCGCGGAGTTCTGGGGCTTCTCGGCGGCAGGAGCGCTCATACCTTGCTGCCCGGGACGCGTTTGTCGTCGAAGGACAGAGAAGCCGCACCAGGCGCAGCGGGGCAGCAGCGGGTCGTGCCTGGGCTCGTCTGGCCCCTCCCGGAGGGCTGCCCGAGAGACAGTACGGAGCTCATGTGACATTCAGGTACGGGCCGAGGCAAGTTCACCTGGCTGGAGGGCACACCTCGGAGTCCGCGGACCTGCAGGCGCCAGCGCCGCCCTCGACCTTTGCTGTTTTCAGTCCCGCAGCTGTACCTGGGGCGAAACTTTCGCAGCGAAGACTTGCGCCGGCCAAGCGGGTCCAGGGGGGGGCTTTTTCGGGGTGGGTGTCAGAGCAGCCTCGCTGCGCACCCGCGCAGCCCGGCCCCCCCGGCTCGCGGACCCGCGCAGCCCGGCCCAGGTAAGGCCGCTCGACCTGCTGGAGGAGCTCGGCAGCTCTCGGCAGCGCCCAGCCCAGGCCGGCAGAAGCGGCGGGGCGGAGTTACAGCTCCAGCTCGACTCCGGGACATAAAAGGCCGGGCGGAGCTCCGCAGCCTCTTTCTCCGGGCAGGGGGAGCCGCGGGGGCCCATGGCTTCTTCCTTCTTCCCCGAGAATCTCACCCGCAGCCCCAGGCGCTCCAGGACCTGCTGCCCGCCGTCGGCCTGGACAGCAGCAAGGTGAGGGCCGGAGGAGGAGGGGGGGCGGGCGTGCAGAGCACATGGGCAGGGCGAGGGGCAGCCCAGGACCCTCGGCCCGGAGCCTTAACCAGGCTTCCTCCTGCCTGGTGCCTGCCTCCGGCCAAGCTGGAGCGGTTGTCTCGGAGGCAGGACCACTCCGAGCGCCTCTTCGCTTCGAATCAGAGTCGCTCTTGTGGATCTGCAGCCCAGCGCAGCCGTTTACACGGACAGCGCTGGATTTCGTTTCTTTCCCCGCGTATCCCTGGCTGGAGAGCGGACAAACGTCTGCCAGACTGCCGCCCATCGTTCTCGCTCGCCTCTGCACGTTGACTCGACAGGAAGGAAGCCCCACTGAGTGCCCCGCGACTTACTCCCAACCCAAGTAGGACCACAGCGCCTGGTTCCTGCTTGGAGCGATTTTCCCTCGGTTCTCATTTGAAGCTTCCCACATCTCATGCAATGAGGAAGTCAGTCAGCGACACAAACCTGATCGCCCAGACTGGTCACTCTGGGACTTCCTCTCGGGACGGGAAAGTGTATTGGACTTGGGGTGCTAATCTGGAGCAGGCTCTCCTTCCTGACACACCACGAAGCTGAGTGCCTGCAAGAGACGATGCGTGGCACGGCAGTGCCCCCCCCCCTCTCGAAGGGACTCGTGCGGACAAGACTCCGCGCAAGGCGCGCGTAGGGTGCCGGCTCCGGCTCGTTGGAAACCGGCGACGGCCCAAGCCGCGTGAGCGGGGTCGGCAGCACCGTGTTTGGGAAAGGCGAGGCCCTGCCTGCCCCCCCCCTTCCGAGTGGGGGTGCTTTTGGCACTGCAACTGCCTCCTCCGGACGCGCGCTGTGGAGGAAACCCTGAGCCTCCTCGCGAGTAAAATGCCCACTTCCCTCTGCTTCGTCGTCCACCGACCTCCCAGCCCCCGGGATTTCCCCGCACGTAGCGACGATTCCTCCACCTGGCTCCGCAAGAAGAACTTCGCTTCCTACTCAAGCGCAACTTCTTAGCAAGCCCCGCTTCGGCGATGGCGCCGTTCCTCCTTCTATTGGTCCTACTGCCTGTCACTCCAAACAGTTCCTGTATTCAAATAATGCGGGGGGGGGGGAGCCAGGAGGCGTTTGCAGCATGCAAAGTTTATTGGCAGCCCTCAGCTGTGACTCACCGGCTGACGCGGCGGCAGCAGCAGCAGCAGCAGCGTCTTCTGGCCGCCGCCGTCGGGTGTTTTGCACGGGAGTTCGTTCTTTCTGTTGTCCCCTGATTGCTATTTTTCTTCCTTCCACCCAAGCAGCAGCGCGATGGCCAAGCAGCAGCAGCAGCAGCAGCAGGGCTCCTCTTCGCGGGCCGCATCCTTGCCCACGGCAACCTTCAAGGAGGAGCTGCTGTGCCCCATCTGTTACGAGCCCTTCAAGGACGCCGTCACCCTCTGCTGCGGCCACAACTTCTGCAAAGGCTGCGTGAGCCGCTCCTGGGAAGGGCAGCCCCGGCGCCACGTCTGCCCGGTGTGCAAGGCGCTGTGCGCCCCGGAGGACCTGCGCACCAACCACACGCTGGCCAACATCGTGGAGATGTTCCTCAAGCAGGAGAAGCAGCAGCAGCAGCGGGCGGGCGAGGCGGCCTCTGCTGCCCTGTGCGCTGTGCACGGGGAGGAGGCCAAGCTCTTCTGCCTGGAGGACAAGGAGCTGGTCTGCTTTGTGTGCCAAAGCTCCAAGCAGCACAGGGACCACAAACTGAGGCCTGTGGCGGAGATGGCCAAGGACTGCAGGGTAAGTCCGTGTGCCGGGAGGGAGGGAGGGAGGGAGAGCCAAGTTCTGCTCCTGCCCGACTCGAGCCCCCCCTGCCCTCCCCCCAGCCGTTGGTATGTCTGACAGCATTCATTCCGTGAATCGGGGCCTTTGCATAGTGACTCTCCATGTGGCGGCTGATGTCGATCCCCACAGTGAACTCTGCAGTGTGGAGCACGGACTGTACTCTTTGCATCACAGGACATCACAGTTGTGGAACTCCTTGCCACAGGATGTGGTGATGGCACCTGGCCTTGATGCCTTTAAAAGGGGTTTGGACAGATTCATGGAGGAAAAGACCATCACAGGTTACAAGCCATAAGCAACCTCCTGGTTTTTTAGAAGTAGGTTTTCTCTATATGCCAGGTGCAAGGGAGTGACAACGGGAAACAGGTTATCTTGTTGGCTGTGTGCTCCCTGAGGCATCTGGTGGGGCCAGTGTGTGATACAAGAAGCTGGACTAGAGGGGCCTTTGGCCTGATCCAGCAGCCGGGCTCTTCTTATGTTCTTACGTGCTGGTGCAAAATCCCTTGTGCTGCTGGATCTTGGCCCCCTCCTTGCCTTGTATCATGGCAGGCAGACCAGAAGGCCAGACTGACTAGAGAAGCCAGGGGGCTACTGGGTACCAGACAAGCATGTCCTTCATTGCTTGTTGTTGGTAGGCTTCGACCCGCTTGGACCCCCACCGCCAGGCCAGGCAAGACCCCAATTCCTTCCCAGTGAAACAGCTTCATGCTCTTTACTCGAGGAACTGAGCTAAAATGGGCCCTGGTGTTGGGAGACGGCCTCAGCTTGAGAGCCAGCCCTTGGGGGCAAAGATTTATTTACCGTATTGTCCCGAGTATAAGACGCACCTGATTATAAGACGCACCCTTAAAGTTTGGTGCTATTAAATTTTTTTAATTAAATCACTGGCATTATTGCAACAGCCTGATTATAAGACGCACCCCTAGTTTAAAAACTTAAATTAGGAGAAAAAAGTGAGTCTTGTACTCAGACCAATACGGTATTTTATTTATTTAAAAAATGTATCTACGCCGCCGATCAGGTAGATGTGGAGAAGTCCCTTGTCTGTCGGATGAGTCCAGGCCATTCACTGAGTCACAGAGCGAGGTGCTGCTGCTGCTGTAGCTCTGTTTCCGCACTCTTGTTAGTCCTGCACACCAAGGGAAGGACTGACAGCAGGTGGCAGGGCAGGGCGTTCAGCTGCTGGGGTACAGTTTGGATGTAGCCACAGATGTCCCCTCTATCGCAGAGGCCCCTGTTGCGCTGGAGCTACATCAGTGGAGCCGGAGCGCGAAAGGATGGGGGGGGGGGAATGCTCATTGGGCAGTGGCATCGGCAAGGGCACAGGACTCTGGTTATTCCTGGCAAGGTGATAAGGAGCCAGGAAAGGGGATGTGGGTGGGAGGATCGGCAACCTGGCTATGCTTTGGGGGGGGGGTTGGGAGCTGCATGGGTTGTTCCCATAGGGTGGGTCTGTCTGTCCTACCACTTGGGTCTGGCTCTGGGGAAGGGTGCCCAGCAACCCCACCCTCTCTGCGGCTCTGGGGGAAATCATAACTTGGTGTGTGGATTTGAAGCTTGAGGGAGGTCTGGATGAGGCTGGCCGGTCCCCGCGAGCCCCTGAGGTGGTCACCGAAGGCAGCAGGTTGGAGATGTGCACCCACTTTTGCCCACCCACTTGCTTGCCAGTTTGCCTGCTCCCTGGATTGGAAACGGAAGAGGAGGCAGCGCAGGAAAGGAAGAGGTGAAGGGCAGGAGGGTGCTGGCCAGGGGGGGTCAAGGGACCGCAGCAGGTTTGCTCAGACCAAAGTGTGCACCCTGCACTGCCGTTTTGAGGAGTGCAGTAGAACCACTGAACCTCAGAAGAGCCCGGCTGCTGGATCAGGCCAAAGAAATGCCCATCTAGTCCAGCTTCCTGTATCTCACAGTGCCCCCCCCCCCATGCCTCAGGGAGCACACAAGACAACAAGAGACCTGTCTCCACTCCCTTGCACCTGGCATACAGAGAAAATCTACTCCTACAACCAGGAGGTTGCCTGTGTGGAAACAGCAGCAATTTAGCAATCCTAAAACGTAGCACAGGATTGGAGCAGTCGCATTTCTGAACCAAAACATCTCCACGTGGTGATGAAACGAGAGCGCTGAGTGGCTGGTGGGCTTCCACTACCTAATGCGAAGAGAGGACTCTGGAGAAGACTCTGATGCTGGGAAAGATTGAAGGCAAAAGGAGAAGGGGAAGGCAAAGGATGAGATGGTTAGACAGCATCACCGATGCAACAAACATGAAAATGAGCAAACTCAGGAAGATAGTGGTGGACAGGAAGGCCTGGCGGGATATGGTTTATGGGATCACGAAGGGTCGGACACGACTTAACGACCCAACAACAACAAAACCAGCTCCTTAAACGTTGGCCTTAAATGGGGGAGGTGTGTGTGTGTGTGTGTGTGTGTGTGTGTGTGTGTGTGTGTGTGTGTGTGTGTGTGTTGATTCTTGTCAAACCAGACTTTATGCCAAGCTTCCTGTTCCTCTTGGGAACTTGAGGTGGTGTGAAATATTGGCAATCTTGCCTGAGGGGTGCAGCTGGCACCTGCCTGGCGTTTCCGGTTGTTTTCTGGTTGGATATCCTGAAGCGTTTGCAGTCTGTGGAAGGCGGCACATGCTGACAAGGAGGAGTGTGGATCCTAATGAACACTTGTGTGGTTTGGGAGTTGCCCTGGCCGGATCACTGTGGGGTTATCACTGTTTTTGCCCTGGAACCGGGGGACAGAAGGACAGTGGAAGTAGTCCTGGGCAGAGACCGTCTTTGACATGAGGTGACTATCCTTGAGGATGATGAGTCTTGTGGCTTGGGGGGGGGGGGAGGAAAGGAAGTTTGAATGGGGGAGGGTCAAGGCAGGGGTTGGACGGGTGCCTCTTTGAGTCACACTTTCCAGACCGAGTTCCCGGTATCTGGCAAGCGGCTGTGAGTCACTGAACCGCCTGCTGCTTGCTGTCTTTAAGCTGAGATGGAGGAGAGGCGGTGGGGGGAGCAGGGCGGCTTGGAGGTTTCATGATTCAGCATGCAAGCCTGGCCAGGCTGGATTAGAGAGGGCTTGGACATTGGGAATCCCCACCCGCACCCCAAGTCAAGAACACAGACGTGTGCATCTCTCTCTTAGATGCTTGCATGGCGTGTGTGTGTGTGTGTGTGTGTGTGTACATAATTATATGTAATGCTCGGCCTAAACACATGTGCTGCATAGTCCTCGCTGCTTGGCAGAAGGGTGGCGCTCGTGTGGCAAAATACAGATTCTGCCCTCCCCCCCCCCCCGTTGTTGCCCCCAGAGGCCTGGGGCAAGCGTGGGCTCGGGCCCGGAGTGAACGATCCTATGAACATGCCAGGTGGAAGGATATAGCAGTGAGCTTTATTGCATGGTACCAAGCAAGGCACAAGGAGACTGTGCTCAGATCATGTGCAAAGTGCAGCTAGATGCAGGCTTCAGTATGTTTCTTCAGCTCCTACTGGCAAGGCAAACCGCGATAGCTTTGGCACGTCACATTCCTCAGCCTTGAAGCTGCCCAGCGCTTCTCCCCCCTTCCGCCCTCCTTTGCTAGTTGAAACAAACTTTTCCCTGTACAGTCTGAGCCTAGGACATGAGGCGCAGAGGCAAAATGCAGATACAAGGGTAGTAGGGGTTATACTGGGTCAGGTCAAAGACCGTTTGAAGACCCTTCAGCTGGCAAATACAAAATGGAGTCAGTTCTGTTCCGGCTCCATACTGGGACCTCTCATCCACACGGATGGTGTTCCAGCATCCCAGATGGACAGGGGCCTTAGCCAAGGGGCCACAAAGTGGTTGGGCAGCCATGCAGTTCCCCTCCAGAACACAGAAGCTGGCCATCCCTTACTGGGGCTGTTCATGGGGGTCAAACGAGAATTCCTTGTGTTCAGGGCACGAGACACGAGCCATTTCCCCACCTCTAGAGGTCGGCATTTTGCACTGTGTGAGGCCGAAGGACAGCCGGCTCTTCCTCTGCAGACGGTCTTCGTCCCTCTCGCGGATTAGCCCCTTCCGTTCCTCGGCCTCTTTTCCTGCCAAGCCTTCGTCCTTCCTGCGGCTCCTCTGCTCTCAGCTGGCCTGTCTGCCTCTGCCCTTTGCTTCCCTGCTTGCTGGATCCTCTTCCCAGCCTGTTCTTCAGTCCTCTGTCTACCCGCCAACACCACTCCTCTGTCCCCAGTGCATCTCCTCCTCCCCCCCTCCAGCAAAGTTTTCACTTCCTCACAGAAGCCAGGCAGCTCCTGGATGTTTTATTTATTTATATATGTGTGTGTGTGTGTGTGTGTGTATAGACATACACACACACACACACACACACACACACACATCGTAGCATGCGGCTGGAACACGGAGCGCTGTTTACCTTCCCGCAAGCGTTACCTATTTATCTACTCACATTAACATGCTTTGGAACTGGTAGGTTGGCAGGAGCTGGCCAAGCGACGAGAGCTCACCCCGTCGCGGATTCAAACTGCCGACCTTTCGATCGACAGCTCATGGTTCCGCGGTTTAACATACATATAGATATACATATATAGATATATATAAAAAGCTGAGGGGGGGGTATGCCCTTTTAGCTAGTAGATCTTCTCTTCTTTCATTCCAGGCCAAATGTAAGGACATGGAAAACTCCCTGCGGGATAAGATGCAAGAGTTTGGAAGAGCCCAGTCGAATTACAGAATCATTGCTGACCACAACAAGGTGAATGTGCTGCCTCTGAGCCTCCAGGGCAGCTGCCGTCTACGCACACGCGTGTGGGCTACCCGGAAGACCTTCTGCTTCTGAGTGGAGGGCAGGCTGCCACGCTGTGTTCTGAGCTGGTCTGGGGCCGAGTCTGACCTCCACCCGTGTGGTCCGAATTCTGCAGTTGGTCTGGTGGGGGGAGGCCCTCTGGGAGGGTCTGACTCCTTCGCAAAACATCTGGCTGCCTAGGAAAGGCATTGATCCCTTCCTGCCCTTCAGCAGTTGTGTCCAGGAATAGCCTCGGCTGAAGAGCAGGAGCTGGAACACAGAGGCGAGCACTGTGACCTTCCCCTCTTTCAGGCACGCGAGGGCAGGGTTTTGGCGTGCGTGCCTCACAGGTCGCCTCCCCGCTCCCCTCAGCTCTTAGTCGGGTTGCCAGATTCAGTACAGAAAGGGCCGCCTTTGAGTTTCCAGGTTCCCTTGTGCCCCCGTGTGACTAACGGCCCAATCCTGTTGGGGCCTTGTGCTGCCGGAACGAGCGTTCCAGCAGCGTAAGGGCCTTTATGACTGTCACAAATGGCAACACGCCATTCAGTGTGGCTGGGCCGTCACTGTGGGAGGCCACGGCTGTGTGCCAGCAGCCCACCGGCACCCCTGGTGCCAGTACGTCACTGCTGGGGGCAGGGCAGGAGGGATGGGCGGAATGGGGTGGGGGAGTTCTGGGGAGGAGACCGGGGCGGGGAGTGGGTGGATCGAGGCCAGGAAGGGGGTGGTTCAGCGGCAGTGGTGCTGCAGGCATTATTATTATTATTTATTATGAACAGTGTTTATATACCGCTTTTCAACAAAAAGTTCACAAAGCGGTTTACAGACCAAATCAAATGCTTAAATGGCTCCTACCTCCCCTTCCAGGCCTTGATCTGCCTTCCTGCGTCCACTTGGACTTGCGCCAGCAAAATCACTGGCAGCGGTCCAAGTAGACCCAGCAGGGCAGTGAGGAGACCTCTGGGTTCCCCTCCTCCCCCGCAGGATGCAGCGCGCACACTCCAGTGACGCAACTCCATCAGCGGGGTGGGTTTTGCGTAGGGTTGGGCTGCCCGAAACCAAGCCCAGGGCTCTGTGGCTGGAGGCAGCGGAAGAGTGTTGGGGAGCGGGTTCCACCCCAAGGCTGTCTTCACTCCCTTTCTGTATTGATTTAAATTGCCAGGTAAACTGCCTTGTGAACTACTTTTTGTTGAAAGGCGGTATATCAATATTACCATATTGGTCTGAGTATAAGACTCACTTTTTTCTCCTAATTTAAGTTTTTAAACTAGGGGTGCGTCTTATAATCAGGCTGTTGCAATTTAATGCCAGTGATTTAATTAAAAATTTTAATAGCACCAAACTTTAAGGGTGCGTCTTATAATCAGGTGCGTCTTATACTCGGGACAATATGGTATTATTTATTAATAATAATTAATAATGCCATGCCAGATCGACAAAGGGGAGCTGCATCATGGTCATGGATTTTGTAGAATTATACAGGTTGACGTGTATCGAGCCCCCCAAAATGTGATGTCACTGGAGGTAGAGCTGTGCTTTCCCCGTCATGTCTGCTCTTCGTTCTGCTCTCGAATGGGACGTCCTCTCCCCTGTAATATAATTTGCCTCAGCGATGACGTAGGCCCAGTCCTACCCCCCCACCAGTTTATGCAACGCAGCCGTGCCAAGGAGGGTGGGGGAGGGGTGCGGTCAGGAGGTCTCCTTGAGATAAGGTAACTTTTGTTACCTTACCTCGGGGTAGGTCCCCTGATGGCCTCTGCGACTTCTCGGACCAATGCCAACTCTGTAGCTGGCAGAGGTCAGAGGAGAGTAAGGGGGCAGCCTGAGTCGAATTTCGGGGGATAGGATCTGGCATCTGCCGTCAAGATCCAGCCCCTCCGGCCCTCTCCCCGCCTCCTGCCCTCCCAACCCACAAAGCACCCCTGTGCCAACTGACCAACTTGGGTTTTCTCTGTGCCAGGTGCAAGGGAGTGACAACGGGAAACAGGTTATCTTGTTGTCTTGTGCTCCCTGAGGCATCTGGTGGGGCCACTGTGTGATACAGGAAGCTGGACTAGATGGGCTTTTGGCCTGATCCAGCAGGGCTCTTCTTACGTTCTTATGACCAGCCTTGGCGCAGTCCGTGGCAGCGTAGCTCCGGCGATGTTATATTGCGGGTTTCCCCCCAGTCACCCTGTGTCTTTTTTTTTTTGCCTCTCCCCTCCACCACACCCATTAGGCAGAAAGCAGCAGGCTTGAGAAGGAGATCCAGAAGCAGTTTGAGCAGCTGCATGAGTTTCTGCAGAGTGAGGAGAAGACCCTGCTGGAGGAGTTGCGGGAGGAGGCCCAGAAGAAGCAGGACCTGATCGAAGGCAAGATAAAAAAGCTGTCTGACGAAAACCAGCTCCTGCTGCAGGAGGTTCGGCAGCTGCAGGCTGACCTGAAAGAAGGGGACCTCTCCTTCCTGCAGGTAAGGCTCCAACCCCAGGCCAGAGAGGAAGGATTGGCAGCCGCCGCTGGGCTGTGGGCATGGCGTGACACTGGGCCGCCAAGAATGAGGCTGTCTCGCCCACAGAGTGACGTGGACTGGATATACGTGGTTTTTATACCAGAATCCAGCATGGCCCACCAAAGGGTTAAACTGACCAGCAGGAGTGTGTGCTCCGTTTCTCAAGAGCTGAGCATACCGTCTCTGTGCAGTGATCCTGTGTATGCTGTTACCAGACACGATCTAGATAACATGCGCACACAGGGCAGGGGACAACCTGTGTGTGGCATACCCTGATTGTTGAGCAAGGGTGAGAGAGATGGAGATACAGGTGCAAACACAGGAGTAATAACTGTACAATGAGAGGGAAGGGAAATGACGGTAAAACGCCTGGATACCAACTGGCAGGAATTTGAACAGTTATCAATCCAACTCCCAGCAGCTAAATCTTAACAGACTCTTACCCACGGAAGGAGCACACCGACTCTAGAAATGTATGGAGCTCTGATCTGTGGGGCTGGATAGCCACGGTCTGCAGCAGGCTCCTGTGAAGAGGAAGAGTCCGTGGAGCAAAAAGAGTGCCCAAGGGCTCGCTGGCAGTCACCTGGCAACTTCAGAGGGAAAAGGGAGCCAGCAGTGCCCAGGGGGCTTTTCCAGGGGAAGATTCGCAGGGAGTATTTTCTGTGGGCGGCTTGGTGGATCCTGAGCTGCAACCTGCCCAGTTTGAAAGGGGAATGTGCAGGAAGGAACGGAGACCAGAACGGGCAAAGCAGGTTCTGATCACCTGATGCCCCAGGGACTCCTGGAAAGCTGCCTGGGGTGGGAGGGGCCTCATGCAGCCCTGAGCAGGCCAGTTCTCCAACCTACCAAAGGGGGGGGAGAATGTGGGCGTCGAGGGCCTCTAGAAAGGCTGCAGCAGGCCCTGGGTCAAAGGCCCCTGGCGCACCTCCTGCCCTCTGCTGCCCGCCTCTTGTGCAGTCGAGGCTGCGCCACAATCCTGCTCTCAGCATCTCTGGCAGTTCTGACAAAGTGCATTTTCTCAAACACGTGTTTTTCTCCCCTCTTTTTCAGAAACACAAAAACCGGAAACGCAGGTAGGCAGCCGAGCCTTTGGTCACAAACAAAGCACCATATTCGCAGGCCGGGGGGGGGCGTGGGGGGGGAGTAAGAGGCTCCCTAACTCTGTTATGGAGCACCTGGTTTTCTTGCCGGCTCCAGGATTTTTGCCATCCTGGGCGTGCTGGGTCAACCTGAGGGTATCGAAAGATTTTGGAGCATAGCCTGTTTCTGCAGGGAGCAGAGTACGGACTGAGAGACTTGGGTGATGCTTCTGCCATCCGGGGGGGGGGGCATGATTGAGACGTCTAAAATTATGCATGGGATGGAGAGAGTGGCTGCCAGCGTCCTCCCAGCAGGCGGGCCGAGGGATGCCATCATCCCCTCGCCACCCGTTGTTGGGCCACAGCCAGCTGCCAGGGCTCCCTGCCCGCAGCCCCACTGCAGATCGCATGGGGTGAAGGAGGCCATGCGTGGCAAGGACCCATTGAACGATGTCTCCCGGGGCACCTGCCTAGTCTGCCTGTGGGTCTGAGCCTGCCCCATGTGCGTGACCCTGGAGTCTGATTCCTTCCCTGGCACTTCCACTTTGAAAGGCGGCAGCTATTCCCTGCCCTGCCACTCTTTAGTCAGAGAAGAGCAGGGCTGGGTGTGTGTGTGTGTGTGTGTGTGTGTGTGTGTGTAATCTCTGGCTGTAGCTCTGCAGGCAATCGGAGTAGATTGACACACACATACACAACCCACGCTTCATCTTCGGCTCCCTCCTGTCTTCGTAGCACTTGTCTTCTCAACTCCCCTTCATTAAAGCACCAGACACCCCCCCTCCCAGCTGAGCTGTGGTTGGGCACCTGCTTCTGTGCAGAGATCCCCAGTGCCCACATCTGTCCCCATTTATTTCAGTGGAGGAACCCAGTCTGTGTGCCTCCGGAGCTGAAGGCGGCAGAGAACCTGTCTGGAGCTGCTGCCGGTTGAAGCACCCCGAGCAGATCCCTGGACTGGGCTGATTTCTTGTCAGAAGTTTGAAATACTAAAACAAGGAGGACTAGAATCTCTCTCTCTTTGGAGGGATCTGAGATTCCCATATATCCAGGTTTCTATAGGAAAAAAACAGATGACCTTTCTAGCCATTGCAGTGATCCAAGAAGCTGAATTGTGGGTTGAGCAGCCTTGAGTTTGCCCGTCAGGAGCTTCCTAATGTCTGTCTGATCCCTGGCTTCCTTTTCTGCCTTGATTGTTTCCCACAGAATTGCCTGGACGGTCGGAGAGCCAGAAGCCATTCCGACAGGGATGCTGATCGAAGTCACTCGGTACTTGGACTCTTTGCAGTACAATATGTGGAAGAAGATGCTGGATACCATCAAAGTCGGTAGGTTTCTGAGAGTAGTAGCAGGCAGGAGACACTCCATGAGGTCCTCTCTTGGGCGGCCTTTGAAAATGGGGGCAGCGCATGACTTTGCCTGGAAAAGCTGGTGCGGTTTGTGGGAAACAGGGTGACAAATGTGCCACGGGAACACTGGGATTGTAGCCCAACTGAGGCCCCAATCCGATCAAGGCCTTGCACTGCCGAACTGGCGCTTTACGGGGGCGCAAAAGCCAGGCTACTGTCATGTGCTGCCAGGCGGCTGCCCAATCCGATGGAGGCCTTGCACCCCAAATGGCGAGGGGTGCGGTGCACACAGCAGCAGTTCCGGGAGGCTCTGCAGGGGCTGATAAGTTGGCAGTGGGGGCGAGCCATGAGTGGGGAAGGGGAGTAAAGTAGCGTGTTGGGGGAGGAACCAGGGAGCATGTCAGGTGGATCCAGCAGCAGTAACGTGCGCCCTGATCCTATCTATCTCTGAACCCCCTCCCCAGAACAGCCCGAGGCTCTCTTTGGACTTACACAAGCAAAATGGCTGGCGTAGGTCTGAGGAGACCCATAGGTGATTGGGCAGGTACCCAAGTAAAAAATATTTTTACCTACCGCGTGCAGCTGTCTGATTGTCCGTTCGTCCGTCCCCCCCACCATAGCATGCAGCACACTCTCCGTTAGTGTGGCTGTAACGTGGTAGGGGTAGGATTGAGTCCCAGGAGTGGAAGAATTAATGGTGACTCCTGACTCGTGTTTTCTAAGGACCTAAGAAGAGCCCTGCTGGGTGCCGCACTGCTCGACCTTCTCGGAGCAGAAACCGTGCTTGCTGCAAGGTCTGTCTAGCCCAGCATTTGGCTTCCAACCGTGCCAAGCCAGATTCTGTAAGGGCACGATGGTGCTGGTCAGCACCTGTTGTTTGTCCCGTGAGCCGCCCTGTCCACGGAGGTTCCCTTTTGCTTTCGTCCTTGCTGTTTTATAGCAGGCACGTTTAATGGGTGTGAAACGGAGGCATAGGTACTGGTTTGTATGGACTGTCTCTCTCTCCCCGGACTCCCCATTCATTCATCCCTCCCGCCTGCCTGTGTCCTTTGCAGTCCCATTCAGCTTCGACCCCAACACCGCTGCAGGGTGGCTGGCTGTCTCGGATGACCTCACCAGCGTCGCCGCCTGTGACTACAAGCTGCTGGTGGATGTCCCGGAACGTGCCTCTTCTGCCGGCATGCCCTGCGTCTTGGGCTCCAAGAGCTTTTCCAGAGGCTCTCACTCCTGGGAGGTCGAGGTCGGCACTGACAACTGGTACCTTGGGGTGGCCAGGAAGCGCTGTAGCTACCAGTGGAGCCTCGGCTGTGATGCCCGGCTGGGGTTTGGCTACATGTATCGCACGCAGGGCGCCTGGAAGCAGAAAGGCCAGTTTTCCAAGTCGGTCCTGCCCGAGAATGGGCGTGTGAAGGGCCTGAAGAGGGTCCGGGTGGAGCTGGACTGTGATGAGGGGGAGCTCTCCTTCTACGATGCGGAGCGCAAGAGCCACATCTACACTTTCCACGATAAGTTTGGGGAAGTGGTTCCATATTTCTGCATCTGCAGCACAGATGTTGTTGACCCCGAGCCGCTCAAGATCTGCCCGCTTCAGGTGCGGATCAAGGCCGATTATCCAGACTGAGCAAACAACGATTCCTCACTGTATTCTCTCCTCCCTGCATACCCTCAAGGCCTTGCCAACGCTCGGCTGCCTGACCTTGCTGCAGTCAATAGAATGCATTGCTTCAGCGAACCACTGGGACCGTGCTGCTCACCCCAAGAGGCCGTGGCTGCCTCGGGCAGCAGATTTTGGGTGCATGAGGGTGGCAGAAGGGGCGACAGCCAGACCAGAGTCCAGGGTGACGGTCTATGCCAGGGCCTTTCAACCTTTTCATTTATTCATTATTTTTGCAAGTTCCACGTTCCACCCACTGTGGGTACCACGTTTGCCAGAGATGGCAACTGTGCACAGGAGTGGGTAGCTAGCCCTATGGGTGGGACTTTGCACGTTCCTTCCTTCCACTTGAGCCCATTTTGGAGGGCCGCATCTTGGCCATCGCCACTTCCAGTAGGGTTGGGCCGTAGTGCCTCCCCTGCCAGGAGAGATGAGAGGGGCCTTTTGGTTGCTATGTGTAGCACCCGGCTCTCTTGGGCCTTTATTTTATTCATGATGCAGCCACCCACCCACCCATCCCCGTCGCTTAATCACACTTCAGTGTATGACCATGGAAGTCCCTACACCAGATGAACCCAGTGTGCCGCAGCCCGTGTTTGGGGGCAGTGTTTATGGGAAAGGAAAAGCAGGAGAGAAGGGGGAGGGATGGTGCAAGCAGCTCTCTGGCTGTCTAACCATCCAGCAGAATGCAGCCCATCCTTGCATGTTCTCTCTCTGGAACAGCCGAACGAAGAGGCTATAATTAAAGCCTCCTCATCAAACCATCTCCTCCCTACTGCAGCAGGCAGAGCAAAAGATTTATAGCGACTGGAGAAAAGGCTTGAAATAGAAAAGGTGCTGTCTGATTGGCTCTAATCGAACAGCATTATGTCACCATCACCCAATCGGAAGACACCACCTTCCTAGGATGTTGAGTCTGTTAACCCCTTCTGAGGATCTCGTGTTGTAGAGGAGAAGGTTCTTGTCTTGAAGATTTTTCCCCCAGGATGCTCTGCCTGTCCGCGTGGCTTCTTAGCTCACTTGTCTCGGGGCAGACACTATTTTGCAATGCATGATCTGCTTTCTGTTGCAGTACATACTTCCGTGCAATTGTTTTTTAGGGAACGGGATCTGGGTTGGCCTGCCTCATAGCATATAATCTTGTACAAAAATGCCTATATTCAAAATAAAAGTGCCTCCTAAGCAATTGATTGGTAAGTAAAGATAATTGGTTGGTAAAAGGTAAAGGTGACCCCTGACAATTAAGTCCAATCGTGTCCGACTCTAGGGTGTGGTGCTCATCCCCATTTCAAAGCCGAAGAGCCAGCGTTGTCCAAAGACGCCTCCGTGGTCATGTGGCCAGCATGACTCTCGCCGCAGCGCGTAGCATGCCGCTGGAACACGGAGTGCTGTTTACCTTCCCGCAAGCGTTACCTATTTATTTACTCACATTAACATGCTTTGGAACTGCTAGGTTGGCAGGAGCTGGCCAAGCAATGAGAGCTCACCCCGTTGCAGATTCGAACTGCCGACCTTTCGATCGACAGCTCATGGTTCAGCGGATTAACCCACTGCGCCACCCGCTGGCCTAATTGGTTAGTATTGATCACTAAAATAAACACATGCAAAACCTTGCAAGAACTGAACTGTTCTGTCAAACAATGAAATTTATCAGAACAGAGCAAATTTTCCCAAAAGATTAGTTGCATATTCAAGTCACGATTTAATTTATCCGCCTTGATTGCCCTTATTGGGAGAAAGGCGGGGTAGAAATCTATTAAATAAATAAATAAATAAATTTATAGCACCTTAAGGCGCTGTAAAAGGGTGCTTGAAAAAGTGGAGCGTTTGTTTTTAAAAAAACACCTTTTGGAAATGTTACTCGTCTGGCTTTGATGCCAGAGAAGGTAGCTGAACATGTCTGTGCTGTCCTGGTGGAGTCCTTGCCACAACTCCGGATGGTAAGACAGGGTGTGTTATCCTCTCATTCTGGCTGGAGAGCCAAGACTGGGAGGGGCTGGGTTGCCTGAGGCCACCTAGTGGTCATTCGCAGAAGAGGCAGGATGGATGCAAGCTAGAAAGGGCTGGATTTGCAGTGCAGGTGCTTCTCCAGGAGGGAACCATTGTAAAGCAGCCCATCTAGATAGCATCTCCGTGATTAGTAGAAGACCGCATGGATTTGCTAGGAATAAGTCCTGCCAGGGTAATTGTGCCCCCCTTTTTTTTCATCTGGGTTACTCGCTTGGAAGACAGCTGTGGAAATCAAAGCTGTGGGTATAATTTAGCATGATTTTGACAAAGCAGTGACAGTTTCCTGTGGCATTTTGGGTGGCAAACTGACCAAAGGCGACCAAATGCTTCTACCGTCAGGAGGAAAAGGGAACTCTGAGTCCTGCTCCCTGGCTCCTCCTCCAAATGGAAGGCGTTCGTTCCAAGGGCTCGGTGCTGGGGCCTACCGCTGAGCCTTGCCGTTTTGCTGGGAGTCCACACAGCGGGAAACAGCCCTGCTTGACAGTTGCAGTGCCAGGGGTGACACAGATGCTTCACCCGGGCCGCTCAGCAGGGGGGTGGGAAGGAGGGGAACTTGCTGCGCAGACTGCAGCACTAGGCTGAGGGTGGGTGAAGGATGGAGTTGCTTGAGAGCTGTTAAGGAAGGAGGAAGCTAGCATGGAATATAGTGCCCCCCCTGCCTGGAGTGAGACATCATCCAGCTGGTGGAAACTCCCTGACCTGTGACTGCCCCCCCCCTTTCTAGGCAAGGGAGTGCAAAACCTTATTAACTTGCAGATGACACAAGCTGGGAGACAGGAATAAAATTCATACTGACCTTGACAGAATGGGAACGAGCAAAGTTCTGTGTTTTGGCAAAATAAATCCAGCGCACAGGTGGGGGATACTTGGCTCGGCAGTAGTAGTAGCACTTGTGAAAAAAAGCTTCTTGAGAACACAAATGGTACACCAGCCAGCAGCGCGACACATCTGCACAAGAGGGGCATTGCCACACTGGAGGCGGCACCAGCAGAGCTCTGGGTTCCAAGTCACAGGCAGGAATCGTGCCTGCTGCCTCCGTCAGACCGTGGGTGGGGCACTGTCCATGCCTGGGCTGGACGCCACACGAAGAAAACTTGGCGTGGTTGCAGAACGGAGGGGGCCGTGGCGGGGGTCTGTCGAGCTGAGCAAGCCCTGGAGGAACTGGAGATGTCGGTTTAGCCTGGAGCAGAGGGGGCCGACCCGGAGGGCTGCCACATGGCAGAGGGCAAAGACTCCTCCTCTGCTGCGGTAGCAGGTAGGGCTAGATGTCAGGGGAATATGAAGACTGCGGTTCTTCCCAAACTTTAAAAGTAACACAAAAGGGAAATGTTTCTCAGCAAAGGGATGCACAAGTTAATGCTTGTACAACTCCTGCATCTTGGCACATGTCTTGTGAAATGCCTGGTGAGAGAGAAGTGACAGGCTCCCCTGAAGGGCTATTCGTGTAAGAGGAGGAGGAGGAGGAGGAGGAGCCTCAGCAGGTCGTCTTCCTCCTTCCTGCCTGGCAGCGGCCAACATCCCTTCTGAGAGGCCCTGGGAGACCTGCTGCCCTCCCTCCTTGGCAGCTGGTGACCCTGTTCAGGTGGAAGGAAGAGCCTGCAGCAGGCTTGAGCATCGAGGCACTCAGTCCCAGCTGCTGCTGCCCCTTTGCGGTCTCAGTCATTCGTCAGCTGCTAGCCAACGGCATGTGGGTCTGTGTTCTTTGTGGGAGCCTTATGTCACAGGGCCGGCCGTTGTGTCACTGAGGAACGCGAGGAATGATGTGGCAGGACACGTTTTCAGTGGAGAGGGTGGAATCTTCTATCAAGAAGAGGGGGGAAAAAGACATGACAATGTTCAATTGCACTCCCCTTTTTTTTGCAATTACATTTCCCCCCCCCTCCCATCATTCCCCCCCAAATTCAAATGGAGGATTTGGGTGACACTTTGCTTCGTTAGTGCCAGTCAATAAAACAGTAACACTGAGGTGGGGGGGGGGGACGGGACTGGGAGGCTGGCTAACCAAGTTCTAAAAGATGTTTTTAAATGGCGGGTTAAGACCCATCTATTTTGGCTGTCCTGCTTATAATGTCTCTGCCTGTTTTATGTCTTTGCTTTGTATTATTATCTGTATCCGTTCAATTTTTACATGATGTTTTAAATTTTGGGTTTGGGTGTGTGTTTGCATAAGTTTGTGTGTGACATGCAACCGACATGTTGCGGCACATTTGCAAATGCATTTGCTGCACTATTTGTGCGTGACACGTTGAGATGTTGTGGGTGGCACACTGCTTGCATGTGAGGTGCTGGGACCTATGTGGCTTGCTGTGGTGCACATTGGCAGGTGAAAGTGCACACTTCTCTGAGGCATGTTGTCATGTCTATTTGTGTGTGCCCATTGACTTGCCTATTTCTTTTTAAAATGTATATCCTGCCCTTCTCACCAGGGACTCAGGGCAGCTTACAGAAACTGTAAAACCAAATACTGTACACTTCACAAAGCCAGGAGAACAGGAACACAGCAAGCAACCAAGCAACCAACAGCGATAGAACAATGCAACAGATGGCATATAGTTGCGACGCGGGTGTGTGCTGCAGATCGCGCGGGCATGCGGTGGCAGCACCCACTTGCGCACGGTGCCTTGCAGTGCCTGTGTGCAGCAGAGACACTGAGTCAGTGGCCAGTGCAGGCTGGAGCAGGATGGGGTTGGGCTGAAGAGAGATCAGGAACAAGGATGAGCTATTATATTAAGAACCACAATTAGCCAGCAGATTCTGATTAATTCATTTTAAATTCACGGTAATACATAATTGTTTTGCTCCATGCCTACAAATGAAGCACTTCCATAATAATTAGTCATTTAATGACTTATAATTATTATTATTATACAATTATTATATATAATTATAATTGTTAATGGATTGTGGTGGTGGGGGTGGTTTGGTTTTGCCCGAAGCTCCCATACTCCCAAAAGAAGGGGTATTCAAACATACTGCAGAAATTATAATCGGAACATCTGGTGTTGTCAAAGGTCAACAAAGGGGTTGTTAAGGCGAGCGTAGAAACCACATCTTAGGAGTAGTTAATTGATTTTATCAGAAATTGTGCTGCAAGAGGTGTAAGGTGGAACAGGGAAGGCTCTTTCTTTTTGTTCTTGCAGTCTAAAAGACGACCAGGTTGGCAAAAAGCCATCTCAACCCTCCCGGTCTGTAAGCAGATCGAGTGGCCGACTGGGGCTGGCACAGGTGTGATGAGTGGCTGAGCCACTGGCTGGGGGGGCTCCGGGGGGCCCTCCTCGTGGCTGACAACAGGCCCCTCCCTGACCCGGCTCTTACTTGCTGCTGTTCCAGTCCTTTTGACGCCGTTTCAGAAAGAGGTACCCAGAGGTCGGCTTTCTGGCCTGTCAGCTTTCCCACATGAAAAGGTTCCTGGTCCCAACGATTCCTCCTCAAGCAAAACAAGTTCTTCCGTCCTGCCTGGAGTCTCTTCGTCAGTCATCATCGCGGCTCAGATGGCAACTCTCCAAGGACGCTCCACTCCCGGTGGAGCCTGTCCCTCGTTGGGCCTTCTGCAAGCAAATCCAGCGTAAGCAGCTCTCACTCATGCCACAGTTGTGCGATGCAGAAAGTGGCTCATTCCTAATCGCAGCAGGGGGTTGCAGAAGCGAGCAGTGCTGTCATGGTGGCTCAAGCAGCCCACCCCTGCTTTGAGGCAACAGTTGGCAAGACCGTGATTGACCCGTGCAGTCACACAAAGAGCAGACCTGGGTGCATATCGCTGCCGAAACCGAAACCAGGCCGTGACAGTGGTTTATCTTCCCATAGTATGGAAGCCCGAAATGGTGCCGAACGAAAGCAGAGGGTGCTGCTGTGTTGCTGTAGGGCAGCCAGATCCACAAAGCGTCCCGTGGCACCTTAAAGACCTACACATTTATTTCGGCATAAACTTTCATGGACTACAAAAGACCAAGGGCATAAACTAGTTGGGGTGAAATTAGCACGTTTACATCCTGTTGATTTCAGTGGGAGAATCTGCAGCACCACGTCCTGAACTATTTCACTGGAATCAATGGGATCTCAAAATGCCTGTACCTCAAAGGTGCATCCCGTTACACTTATTTATTTATTTAGAATATTTCTGTACCACCTTTCTCTCTTACAAAAGCAACCCAAGGCAGCTACCAGCCAAAGAAAAATGAAATACTGTAAAATAGTCATCAAAATAGAAGGAGCAACCAACCACTAATCACCGTAAAGAGAAAACCATAAAAAACCAGGTCTTTCTTAAGCCCCCACTGGAAGACCAACAGGGAGAGTTCAGATCTTAATCCTGCACGGAGGGCATTCCATAACTGTGGTGCCCCTACAGAGAAGGCTCTGCCCCTCATTGCCGGCAGCTGAGCCTCAGAAGCTGACAGCATACATAGGAGAGCCTCCACAGGTTACCTAAGGCCGGGGCAGGCTGTTTTCTATGGAGGAGGCAGTCCTTAAGACACTCGGGCCCTAAGATGTGAAGGGCTTCCAAGGCCGAAACCAGCACCTTGAATTGCACCCAGAACCATGTCGGCCGCCAGTGCAGCCGAAGGAGAAGCAACAGCCCAACAGGGCCAATGGGCGAGATAAATAAATAAATATACAGTATTTATATACCGCCTTTCTTGGTAATTGGATTTCTCCTCCGACTTTAAATCCAAGGCGGTGTACATGGGCAGGCTGTCCTAACCCCCCTTGGGGTTGTTTACAATATATATCTAAATGTCCAATCTTTCATGAACAGCTACTTTCCAGATGGTATCCTTTTTACAGTCTGACAAATTCTGCTGGCTGGCGCCTCCCACACTCGACCGACGCAGCTGGAAGCTCTTATCTCTCCTCCTGGAGGCTTTCACAGCTTTTTGCCGGCGGCGTGTCTCGAACTTATCAAGTTCACCGGTCTTCAGGCTTTGAAGGCAGCAGCTCTCCCAACTGAGCCAGACTCTTCTGCCCATGCTGAGAGCTATCTCTTTGAAATGAATGGAACTGAACTTTTGCTGAATGGCACCCACAGATTGGCGTGACTCATTTTTTGGGCTGCTGCATGACTGGGATATGTGTTCTGGCAATGCAGCACGCTTTAAGGCCAGTGCAAAAGGCCATAGAGCGCTGCCAGAAGCAGCAAGCAACTGTGCCTGCACAACCGCAATCACTGCAGGAGTCCAGCGGCCAATAAGTGGGAGGAACGGGGTGCAGACTGGGCAAGGAAGGCAGTGTCGAGGCTGGGAAGGGGGTAGTAGCAGCAGCAGCGGCAGCAGCAGCACTGCCAATATCCTGGTCCCCTTTCCTGACCTTGATTCACCTACCCGGGTCTGCTTGGACTTGCGCCAGCAAAGTAAGTAGACCCATTGGGCAGTGGGGGCTTGCTCTGGGACAAGGGGACAAATGTTACCTCGAGGATTCCACTGGGACTCAAAACCTGCCAGGGGAGTGAGGTAGGATTAGACTGCCCAGTTCACTCCAATTGAAACCCACCTGACACAGCAGACCATAAATATTAATCATTGAATTGTGAACAATGTGAGAATAATGCCAGCACTAATACTTGATACAGGTACCCCTTCCAAAGTTGTTCTCCACCCACTATGGCAAAATACTCTATACGTTTTTCTATCTATCTATCTATCTATCTATCTATCTATCTATCTATCTATCTATCTATCTATCTATCTATCTAGATAGATAGATAGATAGATAGATAGATAGATAGATAGATAGATAGATAGATAGATAGATCCACCCATTGCTTCCCACCCATCGTTTCTCAAATTCCTTCACATTTTTTCCACGGCACATAGCCAGCCCTGCATCATAACATAAGAAGAGCCCTGCTGGATCAGGCCAAAAGCCCATCTAGTCCAGCTTCCTGCATCACACAGTGGCCCCACCAGATGCCCCAGGGAGCACAAGACAACAAGATAACCTGTTTCCCTTTGACACTCCCTTGCACCTGGCACAGAGAAAACCCACTTCTAAAACCAGGAGGTTGCTTATGGCTTGTAACCTGTGATGGTCTTTTCCTCCATGAATCTGTCCAAACCCCTTTTAAAGGCATCTAGGCCAGATGCCACCACCACATCCTGTGGCAAGGAGTTCCACAGATGAATTACACGCTGGGTAAAGAAATACTTTCTTTTGTCCGTTCTAACTCTCCCTCCACTCAATTTTAGTGCATGTCCCCTGGTTCTGGTGTTGTGCGAGAGGGAGAAGAATTTCCCTCTATCCACTCTCTCTATCCCATGCATAATTTTATACGTCTCAATCATGTCCCCCCTCAGGCGCCTTTTTTCTAGGCTGAAAAGCCCCAGACGCTGTAGCCTTTCCTCATAAGGGAGGTGCTCCAGCCCACAAATCATTCTGGTCGCTCTTTTCTGCACCTTTTCCAATTCAACTATATCCTTTTCGAGGTGTGGTGACCAGAATTGGACGCAATACTCCAGATGTGGCCTTACCATCGATTTGTACAAAGGCATAATGATATTTGCTGTTTTATTCTCAATCCCTTTTTTAATGATCCCGAGCATGGAATTGGCCTTCTTCACAGCCGCCGCACACTGGGTCGACACTTTCATCGACCTGTCCACCAGCACCCCAAGATCTCTCTCTTGATCCGTCACAGACAACTCAGAACCCATTAGCGTATATGTGAAATTTTGGTTTCTTGCCCCAATGTGCATCACTTTGCACTTACCTACATTGAAGCGCATCTGCCATTTTGCTGCCCATTCTCCCAGTTTGGAGAGGTCATTCTGGAGCTCTTCACAATCCCTGCTGGTCTTCACCACCCTGAAAAGTTTAGTGTCATCTGCAAACTTGGCCACCTCACTGCCTATCCCCAACTCCAGGTCATTTATGAATAAGTTGAACAGCACCGGTCCCAAGACCAATCCTTGGGGCACACCGCTTTTCACCTCTCGCCATTGTGAAAATTGCCCATTGACTCCCACTCGCTGTTTCCTGGTCTTCAACCAGTTCCTAATCCACAAGAGGACCTGCCCTCTTATTCCCTGACTGTGGAGTTTTCTCAGGAGCCTTTCATGAGGGACTGTGTCAAACGCTTTCTGAAAATCCAGATATATAATATCCACGGGTTCGCTCGCATCCACATGCCTGTTGACCTTTTCAAAAAATTCTAACAGGTTTGTGAGGCAAGACTTCCCCTTGCAGAAGCCATGCTGACTCTCCCTCAGCAGAGCTTGTTCTTCTATGTATTTTAAGATTTTATCCTTAATGAGACTTTCCACCATCTTCCCTGGAACAGATGTTAGGCTGACCGGCCTGTAGTTTCCCGGGTCCCCCCTCCTTCCTTTTTTAAAGATTGGCGTGACATTAGCTATCCTCCAATCCTCTGGCACAGTGGCCGTTTTAAGGGACAAGTTGCATATTTGGGTCAATAGGTCAGCAACTTCATTCTTGAGTTCCTTCAGAACTCTTGGGTGGATGCCATCCGGGCCTGGTGATTTATTGATCTTTATTTTGTCAATTAAGTCTGAGACGTCTTCTCTTTTAACCTCTATTTGACTTAATTCTTTAGTCAGGGGAGACCGTTCCGGCAGTGGTATTTGCCCGAGGTCTTCTGCCGTGAAGACAGATGCAAAGAACTCATTTAATTTCTCTGCAGTCTCCAAGTCCCCTTTTATCACCCCTTTCTCTCCCTCACCATCCAGCGGACCAACCGTTTCCCTGGCAGGTTTCCTGCTTCTAACATATTTGAAGAAGCTTTTATTATTCCCTTTTATGTTGCCTGCCATACGTTCCTCAAAGTCTTGCTTGGCCTCCCGTATCATCTTTTTACATTTCTTTTGCCACAGTTTGTGCTCCTGTTTATTTTCCTCATTAGGGCAAGACTTCCATTTACGGAAGGAAGCTTCCTTGCCTTTTATAGCCTCCTTAACTGTGCTTGTTAGCCATGCTGGCACCCTCCTGGACTTGGTCGAGCCCTTCCTCCTTTGTGGGATACACTCCCGCTGGGCCTCTATGACTGTTGCTTTAAACAGCCTCCATGCACTCTGGAGCGATTGGACTCTTTTTACCTTCCCTTTCAACTTTTTTTTTAACTAGTCTCCTCATTTTGGGGAAGTCTGCCCTTCGGAAGTCAAGGGTTTTCGTGTCAGATTTGCTCGGCACTCTCCCTCCGACATGCATGGCGAAACAGATCGCAGCATGGTCACTGTTCCCCAACAGTTCGGTAACATTTACCTCCCTGACCAGATCTTGAGTGCCACACAATATCAAATCCAGAGTCACCTGTCCTCTGGTCGGTTCCGTGACAAGCTTCTCTAAGTCACAGTCATTTAACATACCCAGAAATCCAGTCTCTCTTTCATGACCTGAGCATGAATTGACCCAGTCGATGTGAGGATAATTGAAGTCCCCCATGACTACAACCCTGTCTCTCATTGACACCTCCCTGATTTGCTTCCTCATTTCAAAATCCCCTTCAGATTTTTGATCTGGAGGACGGTAGCATGCCCCTACTATTACATCACTCTTTGAGCCTGGTAATCTAACCCACAGTGATTCTACGGAGGAGTCAGAGCCCCCCTCCAGCTCTACTCTGGTGGATTCTACCCCCTCTTTGACATAGATGGCCACCCCACCTCCAACACGCCCCTCTTTGTCCCTCCTATAGAGTTTATATCTGGGAATTGCAGTATCCCACTGGTTCTCCGCATTCCACCAGGTTTCTGTTATACCTACTATGTCAATGTTATCCCTAGCCACCAAACATTCCAGTTCTCCCATCTTTGCCCGTAGACTTCGGGCATTTGCATAAAAGCACTTATATACCTGGACCCCCAAGAAGGGCTGCATGTTTGCACCTTTATTCCTGCAGCCTTCTGTCCTGCTAGACTGGCTGTCATGTCCCATCACGCTACCACTCCCAATTCTTACTCTGTTATTACTTGACTGTTCCCCATCCTCTGCATTCTCATTCCCTAGGGCTGAGAAGTCCCGAACCGAATGCCCCTCGGCTCCTGTCAGCTTTCCCCCAGGAGTCAGTTTAAAAGCTGCTCTGCCACCTTCTTAATGTTACGTGCCAGCAGTCTGGTTCCGTTTTGGTTCAAGTGAAGCCCATCCCTCTTGTACAGGCCCGGCTTGTCCCAAAACGTTCCCCAGTGCCTAACAAACCCAAACCCCTCCTCCTGACACCAGTGTCTCATCCACGCATTGAGACCCCTGAGCTCCGCCTGCCTAGCTGGCCCTGCGCGTGGAACGGGTAGCACTTCTGAGAACGCTACCTTTGGGGTCCTGGATTTGAGCTTCCTACCTAGCAACCTAAATTTGGCCTCCAGGACCGCCCGGCTACATTTCCCCACGTCGTTGGTGCCAACATGCACCACAACCGCTACCTCCTCCCCAGCACTCTCTACCAGCCTATCTAGACGAGAGGTGATGTCTGCAACCTTCGCACCAGGTAGGCAAGTCACCATACGGTCCTCACATCCGTCACAGACCCCCCTCTCTATGTTCCTGACTATAGAGTCACCCACGACAAGAAGCCCCCTTCCCCCCCTCCCCAGAGGAGTATCCATAGTGCGACTGGATATGGGCCCATCACCTGAAGAAGGGGTCCCCACTGTGGGATTGTTTCCCTCTTTTCCAGAGCGATGTCCTCCAGCCCTGAGACTCCCTTCCCTGGCAGCTGAGGAGCTGGCCAACTGAGGGTGGGACGACGCCTCCACGTCCCTAGAAGTCTCACCCTGGTCCCTCTCTACCTGTCTCTGTTTCTCCAGGTCAGCAACCGTGGCTTCAAGGGAGCGAACCCGTTCCCTGAGAGCCTGGAGCTCTTTGCACCGAGCACACACCCATGACTTGTGCCCAAGAGGCAGATAGTCATACATGAGACACTCAGTGCAAAACACTGGATAGCCCCCACCCTTCTGCTGGCTGTCTGACTGCATAGCTTTTGAGTGTAAGTTATGGATTTATCAAAGTTTGGGTACCTTAATGTTGTTGGAGCTATCCTCTCTTCAAGGTTGTTGATCATCCTCCTAGTTCTGTGCCTTTTTCAACAGGATTTTGATGGGTCCTCTGCCTCCTTTTGTCATCTGCTATATCTAGTCATGCACCTCTCAAAAAGTACATACTAATTCTACTGCTGTTCTGAAACAAAAAGTTGCATTGTCTCTATGTGAATGAACAAAGTGTGACAATTCCAGACTCAACAACCTGTCGGGAACCGCCCAAAGAATTTGTTCATTTATTAAATCGCTATTCCTGAGGTCAAAATAATGAAGAACTATATATACTGTGTGTGGTCAAAATAGCTCCTGTCTGAATAGCTTAGTTAGCCCAACCCATGTAGAGAAGAGCCAAACAGATTGTCAATGAAAAATTAATTCTGGAAGAAGCATGGCATTGACGGGTCGGGCGCGAGACATCGTCTCCTGAAAGTGCTGCATTTCAGCCTGCCAGATCATCAACGCAAGAACCACCATCTCCTGCCCTGTACATTGATGGGCCTATGCAAATAACAGCAAATAATCAGACAGTATTACGTTTTGGTGGGTGGAAATTTAAAAAAAAATATTGTAGGCCTAAATGAGGATATCACAAAGGCGCTATGAAGAAAATCTTCATAAAACTTTAAGTAGAAAAAGATATTTTGACACATCTGTGATCCAGTTTCACATTTAGGAGTGTGATTCATGTCACAATGTGTCCTAAAATGGTTCTCCAGGGCTCCAGTTCAGATCACACTTGCATTCCATAGGGTCAAAAGAAAACGACTCCCATTTAATAATGTTCCCAGGTCCTCAAACACTTTTTAATATCAACACCAGTTTGTTCCCCTCACATTTCGTCAAGCAAGCCTCTTAAATTGTGGGTCATTTGGGAGACCAGAAAGCACTTTGTCAAACAGCAGTCACTGCTGCTACAGTCCAAGAACTTAAAGTTGGGCAGAGTGTAAATCCAAACAAAACACTCTTTAGTGCCAACGTGGTGCACTCATCTGCCAGACCGAATAACCTGTTCTGGATGCCCAGCCTTTGATTCAAGGATCCTGTTGCTGTAACAGAGCAATTCATAGCAATTGAGGAGACACCAGAAAATTAGATGTCCAAAAAAGGCACAAGCAAGGAAAGCTGCTCCGTTATTGCGCGGCAAAAGCAAACAGCTTCTTCTGTTTAGCCATTTAGGAAGAGCAGGCATTTTATGGTATCTTGAGTCTTAAGAACAGTCAGAATCACTCCACAAAACTATCTGTTGTGAACCATTTTCCAGCCTATGCTTTGAGGGCCAAATCACATGTTACTTGCAATGCATGTCTTTGTTTATTTGTTTGTGGTGTTGCTTAATGAGGGCATTTGAAACACAGCAAAACTATGCTTTTTTTTTTTTACTGTAAATAACCTGCCTTGATTCTTCTGAAACTAAAAATTGAATAACGAAGTAATTAAAAGTGTCCCCCCCTTTACGGTCTGCCACCTTCTCTTTATAGGGGTACCTGCATATAGGTGTGCAGTGTTCACCCACCTGCCATCTGATCAGGCTCCTGGCTTCTTTGCCACCCATGAAAGCTCCGTACTCTCGGCCAACCATAGTGGAGAAACAGGGCTCCATGGATTTTCCGTTAGGTTACATCTTCGTGCCTATGGAAACTGGCGCTCCATACGTGAAAGCAGTAGCTGGATATTACCGAAATAAAAACCAATTTTGTCTGGGTTTTCTGGCCGTTTATTAAGAAAGTATAAAGAGGACGAGCTGGATATTTCAGCAACCTTGTCAAAAGCACAATTGTGCTCTCTGTGTTGGGAGAAAATCAGCAGATGGGACAGCTGGATCACACCATCAGGCTGAGCGGGGACAGCAGCGAGCATCATTCATACGGGCTCAGTCTGTTTCCTTCTTTGGTCCCTTGGGTCCATTTCCTGTTTGTCTTCTTTATTTGGTCCAGGTGTGAGATATTTTCTTAAGAAGCAAATGTCTTAAGAGATCCTGCTTTCCAGAAATCAGAACTGAAAGTTCCAGTTCTTTGCCACCTCTTGCTACACTCACTTTCTCCTCCCACAATTTCTCTTTCAATTTGGTTTGCCAACTTTTTTTTTATCTGCTCCTGCTCCTGTGCCTTTGGCAGCACATAAGCAGCTGGTCATCATTCTTACCACCATGCAGGGATGGCGTGGCTGGGTTCTTCACCGGCTGATTTCTGCAAACCAAACTGATTTTGGTTTCACAATTACAGGTGAACAGGCCCTTTTTTTTCCCTGTCCAGTTGGCAACTGCACTTCTATAAGTACAGAAGCCCAGCTGGGCTCGGCCAAAGGCCCATCTAGTCCAGCATCTTGTTTCCCCGAGTGACCCACCAGCTGTCCCAATGAGAAGCCCAGAAGCAAGGTGTGTGTGTGTGTGTGTGGGGGGGGGGTGCTGCTGTCTCCCCTGAAGGCTGCGGCTGACCCTGGAGTTTGCCCCCCCCCCCCGTGCGTAGCCATCCTAGCTAGGTAGCCAGTGAGAGGCTTGTCTTCCATGAAATTGTCCAGTTCCCTTTTAAAACCATCAGAGCCAGAGGCCATCATCATCGCCACATCTTGCGGCAGCTAATCCCACAAACTAATTATGCACCATGCAAAAAAAGGACCCTCCTTTGTCCATCCTGCTACACCTCCTACCGGCAAATTTCATTGGATGATCTCTTGTCCTTCTACTGTTGAGAGAGAAAAAAAAATAACTTACACTTTCAATATACGACTTATAACAAAACCCATTCATGAGCTTTCCTGGATAGAAACAGAATGACTAATGGAGAAGGGAAAGGGCCCAAAAGAAACTTTGTACCCCTCCCCTGATAAAATTCCTCTCAGAAGCCCTGCTCCTCCACACCATGGCTCTATATAATCTGACATTACAGCTATGGGGCTGAAGTATGGGTGGCTTTTTTAGGGTCACACCAAGTGGTTTGTTTTGGGACAGGTGGCTGAGATTAGTCGTGAACTTGGGGACTTGCCAGATCACCTCTTGGCCACTACACGACTACATGAAGTCCCAGTCCCAGTCGTGTGTGTGTGTGTGTGTGTGTGTGTGTGTGTGTGTGTGTGTGTGTGTGTGTGTGTGTGTTGGGGCAATGGGGGGGGAATAGGAGCGAGGCAGAGACAAGCTGCACCTCAAGCGCACCTTTGCTGTCTGCCTCCTCAGCAGCTACTGTAGTGTAGGTACTACTGATATCTAGGAACGGTGTTGTTGTTGTTCTTGTTTTAATTGCTTCTGACAGCAATTGCCGGACTGTCTTGGTGTCTGGGAATCAATCGTGCCTGGACAAAGGCGAAGCCAGGGAGGGAGGGAGGGAGAAGGAAAATGCCCCAGAAGCCGGCTTTCTTCTTCTCGCTTCTAGGTTCCTTTCACTAGTGTGTGATGGAGGAGCTGGTCTGGCTTGTTTTGGCCCCATCAGGGTGGTGGGATAGGGCCTGGTTGGCGGCCCTCTGGTGCCAGGGCGCGGGTGGCACACCTGGCTCGCGAAAGAAGTCCTCGGGCGATGCCTTCTTCTTCCCAAGGAGATGCTGTCCAATCAGCAGGCCCCGTGAGCGCAGCCAATCAGCTGGCTCAGAGGTGATGTCATGGTGAGAGCTTGGCTGCCTGGCTGATGCTAAGTGGCTCTTTTAGCATCTCTCTCTCTGGAAGGAAGGAAGCCGCGAGTGCGAGGTTGGGAGCGGCGAAATCCGGCGCTGGGCTGTGCAAGGGGGTGAGTAACGAGGCAGGACCCCCGCCCGGGGGGAGCTGGGGCTGGGAAGGGCCGGGGAAGTGGACGGAAACCTGAGGAAAGAAGACAGCATTGTTCTGCTGCTGCTGGCCAGCGTAGTAGAAGTTCTTTCCTGGAAGGGCAGGTTTGGAGGGTCCATGTGCTGGCGAGCTGGGGAGGACTGTGGTGGTGGTGGTGGTGGGGCGCACCCTTAGCACACTCACACCCCATCCCCCTGGGCTTTGGAACCAGTGGAGTTATACACACACACACACACACACACACACACACACACACACACACACACACACACACACCATCTGTCCACGTACAGTATCTTTCTCTTGTCGCATATTATTTTTATATATAGGAATTTCTATGTATATCTCTTTCTCTCCCTTCTCCATGCTGCTTTGATCAATCACATTATTATTCATCCATCTATTAATCCATCTGATACATACATCCATCTATTAATCCATTCTATGTACTTGCATACATTAGAGCAGAGTCAAAGTCTCTCTCTCTCTCTCTCTCTCTCTCTCTCTCCCCCCCCCCCCTCCTTTGTCATTATGTACAGGCATTGGGCACCCAACCCTTATAGATGTTCTTTCTTTCGGTACTCCATCTTCTCCTCCTTCTTTTTACCATGTGTGCATGGCTATATTTCTTACTTTTTACACAACAAGCAAAACTGTTTTGCTTGTCACAATGGAATATAAAATCTTGCTCTTCTGGAAAGGGGAGAGACAGCCTCGTGGCGCTCAGCAGGGAGGGAGTGCTTCAGGAGCATGGCCACGGCAAGCAGGATAGCTTTTACAAAAGAAGAAGAGAGAAAGCTCCGGTGACTCTTAAGTGCTCACCTGTGGTCAGTGGATGGAGGCATCTTTAGGAGGGGCGTTTCTGTTTTCCCTTTTTCTCCCACTTCTTCCTGCTGTTCTTCCCATTCCTTCAAATCTGCAATTAACTGATATGGTAACAATGAGCAGGGCTGTGTGGATGCAAAGAGTTGAAAAACACACACACACACACACACACACACACACACACAAAGTGCTATCAAGTGCAAAAGTCAACTTTCTAAAAATCCCAGTGCTTGCTTTTTAGTTTAAAAAAAAGTATGTTACTAGCCCTTACTACTGTAAGTGTATGCTTGAAAGTGTGGGCAATACCTGCTGAGACCTGAGAGGTGTCTGTATAAGAATTTAGGTGGGCACCAGCAGGGGTGGGGCTTCCATACCCGACAGCATTGTGCAAAATCAGAGCAAGCAGGCAAATGTGCCCTATTTGAAGAATCCCACCTTTTTGTTCTGTGCACCTGGATTGCAGAATCCCAGCAGGGAGGGTTTTGTTTCTCTCCCTATCTAGCATGGAGTAGTACACACAGTTCCAACAATGGACATGATGTGTTCGCCCTGCCTGCTCACTTGTAAGGAGCTCCTCCTCCTTCTACCTTGCCAGACCTACAGTCCCTCTCGCAGCTGGTCCCTCTCCAGGCTTAGCGTGAGGACATTTCCTTTCTGCCTTACCCCAAAGTGGTTCCATTGGCTCCCAGTGGCAACAGGTACCCCAAAGCCTGTTTTGGGGTAGGGTTGTACCGTAGTGGTAGACAGAGCGCCTGATTTGCATGCAGAAGGCCCCAGGTTCAATCCCTGGCAGGCAGCACCTCCAGGCAGGCCAGGTGGCTGGGAACGACCAAGACCAGTCTGCTGCCAGCCAGTGTAAATTGCAAGAAGGGCCACAGTCTGACTCCATGCAAAACAGCTTCCTGTGTTCACTTCTTTAGGCAGGTAGAAAACTTCTCTCCATTCCCACTATACCCTCCTGCTTCCACAGGCCATGTGATCTGCTCAGCTCACTTAACTTTTATTATGTTTTTTGCTTTTGCTTTTTACACACTAAACACTCCTGATGAGGAAAGAGCAGGAAAGATGAGGATATCTCAGCAGAGATATCAAGGCTTAACAATCAGGGCTGAATCTTGACCAGGGCTTCAACGCCAAAGGAATCCGTTTTAAGGATCCTTGTTCTCATGTGAAGCGGTAATCATGAAGCACAGCCTCTGTGAGCATGTGCAGAACATCCTTCGCTCAGTGGAAATGAAATGTATGCACATTGTGAGGGTTGCACAGACATGAATTGAAGGCACACATGTTACTTCATCTTGTGTACACAGGCTGGGAACCTGTGCTTGGTTGCAGATTCCCCAACATGTTACATGCAGTAAAATGCAAGATTGCACACAGGAGGAGTCATGCAATAGCTTACAGGCTAACAGGTGTCTATCATCGTGGCTTAAGGATAGCAGTTGAGCAGTAGCTCCTGCCCACCCTGGTTTTCAGAAGACTCCACCTCCTGCCCCCAACTGCAGACAAGTTACGGGAGACCTCATGGTAGGAGAGCCGTCGTCCTCTTGACGTCACAGAATCCTGACTTTTGTTTCCACTAGAGGTTCCAAGGGGAGGGACAGCAGCGGAGAAAAGCCCCTTTCTAGCTCCCCGCCAATTAGCCAAACATTCGAGCTGCAAGGACTCGTCAAAGGCAGCAGGGAAACAGCCTTTCCTGAAATCAGAGCAAAAGTGGCGATCATTGAAAGTGCTTGGAAGTGGGGTGGGGATGGGGGGGGGACCCTAAATGATTGATGAAGACCGAGATGCCTCGCTGGAGGGTGGGGGTGGAGAAAGCTACCTTCTGGCAAACCTGTTTTATATGCTGTCAGTGCAGGCTATCTTGTCTGTCGGGGGGGGGGGGAGGAAAATGATTGGGAGGAGACTCTGGGTGTGTGTGTGCCTGGAAATGTGTCAAGAGTCTGCTCCTCCACTTCTGCCACATTTATGCCAAATGTGCAAAGGATACGGCATGGGGTGGGGATACTTGTTGGAGAATAAAAAAATGCTGTTTTGTTTTTGAAATTAGAAAAATGTAGTTGTTTTGTCTGCTAGTTTTATTGCAGCTGTGTCACGCATGCACACACGCACGCACGCACGCACACATGCACACATTTGAGTTGCTGTGCTGCTTTGAGCAATTAGATTCAGGAAAGCAGCATATCAGTGAGGTCAATAAATATATGCACACATATGTGTACATAAATACTGTACATCATTCATACATCTACTTAGGTCGGTGCATGCAGCATACATGCATGGATGTTATCCGGAGCTTCCCCTTTGTGGTCCCTCCTCCCCTCCTCCTCCCCTCCCTCCTCCTTCCTGTTTTCAGCTCAAATGATCTCATCCTGTATTATACAGGGCTGTGGTTTTCTCCTCCCACCCTTATTTCTTGAGCACCAGAGAGCATCCCTGGCGATGGCAAAAGCGTCTTTTTTGCGGGCCTCACAGCTGCATCCGCTGTTCGTCTCCCACCACCCCTCACACCCCCAGCACATCTTATGGAGAATCGGTGCAGGGAGCTTTTTATTGGCCCCTTCTGGGTATTGCTGGAGAGAGGCTTTAGCTATGAGTGGGAGACACAGGGAGATCTTTGCACCTGAGCCAGGGCTAAGCCCTGAGAGCTGTTGGCAAAGCCTTTGGGCACGTCAAGTCATCACACAGGAAAGTTCCTGTCCTTAACCACCGACTACACAGAACCTGACCACAGCACCACCACCCTCAGCACATCCAGAATGGGAGGGGTCAGTCTGACAGCCTTTATCTTGGAAACGAAGCGCTGCATGTTTTTTTTGGGGGGGGGGAGGGCTTCCTGAGAATTGTGGAGAGAAAGAAGTCATGTCAGAGTTTTGCATGGTGTGGGAATGAAGGAGACTTGATGAGCCTCCAACGTGGAGTGGTAGCGTTGCCTCTGAGCATGTGGAGGATACGACCTCATTTTCCACTGCTAGAGAAGCCCCGCCAAGCAGCTCCCTCCCAGGCACCTGGCGCTTTACAGCAGGACCTGTTGGTGAGGGTGGGGCTGACCTGATCTTGGGCTTATCCAGGCTTCATCCCAGAAGCCGATTTTCAATGGCAAGGAGCAGCCCTGGAATATCTGGAGAGTTGGCCACCTCCACTGCCTAACCAGGAAGTCCTTCCTAATGTTTAATCTCCCTTGTTGCAATTTAACCCCATTTGTCCTGGCCCTGCCTTCCGGAGCACCGAGACCAAACCTGCCCTATCTTTCACACGACAGCCGCTTTCACACGACAGCCGCTCAGATCGATGTTTATCACTCCTGTCCTCTCCGAACCGTCTCTCCTCTAAACTAAATGTGCCCAACCCTCCTTCAGCCTCTCCTCCTCCTCCGAGGACACGATGATCTCCAGCCCTCTCACCATCCTAGCACCAGCATAGACCAGCCTGTGTCTCGACAGTCAGCAACCTTTGTTCAGGGCTTTGGAAGCAAAAGGAGCGGCGTGCTTTGGCTAGCGGGTTTTTTGAGGCTTCGTGGGCATAGATCCTGTCCAGCTGCAGCCACTTTTCACAAGTGACATTAAGGAAGATGCTTTTTGATGAGTGGGGTGTATTGCTCATGAATTCTGCTTGTGCAGAAAGAAACCTGGCTTGGCATCAAAGGTGTGTTATGGTCATCATAGATTTTTTTGTTCACCTTGTCGAGGCAGCAAGTGCAACAACATCCAAACAGGCAGACTGATCCTATCCCTCGCCAGTCCATAGCATGCAGCGCCACTGATGGGAACATGTGCTGCTTGCTTCGGTGGAGGGAGAGGTTAGTAAAAATATTTTACTCTTACCTCTCTGTAGGCTGCCTGGCCACAGGCTACCAATGGGTCTCCTCGGATGCACACCAGCTCCTTTGCTGGCATAAGTCCAAGGAGAGTCAGGGGGTGGGTCCAGGCCAGGAAAGGGGGTAGGATTTGGTGCTCACTGCTACCATCACGATCCACCCCCTCTCACCTCCGAACCACTCCCAATTCCTCCCCGAACCGCACACGACCCGCCCCAGCCCCACCTTACCTGCTCCAGTGCAGCCTGGGTGGGCTATTGTTGGTGGGTGCACTGAACCTCTGGTGTTTTGTGCCGCTGGCTCCAGAGCACCCAATGGAAACACACCTTTCGGGCTGCCATAACTGGACATACAGCAGCAGGTTGTGAGATCCGCTGCTGTAGGCCCAGGATCAGATTGGGCTGTGGCGCTTGTGAACATGGATTCCGTGAGAATTCCTTCCCCCCACTATTGTCAGCTGGGGGGGGGTTGTTTCTGTGCAGCTGCAGCCTACTGGGGCTTATGTAACGGATGAGTGGGAAGATCCTGGAAATGTGACAGAAGCGGTGTCCGTTGGGGAAGCACCGAATGCTGCGTCGCAGCCTGATTCTCTCAGGGCCTTTAGCAAAGCACCTGCAGCTGTCTCTGGATTTGTCCGGCTGTGATGTGGGTCTGGAGGCCAGGCGCCACGTGCTGATGTGTCCCAGGCTCCAGTGCATTCAGTAGAAGACCCCCCTCCCCAGCAGCTGTCTAGCCCAAGCCCTGCTGCCTTGATAGACTCTCTCCCACCAAAGCCACGGTGAGGAGAGTGTGGTGTAGTGGGTGGAGTGTTGTATTTGGACTTTTTTTAAAAGCATTTCTTTTTCTTCTAGATCTTTTTCTTCTTCTTATGGCATTCTCGAAATTTACCCTGTGGTCCAGATGTTTCTCTTCTCTGCTCTGCGTATGTAATGACCTTCTTTGGTCTGGGGCAAAGAAATTGCACCCAGGACCCAGGGCTGGCTTTAGGGCAGTTGGACTGACTTGGTGCAGTTGGACCCACGCGGCTAGGGGGGCACCATGCAGCTAGGGGGGGCGTGCTCGGCGGATCGCGAAACTCTGGGTGCGTGCTTTGTGTCGCTGGGCTTGGAAGGGCCCTCCCTCCCCTTCGCATTGCTAGTGCTGGACATCCCTCCCTCGCATCAGATTGGCCCTGGAAGCCACTAGCTGTGACGCGATGACGTTACAACATCATCGTGTCACTGATAAAATACTTCCAGGTGCGTCTGATTGGGCCCCGCAGCATCTCCTAAGGCCAGCTCTGCCAGGACCCTAACATCCCATGTCGACAGTTTACATACATGGTGTTGGATATGAGCAGTATTTGGCTGCTAGGACCTTGGAGGGCAGTGGGTGTGTTCCGGTCACCTGCAAGGACCTTCACCTGGCCCCTCCTGTCTGACCTGGAAGGGGCGTGACCCTGACCTTTCCCAACATCCTCTCTCTGACCACATGGGTTCTCTCTCTTCGCATCTGACTCTACATGGGGAAGGACGTGTTTTCCTGGGCTCCTTGCCTGGAAGCCATTTTCCCCACATGGGTGTGCCAGCTATAGGGGCATACCGTCTGCTCTGTGTAATAGTGTACCTCTAGTCATAACTAGATGAATGTAAACTATGAATGCTGATCTGTAAGTAAAACTACTTTTCTTTTTTACTATACAAGCCTCAGACTCCGTGTCTCATTTCAATGGTAATGATAGCTAGCTAGCCTGGGTGCTGGGATTACTCTACTGGTTAAATAAAAATAAGGTCTTCTTCCGTTTGCAAACTCTGCATATTTGAACCCCCTAAGGTTTATGAAATAATATAATAACCCCCAACACATGGAACACACAACCAAACACTGTCAGCCGTGACAGCGAAACGAACCTCCAGGCTCAGGGGCCTCTGAAGACCAGTTGCTGGGGGCCAACGGTGCAGGAGGGAGGGAGGTTCCTTCATGGCAGCTTGTCAGCTACCTGAGGCACTGAGAGCCCAATCCTATCCATTCCCCCCCCCCACCGAACAGGCTAATGCTGCAACGTGGGGGGGGGGGGAGTTGCGGAGGTCTCTGAGCAAAGGAACATTTGTTCCCTTACCTGGAGGTAAGCCTCTGCAGTGCGGGGGGTGGGTGGGTTCTACTCTCTGCGCTAGCGAAATTCAGCCGTTGCTGCTGCCAAACCCGCCACCTTCCTGGACCCAATCTGCTCATCCCCTGCCCTGTCTCCTCCCCATTGTCAGGAGGACGGGCCCATCCATGAGGCTGACTAAGACTGTTGCCTAAGGCAATGGATTGGCAGAGGGTTCCCACCTCCATCCTCCCCCCCACTTCCTGGATTGGAAAAGGAGGAGGGAAATAATGGCGCAGAAGAGGAAGTCTGTGGGTGTCTGGAGGAAAGGAGAATGGTGGGCTGGAGTCTCACCACTGTGTCCCCCTCCACACTTCCTCTTCCTTTCCCAATGCAGGGAGTGGGAGGAGCACAGGCTGGGGCATCCCCAGGGAAGGGGAGGGCAGAATTTGGCATGATGCTGCCTCCGACTCCAGGCCACGGACTGATCCTGAATCAGCGACATCGCTGTATCGAAAGATTCTGGAGCGTTTGAACATCTGCCCAAAGGCGGCGGAAAGAGGGAGAGCCAGCCCAGTTTCCCCGAGAAGAAGGGAATCCCAACATGGTGGTGCTGCCCCTGAGAAAGTTCTTCCACCTGTTCCTTCAGAAGCACAGAGTTGTTGTCTCCCTGTGGCTGTGTTTTCCCACTCCACCCCCACCCCCAAAGCACAAGGCCCAACTAACCCAATTCGCCTGCGTTCTGTTTGTTTTGTATCCACAGTTTCCGAGGAGGAGCTTCTGCTGTGCTGGACACGATCCTCCCTCCCTCATCACGCCCGCCGGTCCCGTCCGCAGGAGGCCCTCAGCAGCACGAAGCATGACGCTGGCAGGTGTGGAGACCTTGCTGTCCTTCCGGCTGCTTGCCTTGCTCGACAGGCCCCGGCCGGGACTGTGGGAAGCGGCTGACCCCAGCCGTAGGTGGTCACAGGCCCAGGCCTCCGGCTCAGTGGTCCACACATGGATCGCAGGAAAGCTGCTGGCGCAGAAAGTGGCTTCTCTCACTTGTGGGACCTGGTCATCGAGTCAAGAGCAAGGGAAGAAAGGCTGGGGAGGGCAGTCCTTCCCTCTGGGTGCTGTGCCAGCTGTGCTCTGTGGCAACGGGGAGCTGTTTTGCACAGGCTCCCCAGGCCCACCGTCTCCAGCCCTCCTCACCCACAGTCGATGTGCCGTTCCATTGATGCAACTTTCAAAACGAAAGTCCAACTAAGGGCCTCTCCCTCCTCAGCTTGGCTTCTCGAGGGTCACTTTCCGATCTCATTTTCTCCGTTGGGATCTGAGCCAGGCTGAGGATGGGAGCCAAGGAAGTATTCGCAGGACTCCCCTTAGGAAAGGAGCCCTTGGTGGTTGCTAGGTAACAGTCCAAGGCTTTCCTTTCCTCCTAACTTCTCCAGATGGAGGGAGGTGTGTGCCACCAACCAACCCATTAGCTCCCAGACATTTGCGGGTTTGGGGCGGCTGCTGCGGCTGCTGGTAGAGTCCCACCACGTATTCACCTCCTTCTGCCTGGGAGCATTTTCAGAAATGATGGATAAAACCACTCTTGAAATTCCATCCTCTCCCAAGGGCTCTAGATAGAGGGATTATAATGCAATGTCTTCCAAGAATAACGTACGGCATCTAGCAATCCCACAATTGCCAGGGCCAGTCATGGAGCGGCAAGTGGCCCCTGAAGGCGGGGAGAATGAGCCGTGTGCCCTTTCATGGAGCAAGAGCCAGGGAGGGCTGTTGCCTTCCTGCCCTGCCAGCCTGCCTGGGGGGCTTTCTCGCCGGGGCAGGGCATCCGGCTGGCCACTGTGGGAAATGTGATGGCGACAGTGGCAGTGTCGCTGAAGGTGAGGCGGAGTCCTGCGCGTTGCCTTCGCCCCACTGAATGGCTCTGAAAGCGAGGGGGCGGGGCTGCCTCGTGCACTGGAGTAACGGAGGGTCAGAGTGGTGCAGAACTAAGCGTTCCGCCCCACCTTCAGCGACGCCAGTGGATGGCGGGCCAGCGAGACCTTTGAACTGATACAGCACCACGTCCATCTCTTATCTTCAGATGAGGACAGCTGTGGGTATATGTGGGTCGGTGCTGTGCCTGAGAGACGTCAGTCCTTAGGAAGGCCAGAACGGAGCCTCTTTCTGGTTGGAGTTTTAACTTTCCTTCATAATGTTTTTTTTCTGCAGCTTACAAAGAAAAAATGAAGGAGCTCCCTCTAGTGTCCCTCTTCTGCTCCTGCTTCCTCTCTGACCCTTTAAACAAACCATCATATAAATATGAAGGTAGGTGCACCAACCAACCCATTAGTTCCCAGATGTTCACGGTGGGTTTGGGGTGGCTGCTGCTGGTGGTTCAGTTCTGCTTATTCATCTCCTCCTGCCTGGGAGTGTTTTCAGAAATGATGGATAACACCACGCTTGAAATTCCATCATCTCCCAAGGGCTCCAGATAGACTATAATGCAATATATCATATGGGATAATATATTGTGTCTAGCTGACATGCATTATGCATGATTATACTCCAGTCAACACCATGCAGATGCACTCACATCATGCAGAAGACACCACATTGTCATTCAGGCTGATGATACTCTATGGTCAAAATGGCATCTGGTGATTAATGCAGCTGAACATCCACTTCAGCCCTGGCCTTCAGTGGATTTGAGGATGAAGTCCAATTCTCACACTGATAAAGGAGCTCAAGGTGCAGGGAAGATAATTCATTCTCTTAATATGTATACAGGCTTGCCATCCATCCCGGGGATTCCAGGACAGTCCCGGAAATCGGGGATCTGTACCAGATTTGTCCTGGCCCCCTGTTGCCCTCCGGTTTGTTAAAATTGGTTTTGGTGTGTGTGTGTGTGTGTGTGTGTGTGTGTGTTTGGGGGGAATGGCCGATGGAGTTTTCCCCTGTCCTGGAAAAAAATGGCTGCCGCTTAGGCTTCAGTTCACCGGCTGTGATCATGTGATTTTTTTTTTTTTAGACTGATTTTTTTTTTAGTGACTCAAGTCTAGGCTAGCCAGATTGATTGGGTACTATTTTTCAAAATGCAGTGCAGGGATTTGTTACTCACTGGTGGAGGCATGGCCTGCCTGGGCTTATAAAAAAGCCCTCCAGCCATGCGCTCTCCCCTTTCTTGCCGTTGATTTTTTCGAGATACACGTGTGTGCCTCTGCTCCGAGAGAGGATCGCAATTCTGCAGCAGCAGCAGCGAACAGTTCACTTTCTCATTTTTCATCTTCTTCTACTTGTGTGGGTGAGTGAGTGACAGACGCGTCACTAGGACGTGCGTCACCCCAAGGCGGGGGGGCGTCACCCTAGTGACGCCCGAGTATGTTCCAGTAAAGGAACAATCAGTGCGTCCTTTGGCCGCGCCGCGATTTTTTTGGGGGGGGGCGACCGGGCTGCACTCTGAAAGGGCCCAGGCACTGCGTCAATACGGGTACTTTTACAATTTTCATGCATGCGCAGAGACCGTTTTGAGGGCAAGGGCCTGCCCTCTTGCCCTCAAAACGGTCTGCGCATGCGCGAAAACCTTTAAAGTACCCGTATTGACGCACTGTACCCGTCAAGTACCTGTATTGACGTCTGGCAGGGCCGGACGCTCCGAGGCCGGCTCCCGGGCCGGCCTCAGAGCGTCCGGAGGGTGACGCGCGTCACCCCCTGGCGCACGTCACCCCCTGGGGGCCCGCCCCCCGCCACGCTCCAGCGACGTCCGTGGTGAGTGACAAGTGTCAATTTTATTTTTTAACTGTCTTTTTTGTTGCCCCCCCCTGCCCGCCATCCTGATTTCTTTTGGCTTTTCCTTTTCCAGCCAACCTCTGTGTTCATCCGTGGCGTTGTTGTGCCCCTGGCCCCTGCGCCCTGCCCACGTGGCTGCTGCCACGTGCTGCAACATGCGCTAGCCTCCTGCATTTTAAGTTTAAAATCCCCACCATGGACAGGACCCCCAGCCTGCCCCTTGGCGCCGTCCTCACTCAGCCTCTCCGAGTTGCACCCTGGCGTGACTCAGGGGCGGTGCTTGGGCTGGCTGGCCGCAGGCCACGATCTGTCCTCCTCCTATCCTGCTGCAGCTCAGTCCTGTGTGTGTGTGTGCTGCAAAAAAACCTGACCGGGCGGGCGCAGGGGTGCCGGATCCAGGGCAGCCTCTCTTCTTCAGCATCTGATCTCCGATCCGAGGACCCCAACACTAAAGTCCTCCCAGCGACAGCTGAGCTCCCGCTGCTCCACCTCCCAGGCTCAGAGAGCCCCCTGTCAACTCTTTGCCCCCCATGTTTTATGAGAGAACCACCATTGCCCACAGATCCGCCAGCCAGTACCTCTAAAGCAATCAGAGGAGGAAATCGATATTTTTCTTTATTGCTTGGCTGCACTTCCCCCTGGGTGGGAAGAGGGAAGAGCAGGCTCTTGAGATGGAGAAGCAGACAAGTCCAAACCGTCCCATCTTTCTCCTTTGGGGAAAACCGGCTCACCCCTGTTTTTCCCCCACTGAACCCCAGTCAGTCTACCTTGGAGCACCCAAATCTTGCAGAGGATTCTGGACCACGTTCCAGAGCGCACTTCACACTTGGTTCACATGGGGGGCTCGTGTTGGGGTTTCATGGCAAGGGCCCGCCTCTCTCTGCTGGGTCCAGTTTGGAACTCCGATGGTGTTGCTGCCAAACGTCTGCCGACAAGAGCTGGTTCCTTCCACTGAGTTACCTTCTTCCACCTGTCATGGGAGCTTCTGCCGTCCATCACTGCTGGTGTTGCTTCCTGTCCTGATGACCTCTCACCCAGTTCTCCCCTCTCTCTTTCAGTAGACACTGTAGACCTTACCTGGTGCATCATCTCTGACATGGAGGTGATTGAGCTCAACAAGCGGACCTCAGGTCAGTCCTTTGAAGTCATCCTCAAGCCACCCTCCTTTGACGGCATCCCCGAATTCAATGCCTCCCTACCCCGACGGCGCGACCCCTCACTAGAGGAGATCCAGAAGAAGCTGGAAGCCGCTGAGGAGCGACGTAAGGTGAGAACTGGATCTGCACTTAGTCAGGGCAGGTTGGAAGGTGGTAAACGTAGCAGATATTTCAAAGGAACGTTTTGGTCACACAAGTGGATGGGGATGGTCTCTGCTGCCTCCTCCTCTCCATTTCAGGTTCTGCTGTTAGGTCAGTTTTGCCCTTCCAACATTTTAATTTGTGAGCGCTGTAACACATGAATCAAGAAATGATGGCCGTCAGTCCTGGCAACTTTTGTAACCTCTAACAATCTGAAATGTATGCTGGACATCACAGATGTGGCTCCTAACTGCATGTTGTAGCCAAGATCGTGAGAGTCCAACTGCATGGAAAACAACAGCCTCCTAGCACAATAACTGAACTTTATTCAGTTCAGTTATTGAAAACAGTTTTGAGTCTGTTTCAGTTCCCCAGTCCCACGTTTGGCCAGTTACCCTTGCAGGGAGACTTTCCCAAGTGTAGGTCTAGGGTTCGTGCCTGTCCATTCTCAAGTTACAAAAGCAGGCATCTCCCAGCTGCTTCCTGACATGGCGAGATGTTTTTTTAATCAACAGACAAATGCTCTCAGTTAGAGAACCAGGGAATGAGTGGAAGGCAGCGCATGCGCCGTTACACGGGTGGGTAAACAGCACTGCTGTATCCTGAGGATGGAAAACTGTACACACTTTCTAAGGACTTTCTGAGTAAACATGTGTAGGACTGGGGCGCACATCACTCCCGTTTAAATCGTAGAATGTTGGAGTTGGAAACTATCTTGGAGGCCATCTAGTCTAACCCCCTTCGCAGTGCAGGCAACAACAGTGGAATTTGTTCTCCTTTTTGTGCGTCTTATGATGGGCAACCAGCAGCACCAATATCATGAAATATGGCATGATATGGTTATGACTGAATCCTGTAAGTAAGTGCAAAGTGATGAACATTGGGGAAAGAAACCAAAATTTCACATATACGCTAATGGGTTCTGAGTTGTCTGTGACGGATCTGGCCTGATCCAGCAGGGCTCTTCTTATGTTCTTATGTTCTTATGTCCCTGGGTTGTATGCCAAATGCTATGATATTTTGCTTTCCAGCAGGATGTGGGAGGAGGGCAGGAAGGAAGGAGCCTCGGGAGAGGGTGGGTGGGGCAGTTTCGAGCAGGAGCAGACTCAGTATTGCTAGCAAAGCCTTTCTGAGTCAAAGAGACACCATGTATTGATCTAAGGAGGGTCCTATACCATGCAGGTCTGTGTGGCTTGCCAGCATGTGAATTATTGATCAGCCATTAAGAGTCTCTCTCATTCATTGTTGTCCCTACCTGACCTTGGCAGGTAGACATGAATGGACCGTAACCAGCCACAGTGGCAGGATGTGGGAGATGAATGAATTCCGCTCTCCAGCTCAGTTTCCCTTCAGTCCGATATCCAGATCCACCGCTAACCCTTTCCTCTTTCAGCTGCACGGAAAGTGACCGCTTTCCACTTCTTCCCATTTGGAAATAGGTACACTTTCCTGGGAGTAAGACCCCTTGAACAAAATGGGACTTAATCTGTGTAGACACGCATAGGATTATGCTGGAAGACATCAAGAAACGATTGCCGGGCTTGCTGCCTAAATCCCATAATAGGTGGTCTTGATTATGGAGCCTGACCACCTGTGAAGGGCTTTGATGTGTCCCTTTGATGTTCAGGCAAGAGAGGGACGCTTGCGAGTGCAGAAATCGGCCATCCCTGCTTTACGGGACAATTGATGCCACTTATGAACAACAGATTCCTTTATGGATAATCTCTCACCTGGCATGAACTTTTTTTTTGCATTCATAGAATCAGAGGATTCTAGAGTGGGGAGGGCTCTTCAAGGCCAACTCGCTGCTTGACACAGGAAAGTCCTCTCTAGAGCATTTCCAAAAGGTGCCTATCAAGCATCTGCTTGAAGAGCAGCGAGAGAGAACCTGCCATTTCCCTCAGTAACTGGTTCCATTCTTGAACCGCTCTTACTGTGAAGACAGTCTTCCTGCTATCCAGCCTAAATCTCCCCTCCAGCAGCTTAAGCCCTTTAGACCTAGTTCTGCTCTCTGGGGTGGCAGACTCTTTGACTTCTTCCATGTGCCCCCCAACCCTCCAGGTATTTGAAGAGTGCTGCAATGGCCCCTTCAGCCTTCCCTTCTCCAGGCAAAGCATCCCGAGTTCTCGCACCCATTCCTCATAGCACATGTTCTCCAGTCCCCTGACCATCCTCGTTACCCTTCTCCGAACCTGCTCCAGGTTGGCTGCATCCTTCCTAAGATGTGGCTCCCAGAACTGGCCCCAGTACTCTAGGTGAGGTCTGACCAGTGCGCAGTAAAGTGGAACCACGACGAACTTCTCCGGACTTGGAAACGATCCTTCTACTAACGCAACTGTCCACTGGGGCGAGATCCCAAGTGACCGACGCCCACACTGCCCCTGGATGCTCCCCCTCCTTTGGATGGCCCTGCGGCCCCTTTGCAGAAGGACGGGAGGGGGTGGATGGGGGCAGCCGCACACACTGGGTCTTATCCCCCTTCCTGGCCTGGACCTGCCCCCAGAAGGCTCTTCATACTTGTGCCAGCCAAAGAGCTGCCATTGGTCTGAGGTAGGCTCTCTACCATATCCCCCCAGATGTGCCCACTCAGCCAAAATGTTTGTTTGTTTGTTTGTTTATGGCCCCAAAAATGGCCATTTTGCCACCGCCACTTGCCTTTTTCCTTGTCTTGCTGCCGCTGTCCTCCTTCCCGCCGCCGCCGTGTTCTCTCCTGGCTGGCTGCGTTCGGGCCAGCCAGGACTCCGACTGCCCCCTAAAGCTGCTGCTGCTTCCACAATTTAAAAAGTTTTCCTCAGCTACATGTGCGGCCGGCTGCCCTTGATACCTGCATGCAAGAAAACAGCCATTGCACAGGCATAGCAGGTCCTTCTCCCCCAACCACACTCCTCAGGCTGGTTGCTGGCGAAGCCCGTGAGGGGTGGCAAGTAGCCCAAGCCTCTTTGCGCTCTCACAGCGAGCTCTTTCGCTCCAGCAACCCTGCAGCCTTTCGCCAGGCCTGCTCGCGCCTCCTGGAGGATGAACGCCCCACTCAGTGCCTCTAGGACAGTGTTTTGCAAAACGTTTGCAGAATGTTTGTGTTTCTGTCTGGGGAAGCACTTCCCTGGCCCGGACAATGTGCTGTAGGCGATGCAGGGAGCATCAACGCCCAGCTCGCCAGCGTGGCGCCACCGAGGCAGCCAGGTTTGCTGCGCATGGCCGATTTCACCCCCAGGCAGGCTATGGGAGAAGGTGGGGCATGGGAGCAGGGAGATGGCGAGACGGGAGGAGGTGGAGCCGGATGGGGGGCCGGAAGTAAAGCTATGTGGGTCACGATGGGTTGTTGTTTTAAAACGTGAGTCGCGATGCTAAAATGTTTGGGAAACACTGCTCTAGGACATACAGTAATTGCATAACACAATTAGCGCAAACTGATCCCAAAGCACTGATCCCTCGTTGAGTTATTGTCACACTCTACAGTAGAGTGTCGCAGATCCAAGCTGGTAGCTGTGCAAGGCAGGGGCTTTGATGAATCTGGGTTTTCAGTGGGCTGAGATTACAATAGCTGGCCTAGGACTCTGCCGAGTTCCCCTTCCTCTCTGACAGCCAGTTTCCCCCCTCTTCTTGCTTTTGGGGTGCAGTACCAGGAAGCAGAGCTCCTGAAGCAGCTGGCAGGGAAACGGGAGCACGAGCGGGAGGTCATCCAGAAAGCCATCGAGGAAAACAACAATTTCATCAAGACGGCCAAGGAGCGGCTGATGCAGAAAATGGAGTCCAACAAGGAGAACAGAGAGGCACATCTAGCCGCCATGTTGGAACGTCTGCAGGAGAAGGTGGGTGGTCGTTGGCTATCATCAAGAGAGGGCTGGGGGAATAATAAAGACCAGACTAAATCAGAGAGATGCATGATAAGCTAGAATGGGTGGAGGAGGAAGACAAAGGAGAAGACAATGAGACGAAGGAGAAAGGGACCCCCTTTTCAACATTAGGATGGCAAAATGGCACCCTATAACCCAGCCATGACCAGGGCCTAGTTGTGTGGCTTGGAAGCAGGACAGTTAAGCAAGGCTGAAACTGGTTTGCATGTGGACTGTGGACGTGCCCGCCTTAGGAGGTGCCCTTCTCTTTCCCTCTTCCTTCGCAGGACAAACACGCCGAGGAGGTCAGGAAGAACAAGGAGCTGAAGGAAGAGGCCTCCAGGTAAAGAGGCCCCCCGGGCACCTGACAGTTTGGACGGACAGCTCCAGGGACAGACTGAGGGTGTCAGGCGGCAGGCGGGGCGGCAGCTGCCTCCTCAGCACAACGTGTTGACTGATGATGACTTGGGATCGTTGTCTGTGAATGTAAAGAATTGATTGGTGAAGCCATCTCGTGTGTTTCAGGGAGGGAGGGGGACATAAGGGGAAGAGGATACTGGGAGGAGGAAGTGTGCTGTGGGGGGGGGAAGGGAAGGGGATGGGGACGGCTGGACGGACGCACCCACCCAACTGGCGGGCCCAGTGTCTGCCATTTTTCCACACTGGGTCTGTCCAAAAAAGGACCCCGACTAACCGAGGGGCGGTAGAAATGGCAGGCGATGTGGGGATGGTGTCAAGGCAGGGTGGGGCGGGGTGGTGGGTGGGCAAAGTAGGCAGGCAGGTTCATAAACTAAATCCGGTGACAGGCCAGGAGAGAGTGGAGGAAGCAGAGTCACCCCGGGGGGGGGGGTCTTGTTGTGTGTTGTCTTGTGTGTTCCATTGTTCACGTTGGTCCCCAGTGTTCAGAGCATCCAACGTTGTGTGTCTGTGTGGTTCTGCTTCGTCATCTCTCACTCCCAGGTGTGCAGACCTGGCATTGCTTCACTGAGGGGGGTTGTGGTGGTGGGAATTTCAGAACCACAAAACCTCTGCTTCAGAAACAATAATAAAATAGCTGTTGCCAGAGATGCAGTATTGTCAGATATGAACGGAGTTTCTCCTGATCTGCACAACCTTGAAGTCAAAGCTGATGTGGTCAGCTCTTTAAGTGCTACATGGAGCAGGGGGAAGGTTCTTGCCAGGGTCACGTTTCATTGTAAACCTTTGATGTACAATTTAATATGTCTCTCCATGGAGTAATAAAAACCACGTGGTTTGGGTGGGTCATCACTCGAGGTTGTGTCACCTTGTGGTGAAATGAGAACAGGAAAATAAAAACGAATGAAAACACGGAGGGGGGGGGAACACACTCCGTTTGTTGTGGCACTTGCCCAGAAGCAGAGTTGGAACTGAAGGTTGATGAAAATTTGGGGGAGAAAATGATCGTAAGCAAATTCTAATAATTTGCATTTCTTTGCATAAATTCAGAGATATGTTATTTTCCTGACTAGAATCCCACCACTCTGCCATGTTCCCAGTTGTGAAAACTGTGCAGCACACAAGCCAACCTGTGCATACTTATTCACAAGTATGTTCCATTGTGCTCAATAGGCCTTACTGCCAGGTCGGCGCGCATTAGAATGACATAGGATTTGGGCAAATTAATATCTCATACGATTCATGTAAAAGTTACCCAGTTTGACCCCCAAGTCTTGGTGATATTACAGACAGGCACGTGCCTGTAACATCCTATGGACTGCTTTGACTGTGGGAAAGGAGCTTTGGGGGGGCTGATGGATGGTTGGGCAGGACCCGAAAGTAGGGCACCACCTGCATCCTCAGCTTGTGTGGTGCAACTGCGCTGGGGTAGCCCACATGTTTCGGGCTTGCTCCCGCTCAGCCTCGGAACATGTAATGCTCAGGAAAAGAGTGTCTCTGTGCGTATGCTGACTGCATTTCCTCATCACTAACCAATGAAGCAGTGCCATTACTGAGAATGACGAGAAGGATCGCAAAATAGGAAATAAAACTTCTATTGGGGTAGGGTTATACAAGCTTTCGAGTTTCACAAAATGCTTCCTCAGTCAGAATGCAGGCCACTTCACCCGTGTGTTGCAAGAGGCGAGTGTGTTTTCCACAGCACCCACATGTGTGCCTTTCTATGAACATTTTAGCATGCAGGGAGGCCTTGTAGACATGCTGAAAACATGGTAGAAGGCGAAAGGGCAGAATCCTGGAGTCGCTCAAGTCAGGAAACTTAACCAGGAAAGCAGTTGTGAGGAGGGTAAACAAGCAGAGCTGAAACAAGGTGTGAAGTGGGGGGGGGGAGGGGAGGGTGTATGCCGTTGGCTACTTGCCCTCGGTCTCACATTCTGCGGGGCACTGACTGGGGTGTCTTTCGGCTCCTCCATCAAGGGCGTTTCCAGCGTCCTGCTCTCAGGTTCTGTTCTGCGCCCTATTGATTGCCAGCCCCACTTGGCTTCTCGACATCTCGACGAGGCATTTAGTCCATTGATTCAATGAGGAAGATGGTTATGTTGAGGGCCATTCATCACACACCAGCGTCTTCTTGACATGGAAATGCTGGCCGAGAGCAGCACACAAGGGGAGAGGGGAAGGCAAGGAACGCTGGTTGCTGGTCTGGGGGGGGGGGGGGAGCAAGAAGCGGTCCTCTCTTTTGTCTGTACATAGTGGATGCAAATAAAAAGGCTCGCATTCGTTTTTCTTTGTGGCAGTTGGGGTGATGATGGGTATATTTTCTATGCACAGTGATTCCAGACGTGTGTGTGTGTGTGTGTGTGTGTGTGAGAGAGAGAGAGAGAGAGAGAGAGAGAGAGAGAGAGAGAGAGAGAGAGAATGTGTGGGGGTGGGTGGGTTAAATAGCCCCCCAGCTGATTTTTAGATGAGGTGTGCACTATATGTCAAAGAACGAATGGCAACATTGAAACCAAGGCTCTGGTGGTGTCACCTCAAAGACCAACCAATATTGTTTTCTGCATTATTAGGTTTTGTGGCCCACAGTCCACGTCACCAGGTGCATGAGGATTTCTCTTCCTGCGTCTGATGCAGTCGACTGTGGTCCAGAAACGTTTCTGCTGAAAGAAATTGGCTCGTCTTTTATTGCTCATCTTTTATTATCGTCTTTTATTAAAATGCTACAAGACCCCTTGTTGTTTTTGCTGCAACAGGTGAACACAACTATCCCTCTGGAAAATGGCAAGCTGGGAACATTTTCACACACGAGTATTTTGTCTGCTTTATTTCTTGCATTCAGACAAACAACAAAATCTTACGGAAGCCTTGCATCAGCAGCACGTAGACAAACGTCAAATAGAACCAGTGTCAGAATTTATCATCCAGCTCATCTTCTCTTGTGATCCACTGAATTATTGCTCTTCCCTCTTGGTTGACAATTATCATTTTGACATAGATCTTCTAATAGATGTTAGCTTGACTAATTTTATTGTTATATCTGGTATCTCCTTCACACACGAGTCTTAAAGCAGCTCTTGCTTCCGTCAGGTTTGGCCTGCAGACGTACTGAATAGTATGCTCATTGGCATTACAAATGCCTCTTTTCTACTTTTTTGCTGTGAACATGATCACATAAACAGCAAGAGAGAGGCTTAAGCTTCATGTAGAGGAATGGCTGCAAGCCCTGGAATATCCAAAGAAACCGTCAAGAAAAAAAATGCCTCTGAACCTGTCCAGAGGGTCTTCTCTTTACGGCCACTAAATAACCCCAGCCTATCTCCATATGTCTGGAGTTTGTCCAGATGACAGCATATCTGGCTTCCAGTCCCAGAATATCTCCTTTTTTTAGAAGTGGGACGTGCTGGCCAAAGCCTTACGCACAGCGTAGGGTGCTGAAGACCTTTGAAATCAATGAGCTTCAAGGTGTGCCTGAGATGGTTGGTTGCCTTGTCTTGTGTGTGAAAGCGACGTGTATAGATAACGAAGGTCACAGGTGTGGATTATATTTCTTGTTTTCTGTCCCAACGAGGGATGGAAAAACAAGTGTGTTTTAACCACGGGCTTCTAGAATAATCCTGCAAATTTCCATGAACATTTTAGGGGTGAGCTGAGGCTACTCGTGGCTTTTCGTGGACATTTTCAATAGTGCTGAAAAGTGCTCTGTTAGTGCTGAAAAACATGAACGGCACAATGCTATCTACTCTTCGACCAGTGGAGCGACTGCTCCGCCAGTCAAGGGTGACGCAAACGTGCTGTAAGGCGCACTTGCAGCGTCACCCTAAGAGTAAGCGGCGCCGGCAGGGAGGCTTGCGCTGCTCCTCCAGCAGTGCAGAACAGTGGAGCGCCGTAGCAGAGGTGTGAATCCACGCTGGGCAACGGAGGGGCATGGGGAGGGCGGAACAGGGCATTCTGGGGTGGAGGTGGGGTGGGATTGGTTGGCTGGGCCTGAGAAGGGGGAGGGATTGATGGCGGCCTTCTGCCTGCGTGAGCATCCACAGGATCAGGCTGCAAGCAAGTGGCCTCAGCAAGATGCCATTTTCCAACTTAAGCTACCTTGCAGGGTTGTGAGGATACAACTGAGATCACCCTGCACGTGGCGCCCCTGGATTCATAATGGGGGAATGGTGTTACACTTGCTTTTCAACTGGATTACCCACCCACCCCACCCCGGATTGACACTGGGGCAGGAGGTTGCCAGTGGGAACTTTCCTCCTGGGGCAAAGAGCAGCTGGGGGAGGGAAATCAGAACTGTGGTGAAAGCAGGGCGTTAACCAACCAACCCCCCACACACACACACACACTGCAGTCTTAAGGCTGGGCTACATTGTCGACGGCTGCGTCGCGGCTGCATTCCGTGTGCATCTGTTGTCCCGCCCCCAGGTCAAACAGCAGGCTCTGATTGGCCGGATGTAGCGCGGACGCAGCAAAAGTCGAGCCGGGCCTGTTTGACCTGGGGGCGGGACAACAGACGCTCACGGAACGCAGCCGCGACGCAGCCGTCGACAATGTAGCTCGGGCTTTACTGCTTTTGCACTTGCAGGGTGGGGTAGATGGGGGGGGGCTGGGGATGACCCTCCCTGTCACTCTTCTGGACTCCTTTGGGCTGGTGGCTCACATGTTCCCCAGAAGGTCATCATAGACTGATGCTGTATCGTTGTGATGTCACTTCATGGGGGTGGAGGGGGAGGAAAGGGGCAGCCTGCAGCCTGGAGGAACCTAAGAAGAATCCCTGCTGCTGGATCAGGCCAGGAGCCCATCTGTTCCAGCCGGCTATTTCTCACTGTGGCCTGTGGCCTGACGTGCCCACGTACACAAGTGCTTTGTGGCACATGCCAGGCAAGTGTGACCCAGGCCACGCGCTCAGATTAAGAACCTCAGAAGAGCCCTGCTGGATCAGAAGAGCCCTGGTGGTTCCAGTCTGCGCATTGGACCTTTGCAAATACTATGGCTGGGGGTGCAAGACAGACCTGTATCCTCTGCCACACTGAATTGGGGAGACTTGGAGCGATGGAGAAGGAGGAACACATGAAATGTGGATGCAACCTAACTTGGAGGGTCTAAGTCACAAAGCGCATGGCTTACACACACACACACACACACACACACACAGGGCTGAGAAGGGTTTTGGACAATACTTTGAAGTGCAAATCATTTCAATCCGTCTCAATTAACTCAGTAACAACTCTTGCACTTGGATCTCTCTGTTGGGTCTCCCTGTTCCAAGTTAAACTAACCACATTCTGAGCCAGCCAATCCCCCCTCCGCCTGTCCTCCTCTCTTCAAGCTCTTTTCTCCATGCAGACACCTTGGGAGACTTTGGCGGCCACAGAGTTCGTGCCTAGCCCAGCAGGGGTCCTTGCACCCAGGGCCAGGAAGAAGAGCCTGCTGCACCAGGGGCCACAACACAGCCGCGGCTCTGCAGTGCACTCCCTTTCCAGCTCTCACACAGAGCTCCCAAGAAGACTGAGGCCTCTCTGGCACCAGCGAGTTCCACCGTAGCTCGGAAGCCCCTACGACCAAGAACCGCACTCGGTACACACACTGGGAACGAAGTCCAGCAGCAGTAGCTCTCAGCAAGGCTGACCGACATCGGCATCTGGTCTTGCAGGTCTTGGGTGCCTTCTCCTAGGGGAGGATGGAGTCTTTGCAGAAGTAGTATATCCAGCACCACCAGTGAAAGCTCTTTTCGAAAAGGTCCGTGCTGTGCATGCATCCCCCCTTCCAGCCTATGCTGCCGAGCTCAGTTTTGAGCAGAATCACTTCCTTCTCCCAGGAGTCCCAGTGCAGCAGCAGCCACTGCTAGCAAACGCCCTTCGGTGTGACCAGGGCTGGGGCCTCTCTGTCTCCTCCCACCCCGCAAAGCAGTTCTCTGGGCTCGTCGGCAGGTGGCACTGGAGACTCTCACGCCCAGGCCAGCAGCGAACCACGGAGAGACAGGCGACGCCTTGCTGCTGCCGAGACCAGGGACTCTCTGCTCAGGCGCCAGCAAAGCGCAGCTCCGCCTTCCTTCAGCAGAGGGCAGCTCTGAGTGCCTTGAAGGTCATGTCTTTCAGAGTTTGGACATCTGTTTTTGCAATAGGGGTAGGTAGTAGCAGCAGCCCCCCTATTAAGTTTGCTGCAGCAGAAACAACAAAGAGGCTCGTAGTAGCAGCACCCTAAAGACTCACCAACTTACTTTGGCAGAAGCTTTTGTGAACTAGAGTCCACTTCATCAAATGTGTGAAGATAATAGATCTTTAACAGCCCATTTCCTTGGTTCCTTTTTGGAGCTTGTGTCACTCTGACCAGGAGAACGGGATATGCCACATTCGTTCCCCATGAGGAAAGGACAACTTCCATTGGGACATGGGCTGCAATCTTTCCAGCTCACAGCCACTGGAACACCCATTTTGGGGAGAGCTCCAGCCACCCCTCTCTCTCTCGCAGTCGAACTGGCCTTGGTGGGACGTGTTCCCCTGCGAGAGAACGTTTGCGGTTGCTTCGTTCATGTCACTGAGCAGCCGCAGAAACCGCGTCACGGCAAGGGCAGGTTGTGATGCGGGGCCTCCGGCGCAGGGGCTTGTGGCCCAGCTGAGATGAGAGGTGAAGGACGTTCCAGCTGCCTTCATGGAGAGAGGTGGGGCCGGAACGTGCGGGGGCGGATCATCATGGTGACTTTCTTGAGGGAGTAATAGTCCGTGTCTTTCCAGGTGTACCATACGACTCCGTCAGGTCCTAAGATCTTGCGGCTTTTCAGGGAGTATCTGCCACCCTGTGAAGGTTTGGAAGAGTAAGAGGAGAAAACAGAGAGTAACTTTGCCCCCCCCCCTTAGTCATGGAGTAGCCAATCCCATTGAGCTGCCCGCCGCACCAGCGGAACACACACAAAGCAGGCGTGATGGGCGTCAAGCAGAGCCACGTGCCGGAGGATCTACGGAGACCTGCCGGAGCAGAATCACACAGCAGAGGCTGAAGAGGAAGTGTGGTCTTCTTCTCCCCCAGCTCCCTCCTTCTGCTCGTCTCCTCCCCATTTCCTCTTCCACTTCCTCTTCCTTTCCAACCCAGAGAGCAAGGCTCTCTAGTCCTATCGCCCACCCCCAGGGCTAATGCAGCTGCGCCAAAAAGGCGTGTGCTGCATCCTATGGTGGGGGGGGGGCGACCCAAAGGCAAACGGGAGGTAAGTCAAAATATTTTTTCATTACCTCCACATAAGCCCTGGCGCCACCTATTTTGGTGACGTATGTCCAGGAGGGGAAAAGGGCAGGGATGTTTTTGAAAGACGGGTAAGAGATGGCACACGCCATTGCCGCTTGGTTCGCCCCCTCTCATCCCCTCCCTGCCCCCTCCCCACCCCCGGTTCCGCCCCTCCCCTATGCTTGCCAAGCAGCCGACAGGCCTCAGTACCTGCCAGGTGGCCTGGCCTAACCTTGTAATAAACTCCGTTGAGGTTGGAGAAGAAGCACTGGTGGTACCACCAGCCTCCGTGGGAGATGGCAGCACAGATGTTCCCGGAGTCGGATGTGCTGAAGCTCCTCTTGTTGTGGTACCAGGCAAAGGAATCCTCCACCGTCCCGCTGAAGCCTTCCACATGCAGGCGGTAATAGTTCACCTCGTCCTCAATGCTGCAAGGCAAGCGGGAGCATCAGGCAGGCAGGCTTCCCAAACACTGTCCCCGAGAGCGCGAGTAGCTTTGGAGGTGATGGGACCAGGAAGGGGGCTGGGCCAAGACCCCCTGGCACCTGAGGGGGAGTGCCACAGACGGTATTTCCCCCTTACTTGGCGATGTGCCAGCCTCTGCTCCTCCACGCCCTGGGCTGGAAAAGGAAGAGGGGGGTGGAGCAGAGGAGGAAGTGTGGGGGAGAGGAGGATCGTGGCCTAGACTGAGGGTCTTCTCCCCCACACTTCCTCTGTCTGGGAGGCAAGAGGGCAGATGGAGGTGGGCACCCCTGCCAATCTGCTGCCTGAGGCAACTGCCTCGATTGTCCTCGTGGGTGGGCCAGCCCTAAACAGGAAACAGACGAGTTTGGGGCTCCTGTTCTCCCCCTCTTGTCACCTCTGATGTGGGCCCAGCTTGTGTGTCTCCCAAGCAGAAGAGATGCAAACATTCCACTTTGGGCGTGGCAGTCACATCACCGCCAAGGCCAAACCACTGTCACATGGTCCCAAGAAGCATTAAAATGGGGATATGCCCAGTTTCAACTCCTTCTTTTCTCTCTTGACTGACAAGAGAGGGACTGGAGGACAGGCTGGTGCCACCAGGAGGATGCAAGAGCCGTGCCGGACTCAGGTTTCAGCAAGAGAACGTTGGTGCACAAAGTCGGGGAGGAGGAAGGACATGAAGCGGCGCCAGCGGCACACGCCCTGCTCTGGGAGCGTGAATTGAACAGCACTGAAGCCCAGAGTGTGATTCCAGTTGCTCCGCCAGGTGGCGATTTAGTTAGCGCTGCGGAGAGAATGCCCTGGCTACAGGCTGCCGGCTCCCCTTCGGTGGCCTGAATGCAGCACCTACTGTACCTGAAAAGCTGGTAGAAGGCGTGCTTGTGCTTATTGTTCCAGTCCTCCAGGTCAATGCGGAGGGAGTAGTCCCCTTGGCTTGTGATCTGGTGAATGTTTTCATTGCCCATCCAGAATTCACCATTCAAGTCGCCAAAGCCCTCTTTGTACTCATGCCACGTTCGATTGAAGTTGACGGTGCCATCCTGACGCCTCTGGATGACTGTCCAGCCTCCCCCTGGCAAGGATTTTAGTTAGCTGCTTGAATTCCTCACCCAATCCCATGTGTGAACCAGCATCGAGCAAGAACGGCTCAATGAGGACTACCACCCCGGAGGAAACACATGGCGACTTACTGTACCTTCCACATCCATCTCACACAGCACTTCAATTGGCAACCCCCCCACAGATGGCATGATGCTGTAGATGCCAGACTGCCGGAGCCCGTTGTAGTAGATAGAGGCGCAGTCAATGGGGCAGTTCTTGGCATGCTTCGCATCTGCAAAACAAGCAAGTCAAATGGAGTTAAGCCAGGTGACAGCCAGGCTTCAGGAACCCTGCAGAACCCTATTGCTCCTCCTGTGACTAGCAGAATTGAACTACGTGATACAAAAGTAGGATGTTTCCAAACTTCTCGTTCTGATTTTGCCCTGGATTTTGGAGTTCTGAAGTCACTGGTCTTGTTTCGGCCACGGGATTGGTGCATTAGGAATTACTTCCATTTTTCCTACTGAAGACTGTGCATGTGTAATTATATCCCCCCCTTACCAATATGCATTAATAAAGTACCACCCAAAAACAATCTTAATGTGAGAGCATGCACGATTGCATCACAAATCTTTTTGGGTGGTGTTTTCCCAATATGCAGGGGTACATAGCATTTGTGCATCGGTAAAACGCAGCACAAAAATAATCTTGATGTAATCATGTACAACAGTCACGTTGAATTTGCTGTTTGGCACTGTTTCATCTAGGCACACATGTGTATTGCCTGGGAATGGAGAGGTGTGGGGAAAAGGCCCGAACTAACTGGAAGCTGCAACACAGAGAATTCTGGAATTAATCTGGGAAATTATCCCCATTCACTGGCATTCAGGAGCAGTGAAACAGATCCCTAGAAAACGATGGTCCTCCTTGATTTGCGTAATGGAGACGTCATTGCCATTGTTCTGGGCAGCGCAACGTTGGTTCGTTGGTGTTTCCGGAACTCTGACAGCCCCTCCACTTCTCCTTGGGCCTCGTTCCCAGTTCAGGCTGGCTGAACAGAGGCCGGGGCCAGCCAGCTGAAAGGCCTGCGGGCCAGCAATAGCCGTGCTCCCCTGCCCTTGTCCCATGTGAGCAGCTCAGACTCGATGCAGGCTAGTGGGTGGGTGAAAGTCTTGAGGCGCTTAGCCCAGTTTGCGGCTCAATGCAAAGGGCTCCGTTGATCTGGCTGTAAGAAGATCAAAGCTCTCGTCTCATCCGAAAAACAACACAGACACTACGACGGACCCCCCCCCCCTGCTTTGGAAAGGACAGGCTGGAGAAGGTGAAAGGAAGGTGGCCCCTCAGAAGAGGTTCACGGCCGGGGGGGGGGAGGGAGCACTGATGACGTTGCCACCTGGGAATCGGCGGCTCCCCTGCTTGCTGCCGCCTCTCTCAACCTCAAGTCCTTTCTCCTTTTCCGCGAAGCCTTCAGCTTAACGCCTTCGTCCGTCCTCATCCCCTACTGAACCAGAGCTTAAGCCCCCCTGCTGCGTGCGTTTCTTCACTCATCCCTCGTCACCCGCTTGTTCTGCCCCTCTCCCTGTGGTCCATTCCCCCAGCCTCTCTCCTCCCCTCCTCCGCTCTCATGTCCCTTCCCCCTCCCACGCACTGTTTGCAAGCTCCTCGGGGCAGAGGTCTCCTTTCTGGGGTTGCTGCCTGTTCCTTCTTTGCTTCTCTGGGTGGCAAGCCAGCCACTCTGCAGCTCCACCCAGGGAGGGAGGCGGAGAGAGGCCCTTTCTTTCCCTCCGCTTGTCTGGCCCTCCTCAGCCCCCCCCCCTCCTGGATTCCAGCAGCAGCAGCAGCAGCAGCCAGCGGGCCGAAGGCAAGACCCTTCCCTGGTCTCTTTCGACAGCTCTTCGCCCTGCCTCTGCTGCCTGCTTGACCCGCTTCCCTCTTGTTTGCCCCCCCTGTCACATCATTCTCCTCAGACTGGAAGCTGGAGAGTCGACATTTGGGGCATCAGAATAAGCAGAACAACCAGATTATGCTGCAACGTATCATGCGCACCAGTGATCTGGCTCTTCCCCAATAATCTGCACCAGTCTGGTGTGATCCAAGTGCCTCGCCTTTCTGCGCCGCTCCTTTCCCCTCCAGCACAGCCAATGAGTTAAGCAGCGCATGCACACACACACACACACACACACACACACACACACAGAGACTGCAATACAGAGAGCCGCCTTTGTCAATCCTGGCTGCCTTCCAAGGAGAACCAGGCAGGGCGCCGGCGTCCCCCGGCTCTGGGGAGGCAGCAGGCAGAGTTGCCTCCGCTCTGTTACGCAAGCCGGGGAAACGGAAGGGAGCAGCCTGCGCGCAGGGACCGGCTCTTGGGAGCCGCAGGAGAGGCAGCCAGCGAGCTGCCACAGGGGCCTGTCGCTGAGCTCGGACGGGGGGGGGGGGGGGCAAGGAGAGGTGAGGTTTTGATTTGTGTGGCTGGGCTTCCCTGGCCGCCCCCCCCCCCCACACTGCACCCGAGGCCCATGTCAGGCGTCACTCCGGTAGGGGCGGCGGGCGGGACCGTAAGTTTCGCACTGTTCTAGTCCCGTTTACCAAGCCGGCAGGAGACGGCCCCGCCCCCTCACTGTCGGAACCATTCCCGTGGGGAGAAAGCAGCAGGCAGGGAGAGAAGCGTCGTTACATGGGGGGCCCCCCATGTAACGACGTTACATGGTGGGTCAGGGCCCCCGGCGCCAGCTTCCGGGGGTACCGACGAGTCCGAGTCACCCGACTTGGACTCGACTCGGAGTCGGAGTCCGGGTCGACCGAGTCCGAGTCGCCCGACTTGGACTAGCCTCGGGGCCCGAGTCCGAGTCGACCGGCGGCCCCGCTCTTACCCCGCCGGCCTCGCGCGACCGCGTTTCAACTTTACCCGGCTGGCGGCTGTTTCTGCACAAACGCGGTCACGCGGGGCCACCGCCGCCGCTCGCCCACCCGCCTTCCCGCCCGCCCAGATTCCCAAGGTAAGTGCGGGAAAGGCCGGGGGGGGGGAGAAGCGGTGCCGGGGGGGAGAAGCGACGCCGGGGCGGAGAAGCAGTGGGGAGAAGCAGCACCCAGGGGGGGAAATAAATAAATGAATGGCGGGTTTGGCACACACACACACACACACCCAAATCGCGGCGCTGCACGTGATGATGCTACATTTGGTGATTATAGATTAGGGCCAATTTGTTTGAGAAATGTCCAACAAATTTAATGGGCACAGAATAAACTTTTCAGTCTTGACTTGATGGGTTATTAACAGGCTTTGGAAGTAAAGAAGCATGTGGCCGATCTGGCTGGAGGAATAGCACCCCTCCAAACAGGCTGAGCACCCAGCCATCCTTGCAGGATTTCAGCTGCCTCAGTAGCGTAGCTAGAGGGGGCCCCGCATGCTAAGTGGCGCAATACGCTGCAACTCACCGTGTAAGCGGCCCCTCCCACTCGCCGTCGGAGCCATTCCAGGCAGCAGTGGCAATGCGCAGGCGCTCACCAAACCAAGCAGCGTCTCCTGCGTGTAGCCATTGCTGCCCGGAATGGCTCCGGCGAGTGGGAGGGGCCACTTACACGGTGAGTTGCAGCGTATTGCGCCACTTAGCGCATGCCCCCCCACCCCCAGCTATGCTACTGAGCTGCCTGATGCTGAATGAGACCAGAGGTCCCCGGCAGGGAGGGAGGGAGGAGGTCCTTGCTAGATGCTCTCCTCGGGCAACACGTTCCCAGCTTCTGCTAGCCGAGATCCTTTTCACGGGAGTTGCAGCCCATGGCTGAACTGGGGGCCTCTTCTGCATGCGAAACAGGGGGGGCTCCCCCACTCTTTGGGAGACAGATTGGAACAGAGGTAGCTGCTTTGGAATTTTTTTTAGATTCAGCTTTTCAGACTATTTCCCAGAGGCCTGAAATACCATTGCTGATTCCTGGTGTCATTTTGAGGGTCGGGGCAACAGAAAGCCCCGGAATGGAATTCAGATCTGCAAGCTGGAGTTGGGCCAGAACAGCTCCGTCAACCTTCACCCACTGCGTTTGTGGAGACGGGACGTTTTGGCAATGGGAGGGGAGGTACCGGGGGTCAAGGGGTCGGTCACCTGACTTCCTGGCAGACTGAGGGCCACTTGCTCGACACGGCTGCTTTTGTGCAACTTTCCTTCTGGCCTCAAAGATGCCGAGTGAGAGAAGCACCACCACTTCCTCTCTCTCCCCCCCCCCCCAGGTGGCTTCAGGATGACTCTGACGAAACGTGGCACCCAGGAGTGGCGGCAGCGGTGGCAGCGGCAGAGATGCCACCCCCTCTCCCGCTGTCGGGACCACACAAAAGAGGGTGCTGTTGTCAGTGAAAAGGGAAAGGGGGGCACAACTTCCCGAAACGTTTCACCCTCGACCCTGAATCCAAGCGGAAGACCTTTTAAAAAAACCTTCAGCTCAAGGAAGTCGTCACCTGGGTGGTGCATTTCCTGCTGCAATCGCATCTCTGCAGGGACCAGGCAGCCGGGGTTGTGCCGCACCCATTCCATCAGCAGGGAGATGTTGTGCACCTGGGCCTGCATGTCGTACAGCAAGGTGGTCTGCATGTGCTGCACAGTGTTGGCCTCATAGTAGCGCTGCTCCAGGTCCTGGACGCGCTGCTCCACCGTGGAATTCCGACTGGCCTTCTCTTCATGCTTCGGGGTGGCGTTGGTTGAAGCGGGGAGGGGGGAGAGGGGCAAAACCCGAAAGGAGAACGAGTTAGATGCTTCCATCACACCACCTGCAACGTACCTGGAAACTCTCACCTGTCTCCAGACCTCCTTCTGATGAAACCTTCATAGAGGAGGGGAGCGCATGGCAGCTCTGGCTGCACTGGCAAAAGGTGCCCGTTGAAACATGAACGCGGCGGGTTCCAAAGCACATCAGAGGTGTCCCAAAACAAATGGCGAGGGCCGAATGAAACTGAATGACGGTGAAGAAAATGAATGGGGAACCAGACTGCAAAGCGTTGAACAGCCACGCCCTGATTGCTGGCGCCACATTTTCTCTCCAAATTTTGTGCTGATGGCTTTCTGTCATTGTTGGCCTCCTCAAGATTCCTTTTGATTTCGAGGCAGGAAATTAATATTTTAAATGAGCAATGAAATACTGCCCTTATTGACTTTGCCTCTTGCATCTGTCTAGTTCGGGGGGGGGGGGGGGAGAGACTTGGCTATCATATCCAGACATGTTCCGCACAGCAGTCATACAGCTATCAACTGATCCACTGGCTGGGGGAAGAGTTAAGAACATAAGGACATAAGAAGAGCCCTGCTGGATCAGGCCAAAGGCCCTGAATCTAGTCCAGCAGCTTCCTGTATCACACAGTGGCCCCACCAGATGCCTCTGGGAGCAGACAGCCAACAAGATAACCTGTTTCCCATTGTCACTCCCCTGCACCTGGCACAGAGAAAATCCACTTCTAAAACCAGGAGGTTGCTTATGGCTTGTAACCTGTGTTGCGTTTCCTAGTGGAGTCACAGTTACTAGCCAATACGTGCCCATCATATACTCGGCATGCATCTGCTGGGTCAGCATCATTGGGAAGCTGCAGCAGAGGGGCCCAGAGCCCTCTGCAGGGCTGCTGCTGGTCCTGGAGACACCCCCCACACACACACACACACACCTGTGCCTATAACCTTGGAGTGGTGCTGGAGCTACACACTCAGGGCTACTCAGGCAGAAGGTCGGCCCATGGAGAGCAGCTTGCAAAGGGCCCCAGGTTGAATCGGAGGTGGGCGGTGAGTCTCCATTAGTGGACGCGCTTGCTAGGTGTGTATCATGGGGATCAACACTGCACATTCCCCTCCCCCACCCCAAAAGCCCACTGGCATAGCTGACTTGTGGCCAAGACCCTTGCAAGTCCGCAGAGGCGTCGCGATGCGGCCCCCCCGTGATGTCACCACCAGAAGTGACGTCACCGCCGCTGCAAACCGCTTCAGAAACGCAGGGCAGGAGGGTGGGCCAAACTCAGCACCGTCTCCGCCGCCGAAACGGCGCGATTGTTGCCCTCCCCCGCCGCTTTGTCACCCCCCGCTTGTTGCCTGGGGCCTCCTTGCCCCCCCCCCCCCGACGATGCTTCTGCTAGTCAGGGTGAGGAGTGGCCCTGGGCTAGAGGGATTGTAGGCCTCTGCCAGTATTAGGCAGCTCCTTAGCGAAGCTTAGCAGGGAGCAAGACGGGGAGACGGCTTGGCAGAGAATGAAAGGCAGAGCACGGATTAGGGCCCCACTTCTTGCCCTGCGATTTGGCAGCCGCCCACAGGCTCTACTCTGTGCCATCCACAGAGAGCATCTTTGTACAAGCCCCAGGCTGAAATGATGGGGCCAGAGATGGCACAGTGAGTCCAATGGCACTTGCCTTCCACACACGGATTAGCACGGCCATGACCCAGTGGGGAATCCTGTGTTGCGCAAGCCGGACAGAAGCAAATGGGAAGAAGGGCTACACAAGAGGACTGTGGTGCTCTTCCACAGCCCCCTCTGTTGCTTGCACAGGAGACCTTCTCACTGGATCGGGCCCTATGGTCAGATCTGTCTGTCTCCTGCTCTGCCACCCAAATCTGGCATCAAAACCTCCTTCTTTCCTCCTAGGCTGCTTTTGGTGCCTGTTACTGCAGCCACAGAAAAGTTCCATTCCTTTTGGTGGGGCTTGCCTTGCGCCGGATACGTCCCCAGCTGACTGTGTTCAACTGATGATGACTAAGCAGGGGACGGGCGCTTAATATAGAAGGCAAGGAGTTGGTGCAGGTGTAAAGGCCCAGGAATGCAATTGGCCAAGTCGTGTAGCTGGGGAGTCTCCATAAGCACATTTTGAACCTATTTGCTGGCAAAGATGTATGAGTCTCAATAACAGGGCAAGATTATTTCTTCCTAGAAGGCCACCCTTTCTTTGGCTCCACAATTCATCAAAATCCCTGAAGATCAATCATCCCCTATTTTATTATTTATTGGGAGGAGGGTTCCGTTTTTGTACTCTCCAGTTACCTAAGTATTAAAGGGCACATTGGAATTTATTCCTTTGCTCTCATTTCCCTTCCTCCAGTGAATGTACAAAGTAGGACAGGCAGCTTTAATTGGTAGATAAATCAACTCAGGCTTTCGTTGATTAAATCAGTGAGAGACAATTACAACTGGCAAGGCTGTGAAATTAAGCCACCTGTTTGTTTCCTAAGGCTAACTTTATGGTTCTGACTGAGATCTCAAAAGGACATCAAGATAGAATTTGGGACAACCTGCCCCAATCTTTAAATGCAATTAATTAACCCAATTCAAAGGCAGATAATAATCAGTTAAACTGGTTAACAATCCTTTGTTGTTCAGTCGTTAAGTCGTGTCCGACCCTTCGTGATCCCATGAACCATATCCCGCCAGGCCTTCCTGTCCTCCACTATCTTCCTGAGTTCGCTCATTTTCATGTTTGTTGCATCGGTGATGCTGTCTAACCATCTCATCCTTGGCCTTCCCCTTCTCCTTTTGCCTTCAATCTTTCCCAGCATCAGAGTCTTCTCCAGAGAGTCCTCTCTTCGCAATAGGTGGCCAAAATATTTGAGTTTCAGCCTTAGTACCTGTCCTTCCAGGGAACAGTCAGGGTTGATTTCATTTAGGATTGTCTGATTTGATCTCCTAGCAGTCCAAGGGACTCTCAGGAGTCTTCTCCAGCACCACAGTTCGAAAGCATCTATTCTTCGGCGCTCAGCCTTCCTTATGGTCCAACTCTCGCAACCATACATTGCTACTGGGAACACCATCGCCCTGACTATGCAAACTTTTGTTGGCAATCCTACTGCAAAGCTTTGTCTGTCTAGGATGACTAATGGCGCAATCCTAACTAGTGCCCGCCTGCAGGGCACAGCGGTGCCACAGTGGTGCCAGCACAGGCTCCGCTGAATCTGGCAGGGGGGCAGAGACCATGAGGGGGCGGAGAGGTAAGTAAACCAAAACATGTCTTTGACTTACCCGACTCTGCTCCCGCAAGGGCCCCTGTGGTTCTTACTCAGATCTGCACTAGCTCTTTAGCTGGCGCAATTCCAAGTAGGGGCAAGGGGGAGTGTCAGGGCTAAAACGGACTGGAGGATATCAGCAGAACCATTGCCGCCGATTTCTGCCTGCTGCCCACCCCCACCATTCCCCCTGGAGGCCCCAATCCCAGCCCTGTTCCACCCACCTCCCGGCCCTTCCGATGACTTACCTTCAGTGGCAGAGGTAGCTGATTCCAGTGGCAAGCCGCCCGTTCCAAGATGGACGCCAGCAGGGCTCTGCGCGCGCCACTGTATGACCAATTACGACAGCGGAACTGTGAAGTCAGTCAAGAACTAGGGCACAGTGTAACTGCCTATTTGAACTCTCTGCAGTCTCTGAATTCAAACTGTGTTCCGCTGTGGTAAAGGCCCAGTTAGGATCAGGCTGTAAGTTCTGCAGCCAGTTTGGCATAGCGGTCAGAGTGCTGGACCTAGAGCAAGCCGGGAGAGTCAAGTTGCAGTCCCCACAATCAGCCTTGAAGCTTGCCTCAGGCCAGGCACAGCCTCTCTCAGTCTGTCCCTTCTCACCGGGCAGTTGTGAGGATAAACGGAGGGGGAAGAGTCACACACGTCACCCTCAGCTCCTTGGAGGAAGGGTGGGATAATAAAACACGCAGCGATTTTCTAGGCCCCATCATGAATTGCCCCACTGAAAGCATTGCCCCACAGAGCACAGGCCCTGGAGTGGCACAAGGCCATCTACTGGAGGCGGAAAAATGCCTGTGCTTCCTGAACGGTTCTCTGAAGAGGGAAATGGGTCGTGATCCTTGCAGAATGGAATACATGCGATAGGATAGCAAGCAAAACAACAGCATCAACTCAAAACATGCAGGAAGAAGACTCAAGAATCTGCAAGCAGAGCTATATCTTAATTCACACTTGCAGAGTCATCACAGGCCAAAGTGGTTTTAGGGGCTGAATTCAGTCTGTGGACCAATGGCTGGTCTAGATGAGAAGGACACCTTCCTGCGGAATCAGGGCCTTTTTAGCGTCCTGTGAGTGTTTACTGGTGCTTTTTCCTAACCTCGTCTTTGGGAGAAAAAAAACGTACCTGCAGCTCCAGAACCTTGATGCGATGCCGATGGTTCCTCAGCTCCTCTTGCAGTTCGGAGATGAGTTCCCGCAGCTCCAGGATCTGCTGTTTCCGCTCTTCGTTCTCATGCAGCCAGTAGGAGACTTCATCTGTACAGCGGAACATATCTGGGCACCTCTGCTCATCCAGCTGTGGCAGCGTAGCAATGATTTTGCACCTACCATTGGGCAAGACCTGGTTGCTGTATTCGCCACACTGGATTAAGCCGGGGCTCCCTTGGTGCCCATCATCTCCACTAACTCCATCACTGTGGACAGCAAGGGGCCTTTGCTGTGAGTGGCCATTCAGAAAAGCCAGGAGAATGAGAGACGGTACCAGCCTCCTCCTGAGTCTCAGAGTGAAGGAGAGCTTCATGGCGCAAGGAGAAGGCGGCACGCTCCAGGGCTGCCACCTGGGTATGGCACAGTTCCTCGTTCAGGCAGTGTCTGGCATAGAGACGTCCACCGGGTGAAAGCCGCCTGTGTTGCATTGGCTTGAAAAGAGAGTGGTAGGTTGCCTCTAAGGGAGAGCCTGCGACCGAACGCGCGGTTGTCTTCAGGTTGTCTAAGTTAACACAACTTAGGAGGAGGTGCACATGAACAAGAGCCCTGGAAGACGGGGTCAAGACAGCAGCAAGCCTTCCCTCTCTTCCCATGACCTCTGTGCTTCCATCTTGCGTGAAATAATGCCAAGTCTCCACTCTAGAGTTCTGTGAACTCCTCCTCACTACGTTTTGGGTGTTGTCGGATCGCACTCAGATGAGCGTTCTTTCCATGGATTAAATGGAATGGCTTGCTTCTGGTTGGCGACTGTCTTGGTGGATGACACTTTAAAATACAGGTACACACAGAGAAAACGTCGGTTGCACCTGGTCTGCAGCACCACGGACAGGTCCCTCAGTAATTGGGCTGCCACCCTGGAGAGACACCAACCTCCTCACAAGGACACTCTCATCACCACTGTTCTTGGGTTCATCGCAAAACAGTTGCTTGTTCTAGGAGTTTTCCAGTTTTCTTCATCCTGAAAAGTGAAAACCAGAAAAGAAAAGGAAACAAGTGTCTGACAAACTCAGACTGCCAGTGCTATCACTGCAGCTGCTGGTTATATATAGCAATTAAAATGAAAAAGGTTAGGTAATGACAAGAATGATTGGTTAGGTTAGGTTATGATTAGATTGATTAGATTGGTTAGATTGGTTAGGAATGGTTAGGTAATAACAAGGTAATGATTGGTTCAAAATTGGGAAGGGAGTACGGCAAGGCTGTATATTGTCACCCTGCCTATTTAACTTATATGCAGAGTACATTATGAGAAATGCAGGGCTGAATGAATCGCAAGCCGGAATCAAGATTGCCGGGAGAAACATCAACAACCTCAGATATGCAGACGATACCACTCTAATGGCAGAAAGTGAAGAAGAACTAAAGAGCTTCTTGATGAGAGTGAAAGAGGAGAGTGCAAAAGTTGGCTTGAAACTCAACATTAATAAAACTAAGATCATGGCATCTGGTCCCATCAATTCCTGGCAAATAGAAGGGGCAGAAATGGAAGCAGTAACAGATTTTACTTTTTTGGGTTCCAAGATCACTGCAGACGGAGACAGCAGCCATGAAATTAAAAGACGCTTACTCCTTGGAAGGAAAGCTATGGCAAATTTAGATAGCATAATAAAAAGCAAAGATATCACCATACCAACAAAAGTTCGTATAGTCAGGGCGATGGTGTTCCCAGTAGCAATGTATGGTTGCGAGAGCTGGACCATAAGGAAGGCTGAGCGCCGAAGAATAGATGCTTTTGAACTGTGGTGCTGGAGAAGACTCCTGAGAGTCCCTTGGACTGCTAGGAGATCAAATCAGTCAATCCTAAATGAAGTCAACCCTGACTGTTCCCTGGAAGGACAGGTACTAAGGCTGAAACTCAAATATTTTGGCCACCTAATGCGAAGAGAGGACTCTCTGGAGAAGACTCTGATGCTGGGAAAGACTGAAGGCAAAAGGAGAAGGGGAAGGCCAAGGATGAGATGGTTAGACAGCATCACCGATGCAACGAACATGAAAATGAGCGAACTCAGGAAGATAGTGGAGGATAGGAAGGCCTGGCGGGATATGGTTCATGGGATCACGAAGGGTCGGACACGACTTAACAACTGAACAACAACAATGACAAGAAAGAGAATGTCAGCTGTCAAGCTGTCTTCCTAAAATCAGTTGGCCTATTTATTTATTTATTTATTTATTTACAGTATTTTTATCCCGCCTTTCTCCCCGAAGGGACCCAAGTCGGCTTACAAAAAGAAAGAAAGAAAGAAAGAAAGAAAGAAAGAAAGAAAGAAAGAAAGAAAGAAAGAAAGAAAGAAAGAAAGAAAGAAAATACAATACAAAAATAATCACATTTTAAAACAGTAAAAAACAATTAATGAAAATTAATAAAAACAGTATCTATTGGGCTACTGAAGAATAAAAACTTGAATTACAGCATAAAAGCTGCCTCTAAAAGCACACCATGACAAACAACCAACAGCACGAAAACAAAGTGCAAACAGAAAAGTCACACCTCAAACACCTCTTCAAAGAAAAAGGTCTCTGATCTTGTCCAGAACTGGGAAGCCTTTTGGATCTCCTCAGGGAGGGAATGATGGAGTTGCAGTTCCACCACGGCCAATGAGGAGGACCAACCAAATGCACAGACAAGACTGGCCAGAGACCCAGCTTCTGAAGCTGATCTGAGGGCCTGGAAAGTTCCTCTGGGCAAATGTCATATTGATATGAAGCCACCTTGTGGATCTTCTTGGGGGATGGAAAACCAGAGTGTAAATACTCGGAGAAAGGTATTGGGGTGAGACATCCAATCCTTTCCTCTTTGCAGGTGGAAGTCTTGCAAAACTATGGAGTTTGGACAGCAGCAGGGGGAGTCCCATTGCCCGTGCCCCCCCCCCCCGATTCCGCATTTCACAGCAAAGGAAGCTTCCCTGGGTCTGATGGAACTTCCTTGCACGCACCACACTGCTGCGTAAAGAACTAGGACACAGTGTGTAACTGCCTATTTGAACGCTCTGCAGTCTCTGAATACACCTTGTGCCGGGGGTCCTGAGACGGCTCTGCCAAAGAAGGGACTCAAGAGGGAAAGAGGGTGAGCAGAAGAAAGTGCATTCCCCATGAGAAGGACTTGGGACAACAACAAGAAGCCCAAACTCACCTGCAGAAGGATCAGCCTCTCAGCAACCTTAAAGCGGCACACAGAGACGGACACACCGGGCTGCGAGCGCCGGAGGAGCAGAGTGTGCTTCAAGGGAGCGCGTGGGGCTTATTCCACCTGATCCTATCACTGCACTATAAATAGCCTGCAGCAAGGACCTTCTGAGTCAATTCACAAGAAGAAGAAGAAAAAGAAGAAGGGCAGCATTGAAGGCCCAGCATGACCTTCAGGGGTTTATCAGCAAGCAGGAGATTAGGGTGGGACCTGGCAAGAGTCCCTGGAGGGGGACGAGACTTAAGGGCAATGCCACATTTGTGAAAGGAGTAGCTGGAGGACATGGAACTAGTGACACCAGATGCTGCTGCTTCTTCTTCCTCCTCTTCCTCCTCCTCCTCCTTTTCTCAGTGGCTGTGAGAAGCTCTGGGCTGGGTCCGGGCTGCAGCATTTCCATTCCACAACACAGAACCTCCCATTTCTTCATCATTGTCACTCTGGTTCTCCATCCTTAAAAAGGATCTTATAGAGCTGGAAAAGTTGCAGTCTGATCAACCAAAATGATCACGGTGGACCAGAGCACTTTTTCTAGGAGGAAAAGCATGAGAATTGGGGGATTCTTCGGGGAGAAAGGCGGGGTAAAAAATACTGCAAATAAATAAATAAATAAAATATTTTCGCTTACAGCAGGGGGGGGTCTCAACCCCTTCCTGGCTACCATCTCCGGTGCTTCTCTCCTGCTGCATACCACTGGAAATGACTTACAATGATATCGTCGCCAGTTACTTCTGGGTTTTCAGGTTTTTGGAGGCCAGAAAATTCAGGTAGGAGGGTGGGAGGGCCCTTCTTCTTTTTAATCTTGTAAGCCGCATTGATTGCCCTGTCGGGAGAAAGGCAGGGTAAAAATTATTTAAATAAATAAATAAATAAATAAATAAATTAAATAAAATTCTCAGTATTCCCGAGAGGCTTGGCCAAAGGCAGAAGCCTCTCGGGAGCGAAAATGCGCCTCCGAAAGCACCACTTGCGAACAAGAATTTCATACACCCCAAGGTTTACTTTCTGCTTATCCACATGGGGTAGTTGTAATTTAAAGGGAAGGTCCTCCTCATCGACATGTTTTAGCCTAGCTGCTAGTCATCAGCGCGCAAGTGCGACTACACCACAGTGCTGCCGTGTGTCAATATAAAGAGGTCTGGTGGCGCCCCGAAAGAGACTCATTCCGACCGCACCAAGGAAAAGACGTTACTACTATGCTCCAACACACAAATTCAATATTCATAATTTGTTGGTTGTTGAATAAAAGTCTTTAACAAATAAGCTGTTTTCTGTTTGCTTCCAAACAGAAAACAAAACAGATCACGTCGTTTACACACAATTTGTTAGGCTTACCATAGTCCTGGATCTAGCCGGGACAATCCTGGCTCAGGAGACCAAATCCCGGTCTTCGGCCAGTCTCCTGTTCGTCCTGGTCATCCAGGACTGCCCCCGCTGCAGCGCTCATACGCTGCGTCTTCGTCTTCTTCATCCCAGCCTCGCGCACCTGCGCGAGGCTGGAAGCACTCGGAAAACGTCCAAGTTCACTTGGACATTTTCCGGGTGCTTCTAGCATCACGCGAAGAGTCCAGGCTGGCATGTGAAGAGCCCTGACCAGGCGGAACACACCCAGCCAGGCAGTCCTGGCCCGCCGCAATGCAGCTGGTGGGCCAGGATGAAGACATGGTGGCAGAGACGTGGCGACAGCAGCAAGGAGGCAGTGCGGCGGGAAGGAGACAAAGGAAAAAAGGCAAGCGGGGGAGATAAATAAATAAGTACATAAATTTTGAAGTTGTTTTTTTGCTATGTTAATTTTTATGTTAATTTTTCCAGCCCACGTGATGTCACGATTCTTGGACACGCCCCCGTGACGTCACTGCCACCACCCCCCCTTGGGTCCCCGGAAAATCTGGTAAGCCTACTCATTATATGTGCGTATTTTTCCCATGTGGGCTCTTTTCCATGTGGGTGGGCTTTTTCTGTGTGGGCATTTATGACAGTGGGCTTTTTTCTGTGTGCAGTTTTCCTGTGGCCTTTTCCCCTAGAACCCATGTTCAAGTATTTCTGTACTGCACTTATTGGGTCGCCCCTTTCTCCTCCTTGTCACAAAGGTTTCCTGTATGGGAAAATAAAAGAAGTACTTTAGCTGTTGGCGCATACATGTCAACATGTTGGCTTAGATACAAACTTTGATACAAACTTTGGCCCAGATCCAGCCCTAGTTGCCTGCATGCTTCCAGCAGGAGATCCATCTCAAACAGGCAGCCAGGGAACCCATCAGTTCCTGATGAGCACTGCAGTCCGACGATGGAGCGTATACTGTTGTACAGTATACAAGGTTTTCTTTGTGCCAGGTGCAAACAAGTAGGTTTTCTTTGTGCCAGGTGCAAGGGAGTGGCGACAGGATACAGGTATCTTGTTGTCTTGTGCTCCCTGAGGCATCTGGTGGGGCCACTGTGTGATACAGGAAGCTGGACTAGATGGGCTTTTGGCCTGATCCAGCAGGGCTCTTCTTATGTTCTTATGTACTGTATACGGAGCTCACAGGGTTTGGCTGTGCCTGCAGAACCTGGTTCTGTGAGTGGCTCCCTCTTGCTGGATCAGGGTGTCTGCGTTTGGGAGGGTGGTGGCGGCGGCTTGTGCTGAAGGAGATTTCTTTCGACCAGATGCTTTCCTGCCCTTAAAGATAAGATCAGCGAGGAGAATACGGAAATTAACATGCACATTTTACTTCTGTCTGTTATATTTTGGCAGCAGAGGAGTTTGTTCTTATTTCTTCCTTGAGCATGAGTCACTGTCCATTAATTTACTCACTTTTTGGTGGCAGTAAATAAGGCCCATCTGACTCATTCTACGTACTTGCATACATTAGAGCAGAGTCAAAGTCTCTCTCTCTCTCCCTCTCTCTCTCTCTCTCTCTCTCTCTCTCTCTCTCTCTCTCTCTCTCTCTCTCTCTCTCTTCCCCCCCCCCCTTCTTCAACCTCAGGCTACATAATGCTAATAGGTACAAAGACCCTTTTGTGTTTATGGCCAACAATCCAACTCCATTATCTACAAGTGGTTAGGTCAAAATGTAACCTATTTGCCCTACATAATACAATCCATTACCATCACCTTTCTCTCCAGCCCTAGAAGCGCCTGCCTGCCATCCTTTCAAGGAAATCCATTTATGAGACGTTTGTCCTTTTGGCATTCAGGCTTCTAAATGGATTTGACCTCTTGCGCTTATTCTCCTCCACGGACTTCATTTCTCCGGCTTTCATGTCTTTCCCCCATTATGCTCATGACATCTTGTTGTTGTCACAGGGCCCAAACAAGGGGCTGAGAGTCAAACAGGCTCTCAGGACCCCAATGGGCTCCTGCTGCCTTTAATTAAAAGCTCACAATGCTACTTTAAGGCCCTTTCTGTGCATCCTTTGCAGGAGACGGTCCACTCCAGACAAATTTAGTTGGCAAATCTTCCTCTCAAGGGGAGCAAAAATGGATATTTCTCCTTCCATCAATTATGTTTGATGTTGTTTGGCCAGCATTTAGGAGAGAATGGCAAGAAATGAAATCAATGTAATTGGGCAGTGAATTTCACCAACAATGGCTCTTGGACCAGTTGCATCTGATGGAACAATTCTCCAGAAAGGTCAAGGACCAGCACGCCTCCCTTCTCCCTCATCCCTTCGCTTAGTTGCCTCCTGTGTCATTTCCAATGGCTGCTTCAGCACAGGAAACACAAAGTTTGGGTCTCTGACACTAAAAGCTAGGATAGACTCAGGCAAGGATAGACTCATCATGCTAGGATAGACTCCGACAAGTTTCTAGTCCTCCTGCCATAACTGACACATCTACAAATGTGGGTAGCTTTGCAGATCTGTTACCATGTTAGTCCTAAATGGAAACAGACAGATGAGAAAAATTCTACTCTGCCTTTCCCTGGCCGAGGCAAATGCCCAAGGCGGCTTACAAAATGTTCATTAAACTCTCTCTCTCTCTCTCTCTCTCTCTCTCTCTCTCTCTCTCTCTCTCTCTCTCTCTCTCTGTATTTATGTATTTATGTATGTATGTATATGTTCCAGCACTAGCCAGGAGATGCCTGCTGAGCTTCAAAACATGTTGGGGGGGGGAGTACTCAAGCTCCACCTCTGTTGGAAAAGTCAGCTCACAGATAGTGTGATTTTGCTTTGGCCTTATCTTGTACAGCTCTGGGTACTCTGATAGCAGACTAGATCAAGGGAAGAGAAAGGAAGGAAGTAGGCAGCTTTTCAAATCACGCTCTCCACACAGGCACACACAGAAATGGATGTTTAGAATTCGTTGCCACAGGATATTGGAACGGTAACAGCCACTTGCTGGGATGGTAGTTTTAAAAGGCGAGCAGAGCCACGGAGGATAGGTGGCTATATTCCGTGGCTATCATCCATACCAGCTGGAATAGATCTTTCATGTTGGGAAGCAAGCAGCAGTCTGTCTCTAAGCAAAAGGGCGGCACTGGGGCAAGGGGTGTGCCTCCTTGTGAGCTTCCGGGGCATCGGACTGAAGAAAGAGCAGGAGCCTAGATAGATAGGCCTTTGGTCTGGTCTAGCAAGGTCCTTCTGAGCGAGTCCTGATGAGTGGTGGGGTGAATGGACCGGTGTTGTTGTGCTGCTGGTCTGAGACTGAGCTCTTTCTTGGCGCAGTGGCCTAGACCAGAACCAGGAGTTTTCTTTTGAGGGCCACAGAAGGCTGCAAGACTGGCCTGGAACAGAGTGAACCAAGAACGTTGTGGCCCAACTCCTTGAGTCTGAGACGTCCTTTCTGGGTTCCCTCGTTGAAGACTGCTGGCAGGCTGCCCCCCCCCCGGAAGAAAGTGCCAGTGACGTCATTGGCACTTTCTTCCGGTGGTTTGCGGCCCGGCAGAGGCCCGCATAGGTGGTACGTGGGCCTCTGAAGGTGGGGAACCGCTGAGCTAGAGTATTGGAGATGCTCCAGCCCACCACCTTCCTCTCCTCCGCACTTCCTCTCTGTGCCCTGCTCCTTTCACAATCCAGGGAGCAGGAGCAGCAGAGGCCGGAGGTCTCCGACTGGCCCTGATCCGAATGGTCTGATCTGCTTCTTTCTGTGGCTGGAAATTCCATTCCAGCCCTGGCGAATAATTGCCGCTGACATACCAGGCAGGAAGACCGGATGATCCCAAATCACTTTACAGCCTACACATGCTCAACACTCTCCTTCCTTGACCCATTACAGAAACAAGTTCCTTTGAAAGAAAGAGCACTGGGGACTTAAAAGAAAAACTGGTTTAATGACGAGGATGAAGAAGAGGCGATTCAGTGCGGAGTGGTTCAGTTGGCCGGAGGGAGAATTTTCTCTGCAGTCTCTGACCTTCCTGGAGGCTCTGTGCAAATGAGGAGGGTGGGAGTAGTATTTGGGTGGGCAATGAGCAACCTGGAGCAGAGGGGGCCTTTCTCTTTCCACATTGATTGAATTCACCTTTCATTGATTGATTGGTTCATTGATTGAATTCACCTTTCACAGCGCCCCTGCGAGTGCTGTCCTGACTTGAACAACGGGGTCTAGATCTGGAATGAACGAAAGCAGAAAGCAGGGGGTGGCAAATTCATGTTCTGGGCCTGAAAACCAGGGTTGTATTACTCATTTGGTGCCCGGCCGCAGGTGTCACCACTCTGAGCCGTCTCATTCCGTGTGCTTTGCGAATGGTAAAACCGCATCCTGGAAGAAAGAAAAGGCTGGACGGTGTGTCGTCCAGGGTGACCTTTTCATTACTGATGTCCCCCTGGACTCAGTTCTTCCCATTTACATAAACGTCCTTCACTTTAATGTCACTGTTGCTCTTTTTCGGAAGCAGGGAAGGTGAGGCGGCTTCACAGTGTCCCTGCAAAGGAATATTCTTGTTCCCTCCACTTTATATTCGTATTATGGGCTGTATTGTAAAATAGTTGCTTGAGGACACAAAAAAGATGTTCTGATTGGTTAGTTGTGCTTTCGCACTGGGCAGAGAGATTGACGTCCAGCCCAGGACCCAGAAACTAGAAGTATTGCTCAGAAAAAGAAAAACAGATTTGTTTTTTTTGGGGGGGGGGGCATGGCAAGCGGCAGTGCAAGGCATGTCTGTTCAAAAGCAGGCACCATTAAGTTCCATGGGACTTACAGCGCAGTCCTGTCCCCTGCCACGCTGGTGCAGCCGTTCCAGGAGGCACACGCCATGCTGCATGCTATTTGGGGGTATGTGTGTGATCAGGAGGCCTGTGAGAGATAAGGGCAATAAGGGAAACACCAGCCATATAGCTGGCATAAGTCCAAGGAGAAAAAAGGGAAGGACCAGACAAGGGGACAGGATTCTGGCAGAAGTCGCTCCCACCAGGATCCACCCCCTCCTCCCTTGATCCACCCCAAAACTCCCCCTCCCCGCTGCCAACATTCCAGCCCTGGTGCTATCTGGGTCCCTGGCAGCGTGATTACAATGCTGCTGCCACTTTGTGGTGGCGGCTCAGACTGTCCTGGCACTTTGCACGCGGTCGCAGGGCCTTTTGTGACAGCAGAGTGGTTGTTTCGCTGTCACAAATGGCTCCTTGGATTGGGCCATTACTCCCAGATAAGTTTGTGTAGGGTGGCAGCTTTACCCTTGTTACTCTGGAGAAATGACACATTGAACTGGCCATCAGATTGGACAGCATGTGGAGGGAAGGGGCAGCATTTCCTTATAGAAACTGGACCACAGGAATAGCTCAGGAAGAGCCATGAAAAAGCCTGCAGCCCCCTTGGGTGTTCACGGCAGAGGCAGGACTTGCAGGTCCGTAGCTCAGGCTCTTCAATGACCAGGCTACACCGGCTCACCCATCAGCAACATGTTCGGGTGGCCTGGCAGAAATCCAAATGGCAGTACACACATTCCTTGACAACTTCTTGCTTCGTCCATGCATGCCAAGCTTGCAAACACACCCCGCCTCCCCTTGCCAACTCACTTCTTTTCCCTGCTTGGTCGGATCCTACATCCCTATACAAAAGGCCTCCAACTTACAGAGGTTCAAGTTACGAACATCCGACTTATGAACGGACTTTGTCGAGGCTTTGAAGCAGGCACAACTGTCGGCAAAAGAAACAATCGGCAAAAGAAACAGAAGCTGCTGGGAGACAACCGGAGCAGCTCAATAACTTTGAAGATAGCAAAAAAAAAAAAAAACCACAACAGTTGAATACCCCCCCCTTTCACCCCAGCACAGTCTCTTTCCTGGTAGCTGTTTGCTGGTGGTGTTCTACATCTTTTTAGATTGTGAGCCCGTTTGGGACAGGGAACCATTGAATCATTTGATTTTTGTCTGTAAACCGCTTTGCGGACGTTTTGTTGAAAAGCGGTATATAAATACTGTTAACAACAACAGTGGTTAACACTGAAAATCTGGGGATTCCTGGGGGCAGAAAGGAGGGAGTGCTCCATGCTGGTGCTGGGCGCTTTCATGCAAGCGCAATATGTCCTTCAGTGGTGCTTTTGCGCATGGGCAATAGCGCTGGGCCAGCAAGAACCGGATGCTTTGACTTAAGTGCAGACCCCTGGAGCCTAATCGAGACTTAAGTAGTGGACTTGGTGTAGACAGTTCTCTCCTGGCTCCTATGTTGCCCCCCTGCCCCTGGCAACCCCAGTGTTACTTCCTCTCCAGCCAGAGGCTGCTAGCCCATAATATTGCAGGACTCACAACCTCCTTCCTTCCTTCCTTCCTTCCTTCCTTCCTTCCTTCCTTCCTTCCTTCCTTCCTTCCTTCCTTCCTTCCTTCAGCAATCTCTGTGAACGAGGTGGCGACTCCCTGAGCAACCTACCTGTGACTTGCTTTGTCCTGATGTGCTAAATAGTGCCATGGAGGCACCACTCAGGGGGAGGAGGGGGCTTAAACCCTTTGCCGGCTGGCCCCACCTCAGTCCCAATCTGGATGGCCCTCCCTGCAGCTGCTCTTTGGCCCAGAAGGACAGCTCCCATGGGTGCAAACGGTGGGGGGAATCCCTATGTGTGTGTTGGCTTCCTGTAGTGCTCACGTGAATGAGCGTCGATCAGGAGGCGGGGTTGCCCCTCTGATTTTGCGTCTGCTGCCCCTGTGGGCACTCACTAGCCTTACCAGATCCCCCCAATGCAGGGGGGGCAGAAGCGATACTGGCCGGGACACGGCCGGGACTGGGGGCGTGGCCAGGGGAGTGGCCGGGGGTGGGGACTTCCTCCCTCGAGGCTGGGAGCTCTCCGGAACAGCCCGAGTTCACTCGGGCTATTCCGGAGAGCTCCTAGTCTCGCGCAAATACGCGACGAGGCTGGGAGCTCTCCGGCCTCGTCGCAAATACGTGACGAGGCCGGAGAGCACCTAAAAAAGTCCCAGCTGGCCGGGACAATGAGGAGACCGGCCGGGAGCCTGGGATTGGGCTCCCGAACCGGGATTGTCCTGGTCATTTCCGGGACTATGGTAAGGCTAGCACTCACTCACCCTAGAGAATCCTGAGAACAGGGCTGCAGAGTTTGAGAGCCCTCAAATTCTTAGGGAAAAACAACACAGAAGCTGGGAAAGAGAGAGATGCTCTCACTGCCCTGGCAAAAAGGCAGGACCACCCGCCCTGCTGCCAGGCAGCAGTTCAAGCTGCTCAGCTCAGGCTGCCTAGTACTGCAAGCAACAAGCAGGGGCATCTGCAGCAGAGTCCCCCTGCCCTGCCCTGCCCTGCCCCCCTGCTGTCCTTGCTTGACTCCAGCCAGCCAGCCAGGCAGCTCCCTCCCTCCCTCCTCCCTCCCTAGATTAGTTTAATGCCCTGGTTTGCCTGCCTGCCAAGTGGAGAGTGGCTTCCAGCAGGGCGGCCTAAGCAGTGGAATCCGGCACAGGGAAGTGGGGCAGCTGCAGCCTGGCTTCCCAGGTCTCTCCCAGGTGGGGAGCGAGTCAGTAGGAACCTCTGAAGGTGTATAAACTACGAAACTGCGAGGAAAGCATTTCTTTTGAAACTTTAACCAGCCTCTGCTGCTGCTGCTGTGTATGTTAATTGATAGCAGCAGCAGACTAGCCGGGTGGTAGATTTTTCCACAGGAAAGGGGGGGTCCTTCTTCCACCATTGCTCTACTTCCCCCCCCCCCTTTCCAACACTGCGCACCAGTCATTTAAAGCCAGGACCGCACCGTGTGGCGGCAGGAACAAGAAGTGGGCCCAGGGCGGAAGGGGCATTTGAGCTCGGCTTACAAATGTCTAAATGTTGTATTGTCATTGCTAAATGTGGAAGGAAAGGAACTCTGCACATGCTTAGTAAACAATTACCTTGCCCAGCAAACCCCAAGAATAATGGAAACCTTGATGGAGGCTCCATCTGGGACAACTCTAACCCCGTACAAGGTAAATAAATACATAAATGTGATGTTTGTATTGTGTTAGTCACTATGGAGGGGGTGTGGGACGGCAACGAGGCATCATGAATCACTCCTGCATTTAAAAAAAATGGCCACTACCCCATGGACAGACCCAGTGAAGCCCCCCGAGGGCATTCCGTATCCCAGAGAGGCGTATTGCCAAAATCTGACTTTGTAAAAGCCATTCAAGAAGCACCAGAACCAGACAAAAACAAACTGGCTAACTCCTTCTCTAGCTAAGCTGCGACTGTGACAAGGTTTTGAGTGACCAGGGATCGACAAACAAGTTGAGGAGGAGGAGAAGGCATTAGATACTGGACACCCTGTGCTATTTTTCAGGATGACCTTATGTCTGTTATACACATTTGCACAATGAGCTCACACGTTTTTATCAAAAAGCACCTAAGGGAAGGTTGGGACAATTTGCAAATTTAAACGCAATGGATTCATTCGGAAAAAGCAGGGAGGGACTGATCAATCAAGCATTCTTTAATTGGTTAACAGACCAAGTAAAAATCCCACCCACCCCCCTCTACCCATCCCTGTTCCTTGCAGCTCCTGGTCATCCAGAAATACCTTTCTTGGTTTGTCCTAATAAAGGTATTGCTTATTTATTAAAATGTTGCTGTCCTACCTATAAGTTCACAACAATCAGTAAACGTCATTTTAAAGGAAAAGAAACCAAAGAGCCCACATAAGAAAAAAGAAGAATAAATGCACAAATGCACCATATTATATTTGCCATAAGAACATAAGAACCTCAGAAGAGCCTGGCTGCTGGATCAGGCCAAAGGCCCACCTAGTCCAGCTTCCTGTATCTCACAGTGGCCCACCAGATGCCTCAGGGAGCACACGAGACAACAAGAGACCTGGATCCTGTCACAAAAGAAAACGTACTCCTACAACCAGGAGGTTGCTTATTTATCCCCATCATGGCTTGTATGCTGTGATGGACTTTTCCTCCATAAAGAAAGGCATGCAAACTGATCTGTTTTGTCACAGTATTTGTTGTTCCAGGAGGTCTGAAACAAAGACCCAGGCTCTCGAAAGCTGTGATGACTACTGTCTCTTGCAGTTTATATGGACAGACAGACGCAGGACGGCAAGCTTCGGATCATCCAGCCCTTTGGGACCCAGGTGCGGCCGGACTAGCAGGAAGCCTGCTGATGTCAAGGGGCCGGCTGTGGCAGCCACAGCAGCTCAGCGCAAACGCCACACTTCGACCCGCTGCTGGCGCAGTCCTGGGAGCAGCGCACCTTGCTGTCTTGGCAAGAGTTTCCAGCGACGAGGCCTGCTCTGCGGACCTGGATGCTGTGAGGGTCCGCTGCCTGCAGCAGCTGCAGCCGCTCCGCCAGGATGCGCACCTGGAAGCTGGGCCACCGCAGAGCCCATGTGCATCCGCTGCCTCTGCAACCTCATGGTGGCCAGGAGCTGTTCTGATGCCGCCGGACTCTCAGGAGTTTTGCCAAATGTCAATTTGATTCACCTCACTGTGTCCCAAACTCTTTTGGAACTTTCTGCAACTGTTGGGGCAGCTGTTTGTGTGTCCCCCCCTCCCGGTTTGATGCCGCACACATTTTTGCTATAAGGCAGGAGGGTTAAAACCGGCTCTGCACCAGCCTCTTCAGTAGCATCTTTTCTATCTCATAACACTGTTTTCTCGGGCTCTAATATAATCCCATATCCCAGCATTTCCTTAATCATTTGCAATATTTCTTGCCCAAAGGGCAAATACTGCCACGTTCCCCCCAAAATATGATAGTAATCAGCCTTTGTTAACCTGCACCTCCAGCAAATGTCCCGAGCATTTAAATAAACCTTATTCAATTTATGAGGAGTCAGATGCCATTGATAAATTGTTCTAGAAACACTTTCTTTTTAGCTTACAGAAATTAACCTTTTGGGAACATAGTCACACAAGTTCCTCCACTCATCTCCTGATAAGTCACCACCAGAATATTTATCCCATCTTTTTTTATTATTACAAAGGTCATATCAGACATTGATAATAACAGGACATAAAATCTGCTGACAAAACTCTTATTTTGCCCGGCACTGATTGTAACCTCAGATACTGACTTTCCTTGCAGCGGACTGTACATGACAAGCAGTGTCTGAGTTGAAAGAATTGAAATAAGGGGGGGGGCATTCCCCCTCTTTTAAAAATTATTTCTTCAAAACTTACACACTCAATCTGCAGTTTAACACGGCACATATTATTTTCTTTCCATATTATTTTACTTTCTTTACGGCAGTCAGCGCCAACGGATGAGGAGCAGCAACATCACAGGGTAAGTAGAATGAGGCTCCATGTGGGAAGTGCTGGTCAAGCCATGGTGGTGTCGTGAAGGAGAAGCCAGAACATCTTTTCTCATTTGTTCCACACCTTAGTGACTGTCGTTACAGGCAACAGCATCGTCGCCTCCTGATCCCGCCACTTTTGATGTCACCATCAAGAAACTCTGTTCTATCAATGGAATTTGCTCTGGGAAATACCAGATATATAAAGTTGAGGGTTTCATTGCATAGTAAATAATATTAAGATATCTGGAAACCCCCACTCCACCCCACTCTCCCCCGTCATGTATTACTCTGTTGCAACAAGACAGCAGCCCAGAGGTGAATTTCCTGGTATAAAGCTTGCTATTCTTTGTCAGGTTTTCAAGATCTCCATATCTACAATTAAAGGTAAAGGACATCATAAAAATTACAGCCTGGGGTGGTTATTTGTCCCTGCAGTGGATATCTGGCCAGTCCAAGAGAGTTTCAGAGGCTTCCAACAATCTAAGTCTAACAATTTTTTTTCTGTGAGCAGCGAGTGTGCCTCCTGGGACCCAGTGCCTCGTAGGGATAAAGTGTCAGGTAAGAGAAGACACAGCGAGTTAAGCAACGTTGAGAGTTTAGCAGCAGGGCGAGGGCGCCAGGGCCCCAAAAGCTCCACTGTGAAGAAGGCCACTTTCATGCTTGGGATCATTAAAAAAGGGATTGAGAATAAAATGGCCAATATTATTATTCCATTGCATAAATCAGTGGCAAGTATTGTGTCTAGAGTATTGTGTCCAGTTCTGATCACCACAAAAAGGATACAGTGGAACTGGAAAAGGTGCTGCAGAGAGTGACCAAAAGGACTAGTGGGGTGGGGAACCTCCCGTAGGAGGAAAGACTACAGTGTTTGGGGCTCTTAGAAAGAAGGCGCCTGAGGGGGGATGTGACTGACAGCCCAACCCTATCCTATGCTCTGCTCAGTGATCCTAAAAAACATGCAAGGTAAAGTCAAAGGTGAAAACACCTGAACATCCTAGGTGTAAATGGAATCACTACAACCAACTACAGAAAGCAGTCTTACTTGGAACAGCACACATATTATGAAAATATCTGCGAATATCCCAAGTCCTTGGGAAGGACCCCAATATTCAACAGGCGAAATCCAGCCACCAACATCCGGTGGGCTATAATAATAATAATAATAATAATAATAATAATAATAATAATAATAATAATAATAATAATAATAAATTGATTGATTGATTGATTGATTGATTGATTGATTGATTGATTGATTGATTGATTGATTGATTGTAGGTTCATACTTTAAGGCTGCAATTCTATGCACACTTTCCTGGGGATAAGAGCCATTGAATACAATGGGAGTTACTTCTGAGTAGAGATGCACAGGATTGCTCTGTAAATATGATGTTTATTTTGGATTTTTCTGTATCAGGAGTGGCATCAGGTACTGGCTTAGAACCCACAGAAGAAGCTCACCTGGGTGGGTTGATCCTTGAAACCTCACTAGGAGTGACAGTGGAAGTGCATAATCTGCCATTGGGGGTGGGGGGACACCATAAGGAACCAGGGGTGCGTGAGCACTAACCCCTAGGTTCTATTCCCCTTGGTCAGCCTGCCTTCCCTTGGCAATCATCCCTGAGAACTGTTCACTGCTTTGAGCATGATATCTGGAGAAGTGGGCTGGAAGTTCAGAAACAAATAAATAAAATGGGTCCAGATTAATTGCGGAGCCATTAGCTTTCCTTCCATCCATCATCAGTCTTATTTTTGCTTCCTTTCTTCCCACCATCTACCGTATCTTCTTCTTCCCTTTCTTCCACTTGTTGCAAAGTAAAAATGTGTAGAGTCCTTTTTTCTTTTCTTTTAATCCTGCTGCCAATCACAAGCCACACAAACAAGCAACTCAACAGCCTCAGTCTTAATGGCCTCAGTCTTCCGTGTAGGCTTCAAGCATTACAAGTGGAGCAACAAAGTCTCTTTGCGTTGCGTCACCGTTCAGAAATAAGGTCCTGTTGACCTTAAACACGTCGTCTGCCATGGCCCTGCTTTGATCAAGATGAAGTGGGAACTCACTGGAACATCTCATTCAAGGCAAAAGGAGAAGAGATAAGCAAACTTTGTTCTAAAGTGCATGATCATATTTTTACATATCATTACGAGAGAAATCATCAAGACTAAGTTGCATAGGGATGCATGAACCACAAATTGCTGGGAAACCTGAGAAAAGCCGGATGCAAAGCAGGCCCCTTGGCCTCCTCCATAGTCCCCCACACACACACACACACACCATTCAGACCAGAGCCAGAAAAAGAGAAAGAAAATCAACTTTAAATGTGTTCATTAGAGGTTTTTTCTTCTTCTCCTGCCACTTATTTCTGCTTTGAAACTTACTACACTTCATTTAAAGATATAGCTCTTGCATTCCAAATGCTTGGAGTGGGTTAAAACACTTTTAAAACAAATGTCTAAAAGTTGAAAAATTAAATTTAAAAACACCCCAAATAAAATGCCTCTCAAAGATCGATTCGAGAGTGCAGCTACCCCTGCGCATGTTCACTCAGACCTCCCACACTAGTCTCTGTGTGTTCAGGCAGCAGCCAGGATGTCCTAGCTAGGATGGTCTGGGCAGGGTGATCCCAAGTTGTTCTTGCTGAAGCTTCATCTGCCCGAAACGCCTTTGAAAAAAGCCGAGACCAGCGGTAGAAGGGAAAGGACGACTGAGCCACCTTTTTCTGCAGAATGGGATGCCCAGCAGCAGCAGGGCCCAGGACATTTTCCCTGGCCCCAATCCTGTGCTGATGACCAGCTCTCATTCTGTTTCCTCTCCAGTTGGCAGCCCCGGCCATAGGGCCACAACACAGCTCCTTCCTTGTCTGGCTGCCAACTAACCAGGGACCTCCAGCCAGTGTGTTCCTCTGCCTTGCCATCATACGCCAGGCTATGTGGCAACGTGGGGGGGGGAGAGGAGGCGCTTGCATTACCTTCCCCCTGCCTGGTGGGGGAAAGAGGGAGCCTGTCAGACGGTTGCCGAGACAAGCCGGACGATGCTCTCAGTCTGTGCTGCACTGGGGCTCTCATTCATTCCCCACCAGTGCAGTGCGGAAGCTCAGGAGTGTCGTCCAAGTTGCTTTGGCCAGGGGGGGTTGATGCATTTCGCACTCCCACAAACGTTTATGCCCCTTTTTGTGCTTCCTCCAAATCGACAGAAGGCAGCATGCTTTTCAGAGCACAGAAAGGTTCACAAACATCCCTGCACAACTGGTGTGTCAGCTTCAGTCTCACATGTTGATGATGAAGCTCCATACGAAGCACTTTTACATTTGACGCGCAGGGTGGGGTCACCTGGGGTCCCAAGGAGGCATTCTCACCTGTCAAGTGCTGGGCTGACTCTCTCCGCCCTCTGCTGCCAAAAGGTTGCAGGATGCCTCCGGAGGCAAGCCATTCTTCTCTCCAACCCCACCCCAGTCTGCCAATGGGAATCAGACACACAGGTGGCCCTAATCCTGGCATCTCAGTCCAGCTAAAAGGATCTCTGTCCTGGGAAAAGTCCCCTCTCTGCCTGGGAGGGACCTGCAGACTGGTGAGGCGGGTCTAACTCAGTAGGGGCAGCTTCTTCCGCTCATGCGTTGCAAAGGGCCACCATGCTCAGTGGGCAGAGCCTGCCCCCACACACAGAGCGCTATCCGATCATTGGGGTGGTGACAGATCTCCACTTTCTGGAATTCCTTTGGCTTGTGGAGCGAGCCAGGAGTCAGAGGCAACAACCCATCTCACATGTCTGTGCTGCAACAAAGTGCTTGTGCATCTCTAGACGATGTTCCAACCTTTCACAATTGACCTTTCTTGCGCGGGCTGCTTGTCTCCTGTGTCCGCACACCAGAAGGCGGGCTGCATCTCACGCCAAGACTGATTTGTGTGACACGTTTGCATTGCGTGTTCTGTCAGTGACCCTTTGGGCTCCCTCTGTGTTGGTCTCGTAGCTCGACCCTGGTGGGGAAAGAGGCTGAATTGATGGCAGCCAACCCACCCAAACAGGTCTCCCTGCAAAACATATCACTCCAAACATGTGACCCCCGCTGCCCCTCCCCCCAGCAGAAGACTTGGGACTCACCCTTTGCTCCAGCCGGAGTTGTTCCAAAGACCGGCGGCCCAAAGCAAATCTTAGAGCACTGAGACAAGAATACAACTGCCTGCCATCCTCCCGCCTCCCCCGACAGTCTAGACTGCACACCCGCAAAAGTGGTTGTCCGGCTCATGGCTGCAGCCAGCTGAACCAGGAACAACATCCTCAAGGGCGACAGCCTGGCACTCCTCGCAGAAAGAAGACTGAGGGTCCCTCCCAGCAGCCCCTCTCAGAAAGCGCAGCGTCGACCGAGGAAGGAAAGGGCAACGACAGTAGCACTGCGGAAGAAACCCCGTCATCAGTGCACTGGGGCCGCGCTGCAGGGCTCCACCCAGAAGCCAACAAACAGAGGGAGACTTTCGGCCTCTTTGGCGAGCCATTGATTGATGAAAATAGTTTCACCTTTCCAGAAACAGCTCCAGGGGCCCAACAAATTCAAACAAATGTGAATAAAGCATCAACAAAGATATAAACACAATCATAACATTCATCCAACAGTTCATCTACAAACCCACACTCAGCCCACTCAAAAACCCACTGCAGCAGCAATGGCAGAGGTCCCTGTTTCATAAGCAGCAGCAAATAACTTAATACAAATGATGTCTGCTTAATAGCAGCAATAAAAGAGCACAGAAAGTAATAAAATGAGCAACAAATAAGCAAGACACGGAGGATAAGAGAGCCAATCTACCTCCCAACACTCACCCACGCTCAAAACACCAGCCCATCCAGACAAAAAAAGGCTCTAGCCCCCACCAGAATCTCTCTAAAGAGGGAGCAATTCTTAAAATTCAGTCCATCAGGGAGGGAGTTCCACAACTGCAGTGCCACCACCCAAAAGGTCCTGCTTCTTGCCGCTACCCCACTAACTTCTGTAGGTGGCAGAACTCGCAGCAGGGCCCATCTGGCTACCTTCAACAATGGGTCAGACTATATAGAAGTAGATGTGGGATGGGATGGGCTGCACTTCCATTCGCTACCTAGAATTGTTGCGTTGTCCTTCTTAGGACTGTTGGATTTGGTTGCAGCGATTCCTCTGCTGCCGGCAATCTCTTCCCCCCCACACACACACAAACAGCGGGTTGGGGGCAGTCTGGCACCACTCCCCATAGCATTCATGGAGCCACAAAACCCAGGCTACGAGCCAAGGGCAAAGAGCCCTTTGGCACATGCAAAGGGCTCGTGCCAAAGGCCAGCAGATGCTCAAGTACCTGCAGAACAGAGCAGGTGGGGCACAAAGCTCAGTCAGCCCAGGTGTTCTCGGCCCCCCCCTCGCCTTTCAGCCTTCTCCTCTTCCAGGAACACACAGGGCTTCTCCGGGGCTGAGCCACAACTCAGTTGTCCAGGAGGTCTGGTTTGAACCCTGGTTTGTAGCTCACTTCTTGGCTACTATGCCAAGGAGAGCAGATCTCCAGAGTTCCTTCCGTGGGTGGGGTTTCTCTCTGTTAAAGGAAATCAAATGTCTTGCTATCACATACTGAGGCTGCAATCCTATGCACACTTGCATGGGAGTAAGTCCCTCCCATTGAATGCAGTAGGGCTTACTTCTGACTAGACATGCATAGGATTGCACTGCAATAGAGCTAAGTAGTGTGATGTAGGCTCATAACAATGTGGAGGTGAGGAACTGTTGTGCTTCTTGGGCGGGGTGGGGTGGGGTTCCCATCTCCATATCCTAGGACAATCTACATTTGGGCCATGGGTGGGGTGAGAGATAGGGAGGAGGGGAACCAACAACAGAGACAGGAGGAATTAAAGCCACGAGGAATACAAAGAGCAGGTGCAGTGAGCCCCGGCAGGAGGGCTCAAAAACAGAACAGCTGCCGGAGGGTGTGGCAAAGAGGGGGGGGCATTGTCTTGCTCATGTTTTTCCATTGCTTTCCGCTCCCCCTTGATGGGGGCTGCTGCAGTTCTCCCCCCTCCAAGCTTCTGGATTGGAATGTAGGTGTCAAAGTCACACCTGCCTGTGGGGCTCATTCACATGGAGGTGTCTGTCCGGCTGCCCTTCTCCAAAAGACCAGCAACGGCAGGGATGAGTAATCCCCCCCCCATCATTTCATCTGAGTAAACCTGCTGTGCCGAACACAACTCTTGCTCACCCACCCAGCTCTCCCCAATAGCTTCAGTCTTATGACTGGGTCCTCGATAGTTGGGGGCTTCAGCCTTCAACCAATGGGTGGAGGGGCTAAACTCTTCACCCAGCAGATTCTTGGAGCAGAAACCATCTTCACTCCACATGCTAGTTTTCGTAGAACAAGTGGTTGCTTTCTAAGCATAACTCTTGCCATCCATCTCGACATGGCACCCTTTCCACCCACCCCACCACTGGCACCAGGGCAGCCCCCAACGGCCCGTCCTTCCATCCCCTCTCAGGTCCCCTGAAGCTGCTGCTGCTGCTGCTGCTGCTGCTGCTGCTGCTGTATACTACGGAGTCTGTAGGGCCCTCTGGTCCTGGTAGCCCAGTATTGCCTGGCTGCTCTGGCTGGCAGCCTCTCCCTGGCAGAGGGTCTGTGTGTGCCTGCTGTAGCAACCACACCTTGCCTCACAGACTCCAGCAACACAAGCCCAGGACCTGCCTGCCCTCTACACCAGGCAGACAGGAGAGTCTCTGTGTGCCGCCGCTGCCGGGCAAGTCGTCCATTCGATAACTTAATGCCCCTTCCTTCAATCTCAGAGCAGCATAGAATATGGATTTAAAATAATGTAAAACCAATCAAATCAGTACAAACGAGAGCTTAGCATGCAAGCGAACGTGGGCACTTCATGTAAATACATTCTCACCCCAACCTTTTTCCTAGGAACTCACAACAACATTCACAGTTTCCCCTCTCTGCTTTTATCTTCACCACAAGGCTGAGAACTGGCTGAGCTGAGGTTCGAACCCACATCCTCCTGGTTTAAGTTCAACAGCCCCTAACCTCTACACACCGGACGAGCTCACTTGAAAAGCAAGACTCCCACAATGGACAATGACCTGAGCTTTGCAACCAACCAGAAAATGGGGCCCTGCTGCCAACAATTCTCACAAAAGAACTTTTGCCTGGAAAAGGAGTGATGCCCACTACGGACTGGTTCTGGGGGGAGATGCAGCTGCAAGGAAGCATGCCTGGCTGGCACCCCATGGAAATTATCCCTGAAGCGGCCTCCACCACTGCACTGACTGGGGAAAAAGAGATGACATCGCATCCCGACGAGGGGATTTCTAAGGGGGGGGGAAGGGCAGCTTCCAGCAGCCTCCAGTAAGTTTGCAGGATTTTTGCCCCTTCCCCAAATCCTTCAAATGTCTCTTGCAACTTTGCTCCCAGTGACTGGGTGGGGAAATAGAGAAGGGTGTGTGTGTGTGTGTGTGTGTGTGTGTGTGTGTGTGTGTGTGTGTGTGTGTGAGAGAGAGAGAGAGAGAGAGAGAGAGAGAGAGAGAGAGAGAGAGAGAGAGAGAAAGAGAGAGAGAGAGAGACTCAGACTTAAATGCCCTGGGCGCAGCTTGAGGGTTATTGTGCTCTGGGGGTAGTTGCTAGAAAAAGAAGGGGCAAAGCACCCACCATTTTTGTAGTCCCCCCCCACAACTTAGCTGAAGAGACAGCTTTTGTCCTGGGCTCCTCTAGCTAGTCTCTCCACCACCTGTGAGCCAGCCAAAAACTGCTGGGCTCCAGCCCTGGATCTGCTTCTTCCCCTTCCAGATAGTCAGATTTCACAAATTGGCAACCTTGCTGCAAGAGAAAGGGAATCTATCATGTACAGTCCATATTAGGGTTGCCAACTGATGGGGGAAAAAAGACATGCCTTTAATAAGGCATTTTTACCCAAGGGTGTACAGTATATAAGCAACAGGACAGGAGTTAAATGAGTACACCTGTGGGCTGGAAGGAAATGGGTTTACATAAGAACATAAGAAGAGCCTTGCTGGATCAGGCCAAAGGCCCATCTAGTCCAGCTTCCTGTATCTCACAGTGGCCCCACCAGATGCTTCCGAGAGCACACAGTCAACAAGATAACCTGTTTCCTGTTGTCACTCCCTTGCACCTGGCACAGAGAAAGGTAAAGGTGACCCCTGACAATTAAGTCCAGTCGTGTCCGACTCTAGGGTGTGGTGCTCATCCCCATTTCAAAGCCGAAGAGCCAGCGTTGTCCAAAGACGCCTCCGTGGTCATGTGGCCGGCATGACTCTCCTTGCCGCAGCGCGTAGCATGCGGCTGGAACACGGAGCGCTGTTTACCTTCCCGCAAGCGGTACCTATTTATCTACTCACATTAATGTGCTCTGGAACTGCTAGGTTGGCAGGAGATGGCCAAGCAACGAGAGCTCACCCCGTCGCGGATTCGAACTGCCGACCTTTCGACCGACAGCTCATGGTTCAGCGGTTTAACCCACTGCTACCTCCTTCTAAAGCCAGGAGGTTGCTTATGGCTTGTACCCTGTGATGGTCTTTTCCTCCATGAATCTGTCCAAACCCCTTTTCAAGGCCTCAAGGCCAGGTTTGAACAGTAGCTTGATCTGCATGAATCAACAGATGAGGTTGATTCACAGCACAGAGCTAAGGCGAACCAGCTGCTCGAGCAGGTCAGACTCCTGTAGTGTTAAAGGAAGGGACAGGACAGGAGCAAGGGCCTGCTGTCCAAAAGCTCCTGAAAGAAGGCATCCTCTTGCTTGCCCCAGGCATGCACACGACCACGCTGGCTTGGGGGGGCCCCCTCCAGTTTCCCATCGCAAACAGCCAGTCAAGCTCCGTGGCCTTGGATGCTCCACACCAGATCAGGTCTGCTTAGGGTAGCAGCAGCCTGTGATGAGGCTCTTGCAGAGGCTTGGAGGCCCTGGAAAGTTGAATGGAGCCAGTTGTGTTTTCTGCTTTGTTTTCCACCTTGTCTGCTTCTGCCTGCTGTTCGTCTGTCTCTTGCTTAAGCACACAGATGCCTTCCCTACACATCTGATTTAGTGTGCAGAACCCAGTCAAACAAATGGACAGAAAAGGCAGGATTTGCTAATGTTAGAACAATTCAAGGTCAAAAAGGGATACTTACTGACCTGGTAAATTTCCCCTTCAGAAGGCCATTCTCCGCAACAACAACGAAGGCAAGAACGTCCCCATTCCTACCACTCGGTCTCCTCACGTTAGCTTTGTGGAGAGCCTCAGCCCAGTAGCGTTCCAAGGGCAGGGCGGGAGGGTGGTCTGCTCCGGGTGTCAAGTACACCGGGGGTGTCAAACACGCCAGTGAGCGGCCAGTAGATCTGGCCTCCCTCCACCAGGGGATCTCAAGACAGAGGGATCTCATGGCTTCAAACAGTCGTCCCCGTCCGTCCCCCGGTCGCTACACCACCACTGCCTCCGCCACCGAGCTCTTCTTGCAGAGGCTCAAGTTTTTGTAAAGAAAGAAAGAAATACAATAACAAACATTTCTGTTTCACCTAGCTTTTGAGGGGAGGGAGGGGTTTTGTTTAATACATATTTCTAGATCTTTTTGGGGGGGGGGTCTAGTAAAGCTATGTGGGTCCCGATATCTAGCCTATTACAAGAACTCACTTTTCTTACAGTGAGTCTTCCTAACACAATGAATGTCCTTTTTCCAAGCACTGAGCTCATTGGAACAAAGCACTTGCAAGACACCTCTGCTCTCTGCAAACTTTCCAAGACTGCCATTCGCTTGCAGGTTTAATTAAGATCATGCTATTAAACCCAAATCACTGGATAGGTTCTGCACTGTCTTCTCGTGCAGAAGTGACCTTGGTGGGATGGTACAGATGCCGTCTACAAACAAGCTAGATGTGCACAGGCTAAATCAAAGTTAAGGGGGCTGAATTTATTTTAATCAAAATACTTTGCTTGAACCTAGTGGGTGGCATAAAAAGGAAAGCCTTGTTTCTAGGCCTCCCTTTGGTAGAATAGCGAGGGTGGGGCATGATGAGGGGCACCTACTGGCCCAGGGCAGGACGCGGACCTCAAATATCATGAACTACACTGACAGTTCCTAAAATAGCATTCGGTTATGTACTGTTCGCTTTCCGGTGTGTACGGATTATCAAGCAAGCCTGGGAGTGGGCAGTTGTGAAGCCAGGCAACATTTTCGACAGAAGAGATGGTCAGCTCCTCGTGGACCCCCCTGTGTCTGCAACTTATTAAGGTAAAGTACATTCAGCAATGTTGTCGGTGGGGAAGAAAATAATAATAATAATAATAATAATAATAATAATAATAATAATACCACCACCAGTATACCGCCTTTCTTGGTCATCTGATTTCTCCTCCAAGTTCAGAGGGTTGTGACCCTGGATTCCAGCACCAAGTGGGGGAATGTTGTTGCAAAACAGCTTCGGAACAGGAACCGTCTATCTGAGTAACAAGACCTTGCAATTTCATCCGCAGTAGTGTTTGACTTGCCCAGTGCTGGATCTACGGAGGAGGAGGAGACCTGCCTGGATGGTTGCCGAAATGGTACCCGCCCCTTTGCAGTGGATGTGTTTACCTCTTTGAAATTTCCCACCACCTCTGATAGCCCCTCATCATCCGTACCTCTACGAATATATCGTATTTTCTCCAGATCATTCCAACCCAAGTAAGTAGCCAAAATTGGGGTTAGATCGGTTGTTTGTAAATCAGGCTGATAGAATGGGCAATACAACAAAAGCGTGTGTTGGAGTGTTTCCACACACCTCAGCCTGCATGCACAAAGTCTCTCACCAGCTGGTGTCCCTCTAAACTGGCCAGATAACAACTCTGAGGGGATGTTACACCTCGTGAGGGTAAATGCCCTTCGTTCCTGGGGACATTCCAAGGGGTATAAATAGTCAGGCCTCCTTCTGGCCACAACCGAAAGCTGGAAAAACAGTGGAGAGCAGGTCTTCAGGGCCTTCCCATGCTGTTCTATATCAAGAAGCCTGACTTTCTAAGGCTCTACATGCTTGCTCGAAGGGGCATTGTCCTTCGACTCGAAGGACAATGCCCCTAAAAGATCTGGTGCCATCCCCACAGAGTGGATCTTTTTCATAAAGAGAGCCAACCCTGGCAGAGGTGACGAGTCTAACAAAAGTCTCCTGAGTAAACTATCCTGCTCCGAATGGAAAAACACCCTCCACCAACTTCTAAAAAACCTAACCAGGCCAAGGTCTCCAATCGAAGCCGTCCCGATTCGAGGCAAAGGGTTGTGTATGCTGCACATCCTGGGACGCCTAGGATTTTACCAAGAAACAGACAACATTGTCATCATCATGAAGGAAGAGACAGCTGTGTTCAGCAAAGGCGGAGGAGCAAGGAGGAGAAGGGTGGCTCTGCAGCGGAGATGGTGGCAAATGACAGAACCAGTCAACAAGCGGGGGGGGGGGAGTCTGCGAGAGGAGGAAAAATATTTTTAAACAGAGTCTAAATTGTGCACTCTGACGGTTGAAATCGCTGGAATGGGACACTCCATCTCTGTGTGCGGGCTCCAATGCTCTCTTCATCCTTTCTAAATGGATTTGCTGCAACCATCTGAGGCCCTGGCATGACTTGCTGTTGATGGAGGAACCTTTTGAAGGGAAATTCACCGGCAGGCTTCTGCCTCCGATTAGGCTCATCAAGACTGTCTGAATGGCCCCCCCTGTCAAAGGAACGCATTTCCCAGGCCTGCTCTGGCCCCTACCGCTGAAGGCTGCTCCAGTCGTTGACGAATTTGGCCACCAGCACAGGCTCCCAAGGGAGGGCATCCAAGCAGGCCGCCCAAATCATCTCCTCGGTTAAGTGCGCCATTAGATGCTTATTTGGGGACTGAAGTGCAGCCCCTCCTCCCAGATGCTGGGGGGGGGGCAGAAGCAAGTGGGTGAGATCCCACCAAAGAGAAATACTTTTCTGTCTCATAGATTTTATTGGCAGAGGGAAGTAAAACCTTTTCTACGCTGCCCAGATTAAGTTAGGGGGTCTGAGCAGTCGGAGGCAGCCAAGGGTTGACAGATGATCCCCATTCGGCTGTAGGAAAGGCAAAGATGACAGACACTCCTTGGTTCCTCCTCTAGAGATTCACAGTCACCAATATACAGGATACCACGCTACTCATACGAAAGCCTCAGTCCTTGAATTAGCCCCCTGCTGAAGGTATCGGTTCGGATGACGCAGGACTCCTCTGGGGCAGAGGATTCAGAGAGGAGCTTTTCCTGACACCCAACTCTGCCGTAGGGAGTTCAGAGCAGCTCATGAGGCCCAACTAGACAGAGTGTGTTATTGGCAATATTTGTATCCTGCCTTTCCCCTCCCGCAGGGGAGATGCTCAAGACAGCTCATAACATCTTAAAAACACAATAAATAATAGTATGCAGTAAAAACAAAACAAGATGGTTAATTAACAAGGGAAGGAAAAAGGGAAAAACCCAAACTCCACAGTACACACCACCAAAAAAACAGTATTAAAACAGAGTAACTAAGAGGATGCAGAACAGATCAACATAAACTTAACCCCCAGAGGCTGCATAGAACAGACATGTTTTCAGTGGTCATTAGAACAGTGGAAGTGATGGAGTCAGCCTTACATCCAGTGGCAAGGAGTTCCATCCCTTGGGTGCCACTGCAGAGAAAGGTCCTCTCACCTGTCACTGTCAAACACGCATCCGCTAGTGATGGGACATGCAAAAATGCCCTCAGGGGGTAGGCAGTTTTATACCGAAGGGGGGGGGCAGTCCAAGCAATCTGGTCCCCAAGTAATTTTGGGCTTTAAAGGTCAAATCCACCTCAGATTGCACCCTGAGCCATGCAGCAGCCAGCAGCTATGAGGCGTTCACTGTGCCTCACCAGTCAGCTGGTTCACCAGCCGAAGCTGAGCAACAGCACCCTGGGCTTCTGGGGGCAGGACTGGGGCCAGCCGTGCTCACAAACCGAGGCCCTGCTCCTTCAAGGGGAGTGCCGCCCCATCCAGAAAAGCCCAATGCTGTGGAGTCTGAATCACAGACCTCCAGGCGAACAGCCCCTCTCCTGTCTGGAGCTGATTCCGACTGTGACTGGGAACCTAAAGAAGCCAAGGGAGTGGGGAGCTGGTGTAGATCAGGCAGGGATAACCCTTTGCCCCGGAACTGGCTCCCCAACTCAAATCATCCCCGAAGGTGCTATTAACCAATAGCAGTTGGGGGGGGGATTTTGATCATGGCCATAGCACGGGGGGAAGGGTTTGACCCCCTCCCCCAATTCAAATCCCCTCCCACACCATAGCTACTTTTTGAAAAAAAAAAAAAGGTCAGGCATTCCAAATGCCGAACTCCCTGTCATGTATCCCATAATCCCCATCATTAGCTATGGCAGAGGGAGGTTCAAGGTAGGCAGGGGCCTGGGGTGCCAACGTTCCAGGCGAACCAGCCTCAAACACACCATGGCAACTCGCTGGCAGAATGGTTTTCCAAGCATTGGCAGGGTCTCCCCATCCCCTCCATTGCTCCGAAACACATCTCTGTAGGGTCAAATCAGACTCCTGCCATCAGGAAGGGTAAAAGGCTGGGTGTGTTGCCTCCCCCCTCCCCTCTCAGTGACTTCTTGGCAATGGCGCTTGGTTGTCACCGATTGAGACCGAGGCAATGTTTAGTCCAGATTAAGTCATTCACAAGTGTGTAAGAATTAATAATAATATAATAATATACAGTGTTTATATACCTCCTTTCTTGGTCATTGGATTTCTCCTCTGACTTGAATCCAAGGCGGTTTACATGGGCAGGCTTTCTCAAAAACCCCCCCATTTTTTTTTTTTTACAATCATATATAAATGTCCAATCTTTCATGAACAGCTACATTCCAGATGGTATCCTTTGCAGTCTGACCTCTCCACTGGCTGTCGCCTCCCACACTCGGCCGATGCAGCTGGCAGCTCTTAGCTCTCCTCACAGAGGCTTTTTTCACAGCTTTTTGTTAGTGGCATGTCTTGAACTGGCCATTCACCAATCTTCGGGCTTGCAAGGTGGTGGCTCTACCGACTGAGCCAGACCCCTCTGCCAGCTCAGTCCTACCCCCCCCCCAGCCTGTGTGGTGCAGTGGTGCTGACGGGGGTGGGGGGGCTAACCAGATGGTCTGGAAGAGGTCAGTAAAAATCATGTTTAATTACCTTCCCATAAGCCATCTGGCCACCAATGGGTTTCCTTGAACCTACCCCAGCTAGGTCCAAGGAGAACTGAGGGGCATGTTAGGCTATGAAAATGGGGGTCAGATCCTGGCGCGTGCTGCCGCCACCCTTCCGGATCCTGCTAAACTTTTAATGGCTAAGTAGGCTGCCACGGGGCTTGGCAAATACAGCATGGCCCTGACTCGCGTAGCAGCCAGGACTCAGAGTGGGTGGAGCCAATCAGATGCGGGATGCCCCTCCCACCCCCAGTTCGGCCCACTCCCTGTCCCGATCCTCCTTGCCCCCCCAACTTACCTGCTCTGGCGTGGGCTGGTTGCGCTAATGTTGGGTGCTCAGGACCTCCAGCCATTTGCACCATAGGCCTCAAAGCTCATGTCCAGGACTTATGGCCGTAGATTGCGAGATCTACTGCTGTAGGTCCTGGATAGGATTGGGCCTTAAGTAGCTGAAATGAAATTATACACACACACACACACACACACACACACACACACACACACACACACACACACACACACCGCCTTTCTTGGTCATCCAAGGCGGTGTACATGGGCAGGCTGTCCTAACCCCCCTTGGGGTTTTTTACAATATATAAATGTCCAATCTTTCATGAACGGCTACTTTCCAGGTGGTATCCTTTTTACAGTCTGACAATTCTGCTGGCCGGCGCCTCCCACACTCGACAGATGCAGCTGGGAGCTCTTATCTCTCCTCCTGGAGGCTTTTCACAGCTTTTTGTCGGTGGCGTGTCTCGAACTTATCAAGTTCACCGGTCTTCGCGCTTTCCACGACGGCAGCTCTCCCGACTGAGCCAGACTCTTCTGCCCATATAGGGTTATATATATATCTATATGGCAAATAACCCTATTTGCCCATATACAAATAGGACTTGTGGCAGCTCCTGCACTTGTTTTACTGCTTGGCATAATAAGAGAATAAGGCAGGAAGGAGAGCGATTGAGTCCCATCTCAGTCCTGTGCAGGAACTCCATGAGGTGCAGCTGATGGAGCTACAGGACCCTGGAGAGTTCCAAGGGAGCATCTTCATCCCACAGAGTCCCAGCTCCAGCCAATCTTTGTTATGTCTGCTTGTCCTGACTACCCCTTCGCAGCTCCAGCCCACTGCTGCAGTCAGGAGAGCCCTTAAAGGGGCCGTCTCTGAGCCTGGAGCCAAGCGCTCGATGAGCCAGTCGTCCTCTCTTGATGCACTCCCTGGGTTGGTGGGCAGGCAGCAGCAGCAGCAAAGAGTGAGAGGTCCCTCCCTGGCATGTCAGGGTGGTTCTGGCTTAGAAGGGGCCGTCTCTGAGGGTTCGGAGTCAGGACATCTCACCACTTGGTCTATCTTTGTGGTTAGGGCCTGCTTTCTGCTGTTGGTGTCAGAGATCTGACCGGATCTGATTGGCTCCACCCACTCTGAGTCCTGGCTGCCACGCAAGGTCAGGGCCGTGCCAGGTACGTTTGCCAAGGATCTGAGGTAACCAAAATCCGTGGCCAGCCATGAGGACCTACTTAGCATGAAGAATGTGGCATGATCAGGACAGGAGCCCAGTTTCAAACTGAGTTGAGTGACACTCCAGTAATGGTGAACGTTAGGCACAGCAGGGGCAGCCTGGCCTGGAGAACTTCGCTGCGTCCTTGTTCACTAGCTTTTTGTGGAGAATCCAGAAGACCTTGTTGCTGGCTCAGTTCTCTGCAGTCCTCTCAGGTTTTCTGAGACCTGGCCTGTTGCCAGTCTGGCCAATAAAACCAAGTGGCTGTGCTAATTTGTCCAGTGTGGGCTGACCAAGTGCTATGGAGGCTTTTGAGCATAGCTGCTCCTTTATTTAAAAGCTTTCTGTTTGTAGGCTCTGCTTGTTGTTGTTGCTCCCGGAGGCATCTGGTGGGGCCACTGTGTGATACAGGAAGCTGGATTAGATGGGCCTTTGGCCTGATCCAGCAGCTGGGCTCTTCTTATGCTCTTATGTTCTTATGGTGTAGCTATGGAATTAGTGGTGAATTGCTCACTCATTAATTGACTTCTCTTCCTCACTGTTTTGGGGGAAGCATTAATTTCCAATTTCCTTGCATAATTTTTGTCTGTAACCCTCCAACGCCCTGAACAGGAAGCAATGAGCAGTTGTGCATGAACAGAAATAAAACGAACGGGAGCTGTGAGGCTGCTGAGGGTTTTCACGAATGTGAGCAAACATCAAAATGTGAGCAAACATCAAAGAAGCACCTTGGCCACAGGGGCACATATGGGAAGTAATCGTTCTAGTACTATGATAAGTGCCTATCCAACCTCCGTTTTCGTTCTGCTTCCAACTGATTGCAGAACAGGGGCCTCCGCAGCAGCAGTGCTACAGTACACTTCTGTGGAAGCAACTGCTGAGAAATGACACTCATTCTTGCAAACTCCTTGAGCTTCTCTCAAAATGCTTCAGATTTTTGCTTAATCAGGAAACTCCAACTGTACATACAAAGAAAGAAGGTGTATTGGGAACTGAAGTCCTATGTAACTCTCCTCCAGAGCATTCAGCTAGACTTGCTGCAATAATACAGGGTGGATCTGGACCCTCCAAACGTGCATCAGGCAAAATATGGTTGCATCTCATTGGACAGGAAGGGTCTATATCAGGGGTGGCCAAACTGTGGCTCCTGAGCCACATGTGGCTCCTCGACGTAGAATGTGTGGCTTTCGGAAATAGATGTGCTGAGCTCCTTTTTGCATCACAATTAATATAAAAGGTAAATAAGAAATGTTCAGGCTTTATAATTATTTACCAGGTATAAACTGAGATACCTGGTAAAGAATACACAGAAAAACTATACAAGAAAGATCTTAATGTTCCTGATGACCACGCTGGTGTGGTCACTGACCCCGAGCCGGTCACTGACCCAGAGCCGGACATCCTAGAGAGTGAAGTCAAGTGGGCCTTAGGTAGCATTACTAACAACAAAGCTAGTGGAGATGATAATATCCCAGCTGAGCTACTTAAAATCCTAAATGATGATGCTGTGAAAGTGCTGCACTCAATATGCCAACAAATTTGGAAAACTCAGCAGTGGCCAAAGGATTGGAAAAGGTCAGTTTACGTTCCAATTCCAAAGAAGGGCAATGCCAAAGAGTGTTCAAACTACCGTACAATTGCACTCATTTCACATGCTAGCAAGGTTATGCTCAAAATCCTACAAGCTAGGCTTCAGCAGTACGTGGACCGAGAACTACCGGACGTACAAGCTGGGTTTCGAAGAGGCAGAGGAACTAGAGATCAAATTGCCAACATGCGGTGGATCATGGAGAAAGCACGAGAGTTCCAAAAAAACACCTACTTCTGCTTCATTGACTACGCAAAAGCCTTTGATTGTGTGGATCACAACAAACTGTGGCAAATTCTTAAAGAGATGGGGGTACCAGACCACCTTACCTGTCTCCTGAGAAACCTGTATGCGGGTCAAGAAGCAACAGTTCGAACCGGCCATGGAACAACCGATTGGTTCAAAATTGGGAAGGGAGTACGACAAGGCTGTATATTGTCACCCTGCTTATTTAACTTATATGCAGAGTACATTATGAGAAATGCAGGGCTGAATGAATCGCAAGCCGGAATCAAGATTGCCGGGAGAAATATCAACAACCTCAGATATGCAGACGATACCACCCTAATGGCAGAAAGTGAAGAAGAACTAAAGAGCCTCTTGATGCGGGTGAAAGAGGAGAGTGCAAAAGTTGGCTTGAAACTCAACATTAATAAAACTAAGATCATGGCATCGGGTCCCATCAATTCCTGGCAAATAGAAGGGGCAGAAATGGAAGCAGTAACAGATTTTACTTTTCTGGGTTCCAAGATCACTGCAGACGGAGACAGCAGCCATGAAATTAAAAGACGCTTACTCCTTGGAAGGAAAGCTATGGCAAACTTAGACAGCATAATAAAAAGCAGAGATATCACCATGCCAACAAAAGTTCGTATAGTCAGGGCGATGGTGTTCCCAGTAGCAATGTATGGTTGCGAGAGTTGGACCATAAGGAAGGCTGAGCGCCGAAGAATAGATGCTTTTGAACTGTGGTGCTGGAGAAGACTCCTGAGAGTCCCTTGGACTGCTAGGAGATCAAATCAGTCAATTCTAAATGAAATCAACCCTGACTGTTCCCTGGAAGGACAGGTACTAAGGCTGAAACTCAAATATTTTGGCCACCTAATGCGAAGAGAGGACTCTCTGGAGAAGACTCTGATGCTGGGAAAGATTGAAGGCAAAAGGAGAAGGGGAAGGCCAAGGATGAGATGGTTAGACAGCATCACCGATGCAACGAACATGAAAATGAGCGAACTCAGGAAGATAGTGGAGGACAGGAAGGCCTGGCGGGATATGGTTCATGGGATCACGAAGGGTCGGACACGACTTAACGACTGAACAACAACAATAAACTGAGAGTCCACTGGATTAAAACATAAGTTTAATGTTCATGGTGAGTAAATATATTAAAGAATTTAAATGCTTCTTAAATATTGTGGCTCTCAAACATCTGAAGTTTAGCGTATGTGGCTCTTACATTAAGCAGGTTTGGCCACCCCTGGTGTATATTAACAAGGGGCCGAATGATAGTAGGTGGCTGAAAGGGTTACTTTATAAGTGGCATGGCTCCTACAAAGCGCTGTCTTTATGCTTGCTTTTGGTTATACTCAGCGGAACAGGAACAAATGGAGAAAATCGGCATATTTATAAGAGGGACAATTTGTTGGCCCTCAAAACTTCAAGGCACCAAAATCCCCCTTAGGATAGGCCTTGCCAACTGCCATGGCACTTAAAACATTTCTGACCATGCCGTTACGCGGATGTTGGGTTACCATACGGCACACCAGCGCAAACAGATTTTGTTCTGCTCTGCTCAACAATACGTTCTACTAAATGTAATCTGGGAGAAAGGCTTACATGCTTTCTCTAACATCTGCGAGCTAAATGCATGCAATAACATGAGCAGCCCAAGCAAAGCAATAGGCCCTTATTGCCACAGGGTGTCTGGTTTCTAATTAAAACTCCCCCGTCACCCCTGATCTCCAGAGGTAATTAAGAAGCTACAATGAGGGAGTTTTCCTCTGCCTCACCTGGCAATCTTCACACAGGGGTGCTAATCCCCCCCTACCTCAAATCCCCATTGGTGTCTCTTCCGACAGATCTTCCCCTTTTGGCAAGAGATTACTAATCTCTTGTACACCTGGAACCTTCCTGGATGTCCTCCCCTTTTATTGTTGCTTCAAAAGGTCTGTCCGGAAGATTGCTTTGGCTCTGAAGACGTACATACGTGTGTGAGTGAGTGTGTGTAGTATAAAAAGGGGTTGGGGTTGCCGCTTAAACCTTGCAGATGCTGACAGGAAGAGAGAGAGAAAGAGAGAGAGAGAGTGAGAGAGGGAGGAACATACCTCAGAGACCACACATCACAGCCACAGGTAAGAAGGAAAGGTTGTCGCTCTCTCTTCCTTTGCTGTTTAACTCTTCTGATGTTCTCCCTTCTCCTTGTTGCAACAAGCCAGGCAGTGTTCTAAAAGCTCCCTTTCTTGCCAAATGAATTTTATTTACATCTCTCTCACTAAGTTCTTTTATATATCAGTCTGGAGGGGAAACGGAAACAAAGCTGAGAGTGGGGATGGCAGGAGAAGCCGTTTGCTCACCTGTTGGGAGCAGGACAAAGAGTGGACAGGACTGGACAGGACAGGACTTGACTGACGGTGAGGAGGGGATCACTCCGAGCAGACTGCGAATGGAACAGGCGCTTGAAGAAGGAAGTGAGGTCGCCTGTCTTGCAGGAGTTTCAGGGGGTGCTGGACAAGGAGGGTGCTGGAGGGAGGCGGTGGGCATTTTGCCTCAGGGTTGAATCCACTGGCCCACGGAGTCCCTTCCAGGTTCTGTTATTCCGAGGGCATGTTCAATGGGTACAATTTACTGGGAAGGTCTCCTGCAGACCCTCCCTTGAAATGAAACCAGGCTCTTGTGCAGCTCCTTTTGTTTCATGTCAATGGGGAATATGCAAGGAGTCCACTACACACCTGAGATGGTTCTTCGACCTCTTCATCATGCACCCTTTCCGTACACACAATCAATCTGGGTCTTTTGGTTGTCAACTGGTGCCGTTTTCCTCATTCACATCAACACCCAGTGTGAATGCAAAACCCAGAGCAGTTGTAGTTAAGGATTAATTTGGAATTAAAGAGGGTGGGGTTTCGTTTCATGGTTCTGTGCTTTCTTGCAATTTGATGCAGTTACGCCTTTTTATAATAACCTTACCTCTCCCCACCCATGACTTTAAATCAAGATGAGATGCTAAGAAAAGCCTTTGTTTTTATTTTAAATGCAACTTCTAATGGTTATGTGCATGCAACTAGGAAGAATCATAAAACTTTTGTAATGATGCTTAATTTGAAAATGCAGCCACCACACAGGGATGTGGGTGAGAGAAAGCACAGAAGGGCAGACTTGGGAGGGGATCTCCGTTCTGGGGAAAAGAGGATGCAAGCGTTTGAGCCAGATGCCTTTGAGCCTGGTGGTTTAGGGCTCCAAAGCACTGTCTGAAAAGGTCACAACGAAATGCAGATTTGGCATTGCACTGCAGGAGATGAATTTCCACTGGGAAACACAGTCTCTGATGGTACAAATTTTGAATGTGCAGATTCCAAGGAATAGCTGTAGCAGAAAGATGAGGAGGAGGGAGGAGGAGGAGGGAGGAGGAGGAGGGGGAGATCAGAAGTAAGACTGGCCCAAGATATTTTCGTGGCTCGGGCAGAAAATCCAAACGGCACCCCTTCTTCCACTAAGTAAAGCCGGCGGCACATGCCCTTGGGGATGCTCTTGCACAAGCGTCACTGAAGTGAACGGGAGTAGTGACTGTTCATTTCAAGGAGGCTTGTGCAGGAGAATTTCCCACTGAAATGTGCCTTGGGGGCTGCTTGTTCTGCCAGTCTGAATGGCCTTGAAAGTCTGCCGCCTACCTTGCCCTCAAGGCAAGAGGTTCACCTCTTCCAAACAAGCAGAGTAGAGGGTGGCAGCAGGGCTAACCCCATTCAGACCTGCCACCTTGGAAGATGCTCCGCACACAGCCTTCCCAAACGCCACAGGGGCCGCCCCTTCCTGCTGCTGCTGCTGCTGCTCACATGACAAAGCCCCAGCCTGTGCCTGCATTTGCAGGGTCCACATGCGGCTCTCTGCTTCCACATCAGTCCCAGAGTTTTAGGTGACATCAGCCTGCTGCTAACGGTACAGAGCGAGGAGGCAGCTCCCTCCAGGCTCCAGAGCCGGCACCAGGTCGCATCTGCGACGCTTCCTGACTCGTCTGGGCTCTTTGCAGGGCAACGTGATGCGGCTCTTGTGGAGCCTTCTGGGGTCCAGCTCTGTGGAGCCTGCCTGGGAAGAACCCCAACCCTGCACATCACCGGGTTGGGCTTCTGCACTAGAGAATCGATTGGTCGGTTCTCTAGTGCAGTGTTTCCCAAACTTTTTCCATCTGCGGCTCCCTTGACCATTGGTGACCATTGGCCACGACTCCCCATGCCATGATGTTGATGCCTGCCAGCTGGCATTGCACTGTTTTCCGAGAGGATTCTGTGGCACTCCGTGGCTCCCCTGGCTGGTTTCCACGGCTCCCCTGGGAGCCACGCCTCCCAGTTTGGGAATCCCTGCTCTAGAGCTTCACACAGTAGCAGGGAAAAGCTAAAAGTAACTCTGAGTGTGACTGGCACTGCTGCAACAGATGTGCACCCAATTTGTGGAGACATATGGAAAAGGCCAGCGGATGGCGCAGTGGGTTAAACCGCTGAACCATGAGCTGTCGATTGAAAGGTCGGCAGTTCGAATCCACAACGGGTGAGCTCTCGTTGCTTGGCCAGCTCCTGCCAACCTAGCAGTTCCAAAGCATGTTAATGCAAGTAGATAAATAGATACTGCTTGTGGGAAGGTAAACAGCGCTCCATGTTCCAGCTGCATGCTACGCGCTGCGGCAAGGAGAGTCATGCCGGCCACATGACCACGGAAGCGTCTTCGGACAACGCTGGCTCTTCGGCTTTGAAATGGGGATGAGCACCACACCCTAGAGTCGGACACAACTGGACTTAATTGTCAGGGGTCACCTTTACCTTATGGAAAAGTTGCTATGATGAGGAACATGCTCCTAGTCCCAGGGTTGGAGCAGACTGGGAGTTGCTTTAAAGATTTTTTTAGAAAAAATGAGTTTTAAACTGCTCATCCACAAATCCGAGCCCTTGAAAAAGAAGGGGAGAAACTCAGTCCAAAGCTACCTCTCCCTCTCAGCTATAGCCCACCATTCAAGAATGTTCTCTTCCCTTCTGCTTTCTTCCCCTCCCCTGCTTTTGGTGAGAAATTAACTGGACCAGAATTTCTCCAGGTTTGGTCTAGTCAATTTTGCTGTTTCTTTATCTTCTGTGAGATGAGCAGATACAGTTAGGAAGGAAAAAGCACAAAAAGGAAGCCCTCTGCCCCTGCAGCCAGATTCCCACTTCCCCCAGTACATGGGGGGGGGGGGAGAGAATGGATGTACATCATACAACTCATGTCATGTTTATTCCCTGCCAGTAAAAGAAGCACCTGCCTTTGGATGACTTGTGAAATGTGAACAACAATTGTCCTTAGTAATGGGACCAGCTCCAGCTTGGGTATGTTTGCCCCTCTCATGTGGTGGTGGCTCCTCCTCCTGGCTGGCGGCCAGGGCAAGTGAGCAAGAGAGAAAGCGGCCAGAAAGAGGGGCAGCCACCACCACTGCCATCTCTGGGAGGGGAGAGGGCTGGCAAATGCGGGGTCAGTAGCCCAAGAGGGCTACTTGAGCACTCTCCAGATGTGAGCATAAACACCAGCCCTCTTCGCATCTCCATGACCTCTGGAGAGTGTTCAAAGCGATGTAGACACCTTATCTCAATACTCCTTGCAACAGCCTAGTAAGGTAAGTGTGATCCCCTGGGGCGTGGGAGGGGGCGTGGCCCTGCCAGTCGGCTAGGTGGCAGCTCACATGGCCCCCCCCCCATCTGCTCGCTGGCAGAGCGACAGTCAATTATGCCATTGGCTGGCTGCCTCCCACTCCCTGCCCTGCAGCGCATGAGTGGCAGCTGGCCACTGGAGCATGGGGCTGGGCCGGCACATTAAAGAGCTCCCCCAGGGCCTGGGGGGTGGAGAGGAGGTGAGCCAAAGGGAGAGAAGCCAGAGGCAACAAGGCCAGCAGGAGAGGAAGAGGAGAAGCCAGGGAGGAAGGAGGAGCCTAGAGGGCCCAGGAGAGGGGGGGGGCTAAGAGGTGGAGGAAGACCTGGGGAGGAGGCAGCAGCAGCTGCTGGGAGGCAGGAGAAGGGAGGGAGGGGCAAGTCTCCCGGGAGAAGCCAGGCCTTGCTGGGAGGCACTAGCAGCCTGGGCTGAAGTCCACCGCGACGCGAGGCCCCCCACAATCCAGCCTCGCCCATCTCCGTTCGGGGAAGGGGCTGAAGTCGCCTCCTGAGGCACCCCCAGACCATCCCTAGTAGGGACTGGACAGAACGGGTCTCCCAGTAGGCAGCCTGGGGCACGCAAGGGCCGCCACACAATGTGCCCAGTGGCCCAAACCTGGGAAGCCGGTCTGGGCAGCAGGGAGGGGGCATGGGGTAGGGCGGGGTAACAGAAGGGGTGCCCTTAACCCGAAGAGGGCGGCTCACCCCTCCCCTTTTCCTGTTCATCTGCCGTTGGGCCCCAGTGAAGCAGACTAGTCTGACTAGCATGGCGCGTCCTCCGTCCTGGTGTGTCCAGAAGCTTCGTCAGCCAGCCCCTTGGAGGTGGAGCTCTCCCTTTGGGAGTCAGCGTCACGCACAACCCCATTATACAGATGGGGGAGGAGGGCACTGAGGCGGGGAGAACAGCCGCTTGCCGAGGGCTCCTGGATGACTGCAGCTCAGAAGGACGGGTCGTCGCAGGGTGAGGATGACGGTCTCTGCTCCCAGGTTCTGCTTAACACGGCGGCCATCTCTCTGTCTCCTCAGACCTCCTGAACGTCCTCCTGAAAATGCTGGGTCCCCAGAGGAGCAGCCTATGGGCCATGCTGGGGGTCCTGTTCTTCTGCGCAGCGGGAGGAGTTCGTGGCCATTGCCCGCAGAGCGGTTGGTGCCGGGACATGGAGACAGAAGCCGAGGTTAGGGTAAGTGGCCTCTTCCCCGGAAGGAAGGGGAGGCACAGGGCGCGGGGTCCAAGAAAGGCCGCCTTCTCACCAGGTGCCACAGGCTGACAGGATTAACTCTCTCATTGACTGAGGTGGCTTTCGAAGGGGATTGGACAAAGTCGCGGAGGCCAGGGGAGGAAGTCTGTTAGGGACGGCCCCACCATGAAGCCAACTGAACACCTCCTTCCAGGTGGCTGGCCAGGTGAGGCAGCGGGTTGGCGGAGGATGCCCTGCAACCTGGGCCTGCCCACCCACCCACCTGCCAGCGTCCCTGGCCTGACCACCCCTCTTCCTCCCTGGCACAGTGTGTGTGAGGTATGTGGGGCCGTTTTGGGAGGCAGAGCTGCCGGATCCCCCCCCCCCCGGGTCTATCAGAGGCTATTAGCTCCGCTATCTAAGTGGAACTTCCATGATCAGTCTGTCCCTGCAGACCATGTGCTAGGTTGCACGTGGAGTGGGAGGGCGAAGGCCTTCAAGGCCAGGCGCTGGATGAAATGGAGCTTTGTTCTGAGCCCTCAAGGCTCTTTTTTGATTCTGATCTGGCTGCCAGAGGCGCACTCCACTCGCACAGCCCTGGACACACACCTTGGAGGTCACGGAGTCCACCCGCCTGCTCAGTGTAAGCAATTGCACCAGCCAGGCGCCGCCCAGCCTTTGCTTGAAAGCCTCCAATGAGGGAGAAGAGCCCACGGCTGCAGGCAGCTCCGATGGCAGGCAGTCCGTGCAGGCAGAACATTCTTTCTTGTGTCCAGCTGAATTGAGTCCCCTGTAGTTTCAACCCACTGGCTCTGGCCCTGCCTTGGAGGAACCACAGAGAGTAAGCCCGCACCTTCCTTCGTGCAACAGCCTGCGACCATTGGAGTCTCTTCCTTGTCCCCCCAGGTGGGTAGCTGCACATTATGGCGGTTGAGGAAAGGGGAGGAGTCAGTGAGCTGGACACGAGACTGAGGTCCTCAGAGAGGGTCAGTTCATCTAGCAGAAAACAGGGCGGTGACGTCCCAGCCCCGGGAGGCTACTTCAGCTTTGTGGGAGGCTACTTCAGCTTTGCTCAAGGTGCCAGCAGATCCCACCTAAGTGGAGGGGTCTCTAGTGGCCCCATCCTTCCAACTGTCGGGCAGCAGGAGGAGGAAGCCCCTGCAGCAGCCCCTGTCAGTCTCCCCTGTCAGTCCTGGTTCCTGTCTTGTCTCTTTCCAGACCCCTCCTCACCGTCTTTGTTGCTCTCTGCTCCAGCTTGTCAAGGTCCTTCTTAAACCATGGCAACCAAAACTGGATGCAGTATTCCAAGTGAAGAATAGAGTAGAACTATTACTTCTTGTGATTAGACTCTGTACTTCTGTTAATGCAGCTCAGCATTGCATTAGCTTTTCTTGCAGCTGCATCACACTGCTGGCTCATCTCAACTTGTTGCTGCCCATGACAATACCTAGATTATTATTTTTTTTCCACACGTGCTGCTGCCAAGCCAGGTGCCCTCATCCTGCACTTGTGCCTCTGGGTTTGTTGTACCTACATGCAGGATTTTACATTTGCCTCTGTTGTACTTCTTCGTGTTGATACAGGCCCAATGTGACTGTGAGGGTCATTTTGAATCCTGCTTCTGTCTTTCGGAGTTCCTCCCTAGCTGTTCCTCCCAGCCTTGCCTCATCTGCAGTTTTAATGTATCTTCTCTGTCCCCTCACCCAGATCATTTGCAGAAATGTTGAGCAGCACAGGGCCCAATCCAGAATCCGGTGGCACTCCGCTTGCTACTTTCCACCAGGTTTACATGGGCCCGTTTAGTAGCAGTTCTTGGGTATGGTTGTTGGGCCGGCTTTGGAGTCATACCAACGAGCCCACATGTTCCCATTTTATCCCCAAGGATATCGTGGGCGGTTTTGTCCACTGCTTTCCCGAACTCCAGGTGTCCTACTATGTCTGCAGCATTCCCCATCACACAGTCTACCACCAGGCTAGTCACTCCATCAGAGAAAGAGATGAGAGTCATTTGGCATGATTTGTTCTGAAGCAACCCCTGCCGCTGGCTCCTAGAAACCAGTCGTTTTCTCGCAAGCATTCCATTTCATCATCCTTATCTCCAGCATTTTTCCAGGCACATCGGTATTCGCACATCATGCTGACTGGTCTGTAGCGTCAACATTTGCTCAGCTCCAGTCCCTGGGGACCTCACCCGTTTTCTCAAAGATGGCAATTGATGGTTCCAGGGTCATCTCCTTCAGTACCCTGGAGTGAGGTTCGCCTGGTCCTGGGGATTTACACTCGCTGAATATCACTCGATGCTCATCTCTTTTCCTACCCAGGGTCGTGATGCCCTCAGTTCTTCATCAGTGCGACGATGGTTAGGTTGGGCCACCTTCCCCTCGTGGGAGAAGACAGCGGCAAGAGAAGAACGGAGCAGCTCTGCCCTCTCTCCGCCTTCGGTTCCTTTGTCTTCCTTGGTCTCTTGCCATCTTGTCTCCCATGTCTGTCTTTATATTTGGTCCCGTGTGTTTATCTCCCTCCCACCCTCTGTTTAGTTTACGGCCCTCCTGACGAGGCGGGCTAAGGCTCCTGCCAAAGACATATAGATACTTCCCAGTCCTTGTGAGGTGCGACTCACCTCCGGCCAGGAGTCACAGGTTGTCGTCCAACATACCAAACTATTCCTGGCGACACCATCTTTGTAGTCAGCTGTTGGCTCTCTCTTGCTGGGCCCTGAGCTTCAACAGGAAGGACAGAAGAAAACGTCACTTGGGTCACAGGATCCTAGAGCTGGAAGGGACCTACAAGATCATCAAGTCCAGCCCCCCCCCCTCGCCTGGGCAGGCGGTCCACCAACTACAACATCCCCCTGACAGACAGCTTGCCTCTGCTGAAAGGAGTCCCAAACTCCTGGACCAACTGCGCCAGTTTCTTGAACTTGAGCTGGCCTGGGACGGTATCCAGCAAATCTGTGTTCTACCTATGAGAGACAATGATGGTCATTGTCACATTTCTATCCCGCCCTTCCTCAAAGGAGCCCAGGGCAATTTGCATGGTTTCTCTTGCCAACTTTATCCTCACAGCATTGTTGTGATGTAGATGAGGCGCAGAGTGGGAGCCGGGGTGGCCCAGAGTCGCCCCATGAGCATCCTAGTTGGGTGGGATTTGAACCTGGATCTCCCAGGTCCTCGTCACTGGCAATGTGCCTGCAGCTTCTTTGACCGCACTCTGCTAAGCTGCCTTCTTAAGGGCCACAAGTCGGCTCACCATGGGTGAAGGAGGGGTGGTCCTCTGGGTGGCAACAGACGGGGTGGGTGCAGGAGTACAAAAAGGCATTTTCAGGTTGTGCTTCCTACTCACCCGAAGAGTGGAAGGTGGAACATCCCACTCATGCCTGTGGGCTGCTAAGGTAGCTGGAAGCCCGTTAGAAGCTGCCTGGACAGCATTGCGTCTCCTTTCCGCTGTCCCACTCTTCATGCTGGGGGCAGGGAAACAGAGCACTCAGCTGGGCAGCATGGAGGGAGGGTCCTTGACGGACATGGAAGAGCCAGGAGAAGAGGGGGGGGGTCCCTTGGCCTGGCGGCAGAAATAGAGGTGGGTGTCCTAGTTAAATGCTGGGGAATTCCTTTCGGGATCTGGCTGGGAAATGAATGTCGATGGTGACTTACTCGTGGAGGAAGTATTAGGGGCTTGGAGGCGAGACCCTACCCTACCTCTGCCTTGAACTGGGTTGGTGGTCCTGGGCAGCAGCTCGTCTCCATTTTCAAAGGGAGCAGCTAAATTCCTGCGGGAGGTTGATCCGAGGGCAAGCAGCCTTTCCCAGCAGGCAAATTCCCATCCAGGCATCGTGCGGAGGAGCCAAGCTGTCTTGGAAAGCTGGCCGCAGTGGCCCACAGCTGAGCCTCCAGAACGGGAAGGCGGGAGGGGGCAGCTCAGCACCACCTGGAGCTGGGAGGGCTCCTCCGGCCTGGCTGCACACGGGCTGGCTGGCTTTGGTCCTGGGGGGCGTCGAGTAACCCCTTCTCCCCTCCCTTTGCAGGAGTGCCTCAAGGCCTGCCGCCTGGACCTCTCTGATGAGTCGCCTGTGTATCCCGGCAACGGCCACCGGCAGCCTCTCTCGGAGAACGTTCGGAAGTACGTCATGAGCCATTTCCGCTGGAACCAGTTTGGCAAGAACAGTGGCAACAGCAGTGACCTGGGCCAGAAGAGAGAAGAGCTTCTCCGGGACGCCCCCGGGGCCACCTTTGCGGTTTCCTCGCAAGCCCAAGATGTTTGGGACGGCAACCGAGAGTCCCTTGAAAGGCAAGAGGCCAAAAGGTCGTATGCCATGGAGCACTTCCGATGGGGGAAGCCTGTCGGCCGGAAGAGGCGACCTGTCAAGGTTTACCCGAACGGGATGGAGGAGGAGTCCGCGGAGAACTATCCCCAAGAGTTCAGAAGAGACCTTTCCTGGGACAAGGAGGACTACTCTGAGCTCAGCTCCCCGGAGGAAAAGAAGAGCAGTGAAGCCATGATGTCCGATGAGGAGGAGCAGCCGGAAGCCACCAAGAAGGACAGCACTTTGTACAAGATGCGCCACTTTCGGTGGAACGCCCCGCCCAAGGACAAGCGCTACGGCGGGTTTATGACATCAGAACGCAGCCCGATGCCCCTAGTGACTCTTTTTAAGAATGCCATCATCAAATCAGCCTACAAAAAAGGCCAATAAGAGGGAGGGGTGCGGGGGCCAATCCTGGGTAGGTTTCTCTGACACACCATGTTTCATTTAGATACTATTATTGACGATCATTCGTTTGCATTGTTCTTACTTATTATTAATAACTAAGGAGCTCACTCACTGCTTAGGACACCTGTTTGCATTCTGGTTCTGAATGTCCAAATAATTGAGCGGGGGGGGGGGAGTGATGAGCGTTCAGCTGTTGTGTGCACGTAGGGGCAGCAAGGAGGAGAGCCAAGGGGGGGGAGCGATCTTTCCGGAGGACAGAGTATTTTCATATTTAAACCAGCTGTACAATACTGTAAGTAAATGAAAGGATTAAAGATATAAAATAATAATTATACTGATGATGATGATAATAATAATAATTATAATACATCTTTTGCAAGCTATGTGGGTCTCTGAGGTGTCTTTGGGGGCAGATGAGCACATCACCTTTCTTTCACGCTCGTGCAAGTTGGGAGAAGGGCAGCATATTGAAAGCAGCAGTTGAGGCCAAAAGTGGCATGGAACGAACCATGAGGAGGAAGAATTGTAGGGGGGGTGAAGTGTCCATAGTGTAAGGCACATTCTGTCCACATGCACCCCTGTTGTCCCACCAAAGTGGCCTCCTGAGTGATGTTCAATTATAAAGCCAAACAAAGCTATACCTGTGGGTGGGGTCTGTCTCTTGGCACGCGGGCGGCAATCAAAGGCCCAGGCGCCAGGCCCTTCCCTCCATAGAGAGGGGGCAGAAGGACCTGCAGGTGGGTTCTGCCAGCCCCCAGGAATTGCCCTTCCACTGACAAAGAGACTCTGCAGGGGCTTTGCTGGAGCACGGACTGCTCACAACCCACTGCTTGGAACACGGGAGGCAAGCAAACAGGTGTCCCAGAACACGGGTCAAGCGTGTTGTCCTCTCCACTAAGAACTCTCCCTCACTGCTTGGAGTAGGTCTAAGGCTTCCAGTGCACATGTTCCCGGATTGAGGCTGGCAAACAGCGCGGAGCCCCCTCCCACCTTCTCCAGACAGAACTGTGCCCCTCCATATGTTGGGGTTCCTCCCCACTCCTCCTTGCTGGCAATGTGGCTGACTTGCCTGCTGATGATCAGCTTGGTCCTCCAGGAATGAATGGCATGCAGGAATAGGTGTCCTCTCCATGCACAAATCTTGTTAGCAGAGCTGAGGGATGAAAGCAGCTCCATACACAGCAAAACAGACTTTAATTAGGAGCTTTACTGGGACAAAGGAAGAACTGCAGCCACTGTTGCAAAGGCAGGAAAATAACCCAAAGCGAAGGCTACGCAAAGTAGCAGAGAGCAACCCACAAGCCCCAAATTAACAAGAAATTCCCCCCTAGTAGTGGAGCCAACCCCTACCCACACCCACTGTTAGCGTATAACTCTAGCTCATCTGCTGTCGCCTCGCCAACACCTCCTCTTGGCAGCATGGGCGCCAGTCCACTATGCTCATCTGGCAAACCTATGTGGCCTCTTCTTCACATGCTTGTGTGGCCACCACAACTCTGCTCAGTCTGTTCCTTAGTTTCAGGTGTTTCCACCGTACTCCTCGGTTTCACGTACTGTATGGCTTTGCTGTCATTTCTGGGATTCCCTTCAGGGGCTTGAGGTTGCATGGTATTTAGTGCTGGGGCTTAATTGAAGCACACTGTCCTGCTTATTGCAACCTCGTCTCTTTGGGGAAACAAGATCCTGTATCCCTTATGTTGGTCACTGTATCTCACAAATAAGCCTTTGGTGGCTCTGTTCACCAAGACAAATCTTGGACCAGCTTGTCCTCCAACATCGACCGTTTCTCATTTGCACCCGAACACTTTAATAATGGCCTTTGATAGCAATCTGCACCGTCGGTGGGTTGCTGTTGCTATTGCTTCACCCCAGTTCTTGTATGGTGGTCCAGCGTCCGGAAGCAGACGCCTGGTCATCTCGCCTATAGAATGGTTCTTTCTCTCTGCTGCTCCATTGTGTTCAGGGGTGCACAGCACAGTCAGCTGGGGTTCAAGGCCTTTCTCCTTCAAATAGGATTCCACTTCCTTCTCCACCATTGTCTGCACGTAGTGTTTGCGCATTAGCTCCTGGCCTCCAGCATAGGATTTCCCCTAACCAATCCATCCAGAGCTCTGAAAACAAGGAAGGAAGGAAGGAAGGAAGGAAGGAAGGAAGGAAGGAAGGAAGGAAGGAAGGAAGGAAGGAAGGAAGGAAGGAAGGAAGGAAGGTCTCCTTTTCCAACTGATTCTCTTCTCGGAGGCTTGGGGCACCAGTTAGGAATGATCGGAAACTTCTCCTATCCAGAGTGAAATGATTTCATGGCCCATCAAGGAGTTCACTCCTGGCTTGTAGCCTGGCTGGGTTCAGGATACAGAGAACAAAGACCCAGCCTTGGTACGTATCCTCCTGTTTCTTCTTCTTCATTTTCCCCGTCTTCCTCTTCTTCTTTCCCACAATCACAAATCCCTCCGGTTCTTCAGTCCCTATTTCCCCAGGAAATGCTTCTTGGACCCCCCGAAAGAAGCAGACAGTAGCTCCCATATATTTAAGATGAAACAAGATGTCCAAAAGGTGGCTGTTGTACTTGTTTTGCCAGGAAAATGCTCTACGGCAGAGGTTCTCAACCCCTTCCCGGCTGAGTACCACCTCCGGCACCACTCTCCTGCTGCGTACCACCAGAAGTGACTGGCGATGACATCATTACCAGTTACTTCTGGGTTTTCAGAGGCCAGAAAATGCAGGTAGGAGGCTCTGGGCAGGTGGGAGGGCCCTTCTCAGCATTCTCAAGGGGCTCGGTCAAAGGCAGGAGCGAAAATGTGGCACCAAAAGCACAGAGTTGGAGCGGGGTTCTGGCACTCCAGTGGTCCAAGTACCACCAGCAGTCAGCCAAAGTACCACTGGTGGTACTAGTACCACTGGTTGAGAACCCCTGCTCTAAGGCAAATAGCACAAAGGGAAGCACATCATGGAAACACAGACATGACATGGAAGTCCTCGATATGGTGAGAAGAAAGGAGATGTTGGCATGGATGGTGGAGCCCGTGGTGGATTGCTGGAAGCGCTTCAGAAAAAGCCAAGCTAAATGCACCTTCCAAGCAAGCCCCCAAGGTTCTGGGGAAAAATAAATGACAACCCTGCCTGAACATTGCGACAACTCAGAGAATGCGGTTCTTCATTTATCTGGGCTTTTGTATGCTACCCTCAGAGGCGTCGCTCCGGTAGGGGCGGGGCCGTAAGTATCGCTCCGTCCTAGACCCTTTACCGAGCGAGCAGGAGACGGCCCCGCCCCCTCACTGTCAGAGCCATCCCGTGCGGAGAAAGCAGCAGGCAGCCTGCTGCTTTCTCCTCACGGGATGGCTCTGACAGTGAGGGGGCGGGGCCGTCTCCTGCTCGCTCAGTAAAGGGTCTAGGACGGAGCGATACTTACGGCCCCGCCCCTACCGGAGCGACGCCTCTGGCTACCCTTCTTATGCCCAGGAGGCCCTCCCTCAAGCAGTTAAAACTACCACCGTTGGTTGAAAACACAAAGCACATCACCATAACTGAAACTACATAAAATGACTAAAAACACTGTGATTTGAGAATTACTAAAATCCACAAAGAACCTTAAATCACAAAAGGCAAACCAAATCAATGAAAGGACACAGGAGCCGAAGGAAACACTGGTGAAAACAAACATGTTTTCAGCAAGTGGTGGAAGGATGAGAATGAAGGAAAAGGCAAAGCAGAACTTGAAAACCAAATGTTTTGCAGAAAGCAAAGTAGAGTCTGAAATGCTTCTCATCACCCTTCCGGGTCATATAAATGACTGAACGGGACAGGATGAAATCAGCACATGTGGTCCCTGAGTTTCCTTTCTCCAAACATCAGTCTGTGTGTCCCCCCCCCACCGCCATTCTGTCACTGTGTTAAGAAGGTCTGTGTCTCCAGAAGCTGGACCAGATTCTTGGGCACTTTGGTGAGAATGTGTCTGAGTTTACGGCTGGAGACTTGAAGCCTTTGTGCTCATTTGGGGCTGAATTTCACAGGTTGATTTGAGGCAGCCAGACAGTTGTCAGGCAGGCTTAGATCAGCAGATCTCCTTCAGATGCCTGGTCTTGAGTGCTTGGCAGCATTAGACGCTTCCGTCTCACACCCGTGTCCTTCAGAATGGAGGCACTGAACAGCACAACGTGCAGAAAAGAGCTGTGACGCATGCACACGCCCGGCTTTGAGAAACTCCTCTCAGGTTCTTCCTTTGCATAGCTGACTCCTGGTGCAAAGTTTCCTTTTAGTGGAAGTGGAAAAGCAGCAGCTCAGTTTCCCAATGCATTGAAAGAATTTCAGAAAGGGGGGGGGGGATCAGTTCTTCAAGTTAACCTACACTGACATGAACTGGAGGTCCCTGCTGAGATGACTGATCTGAGGAACACCCCCAGACACCAAAAGGGCTCCCCAGCTTCCTGTCTGAAGCATACTCCAGTTTACAATGGACACCTGGGTGGAGGGGGGGCAAACCCCACCTTTGGGGAGAAGATTGGACATGATCTTTAATCGCTTCCAACTTGACAAGTCTCTGCCCACTCTGGGTTCATTTATTTATTTATTTATTTATTTATCACATTTTTATACCGCCCTTCCTCCAAGGAACTGAGAGTGGTGTACATATTTCCTCCCCTCCTTTTTGTCCTCACAACAACCCTGTGAGGTAGGTGGGGCTGAGAGATAGTGACTGGCCCAAGGTCACCCAGGAAGCTTCGTGGCTGAGCGGGGATTTGAACCTGGATCTTCCAGGTCTAAGTCCGACTCCCAAACCACTACACCATCCTGGCTGATGGTGGAGACCCTAACCCTGAACCTGAGACCAGACCCTGGCTCAGGAGGAACATGATCCCTGTCACACGTTCAGGTTAAGTCATTGACATCCGCATCTGACAGCTGGTTCCCCCAGGCAGCACCCACCTGCCTTTCTGCCCGAGGGGCTCCTCTTGCTGCCCCCCTTCCCCTCCAGCCTGCATCCACTTCACAGGCAAGGGGCTGAACCTGCACAACCAAGCCTTGTGCAGCGCTCATGCCCCCCCCCCCGGTCATCTTTCAGACCTGAGCCTGGCGCACGTTCCTGGCATCCCTAAGCAGGAGTCCCACCAGTGGCTGTTGGGGGCTTGTGCAACTGTCAAGCATGTGCCCTAAACATTCCTTGTTTTCTTAAAGATCGTCCAGCCCAAATGTGTGACTGTGACAACATTAACATTTATTTGAAAAGGGCACCCAGACAGCTTTATTCAAAAATAAATCAACAAATGTCCCCCTCCGATAAGTGACCTTTATGGAGACCACGAATGTAATTCCCACCAGCCTCTGCTGCCCAACATCAAGAGCACACTGTGTGCCCTCCACTCCCAACAGCCATTGTCAGGCGTCCTGACGCCGTCCGTGAACACAGCCTCCTCTCCGTCCCATCGGCTGTCTCGGGACTGTGGACGAACTCCTAGATCTGTACGAGTCCAAGTCAACTTTGAAGAACCGAAGCTATCACGGCAGAGAACGGAATCAGCTATCAGATGAAAAGTACAGAATATGCCAATCTGTAGAAAAATCCTGATGTTGCCATTTAAGTCCTCTCGACAAAGGTGCAGATTCCAGGTGAAAGGAGGTTGAAACGTCCACAGCTGTTGAGTGTGAGAACTCCAGCTTCAGCGTATCCTTTGTACGCCATCGCCTCCCACTGACACACTCAAGGCAACAAATGACGGGACAATTGCACGAAAGAATTCAGGACACAATCATAGTGAAACATACAAATATCACCACATGGAAAAGGATTCCCGATAGAAACCTGGCGAGCTGGGTGTGGTCCTGCCTGTCGCTGTCAATACTGGGCAGGCTGCTGCTGAGAGTCAATTGCCTTCTGGAGAAGAAGTTCAGTGGACAGAGGAGGAACCACTTTCCAGTGAAGTAGACTGGAGTCTATTGACTCGGACTTGAGTCGGACTCAAGTCGCATCAATGACTCGACTCGGACTTGACTCGGCGATTGTAAAAGACTCAAAAGACTCGACTCGAGACTTGGAGCCTTTTACAAGAAGTCCAATTTAATTCAGGTTTAAACCCGTTTCCCCCATAGGGGCGGGGAACCTTTTCCCTGGCAAGGGCCGTTTTAAATATTAGAAATTTGCTTGAGGTCTGGTCATAAGGCCGGGTGCCATTTTTATTTATTTAATTAATTTTTGCCCCCGCCCCCCCATCGGCCTCCAGAGGCTCCGCGCTCACTGTCCGAAGCCGCTGCCGGGTCCGCGCGTCACCTCTGGCGTACCATGCTGATGAGGGCAAGAGGGCAAGAGCTTGCCCTCATCGGCGTGGTACGCATGTGCGAAATGGCCAACGGCCTGGTGAGAAGGGGTCGAGGTGGCGGCCGGGGAGGACATGCAAAGGCCCTCTCCTGGCCTCCGGAGGTGACGCGCGGTCCCGGCGGAGCCTCCAGGGGCCGGATGGGCAGCCTCTCGGCAATCTCTCCGGGGGCCGGACTGGATGGCCTCGGGGGCCTGATCCGGCCCTGGGGCTGGAGGTTCCCCACCGCTGGGACTCACAACTTGCAACCAAAGACTTGGGACTTAGGGGCAAAGACTTGGGACTTGACTCAAGACTTGGAGTCAGAGACTTGTTCCACATCTCTGGCGCTTTCTTCGTCCATCCCTTTTCTGCCCTTCGTGCATGGAAATGAGACTTTCCCTTGGATAGGAGCTGAAATGCGGAGACATCATGGAGTGTTATGGAAAGCTATTGAACCTTCCAGCTTCTGAGGTGTAAACCCCCCAAAACATAATAACCCAAAGGACAGCGGGAGATGAGTGGCCAAGGAGCTAACGCTGCAGCGAGTCACACTCAGCTGCTCTTTGGATGGACAGTGCAGACAGTGTGTGGGACTAAGTGGCCTGTGAATGGAGGAGGGACGGAGGAAAAACCATTACAAACAGAACACCTCCACACCTCTGCATTGTCATGGGTCTCCCCTGCCTTAGGTGTATCTGTTTGTGTGTCGGGGTGCTGATGTCTGCAAGGAAGGAAGCCTGTCCCACATTATCCTCCTGAGCAATATTGTCTCTATTTTCGTCCTGACCTGGCCTCACAAGTTGAAAGGACAAACCTCCCAACACAAGTGCAACAAGTGTGACCCAGAAGGTGCTCGCCCCGGATTCCACAGCATGTCCACTCTTCAGATCTGGCTCGTCTTGGAAAACTTGCAAGGAACAAGCTTCTTAGGCAGATTATTGCCCCCCTTCTGAATCACATGAGGATTTATTTTATTTTATTTTATTTACAGTATTTATATCCCGCCTTTCTCCCTGAAGGGACCCAAGGTGGCTTAGAAAACGTTTTCCTCATTGCTTACCTTAGATGAGAGCTGACGTAGTAAAATGAGGCTGAGCATGAGGAGAACCCTGGTGTGGAATTCACCTCAGCCCCAAACATGCATAGATGGAATCAACACTAGGACTGAGGGGTGGGGGATGGGGGTTGAACATGACCTGCCTTAAGCTGCACCAGGCCTCTGAGCAATTGCGTGGCGGCCTGATCCTGAGAGGCAGTGACTCTCCATGCGCTCTTGCATGGGGCTGTCCCCGCCCTGTCTACCTCTGCCAGACCAGTGGCTAAACCTGGGGCCTTCTGCATGCAAAGCAGGGGCTCCCCCACAGAGCTGCAGACCTCTTGCTATTGTGGCCCCACAGCTTCCTTTGGAGCTGCACTAACACATGTTTGACACACTGGGATGGGGGGGGGGAGTCTTAGAACAGACAAAAGAAAATATTTCTTCACCCAGCATGGAATTAATCTGTGGAACTCCTTGCCACAGGGTTGGGTGGTGGCATCTGGCCTGGATGCCTTTAAAAGGGGGTTGGATAGATTTATGGTGGAAAAGGTTACAAGCCATGATGTGTATAAGCAACCTCCTGGTTTTAGTAGTAGGCTATCTCTGAATGTCAGGTGCAAGGGAGTGGTGACAGGATACAAGTCTCTTAAGAACATAAGAAGAGCCTTGCTGGATCAGGCCAAAGGCCCATCTAGTCCAGCTTCCTGTATCTCACAGTGGCCCCTCCAGATGCCCCAGAGAGCACACAGGCAACAAGATAAATCCTGTTTCCTGTTGTCACTCCCTTGCACCTGGCACAGAGAAAACCTACTTCTAAAACCAGGAGGTTGCTTATGGCTTGTAACCTGAGATGGTCTTTTCCTTCATGAATCTATCCAATCCCCTTTTAAAGGCATCAAGGCCAGGTGCCCTCACCACATCCTGTGGCAAGGAGTTCCACAGATGAATTTTCTTTTGTCCGTTCTAACTCTCCCTCCACTCAATTTTAGTGCATGTCCCCTGGTTCTGGTATTGTGTGAGAGGGAGAAGAATTTCCCTCTATCCACTTTCTCCATCCCATGCATAATCTTATACGTCCCAATCATGTCCCCCCTCAGCTGCCTTTTTTCTAGACTGAAAAGCCCCAGACGCTGTAGCCTTTCCTCATAAGGGAGATGCCCCAGCCCCCTAATCAGTTTGGTCGCTCTCCTCTGCACCTTTTCCAGTTCCACTATATCCTTTTTGAGATGCGGCGACCAGAACTGGACGCAATACTCCAGATGCGGCCTTACCCTTGATTTGTACAAAGACATAATGATATTGGCTGTTTTATTCTCAATCCCTTTTTTAATGATCCTGAGCATGGAATTGGCCTTCTTCACAGCCGCTGCACACTGGGTTGACACTTTCATCGACCTGTCCACCAGCACCCCAAGATCTCTCTCCTGATCCGTCACAGACAGCTTGTTGTCTGGTGTGCGCCCTGAGGCATCTGGTGGGGCCCCTGTGAGATACAGGAAGCCGGACAGGATGGGCCCTGGGCCTGATCCAGCAGCCAGGTTCTTCTGATTAGGAGTCCATTCCAAGGGGCAGTGTGGGTTGGCAATGCTCATTCAGACAGGCCCGGCCCTTACGTGGTGCTCCGTGTAGCTCCCACCCAGGTTTCTGATGAAGTCCACAGGCAAGATTGCGGCTGCAGGCGCTGGCTGGCGCACATTTGGCAAAGGTCACAGAGGTCACATACTAATCCTGACGGACAGTATGAACCAGCCAGGACTTTTAGCCCTTTTCTTTACAGCTGCCGCCACTCAACTGCATGAAATGGATCTGGTTCCTGGAGAAACCGGGAGGGCTGGAAGACACTCGCCCAGATCCAAGGGCATTTTGTAAACTGTAGACGTGGCGAAAGGCAGCCACTTTAGTTTACCTGTAACTTTCTACAGAGGTGCTGTACGTCTGCAGTTTCAGTCACCGGAAACTTTCAAAGAAAGAAAGAAGTGGTGAAACTTCCCCTAACCAGACAAAATGAAACACAACAAACATTTGCTACGGAGCGATCCTGCGCAAGGAAGGACAAGTGGAACATGGAGACAGACACACAGAGAAAGAGTCACTTTATGGCATGGATTATCAACACACATTTCCACCGGGGGGGGGGGGAGAACATTCAAACCCCTCCAAAGTTCAGCTTCTACGAAAGGGGAAGCCAAAATCACCTTCCCGCTCTCTGACTGTCCATAAAAGACTTTCTGTAGGGGGCATGACGGAAAAATGAAGGGAGCACAAAGTAGGAAGACAACGTATGCTGGGAGTGTGGAGGGCGGGGGGCCTCTGTCCATTTTGCACGGAAGGGGGCTAAGGGGCCTGCTCCCCCTCACCCAGAGCCCCACGTTGGCCCATGCAGGTGGAAGGATGATGGCATTCCACGGGGCCCGAGATGACTCCGGGGGGCCCTTGTCCCGGCATGCAGCCTGCCTCTCAGTACACGCACAGGTCTGGAAACTTCATCTCGTACACAGGGATGGATTGGCTCTGAGGCTGGCCATACGCTGCTGTGATGGTGCCCGAGGGGCTGGGAGGGGGCCTGCAATGAAGAACAGAGACAGGGAGAGGTTAAGGAAGGGGGGAGCGGGACTGCTGGGTGGGGGGTGCCAGAGACAGGAGGGGCAATGAGGGCCCCCCGCCCTGCGCACGAATCAACACTGGCAGGAAGCTCTTCTCTGCAAGCCCAGTGCAACGCCAGGACGCTCCGTAAGAGCAATGCAGCACCAGCAGGGTGGGAAGGGGCAGGGGCCACCACCTCACTGTGGAATCCAGCCTTTTATCTCACTCCCAAGGACACTGTGCAGCAGGGCGAGAGGCAGCTGCCGCCGGCTCACAGCAGGTCGGACTGCTGCAGGTCCAGCTGGGCTCCGTCTGCTGCTAAGTGGGCAAAGAGGCACCTGCGAAAGTGGTGCCCTCGGCGATCCAGCAGGGGGAGAGCCAGGCCCTCTTCACCCCAGTGGGGAGGCGGCTGTTCCAGTGCCGGCTGCCCATGTCTCTTATTTGCACCCTTTGAAGACTGTGAGCCCTCTGGGGATAGGGAGCCATTTATTCATTTGTGGTGCCCTGGAAATCACTTTGCGACTTGGCCTTTTTGTCGAAAAAAAGAAGTCCACAGCCGCGCCTTCCTCATCATCTTGCTCAGGGCAGCAGCTCTCCCGGAGTCCTTCTCTGCCCTTCCTGGAGGGGCTGCTGGGGGCTGAACCCAGGGCCTTCTGCAGGCACAGTGCGGGGGGGGGGATGCTCTCCCACCGAGCTCTCCCCTCTTGCCAGTTTGCCTGGAATTGGGGGGTGCACGGGAGTGGGCTTTCTTTGGCCCATCTGTAAAGCTGACCATGCTGTGAAACGTGTCGCAATGGGGCATCAGTGTTGCCGGCCGAAATGGCTCCTCAAAAAGACCCCTTGTGTTTGACGGCCACTTTGCGCAACGAGAGAGCTTCCCTTCTGGGAGGAGTCTCCAAAAACCAACGCCAAACCCTCAACAGCACCCCGTCCTGAAGCAGCTCGCCAGTCGTTGCTGGCAGACGGATGGACGGACGGACGGGGCTTTCTCCACCACCACCACCACCACCTGCTGCCTACTCCTTTCTCCAAGGTCCGGTTTCTAGCACCGTGTTTGAGGTTTGCTTTCCTGGTGCTGTGAGCTGCTTCCTCAACCATGAAAGCGGCATGAAACTGGAGGACCTTCTGCTGCCTGCTCTGACGGGCGGTGGCTGCCCAGGCTCCTGGCAAAGAAGGGTCTTCCCGACATCCGCTCCCTGCTCCTTTGAGGGGAAGGGATTGAACTCGGGACCTTCTACATGCAAAGTGTGTGGTCCACACCGTGGCTGCTCCCCAAGCACCCACCACGGCTGGATTCTCCCACGTGTGGCCCACGCATGCCCCTCCCCTCCAAGGCATCACCCCTTACCGTATGGTAATCTCAAAGATCTGGTTGAGTTTGTTCTGCAGCAGAGTCGCCTGCAACGAGAACAGTCCGTGTTAGAAGCATGGCCAGGGCAGCTGGAGGACAAAGTGGGCTTCACTTCCCCGTTATGCCACAAAGCCAAAACGTACAGAGAACTAGGCACGCTCATAACAGCGGTGCGCATTACAGGGTGTGAGCTTCTCATCAGGAAATTCTCCGGCTGCAACAAACGGAGCAAGGAATCCAGCGGTGGGAGCCCAACGGCTCCCAATGCTCCGGACGCTGAACATGGCAAGACTGCGCAGAGACACCTCTGGGCATTCTGTTCCATTTTGCACCACTGGAGGTGGGTCTAGCTGCATCGTCCAGTCTTACGGCGCTCTCTTGCTCCTCATGAGCACACCGACATGCCCCGGAAGATCAGCACGCGGGGCTCTGCTGGTGGGGCTCCTGGCTGGGAGGGAAAGAGCGGACTCCCCCCTCCATGAGACCCCCACAACTCAGGAACTCCCTCTGACAAGAGGCTCACCTGGGGCCCCCGGAAGCGGAGAAAACGGTCCCTACCCCAGCAGGCCTCTGTGTGAGTGGCCTGTTCGGACAGGGGGCCCTTGAGGGCTCTCACAAGCTTGGCAGGACAGCACTCCATTGTTCTGGGTCTCTGGAACGGGGAAGCGGGGCACAAATGGAGAGAATAAACCCCCCCCCCCCAGCACAAGGATTTCCGGAATTTCTTCATCGTAGTCTCTGCAATGCTCTTTTACAGGACAACATTTATAGTACATGCAGTAAAGGGATAGATCTTTAAAAGCATAATAACCTTATTAGCAGTACATCTGTCAGCTCAACAAGTTCTATAAGTACACTGATGCGCCAATCCTATCCCCCACCACATGCACCAATGCAGCCATGCCATTGGGGGGGGGGGGAAATCAGGAGTTCTCCTTGAGGTAAGCCCCCTGATGCCATTGGGTCTACAGCTGCTGGAAGTCCGAGGAGAGTAAGTAGGCAGTGCGAGCCCAGCCAAGGGGGGTTGGATTCGGCGTGTGCATGGTCTGCCACCGAGATCCACTGCTCCAGCCCAGTCTTGGTTTCCTGCCTTCCTCCTGATTAGTCAGGTAACACCCTCTGCCCTGCCCACGACACGCCCCCCCCCACACCAACATACCAGCACTGGCTCAGTCCAACAGCTGTGGCAGTGCTCCTCAGAACGGCCTGCTGGCGGCGGGCTGCATGTGGCGTCGCAAAGCTGTTTCCAGCAGAGTGGGACTCTGTCCCACTGTCGCAGGGCAGCCCATAGGGCTGGGCTGTGAGTCAATGTAATTGACATACGATTCATGCATCCGCTAGGCAGGGGCTCCAGTAATAGTCTTAGGCTTACTAATACCCATGGTTAAGGCTACTGGGAGGCAACCAACCTCCTTCTGTTATGTGCTCACCCAGCAGTGCAGATGCAGGAAATCAGGAAATCCCCAGACCTCCCACGACTAGCTGAGAATAGGCACCTTCGGCATAGCTGTCACTGCTTCAGCAACGTTTTTGGGTAAGCTTTCTGGGAACCATCACTTGGGTGGTCCCAGGCAATCAGGGATCACACAGTGAATCGGAGGATCATGTCGGTGATATGTGGACAGAGTTGACGGCATGCTGAGGTTGCTCAGGCCAAACAAAGCATTGCTCAAGCTCGATGGGCACACATTTTTGCTCTTTTTGACACAATGTCCAAAATACTGCTGAAAGGGACCGCGCTTTTCAGTGCTGCTGAAAATGTTTACGAAATTGGCCCCCTTTAGGCTCAGCCCCAATTTGTTCCATTCTTAGTAAAGTGCTATTTTGTGTTCTGTAACATTGACCTGAAGTGTTGTGGTCAGGAGTCGGGAATTGAGGCGTGCTGGTTAACAGCGGGCTGTTTTATGCGAGTCTAGACTGAGAGCTAACAGAATCAGAAGGAAGGAAGGAAGATCAGTTCCTGCTGCTGGAAATGGTGGTGCTGATGACACTTCCTTCCTGTGCCACGAAGCTGCCACTTCTCAGCCACACACTTTCTCTCTCCTGCTGGATCTCCTGTGCAACGGATCGGCCTTCCTTCCTGTTGGGCCACGTTCTCCATATACTACCTGATACTGGGTGGTGGGGCAGTACTGACAAGGGGGGAGGGACTTGGGGAGTGGGGGGCAGGCAAGACGCAGAAACCATCACTCACCCGGGCCCCACAGTGAGCAGCGATTTCTTCAAAGGGAGCTTTCTGGAACTTCTCGACCACCTGCCGCCTTCTCTCCCTCTCCTGTTCCTCCACAGCAACACTGTCTACTAGACGAGAGTAAAGGGGGGTGGGGGAAGGGGGTGGTGGAACAGGCGCGATAAACGACACACTGGCGCATCAGCTTGGGTTCCTGGTCCTGTACACCTCAGGGCAAATCTCTGTCGGGTTGGGGGCAAGACGATCTGCTCAGCACCGGAGCTCGGCTCTCCTCAATTTCTTTAGGATCCAGAGTTTACTTCTGATTCTCATGGAATTGTCCTTGGATGGCAGCCTTTTAACTCACGTGCGCATGCGCGCGCACCCCCCCACCCCCCCGAGGGGAGGAGGAACCAGATACTAAAAGCCTCAAGAGCCCCAGTCAGCTCAGGGGCTCTCAGCTTCTTCTTGAAAGGATTAACTGTCCCAATTGCCCTTGCTGGTCTTCATCCACACCTGTACAAGACTATGGTGGTGTTGTGGGGCACCCTCTCATGGGAGGTCTTCCTGGCCCCACCTTCACTTGCCACTCGGCAGGCGGTAGAAACATTTTTATGGTTCTGGTAAACGGATCGTGCATTTTAAGAAGGATGTGCTTTGCTGTCTTCTCATTCTTATTGGTTGTTATCCTGTCCTAAGGCTATGCTTTAAAGCCCGAGCTACATTACACGCGTCGCGGAGCTTCTGACCTGATTTTTGAAGCAAGCGGAGCCGCTGCGACCTCCGCATGGCCGGCGCGTACCTCAAACTGGAATCCAACTTTTCAGGGGGCGGGCATGCAGAGCTAGGGGGCGGTTCGCGGAGCTACTGCAGCCTACCAATCGTAGGAGAGGGTGGCTGCATGCCAATCTGAACGACCACCAATCACCTTGGAGGTAACATTCACCTTTGAGACTCAGTGTTTTTTGTGTTTCCAATGCCTTCCTCCAGCTGTTGGTGTCTCCTTCTCCTTTGCTTTGATCTATTAGTTTTCTGCAGAAATTCTAATGCAGCCGGTGCTTAGAAAGACGGTGCTTAGTGTCGGGAGATTTAACATTAATTTAGCAATACGGCCAATCGTTGCACGCTTGTGTTTAGCCAATCACAGCTGCGCTTTCTTAAGAAGGCGGGACAACATGAGGGACAACAGGCTGGAAGACACTCCCCCGCTTCCAGCGTGGAGGCGGAGGCAGAGGCGGCGGCGGCAGCAGAGCCTCTGCCTGTAGTGTAGTTCCGCCTTAAGTGTGTTTATCACTGGCGTCACTGCAGGGGGGGGCAGAGCTGTAAGTTCCTCCGTGATCGGAGCCTCCCGTTACACGGAGGAATTAAGCGCCCCGCCCCCGCACTTTCCGAACCAGTCAAAGCAGTGAAAACAACGCGCAGGAGACTCCCTGCGCGTTGTTTTCACCGCTTTGAGTGGGTCGGAAGGCGCGGGGGTTCCTCCATGTAACGGGAGGCTCTGATCACGGAGGAACTTACAGCTCCGCCCCCCCCCTGCAGTGACGCCAGTGGTGTTTATTAAAGTTTTATACATCTTTGTTAGTCACTTGCATGATCTTTTAGACATAAATACACACTAACAACCCAATCCTATATTTTCCCCACCATAGCATGCAGCCTCGCCCTACACACACCCAACCCCGTTGACTTACTGAGGTCGGGGGGACACAGCATGCGGGGTCCTCTTCGGCATCTGCAGCAGCGATCTGGAAGCGCATGACAACATGCGCTTCCAAGTCGGCATTTGCCATGCCGTAAAGCTCTTTCTACCACCGGAACGCCAGTTCCGCCAGCAGCAACAGCGCTTAGGATTGGGCCAGAAATGCCTCTGGGTCCTTCTGCTGCCCTAAACGAGAACGGTTTGTGCGCACAAGAGCTTTGCCTGTGCACAGAAGGCCCCGGAGCCCAACAGCCTGTGCCTTCACTCTGCAAAGATACCTACCGATTGCTTTCTTCAGGGTTTCGTAAGTGATCTCTTCAGCAGGCGCTTTCTGTTGGGGGAAAACCAACAGCAAAAGGACAGGTTAAGACATGCAGACTGGAAAGGAGCGCTTAGGTACATAAGAACCTCCGAAGAGCCTGGCTGCTGGATCAGGCCAAGGGCCGTCCGATCCAGCTCCCTGTATCTCCCAGAGGCCCCACCAGATGCCTCAGGGAGCACTCAAGACAACAAGGTACCAGTATCCTGTTGCCCCTCCCTTGCACCTGCCACTCCGAAATAGACCACCTCCCAGAGGCTGCATACATGGCTTGTAGCCTATTCTTCATGACTTGTAAGCAGGAACCCTGCTTACAGACACACAGGGGACGCAGAGATGCACCTTGCCCCAAAAAACCCTTGCTATTATATAAAAAATAAACATCTTATTAACCACTCACCACTATGTTATGAAACATGTTATTTATTGATATTTATTTATGCTCTGTAAACTGCGTTGAGAGCTCCTTTTCTGTTGAAAAGCAGTATATAAATATTTGTTGTTGTAGTAGTAGTAGTATCAGATCAGAATGAAGAGGAGCCCCCTCTGTTTGCGCCCTGGTACCGACGGATGGTGGCTGTCAGGCGCTTCCAGGAAGCCCGCAAGGCAGCAGCCCCCCCCCAGCACCGCCCACTTCTCGCTGACTCTGAACACGAAAGCTTCACGTGACGGACATGACTCGTAGCCAGTGAGAGTCTTCTCCTGCCCCCCACCCCCCAGGAGCTTGTCGAATCCCATCTAAGGCAGGGGCAGCAAACCGAGGAGCACCACATCTTGTGGCAGCAAATCCCATCCATTCATTCCATGTAGAGTTTTTTTGTCTGTCCTGAAAACGACACTGCAGGTTGAACATGCTCCCACAACAGATTTCCCTGCCTGTAGAAACTTAGCATGTCAGGAAGATGGGCTCTAGCGAAATCTTTTCTTCAAAGTGCTAGCTTTCCACGCACATAAAACTATGCTCTCTGGGACATCTCATGGGAGCACAATTTCACTGGAAACCTCTCTGGGAGGACCTATCAGTTAATTGATTGATTGATGCCTCACCACAACCAAGGTGAGAGTAGCTGCAGGCAGTGACCAGTGTGCTGCACTCCATCAAGGCATCAGAAGAATAGATTGTATAATCCCAGTGCAAGTAGCCTCTCCGTGTTCTCAGAAGACGCTGGCTGAAGCCACCCACCCGAATTCCTGCTGCTCCTTGAGCACAATTATCTGCCACAGGCGCTGGTTTCCAGGCGGATAATGAGGCCCACTTCATGCCATGCCGCCCTTCATTGGCATGCTGCAACGATGAGGAGAGCCCTCCCACCATGGCCAGACACTGCAGTCAGGACCATGTCCACCTGCGTGGGCAGGAGGGAGCCGAGACACGGCCAGCCGTGGTTTTCTGGCTGAGAAGCCGCGCATGCTGGCTGAGTCACTACGGCTGGGTGTCCATTCCAGGCTCTGGGACGGGGGACGGGCTGGCTTCTGATTCGTCAAGCAGCCAACCCTATGCGAGCCTTGCTGGAAGACAATCTCTCGCACAGCAGCTCCCATTCCTTCCTTCCGATGAGGAGGCTTGCACAGGAGAACAGACTCTGGCCGTGCCGCCGGCATCTGTGGCCTTGCTTTCGTTAGCGACTCTCACGTGTCCCCCCCCCCCACGCAGGTACCAACCAGGCCTCGCCTCGCCTCTGAACCGTTGCTGCTAATGCTGGCCTGAGAACTCGGCCAAACGTTGCAGTGGCTTCCAGGGTGGAGGGCTAAAACCACGGGCCCCCTTTTGCCTGTCTTTGCCACTGTCACGTTGCTTTGTGGGAGCAGCAGCTGGCGCTGTTCGAAGTGGCTGCCGCCACTGCCCCCTGCAGGAGCTTTCATGCCCCAGCATTTTGTCCCCTCAAAAGTGACCCCACCATTCTCATCACCCGCCCAATGGGGTGGTGGTGCTCCAACTGCTGCCTTCAGACCACGCCCTGGGATCCGCACCCAGATCAAGAGCGGCTTGTCTACGCTTCGTTTCTGCCGCTGAATCCCAACACCCCTGGTGCCGGAAAGCAAGTCACTTGAACAACGTTACTTCTGTGAGGTGCCAGGAAAGCCAGCCTGCCTGGGGGCCAGCCGGGGTTGGGCAGGGCGTGCAGGTGTGGGAGGGGGCTGCGCACTCGCCCACTTTGACCTGGGCCTGCCTCTTCATGGGAGTGGGGGACCAGACCTCTGCCTGCTGCCTCCCCCCAGGCCTGCTGGCCTCATGGCAACAGTGGTTACTTCTGGGTCCTAGTGCCTGTGCCTAAAAAGAGGAGAGCAGCATCCCAAGGAGGACTCCAGGATTAGTCTAGCAGCAAAGCACAAGGTACCAACTGGGGCACAAGGTAAACCTCTCAGATAGATGATGCAATTAGTCCTGACCACTATGCCTATGGCCACTAAGAGGCTTCTGCTCCCGAGCTTGTCCCCACTTCAGCAGACACCCCTGCAATGTAGGCCACAGCCAAAGCAGCCCTGGTTCATAGCCACGATGCATACATGAGCTAGAGTTCAAAACAAAGGCCTGGTGAGGCTGAGGTGATGTGAACAACCAAAGTGTCACTGAAGGGGTTAACACTCAGAGTTGCGCAGCTTTTGTGGACAAACTACACATTGCACGTTAACTGCCTCCCCTCCCCCTTTGTAAATAAAACCAACACCTCTTTGCAGGCTATGAATCGGAGCAGAAGGGCCGCCTGCTCCTCAAAATCTCTCTTTCCCCCAAACAATTCTGCAGGAGTTTCCCACTGTGACTTGCTTGCAGGACTGCCCTACGACGACGTACCTCCTCTTTTTCGGGGCTGTTTCTCGACTCCACTTCCACCTGCAGGGAGATGGTCTCTCCAATGCTCTTCCTCTTTGACAAGCGATCTTCATCTGAAAGAGCAGGGAGGGGTGAGGAAGAGCTGGGAAGGAAATGCCCCCTGCCCTGGCCACGGCACAGAGAGGACTCCTCTTTCTAGACCCTTTCTAGTCCCAAGAGAGCTCTCAGATCTGAAGCTGACAGATTCCATCAATGGAGGAGTCCATCACCGAATAGTGTCTCCCAGCTTGCAGAAAGAGAGGGGGGGGGGTTTCCTCCAGCCCCTTCTCTTGAGATCCTTAAGCAGGAAATGCAAGGGGTCTCTAACCGGAGATCTTCTGAACGTACAATGTGTGCTCTCTCTTGACTGAACCTGCTCCAGAGCACAGTGGGTAGCGATGACTCCTCCCAAGAAGGAAAGGCGGGTCAATTTCACAGGCCAATGTGCATTTTGTGCTCTTAAAAAGGGAGACCTGTTCTTGGGGCGCCAATTCAAAAAATGGCATCGGTTTTGCCCCCTTAGGTCTAGTTTTGGGGGTACAGCATTGCCACCTCAAAGTGAGAATCAAGCAGCTTCCTCGTGAGGAAGACTAAGGCGCTGGCTTCCTCATGAGGAAGCTGCTTGACTCGCATTATGAGCTGGCGATGCTGTAACCCCAGAACTAGAACTAATCTGGTGTTTTAATGGCCATTTTCATATTTAGCAGCCCAAACAACATAAAGGTAACTTGGTTTAATCTCAGATACACACAAAAAGTCAACATTTGTTGTCCAGTGTTTTGGACCAGCAAAATTGCTCCATTGACACAACGACCTCACCTGCAGCGGCATCACTAGAAGGGTGCGGACCGCACCAGGTGACACCACTAGTGGCCAAAATTGTGGAAACTTTGTTTGTATGAATTATACCATGAATTTATATATGATTGGAAAGGTACTTTAATGCAGAATGTAATGAAACAAACTGTAGTGAAATATCTGCAGTCTATCAAAAGGTATGGCCAAATAACCGGAAAAGAAAACACAACTGCCTTATGTAACAAAAAGTAGATTTCCTTAACGCAAAACTGACCAATGAGACTGATTGTTCTGAGAGGCAATGAGGTGTTGTTATGACACAACATGGAACCAATAAGGTGTTCGTATGAGTCAGCTCTCATTTCTGTGTATCAGAGCTAATACTAGAACTCCTATTCAATTGTGTGTGTCATCAAGTTGGCCACTGGTTTTTGTTGGCTACTGATTTGTTGGGAGACCTGTACTGTTAAACAGTTCCCCCCCCCCCCCCCGAATAGTATGCTAGTAGGATGCTTTGCGGATACTGTGGCGAACATTAAAATGTTTAAGAAAAAAAGGTTAAAAAGCAGTTTGCTTACCTTTTTACTGCAAACTGCAGCGTGTTCTTGCTTATACTAGCTGAAATCGTGCATGACTCCCTCTCCCAAAATAGCTCCAGAATGCATTGCAATGTCAGTCAGTATAAGTAAGAACACACAGCAGTTTGCAGTAAAAAGGTAAGCAAATTGCTTTTTAACCTTTTTTTCTTTGTTTAAACATTTTAATATTGGTCCCAGTATCCACAGATTTCAGTATCCGTGGGGGTTCCAGGAACGGAACCCCCAGAGATACTGAGGGCCAACTGTATAATGAATAAAGTTAATAGGGGTAACACCATCAGTTACCGCATTGGGTGATACCAAGCCTAGTGACACCGCTGGGGTGATGTGATGAGCTCTCGCACCGGGTGACGCAAACCCTAGTGATGCCTCTGCCTCACGGTGCAGTCTATTTTGTCTGCTTCAACAGGCAATTACATTGGCAGCCCAATCTTACCTAACTCCCCATGTGCTGAAGGAGCTGCACCAATGGGGCGGGTGCTGCATTCTGTAGGGGAAGTTCGAGCCACGAGGGCCTCCTCAAGGTAAGGGAAAATCAGAGTCCAGCAATCCAATTCTATGGAAGCCAGGAGGCTGCCTGAATAAGTCCATATGATGGCAAAGATGTGCTCCAAATTGTGTGTGTGTGTGGGGGGGGGGCATCATGTCTGCTGAAGGAGTCAGGAGGCTGGCTGAAAACAATCTCCGGCAATAAGAGTGTCTGTGTGTTGCACTCTGCACCCCTGACTAGCAAAGGCAGATTGAATTCCTTAAGGACATTTGCATAATTTTTAAGATGCAGTTTCTGGTGTTTGGTAGAATTCAATCTGCCTTTGCTAGTCAGGGGTGCTTATTGCTCTTATTGCCAGAGATCTGATTCCGCCAGCCTCTAGGCTCCTTCTGCAGACACGTGACGGCCCCCACAACTTGGAGCACATCATATGGACTAGACATTTGTTTGTAAAGAAAATTAATGCTGAGGTTCTCCAGAGGACGGGTCCTGCCCCCAATGCCATATTCTGCGTCTGTTCCTTCGCTCCAGTGGGACGTACCTGTCAGCTGGGGGACGTAGGGGGTGCTGAGCCTGTCAGAGTTGTAGCCGCTCCCTCCCAGAACCTCACTGATCTTGCTTTGCCGGAAGAGGATCTCCGGCCCAAGACGGTCCAGGTTCCTGGACAGCCTATTGGAGGGAACACACCTGTCAGTGAGAGGCCGCTCCTGTGCACGTTGCCCTCAGGCTGCTCAGCGGGAGAGAGCGGAGCAGGGAGGATGGCCAGAGTCGAGGGGAGAGGAGCGCAATACTTGGGGGGGGGGGAATCCCTTCAGCGGCTGCTGGAACTGGAAAGAGTCTGCTTCCGACAGAGGCAGCAGCTTCGAAGCCAACAGGGACTCTCTTTCTTACCTGGGCTTCTCTGTAAACACCCCTTCAGGGAGGAGGTACGGGGCCTCCTTCTGCCTCATTTCGATGACCTGCAAAGGGGAAAGAGAACGCTCAGCCTCTTGAGAGCCTCCAATCCCAGCACTTAGTCGTCGTCAGGGTGATGGTGCCTCTCTGGGACCCTGCAGGAGAACTTCCCCCACCAGCCTCGGCTACGAAGAAGCAGTGCAGGAAAGGCAAGTGCACAGCCATCTGCTGGGAGCCATTCAAGGCCCCCCCCCCCGACACCCTGGACAGAGTGGGTATTTCTGGAGGCAGCTGCCCTGTCTAAGACCAACCCATTCCAACCAAGAGCACAGACGGCCTTAAAAGTCCTACAGCCCGACACTGGAAGGAGTCGGAGCTGCCTCGACTGCCTGTCCGCAGAGCCTGCAAGGCAGCAGTTTCAGGGCCAACTACACTGCAGAGCCGGACAAGGACGGTCCCTGTGGGTTGGCAACTCGAACCCCAGGCTCGGCAGTTCTGCCTCCGGTGGAGCCTGCAAGACACTGCCATACAGCCCCCCCCCTTCCTGCAACAGATAGTACCTTTTTGTGGATTTTAGTTGCAAGGTGCTTTGGGAGTCAATCTTGGCTGAAAAGTGGGGTTATACACTGAATAATCAAGGCACGCACTCCCGGAACCTCCTGGGGGTAGCTACTGACCCACATCTCTTCCTCATGTCTTCCAGTAAGCAGATGTAACCCACACTTCCTCGTCCCTCTCCCCCCAATGCAGGGGGTGGCGCTATGCTGCTTCTTACATGAGTTGCCATCACACATCTGCTTCAAATGGACGTTACCAGGAGACACGAGGACAGAGAGACGAGCTCAGCAGAGGCCATACGTTTCAGGCAGGGTCAAGCCGAGACCTCCAGGGGTGAATGATCTGCTGACCAGGAGTCGCGCCAGAAAGGAGCAGAGGAGGAGGGGGCAGGCAGGGGGAGAAGAAAGGCCCAGCAGCTGACCTCGTGGATGTGCTGGCAGAAGGCAGGCACTGTGGTCAGCTGGCTGATGAGGTTCAGGTAGGCGGCTCCAAGGGCGTACAGCGCACAGCGGTTGAACAGCGGCAGGTTATCCTCATTGACCTGGGCCAGCTCCTGCAAAGACGAGGAGGAGGAGGAGGAGTGTCACGGAGGACCCCTGGCTGGAGCGGGGGGGGGGGGCAGCTCTGCCTAGGAACTGCAACAGCATCCAGGAAAGCGCACCATCTTCATCAGCCTGTCGCCTATGGCAGGGCTGTGGACACGCACGCACACACCCCTCCCTGGAGCCACAAGTGTGCGCAACACCCTCCCCGGTTTCCGATTAGAGGAAAACCAGCTGTGGGGGCCAAGAAACAGCAGATATGTGCAGGGGCTTACTCCCCACACGGTGCCGCTGTCCCCCATCCTTGCAGGTTCCAGAGGCACCTGGATCCCTGTGGGGGGGCAGGGGTGGGTCAGGGAAGGGCTAAGCACCCCCCCTCCACACCACACCCCCTCCCCCTAAACCTGCTTTTCGCCACAAGGAGCAGTTTTGCTACACATATTTGCATGCACTGAGATGGATCCAAACTCTCCTTTGTGAGTGTGCAGGAGGGGAAGGGGAGTGATATGTGGCGAGTCTCCCTTCCTTCTGTAGCCCCCCGTGCCACATACTGTTTCCGAAGGTCCCCCAACCCTCCGAAACAGATTTTCAGGGGGTGCGGGGGCTGGAGAGGGAAAGGGGAATTGCCAAAAGCTCATTCTCCTCCCATCTCCTGCACAAGCACAACGCGTGCACGAGACGGTCTGGATCCAGCCCAGTGTTTGTTTCAGGAGGTGTGGGTCTATTTTTTAATTGGATGGAGATGAACCACTTGACAGCAAGAGATCAAGCTTCCCTGGGAAACGGTGTCTAGGCTCTAGGGCAATCTCACCCCACATAGCCAAAAGAGGACCCAAGCTCTGTTTCCCAGCCCAAAGGGGAGACTCCTCCTTCTCCAAGAGGCCTCCTTTTCCCGTTACACATTCTGCTCCTGGCACAGTCAGACTTCCTGCTTCTGCATTCAGGCTGAAACACACCGAGCGTGTCCCGCATGTGTCGCATACGGCGCAACAAACGTGGCAAAAGCTGGGAATTGGCCAAGGGAGGCGTCAACACGAACGTTCCTCCCGGCGGCCCTCGGTGTTCCGGCTGGAGGCAAGTCCCACTGCAAGAACGCTGGGGCAGCCGGCCGCAACGTGCGAGACACACGCAGGACGCGCCCGACGTGTTTCAGCCTTTAACCAGGCTCCTTTTCCAGCTGGGACAGGATGAAGATGCCCACCTCTTTGACACCATTAAATACGTGGGGGGCAAGCATAACCCCCCAAGAAGCATCTTGGTAAGAGACTGAAAAAGGCGCATGCGCATAATGGAATCAAGGGGGAAACATGCATTTGTGAAGTCTGGTGAACAGGTGTGTGCATTTTTTTTTAAAAAGGACTCTTGAGAGAGGAGGCGGATGGAGAGCCGAACCTGGGAGGGCAGGAAGTGCAGCAGCGCCCACTGGCCTGTAGAACCACCATGGCAGATGCTGCGTCCTGCGATGAATCCATTCTCATGTTCAAAGAACCCAGGAAGTGGAGCACAGGCAGACGGCCACAAGCAGCTGGCCTAACCTTGGCTGGATTGGCCCGGCTGAGCGGCCAAGTGGAGTGCCCAGCAGTATCCTTCCTTCCACATGAAGCTCTCCCTGGTTCAGCAGCCGAGGTCAGGCCCTGCCCCACTTCCTTGCCTCCCCTTTGACGTTGGCTTCTCTTCCCCCACCGGCAAAGATAGGGGGAGGCTCTTGCTCGGTATTCGGGGCTGGCGCTGGGCCCCCTACGGGGCACTGAGCTCTACCACCTCTGGCACTGTCACCAATGGCTCTGGAGGCCGGGGCCTTGGCCAGTGCCTGGGGTGCCGCCCAGCCCAGCCCGTACCTGCATGGCCAACACCAGCCGGACGAGGTCCACCACCACCTCCTCATTGGCCAGCTCGATGCTGATGAGCGCCAGCAGGCTGTAGAGGGCCTCGTAGTGGACACGCCCGTTGCTCTCCTCCTTGCAAGTCAGGTACATGTGCCGATATAGCTGCTGGGAGTGCTGGGAGGAAAGAGAGGACAGCGGTGAAAGAGCCCGCGCGGGGGCGCCTTGCGCCAGGCAGCGCTTCCCCATGATCAGGCAGGGCGACTTTCCCCCCTCGCACATTTTGTTCATCTGATTCCCTCTCAGCCCTGCTAACACAACGTCATTCTTCCTCAGGCAAGAGGGAGAGTCTGCTCTGGGACATCGAGGGCACCATCTGCTCTTGGGCCAGTCTGAAGGAGGCCCCCCTCCCAGAGGTTTCAAGGGAGGCAGGACAAACACGTTTGGGATCCCGCAAGGAAGTTCTCCACCAGAGAAGCAGCTGCTGCCGCCGCCACCACGGGAGTGACCTCCTGCAGACTGGCCCCCTGCAGACTGCCCACTCTGACCCTCCATCTTTCCCCAGTGTGCTGAGCAGCCGCCGGACCACCCCCCGCGTGTCCTGCCAAGCTCCTTGCCAGCTTCCAGCACCTGCCCTACCTTCTTCATGAAGACGGTATCCTGGCGCGAACACTTGTCCACTTTCAGCTTCAGGGTGGAGATATCACTGATGGTGCTGTGCAGAAAACAACAAGGGAAGCGGGGCATGGCTAAGGGTTAGGGGAAAGGAGAGACCCCTCCTCTCTTTTAGCATCTCAGATCCCTGAAGAAGTGACTCTAGCATTGGACGTATGATGGGAAAACCAGGGGGACAGCAATCAAAAGGGGGTGGCCTGGCTTTCAGCAGGAGCTTTGAAAAACTTCTGAGAGGTCCGAGGTTTGGCAGTTCTCTGGAGACCCCCCCCCCTTCCTTTTTTTCCTCAGCCGGGAGTTCGCTGTAGTCAGTGTGGGTGATGTGGCCCCCTCCATGTGCGAGATCCAGGGCAGCTGCCTCACTACCACCACAGGGCCAGGTTTGATACACACAGACTATTGAGAGGCAGAAACTAAACTGAATCCTGCAGGACAGAAGAGGAGGTTCCCCTCGGGGTGATCTAGATCCTTGTGAAACCGTGCCAGTTCTTGGAAGACTCCAGATACGACCTCAGCAACTCCTCCCCAATGGTTGAATTTCTCAGGGTGTCAGGATTTCCCCATCGACTGCATGAGCGAAAGGCACAAGCACTCGCAGGGAGAGCACAAGCCGCCACTTCCTGACTGCACTTACTCTGCTCCAGGGGGACTTCAGCTGGGACCATCATGCAGCCATGACTAAGATGATGACCCAAACTCCTGGGTTCCCAGCCATGGGATTGCCAGCCCACTGAAGGGCACCTTGTGTCAATTCAGACCAAGGTAGCCTTACCATAGTCCTGGTTCTGGCCGAGCCCAATCCCGGGCTCCCAGCCAGTCTCCGTCATTGTCCCGGTCAACTGGGACTTGCCCCTGTCTTTTCCCGGCTGCGCGAGGCTGGAAGCACTTTGAAAATATCCGAGTTCACTTGGAAGTGAACCTCGTCGCGTACTTGTGCGAGGCTAGAAGCTCTCTGAAACGGCCCGAGTTCGGGCTGTTACAGAGAGCTTCTAGCCTCACTGGGACGAAGTCCCCACCCCGGCCACGACCCCAATCCCGGCCATGTACCGGCCATTATCGCTTCCCCCCCCCACATCGTGGGGGGGGGATCTGGTAAGGCTAGACCAAGGGCTTTGGGCTCGCCCAAGAGCTGGGTCATTTCAATGTTACTCCAGCTGCTCATGCAAAATTCTCTTACTGGGGAGCCACTACCAGATAGAGCAGACAAAACTGGGCCAGGATATAATCATCACACAGCCTTAGACTGAGCCAAACTACACATGACGCTGAAAGTACTATTTGCCCTGATGAGTTTAACTTTTCTTTAGTCAGTAGCTGCTAGATCAGAATCTCCCACAGAACAGGCCGGAGCAGGGGGTAGGGGGGGCTTTAACGATTCCCCCCCTGCCCGCTATGGTCATTATGCCCTGAGGTGAGGGGGGAAAGGCTGACCTGGCTGAACAATCCTAGATGCAGTCAGATTGGGGGGGGGGCAGATGTGAAAAATGACCATGGGAGGGAGCAGAGTTAAAGCCCCCTACCTACCCCTACCCCCATCGCTGCAGCCCTGATCCAGCTGCTATTAACTAATGAAAAACAAAGCCCATCATGCAAACTGGGCATCCAAGAAGTGTGTGTCTTTTGGCTCCTTGAGCCCGTTGGCAATGCAGGTGAAACAACACTCCGCAAAACAAGGAATCTGTTGTTTTAAATGAAGCTTCTTGGAGTTAGAAGGGCAATGAATTACAAAAGGTTAACCGTAAAATGTCAGATTTGCCATGCTAAGTGTGACTTTGCAATGCGTCAATTAAAAACGCTGATATGTGCATTGATTAAATCACATGAAACCCTGCCGGGGATCATTAACACATCTCTCTCCAGGTAATTCAGAGTCCCTGGGCCCAAGAAGACCTTTAGATGCCTAAGCAGCCCTAGTGGAGGAAACTCATTGGGAGGGCCAGCTTCCTGCCTCCGTTCATCTTCGTTTCAGCTTCTCCTTTTGTTGTACTGAGATTTTGTACTACACAATGAGCAGTGTACCTCGGGTATCATGGAAAAGCAGGCTAAAAACGTTTCAAGTCAGAGCTGAGCTGAAAGCGTTCCACTTCCTTGAAAAAGTGTTACTGACCATGGGGAAACTGGTTCTCTTTTCCAAGGATTTCTCTCTTCAGAAATGGTCAGTTCTTTGTTGCTAACGCCCTCACTTGCTCTCACCTCTCAACTGCCCTCACCTAGGCAAAAGGCAGTTCTATTTGAAATCAATAAATGGGAATAGAGATATGCTCCCACTTGGTAGAAGACAAAATGTCTGTGTCAATGATTTGAAACATAGACACTGTTGGAGATGTGCAGCGTTTGGCTGCTGGACACTGGGGGGCAGTGTGTCGTCTGGTCACCTGAAAGACCTTTTGCCTTGACCTCTCTGTGTTCCAAGGAAGGGGTGTGGCTCCCTGACTCTATTTCCTCCTTCTCCTACCCTTCTTCGCCCTCTTCTTCTTCTGACTCCAAGGTGGAAGGACGTGCCATGCTGGGCTGGAGCCCAGCGGCCATCTTCCAGCACACCTCATGCAGGGTGTGCCAGCTATAGGGGCACGCCATCCTAAGTTAGAGTGACCTCTGGTCTTAACCAGATGCTGTATATATGAACTGAACCATGAGTAAACTACTTTTCTTTTGCAACTTCACTCAGCCTATGCCTCGTGTGTTTATTTAGCTAAGTATAGCAGTCTGCCTGGGTGTCAGGGGGAACAAAACTCAAATAACCCCAATAGACACAAGGAAGATGCAGGTACTATAAGCCACAGGCAGAACCGCAGAAGGTGCACAACAGTCACTGCGCTGCAATGTGGGGAGTGTCATTTCATTGCTCCCGATGCTCAGGAACAAAACCCAGATGATGAGCCACACCATCAGCCCACCCGGAGAGACCCGCAGGCCCTGCATACCTGATGGTCTGGAACTTGTGCTTGTTCCCATGACGGTCGATGAAGCTGATGAGGATCTGGAGGACAAACTGCCGGATCTCCGCGTCTTCCATCAGTACCGCCGAGAGAAGCCTGTCCAAGAAGGAGCTGGGGAGGGCCGTCAGCATGTTACTGCACTGGAAACCAGTGGAGACCTGCAGGGTCCACAAGGAGCACCTCTTCTGTTAACCGGTACTGCAGGGCCCAGTTCGTACAAACACAGCAGCGGGTGGGCAACAGGCAGCCACAACTAGGGAGCGGACGTTACAGGGCAACGCATTGGCTGCTTTCCCCCCTTCCCAATTTCCTTTTGGAAGACTCCAGTTGCTCACAGCACTCGGGGACACGCAAACCTTTTGACTCCCCCTTGTCAGGTGTGGCCTTGTTTGCTAGCTTGTGCCCTGGTGTCTTCAGTGTTCAGGGGAGGGGCCAGCCCATCCTTGACACTGGGTGAAAGCTGCCGTTTGGAGCGGGGGGGGGGGGCTGGGGGAGGCAGCAAACTGGCAGGGAGTGTCCTGCACCCCCTGCCTGCCCCCAATGCCTCCCGCAGCCACTTGACTTGAGGCGGTGGAGAGGTTGGGGGCTGTTGTGATTCTCTTCCTGATCACTCTCCTTCCAGGACAGCGAGCAAGAAGAGCTGCGGCCGACGACACCCCCGCCTCTTCCTCCGCCTGCTTTCCTCAACGAGGCAGGGCGGAAGGAGTCTAGAGGCACCTGCCACCCAGCCAGTTTTGGAGAACTCAGGCAGAAGGCAGTGGTGAGGGGCTGTGGGGGGGGGGGATGTGCGCCTAATGTGGTGGAAAATCTGGGGTGCTGCTTCGGCCAGGTGTGGCATCAGGCTCTCTGTGACCTGGAGCAGACGGCTTGTGACAAGTGTGTGTGTGTGTGTGTGTGTGTGTGTGTGTGTGTGTGTGTGAGTGAGAGAGAGTCTTGGGTTATAGGCAGCAGGAAGTTGAGAAGCCCAGTATTCCATCACTCAGGCAGAGTAGAGGCTGCTGTTGCCAATTCAAGGTCCAGCTTGACCTGGATCCCTTTTAGCCCTTCCAGGGCAAGGAGCTGCTGCCTGGTGGGCAGAGTCGCCCTGGCTCCCAAAGTTATGGTCCAGGGAACCTCCTGCCCTGGTAGCTCACTGCACAGGAAGCAACGCAAAGATGCAGGGATGTCCAGTTCCAGCCCTGGCAGCTCCCAGCCTCCAAGCAGGGAATGCCAACAGGTGGGCTTTGGTCTGGTTAGCATTCTCTGGCCAGGAGTGATCCACTCTCCAGGTGCGCCTGCCTGTCTCCATACACTCATTAATTAAGGTAGGTATACTAGTACATTAAGGTACATTTCACAGGTATAAGTCATGGCAGAACTGGATCAGCAGGTGACACGAGGCAGGAAAATCTCACACATACAAAAGAGAGCAATGCTCCATGCTGCCAAGCAGCCAAGTTGTCGATGGTGCATCATACCTGCAGGAGTGACTTCAGCAGCATGATCTGCGTCAGGCGAGTCCTGTTCTCCCTGTGCAGACAAAGGTCATGATTAAAGTCCAGTGGAAAGAAGCCCTGAGAAGCTAAAGCAGACCCATCAAGCCCAGAGGACAACAAACAGAATTTCCTCAGCTGGAAGCAACATCAGGTATACAATGGAACCAACACCAAATAGTGCAAGACACTCTTGCACAGACACCCACACACACCCCCAGCAAAGCAGCATCCAGGCCAAAGGCAGGCTAGAGGAGGAGGAGGCCGCCTGGTGCTGCATTGACCTTCATCACCTGCACGGTGAAGGGAGGCCAGCGAGGCCGTTGCCCCAGCAGGAGGGGAGGAAGACCAGCCAGTGCCGACGGTGAGGGTGTGAAGCCTCCCTCCCTCTCAGGTGGAACGGACTGAGCCCCCAGCCTGCAACCTAGCAAAAGGCTGTTCCCCCACTGATGCAGCTCCTGCAACTGATGCTCGACTCGTGAAGGAAGCCTTTCCCATCTGCCAGCCATGTCTAGATGCACCCAGAACGTGTGAGAAAGCGGTTCCAGAGGACTGGGCAGACTGAGCCCATTCCCATTCTACGTATTTCAGTGAGACTTACTCCCAAGTAAGCATGCTCAGAATTGCAGCCAAACACAGAGATGGTGCAAATGCTAACGGAGGGGTGGAGAGCTCTCCCCCAGCTTCTCCCTTCTGCCCCAAATGCAGAGAAGGCTTTTGCCGAGCGGGCGGGCAGGCGGGCTGCTCTCCCTGTTCGGCAGCCCACAGCCGGTTGCCAGGACTTGCTCCTCCACTTGGCAGAAATGCAGGGCTGCTCCTTCCACCGCTTTGCCGTCAATTAGCCAGAACGTCTCGCTCCTCTTGGCAGCTGCTGACGATATTTCCTCCTCCACTTTCCTAGCCTCTCATCTCATCCCACGTGAAGAATTAAAGATCCGACTCCTATCAGCTCCAGCTAAGAGCTTCTTTTTTTGTAAATGGATAATGGGGGTTTGGGAGCTTTTCTCTACACAGGATCTGAAGGGAAGAGGGGGGGGCCTCGCCAGCTCTCAAGAGATTAGAACTGACAAAAAGGGAGCAGCTATTTCTAAGGTGTGCTGGGTCCAAGGCCAACACTTCCATGCCTGGGAGAGGGGGGAGAAAGAGCTTGTGCAGACCTGAGCTCGACCCACGCTGGCCCCCCAGAACTCAAGCACAGCCATTTTTTCCCAGCCCTTAACTGGTGACAGCAGGAACGACGAAGCCTGCTGGGACCTTGGGCTTGCAAGGCCTGTGCTCAGCCCACTGCCTCCCTGCTTGCCTTGTGCCTTCCTCCCACAATCACAGTGTGTGCTAACTCTCCCAGGTGGGGTGTACAGACGCCCTGGGTGTCTAGGGAGAGAGAGAGAGAGGTGGTCTCTCTGGCTCATTCGCACGGGGAAGCACCATCTCATACTGCAGGCGGGATGATCAGACAACTAGATGCACCTTCATCTTCACATAAAATTCTAAAAATCCTGCCGATAGAAAACTAGGAAGCCAAGGAGAAGGCCAAGATAGAACTCTTTTCCCTGACTTGCTAATTTTCTACGTAGAGGGAATATTTCCACGGAGTCGTGGGAGCCTGAAGAGGAACCGTCCAGGCCCAGTGTGGCCACTTCCGTGCAACGTCTGTGGTCTCCTTTCATGTCGGCCTCAGTGACCCTTGGGTTGGACTCCAAAGCATTTTCTCTGAAAAGCAGGGGGCTGACAAACCTGACCCCTTACCTGCAGTCCGACGAAGCGGAACACCACGAGCAAACTCCCCACACTCCTGTGCTTCCATGGGGCCTAAGGGCACGTCACTTTCCTCCTCTGCCTTGTGCCCCAATGCAGCAATACCCAAGAGGTGCTGGGCTTCCCCATCCACTCCAATGGAGGGAACCCCACGAAAAGAGAGGGAGGGAGGTGCTGCTGCACACAGATGCCACACCCACTGAAAAGAGTGCAGAGGAGCAGCATGTGCCCATAAGAGTCTATCTGGAACCCAGGGCTGAGGGACTGTCTATGCGAAGAATCAGGAGAGGAACACAAACGCAGGAGCATTGATCAGTGCGCCCCCAGTGTGCTTTTGCGCCGACACATCCCGGAGCACCAGGAGCCCCCAGCCAGAAGTTCCATTTTCATTCAGAAAGACGATGCAAGGAAAGAGAAGGGAAAAGACACAAGAAAAGGGGTTTTTTAACAGGGGGGGGGAGGGAGGAGAAAGAGATGAAGAAAATGTATTTGTCCTCACCCAGCTTTGCCTGTGTCTAGAGGGTGATGCAGAGAAGGAAGCGGGACTTTGCTCATGATAAAGAGCATGACCTCCGACCTCTGATAGGTGGGCAGGGTGCTGGCAAAGGAACCTGGGGAAAGACAGAGCAGGGAGAGCATGCAAGACAGTCCAGCAGAGCGAGGGAGGGGGGCACCGGTGGTGGTGGTGGGCACCGATGGAGGGGGAAAGAGGCAAATCTCTTCCCAAGCAGGAGGCACAGGACAGCATCGCACCGCCGAGGTCAACTTTCCTGTTGTGAAGAGGACCCCTTCGCTCCCCAGGCATCAGAAGGAGCAGTGACAACCCAGCCCGCAGGCACAGCTGAAGAAAGCCACAAGCATCTCTCCAGGTCGCGGGCTCCTTTCATGAGGGCCACCGGATTCGCCGGCTTTAAAAGAGGCGCATTCATGGAGCGGAGGAGCAGCCTATCGATATCTTCTGGCTGGGATGCCTCCATACGAAATCCCTCCAGCTTCAGAGGCAACCTCTGAAGGCAAGATGCCAGGGACAAACAGGAGGGGGGACGGGAGGGACAGATGCCTTCAGCTCAGGCCCTGCTTGTGGGCTTCCTGGAAGGACCTGGCTGGCCACTTGCTGCTCCCATGTTGGTAGGGACGGCATGTCTGAGGTGTAGCAACTAACAGGGCGCTACGGAACAAAACAAAGTGTTTTCCATTCAAAGAGCCACCACGGAATGGGGTGTGTGTGTGTGTGTGTGGTGGACACGTCTCCAAGCGAATCGCCTTGCTGCTGGCACGTGGTTCCGGATCTTCCCAGGCCCTACATGCTTCTCTCCTCCTTCCAGGAAAAGCCAAGAAGCCAATGTGGACAGGTCGGTCTTGACCAGGATACGGCAGCAGCAGACTGGAGAGGGCCTCCAGTCCCATGGAAGTGCACATGCTACGCGTGCAAACGGTCTCCGGTTCAAGCTCCAGCATCGAACAGGATCGCAGGGGGGCAGCGCTTAGGAGCAGCAGACTGTACAGGGCTTGCTGGAGCAGCAGACCTGCTCGCCATCGGGCATACTCAGAATTGCTATGGATCCCCCCCCCCCCTTTGGAGCAGTACGGACAGGTTTGCCTCAAGCCCTATGCGAGTGTCATTTCACATGGTCTCTCTCTCTCTCACACACACACACACACACACACACACACACACACACACACACGTCACTCACTTCCTCTGTCTGATGACAGCACACTTAGGGCTGCTTCACACATTCGACACACGGGGTAACATCAAGCCATGCCTGGCACATGTGAATGGCACAGTGTTTTCCCACAAAGTCTGTTCACACATTCAACGGCCAGACAAAGTGACAGGCTTGCCTATATGAACCAGCTCTAGTCCCAGGCAGCTGAATGTGTGAACAGGCTCCACTAAGGAGAAGAAGCGCAATGAGGGCCATACAAACATTCTCTCCGTGATGGTCAGTTCACACCTGCAAGTCACTGCTGGCCTTCGTAGTCCTCTAGTGGTGAGCAGGGCTGCAGGGATGTGGGAACCAACCCTTGGCCACCCCATGGAAGCACAAGAGAGCAGGAAACCAGCTGCAGGGGCTTCCAGAACACCAATGCAGCCGATCAGGACACAAGGCGCTTCCTTGCCAGTTCTTAGCAGTCGCCCATCGGCAGCTTCCAGGTCTCTGTGCAGATACACAGCACCTGGCCTGGCACATGCAGACTGGCTGGGCAAAGACCCTTTTTGCTGAGTATCCAGCATCTCTGCCTCTCTGTCCATGATCACCTTTTTAACATCCAACGGAATTCCCTTTTATTCCCCAATGGCAAAGATCGCCAGGAACCAGCCGTCCTATCTGTCTGCCTCTTGCTCTCTGGGCAGCAGCAACTGGAGATTCCTGAGGCTATCCTGACCTCTGCTGGTTGCATGAATGCACAGCTCAGAGAAGTTTGCTCTGGTTCCTTGCAAGGCAATAGCCATCCTGGCTTCCTTCACATTTGCGGCTTCGTGCAGATGAGCACGGCTTAACTGGAGCTGCAGCTCATCCCTCAAACCTTGTTTTCACCTGAGCAAACCAGAAACACGTGCCGTATTGAGAGCCTGCTGACAGCTTGTGAAGGCACCGCACTAGGCTTCCACACACACAGACTGGGGGACATAGCCTCAGGGGCTAATTATTCATTATATTGCCAGTCCTCCAAAGGAGCAAAAAGGGTGGTGTTGTACATGGCTCCCCCCCTCCTTTTATTTGTACAACAACCTTTAAAAAGGGACTCAGAGTTGATCGGGGAAATTACAGGCTGGTTGGCATACCATCTGCTGCAGGTAAACTGGTGGTGGAAAACATAATGAAAGATAAAATGATTAGGCATCTAGAAAAACGAGCCTTGCTGAAGGAGGATCAGCATGGTTTCTGCAATGCAAGTCCTGCTTCACCCCCCTTCTAGAGCTCTTTGTCAACAGGATAGAGGCGATCCTACTGACGCTGCATACTTGGACTGTCAAAAAATGTTTTGACAAAATCCCACACCGAAGTCTCTTGACTCAACTCAGCGGTCACGGAATAAGGAGGCAGGTCATTTTGTGGTTTGGGAACTGATTAAAGAACAGGAAGCAGAGGAGAGTAGGAATACATGGGCAATTGTCACAGTGGGAAGCAAGGGTGGGTCTCCCAAGAATCTCTACTGGGACTGGTGCTTTTTAAAGGTAAAGGTAAAGGTATCCCCTGACAATTAAGTCCAGTCGTGTCCGACTCTAGGGTGTGGCGCTCATCTCCATTTCAAAGCCGAAGAGCCAGCGTTGTCCGAAGACGCCTCCGTGGTCATGTGGCCGGCATGACTCTCCTTGCCGCAGCACGTAGCATGCAGCTGGAACACGGAGCGCTTTTTAACCTGTTCATAAATGATCTGGAGTTCAGGGTAAACAGCGAGGTGGCCAAGTCAGCAGATGACACCAGACTATTTGCAGGAGGTCTGGTTCAGTGGTCGAGCTGCCGCCTTGTAATGCCTGAAGAGATCTGAGGACGCCAATTCGAGACAACCGGAAGTATCCGAGAGCTGTCGACACGCCTCTGGCGATCTGCAGAAGCCCTCAGTGAGAGCGAGGAAAAGCTGCCAGCTGCACTCTGAGTGGGAGTCAGAGTTGCTGTCAGCCGAGCGTGGGAGGCGAATGCCAGAGAGAAGCCAGACCAGAAGGAAACTATCTGGAATGAAGACGTTCTATGAAAGATTAGAACTTTGTATTGTAAAAACCCCTTCGGGGGGTTCGAATTGCCTGCCTATGTGCACTGCCTTGAATTAAAGTCAGAGGAGAAATCCAATGACCAAGAAAGGCGGTATATAAATACCGGTGGTATTATTATTATTATTATTATTATTATTATTATTTAGAGTGGCTTAAATAAAGCAAGCTGTGGAGGGCTCCAAAAGGGTCTCTCCACACAGAATGGCGACCGCCTCAGTTGGCCTCATAGATGGGCCAGTTCTGACCGCAAGAGTTACAGAGGACGGATGGAGGGAGCATTCAGCTGGGAGCCCTGCAGAAACACAGTGCGGGCAGTCAGAGCCCAGCTTCCCTCAGCCCACAGACAAATGCTGGGAAGGCTAATTCAGTCCCTTCAGGGTTTAGGCAGTGAGCCAAGATATGTTCCTTTTTTTAGAACATGGTTGGACTGTGAAGGCGAGAAGCGGGGGGGGGGGCGGGAGTTGGTGTTTTTAAGAAAATGGATTGATTTGGAATGCTGCTGCTGCAAATTCTAATTGACTGACTGTTCAAATGTTTTTATTATTGCATTTATGATTGTCTACTGAGTCACCCCAGGGGCGGTGAGCGGGCCCAAGGGCCAAGGCAAAACCAACATCAACACTCACAGGCAAATCCCATGAAACCATCAACATCTCTCAAGAAAGCTGTGAAAACTAAGGCCAGGATAAAAGAATTAAGAGAGAGAATCATAATTAAGTTATTGTGCTTCCTTCTACTGTAAAGTGAAAATCAATATTAAACTCTTTGTAGGAGCCTGAACAGATTCCCTTTGGGAGTCTTGCAAAACCGTTGCAAAACCGTTGGCGAGGGCGTTTCTTGCAGCACCAAGAGGGAGGAGTCACTCAGGGGAAAGATCCGTACTGTAGCTGTACAGAGAGGCCTGGCACGATGCCAGCTGCACTCCGGAACGGTCTTTGGCTGCGTAGCCCAACTCAGGGCATTGCTGTGCTCAACTAGACCAGACCAGACCGTGGGTGCTGTTGGTTCATCCGTTCTGAGGAGCGCATCCGCCTCATGATCCGTCCTCGACGGTGTCCAAGTGGAGGGGCGGGTTTGGGAAGAAGCTCGAGGGACTTTATGCCACTTGACTTCTCAGTGGAATTGCTCAGCAAGGTTCCAAAAGTGACGCAGAACTGACTCCAGCAAAGCCAGGCACAGCTTCCTATGCTTTTTCTTCCTCTCATGAACATTCAACCTGAGAGAGAATCCTGTCAGACCTGAAAGTTTCCGCCAGTCACTTAAAAGTTTAACTGCATCACTAACGCCTGGAATTCGCAGCCACACATCACTAACGCCTGGAATTCGGCCTCACAGGGAACCCGACAAAGCCACGGAGGAGATTTTGACCAACAGCCATTAGAGTGAAACGGAACCTCCGCTCTTCCGAAGCCCCAGTTGCCGGGGACAAAGAGCAGGGGGAGCCTTCTGCCATCATGTCCTGCTTGCAGGCTGGCAGAAGAATGCTAGAAGCAGGGTGCGGACCAAACGGACCTTTGGGCGGATCTCGCCAGCCGCTTTCCATGGTCTTACTTGTTCTGCGGGGCGCATGCCATGGCTAAAGGCATGGACTTCTCCACACTTGGGCACAATTGGATTCGCTGAAGTTAATTTTATGGCCTCCCTTGACCCACAAGAAATTAAGAACTTCTCTTCACAGCCCACTCCTGCCCAAATCCCTCCCACGGATGCAGCCATGCCAACAGAGTGCGCAAAGTATCCGCGGGAGGGAGAGCATCTGGAAAGGTCTCCTCAGGGTAAGTGGACATTTGCTCACTTAGCCCAGGGAAAGCCTCCACCACCGCCATGGGACTCCTCAGATCTACGCCTGCTCCAAGGTCTGTAACGGAGGCGGTAAGGGAGACAAACGGGGTTAGGATATCAGTGCACACAAGTACTGCCAATACCTCCCCTGTTCCACCCCCCTCACCTGCCACCTCCACTGTTGCACCTACCTTTGTAAGTCTGGCGGTGGCCCTCCAGTGCTGCTGCCCAGTGCAGCAGTAGACCTAAAATGGCCGCCACCAGAGGCCATTTTACGACAGCGGAACTGTATATAACTGTGTTCCGCTGTCATTGAGCCCTCCACGCACTGACCCAATCCATGATAGGATTGGGCCATCAGTCTGTCTCAGGAGGAGCCCTCCTTGCCCCTAGTCCCCCCCCCCACACACACACCATCCATCAAGGACCAGGGCTCCTTGCCCTTCTACAGAGCAGTCACCTCAAATTACAAGAGACAGAACCACAATCACGTAGTGCAACTTCTTTCTTCACACCTCTCATATTCACTATCAAGGTGACAGAGTGGCCGATTCCTTCTAGCTGTTCAATGAATCCTTGTGGATAGATGGGAGGCTTTAATACCTGCTAAGGGCTGTCAGGATGAAAACAGAAGGTTGGTAGCTGTGACTCTGGATTCGAAGCACAATCTTGCTGTATCAACTCGCCGGGTACAACATCAGGCAGCAGCCATCAGAAACAGGGGTGGCAAAATCCAACATGGCGGCACTTGCGTTTATCGGCAAACACACTGTTTGCTACTCTGTTCTGCGTTCGTTCTGCAACGGGGGGGTGATGCCAGGGTGGGCAGGGGTCCTCAGGGAAAGAGGAACAGGCCGTGCTTCCACAGCTCCTTTTTTAAACACACAGTTTTCCTTTCTTCATCTTAATGTTTTGAGATCTGCTATATTCTGACTGTTTCTTTTCATGCCTTCTTTCCTCATCTGAATTTATGCCGAACTTGTCTAGGATAAATAATCATTCCAGACCCGAGTCTGATGTATGGGACGATCTGTTCTGATCAGCAGAAAAAGCACAAACCCAGAGCCACGTGGCACCTGAATTTAGCACCTGAATTTAGCACCTGAATTTAGCACCTGGCCCAGAACCCGGCACTCAGATACAGTCATCTCCACTTTCCATTTTAAAACTGAGCATCACGTTCCCAGCTCCAGCTCTGGTGGCTTTTTGAGATATTTCTGTGGGCAATGCCGGGTGAACTCTCATCTCAGAAGCCTGTGCGTCTCTGTGTGTGATCTCTCCCTACCTCCCCCCCCACAATACAAATAAGGGGCAGGCAGTGCAGTGCTCCAGGGGTGGGGTGTCAATGCTCCTTCGATCTCCCTGTCCCCTCCCTTCTTTGCTCAAAGACTCAAGAGGACAGCAAGTGAAAAGTTAGTGAAAAATTAGCATTTGCGAGACGGGGAGTCAGGACACACGGTTTGGATGGAGAAGGGAGAGCCCCCCCCCCCCCAGCTTTGGGGTGACACCCTCACCCTCCCCGAGCGGAACCAGCTCCTGCTCGTGAGCACAAAGGAAGAAACGGCCCTGGGACTCTCTGCAGCATACCTGTCGTCTTGATGACAGCCTCCTGGAACATCCTCTCTTCGTGCTCTTTGATGATCTTGGTGCCCCCGACGAGGGCACAGTCGTAGCTGCCCGTCAGGGCGTAGTCGATGCTCAGGCGCAGCTGCCGCAGCAGTGTGTTGAACATCTCCAGCACGGTTGGTCCTGGGGGGGGCACAGAGTATGGTGGGGAGGGGGCAGCACATGGGCTTAGCTTTGAGAATCAAGTGCTCAGCTGTGCCTCCCACAGTTGGAGTGGAGAGTTCCCCGACACTGCAGAGAAAAAGCAGGCGGCATCATCTCTACAGGGTGTGGAAGTCAGGTTTTCTTTGTGCAGAAACTGGGGAGACCCTTGATAGACAATTGTGGTGTTTTGTGTTTCTACCCCTCCCCTCCCACCCACCCACCCACAGAGAGACTTGTGTATAAGGGCTGAACTAGATGCGAAAAGGGGACCCTTATACAAAATCAGGTTTTTAAAAGTTATGTAAATCAAAAAGAAGCCTTAAAGACTTTAGCATTTTTTGCTGGTTGAGCAGAAGAACTGAAGGGGGAAAGACTGAGGGGCAGCTGGACCATCTCCCCTTTGTACTGTTGTTCCACTCCAGATCAGCACCTCATCCCTTCCTATTGTCCTTGATTTCCCCCTGCGGGGAGAAAGCAGCTTGAGGAGAGAGATTTTCAAGGAACAAGTGGTGGGAGGGAGGGGAAGGGTTGAGCAACCCCTCTGCTCTCTGCCATTCTTCTGCTCCAGCAGACAAGCCCCACCTCCCTCCGTGGCTGCTTCCATCTCAGGTACAGCAGACCAGCTCAGGTGCTTCCTGCTTCCATGGTCTCGCCTGGCCTGAAGCTCACCCCTAAGGCCCCTCGCTGCGGCTTCTAATTATCCGCCCCAAGCCAGCGACGGAGCTTGGAGTGTGCCGCCATCCCTGCAGAGACAGGCTGTCGCTGGGGTTCCAGAAGCCCCCTCTGGGCTCCTTACCGACCGATCCGGAGGCTGCAATGACGGCGGCCTCAGACAGCACCTCCACGATCCCAGCACGCACAGTGGCCGCACTCCTGCTGTTGCCGTCCAGGTGGCCCAGAAGCTGCTGGATCACGAGATGGGAATGCTGGGGCTGGAAAGGAGAGGGGGGAGCCGATGAGGGAGAGCGGTGGCAGGTGGGAGAGCGAGAGAGGGAGTCTGGGGAGACTAGGGGCTCAGGGGACAGCTGCAGAGGGAAACGCACAGAGGCCTTCCTGCTCCAAAAGAGGCCCGCGGTCAGCGGCAAGGCAATGAGCAGCGCGGATTCCGAAAGCAGCACGGATGCCAAGGCCGGCCGTTGGCCCCTCCAGGCCAGCGCTGGCGACACCCGGGCTTCAGCTGGCCAAGAGGCGGACTCACCTCGAGCCCACAGGGAAAGGGGGGCTCTGCCATCAGGAGGGCTGCGCAAGTGAGTGGCTATGAAGCCTCTTCTTCTCCTGCCCTGGGGCAGCCAGTGAGCAGCACGCAGGGCTACGTCATCCTGCGGCCTGTCCTGCCCTCCCAGGTCAAGCAGAAGGAGAGGAGGGGCGGAGCGTGGCCTGCCAGCGCCATGTGCTCTGTTTTGAAAGACGAAGGGACAGAAAGAGGGAGCGAAACAAGGCCAGGCAGAGCACAGTGGGAATGCCAGGGGGGGAGGCTCCTCTCACCTGTATGGAGTACATGATGATCTTAAAGCAGCGGATGGCGAACGTCTTTGGCTCCCACAGCGTGTGGTTGTCCAGGTGGCTGGTAGGAAAGCAGCGAAAGGGCAAAAGAGGCGGAAAGTGAGAGAGGAGCTCCAAACAGGGCGCGTTTCTTCTTCTGTAGCGCAGAGGCGGCACCAGGCTGCAATCCTATTAGCACCTTCCTGAGAGTAAGCCCCACTGAATGCAATGGAGCTTACTTCCGAGTAGACATGCAGAGGATTGTGCTGCGAGGCAGCGATGTGATGACATGTGAACTCTGCTAAACTCCCGTTCAACCCCCTTTTCAGCTGCCTTCTCTCCATCTCTTACACTGTTGGTTTTGGCGGCGGCTGCTCTTCTCCCTGCCTGGTCCTGCTAAAATCACCAGATTTTCAGGCATGTCGTTTAGGTGGACCAAGAGGGCAGCTCCACCACATTTCAGCTACCCACACATTAATTTCCCCCATTAAACCCGGTGGTAACATCGCAGTCTGTGTAACCTATAGAATTCAGGCCTGTACCACTTCAGAATGCAAACTGGGGGGGGGGGGGGGAATGGATCAGGGTTTTGAACCTGCCCCACGTTAGAGCTCCCTGGATGCAGTAAATTAGCACAGCAGCGAAAAGCCTCAGTGCTGCTTTTCTTCCTGGCTCACTTCTTGGATGGAAGGTTCCCTCCCCCCCCAACATGTCACCGTCCACCTGCGGTCTGAAAGGCAGTGATCGAGAATTCCGCTACCTTCTTTTTCAAATGGGTCCAAATATGGTTCCACAGCCCCTCCCATCCACATCCTGTGGCAGCAACCCTAAGAAGAGCCCTGCTGGATCAGACCAAAGAAATGCCCATCTAGTCCAGCTTCCTGTGTCACACAGTGGTCCCACCAGATGCCTCAGGGAGCACACAAGACAACAAGATACCTGTGTCCAGTCACCACTCCCTTGCACCTGGCACAGAGAAAACCCACTTCTAAAACCAGGAGATTGCCTATGGCTTGTAACCTGTGATGGTCCTTTCCTCCATGAATCCGTCCAAACCCCTTTCAAAGGCATCTAGGCCAGATGCCATCACCACATCCTGTGGCAAGGAGTTCCACAGATGAATTACACGCTGGGTAAAGAAATATTTTCTTTTGTCTGTTCTAACTCTCCCTCCACTCAATTTTAGTGCATGTCCCCTGGTTCTGGTGTTGTGCGAGAGGGAGAAGAATTTCCCTCTATCCACTCTCTCCATCCCATGCATAATTTTATACGTCTCGATCATGTCCCCCCTCAGGTGCCTTTTTTCCAGACTGAAAAGCCCCAAACGCTGTAGCCTTTCCTCATAAGGGAGGTGCTTCAGCCCACGAATCATTCTGGTCGCTCTTTTCTGCACCTTTCCACACGAATTCCACACGTCCGCTGTGCCAAGCGCCAACATTCTGGTGGAAGAAGCAATTCACAGCCACCTCCACCCTGGTGGGGCCACACAAGCACTGCAGAGGCCTCCAGGGACTCACATGAGGACCGGCTTGATTGCGTTCTTAATGTTGCCATAAGCTGCCCGACCCAGGAGCTCCCGCAGACATCGCTCCGCCAGTTCCGCCGGACTCTCTTTCTCCTTCTCAGTTGTTTGCAAGGGAGATGGAGAGCGACTAAGAAAAAAAAAAAGGAGGCAGAAAATCCACACATGTCCATGCAAAGACGCTACCAGGGCCCAGATGCCCATTTTTGTTTGGACGCCACCCCCCCCCCCCAACAGCCAAAGAGCATTTCTCCTCCTACCCCTCCTTCCACTGAGTTAAAACTCGGTTTTAAAAACGGAAAGTGCAAACAGGAAGCGGGGTTGCGACCCGCTCCAGGGAAGTAAACATTTGTGCCCCCAAATGTTTACTCTTCAAGGAAGTTAAGGGCAAGATCCACCCAGCTGCAGAGGAGTCCACCACCCATCTTTCTAGTCCTGGTGGGGCTCCCCTGCTGGCAAGAGACAAGGGCTTCAGTACAAGCCCAACGGGAGACTCTTCTGGCTAATACTGCTGTGAGGCAGCCCCAGGAGCAACTGAACGATCATTCAGAATGAGCAACTGAATACTGTCCCCCCCATCCCCCCCCCCCCCCGTGGACAAGGAGGCAAAGCCAGATCGAGAAGTCATGCAGATACACAGCAGATCCCCCCTTTGTGGTCTGGGGCACTTGGATTCATAGGCACCTTTCATTACAGAATGGACTTCTTGCTGGTCCTGTTCTCCTCGGAGACATAGGGGGACAGCTAGAGTCCCCAGGCAGGGGAGTGGATATGAGAGAAGGGGGGGGGACACCATGAGTTCTCGCACTGGGCAACACAAGCCGTAGTGCCACCAACCCTGACGATGGGCAGGGACTCTCTAGAGGATCTTTCCAGCCCCAGTAGCCAAAATCCCATGTTTAAGTAGAGATGCAGGACATGGATCCTGGGACCTTCTACATGCGATGAGCATGTGCTGTGCTTCTGACCGGTGGCCCCCATGTGCCCTGGCACACAGCTTGGTAGCAAGCAACCCACTGGCATCCTCCTGATTCTAGGACTCTAGAGGCCAGGACGCCATTTCTCTCGTCTGCAGGACTGAGCAGCAACGGCTCGTCTCACCTTTCGGCCTCTTCTGCGTACTGCAGGTTGAAGAGCAGCGAAGGCACAATCTTGTCCATGTGCTGAGGGTCCCAGATGTTGGCCTGCAGCTCATCATTAACTGTCTTTCGTACCACTCCCTGCAGTCCTTTGATACCAGACATCCGGATCCTGGGGGTGGAGAGGGAAAGAAGAGCTATTGAAGCAGGAATGGGAGATGCAGTCTCTCTGGAAATCTCGGTCCCTGGAGGATGCCTGGTATGGATGCCTCCAGGAGATCCTATGTAGGTGTGACAGAAGTTGGTTCTTCAAGAGTTGGAAGGAAGGAAGGAAGGAAGGAAGGAAGGAAGGAAGGAAGGAAGGAAGGAAGGAAGGAAGGAAGGAAGGAGTGCACTCTGCTTCCTATCCTAAGGCAGTTAGGCAGTTCAAAGGGGGACCATCACACTGGGCTCAATGGTTCCTTCACACATTACACGACACAGCAAATCATAATTCTCTGTTGAATGTACTTGTCCAGCACAAGCAATGTTAAAAGTCAGGTTTATTACACACACACGCACGCACGCACAGAGGATTGTGTACATTATTATTATTAATTATTATTATTACTACTTTTCAACCAAAACCGTTCACCAAGAGGCTTACACACCCAACACCCCCAAAAAGGAAGAGATCCCCTTCCAAATGTACACTCCTTTGAGCCTGAGGGTTGGAAGTCATCAAATGGACCCTCTTGACACCAAGGAAGATCCCCTACGGAACAGACTAATCCAGAATATCCCTGCCAGTGTGCCCCAGAATGGAACAAGGGGGAGGCGACAGAGAGATCCCAAGTCAGAGCTCTTTGCCTGCAGACAACTTGGCAGCACCTGCTGTTCAAAGACATCTTTCCTCCGAATGCGGCGCAAGTTCCCCTCGGGCTCCATCAACAGACCCTGGGGGGCTCCATCAAGCCACACGAGCTAGTGGCCAACCCCAGCACCCTGTGACAGTGGACTGCTGATTGCAAGAGGCACGAAGAACATCCTTCTGCCCTATTTAATTGGGGGCAAAGAATTTAAGCGTGAGGAGGGCGGGTTACAGATTTCCCAACCTATGAATCTAAAACAGGCACAGAAGAGCACAACAAATAACCCCCTGGTAAAAGCGGCTCCCTTAAGGACATTTGCCACGAGTTCCACGCCTGCTTCCAAGGTCGCCCGCTGTGCCATGTTCTCGCCCACCACCCTCACCCTGACCTCAGCTCCTCATTATCCCTCAGCCTCTGAACAGCTTTGCTTGCCATCCACCTTTGCCAAAGGGGAGAGAAGAAGCAATTAAAATGCATCCCTGGCAGGCTAATTGCAGGTTGACGATCATTCTGAGAACAGCGGGGAGGGAGAGAGGCGCTCTGGAAGGGGGCCAAGGGGGCAGCGCCGTTGCATAGCGAGGTGGAGAGAGAAAACAGGGCGAGGAAGAACCTGTCTTTGTCGGAAGCGCTGCTGCAGCATCAGGCTTCTTTCATCAGAGCTTAAATCATGGGGGGACAGGGGTAGAAAAAAGGACAAGCAGGCTGATGGAAAATGCCTGAAATTGGCTGAATTGATACAAAAAAAAAAAAAAAGCTTGACCAAATTAAGCACTGTAACTCAGAGGTTCTCACGAGTTGGGGAGGTTGTAAGTATCTGCGGGGGCTGGCTGGTGGCAGTGATCCTGGGATTGTGCCGCTGCCGGGGAAAAAAGGGTGTTTTTTTTTAAACTTACCAGGGGGGGCATGCCAGTCCTCCATAGGGTGTGGGGGGCCCATGGCCTCATCTGTGGGCCTCCCCACACTTCATTGTGTTTCTGCTCCCGAGAGGCTCCTGCCTTTGGCCAAGTCTCTTGGGAACGCTGAGAAGGGCCCCTCACACCCGCCCAGAGCCTCCTATCTGCTTTTTCTGGCATCCAAAAACCTTAACACCTGGACGTAGCTGGCAATGATATCATCTGTCCAACCCCCTTTTAAAGGCATCTAGACCAGGTGCCATCACCACACCCTGTGGCAAGGAGTCCCACAGATGAATTACATGCTGGGTAAAGAAATATTTTCTTTTGTCTGTTCTAAAATCATTAAAATAATCATCAAAATTAAACCAAGACTGAATGACTGCAGCAGAGGGAGCAATAAAACACAGCCAATGTACTGCAGTCAAAATACCAGGAAAGGTAATTCCTCAGGGAATTAATCCATCTCTGCCTTAATTTGGTGCCGAGAGACAGGAAGTGTTGGGGACCAATGGGCCTACCTGGAGGGGGCATGCCACAAAGGTGGCACTGCCACTGACAAAGCCCTGCTTCTATGGGACCTGGGGTCTGCAAATGTTCGCCTGACTTGCCAGCCAACCAGCCAGCCGCTGCCACCGAGTTCTCCTTTCCCACATTAAGCAGACGATGGCCAGAAATGAGCACTTTGTTCTCACATAGGAACTCATTCAGTGCAAATGACAGAACAGAAAATATGCACATCTTGATCATAGTTTCAAGACATGAGAGAGCCCAATTACCATGTTGGAAGAGCCCAACTACTACCACACGGGCCGCCAAGTGGCACCTCAGCAGAAGCGGTGGTGCTGAAAGGGCAGACCGCGTGATAATTGGGCTCTCCCACCACCTCAGCAGCGTCTCCCTCCGTTACCGGTCTTGGTCTGCCCTTCCCCTGTAGCGTTCCTTGCCTTCCGAGGTGTCCTTCCATTGCTCCCTCCTAGAGCCTTGGCAGAACTGGCGCTGCTGAAAGGGCGGTGCGGGAGAGTCGCCAGATAAAGAGTTTTTGCAGGCCGCATCTGGCCCATGGGCCTTATGACGCCCATGGGCCTCGACACCCCTGCTGTGGGAGGACGAGGGAACGGTTTGGAAAGCCAGGCCCGGACACTTGTTAAGTAACCATGGGGCAGAAAAAGAGCCTGGCTGAAAAAGGGGCCTTGCTGAAGGGCCAGGGATTGGCAGAGGCTCACTGCAGCCACTGGCATCCGTTCGGCACTCACTTTGTCCGGATGTCAAGGTCCTCGTGGCTGGAGTGACACATCTCGCTGAAGCGGGACACAAAGAAGTCGTAGCTCCGGTGATAAGAGGGAGTGTCCTCTTCAATGTTTGCAAACTTCACAAACTGCAGGCGGGGAAAGAAGCAGAGAAGGGAGAAAAACATGTGAACCATCCTTCCCTCTTGCATCATTCCAGCTCCTGTAGCTCTTGGGGAACAAAGACAACACAGACGTTACAGAGAGGATTCCCTGAGGCCTTGGAGTTTTGCTTGCTGAGCGATGGCCCCTCCCCTGAAAAGCAGGACACCGGTTGCCTTCTACTGATCCTGCTGGCCTGGGACCACCTACCATGCTGGCCCCAGCTCCCAGGCAGAGAGTGCTCAGGTCTGCTTCCAGGGACCCCGCAAACTGGAGACACTGGGGCTTGTGCTGCTGAGCCCTCCCCCCACCCCGACTAAACACAGACCTGGTTCTTTAGCCTCTGGACAGGAACGTTGCTGCCTGGCCTTTGGAGCGCTGGTCAGTCCAGGCATCTGTCTGTCCTCCCTCCACACTAAGCAAAGCTTTAGAGGCGTCTTTAGGGGGGCAGCGGGGGTGTCAAGCTGCGCGGGGGGGGGGGGCGGGTGTGTGCACTTTTGCTGCACCGCTGCAGAAATTAGGCGGTGGCGTGAAAGCACCCCCCCCCCCCAGCATGTTTTCGCACGAAGCCTCTGCTCTCTCCCTGCAAACACCTCCCTCAGTGACCACCTTGTCCATGCAGCTTCGGCACAGCCCCAAGTTCCCACCCCCTACAGTCACCAAGTCTAAGTACTGCACATGCCACAGAAACCATTCTAGGCTCTTCCCCATATTCTGCTGACCCTCCCTCCGTTTCCGCAAGGACGTCCACCCTTCTATGGTGCCGCTCAGGTCTATGGCGCAGTCCTACTTGGAATGCCACGTCCTGTTCTGGTCACCGGTGTCAACAAAGACACCCCAGAGCTGGAAAAGGTGCAGAGAGAGGGCCGCTAAAAGGGAGCTCCAATGTGGGGGGCTCCTCTTCAGACTTTAGAGAAAAGGCAATGGAGGGTTAAACCTCACAAGAGAGGTTTAAAAGATCACGCATAATGTGGAGAAATTGGATGGAAACAAACCCTTTTTCCTTCTCTTGTAATTCTAGACTGTGGGAGTCGCCCACTGAAACCGATTCATTGGCAGGCAGAGGCATCGCTCCGGTAGGGGCGGGGCCGTAAGTTTCGCTCCGTCCTAGTCCCGTTTACCGAGCGAGCAGGAGGAGGCCCCGCCCCCTCACTGCAGGCCTGCTGCTTTCTCCGCATGGGAATGGCTCCGACAGTGAGGGGGCGGGGCCGCCTCCTGCTCGCTCGGTTAAACGGGACTAGGACGGAGCGAAACTTACGGCCCCGCCCCTACCGGAGCGACGCCTCTGTTGGCAGGAGGACGTAGGTCCTCCTACAATGCAGAACTGAGTCACAGAATTTCCCACCATGAGACACGGGATGGCCACCAGCCTTGATGGCTCTCGAGTGGATTTCCAGTGCAATCCTATGCATGTCTACTCAGAAGCAAGCCCCACTGCTTCGAATGGAGTGTGTGCAGGGTTGCAGCCTTAGTCAAATTCATAGAGGAGAGATGTGGTCGTTACCGGTAGAACGATGGGTGCAGGTCCCATAGGGGGGACCCAAAGCGGCTTACAATAAAAACAACCCATGAAATACAAGCTTAATACATAAAAGTTATAAAACTGTGAATATATAGTATAAAAATGCTTTAAAAAGACATTAATACCATCTAAAAAACAGAGGGAAATAAAACAGAGAGGAAGCCAGGCAGGTGGGCGACCTCCATCGCTGCATCCAGCACATTGAATGAGAGATGAAGATAAATGCACAAGGCTGATGACCTGCTTTTTATAACCTGTTGGTGTTAGCCAGGTTTTACCTGTGGGGTTGGATGGGCGGGGCAGGGCAATTCACCTGAGCTCTTGACTGTCCCACTCCTCGGAATCAGGTGGCCTTCAGGGTCCAATGACCTGGGTCAAAGTCAAGAAGGAGGGAAAACAACAGACCGCTGGGTCAAAATGGCTTCCCAGCCGCCGAATGGCTCAGCAGTCCCTTTGTGAAGTTCATGGATCACAGGACACTCCTTAGGTGACAGCACGTTTCAGGTAGGTGGGAAAAATTGGAGGACTTCAGGGATTGCCAAAGAACTGAATGCAGTTCAGGATCTTGATTTCCCTCTCGTCTTTGAGGAGTCCTCCTAAGAGAGTCACTCAGTCCTCGTGCCAATTCCTCTCAAAATGTCACCTCGCCCCTGCTCTCCCGGAGGCTAGTGCTCAAGCCTGGGGGGGGGGGGAGGACGGGACCCAGAGCACAGCTCCCGAGGTTTAAGACAGGCCACCCTCTCCCGTCCACCAAAGGGAGAGTTTGGGCTGCTCTTTCTGCTGATATCATCTAGGTCTACTTCAAGCTACAGACCAAACCTGGCCGGTTTAGTCCTGCTGTTTGATCACAGCTCAAGGGCTTCAGCAAGCTGTGTCCGACGTTCAGGCTTAAGCCACAGCAAGGGCCAAGGGACCCGTCCTGTGGCTTTTAATGGAGGCCCTCTAAGAGCTCAGAATCGCTCAAGGCAGGTTCTCTTTTAAGATGCTCGACGATCCTTCACCGCGCCACGTTTGGTCTGGCACCAGCTACATGCAATTCTAAGATCCTCAAAAAGCACATCAATCCCAGTATCTGCATGTCCTGGACATCCATTTGGGCAGATACTGGAACGTTTAAAAAATAGATTTTGTGCATGCGTGTGTGTGAGAGAGAGCGCTATGGTGGGGAAATCAGATAGCCAACGAGAGGAAAGTAAATTACTTTTTTACTTTTCAAAAACTTTTTAAATTACCTACCTCCTGGTAGGCCGCCTAATTGCCTATGGGTCTCCTTGGACCCATGCCAGCTATTTGGCGAATATAAGTTCAAGGAGAGGAGGGGGCAAGGCGGGTTGGAAAAGCGGGGATAGGATCCGGTGTCCACTTTTGCTGCAGAGATCCACCTGCCCTCCAGCCCGCTCCCTGCCTCAAACCTCCCCCGGACCACCCACCTGTCTGGGACTCCTCCTGCCCTGACCCAGCTTCGCGCCAGGATGGTCAGGGGGCGGCCATGACCAGACCCTTCTGCACTCCCAGGGGCCAACTGCACCCCTTTCGAGTGAAGGCAGATCTGGCCCAGCGCTACACCCCCTCCCCCCCGTCACATCGAGGCGGGACGACTGCAAGATGCTGCTTGTGGGGCAAAGGGTCCACCTTTATTACGTGGCAGCTCCCATTTTGTACCATCCATATGTCTTGGCTGACAGTTTGTTTCTGGGCTCAGTTAAAGGTGCAGGTTATCACCTTTGAAGCCCTGAGCAGCCTGGAGCCAGGACCCTTCAAGACAGCCCTTCCCCATAGGAAACTGCCCGTCTTCTTCAGTCATCTGCAGGGGCCCTGCTTTGTGCCCCCCAACGTCTGGAGGTCAGCTGGGAGGAGACACACAGCCCCTAGGGCTAGGCGATGGAACTCCCTGCCCCTAGACTCCCTCTTTGATGTGTTCTTGAGACTTGGCCAAGACACTTACAAAAATAGATCACTGGGCGCGTCCATTGCTTTGGGTTCGTTTTGAGCCCCACCGCCTTCCATTTCTGATTGTGCAACAACTATTTTATTGTCATGTTCTTATCTTGGTTCTTTTTGTTCAATGAAGTTGTTACTGTGAGATTAGTAGTATTTTTTTTCCTGGTTGTGAGCTGCACTGGGAGCCCTTCTGGGGGCTGAAAGGCGGAGTTCACGTCCCGAGATCCAGAAACAGCCGCCGGTGCCTCTCCTGTACTCAGGTCTCCCATTTTCCTCCCCCCAGGAGACGAGCTGCAAGTGCAACCAGGAAACAAAAGGGGCTGTTTTAGCTGGCGTGCAGCATCTCCTGCACGGATATCATTTCCAGACCAGAGAAGAAAAAGCAGGCACAACAACACGCGGATACAGGATGCGTGTCCACTTTGCCATATGCACATGTGCAAGCAAGATGGTGTACAACTGTGTGATCCCCACCTACGTGGCAGGATCAGTCCCTACATAGCCAGACTTGCACAGTCAAATGCCAGGCGCAAGAGACCAGCTGCGAGCTTCCGGAAATGCCTGCTTCCCCTACGGTCTCCCCAGGGAACTCTGCCTCCCAAGTCACCCTTACACGAACCATAGGAGTCCGGGATTCCTGGGCCAGCCTGATTTCACACTTCACAGAACCTGGGCCATCCATCCTGTCCTCCGCAAGGCTGGCAACCGCTCCGTTCACCAGAAGCCGAACGGATGGCCAGGCCGGCCTCACCCGTGCAGTGCGGCCCTCTCCGGCCTTTCCATCACCCGCCCGGCTCCTTTCCACTTCTTCTGCCACTTCCCCATGTGAAGGCAAAGACCAGGGAAGGGAACTAGGGCTCTTCTCCCACCCCTTCCGTTAAGAGGCTCCTTGGCCTCTGAGGCCCTTCAGAGTAGCACGAAATAAGGGGCTCCCACCCCTCGGGTCTTTCCCTCAGCAGCCCAGGTCCCCAAAGTCCTCCCTACAGATGCTCTGGCTCACTGCTGAGACACATTTGCCCCCCCCCCCGGAAGCTGTGCTAGCCCCCTCCGGAGCCTCGGAGTCTGGCTAGCAGGCAGCAAGAGTGGCTCCGTTCTGCAAGACCAGGGTGCTGAAGCCGCAACCAGCCAGGAGCCGGGTCTACGGCTTCTCCGGTCAGTTCCTCCATTTTGCCAGGAGGGGCAGGGGAAGCACCACCTCTGCTCCCCCCATGCCGTGGTCCCGCTGACAACAAGCCTCATAAGTACCCCTGGCTCCTCAGGGACCATCCACAGCTTAGCTAGTACAGCACATCCTTCCACACAAGAAGTCAAAGCCTTGATTCCCCCGGTACCAGAGGACCGGTTCTCTGGACCTATCACAGGAAACAACACGTAGCCATAAGGAGCTGGATCTAGGCACTTGGGCAAAGCAGAGACAGTGACTGCAGTCCGCAAAGCTTTGATTCCTCCCCAGAACTAGGGCTCTCTGCTCCATACCTCACCTTCCATACGTAGGTATGGCCTCCCCCATCCTCACACCACAAGGAATTCCAAATTCTCTCTTATACTCCTTTATTTCTTAGACTAAAGCAGCGGTGGGGAACTTCCGGCCCCAGGGCCGGATCAGGCCCCCGAGGCCATCCGGTCCGGCCCCCGGAGAGATTGCCGGGAGGCCGCCCAACCGGCCCCTGGAGGCTCTGCCGGGTCCACACGTCACCTCCGGAGGCCGGGAGAGGGCCTTTGCATGTCCTCCCCGGCCGCCGCCTCAACCCCTTCTCACAAGGCCGTTGGCCATTTTGCACATGCGTACCACGCCGATGAGGGCAAGCTCTTGCCCTCTTGCCCTCATTGGCATGGTACGCCGGCGGCTTCGGACGGTGAGCGCGGAGCCTCCGGAGGCCAATGGGGGGCAGGGGCAAAAATTAATTAAATAAATAAAAATGGCGCCCGGCCTTACGACCAGCCCTCAAGCAAATTTCTAATATTTAAAACGGCCCTCGCCAGGGAAAAGGTTCCCCGCCCCTGGACTAAAGCCTCATTCCTGCATGGGAGTCCCAGTGGCCCGCCACCTAAGGGGCCAGCTGCGTCAACTACGATCTTAGCAGCGCACTTGCACCCTGGACCCCCCCACTCGGAGATTTGTAGCCAGGTTTTCTCTGTTCAGTTCTTGAGGAAGAAAGGATGTCCTCACTTAGGGAGCTGCTCCTGCCCCAGCTCTTCAGAAAAGAAGACCGGCTCAGTTGGCCGGTCGACTTTATCTTAATCGCCATGACTAGGCAGCAGGAGCAATTGCTGTTCCGAGTAAGAGATTTCCAGCGATTTGTGGAGATACAGCCGGTCGATCACTCAGCACTTCAGAGAGAAAGGAAAAGCCAGCAAAGTCGCAACACCACCCGGCGCAGTGCCTCATGGCTGCCGGCTGAAGCGTTCAGAGAGAACTGCTAGGAGCTCATGGACATCGTCTCTGCAACCCTGGTCACCCCCCTGGAAGTATCCTTGTCCCCGTTCTACAGATGGGAGGGCTGAGGCTGAAAGCTGCTTGCGTACGGCCACCTTGCGAGCCAGGCCAGAGACCAGCTTTGAAGCAGGGGCTTTCTGGCTCATAGCTCACTCTCTTTGTCACCTCTCTGAAGAAGGGAGCAGATCGTGGCCGAGCACAGGCTGTGCAGAGACGGGCTCAGGTTCAGTCCGAGGCACCTCCATGCAGGGCTGCAGAGACCTCTGGAAAGCGGAAAGCTCCCACCAGCCGACGCATCTGTGCCAATCAGGGTGACCCAACTCGGCACAAGGCGGCGTTGGTGTTCAGACCCCTCCCACCACTTCCCCTGAACCTCCGACTCGCACGGCCTCGCAGGGCTCGCTTCCGGACACTTACGGAGTTGGTGCCGAGGATCTGCAGGTCTGGCTTCTCCGACTCCAGCAGCTTGGCCACCATCTTCAGGAAGCTCTCCACAAAGAGGTTGATGCTCTGGCAGTGGCAGGCCATCAGCAGCTGGTCCAAGGCTTCCATCGCAATGCACACGTACCTGGGGGGAGGAAGGGGGGAGAGAGACCCTGGCTGGAGGTCGCGGCTCCCAAACAGCCCCTTTCAGCCCCTATCAGGGAGGAGAAGGGACACCCCCTCCATTCTCAGACAAGGTCTTTAGTACCTGGAATGCAACAGTGGTATCAAAACCTGCCCATCATACCTGGACTCGAGGAAGCCATATCCGAAGCAGCTTCCTCTCTGCCTGGCCTCCTTTCGTAGCTGCTTCGTTGGGTGTTGTGGCTGCATTGCATAGTTTGTTTTTTATTGCACAATTCCTTATAATTATTTTATGATTATTGCATCTTATATTTCATTCCTAGTTTTGCATCTTACTGTTTTTCCTCTATCCTGTGTGCTGTCTTGAGCGCTCCGTTTATCAGAGGGAAAGGCAAGATATAGATCATTTACGGCACAATCCTGTGTAACTTTGGAGCAGTGCAGCTGCCGCTGCGCCACTCCAGGCTGTTGCAAACGTGCTGTAAGGCACGCTTCCGACACCTGGAGAGTAAGTGGCGCTGGTGCTGAGAGGCCACCACAGGTAGACACAGGTAAGGACTGTGCCAGGTAGTGTGGGGACATGGGGAGGGCAGAGTGGGAGGGGGGATTGGGTGGCCAGGCCCGGGAAGGGGAGGGGATCATTGACGGTGTGCTCCGCCGAATCCTTTACCAATTGTCCCTTTACCCCGAGGAGGCCTCCGCCTGCACCAGCTCTGGCCCATTTCTGGATAGGGTCTGGCGTAGCGTGCTTTTGCACACTGTGGCGGTCCTAGACAGGATTGGGCTGTTAATTAAATAATCGATTTGTGCAGAAACTGACAACTTTAAGAATGCTTTGGAATGGTACATTTCCTAACATTATACTGTATGTCCAGATCCTGTGTACTCATTAACGTTATAATTACAGAAATCTATTTGTGTGTGTGTGTCGATTGTATACAGCGTGGGTGTATTTAATGCAATTTTCTGTATGTTGATATCAAGAGAAAAATAAAGACTCCAAAGGCAGGCATGCAGGGCGTGTCCGAACTTTTCCTACACCCACTTTCCCTTTCCCCCTGCCCTACAATCTCCTCCTCTGTCCAGCCCCCAAACGTGCTTTTCTCCCAGTTGGGGTAGCCACTATAACAGTAGCCTAAATGGAATTTCAGTGGTCAGTGGCACATCCATTCGTGGCAATGGCAGCTGCTGGGGTCCAACCATGGGGGAGGGACTGACTGTGGCCTCGACTGACTGCAGACTTCCTGGAAGCACCTAATTCACTGCCCAGGATGCAGGAGGAGATGTGCTGCGGCCTGGCCCAGCAAGCCGCTTTTGATGCGACCTCCGCATGCAGAGGCAGCCTGCCTGCCTGCCTGCCTGCCTCTGAACACCAGCCGCTGGGGCAGCAACCACCAGAGGAGGGTTCCTGCTGCCCCCCTGGCTGCCATGCTCGGGAGGGAGCGTGCCAGAAGCGCCTGGTTGGCCACTGTCGGCCTGGAGAGAGAGGCCCACCCAGAGTCTGATGCAGCAAGGCCACGTTTCCGCTTCCCATTCATACCACCAGTTCCTGGACTGGATCCAGACATTGGGAGTGGGTCTAGGGACTAAATCCTACAGAGTCCTGGATGACACTGGGAACTCCTTGAAGAGCAAGATGGAACAAGAGTTTTTCTTTTGTTTCTTTCCTTTTCTTGCGCCTTCCGCTCAGCAAGGCCAAGGGGGGGGGGATCCTGCTCCCCAGCAACTGCAACTGACGTCAGTGGGAGCTGCAGGGACGCTTGGGGCCCCTGGAGATTTCGCCAGGGCAGCCGCCAAGCACAGCCGCCTGGCAGGAGAGAAGAGCGGAGCGCTCCCAGCCCAGGCTGCGCACACAGCGCGGCTGCAGCAGCAGGTCTTCAATCATCCCCGTAATGGTTCTTTATTGGAACGGGAGAGAGAAGCGACAGGAGAAGTGCCAGGGTGAGAAAGAGGCAGAGGGGCAGGGGATGAATCTTGCCTGCTGGGCACAGGCTGCTGGGACAGCCTTTGCCTTGTGTCACACTTGGCTTCAGAGACAAATGGGATCCGCTTCTGCGCACCATGCAGAGCTGCAGGGCCAGCGTGCGCATTAGCAGATACAAGCACTTGGCTGCTCCTCCCAGGGAGAAAACTAGCACCTCAAGGGAGAATAATGGCCTCCCCCCCCCCCCATTCCAAGATGTTGAGAATTCATTCCATCACCTGCTCTGTGGGGTTGGTGAGGGTCTCAGGCTTCTTAGCCATGGTGCGAACCTGGCGGCATGCGCTCCCTAAGGTGGCCCGGCTGGTCCCGCACCAACTGCTCTTCAAGGCACCGCTTGGGGTCAGCGGATTCTGCTCTCTCTCTTCCTCATCCTGTGTGGTCAGTCACTGCTGGCTTTGGAGGCTCTGCTGGAACATACTGCTGCGTATGGTATAGCCCTGCACAGATGCCCTGGAAGCACAGGCACCAGCTACGCATGCAGAAGACCTGGGAGGGTGTTGGCAAGCCCCGCCCCGGTCTCCCCAAGGACAGCGTTTTCCTCTTCAGACGAACACTGTCCTGGGGGAAGCAGGGGCAGCGCTCCGGAGCGCAAGGGCGGGGCTCACCGGCGCGCTGACAAAACACCTGCATAACGGCGCACGTGTCTCGATGCTATTCTCTCAGTTGGACATTTATAGTTAGCTGCTTTGACTTCTCTGTTTAAACAAAAAAGCAGGGCCTGTTTTCTTTTGTTTAATAAATAAATAACTGAGTCCTGAAGGCTGCTGGGAGGAGTTCTGCTGCAGGGCGTCAAAGGGCAGCACAGATTTTCAGAAACAGAAGAGGAGGCAACAGCAAGCTGTGCGAAGGAGCTCCTCCCTCCCTCCCTCCCTCCCTCCCTCCCTCCAGGGAACTGCACAAGCCGCCCCCCCCCCCGCCCCCAAAGAAGAGTGACCCTTCCCCAGCCAAATGAAAAGGGCTCCTTTTGAAACAGTTCCCAGCTGAGATTGTGGACTGACCGCCACCTGCCTGTCACTGGAGGACTGCTGATGAAAGCAGAAAACAGAAAAGAAACCCCTCAAACTCAAGGCCGGCAAGTCCATCGGCTGGAAGAAGAGGCTGACCGTATGACAAGCAGAGCGATCAGGATACAAACCCTCCCAGGCAGAAGCTCAAATAGCTCAAGATCGGGGCGCAAGCGTGGCGGCCGGCCGAGGGCTTCTCAGCCCCTGGCACGGAAGAATCCAGAAGAAGACAACCGAAGGAGGGGCCAAAGCGAAGAAGGGTCTTCTAGAAATGAGAGGAGGGACAAGCAGACAACTTTCGGAAAAGGGGGGTGTCTTGAAACGGTTTGCTTGGATGTCTCACGTGCAAATCAGGATTTGGAATTCAAATGGTGGCTAGCAAAAACCGTGGTTGGCATTGCAGCTGAACCACCACAGCAAGTCGAAGGCTGCTTTTCTACGCAAAAAGGGGGGGGGACTAGGAAAGACTGCACAGCCGCCTGCTGCCTCGGGAGCGTCAAGCCTTGTAAACATGGCTGCCGTCAGGAGCCGAGGTTAGCAACTGCTCCTTTTTCTGCTTGCGTGAAGTTGGTTAGAATTCAAACGATCGGACTCCCTCTAAAACCAGTTCAGTTCAAAGCGTGGGAAGGGCAGGTTGCTTTGACGTTCCCTAAGACCAACCGGACGGACAGGGGAAGAGCTAAGCAGCCCCAAAGTGTCTCCAGAGGGAGCCGAGCTGCCAGCCATTCAGTGCGGGAGGCTGGACCTGAGCTCAGACCACCGAGCTGCATCTCGTTGCCACACTATTGGAGAGCCAGACTGCTGCTACCGATGTATCCTTACAAAGAAACCCGGTTCTGTTGGAAGAAGACTTGTGCTGTCTCTACTTCAGCCCTGCCGTCAATTCTGGCAGAGTGCCAGGTGACCTGAAGGGAGGGTCAGTATCAGGGGTCTCGGGGTCCCAGCCCAAAAACTTAGAAAGCACCATAATGGCAAAATGTGCATTGTTAGCCCCTCAGCCTTGGGTCCCTTCAGGGAGAAAGGTCGGGTAAAAACACTGTGAATGAATAAAAATAAATGAATTAGCAATAATTAGTATTAAGAACATAAGAAGAGCCTGGCTGCTGGATCAGACCAAAGGCCCTGGATCTAGTCCAGCTTCCTGTTTCACACAGTGGCCCCACCAGATGCCTCAGGGAGCACACAGGACAACAAGATACTTGTTTCTTGCTGCCACTCCCCTGCACCTGGCACAGAGAAAACCTACTTCTAAAACCAGGAGATTCCTTATGGCTTGTAACCTGTGATGGTCTTTTCCTCCATGAATCTGTCCAAACCCCTTTTAAAGGCATCTAGGCCAGGTGCCATCACCACATCCTGTGGCAAGGAGTTCCACAGATGAATTACACGCAGGGTGAAGAAATATTTTCTTTTATCCATTCTAACTCTCCCTCCACTCAATTTTAGGGCATGTCCCCTGGTTCTGGTGTTGTGCGAGAGGGAGAAGAATTTCCCTCTATCTACTCTCTCCATCGCAGCTCAACCGATTCTGGGGGCCCAGGGTTAAGTCGTCACAGGCACTGGGAATCCACCTGTTGCCTTAAGAGACCCCACTGGCATCCCTGAGCCCTTAGCTCAGTAATCCTGTACTCCGGCCACCTCATCTCTGCAATCTGCACACTGCTCAGGTTATGAACATTGAGGGCTTGACCACCAACATGAACATTTTCTGTCTGTTTTGCCTTGCTTCTTGTCCTTGCTTCTGAAAAGCCCTGGGCACCTACTCTTGAGTAAGCCTGCTCAGGATCAGGCTGCAAGTATGTAAGCATGCACTGGACTGCCACCTTAATCTTCCCGCAAACAGTCTTGCGGAATATCCTTCCAGGCAACACAATTCCTCCCTTGCCCTGTGTGGTCTCCACACAGATGAAACACTTGACTACAAAGGGTATGAGAGATGCACAAGACAAAGTTTTGAACCGCCACCCATGAGATGCCCAAACTCTGCGAAACACTGTGCATGTGCGCAAAGGGACTTCACAGGCACACAATGTGGTGGTGGCCACTGACTTGGAGGGTTTTCAAAGGTGCGCAGAAACATTCATGGAGAAGGAGAAGCTTCTGTCTGTACTTCTGGGACAGATGTGAAGACCGCATGGTGACTTGCCTGCCTGGTGCGAAGGCTGCGGACATCACGTCTCATCTAGATAGGCTGGTAGAGAGCGCTGGGGAGGAGGTAGCAGTTGTGGTGCAAGTCGGCACCAACGACGTGGAGAAATGTAGCCGGGCGCTGAAGGCTGTGTGTGTGTGTGTGTGGTGGGTGTGTGGTGGGTGTGTTTAATGCAATTTTTGCATGTTTATATCAAGAGAAGAATAAAGACTCCAGAGCCATGCATGCAGGGAGAGTCCAAGCACTCAGCACCACACTTGTGTGAAAGCACCTTCTGAGATGGGAATGCAGAGTTCTGTTCCCTTGAAAGAATTAGGGCATTTCAGATCAATTAAAGATCGGAAATCAAAAGAGGAATACATTTGCATCTGACGCCAACCCATCAGCCATCAAAGGTCTCACTTCCATGTTGCAAAACCTCATTAAACACTCTCTTGAACACGGAACCTTTGACACAGCATTAAAGTAACTTGTCAGTTCTGATGAAAGTAGAAATCTGTGCCGCTCTGAAGCAGCTCATACCTTCCACGCTTCTTAGTGGTGCTGCTGCTGCTGCCTCCCCCCCCCCTTCATGCCTCTCTTTCATTCTCTGGCACATGAAAGCCAAATTCTAGTGCAAAAGGCAAAGAAGAGACGTCAGGCATCCGCCTCTCTAGGCTTTGTCGGCAAGACGAAAGGAAAGCCACCCCAGAAGGTGCTGAAAGTCACATTCTCTTTGAGCCCATCCGGCATCTCTAAAATCAGAGCACAGATCTATTCTCAGAGACAGCGACGCCCCCAGAAGACACAGGCGCTGCTGCTCTCCAGTAAACACCACCAGCTGGACGTGCAAAACGAACGGCAGGTGCTGGGGGAAAGCGGGCAGACACAGCAGCCATGCAAAACAGCCGAGCCCAAACACTGGAGGAGAGAAGGGTTTTTCAAGAGAAGGATCAAGTTGTCAGAACAGAGAGAAGAGGAGGAAAAGTCAGAGCTTAATCCTGGGCTGCTTCACACATGACTGCAGTGTCCAAGTGATGGTGGTGTAGAGACAAATGGCACAGATTGAAACCGCCCAAAGGACTTTGCTGCTTTCCAAAAGGAGTCGGTTTACATCTGCAGCTGCTGCCAGAAATAAAGTGCACAGTAACCAAGGGATGTCAAGGCATGTGTGAGTCTTGCCCTTGAGGACGAGCAGCTGAACGTGTGAAGCGGTTCCACTGAAACACAGGCACAGTATGCAGGGCCTCTCCTAGGTCTGCGATGATGGCCCATCCACAGACAAACGGTCATGTGATATTCGCAGCCATCAAGCAACAAAAGTGAACCTGTGAACCAGCCCACAGACGGGGGTACAGTCATTCCAGGATTTAAGACGCGAGGTGCGTGTCCCATGCTGGAGGTTGCGGTTGGTCGGAAAGGGACAGGAAGGGAAGGCCAATACTGGCTTACTGAAGAAGGACTCGGCTTCATTTCGAGGAGCTAGCCGGAGACGGGCCCACGGCACGACACACGCTGAGAAGCGGCTGCCACCAAATGCAGCACACAGATTTGCTGCCGAGAAGGGGCCTCCGAAGCACCATCCCCCCCGCCCCGGAGATGTCTCATCGCCCCCCCTCCCCGTGCCCCTCCTTACCCGTATCGGTGTCTGCTCACGTCTCTAATCAGCTTCTCCGACAGATACGCTCCAATGCGGTCCAGTTTCTCAGGAGCTGACAGGGCGTAGAAGGTCAGCTTCTCCATGTTGGTTTTCACCAGCCCGTCCTGAAAGAGAGGTTGAGGCAGGAGGTGGGCCTGTGGCAGGTCTCCAAGTGCTGGTCAGCTGGGGGTCTAGGAGCCAAAGAGGGAATGACAGGGATGCCCACCTGATCGGCCTCTTGAGAAGCCACTGACCAAAGCAGGCTCGGTGGCAAAGCCTGGCCACCGCTCCGATCCGAGCAGGGAGGAGATTCTGCAGCTCTTCCCCATCTGTCCCACAGGCCAGCCTCTCTTCATGCAACCTTCCCTAGCTTTGCCTCTCCCCAGACCCCCCCCCCCACACACACACACACACACTGGCTCAAGAGAAGTCAACAACACAGGGCTGATTTGGGCTGCAGGAGGTGTAACGCATCTGGCCCTACACCTGGCCGCCAGCGTCAGTTCCTCTCCAGAGAACCATGTGCAGCAGGGAAGCGATGTACTCGGCTCTCCACGCCTTTTGTGTCCAGCAGACATAGGTGATGGAAAGATCAGATAAGTAATTGCTTCAAGTCCTGAGGCTATTCGAAAACCAGATAGCTGCTAATTGCCCTGCTAATTGCCCTGCAAACAGCTGAGCTCCTGCAGTTTGCAAGCTTGTGTAAATATAGGGAGATAAATGTTTCATCTTCTTTTTTCCGCTGGTTTTTCCCCCCAAGTCTGTCAATGAGAGGTAGTGGGGGCAGTTGAAGGCTGGGTCACATAACTAAGCCCCTCAAGACTTGAGGCTATTCATTATTAGGGTCTACACTACTATTATTAAATTTATCACTACAAGAAATGGATTGAGGTTTTTTGCAAATAAATAAAATATTACTTGTAAATAAACAAATAAATAAAATATTTCTTTCTAGATCACCTTTTTTAAAACCTCAAAAAGCTAGGTGGGTCCTGACAGAGTGTCATTTTAAAAAGTGGGTCCCGGTACTAAAAAGGTTTGGGAACCCCTGTTCTAGACCACATGGAGGCAGAGATCAACTTTGAACAAATGTTCAGCTTCATGGCATTTCAAAGACCCAGAGAGCATCTGGATGAGGGCTACCATTAGCCAGGAGATGTTTTTAGTGCCGTGCCCAAGTTATTCCCTCCACTCCTGTGTGATTTTTTTTTTCAGACCAACTATCTCCAGTGTCAGTCTTAATAATAATTACTTACGACTGTATTTCTAGTACTATCACACACCATTAACGTCTATGGCACTTTGCAGAGTAGCATTGGAAAAGAAGAGATAGGTCAGTGTCCTGAGGAGCTTACAGTCTCAGTGGTGACAGTGGGGGGACACACCAGAGGCTGGGCGGAGAGGCCAGAGCAACACTGAGGAAGAGCCAGGGTGCAGCTGTGCGAACTAGGACTCCACTTCAGTAGGGGGCAGGCTGTTCAGGGCGCATGCCCCACACACAAGGGGCAACAACGGAGAAAGAGACAGCCCTGGTTTGCAAGAATGAGAGACTTTCAGCCTAATCCGATCCGTCCCTGGCGTAGGGTCTTCTACCCGGGGGAGGAGGTGGCTGGAGGTGGCCTATCCAGGGGAGGAGTGGGCATTTGCCTTCTTGCCCCGGGTAGACCCCCAGCCGCCGCAATGAGGCTACTTGGTTCTCCGCCAACTCTTTAGCTGGCGTAGAGCCGAGTAGCCCCGTGTCGGGCAGGGCTCGAGGGAATTACCCGCTCCACGGCGCTGGGTCCTGCGTTGGTCGGCGGGCGGGCAGCGAAGGCCTCGGCGCCACCTGCTTGCTGGGTGTCGCAACACGCTTTATGGTGCACTTGTGACATCCGGCGCCAGCACTGAGGCTGCAGCGCTGGCGCCAGAAGAGCACAGGATTGTGCCATTTGAGGCAGCCAAGGGAGGAAACACCAGAGGAGTGAAGAAGGTCCTTTGCATGGCTCTGTAGTGGAAATTGCGGAAGATTGACGAGAAGTTAGTGGTGTTAGCAGTGGTCCCCTGTTTTGAAGGGGTTAAAGGAGCAAGACAACCTAGAGTTTGACAGGACTGGGACATAAAGGGTTAACACCCTAGACTGCGTGGGTGGACGCACAGCTGATGGCACTTGGGCGTGGCTGCACACCTGTGGACATTTAGAAGGCTTGTTGATGCAGTGATTGCCAAGCAAACAGCTGTGGGCCCTTGGCCCTAATGGGGGCTGAGAAGGATAAAAAGAGCAAGTCTGCAACACAGAAGGGTCTTGCTTTGGGGGATGCTGTTGGAGTGGACCTTGCCACGCTGCCTTACCACAGGCAGATGCTGCTGGATTCCTGCGTGAAGGTGACCACTCTGTTACAGCTGGGGATACTCTGCTGGATTGACTGCTCAGCTGGATTGAGTGGCCTCTTTGCTACAAGGGGCTTTGCCAGACACAAGATGCTTTGTGGACCAGGAGAAAGGCAACAAGGAGATTCTACAGCATGAAATAATGAGCTGGGCTTTTCTATGAAGACGGACTCTCTTTAGCTAAGTAGAATTTTATCTGCCCGGGAAAGGCTGCTGGACATTATTTATTGCTGGCAAAGTAATAAATCTTGTAAATAGTTGCCTTGAAGTTCAGTGTTTTCTTTTGGCACACAATTGCAATCTTAAGGGGAAAGGAGTGCTAACTTTGCCTAAAGTGGACTATTGGAGCTGATTAAAGGGAATACTAGTTCCCCCCCCCCCGGAGTAAAGTTTGGGGTGCAACATTTGGGACAACATTTTGGTTTCAGGAGTGGGGTAACCAATTCTTGAATCAAAACTGGCTCTAGTCCAGAAACAAGGGCAGAAGCAGAGCCAGGTGGGTGAAGAGCCTCCATCTTCCTGGCCCTTTTTCCTCAGACAGCCCCCCCCCAAAAAAAAGCTACCTGAAATGTTTTGAGATCTGCATCTTGGCACAGAGGAAGCAATGCGCAGGGATGACATTTTGCTTAAGGCTACAATCGCACACACACTCCTGGGGGAGTAAATCCTATGGGACCCAGTGAGGCAACTTCCTCAATAAACCTACACAGACAGAGTTGCATTTCCCATTCTCTTGATCAAAGTACTGGGGTCCTTGGTACAGAATCTGGGTTGTGGTGAGAGGGTAAAAGATAGGAAAACATATAAAGCACAGAAGATCAAGCTGCCCTGCTCAGAACACGGCTGCCTGAAAAGGGTCTTTTACCTCTGGATCCTCTGGGAAAATGTTGTCGACAAGCCTTTTGTAACGAGGACGTAGAGCTCCGCAGCAGCCACACACGCCTGAAACGGAAAAGAGACCCCCTCATTGAACCAGGCAGCTGCACAAAATGTGTTCCATTTAAAACATCTCAGCATAACTCTTCTTTCTTCCATAACACAAAAATGCAGCTAACACAAGCTTACAATTCTACAGCCATCATTTCCAAGGAGTTAAGACTGTCACACATTTAAAAAAAAAAAAATCACTCCTCCCCAAGCTTGCATTGTCTTTCCCCTTTAGCCACCCAAGAGCAGAGTGTTTTTCTCAACTGTACTCTTGCATAAAGGTACAAAGGTTCACAGGTTAGAAGCCACGATGGGGATAAGCAACCTCCTGGTCTTAGTAGTAGGCTCTCTCTGTATGCCAGACGCAAGGGAGTGGCGACAGGATACAGGTCTCTTGTTGCCTTGTGTGCTCCCGGAGGCATCTGGTGGGGCCACTGCGAGATACAGGCAGCTGGACTAGATGGGCCTTTCTTTGGCCTGATCCAGCAGCCGGGCTCTTCAGAGGTTCTTGCATATTAGGAAAGAGGGCCACCCCATGCCCTGGCCCACTGAATGCATCGAACAAACTAGACTCTGCCAATGAAACCTCTTGTCGCAATTAATTCCGCAGGCCTCAATGCGCACGTTGTACTCCTGCGTCAAGCACAACTGAACCCAGAGGCAGGAGCCATGTAGAAGAAGCTGCTGGTGGAGCGGGCCCTTCAGTCTGAAGGGTGGCAGGTTTGAGGGAGGCTGCACTGGCAGAGCTGGGGTGAAAGGGCACCCCGAATTCACCATCCCCCTCACAGCCCACATCAGTGGATGGGCCGACAGTGCTCAGATCTTGCAATGAAATGGATTGGTGGGAGATTTGGGTCAGACAAAACGAGGCACTTCATCACACAGCACACCATTCGTCTGTGGAATTCACTGCTACAAGATGCGGCAGTGACCACTAGCTTGGATGGCTCGTCTAACATGTGCCCCTTCAGCAATGGTTTGGGGCTGAAGTTGGAGATGCAGTACAGTTCTTCCACCACCCTAATACGCAGCTGGCAGTTGTCACTCCCCAGAGCCCTGCAGCACCCCAAATTCATGCCAGACCTGAACGACCCAGTGGGCCCCCTTCTTTCCTCTCGGCTCCATCACAAAGAGGGACAACCCTGCTGTGCTCCCCGCTTCCTACGCCAGGCTCTCTGAGGAGTCACGCCGGAGGGAGGAGGGAGCACAGCAGAGTGACTCGAGTCCTTCATCGCTGGGGTCTGGAAGACTTCGCCCCCCTCTCCTCCTCCTCCCCCGGGGAAGAAGGTCCTTTGGCATCTTGCCGGGACCCAGAAGGCTGCTGGCAATTTGCATAATAAGGTTTCGCTTTTATCTCATTCCTGCCACGTTGAACACACTTTGCAAACACTGACTAATTAAATCCTCACAACATGCCCCCTCCCCTGTCAGCGAAGCTAACCATCCGCCACTTAAAAAAGAAAACCGAAAACGGGACGGGCGAAAACCATGGCTTGCCGAGAAGGCTCATTCAGCATACACCACCCAGGGAGAAGGACCTTGGCTGGATAAGACCCAGATTCCTCTCTGCCAGTAGCAAACTCCAGCTGCCTCCAGGAAGCCCACAAGCTAGCAGGACACGAAAGCCGCCCTCCGTCCTGACAGGAGCTTCCTGTGTCGTTCCGCACAGCCTCTGAACTCGCTTGGGGGCTCGATTCCGCCCCCGTGGGCAGCAGCAACGGATAGCCTTCTCCTCCATGAATCTGTCTCATCCTCTTGTTCAGCTAACCACTAGTCACCACCAAACTGGATTCATCATGTGGAGCACAACAACACCCCTTCAGTGTCTGCCCTGAGGCTCCCACTCGGCACTTCCACGGAGGTTCCAGTATTGGGGGGGGGGGACGGAGAGAGAAAAGTCCACACCACTGGTGATTTTATTTACCTCTCGGGCACCTCACTCTCCAGCTTCTCGGCCATTTTTTCTGAACTTAACCCCCCCCCCCCAAAAAAAAGCTTTAGCACTTAAGGCAAGTCTCCGAATTCGGATAACAAACACTGCAGGACTGAGCCAGGGCTGAGAGTCCGCGGCAGCCCAGGCAGCAAGAGCTGAACGGGAATGTCCTGGCTGGCTCACAGCTCTGTGGAGGGAGAGAGATTCTCCTGAGGAGGGGCGGGGGCGCTACCTGTGCCCCTCTGCCACAGAGACCCCCTCCTCTGACATGCCACCTTTCCTCCCCACACGGACCTGTCTAAAGCGCAAGGACCCCACCAGACACCGCTCCCGGCCCACACGGCACCCGCAGCAAGGGAAGCGGCTTCGGTCACATGGGTAGTCGTGGGCCAACGTTGATCTTTCCACAGCGGCACGGGCAGCCCCAGCAGGGCAGAGTGGGGGCCTGGCATGGGCATGGGAGGGGCCGGCGAGAACCAGGGGACTCACACAAAACCCGTGCAGGGCACGGGCCCGCCAGCCACAGAAGGGGCAGCTGTCCCACAGAAGGGAGCGCATGACATCGGGCCAAGCATTACTAGGGGGCCACAGGAGCCCCCCCCTTCATGCACGGTGCAACAATCTGAAGCAGCCTGCTGGCAAAGAGGCCCTGTGGGGAGAGGAGGGTGAAGGTGCCAGCCTGGGAAAGCAACCCCCTCTCAGTCCAGCTCTGGCACAACCAAATCTACCGCTGGTCATGACAAGTTCAAAAGGGCGAGGTCACGACAAGGTCATCTTTCTGGTGCAAGAGCCCCTGGAGGGAGTGCACCATCTCCTGGCACATCTTGGCAGCACCTGGCTCTGCCATGCAGCAGCACCCGAAAGAGAGGCACCCAGGCCAAGGGCAGCAGGCAGGCAGGCAGGCACGCTCTTCATTTTCCTCTCGTAATCTCAAATGCCAATATGGGGAGAATAAAACTGGTCCCACCTCACAGGGTTGTTGCAAGGGTTATCAAGACAGTGTGTGTGAAGCGCTTTGGACATTCTCAAGCTCTGAGGGGGAGGATCCATCGCAGAAGGCCCGCGCTGCCCCAGACCCTATCCCCCTTCCCTGCAGCCTCCCCACTCCTTTTCTCTCTTCAGGTTTACGCTAGCAACCATGCTAGTGTAGGTCCGAGGAGACCCATTGTGGGCCATGAGGCTTATGCAGAGGTAAGGGGATTAAACATCCCCATTCCCTGCAGAAGCCTCCCAGTCATGTCGTCTCCCTCGCACAGGATACAGCGGCTGCCATTTTTGCACCGCTGCATCAGCGGGGGGTGGGTGGGTGAAGGGGGCTCTGAGCTTAGCCAAGGAACGTGCTGTGCCAGCCAGCCAGGCGTGCTCGCTTCCTTTGACTTTTGGAGCGAGCGAAAAGCTCCCTATGGCAGACAAGGGGGAGACTGTGGGGGACCGCAGACAAGGGGGAGACACACTGCGCTGCCAGCTCAGAACTGGGGCCTTCCTGGCCTGTGGAGGGGGGGGGCTCTTGCCATCTGTCCTGGCCGGAGTCCTGCTCTCCTGGCACACAGCCAGCGGGTTCACATGTGCGTCCCCTGCATACGTTACAAATAAAGGCTACCGTGGTCATATCAGACCCTGGTTCAGAAAAGACACACACACACACACACTGCCGTCTCAGCTGGGGGAGGCAAAAGTGTACACAGCAGGCACAGCCCGATGACCTCCAGTGCCCCCCTCCCAGCAGTTCCATACAGACTGCAGAACGCGGGGGACAGAAATGGACCCTGTGGGGTGCCGGGGGGGGGGAGCCACTGCGCAAGAGGTTCCCCAGCACCGTCTCCTGTCGTCCAAAAGGGCCCCGTGGTGAAAGGTCTGCAAGACACGTCCTCCCCAATAGTTCCCAAATGGCATGAAAAGGAAGGACATTCACTGTTTGAAATGTTGAAGTGAATGAGTGCAACTCCATTTCCGATCAGGAGTCTATATGTGAACGATCTGGCGTTTACCCTGGAACACCAGGCTCAGCCTATAGCTACAGAAAGAACAAGACATGGACGCAGAGACATGAAGCCCAGTCACCGGAACTCTGCACAGGAGCCCGGTTTTAAAAGGACACTTCTGACCGGCAGCCGACTCTTCAAGCCGCAGCACAAAAGGTGGGACCAGCCCATAGTCAACCTGCCACCTCTTAACTGCAACTCTCTGACCCGCAACTCCAGGACACGATCCGCAGAGGTGGACTGCGCAGCTCCCACTCCTGCCAACAGGCTCCCCAGGAGATTGTGCCCCACATTTCACGGGATGGAGGGGGGCCGTCCAGATTCTCCTTTGGGCAGCAAAGAGTCTTTTCTGCCCGGAAGGCGCTCTGGCGAGCTCAGCAGCAACACGGCCCACTGAGCGACACGGATTTGAGAAGCTGCCCCCACCAAGGACCGTTCAAGACAGAAGAAACCCCATGGAGAGAGACAGACAGACAAAGCGACCCCCCTCCCTCCTCCCCCCCTCCCCGCTTTACTTGCGGCCTCCATCTGCTCAGAAAGGCTCATGAAGCTGGCGGCAGCCCAAGTCTCATCCTTTGTCTCCGTGACAAAGAGTTAAATCAACTCGAGAGGGTGCCGTCAGCAAGCCCGGCCCATCCCTAGCCTGTGATACGCTGTACCAAGGACCGGGGCAACTTAGCTTCCTATGTTCTAACTTCAGCCGGCCTCACAGGGCCCTCTTGCTCTCTGGGTGCCCAGTTGACACAATGCATCCTCCGCTGGCAGCTCAGGATTGGGGCCCCTAGAAGCCTGGCAGGAAGCATCACCCCCTTAGCGGTTCCAGCAGGGCTCATCATCAAGAGCAAGATTGTCTCCCCAACAATGGCGGGGGGGGGGGGAAGAGCTCCTTCCTACTTCCCCTGCAGGCTGAAGCAGGAGAGAATAGAGTCCGGGGCTCCCAGGGCAGCAACATCTTCCACTGTGAAGGGGGTTCATAAGAACCTCAGAAGAGCCTGGCTGCTGGATCAGGCCAAAGGCCCATCTAGTCCAGCTTCCTGTATCGCACAGTGGCCCCACCAGATGCCTCAGGGAGCACACAGCCAACAAGATAACCTGTTTCCTGCTGCCACTCCCCTGCACCTGGCACAGAGAAAACCTACTTCTAAAACCAGGAGGTTGCTTATGGCTTGTAACCTGTGATGGTCTTTTCCTCCATGAATCTGTCCAACCCCCTTTTAAAGGCATCTAGGCCAGGTGCCATCACCACATCCTGTGGCAAGGAGTTCCACAGATGAACCACACACTGGGTAAATTTATCTCTCCTTCAGCATGCATTTACTTATACCACTATTCAGCGAATGCCATAGCAGTGTCCAGGGCAATGCACAAATATGCAGTAAGAAACCAATAAAATAAATGCAGGCAAGAGCTGGGCCAGCCAACACTACCAAACAGACTAGCAGGTGGCCTCTGTGCACGAGAGGCTTCCAGAAAAGGAAGATTTCGTCTTTAGGGAAATGGGTGCACAAACTGAGGCTACCACAAAGAAGGCCCTGCTCCTTGGACCCTGAGCAGCACACAGAGTCAAATGCAATCATTCAGATTGAGTGGTGTGAAGCTACCCTGAAACCCACACAGTATCTGTCACTGGGAGTGAGGGAAAGCAAAGGAGGCCAAAAATATGGATTTGCCTTTCTGCAAGTCAAGAGGGAACTAGAGTGCTTTCCCTGCAAGGAAAGGCTGAAGCATTTGGGGTTTTGAAGTTCAGACAATAAGGTGATGGGGGAGCAAGGGCACCATCAAGTGCGTATTGTGGGCAGAGTTTTTCTCCCTCTCGCATAATACTACTAGAACTCAGGGTCAACCAGTCATTGATAGACAGGAGATTCGGAATAGACAAAAGAAAACCCAGACAAGACAGGAAGGGATGTCAGAGAAGCTCATCTAAGATATGTCCTGGCAGGGACAGAGCCCTGAGCAACTTCTTGCACGTGATCAGAGGAGGTGCCTGGAGATGCTGGTCGTAGGTCCACTGAAAGCAGATCCACCCCCATCCTTCACCCAGCAGTGCCCCCCCCATTTCATGGTCTCCTAGCAAGAAGGTGTGTGTGTGTCCCCTCCATTATTTAAAGGTATCTTGGCAGCCAAGATCTTCCTTTCTTAAGATGCCCCAAAGTCCTGCTGGAACTTCTAGCAATTAAAAAAAAAAAAGAATCCTTGCATTGGCAAATGGAAAACTCTATAATTTCTCCATGACTGATGGGCAGGTGTCACATTTGGCCCTACAATGTGCACCAAGACTTGAGAAGGAAAAAAGGGTGATGGAAAGCCTCACACACCCTTCCACCCAAGCAACTCGCTGTCAGATTGGCAAATAAATAAATAAATAGGGTGCAAAAGCTGTGAGGTTGTCTGGAAGACACAGCGACATTTACCCACCAGAGCAAGGGATGAGCATCAACGCACTGCTGCAGCCCTGGCAAAAGGGGGGGGGGGACAACCGCACTTCCTCAAGTTTGACCTGGAGGTGGCGACGCTCCCCTCCACAGTGGCCTACGGAGTGCTCCTTTCCGTACTACACTGGCTGGTGCGGATGTCCCCGAAGGCCAACTGCCTTGCCCAGCAGCTGCCAACGCTGGCTGGGGCATCCTAGACAGTCACCTCGAACATCCTCTTCCCCCCCCCCCCCGCAAGGACTGAGAAAAAAGTACCTCTAGCCTGGCGGACCACTTTCCAGCACCACGTGAGGTTGTGCCACATGGCTCGGTCAGGGAGGTGGCCGTGTTTGCCTGGGGGAGGTGACAGACAAGAGGAGCGCACTTCTCGACCATGCGCCAGATGCAAGTGCAGCAGCTGGTGCCAGGGGCTGACTTGGCGAGCAGCAACAGCAGCAGCAGCAGCAGCAGCAGCAGCAGCAGCAGCAGCAGCAGCAGCAGCAGCAGGCTTTTGTGCCTGCTGGGAACCAGGCCAGGGAGGAGAGGCGGCTCGGCAACAGCAACAAGGCAACGTCCACAAGGGAGCTTTTGCTGTGCCGGCAGGAAGGCTCTGCTGAGTCACAGGGACGCGGGCGAGGCAAGAGGATCCGGGGGCAAGCCTCTGGCACGGGGGCATGACGGGACGCATAGTCATCTTCGCATTGGTCAGGATCAGGCAATACAAGGAGGCCAGAGAAAGCAAATGCTGCTCCTGGTTTCCTCTGGAACAAGTGAGCTTCTTAGTCAGGGAAGGCCAGGCAAAAGCGGCTTCGGAAGAAGCATCTCTTTCTCCCTCCCTTGTGCGACAGACGCCTCCCTCGGGGCCGGCTCAAAAAGCAAGGGGGGGGGGGGAACCAAGGAAAATCCGCCTCCTTCCACGACCAGCCAGCACCACACTGGCTCAGGACTCAAAAAGAACAGCATTTCTGATGGGGGGGGGGGGGAAGAGACTGCAATCCTAGGTATACTTCTCAGGACACTTCTGAGTAAACACATCTAGGGCACAGACCAATGGGCAAAAGCCACGTAAAAATCAGCATTTTGCAGGAATAATAATATAACTGCATGTTTGGGTGCAAAACACAAGTGAGATTTTTTTTTTTTCACATGGAAAAAGCCAGCCACATTTTTTTCACTTCTGATCTGAACCCATGAGTTCTGAATCTTCCACGTGGGTTTGGAACGTCTGTGAGTTCCGAGTCCTCCGAGGAGGTAAGATGGAGCCCTAGACTGTCTCCCAGCGGAGCCCTTCTTCACCAGAGCTGGTCCTCTTGTTTTAAAAGGCAGCCGTTTCCTCTCTCCCCCCCCCCCCACTTGTGGCAAGTAGGAGAGAAAGGTGCAAAGGTGGACATAGCTTGGATTTTGGCTGAAGCCGAGGATCCTTGGATTGCCTATTGATGCAGGAAAGCACTTTTACAACACCTCGGCAGTAAGCAGCACCGGCGCAGAGGCTGGCACCGCTCACTCCCCCAACGGCCCAGACCTGCGCCGGATGATCCAGGTGACCTAGGCTGCTTGGGGCAGGGGTGGGGATGGGTGGGTCGGGGCAGCAAGGGAGGGAGGCCATTGGCCATCCAGGGCTGGGAGGGGCAGGGATAACAGCACTGAGATGCGCTGATATCCTATGCCCCTTCCCAGCCCGGGTCCACCTTACATGGCCTTCCCGGACGCATGTCAGCTTCAGAGCTGGCGTGCATCCGAGAAGGCCCATTGCGGCCCATGCAGCTTACACCAGAGGAAGGGGGCGAATATCCCCTTCCGCCCAAGGAGAGGCCAGGCCACGCCGGTGCAGGCCACAATGGGTCCAGGATACAGCAGCCAGCCTTTAGGCCGCTTAAGGTTATGCAGGATTGGGCTGACCGCCTTGTAATTTGTGTTTTATAATGACAACATTGTGTAAAGTGATGACCATGGCTCCTAAAGAGCGCAGTAGGCACCTTTTAGAGAAGGAAATAGAATCATAGAGTTGGAGGATCCCCACAAGATCATCTAGTCCACCCCCTGCCTGAGGCAGGAAATCCTCCTAGACCACTAAGCATAGCTTAAGGTAAAGGTGACCCCTGACAATTAAGTCCAGTCATGTCCGACTCTAGGGTGTGGTGCTCATCCCCATTTCAAGAGCCAGCGTTGTCCGAAGACGCCTCCGTGGTCATGTGGCCGGCGTGACTCTCCTTGCCGCAGCGCGCAGCATGCAGCTGGAACACGGAGTGCTGTTTACCTTCCCGCAAGCAGTACCTATTTATCTACTCGCATTAACATGCTTTGGAACTGCTAGGTTGGCAGGAGCTGGCCGAGCAACGAGAGCTCACCCCGTCGCGGATTCGAACTGCCGACCTTTCGATCGACAGCTCATGGTTCAGTGGTTTAACCCACTGCGCCACCCTTAGTTATTTATTATTTAATTTATTTAAAGAAATGTATACCCCGCCTTTCTCCCAACAAGGGCAATCAAGGCGGCCAAGTTCTGGGGCAGAAACTTCAACTTCCAGGGTCTTGGAACGAATTACCCAAACCCACTGTGTCTTGCATCTGGTTCCAGTTATGTGACTAGTCGGATTCAAAGCAGATCCATGAAGCCTGAAGTCTGCTCGACAGCACCGTCCTCACCCTTCCTCCTGACATGTGAGACCAGGACAAAATGGGCAATCGCAGGAAACATTGCAGAAGAAGCACCATTTTTCTGCAGAACTTCTACAGACTTTTCTTTGGGCGCAGATTCAGATTTACTTGGGGCACAGGAGTTCCGCTTTTCTGAAGCACAGAGCCCCAGGCAGGACCCATTGCCAGCGACACAAACCGCGGCAGGCCCACTCACTTGCCCTGGAGTAGCCCCCCTTTGCTGGGGCCTGGAGGGGGGCTGTGGGCAGGGCAGCAGACGAGCCCCCAGGCTGCGCCCTGAGCAGAGTGGCAGCGTCAAAGTGATCCAAATAGAAGCTTCTGGGCTGAGGACATCAAGCTAATGGAGGATAATTACAGTCATTCATCTTTAACCGCCGCCCCTCGGGAGGGCAACCTTTATTTAGCCGCCTTGATGCCTGCGTGAGCCATCGCTGTATTATAATAAACTAAACACGTTAAATGCATTTCCATATTCTAAATGAGTCTCAGCAGCTCCATTTGGTGACAAAGCACATTCCGCTGTTGACAAAACAGATCAGGAAGAGTCATGGCAGGAGGAGAAAAACCTCACTCAGGGCCAGGGCCAGGTTAGGCAGCGGGAAATTCCAGTGCTGGGGGGTTTATTCTAGTCTAGTTTTTATTCTATGGAGTGAATTCTGCAACCTTGAGCTGGGACTTGGGAGGAATGCAGAGTTCCCATTTCCTACTGCAACTAAAACTTAAGCGTGTTTATCTAAAGCAGCGACATATAGCTGAGCTCCCTGTTGACCCGGTTCTGTTTTTTCCCTTGCCTTACAGCCCAATCCTAACCCCCCCTCCCCACCACCGGGACTACATGTGCAGCCATCGTGAGCAGCCTTCTGAAAGCGCATGGGGCTGTGTGCGCTTCCAGAGCACCAGCGCAGAGACTGGAGCAGCCCTGCGCACAGAGACAGGAAACGGAGCGGCCGTCAACGAAGGTAGGTCGGCAGGGAAGGAGGAACGAGATGGGGAGGGTGGAACGGGGCGGAATGGGGAGGGCTGGGGGCATGATGGAGGTACGAGGCACCTGGTGCAGGTGACCTGTGCCAGATGCTGTCCCCTCCCATAGCAGCCTCCCCCCCCTTTCTCTTCTCGGACTTGTGCCACCTAAAGAGCTGGTGCAGGTCGGAGGAGACTCATTGGGAGAGGTGGGTTTTTTGTGTGTGTAACCAACACAGAAAGCTACGTTTGACTCAAAACGAGGTATAAGATGATTTTTAGCTCTTTTTAGCGAAATAACGCGAAAAACCCTTCATTCCACAAAATATCACCGCTTGTTCTTACTTTTGAGTAATGTGCTGGTACTTTTTAAGTAAGGGACAGTTGCAGAGCCTCTCAACAACTCCGAAGTCCGCCCTGTTGCTTCCGGTTGCTTTGCTTCTGCTCCAATCTGCTCTGTGCTCTCTGATCGGTACTGTTCTGTATGGTTTGCTGCATATCCAGCATTCCACCACTAGGTGGTGCAGGCAAGAACGAGCACAGGCAAGTCTCTTATTTCCTGTTTCTTTTACAGCACAGTACCTGTACAGTATTTCTATTTTATTGCTGTATTTGAGCAAGCTGCAGGGGAAAGGATAGGCTTGGGCTGTTTGTTTACAGAACATTAACTCTCTGCCTCCATTCACCTTCCTCTTTTTCTGTCGCTTCCCTTGCCTTTATTCCCAGAATGTAATCCCCTTGGGGCAGAGAACTGCCATCTCATTCCTTTAAAGTGCCATGTACATGGATGACACTATAGGACTTATTATTGTTGCATTCTCCTCCTGCATTGGAAAAGTAGGGTTCTATGGGGAGAGTGGGGCTGAACCCTCAAGCCTTTTGAAATCAGAGGAATAAACCGAAAAATAAAATGAATCATATCGCAGCTGAATGCTAACTACTGATCAGAGAGTCCTCAATCCTAGGTCATATGAAGTTTGAATTAAGCTAACCTATCTCACCCATACCCACACACAAATAAAACAAAATTGGAAACTCCCTCAGATTCAACTAAAATACGGTAATCGGAATCAATTTGGACACTACAAAATACTTGATAGAGAGTTATATCCCTGCCCACCCCATGTGCCAGGAACCCCCTTCCTTCCTTCCTTCCTTCCTTCCTTCCTTCCTTCCTTCCTTCCTGTTGTTGGATCTGGCAGGTGTCCCCCAGTCCAGTGGTGTAACTAGAGTGGAGCGGAGGCAAGTAGTTCTGCAAGACCGGAGTTACACTGGAGTCAGCGGCCCCTCCCCCTTGCTGTTGGAGCCATTCCGGCAGCGACAGGGGAGTGTCCTGCATGTTGCTGTTGCTGCCAGAATGGCTCCAACAGCAAGGGGGAGGGGCCGCTGACTCCGGTGTAACGGAGTCTTGCAGAACTACTTGCCTCCGCTCCAGTCTAGTTACACCACTGTCCCAGTCCACTTGGGCACCTTAGGAAAACTATACTTCCCAGGTCTACTTGTGTCCAATAAAAACATGAGACCAAGAATATGATCTCATATGTGCAGACAAGCATTGCAATCACCCCCGACCAACCACCAATTATTTTCTAGTTGGGAAATAAGAACGTCCGTGATAGCTCTAACGTGAATAGGACCCAGGAACGAGGGCTGCCACCTGCCCAAAACTGTAAAAAAAGACGGTCCAGAATTATACCCTCCTGGCCTGGTGCCAGGCTTAGAGGACACAAAGGCAGAAAATGCTCCAGCCAAGATTTTTACTGTTGGCACAGACTGTGAGGCGCAAGCTGTCACAGCAAATGCATGCACACCAAGACACTGAGTGGGGGATTTGTGAAACTCCCGGATTTGTGGCTTATTTGGGACCTTCCAACCCCCTCGGAGCCTTCTGCGCAGTGTCCCAGCCTCGCAAGTGGTGCAGGAGCCCTTGTTCCGTCCTTGCTTATTGCTGGAGCATCGTCCTCTTCCCCATTGATCTGTTCTCACAGGACTTGGCTTGGAGTCAGCTGGTCAGACCATGCAGGCCGCCGGATTTCCAGAAGTAGGAAAGTCAAGGCGGCAGGTGACCTCCCCACACCCACCCCAGGATCCAGTTCCACAGGTTATAAAAAGCCGAGCCCCACACCACACACCCCTTTCCTGCACTTGCCCAGGTGTAACATGGAGCATCTGAGGCAGCTTCCGATGCCGGACTTGCCCACCTGGCTGCAGGTGTGAGTGTGCCAAGACCAGGAACAGTGCAAGGAGGGTAAGGAAAGTAGCCAGAATAACTTTCTCTGTTTTTTTTTTAATTTGCCACATGCATCTTCACATCCTTGCCAACCTTTTCCACCACCCTTCCACCCGCCCCCCTTTTGCAAGATGATCAGAGCCTTGTTTATATCCCCTGAATCATAAGAACTGCTTTTCAGAGAAGTCTGAAGGGGGGCGATGGACTCCAGCATCCTATTTCCCCCAGTGACCTAAAGCCGCCTCGGGAAGCCCCTAAGTTAAGGCCGAGCTACATGGTCCGCGTCGCGTCCGTGTTCCGTGTGCGTCTGGTGTCCCGCCCCCAGGTCAAACAACGGCTCTGATTGCCCGGACGTAGCGTGGACGCAGCAAAAGTCAAGGCCACCTCGACTACGTCCGGCTAATCAGAGCCCGTTGTTTGACCTGGGCGCTGAACACCACACGCGCACGGAACGCAGACACAACAGGTAGCTGGGGCTTTAGCCCCCCAAGTTTCTTACAGTTAGGAAGAGTCCATGATATGGCAGTTCCAGACCAGCCTCTGGTCAGAGTACAGAGAGGGGCCGAACGGCTCCCGTTGCGAAGGGACCAAGTTGCCTCACATGGCTAGAGAGCGAGGGGGAGGCGTGGCGGACAGGTGCCTTCCGGTTTGATGCCCCTCCACACATCACATCAGAAGTGGCCTTCTTATACCGACGGGGTCAGACCCTCGGTCCATCCAGCTCCTCACTGTTCCACCCTGACTGGCCGCTGCTCTTTCAGACAAAGGTGCTTCTTTGCCCAGGCTAGAGGTGCCCTCAGGGATCGAACGGGGGCCCTTTCTGCACGCAGAGCAGGTGCTCTGCTTCGGCGCTGAGGCTCAGATTTCTGAGAAAGGAACACTGGAGAATTTTATTATTTAATTTAAGAAGATGTTTCTATTCCACACCCAACAGGGCATTAGAACCAAACAACCACAAGCATTCAAACCAAATATTTTTGGGAAGAGAGGCACATACAAAGACGTGAGTTTGAACCATCCAAGAAAGGAGGCGAAAGAAATTAACGCTGACAAAAATACATGGATTTTTGCGGACCTCTTCAATGCGGGCAGTGGCTGGGCCTCCCAGGAAAGGGAACGGCAGGTCTAACATGTTGGTACCACTCCAAACATAAAACCAGGTAGGTCAGAACCCCCTGGTGGAAATCTTCCAATGGGGAGAATGTCAAGAAGCACTAATTAAACTGCAAAGCAAGAAGAGAGCCAGGGGGAGAAGGGGGGGGGGGGGAGAGAAACCAGCAAGCTGACAGCAGCAGCCTGGGCTGCAAATTAGGACTCCCCTGGCTCCATCTTCAGGCAACTCCCCCCCCCCCCCAGTCTTCCCCCTCTGCAGTATACGGGGAATATGATCCTATGGTCAGGGCTTCCTGTGAACTTATCAGCAAGGCCAGCATAACTGGTTGCCAACTCTGCAGCAGCTTGCTTGTGGAACAAGGGTTCCTCCGCCCTCCCCCTAATCAGATATTAACCTCGCATAATAAATGGTGTTTAACGCCACAGCGGGGGGGGGGGGGGGAGAGCAGCTCTGCCACAATCAGCACTCCAGCTGTGCAGGCAGAAAAAAACATCTGCAGAATGACAGGGTGGGTGGCAAAGCCCCCAGGCGAGGTGACGCGGCCTTGACATCAAGGGCCCACCCTAACCGTTAGCCATCCTGTCACCCCCTCTGCCTTCTGCGCCTTCAGAACCACACGCAGCCCTGCCCACCGCAAGCAGACCTCAACCCCCCCCCCATATAAACTCTGCCTCCGAACCATATGTTCCAACCTGCCCATGAATCCTAAATCCCAGATGATTTCAAAGCTGGCAAATCCCCTAAGCCTTCCTACAGCAGAACAGATCTCATTTTATTTTCCTCTCTCCTTCAAATACTTTAAGCAAGTGAGCCCAGACAGGGACGCACATCTGCTAATGAGAACATTTGTTCCAGCACCCCGTTCCCAAGGGAGGGGAGGACGGCAGCTGGTCTCCTTGCGAGGCCCATCCGCAAGGCGCCGTTCATTTATTTATAACCACACGTCTAAAGTGGCACACCACCACTGTGAAACACAACAAAGAACATTTTAAAATTCAACAATATACAGCATAATTAAACATAATAAGGAAAAGAAACAGTACAAATAGCCGCCGCCAAGCTACCAATCAGGAGGAGCACAGAAAATGCCAACCAACACAAGGTGGTTTTCACAACATCCAAAACGCTAGTAGGGAAGGGGTCGGGGGGGGCTTCTCGGGGGATGAGTCTCGGTGTCACAACTGAGAAGGTCCCGCCCTGCATAACCATCATCTTATGTGGCAACGGCAACAATCTTTAGGAGCAAGCAGTCCGTTCAATTCTTTTGCAAACATTTCTACCTTTCCCTTCCTAGAAAGAGGCAACACCCCCCGCCCCAAGGCACCTAGTTCAGCTCAGGGCTTTAAGGGCAATAACCAGGGAGTAAACCTGGGCTTGCAAAACAAACACACCATTGGATTTTACAATTACAGATCAACGACCTAGAAGCAAGCTGGCATGGCACACATACTTCGAAGACTCCTGCTTAACCTCTGGAGAGGGAGACACCCAGAGCAGGGCCTTAGGAGAGGCTCTCAGAGAACAAGCGGTTTGTACCCCTGCTAACTGGGCAAGAGGCACTTTTTCAATTGGTGCTCCTCTTACATTTAGCAGGGGGAGAGTAACTGCTCCCCTTTCACCCCAGCACAGTCTCTTTTCTGGTGGCTGTTTGCTGGTGGTGGTGGTGTTCTGCATCTTTTTTAGATTGTGAGCCCTTTCTTTGGGGACATGGAGCCATTTAATCATTTGATTTTATCTGTAAATCGCTTTGTGAACTTTTGGTTGAAAAGCGGTATATAAATACTGTTAATAATAATAATACATGTTAACTCACCTTTCAATAACTGCCAGGCTAAGAAACTGGATGGTTAAAGAGCGAGAACACAGACAAGAAAGAACACGGGTCCCTGAAAGGCTTTTACAGGACAAAACCAAAGTTCTAGACTAGTTGGATTTCTGGAAAACGTGGAAAGTGAAGCATCACCCTGGGGGAATTACTGGCAGCCAGGTGTTCCTTAATGAAAAAAAGCACACAGGCGGCAAAATCTACATTGCCAATGTCTATATCATCCCATGGTTTGACTGAAAAAATGGCAAGAGTTTTCCCACAGAAGGTGACACTGTCTGGAGACAGGGAGGAATTGAGTGGCAACCAGGTGCTCCTACCTTAATGAAAGGGGGGGGGGGGAAGCACGCTGAATGCAACCACATGGTTGTCAGATTATCAGCCCCACAGTCTGGCCACATCTCATGCCAGCAATATGGCAAACTTGTCCATTTTAAAAACTGCTTACTAAATATTTAGCATTTAAGAACAATTGAAAACTTTCATGGCCTGCTAAAATGTACAAACAGGTAGGGTTTATTTACAGGATTAAAAGCCATGTAAAATTATAATGTATTCTTTAGGTTTAAAAACCAGTAAGGCACGCCTAAAAACACGTAAAACGTGTTTTTAGACGTGCCTTACTAGTTTTTAAACATAAAGAATACATTATATTTGTACATGGCTTTTAATCCTGTAACTCCTACCTCTTTGGACATTTAGCATTTACTGTACTTTACAAAGTCTGTTTGGATCACAAAAGTATCCATCCGTTGCCTGCAGGCTGCTGGTCTTCCCAGTGCACAGTTATTCAGTTTTCCCTGCGAATTTATTCCATGTGGAATTGTAAGAAGAAGATCTCTGAATAAAGATTACTGGATACAGTCTATGTTATTGTTGTAAGCATAAACAGAAACCAACATATTAAACACAAGGTCATCAACACACAAACTATTTTATGACAGACAACAACCTCTGCCTCCGTAAAAGTTCCCCGCTTGTCACTTCCGTTCTTCAAGGTGGGTCAGAAACCTTTGGTGATCCGCTGCAAACCATCCAGCTGCAAACCATCTACCAAGAGATGCTGATGTACCCTGTTCTGTCTGTCTGTCCACCCTGGAAGGACGGCCACCTCTCTTCCAGTCACCCTGATGCTCCAAGGCCAGCGCAACCAAGGGAGCGGAGCTTTGAATGCAGGAGGTCCCAGGTGGATTCCTCAGCTAAGGGTCTCAGACACCCACACAAGGGCGAAGAACGGCCTCTCCGAGAGCACCAGTGCCAGTGTTGGCAACGCTTCGCCGGCTGAGCCAACAGGCTGATTCCGCCTAAGCCAGAGTCACAGGACTTCTGTGCAACCAAAGCGAACGACGCGACTCGAAGCCGAGGCTCACCCTGGGCAAATGTCACAACACCCCCAGTCGGCAGGGGGCGCAGAAAGATAGAGATAAACTTACTACAAGAATTATCTCAGTCAGGTAAGCTTCTTAAAATGCCTGTGGATGGTTTTCATTAGATTGCAAATAGCAGGCGGAAGCATAAGAAGCATTTTGTGATCGTGCCGGAGTGAATCCTGCAGAGAGAGCTGGAACCCGGGACAGAGAGCAGAGGCCCCGCTTCAAGCAGCAAACGGGGGGGGGGGATGGGGCATCATTTAAGGGTGGCACGTTTAGGGCAAAACAGGCTGCCCCAACCCCCCTCACTGTTCTGCTCTTGCAGGCACAGGAGAAAGGAGGAAACATGAAGCCTCCCCCTCCTGTGGTAGCTGGGCTCTTGCACTTAACAGAAGAGCCCCCCTTCTTGGATCAGGGCCAAAAGGGCCCCACCCCACTCACTCTTCCGTGGCCAGCCTGATGCCCTGAGGAAGCGAATCAGCAGGGCAGGAAGGGAGCGGCCCGCCCTCCTTTGCCATCCCGAGCAGCAGCTGCCTTGGTCCATGGAGGTTCCATTTTGCAGCTACTGTGACTGCAATCCTAGATACACTTTCCTGGGAGTAAGCCCCACTGAATAGAATGGACATTAATTCCGAGTAAACATGCATAGGATTCTGCTCTGTGAGATTAAAAAAATTAGATCTAACAAGGAATAACCCATTTCACTTTGCAATTGTGAGAATACCATGTTCTAATATTATTTATTTATTTATTTAAAGAATTTGTAGCCCGCCTTTCTCCCGAGGGCACTCAAGGCGGCTTACAACATATTAAAATACATATAAACACGTTAAAATAATTAATAAACACATTAAAATAATTAATTAAACAATTTAAGTTAAAATAACAACCCCTGTGGGTCACCTGCATTTACATATGTTAAAAAACCATTTGTTAAAAAGTCAGCCCACCATGTCAGACATTAAAAGCAGTCCTAAATAAAAACGTCTTAAGGGCCCGCCGAAAGGCCTCTAAAGAGGGAGCCGTTCTTAATTCCAGGGGGAGGGAATTCCACAATTGGGGCGCCACAGCCGAGAAGGCCCTATTCCGCGCCGCCATCCCCCTCACTTCTGTCAATGGCGGCACGGTTAACAGGGGCCCCCCTGATGACCTCAGAGTACGGATCGGATTATAAGGAAGGAGACGGTCCCTCAAATACCCTGGACTTTAAAAGTAAGGGCTTTAAAAGTCAAAACGAGCACTTTGAATTGTGCCCGGAAACGAACCGGCAGCCAGTGTAGCCGCCGAAGCAACGGTCCGACTGCGTCGAACCGACAGGCCCGGCAACCACCCGGGCCGCCGCATTCTGCACTAATTGCAGTTTCCGAACAGTCTTCAAAGGCAGCCCCACGTAGAGCGCATTGCAGTAATCTAATCTAGATGTCACTAGGGCATGGGTCACTGTGGCCAGGTCTGCACGACACTGGATTCCACGCAACACTGGATTCCACGCAACAAACCAGTTCAAAAAAGAATCTCTCTTTCAAGCATTTTTGCAAGGATGGAGAATTGGTCGGCACAGCTCCTGCTTCTTTCAGTGCCAGCCGGAGCTGGTCCAGAAGTCTCCCTGTGTCTTGTGACCCCAGGTCTTCTGCCCCTCACCTGGGTCCCAGGACATTTCTCTCCCAAGTAGAAGCTTGTAGAAGAGAACTTCCCCTTCATTTGCAAAGTCAGCCTCCCTTAAAATTGCTTGTGTAAGCCCAGGAAATTTAGAGGTGTGTCTGAACAAGGAAAGCTCCTTCAGCAGCTATTCATCAAATTTGCAAGGGAGAAAGAAAACAACTCCCCTTAGCTTAGCAAGACCGGGAGAACCCTGAAGGTCACCGTCTAATCTCATCTCGAGAAAGAAAGTGGTCTCCTCTATCACACAAGGGCACATATTTCTGCATACACACAAGGGCACCACAGAAATGAAGAGCTTGGATTCCAGAACAGAAGTCCACATCCTGAGTTCTGGTCCTTGTGAGCGCAGAGAAAAGCTGGACAAGAAAATGCCTGAAGCCTTCGAAGCGAGTGGTGGGGGCTGGCCTGGGGGGAAACCACTAAGCAGGCTTGGGTGCTCTGCATAGCTCCTCATTTCTCTACCAACTGTGGGTCAGGGGACCCACTTGCAAGGACCCACGTGGGTCTTCTCTTGCAGAGCCTCCAATGAAAACAGGGGTGATGGAAAGATCAGATCACTAATGGCCTCAAGCCCTGAGGCTATTCAAAAATCAGATAGCTGCTAATTGCTTTGCAAAGAGCTGAGCTCCTGCAGTTTGCAAGCTTGTGTAAATATAGGGAGATATAAGTTTGAGCCTCTTTTTTCTGGTGTTCCCCCCCCCCCAAGTCTGTCAGTGACAGGTAGTGGGAACAGATGAAGGCTGGGTCACATAACTAAGCCCCTCAAGCCTTGAGGCTATTTATTAGGGCTGCCTCATTGCGAGAAATGGATTGAGTTTTTGCAAGTAAATAAATAAAATATTACTTGTAAATAAAAATATTATTTCTTTCTTGATCACTTTTTTTTTAAAAAAAGTCTCATGACGCTAGGTGGGTCCCAATAGAGTGTCATTTTAAAGAGTGGGTCCCTGTGCAAAAAGGTTTGGGACCCACTGCTCGACCCAATTTAGCAGAAGGAATTACACAGAGACATTTGCATAAAATTGACTCAAAATGCAAACTGGCCATGTCCGAGTCCAGCATCTGGCTACCAGAGCACAATATTTGACTGCTGGTTTAGACAAAGAGTAGGAAGCACCATCAGCAAAACCAGCACACAGAGCAAGGATTTGCGTGCCGTTGCAAGATCATCAGCAGGTGTCCCAGGAAGTTGCCCACCCCCCGCTTGCCCAAGTGCTCCCCCCCCCCCAAGAGGTTTATGCTTATGCCGTTCTCCATTTGCAAGTCACCTGGGAAAGAGAACTTCCTCCTCTGGCTCCATCAGCAAGTCGTACGGGGGGGGGGGGGGACTCTGCCCTCCACTGTTGATTCGCTTACTCCAGTCAGTGATTTAGCTCTCCCAACGCTTCCCAGAAGCCTTCCCACAATGTGGCATAGTGGTTAGAGTGTTGGACTAAGAGCAGACCCAGATTCAATCCCACCCCCACCCCACTCGGCCATGAAGCTCAATCACAGGATGGCCTTGGGCCAGTCGCAGTCTCTCACCTTAAACTACGTCACAGGGTTGGGGGATTAAAGTGTGTGTGGGGGAGCCATGTACACCATCTGGAGCTTCCTGGGGGAAGAGTGGGATATAAAAGATGAATAAAATCACAGGACACCCTAGACAGGGATGGAAGGAGGCTCCTGGCCCAAGGCCAGTTATGCATCACAGAGGAGGAAGACAGAGGGTTACCAAAGTTCATCCAGTCTGGCCTCCAGTGGAGAAGTTAGCCTACACTAAACTGACTCAGTCCTCCACAAGCTACTGATGAAACCCACACCACAGTGTGCCCCAAGTGGAATGTAGCCTACAGAGCAAGGTTTAGCTGGCTCATGCAAGCCAGCCAAGCCACATAGAAAAGGCACACACAAACATCACTCACCATTCCCTGTCCCCATCTTTTCCTGGTTCTTTTAAGACTTACAGCGCAATCCTGTTGAAATATCCACTGGCAGAGCGATGGCTTTGCCGACACCCAGCGAGAAAGTGGTGCCGATGGAGAGACGGATGCTGCTCACTCTGCCCCAGACCAGGAGCTGCGCCTGCTGGGGAAGGTAGGTTTTCTGCCAGTCGGGGCAGGGGAAGGGCAGAACGGGGCGTTCCAGGGGGCCCAATTGGCCCGCCGGGCCCGGGAGGAATCATCGGCAGTACATTCTGCCAAATCCTATCCCTCTTCCCGGACCTGTTGGGCCTTACATGGGCCTCCTGGATTTGCGCCGGCCATTTTGCCATTGGGTATGCTGGGGCTCTACCCGAGGAAAGAGCCCTTACCTTTCCCCTGAGGAGCGCTCCAGCTCCACTGGCATGGGCCCCGCCCAATCCTGGCTAGGATGCAGCCGCCGCCTAGATGCACCGCCGCTGCATTCTTGACAGGATTGGGCTGCCCAACAGATCGACAGCCCAGAAACACTTGTTCTGCAGTCTGGCAACGTGGTTTCTAATCCTTGCAATTTTATGTCCACAGGAAGACGGTCCAAGAAGGTTCAGCTGCAATACAAAACCATGACTCACCATGATGTCTGGCCATGTCATCCAAACCATGGCTTGCAAATGGCCACTAAACCAGGCTCCGAAACCATGGTTTGAAGCTGGCTTCCAAACTACAGTTTGGGCACACTGTAGTCTGCCGTTACATCTGAACTAACAAACCAGGGTATGGTACGGTGCTTGACCCTTGGAGGCCATTGTTTGGAGTAGCAGAACAGAAGGGGGGAGGGAAATGGCCAAGATTTGCCTGTACATCTTGAACTCAGGTCACAGTCTGGAGCATCAACTACAGTTAGCACAAGCCATAGTTCGGTGCTACATCTGAACCAGCCCTTAGCTAGTGCCGCAAGAGTCATTATTTTTGCTCTAATGGTGGATGAATGGCGACCCACTCACCCCAAACATCTCGTTGCTGCAACAGATCAAGGCTCAACGAGAGATGGGAGCAAAAAGCCACATCAACCAACTGACCAACCAGAAAAGACGGAAACTCTGGGCAGTGGCGTCATCAGCGGAGGGGGCCTTGGGGCGGTGGGCCCCTGGGCAGCAGGATCGGGCCCCAGGCGGGCTGAGTGTCATGGCGGCCAGTGGCGGGGCAGATCGTCCCATTTGCCGGGGCGAGCGAGGAGTGCCGTCAGCGTGTTTGGCCCACCCGCCCACCCTGTGCCTCTGTATGGTGAACTTCTGGCACGGGGGGGGGGCAGTCATAGAAACGCCACTGACTCTGGGTCCCAATCCTGCTAGACTACATTCCTGCCTTTCTCATTGCCATTACCAGAATAGCTTTGTATATTCTCCAATTTTCCCCCTCATCCTACAGCAGCCAGCTAAAAAAAAAAATCTAGCTGTTCCAGCCCCCCCCTCGGCAAGTCAACCCACCTGCAGGTTCCTAGTTAGGTAATGAGACAAGCTGTCCTTCAAATTACTCCCGTTGCAGAGAGGAGGAGGGACGGATCAGGCAAGAGGGGGATCTGGTCTGCATTACTCACTCTCCCCCCGCTGAATGTTAAGAAGAGGCAGCAGTTCGGAGAAGCTTCCTGGCTCTGAAAACCACTAGAAACCTGCTGCAGCCTCCCCACAAAAGAACCAGCTTTGCCAGCACTTAATTGCAACTAATTTGTCACTCTTGCTCCAACGGTCAATCCCTCAACCTGACCTTGAAAATACTTGGCACAAGCTTTTGAGTTACACAGAAGCCTTCTGGCGAAGCGATGGGGGGGGGGGCTGCACAGGTCTGGCCAGGTGGATGTTGTCCTCCAGAGCAAAGCAAAACGGACCTTGGAACAGACAGATGAAAAGAAGCTGGGCTCTGTGGAGAGGCCCAGACGGCCCCGAGCGAGGCAAAAGAGGTAGGTGAGAAGCAGGCTGCCTTCCTGACCTCCAGGCGGGGCTAAGGCAGCACGTTAAAAAAAAGGTAAAGGTGACCCCTGACAATTAAGTCCAGTTGTGTCCGACTCTAGGGTGTGGTGCTCATCCCCATTTCAAAGCCGAAGAGCCCGCGTTGTCCGAAGACGCCTCCGTGGTCATGTGGCCGGCGTGACTCTCCTTGCCGCAGCGCGTAGCATGTGGCTGGAACACGGAGCGCTGTTTACCTTCCCGCAAGCGGTACCTATTTATCTACTCGCATTAACATGCTTTGGAACTGCTAGGTTGGCAGGAGCTGGCCAAGCAACGAGAGCTCACCCCGTCGCAGATTCGAACTGCCGACCTTTCGATCGACAGCTCATGGTTCAGCGGTTTAACCCACTGCGCCACCCGCTGGCCTAAGGCAGCACTTTACCCTCCCTGGAAAGGTTTCAATCCTATCCCCCCCCCCATGGCTACGAGACAAAAAGTCCACGTCTGGGTGGCCACCATCATTTAATTTAGTCCTCGTGCACCTCCATTTCATGAGAGCAACACGGAGAACATTCACTGCATGAGAAGATCTGTTGGCTACCCACATGCTGCGCCATCTAGAAATCGAAAGAACTGCTTCGAACTGTATCTCCCCCTCTTATGAAAATCAGGCTGGTTTGACTTGGAGGTCAATTATCGCAAAGACAGACACACTCAGCCCAGCTCCAGGCAATGTCGCAACAACAATGTTATCTCCGTAAGAACACTGGAGGAGACTAAAGGTCATGTGGACAGACATCAGGGCACAAGATTAAAAGAAGAGGAAACCTGAAAGATGAGGGCCAACATACCCAGCGCGCCCGTTGTAGAAATTGAACGCATTATCAAAGACTGGTTTCCCATTTCAAAACTACGTCGATTCAAATAGATGTGGAAAAAAATTAAATGCAGTGAGGTGGAGCGGAAGATTGCTGAAAAGCAATCCACAGAAAAACTTTCCATTTCTAAATTCCATTTCATAAAATTAATTAGCAACACTGTGAATGGATACAATCAACTGTTTCACGTTTCAAGCTTGTAATTAACTTGGAAAAAAGTTAATTACCATAATTCAAAGAATTCCATATATCCTTAAGTTTTACCCTTGACTTATCAGAGGGTACAGATCATAGCAAATTTCATGATTTTGGGCTTAGAACTTGCCCTCGACTTATCCATGACATCGACTTATACACAAGTATATATGGTAACTGGGGGGGAAGACTACCTAGGAAGCAACATGCCAGACAATAAATGGACCGCTATTCACATGCGCTAAAATTAGTGTTTAGTTTTCTAGGTCTGTGCTTTTTCCTTAAAATGTAAAAGGCATAAGGAAGGGTATATAATATCAAAATATATACCAGCAGTCCAACAGAGCATAAAGTTAACATGGCAATTTTTTACACCATTTTGCTTAGGAAGTGCAAGCCTAACATATATGCTAAATCAGAGCTGAATTGATTTAGAGAATCAGAGCATTTTGCAGGAAACTCAAGTCACTGGTTAAATGGCAGGAAACATTACACAGTTTTGCTTGGAATAAAAAAAAACATCAAAAGAACAGCCGAGGAGAACAGCACTGTTTTCTACTATGTAGCTGACCTGTTAGTATCTTTGTGAAAGCAGCAACAGTTACACCAATCCCCAGTATCAACTCAGACCTATTTGCATGCTCAGCAACCAAATTTTCTATTAACAAGCATGGAAAAGAATGCCAAGCTTAATAGACCTGGTTGCAAAGAGTCAAGACTAAATATAGGCATACAGAGGTGAGCAGCCACCACAACCATATACTGTACAGAGCTATTCTGGTTTGCCACAAGTTATTAGAAGGGAAAACTTCTAACTTCCTCCCCTTCTTTCTTTCTCTCTTTCTATGTGAAGAGGAACTCACTACACCTCATTCCAGTAACTAGAATCATAGAATCATAAGAACATAAGAAGAGCCCTGCTGGATCAGGCCAAAGGCCCATCTAGTCCAGCTTCCTGTATCACACAGTGGCCTCACCAGATGCCTCTGAGAGCATACAAGACAAGATAACCTGTTTCCATTTGTCACTCCCTTGCACCTGGCAGAAAGAAAACCTACTCCTACAACCAGGAGGTTGCTTATCCCCATCATGGCTTGTAAGCTGTGATGGACTTTTCCTCCATTTTTGTTGTTGTTCAGTCGTTAAGTCGTGTCCGACCCTTCATGATCCCATGAACCATATCCCGCCAGGCCTTCCTGTCCTCCACTATCTTCCTGAGTTCGCTCATTTTCATGTTTGTTGCATCGGTGATGCTGTCTAACCATCTCATCCTTGGCCTTCCCCTTCTCCTTTTGCCTTCAGTCTTTCCCAGCATCAGAGTCTTCTCCAGAGAGTCCTCTCTTCGCATTAGGTGGCCAAAATATTTGAGTTTCAGCCTCAGTACCTGTCCTTCCAGGGAACAGTCAGGCTTGATTTCATTTAGAATTGACTGATTTGATCTCCTAGCAGTTCAAGGGACTCTCAGGAGTCTTCTCCAGCACCACAGTTCAAAAGCATCTATTCTTCGACGCTCAGCCTTCCTTATGGTCCAACTCTCGCAACCATACATTGCTACTGGGAACACCATCGCCCTGACTATGCGAACTTTTGTTGGCATGGTGATATCTCTGCTTTTTATTATGCTGTCTAAGTTTGCCATAGCTTTCCTTCCAAGGAGTAAGCGTCTTTTAATTTCATGGCTGCTGTCTCCGTCTGCAGTGATCTTGGAACCCAGAAAAGTAAAATCTGTTACTGCTTCCATTTCTGCCCCTTCTATTTGCCAAGAATTGATGGGACCAGATGCCATGATCTTAGTTTTATTAATGTTGAGTTTCAAGCCAACTTTTGCACTCTCCTCTTTCACTCTCATCAAGAGGCTCTTTAGTTCTTCTTCACTTTCTGCCATTAGGGTGGTATCGTCTGCATATCTGAGGTTGTTGATGTTTCTCCCGGCAATCTTGATTCCGGCTTGCGATTCATTCAGCCCTGCATTTCTCATAATGTACTCTGCATATAAGTTAAATAAGCAGGGTGACAATATACAGCCTTGCCGTACTCCCTTCCCAATTTTGAACCAATCAGTTGTTCCATGGCCGGTTCGAACTGTTGCTTCTTGACCCGCATACAGGTTTCTCAGGAGACAGGTAAGGTGGTCTGGTACCCCCATCTCTTTAAAAATTTGCCACAGTTTGTTGTGATCCACACAATCAAAGGCTTTTGCGTAGTCAATGAAGCAGAAGTAGGTGTTTTTTTGGAACTCTCGTGCTTTCTCCATGATCCACTGCATGTTGGCAATTTGATCTCTAGTTCCTCTGCCTCTTCGAAACCCAGCTTGTACGTCCGGTAGTTCTCGGTCCACGTACTGCTGAAGCCTAGCTTGTAGGATTTTGAGCATAACCTTGCTAGCATGTGAAATGAGTGCAATTGTACGGTAGTTTGAACACTCTTTGGCACTGCCCTTCTTTGGAATTGGAACGTAAACTGACCTTTTCCAATCCTTTGGCCATTGCTGAGTTTTCCAAATTTGTTGGCATATTGAGTGCAGCACTTTCACAGCATCATCATTTAGGATTTTAAGTAGCTCAGCTGGGATATTATCATCTCCACTAGCTTTGTTGTTAGTAATGCTACCTAAGGCCCACTTGACTTCACTCTCTAGGATGTCCGGCTCTGGGTCAGTGACCACACCAGCGTGGTCATCATGAACATTAAGATCTTTCTTGTATAGTTCTTCTGTGTATTCTTGCCATCTCTTCTTAATCTCGTCTGCTTCTGTTAGGTCCTTGCCTTTTTTGTCCTTTATCATGCCCATCTTTGCACAAAACGTTCCCTTGATATCTCCAATTTTCTTGAAGAGATCTCTAGTCCTCCCCATTCTGTTGTTTTCCTCGATTTCCTTGCATTGTTCATTTAAGAAGGCCTTCTTATCTCTCCTTGCTATTCTCTGGAACTCTGCATTCATTTGTTTATATCTTTCCCTTTCACCCTTGCTTTTTGCATTCCTTCTTTCCACAGCTATTTGTAAAGCCTCATCTGACAGCCACTTTGCTTTCTTGCATTTCTTTTTCTTTGGGATGGTTTTAGTTGCTGCCTCCTGTACAATGTTACGAACTTCCGTCCATAGTTCTTCAGGCACTCTGTCTACCAGGTCTAATGCCCTAAATCTATTCTTCACCTCCACTGTATACTCATAAGGGATATGGTTTAGGTCATATCTGACTGGTCTAGTGGTGTTCCCTACATTCTTCAGTTTAAGTATGAATTTTGCAATAAGAAGCTCATGATCTGAGCCACAGTCAGCTCCAGGTCTTGTTTTTACTGATTGTATAGAGCTTCTCCATCTTTGGCTGCAAAGCACATAATCTATCTGGTTTCGGTATTGACCATCTGGTGATGTCCATGTGTAGAGTCGCCTCTTGTGTTGTTGCCTCTTGTGTTGTGTTGTGTTGTTGCCTCTTGTGTTGTTGCCTCTTGTGTTGTTTCCTCCATAAATCTGTCCAATCCCCTTTTAAAGGCATCCAGGCCAGGTGCCATCACCACATCCTGTGGCAAGGAGCTCCACAGATGAATTACACGCTGGGTAAAGAAATATTTTCTTTTGTCTGTTTTAATACTCCCTCCACTCAATTTTAGTGCGTGTCCCCTGGTTCTGGTGTTGTGCGAGAGGGAGAAGAATTTCCCTCTATCCACTCTCTCCATCCCATGCATAATTTTACACGTCTCAATCATGTCCCCCCTCAGCCACCTTTTTTCTAGACTGAAGAGCCCCAAACGCTGTAGCCTTTCCTCATAAGGGAGATGCCCCAGCCCAGTAATCATTTTGGTCGCTCTCCTCTGCACCTTTTCCAGTTCCACTATATCCTTTTTGAGATGCGGCGACCAGAACTGGACGCAATGATGCGACCTCCAGATGTGGCCTTACCATCAATTTGTACAACGGCATAATAATATTGGCCGTCTTATTATCAATCCCTTTTTTAAGGATCCCGAGCATGGACTTGGCCTTCTTCACAGCCGCCGCACACTGGGTCGACACTTTCATCGACCTGTCCACCAGTACCCCAAGATCTCACTCCTGATCCATCACAGACAGCTCAGAACCCATGAGCGTGTATGTGAAGTTTTGATTTCTTGCCCCAATATGCATCACTTTACACTTACTTACATTGAAGCGCATCTGCCATTTTGCTGCCCATGAGAGGTGACAGAGGGAAATGATTTGGCAGCAGAGTGCTAGAAAGTGATGATGGCCTCCCAAAGCAGATTTATGTGGCCTCTCTTCTATCAGCTTCATCACCGACCTAGGTCCTCCTTCCTCTCTCCCACCAGAGATTTGCACCACTAGGCTCACAGCTCAGACCAGCTGTTGGGCACAGATCCTGTTTGCTGTGCACAGTCCACTCTTAGATGCAGAGTTAACATAAGAACATAAGAAGAGCCCTGCTGGATCAGGCCAAAAGCCCATCTAGTCCAGCTTCCTGTGTCACACAGTGGCCCCAATCATAGTGTTGAAAGGAACCCACAAGGTCATCTAGTCCAACCCCCTGCCTATAGCAGGAAATCCTCCTAGACCTAGAGCATCTCCAACAGGTGTCTGTCGAGCCTCTGCTTGAAGATCTCCAGTGAGGGACAATCCACCACCTCCCTCGGCAATCTGTTCCACTGCCGAACCGCCCTTTCCGTCAAGAATTTCTTCCTGATGTCCAACTGGAATCTCATCTCTTGCAGTTCATACCCATTTTGATCGACTCTCACAGGTAGCTGAGAACACATTTGTTCCTTCCTTCTTCCATATGACAGCCCTTCAGGTATTTGATGGCTTGCCATGACATCTGTCCTGAGAATAGACAAGGAGCCTGCAAGTGTAGGTGAATGATCCTTAAGGACTGGCGAGGTCAACACCCTCAGGCAGTTTGGTAGAGCATGCAGGACTTGGATCAAATCCCTGTGCAGGCCAGAAAACTCACTGGGTGAGGTGTTCCCCCTCGCTCACCTAGCCCACCTCGCAGGGTTACAGTGAGGATCGCACAGAGCCATCCCATCCGCATTCCCCAGCCTCGCGGAGGATGGGTGGGATACAGGTGTGACTGACTGCCCAGAAACGCAGCAGAGCGTCACGGCAGGGCTTGAGAGAGCCAAGATGTGGGGCAAACGGTCCAAAGCAAATTCTTCCATAGTGTCTCCAGGATCCCAAGTGGAGCAGAGCCAAGGACAGGGGCAAAGCCGGTCAAGAAGGCCTTTGCAGCCCACTGCTATGGTCACATGTCCACATTCATTCCCACCATCCGGGGGGGGCACCTCGCGGGTAGGGAATTAACACAAACAACACGCCGTTCAGGAATAGTAACCGACGTTTTGCAGAACTCCATGCTGCGTGGGCCCAAGGCAAGAATTTAATGGCATCCTTCATTCTTTGCATGCTTGCGTGTTGCCCCCTCTCTGCCAAGTACTTATTTGCGTGGCATTCATTTTGGCAGGATTCAGCGCAATTAGCAACACAGGTTTTTAATTTCATCCGTAAATTAAGTCCTTTCATTTCAGGCCCTGCACAGCTGGCTCTGGGCCACACCTCTGCCTGCGGGCCCCTCCCCTAGCTTCTCCCACCCACCCCCCAAGAACCCCACGGAGAAAGTGCACCCACCTGAGCCTGTGTGCAAGAGACTTCTCTGCCCAGCCCTGAGCAGGACAAACAGAGAGGAGCTGCCCGTTGCAAGCCCTGCCCAGCAAGCAGAACCTTGCAGGATTTTGCTTCTGTTTAATTCAGCCCGGAAGAAGAATGAAGTGGTGCCGACATGGAGCAACCGGACTTTGGCCTGAGAACTGAGAGAAAAAACGAACTACTGCCCCATACCTCAGACAGTCCAGGTCTGATCTCTGGACTGTCTCATTTCAGACTGCAGGTGGGGATTCACAAGGTTGAATGCCCCTAGTAAACAGGAGGAAAAAAGGATTCTCTGCTCTGCACTTGGAAAAGTAGCATGTCAGGGAACAGGCAAGGCTAGAACCCTCCTTCCCGACATGTGTTCTCCCTACACAAGGATGCGCTTTCCCCACTTCCATTACGGAGAGGGCCAAATCACAAGAGCCTCAATCGACAACCCCCCCAAAATGCCAGAGGTCAGAAACAGGCTTGCTGACCCAATCCCATCCCACAAAATAAGTCAGTAAAGACAGAAGCAGTTTCCAAAAATGTCACAAGCAGACAAACATTCAAGCCAGTAGAAGCGGCCCAAACAAACAGCGGCATCAAAAGGAGATTCAAGCGGACAGGGATCACGGAAACGTGGACCACCTTGTCTCCACAGGATGGCCAGGGCTGCCCTGGTCCACCCCCCACCGGCCACGGACAGCACCTACTTCTGTGGCATCAACGCCAGCGCCAAGGACCGGAGGCAGCAGTGCCGGTCCGGGGGGGGGGGAAGGCCTCTCCCCAGAGCGCTGTGCACAGGGAGGGAGCAGGGAGCACCGCTTCTGGTGACCAAAGCTTGGAAGCGTGTGAGGAGGGCTGTGAGCCGCCCTGCTTGGCACGCAGAAGGGCACAGGCACCATCGCCAGCACCTCCAGGCACGACTGGCAGAGAAACCCGCCTGAAAGCCTGGCAAGCTGCTGCCAGTCGCTGAAAACGGCCATTTCCTCGGTAAGCTGCTTTGTGAAGTTTTGCTAGAAAAGCAGGACGTAAATGGTTATCATCATCATCATCCCAGTACTGACCAAGATGGACCAGGGAGAACATAAGAACGTAAGAGGAGCCCTGCTGGATCAGGCCAAAGGCCCATCTAGTCCAGCTTCCTGTGTCACACAGTGGCCCCACCAGATGCCTCAGGGAGCACACAAGACAACAAGATACCTGTGTCCAGTCGCCACTCCCCCACACCTGGCACAGAGAAAACCCACTTCTAAAACCTGGAGGTTGCTTATCCCCATCATGGCTTGAAAGCTGTAATGGATGTTTCCTCCATAAATCTGTCCAATCCCCTTTTAAAGGCATCCAGGCCAGGTGCTATCACCACCTCCTGTGGCAAGGAGTTCCAGACATTTGGGAGGCTCCAAATGTCCTCTCAGCCCCATCATGCTGCAGCCATCCAACTGCTACGCATGAGCGCAGTCTCCGCCCACATCCAGCCACTTGACTCCGCCCAGAAGCCACACAAGCCAGTCCCGGGTGGGATGCACGGATGGACCGGGCGGGCTGCTGGGCTCAGATTCGCAAGCCTGGAAGGGACCAGAAGGTCCCTGAGGGAGGATCCTGGACCCGGCAGGCTCCCCTCAGACCAGCCCATCACCAGCCTGCCACAGCCCACGGCAGGGAGCCCACCCAAGCAAGGGAAGCCACAACAAGTGCAGAGAACAGCCGTGAGTCTCCCGGAACCGGCCAAGCCACGCTGCAGAGGAACGGCTGGCAGGAGGCCAGGAGTGCCAACGCAAGGAGGGAAGCCCGGGTTCGCCGGTCCCCAGCAACACTGTTCCAGGTCGGCAGCCCCTGGCCTCAGCACCAGCCCCTCCTCTTGCAATGGACCCCCGATTTAGACAGACACACCAAGCTGCCCAAAGTTGCTGCCCAGGGCAGACTCAAAGCCCCCCAGGAGCTGGCAACAATGCCCTTTGCCGTACAGGCCCCGATGACGCACACACTTGCGCCCAGAATGGCCCAGGAACCACCAACCACTGAAAAGGGCTTAGCCAGCTGTCCAAGCCAGCTGTTCAACATTAAGAGCCCTGGAAGTGTCAGGATTTGACTCACGGGGCCTGCTGAGCAAGCTGACGTTTCGCAGGGTCAAAAAAGGATACAGTGCAATCAAACTAAGTATGCTGCAGCCTGGGTGCCAGCCGGAAACCCTCGCTGTCCCTGCAGAGCCAGAACAGAAGGCAGAGCGGCCAAGCGCAGGAGCCGCAAGCAGGCCAACCGCTGGCCCGGCTCAGGGAAGCCACACGATCATCCCGCCTCCAGCTCCACTTCACCCAGCCAGCGACTGATCCCAGCGCTGGCTGGCCGCCTTCCCAGGGGTGTTGTAAATATGACTGGCGTTCTGTACGAATCTGCGGTGCAGTGAGCATCATTGTGTGGGAACCTGGACTGGAGTAGTGGCCCCCGTTCAAATCTACACTCAGCAGGACTTGCTGGGACGGCTGCGGAGACTTCAGGCTCCAAGACAGGCGCTCTGGGGTGGCTAAGATGGGTGACACCACCAGTCAGCCGACTGGGTGAGCGACTGGGAGCAAGGGACTGCTTGAAATGGGGGTCAAGCCTCAAGATGGAAAAGGTGTTTCCAGCAGCATATACAGATCATGCCTCCATGGAAAAGGTGGGGCTTGAGGAGGGAGTGAAGGACTGAAATCCGTATGAAAGAAAAAAGCCAACATCTATGGAGAAAAGTCTCCAAGGGAAAAGATGCATCAAAAGGGACAACGCAGAGCAGCTCCCTGTTTACAGTGCGGTTTGAGCAGAAGCACTTCCGGGGGACGGCACTCTGTCTGTCTGTCTGTCTGTCTGTCTGTCTGTCTGTCTGTCGTCCAGAAAACAAACTATCAGCAGCAACAGACATCTTGCCGAGATGCTGACAAGACGGCGACCGGTCACCACTCGACAAAATACAAGTCACAGCGATGGAGAAATCAACAGACGGCCTCGTGAAAGAGCCCTGTGAATTATACCGTGTTTTTACAGCTCGGAAGAGACAGATGGACAGAACCGTGTTCTTCATTTCTACGGCAATCCAGTGCAGGCTTCCAGAGAAAGACAAGCATTTGCACACCACAAACGGTGTGACCAGCCAGTCTGCATCGATGAATGCATGTCCTGCCTTGAAGAAGCTGCCTTCTACGGAGTCAGGCCTTTGGACCGTCTAGTTCAGTGTTGTCAACACTGGCAGGCAGTGGCGGTCCAGGGCTTCAGGCAAGAACTTTTGTTTCAGTCCTACCTGAAGACTGAACCTGAGAACTTTGGCATGCAAAGCACATGACCACTGAGCGATAGCCCTCCTCCCTCAAGGTCTTCAGCAAGGTCTTCCTCGCAGGTCTAGGAAACTGCTCGTTTGGAAGCAACTGGCACATGCCCTGGGCAAACAGCTAGCTGGAGGGTTGTACTCGCATCAGCCTTCTGAGGCAGGAAATTAACAAGCCCATCCTACAGATGCAGAACTGAGGCTAAGAAACAATGACTTGGCCACTGCTGGTGGGACTTAAAGTCAGGAGTTTTATGTCCATCAGATTTATTTATTTATTTATTTATTTATATCCCGCCTTTCTCCCAGCACAAGGGCACTCAAGGCGGCTTACAAAAAACATTAAAATTCTTTTCCTCCCCCCCCCCAACTCTGCTGGCTCCTACAGGGAGCTGCTGCTGCTGCTGCTGATACATCACCCTGCAACTACATTAATCAGTTTTATTTCATTCCAAAGTGTTTTTTCCACCACCACCCCTGTTAATTATCGAGAGACGTTCAGTTTTCCTCAGTTATGGAATTCCCTTACCTTGGGAGGTTCACTAAGGCCCAAATACACTGCAGAAGGATTGTAGGCACCGCAAGGGTTAAGCATGGAAATTAAAGAAGTTGGCCAAGCCTCGACTTGTAGGGGGGGGGGGTCACACACGCACCACAATATCAAGACTTCTCCCCCCAAAAACCCTACACCAAAGCCCAAATCTCTCTTTTTTTAACCCAATGTGATGATCAACCATCATGATTTCCCCACAGTTGGGATATGAGCCAAAATACAGCAGGCAAAACAGCGCAACTGGCAAAGCTGCAAGCTTCCCCCACACACACGGACTAAGCAGAGAACATTCATGAACTTTCTGAGTGGTGTGGGGGAAGTGTCAGTCATACAGTGTTGTTGACCAACAGTTCAACTCCTGTGAAGGAAGCAGAAAGCCACGCTGGGCAAGAAAAAAAACGGCACAGAATATCTATTCTAGAGCAATGGTTGGCAACCAGGCTTCTAGGGAACCTTGGGGCTTCTTGAGAGCAACGAGGAAGTCGGCCAGAGCAGAGACGTTCCCTCGACCACCACCCTTCCCCTGGACTGGGCAATGTTGCGGAGGAGTGCTGAGCACATCTAGGGCATGCTCGACATGCACAGAGGCTTCGTCAGTGCCCTACATGTGCTGCACTACGTGCACCGCAGCAGAGCAAAGTGAGTTCCCGAAGCCCAACGGCCTCATTCCCGCAAGGGCCAGCCGGATGCCTGCAGGAAGCGCACCAGAAGGCCACCACTCTCTCCTACCATCAGTGGCACCTGCCTTTGAACCCGAGGCTCCATAAAACCAGCATTGACAGCCCCCTCCTCCATGCCCCAGAATCCTCTGCAATGAACTGGGTTTCCACGACAGGCATTGGAAGGAAGGTGGAAGCTTGGACACCCCAGCAGCCTGCAAGCTGCTTCGGAGAAAAGCACCCCAAAGCATGAAGCAGAGGCTTCGTGTCTGGGTTGCCAACTTTCCCCCAACCCTGCTCCTGTGCGCTTAACAGCAGCCTGACATGTAGAACGTTAGCAACTGAAGCTTTTCCTGGAATCAAGACAAATGGACAGGAAACGTTTCCCCTGCTAAATTTCTGTCTGGGGGGCCTCTTAAAAAACACAGAAGCAGCAGAGCCATTTGAAAAAAGCAAAAGGTGGTGACAACCCGACTCGACGTACAGTATTTGCAGCAAACAATCAACAAGTTGTTAAAACAAGTTTTTGGATGCAGTCAATTTTCTAATAGATACAGAAGGCTTTAGAGGAACAAGGACTCCTCTCCCCCCCCCCTCTCTCTCTCTCTCTCTCACACACACACACACACACACACACACACACACACACCTCAATTCTCTCTGGCTGTCACAGTCACTTCAAGGGCTGCAGACAGACACCAGCTCTCTGTCAGACAGCCTCTGGCTCTTTGCAGAACCAGGCCACTGGCATGCCACTACACAAGACAAATGGGGGGGGGGGGGAGAACTGTTAACTATTCTACTAAGAAATCCGTCAAATTGCAAAGTCCGAGTTTGCAAACCCTCACCCCCACCCCCACCCTCCCTTCGATCACACCACCAGAGAGCCAGCTGCACAGAAGACTGGAGTGTGGAGTTCAATGCAATACAGCAATTCCAAAACAATTAAGTAATACATGGGGGGGGGGGGAGGAGAGAGAGGAGAGGCAGAAATTGTGCCTGCACAGCAGGTCTGCAGAGATCCTGCCTGGTCTAGGGGACAGGGGTGGCTGGGGGGGACTGCAGACCTAGGGCTGTGCCTCCCAGCTGCTGCCTTGGGTCCCACGAGTGTGTAGTGTGGCAGTGCGAGGAGCACCAAGCGTCTGTCAGGGAGGCTGAGCTCAGCTCACCGATCTCCTCCAGATTTCCTCTTCTTCTCTGTCCCCTCTTCTTCCTCTGCCAGTTCAGGGAGGGAGGACAGCAGCAAGAAAGGCATAGGTGGGTGCCCCCACTCCCCAGTTGCCCAAGGCAACCGGCTCAGCTGGCCTCTTGGATGGGCCAGCCCTCCCTGCTCAAGGAGGAGAACCTCCCTTTCCCGGTTTTTCCGGTGCGGAGGGACCTTGCTTGGGATGGCGGAGCATTGCGCATGCAAGCAAACCAGCGCGGGGCGGGGGGGGGGGGTGCCGCCTGCCTGGCTCTGGCTCTGCTCAACCACCTCTGGGAAAAGAAGACCACCAGTGGGGGTGGGGGGGGGACTGAACGACACACACAGTCAGCGCACGTCAGGTTTCGCAGCAGCGCCGTCGTGTCCTGCGAAAGCGAAGAAGGCCACCTGCCTGCCTGCCTGCCTGGGATTTCCCGAAGCAGGCGGCGGCGGGGAAGGGGGACGGAGGGCGGCTGCTTGTGTGGGCGCCTCTCCTCTCCCGCCGCAGTCCAGTGCCTCACCCGGCGGAGACAGCAGCGAGGAGGAAGACTCGTCTCGGACGGACCCCTGGGCGCAGGCTGGGCGCCCGCAGGAGATGGCCGAGAGGGACGGAGGTTCCCGGCCGGAGGAGGCTCTGTGGGGCTTGCAAGCATTGCCCGGGGAGGGGGGGCAGGCAGGGGGCTCAGGGGTGTCTCCGGGCGGGCGAGGAGCATCTGTCCTCCCCAGAGCTGCGCCGCTGGAAACCTGCCGGGCAGTAAACAGAGCCCCTCCAGAGGCGGCAACCGAGGACCAAGCGGCCAGTCGATCGGGGGCCGGGGGGGGGGAATCGCGTTCTCGCCCTCCCTTACCGTACATGGCTCAGCAGCTGCGCCGCGAAGCTCCTCGGCCGCCGCCGCGCTGCCCGGCTCTGCTGCGGCGGCGGCGGCGGCGGCGGCGTCTTTCTTTCATTCAGCCGGCGCGGCGCAGTCTGGAGTGGGCGGAGCCAGCGGGGCATGAATGAAGCGGGGCGGAGCGAGGGCTCCAGCCCGATGGGGGCGCAGGGACAAGGGGGCAGGTCGCGGGGCTGGCTGGTGAGCCCTGGATGCTGAGCAGCAGCGTGGCCTTTAAGAGAGCATGCACGCACCAACCGTGGTGACCGAAGCAAAGTAGACCGCTGCCCCAAGGAGCTTACAAAGAGCTGGAGGCTCGCTAGCTAGGCGATAGAAAAAGCCTCCAGAGACACCAAATGAGGGCCAAACGGCCAGTCCCGGGGGAGGCGGCGGACGCTCTTCTCCCCATCCAGCAGCAACTAGAACGGGGGCTGGGGGTGGCGCCTCAGGAAAGACGGTTTGTGGTTTGCTAAGACATTTGCTATGGGAGGGCCAAGAAGGAGGTGCTTTGGAGACCCCGAGTCCAAGCGAGGTCGGCTGTTCATCAAGCCCCTTCCAGGTCAGGCACACAGGAAAGTCCGCAGCAGCAGTGCAGCTGCACTGATGACGACGCGGGCAGGCAAGAGCTCTCGTGACGGGGGGGGACCAGGCTGGCGAACGAGCTTCCCCGACCGGAGGGACGGGAGCAGCTCCACGGGTGGAGAACGACGGGACCCGCGCTGCCGGTGTCACCGTGTCCTCTGCGAGGACGTCGTTGCCCAGGTGGTTGAAAACGCTGCTGGAAGGGGGGGGGGGGTGAACTTGTGAAGAGTGTGTAGGGCCTCTGAGAGGGGGGTTAATTAAGGGGGTACTATAGTACACGGGGCCCAGGGTCAAATTGGGTCAAAAAGGGGGCCCAGGAGCCAAATTTACATGAAGGGAAGGGGCCCAAAAGAAACACGGTACCCCCTGATAAAATTCCTCTGAGTGGCCCTGTGTGTGTGTGTGTGCTAACATTGCAGATAAATTGCAAGTTTGAAAGAAAATATCTGGATTTACATCCATGCTCAACCAAGAAAGCTAAATACCAGGTAACCTAGGGCCAGTCGGTATCACCAGTTTAGCCTACCTTACAAGGTTGTTGTGAGAATAAACAGGGTTCTGAGTTGTCTGTGACGGATCAAGAGAGAGATCTTGGGGTGCTGGTGAACAGGTCGATGAAAGTGTCGACCCAGTGTGCGGCGGCTGTGAAGAAGGCCAATTCCATGCTCGGGATCATTAAAAAAGGGATTGAGAATAAAACGGCCAATATCATTATGCCTTTGTACAAATCAATGGTAAGGCCACATCTGGAGTATTGTGTCCAGTTCTGGTCACCACACCTCAAAAAGGATATAGTTGATTTGGAAAAGGTGCAGAAAAGAGCGACCAGAATGATTTGTGGGCTGGAGCACCTCCCTTACGAGGAAAGGCTACAGCATCTGGGGCTTTTCAGCCTAGAAAAAAGGCGCCTGAGGGGGGACATGATTGAGACTTATAAAATTATGCATGGGATGGAGAGAGTGGATAGAGGGAAATTCTTCTCCCTCTCGCACAACACCAGAACCAGGGGACATGCACTAAAATTGAGTGGAGGGAGAGTTAGAACAGACAAAAGAAAATATTTCTTTACCCAGCGTGTAATTCATCTGTGGAACTCCTTGCCACAGGATGTAGTGATGGCACCTGAAGGTATAGATGCCTTTAAAAGGGGTTTGGACAGATTCATGGAGGAAAAGACCATCACAGGTTACAAGCCATAAGCAACCTCCTGGTTTTAGAAGTGGGTTTTCTCTGTGCCAGGTGCAAGGGAGTGGCGACTGGACACAGGTATCTTGTTGTCTCGTGTGCTCCCTGAGGCATCTGGTGGGGCCACTGTGTGACACAGGAAGCTGGACTAGATGAGCTTTTGGCCTGATCCAGCAGGGCTCTTCTTATGTTCTTATGTTAACTCCTCAGAGGGAGGATGGGATCATGGAGCTGTGCTAAAGAAATAAATAATAGCGGCTTCACTGGGTTATTTAGCATGGGAAGAAAGGGTTAGACCAGGAGGAGGGTATCCAACGTAAGGCCCGCGGGCCAGGTATGACTCACGGAAGCTCTTTATCTGGCCCACGTGATAATTGGGCTCAGCTCTCCCCACGCCACCCTTTCAGTAGCGCTGCTCCTGCCAAGGCTCTGGGAGGGAGGAGAGACGGGAGGAGACCTCAGAAGGCAAGGAATGTTATGGGGGGGGAGGGACAGACCAAGAGGGTTGAGAGAGGGAGACACTGCAGAGGCACTGGGAGGGAGAGCCAAATTATTGCACGGGCCGCACATTCAGCAGCGCCACTTCTACCGAGGCGTCACTTCGCGCAGCACCTCTCAGCTGCTGAACTGCACTGCGGAAAGTGCAGCCCATGTGATAATTGAGCTCTCCCATAGCTTGACAATATGACCAAGATCTGCACATTTTCTCTTCTGTCATTAGCAGCTAATGAGCTTCTACAGTACTTGAGAACAAAGTGCGTATTTCTGGCAGTCATCTGCTTCATGACGTCACTTCCGGCCCTCAGCAGGCACCAGGAATGCTCTCTGGCCGAGTGACACCCCTGGGTTAGGCTCTCTCCCGCCCACACCAGGGCCCGAATCCAAACTGCCTCCTAATCTGTGGCTGCTTTTTGAAATAGACAAAGTCCCCAGGAGTTCTGGTCAGAGAGCTCTTAAATGGTGCCTCAGGTGGTCCCTGGCCCAGCACCGCAAGGACTGCAGCGAGCTGAGGGATCTGGAGTAGTGGGTGGAGCCTTGCTGCAGAAAAGGCCCCCTCTCTCTCCAGCCCACCCTACTTCTTCAGATGGGTGTAACTGGGGACGGGCCTCCCGATTTTGCTAGCAGGTTTCTTCCATTCCGGTACCCAACTTTGACATTCTCATTCTCTCAGAGCTCACTCAATTTTATCACACAAGCTGCAGGGAAAGCAACATTTTCAGCTCCTCAGTATAAAACCAAAGCTTATTTTTCTCTACACATAAAGGCTTTATGGATCTGCTTCTCCCCCCCCCCCCTTTAACTTTACCAACCTTTTCAGTAAACTCCGCTTTTCATTATCAGAGAGAGGAAGACTCTTCGGCTGGTGAAAAGAGGATTAGGTCCCAGAACATTTCACAGCTGCAATGACTGACAACGCAGTGAATGCACAACTGTTGCAGCTCTAGTGATAGCCAGGGATGGCGACTGGCTTTTTAATGTTGCTGCTGCTGCTGCTGCTATTATTATTATTATTATTATTATTATTGTTGTTGTTGTTGTTGTTGTTGTTATGGATTTACTACCAACACTAGAAAAACAAATAATGAATTAATGAAATAAACCTCTCTCTCTCTCTCTCTCTCTCTCTCTCTCTCTCTCTCTCTCTCTCTCTCTCTCTCTCTCTCTCTCTGTGGTAGCATTTCCAGATGCCTCCTCTTTTGAGAGATATTTAATAGGCCAAGGAGACCTCTTTGATTGGGGCAGTGAACATAAGAACCTCAGAAGAGCCCTGCTGGATCGGGCCCAGGGTGTCTTGTGTGCTCCTTGAGACATCTGGTGGGGCCACTGTGAGATACAGGAAGCTGGACTAGAGGGGCCCACCTAGTCCAGCTTCCTGTATCTCACAGTGGCCCCACCAGATGCCTCAAGGAGCACACAAGACAACAAGAGACCAGTTTCCTGTTGCCACTCCCTTGCATCTGGCATTCAGGGATAGCCTATTACTAAGAGTTCCACAGATGAGTTACACGCTGGGTAAAAAAACATTTCCTTTTGTCTGTTCTAATTCTTCCGCCACTCAGTTTTAGTGCATGTCTCCTGGTTCTGGTGTTGTGCGAGAGGGAAAAGAACTTCCTTCTCTCCACTCTCTCCATCCCATGCATAATTTATACGTCTCAGTCATGTCCCCCCCCCCTCAGGTGAGCACATTCAGAATTTGGAGTAACACAGAATGCTTCGCCAGGCAAGCTCTGTGCAACCTGGAAGTCTTCATAATACAAGAAGAGCACAGCTGAATCAGAACAACGCTCCCCCCAGCCTCGGGTTCTGTTTCACACAGCTGCCCACGGGATGCCTTCCGGAAGCTCCCAAGCAGAGCCTGAAGGTGGCAGCCTCCTAGCAGCAGCGTACCAAGGGTGGGGCAGAGGGGCGGTCCGCCCCAGGTGTCAAATATGCCACTGAGTGACTGCTAGACCTCCCCACCCCGGGAGATCTGGAGGCCAGGTCTGCCCTTCGATTTGAGTGGCTGGTGGACCTGGCCTCCACCAGGGGATCTTGAGGCAGAGGCCAGGTCTACTCGGGTGTCAGCTACCCTAGGTGTGCCACTGCCTCCCAGTAACTGGGGCTCCACTGAACAGGATATTCCGCGCTAGCTGTGATGGTTGTATAGCTGGCAGCATAGTATTTGTTCCTTCCAGTGGCGCTTGCTTGGGATCTCCGGAATGCATGTGTTTGTGGCTTTTCTGCACGGCGTTTGTCTGTGTGGGGCGGGGGGCCTCCACGCCTCCTTGAGACCATCTAAACCCCATGACAGAGAGCAGCCTGAGTCATGTGAAGCATTCCTAGGGTAGGAGGGTCTCTCCTGACCCATTTGGCTTCATTGGGTAAGTCTGAATTCTAGCGTTATGAAAGAAGAGCTTAGTATTATTTCTCCGTACCATGGATGATTTTCTACAGTTCTCAGTCTCACAACTCTCTTTAGTCATCTTTTTTCCTGAACAAAAAAGCCCCAGACATAGGAAAGGTGCTCTAATACGATTTGGCCAATCATTTTCTAGCAATGAGTACAGGTGGGCCCTCATATCCATGGATCCGCTATCCACAGTTTCAGTTATCCACAGATCGCGGGGGACACCCCCCCAGGCTTTTATTTTTTTCCCAGTAAGCTTCATTTCTTCCTTAAAGAAACAGGAGAAGCAGCCTCTGGCTGCTTACTGCAGGCAAGTAGAACGAGACTAAGTACTAGAGAGGCTCTGCAAGGTTAACAGAAACCTTGCAGAGCCTCTCTAGAACTTAGTCTCGTTCTACTTGCCTGAAATGGAGGCAGCTTCTCTGTTTGTTTTAAGGAAGAAACAAAGCTTGCTGAAAGAAAAATAAGAGCTGGGGGGGGGGCAAGCATGCCTGCCTGCAGGGGAGGCAGGGTGGGGGGCCCTCAAGAAACCATGGAGGGGGTGTTCACTCTTATCCATGGTTTCAAGTATCCACAGAGGGGCCTGAAACATACAGTATCCCCAGCAGATATGGGGGGAGTACTGTAATTTATTTTTAAAGATTTATAGCCTCCCTTTTGTAACAGAAGGGCTAAGGAGGCTGACCACCATGTCAACATTGTTGACCCGACAACATTCTTTTTGAGTCAGGCCAATCATAACCCAGCCATCGCGTACACAGTTGTGTCCTGTGAACTAGAACTGTAGTGTACACAGTTAGGGCCGGCCCATCCATGAGGCTGACTGAGATGGGTGCCTCAGGCAGCAGCAGATTGGTGGGGACCGTCCACCCACTTGTCTCCAGTCCTCCTGCTCCTTGGATCCGAAGAAGCGTAGAGGAGAGTAATGGGTTCAGCCCCCCACTCTCCCCTCCTTCCATCTGTCCCCGTTTTCTGGGGAGTGGGGAGCAGAGGTTGGCACCCCTCAAGGAAGGGAGACTAGCAACCCGGCGGCACACACCGTCTCTCTCTCTCTTCCATGTCAGGCAGCAGCCGGATCTTCTCCTCGACTTGCAGGCAGACTCCTCCAGGCGTGGCAGCAGCCTGCCCCCCCCCCCCGCCCAGCCCTCCTCCACCCCTTACCCAGTGACACGGTTGGGAACAAGCGTGCTCGTTTCAGGGGCAAAAAAAGGGATTCATCCAGCCAGCTGGACTGAGCTCCCCTCCGGCACCTCTCCTTCGGTGCCCCAGTGCATTAGAACTGGAGCAGCACGACCTGAAGCGTCATCTCAGCGAGCGAACGCACCTCCAGGGGCAGAAGAACACCTGCTAGTGGGGCGCCCAGCCAGGCAGGGTCATGCATGCACACGCGGAGCCGGGCCGGTCAGGGCAGAGCAGCAGCAGAGCCCGGGCGCAGCGTTCTTCCCGCGGCCAGGCGCTCCCCTCCCGCTCTCGGCATGCACACCTGACCTGGCCATGCTCAGGCCGAATTACCATTGCAGATGTGCCGGTCCACAGCCGCTGCACAGTCCCCCAGGCAGCCTCTGCCGCGGCACGCCATGCCGCTCCGGGGCGGGTGCTGAAGGGGCCTGGCCGGCCGGCAGACAGAGCAGCAGCCGAGTCTTCCGCCCGCTCAGAGGAGAAGAGGGCGGCTCCTCGCTGCTTTGCAAACTGCCCTGGATAAATATGTGGTACTCCACCTCGCCCAAGTCCCCCCCCCCCGCCCCTCTCCAAGCTGCTTCGCTGTGCAGAAACTCCGCAAACTGGGACAGCTCCTGTCTCCGCTTCATGGACTACATTGGGCTGCCCCAGCTTTCCTCCGCTCCCTCCCCCCCCCAGTCTCAGTTTTCACCTTGCCTTCCAGAGCGGCTGTTTACTTCCTCCTCTGGCTTTCTCAGCTAAGGATTGAGTAACCTGCTAATTCGGTCTCATCAGGAATCCATCTCCCAACACCCGCCCCCCCCCCCTCTTCACTTCCTTTTGATCTCTCTTCTTCCCCGGAGTCTCTCCTCCTGCACGGCTTTCTGTTCCGAGACTAGGCACCAGTTTTCACCCACGAGCGGCTTCAGATAAGATAAGGGCCTGAAGAAGCCTCGTGAGTGGTGGTGGGAGCGGAGGGGCACCAGTGAGCCCCCCCCCAGCACAGCGCTCTGTTCGAAATGAAAGAATGAAGTGGTCTTTGGAGCCCCGTGGAGAGCGATGGATATCCGAGCATCGGGGTTCCTGGAAGAACCCAACCTGGAGGGTGCGCAAGAACAAGTGCTGGTGTTCATTTTTCTGTTTGATTTTTTTCCCCATTTTGTTGTGGTTTTCATTCTTTCCATTAGAAACACTGACAATACATGGCCACAAATGAAGGTTCTGCAAATGGGTCTCCTCCCCCCCCCCCCATTCCTTTGTTTCGGAACTAACGGCACCATTTACAGAGCAAGAGAGACCAGACCATGGCCTGCGATGATGCGAGGTGGTCTCATTTGTTCCGAAAACGAATGCGCAGCGCGCGCCTCTCTTCTGGCTTGAGGGCCCCATGTGGCCCCTGGACAGGACAGCGGCACTCGCAGCAACAAGGGCTTGGCACTAGAGCTGCGAGCTCGGCGGGTCTCTCGTCGGGGCTCCAACACACGCCTTCGTTTTCGGAAGGAAGGGAAAGGCAGGCAGCGAGCAGCAGAATGATGCGCTGGTATCTCGCTACAAACCGAGGCTGGATTGCCCCGCCCGGAAGGGAAGGCTCCTGTGCAGCTGGGCGCCCCTGCGAGCGAAGGGCTCCGGCCTTCTTGGCTTTCCCAGCTTCTGTCTTCTGGAAGGGAGACTGCCAACCAAGGGCAGGGGTGCGGTTTCAAGGGCAGTCCGTCTCCTTCCTACGTTTCGATTAAATTTAACTTGACCCCAGGCCAGCACGGGAGACACCAGAGGAGCCCTTACAAATGCAAACAAGGCCGTCAGGTGACGAAAGGGGGCGGGAGGGGAGGACAGGATCCAGAAGGGCCCCCCCCCTTCCAAGCAGCTGCCAGGCCGGGCAGCCTCCCACAGGCAGGCATTCCGCCGCAGCAGGGGCTATTTTGGTCCTTGGTCCTCCCTGAATGTGGGAGGGCAAACAGGCTGCTGGTCTGCAGGCACAGAAGCGGTGAGGCCCATCCAGTCTGGGGGAGCCACCCCTCCTTGTCGCCGGCGGTGCTGCTTCCCTTTCTTCACAGGTGCCTCCCCCCCACCTCGCTGCTGTGGCTCCAAAGCAGACCGGACTGCCCAGAGTGCCAAGACCATCCTTCCTCAGGAGAGTCTGCCTGTCAGGTCCTGGCCCCCACTCAGTCCTTGGGCAGCTGACTGTCTGTCACGGTGCAGGGCTGGCTTCTTTCTCCCAGGCAGGCTGGTGACAGTGCCAGGAAAGAGAGGGTGGAAAGGGCCGACTCAGCAGAGGAACAGGAGCAGAAGGGCGGCCAGCAAGGGCACACTCAAGCAGGCCACTAGGGGGAGGGGCACATTCAGGGCACTCGGCCTGACCACATCCTTGGTGCACAGCGGGGAAGAGGCCTGCTGCTGCCTTGATGCAGGATGCATCGGAGGCCAGTTTAGCATCACTGCATCGGCGCGGGGGGGGGGGGGAGGATAGGATTTGGCTGTCCGTGGCCATCCGTGGCCTCCTCTCTCTCCTCTGCAGAGTTCGTTTCCTTGTTGGAGGCGTCTGAATCCCCCGCTCCAGGAGCCAGGCACTGCTTCTGTGGTCTGGCACCACCTTTCTCAAGAACTGCTATCCCACCTGCAGCCAATTCATGGAGGAGGGGGGGGCTTATCAAGGGCTGTTACCCATGATGGCTCTGCGCGACCTCCAGATTGACCTCTGAAGCCCAGTCACGGGGGAGCCATGGTGGGAGAGACGATTGCCTCCGTCTCCGGCTTGTGGGCTTTGCAGAGGCAGCTGGTGGGCCGCCGGGAACCAGAAGGCTGGACTAGATGGCCCCCCTTCCTTCGGCCGGATCCAGCAGCTGGGCTTTTCTTATGTTCGTCTTCTGCTGCCTCCACCCTCCGGAGGAAACCTGGACGGTGTTGTTATCAGCAATGAGCAGAAATGAATCTGCTGCCCATATTTCTGCATCTCTCCATTATAACAGGACTTTTTATGAGCAGCAAGGACAAAGGGACAGAAAGCTGCGTTTTTCAACAGTGAACGCTGAGCATTCGGGAAAGGGGCCTGGAATATTCTTCCCAGCCCGCCCTGCAAGGCTACAGTCCTGAACAAATCCTGGACATGAGGCGGGGCGGGGGGGGGGGGCAGGTGAGCTTGTCCTAATGGAGCAGAAGCTGTGGGGGGGGGGCATGGAGAGGAACCCTGGCTAGTGGTGAGAGGAAGAGTCCCAGCCCGGTTCCTGGAAAGCCGCCGGGGGCCAATTCCACTGGGTGTTCTGGAGGCCGAGATGGCGTGGGGTGGAGCAGCAGCAGAGGTTGTTGCCCCCAGAAGGGCTGAGGCCCAGGTCTCAAGCTGAAGGATCCTAGGCGGAACAGGTAGGACAAGTCTCTCCCTTCCAGGGACCCTGGAGTCGGGCTGCTGCCAGCTGGGGAGGATGTGGGCAGCCAGAAGCCACCCGCCACAGTCCTTCTTCTGCCCCACCCCTTTCCCAATCCAAGGAGCGGAAGGAGGGGCAGTGGTGGCAAGTGGGGGGTGGTGGAGGCTGGTGCCCCCGGCCAACTTGCTGCCCGAGCTGAGCAGCTGAGTCGGCCTCCTGGGGCGGGACCTCGGCTCAAACCCACATCCCTGGCATGGGAAGCAGCAGCAGCAGCATCTCTCTAGCGAGGCAACGGCTGCCTTAGAAATGACCATAGGTTCTGCAAATCTGGGCCTTCCCATTGACGCATCCTGGCAATTAAAGTGGAAGAAGGGAAAGAAAAATAATTGCACAACGATGATTCCATCTCCCAGCCACAAATCCGCCTTTTTTTCTTAATAAGCAGGTTGCCATCTGACCGGGCTCAAGGCCTCATCCTTCCCATTCACAACAGTCTGCCAGTGGGATGGGAGCTTAATAGGCTGCATCAAACTCGGGATTTGAAAGCAAATGGCCCCAAGGCAAGGAGAACGCGGCTTCAAAAACAAGGAGGAGCTGCGGAAACGAGCAGGAAGCAGGGGGGAGACTTTGCCTGTCCCTGCTGCTGCTGCCCAGGGAGAGAGGATGCTGATCTCCCCCCCCCCCATGGTGTGGAAAAGGGCAGGGGAGGAGGGACAGTTAAAAACCAAATGCTTTTCCATCAAGAAGCCGAAGGACTGTGACTCCCAGGAGACAAGTCCCAGAAAGCAGCGAGTATCCCAGGGGAACAGAGACAGGTGGCTGGAATAATTGGTATGAGAGGGGGCAGTGTGGGGGGCGTACAAATGTGGGTACTGCTGCAGGAGGAGGAGAATAGGGAGTCAGTGGACAACGAACGGAGGAATACAAGCTAAGAGATGCAGGGGTGGGGAACAGTTTGAGGTGGTCAAACACATGATGATCTGTAGGCAAACACACAACCATCTCCCTCAAGGCTCCCCCCCCATTGCAAAAGGGAAACGTTAGTTCTCACTGACATTGGCTGGAGGTAGACAATAGGAGCCCCCCCCCCCACCGCCACCTCCCTACCCGGCTAACAGTGGTTTGAAAAGTGCTTTCCGTTTCCTCTGCGCGTGTGGATTTAGAAACCTGAGTTTGCTGGGGGGTAACACAAATGTGGGGTGGATGAAACAGTTCTAGGGGAGGGTCAGCAGGCAAGCAGGAGGGTGCTTAGCAGCTTACCTTTAACCCATACCCTCTGGTCAGGGTCCACGAGAGCGAGGGGGGTAAAGGGGGTAAATTGTACCCGGGCCCAGGGTCAAAAAGGGGGCCCAGGAGCCAAAGGAGGGGGCCCAGAAATTTCCTGGGATCTCAGCTGGCCTCATGGAGAGTGAGAAACTGAGGCCGGGCCAACTGGGAGACCAACTCTACCAGGTGGTTAGACCTAGGTACCATATCGGGAAGCCTGGTAGACCTGGGCTCTGAATACTTTTCCAGCCGTTTTGCCCCCTCCCTGTCTGAGAAGGGGCCCAAAAGAAACTTTTTACCCCCTGATAAAATTCCTCTCAGAGGCCCTGCCCCTGGTGTGAGAGCAAAGGTGAACTGCCATTTCTAAGATGGCAACTACTACCTGCAGCCTTCATAAGTAGTTAAATTTAAAAACATTATGCTTCCAATTAGTCAGGGATGCATCTTTAATCAATCACAATGTTTTTCTTAATTGATTCACCTAACTGATTAGTTGTTGAAAAGCTGCAGCCCTGGTAAACATGCACAGGAGCTAAATATTCTCATCGTATTCCTCTTGCCCTCGCAGTAAGGCCGGATCGGCCCACACAAGATTTTCTCTGCTTCCTGCACAGTGGATATGCCTCAAACAGATGGCAGTTCTACTGACACTGCCACTCAGAAAAGGAAAGCTCTCTGTGCCAACTCTGAAATACAAAAATGCCACCCAAGACAAACTTTAAAGTCACAAATAACTACAGCAATCTCAGGGCAAATATCAAAAAATGCCGTCTGTGTGCAAAAAATCAATAGCTCTCCTGCCAGCAGGGCTGGTGCAAACAACCATAATTAAGAGATCTCTGTGAGACACATAATAAGCATGCAGCAAAAATGGCGGTGGAGACCACAGCAGCCCCTGAACCACACACAACCTAAGACTGATGGCCCCGGCAGAAGAAGTTGCTCTGGAGAATAGAGACACACTTTCAACACAGGGTGAAAGCAATGCAAACAATACACCAAAGCTGACAATCAAGTAATAGATCAATGGGAAGAATGAGACGATAGGGGAAAGAAATCACAGCTCTTGCTACTCCCCTAACCCCCCAAAGGAAGGAAAGGGCAGGAGCTCAGCTCTTTGAAGGGCAATGAGCAGCTATCTTGCAAGCTGCAGGAGCTCAGCTCTTTGAAGGGCAATGAGCAGCTATCTTGCAAGCTGCAGGAGCTCAGCTCTTTGAAGGGCAATGAGCAGCTATCTTGCAAGCTGCAGGAGCTCAGCTCTTTGAAGGGCAATGAGCAGCTTTCTGATTTTTGAATAGCCTCAGGGCTTGTGGCAATTACTTATCTCAGTGTTTCTCAAACTGTGGGCCGGGACCCACTTGGTGGGTCGCGACCTGATTTCTGGTGGGTCCCAGGTGATGGAAAGATCAGATAAGTAATTGCCACAAGCCCTGAGGCTATTCAAAAATCAGATAGCTGCTAATTACCCTGCAAGCAGCTGAGCTCTTTACTTGTACATAAATATATTTATTTATTACTAGATCACTTTTTTAAAGTCTCGTAAAGCTAGGTGGGTCCCAATAGAGTGTCATTTTAAAAAGTGGGTCCCCGTGCTAAGAAGTTTGAGAACCACTAACTTATCTTTCCATCACCTGGGACCCACCAGAAATCAGGTTGCGACCCACCAAGTGGGTCCCGGCCCACAGTTTGAGAAACACTGGCTTAGATTATATCAAAGTGACGACATTTTGGAACCTAAATGCAGCATCATAAGCAGAGTCCTGTCCCCAGTTCCTGAAGTTCTTCTAGAAATCATGCAGGGCCGACCCAGCCATGAGCCCCTCAGCTCAGGTGGCAAGCTGGGAGAGGCAGCGAGCTGGCAGGGGGCCTACACTCTGCGCCTGCCTGCCTGCCTGCCTGCTCGGCTCCTCAGCCCAAATGCCCTGCACAACAGAAGGAGGGGTGGGGGGGATTTCCCTGCCCCAGCTCCACAGCTGCTTCTCGCAAAGGGACTGGTGGCGAAAACACTGGGAGTGGAGAACACCCCCTCTCCACACCCTCCCCACTCACTGACCCACTTTACAAAATGCGATGGCAGAGCTGCAGCAGGATGGCGAAGACAGTGATGGTGAGCACGGGGCGCAGGTGCACGCTGGTTAGTGCTGTTGTGTGCGCGCGCATGCACGCACATGCGCAATGGTGAACACTGGCAGGGCTAAAGGATGGGCAGCGGGAGGAGGGAGGGATCCTCTTGGGCCGCCCCAGAAACGCGTTTCATCCGTTACCCAGTGATTTTAAAATGAGAATGTGCCAAAGAGACTCTGAATGCTAATGACCTGTGAGCTATGACTTTGGATGAAACATGTGCCAGACTGGACTGCCATGAGCCATGCTGTAAGGACTTCCCCAAGGCCAGAAGGTGAACCAGAGGGAAGGCATACCTGAGCAGCAGACTCCATTTTAACATGTGTCCAAGAAGTTCTCACTGACTCTACTCTGCATCCCCCCCCCCATACGTTTCTGGGAGAAGACAATACAGAGGACATTCCCGAGACTTGGCTTTGTCAGCAGACTCCATTTCGCCATTTGGTCAAGCTCTCACAAACAACTCTGCATCCCCCCACTGTTATGCTAATATGTTCCTGCTACCTGAGATGAGTCATCCCAGCCTCTCCTTTGTCTCAAGCCAGCTTCCTAATGGTTGGACCATCAAGACAGATCCCCCATCCTCCTCCCACTTGTGTTTTACCCAAGGTGCACTGAGGTGTTCCTTCTAGGACCCCTGTTTCCTGTTTGTCTGTGTACCTGGGGATCATCCCCTTCTCTTGCCCATGTGCTCTGTTCACTATAAAAGGCAGGAACAGACTGGAAGGCCTTCTCTTGGCTCTTCCTCCTGTGCATTGAGCTGGTACTGGTGAGCTCCCTTGTTCCCCTTCCCCCCTTTTTGCCCCCCCTTCCTCTCTCTTGCAACCCCCCCTCCCTTCTCTTTGCATTACCCCTCAGTTAGTCACTGATTTGGTTCCTGAACCCAGCTTGTTCAGAACCATAGAATCATTTTATTTCCCCCCCTTCTCCTCCTATCCCCCACTCTTAATTTGACTTCGTTCTCAGTCATTCTGCTAGTCTGACCAGCTCAGACCCAATCTGCTAGTCCTTCTTTTCCTTCACTGTTGTGCCAGAACTACAGCATTTGCAGCAGCCAAGGTGAATTCTCCAGGATGATTAAGGTGATTATAACCCAAGTAAAACCAGAACCTGATATCTCTCTGCTCTATCTAAGTTTCCTAGTTCTCTGTATTGAATTGTATTTTGTATGACTCTGCCTGAATTATTTAGTAAATATTGGAAAGCAACCACATGTGTTCTCAATATTATTCAAAACGGAATTCTGTGAAGCTGGACTCTGGTATACACAGGTAAAAGATCCCAGAACATGCCAAATTGCTATATTTAATGCTATTCCCCAAAGTAACTGGCATTTTGGCTAACACATCGGTGTTTTATGCAGTAAAGAAATAATTTGGGAAAGTAGAATCTGTGTAGCTATATAAACACCCATCTATGAGCACATGTCTGGGTCCTGGAAATGACTGGCCCAGGATCCCTTGTCACCTCAGTTCTCCAGTGTGTGCAAACCAGTCTTTGAAGATACACAGTTGCATTTCCAGCATTCACGCGTTTGCTGCTGCTGCAGAAAGCACTGATGAGATGTCAAGCACATGAACCCATGTCGTGCATGTTGGAGGTGGGCAGCATTCGGCTGCTGGACACTGGGGGGAACACTGGGGGGCGGTGTGTCGTCTAGTCACCTGAAAGACTTTTTGCCTTGACCTCTCTATGTTCCAGGGAAGGGGCGTGGTTCCCTGGCCTATTTCCTCCTTCTTCTTGCCCTTTCTCACTCTCTTCCTTCTCCTGATGCCAAGGAGAGAGGACGTGGCATGCCTGAGCTCTGATGAATGGCGGCCATGCTCCGAGCACACTACCATGCAGGAGGCGCCAGCAATGAGGGGCGCTTCATCCTTAAGTTAGAATAACCTCTGATCTGAATCAGATGCTGTATATATGAGCTGAACCGTGAGTAAACGTCTTTCTTTTGCAACTTCACTCAGCCTATGCCTCGTGTGTTTATTTAGCTAAGCTTAGCAGTCTGCCTGGGTGTGAGAGGGAACAGAATCTCTAGATAACCTCCCAAGAAAGGGTTGATCCCAATAACGCACAGCACTGATCCGACTCTCCTGGGCCAAGGAAGGTTTTTTGCTGGCTCTGGTTCGGTGTTCTGACCCTTCCCATCGTCTTAGAGTTGCTTGCCCTGACCTGAACTATCAAGGTTGTTGTGGCCCTCTCCTTCTCAGGGTCTCCAGGGAAAAGGCCAAAATCTCAGGGTAGACGGGGGAGCAGCAGGCTCCGACTCTTCTGTGCAGGGCCTGAGAATGCTGGCTACTCAGCCTACTGCCCCTGCTGTCTATTAGGCTCCACCCAGAAGTCCTAGTAGGCTCCACCCACATTCCACCAACCTTCCCCTCCTGATCTACCAGGCAAGGACCCTTCTTGTCCAGGCCCTGCCTCCTGCACATCCCGTCCGGAGCCTCCAGGACCTTGACAAGCCTGTGAGATTGATGCACCTGTGAGGTGTCCCTTCCTTGCCCTTTGTACTTTCCTTGGCTGTGCCACTTTATAACGGACAGATCTCACACACACACACTTCTGGCCCCTGTTGCCCACTGTACTTTGCACTGCAGGTTTCCCCTCCCTTGGGGCCACCCCACACACCAAGCGGCCTTTGAGGGATTCTGTCCTTGGCCTGCCTCTCCCAGCTGGGGACCCTCGTTTAGCCCCCTTCCTCCACAGCAGGCAGGATACTTCCCATCCCTGGGAGGGGCACAGGCTCAGAAACACAGCACAGATGCACAACACCGTCTCCTGATAGGCATGAATTTGGCCACCAGCTCCTCAGACATCGTCTTCTTGTAACCCTTACAACAAACACGCAGATTCATTACCCTGAGGTTACAGATTGGAGGTTGAGGCTCAGAGAGAACCTCAGAAGAGCCCTGCAGGATCAGGCCCAGGGCCCATCTAGTCCACCTTCCTGTCACAGTGGCCCCACCAGATGCCTCAGGGAGCACACAGGACAAGGATATATCTATATCCTGTCACCACTCCCTTGCATCTAGCATTATTACTAAACCCGGGAGGTTGCTTATGGCTTGTAACCTGTGATGGGCTTTTCATTCATGAATCTGTCCAATCCCCTTTTAAAGGCATCCAGGCCAGGTGCCATCACCACATCCTGTGGCAAGGAGTTCCACAGATGAATTACCGGTACACGCTGAGTAAAGAAATATTTTCTTTTGTCTGTTCTAATTCTCCCACCACTCGGTTTTAGTGACTATCCCCTAGTTCTGGTGTTGCGTGAGAGAGAAAAGAACTTCTCTGTATCCACTCTCTCCATCCCATGCAAAATGTTATAAGTCGCAATCACGTATCCCCTCAGGCAGCTTTCTCGCAGGCGCCTGAGAGAGGGGGGGGGCTGTCTGCTTAAGGTCACTCAGTGATTTGGTGGCAGAGGTAAGGTTTGAATTAGGGACTTCCTGATTCAGACTCCTGGCCCCTGTACAATACCTGCTGTATCATATTGCCACTCGATACGCTGCTTTTCTTGTGAAAAGTCAAAGCAATAGACAAAATCATTAAAAAAAAAGTTTTCACTTGAAAAAAAAGTGCAACCACCCGGAAGTCTGGAAACAACTGGCCAGTCAAATCACAAACTAAAAGCTTTCCAAAAGGACTTTTTTTCCTCAGCTGCAACAAGTTTAGGGAAGCCAAAGACCAGCAGATCCCTGTCTCAAGAAGCGGACAAGCTCAGCAGCGTCTGCCTGTGGGCTCCTCCTTCCCTGCTAGGAGAGACAGACGGGGCCTCTGCTTGAAAGGCTCCGTCCAGACCTTTTGGGCATGATGACACAATGCACGGTACACACAGGCCGCTAGCAGAATCCCTGGTGCCCTGTCAAGGAACAGAGGAAGAACACAGAGCGCTGCAGAAGAAGCGCAAGGAGAGGGTCGGCAACTCAGCAGTGCTCGGGGTCCGCCTGCACCGGCCTCCAGCAGGCAGCTCGCCTGGTGGCTGCTGGGATTTACCTGTCATTGTGGGCTCCGGGTCAGGATCCTGCTGCTGCTGCTGCCGCCCTGTCGAAGTCCAGCCTCCGCCACGGCAAGGGCCTTTGCCTCAAGGGCCTGCTGGACTCCGGACGATGCTCCTGCTGCTTCCAGGTCCTCCAAGGCCAACAGAAAGGACCAGCCGTCCACTCCCTCGACAAGTGATCCGCAACAGCAGAGAGCAGATTGATGCCGCCCAGCTCTGCCTGCTTCACGGAGTGACTCGCTGGCACGTGTCTGCCACCCACGGCTCCCTGGCTCCCATATCAAAGTGGGAACTTGCCCCCACCCCATGCATCATTTGAGGGCGCCTCCGTTTTCAGCTGGGACCAGCAGATGGGCCCCCCCCCCCGGGTGCCCCCTGACGCGGCCTGGCTTGCCGGGAAGATCAGAAGACTGCCTCAAAGTTCATTTCTTGTCCACACTGGACTCCTCTTTCTCATTCTCTCAGCCTCTTCCTCTTTCTTGGCACCATGAAGGTCCCAAACGCTTGACAGCAGAGCAAAGGGCCAACGTCTCGGGGGCCGGCTCCTGCCCAGTGCTGAGTACCAGCGGCACACAGGCTGCCTGGCAGTCAGGAGGCTGCTGGAGTCAGATCCTTTGTCAGGCAGGTGCCTCCCTCAACTGTCTGCTCACTCCTACCTTCCTCCGGGGCTGCCTACAGTGGTTTCCATGGACACGGGTAGCAGCTGTCAGTGGCGCCAGCAGGGTCTTGACGACTCAAGAAACCCATCCATCCATGTAGCACATCCTCCTCAGAGGGCCGTGGGCAGAGCCGGACCCTGCGCTGGAGAAGAAACATGCAAGGAGGGGAACCAGATCCACACACACCCCCTTAGAGCTAGAGATGCTGGAGAAAGGGGAGGGTCATTCACACACACACATGCGTGCGAAATGGAGGCGCGGGATGGACTCCGATCCCTCTTCGGAGAAGGTCCCCATTGTCTTCCCTGGGCAGGAGTTGGGATGTGGCAGAAATGGAAGAGGCGGGCAGAGCTCCCAGGGGTGGGTGGTGATGCAGGTTTATTATTAGAAGGAGGAGGCAAGGAAGAAGTGCTGTCAGCTGCTGACACTCTCCAGCTGTCCCCGAGTGGCGGCACGTTGGAGGCATTTGGAAGCTGGAAGCAAGAGGAAGAAAAGGGGGCAGCAGCACCATGTGGGGCTCTCTCTTGGCTGCATTTGCTGAAGCGATTCTGAAATTGCCAGCACGGGAGACGAGGCCACCTTTGGAGTGACAGCATTGGCAGCATTCGGTTCTTGTGTGCAGGACACACACCAATCACGTGAAATATAACTGGGCCAATTGGCAGGGCTTCGGAAGAGAGAAAGGCAACAGAATAGCGTCACTGGGCTGCAGGATTGGGGCCGGTGTTGGCAGGGAGCCCTGGGGAAGGGACAGCATTGCTGCTTCTGCTGATAACCACCATCCGTGCAGAACAACAATGACTGTGAACAAGCAAAAAAAGTCAGACCTCTTCCACCAGGGGCACAGAATCAAAACTTTCATTGGGAAGAAAAAACTATGGAGGAAGGGTAGGAGGAGATACACAAATGCAGTCACTCACACCTGCTGCTGGAAGTCTTACAAGCAGTCCCATGACACACACATGCAAGGCTGGGTCCAGGGCATCGCTTTCTTTCTACTGAGTAATCACACGGCATGTAAAACCAATGGCTACAACAGAACAGCAGGTTCCGCATAACTGGCAAACCTCACTGAAGAGTCACTTCAGTTGGCATATTCAATATACAGAACAATTGTCCTCCCATGTCAGACATCAGAAGTCGGAGACAGTATTTACAAGTCATCACCAATGGTGCATATCACAGATCAAGAGCCCAACCCTATTCCCTACTGCGCTAAAAAGGTATGCGCTGCATGCTATGATGGGGGGGGGGCAACCTGAAGACAACTTACTTACCTGCTCCGTGCAAGCCTACAGGCCGCCTCTCATGAGTATGCAGGCAGCCAAAATGACAGGTGTATGTCCGAGGGGAAAAAAAGGGTGGTGTATGGGTGGCTGGGTGGGTGGGTGTAAAAGAAGCAGAAGTAGACAATCCTCATCCTATTGCAAGGAACCTTCGCGTTCTGCTGCTCCAAAGTGAAACTGCAGAGCAGTTCGAATTTTAAAATACTTGGCTCCCCGACACTCAGCTGATCTAGGGAGATAAGGAGCAGCATCTCGCATACCCCCCCCCCACCAGTGGGAGGCCGAGCTGGGAGCTTGGGGGCGGGGCAATTAAAAAAAGAAGCAAATCAGCTGATCTTAGCTGATACGGGGAAGTAGTCAAGACTACTATACTCGGCACGCTTAACATCTCAGACGAAACTTACTGCCGCCGATGGATGGCTACGAGAAGTAGAGTACCAGAGGGGCACAACACAAGTATACGTTTCCTGGCTAATCGGCTAACAGAAGCAATGGGCTTCCTTGGCTAATGGCTGATTCACACTACAGGAATCCAGGTGCGTTACGGATCTGCGGAGCGTAGCACGGAGCTCTTTGACAGCATTTTGGAAGCTTGCGGAGCAGCTGCGAGCTCCGCAACGCAGAGGCTGGAAAAAAGGGGGTTGCCTTCGTGGAGCTGGGAGGGTTCGCGGAGCTACTGCAGCCTACCAATCGGGGAGAGTGGCTGCATGCCAATCAGAACTACCTCCAATCACCTTCACCAGAAGGCGAGACAGCAGGAGGACTTCCGGCCAGCTCTGCGCGCTGGGGCATCCGCGCCTGGAAAACTGTAGTGTGAATCAGCCCAACCTGCCGTACGATCCGCGCAAGAAGTAGCTGAGTGGTCGATACTGTTAGAACAACGTTATTCCATTCTGCCCCTCATGGCCCATAACTGGGTCCTCTTTTAAACAAGCCAGTGGCACTGGAGGGGGAGGCCGCCGCCGCAGCAGTGTTTACGGAAACTTATGACACGGCGGCGACTCGTGGACCCTACGTCGGAGGAGGGACCAACAGCCAGAGACCAGACCCCAGTTTACACCCGCTAGACCAGCGGGACCCACCCAGCACACCACCCCCTGACCACCCGGCAGAAACGACCAAAGCTTCTGGCAACCAAGACCCCACCTGTCAGTGCTCTGGTTCTAACATTGTGAGAGGAGGAGAAAAATGTCTCTCTTCCCAGTATGCATAACTTCATACATCTCAGTCATGCCCCCCTTAATCCCCCCTTTTTTCCTAGCTTACAGTCACACACACACACACACACACACACACACACACACACACACACACACACACACACAGAGAGAGAGAGAGAGAGAGAGAGAGAGAGAGAGAGAGAGAGGAGTTTAGATTGGTAAAATCAACCCATTAGGAAGACTCTGCATTTTGTTTCCCATTTTGTTGGAATAAAGTTCAATTAAACTTTAATGACCTCTATGAGAGTCACAAAACGGCAATAATGGGTATTTTATTAATTTTTTTAAATGGAATGTGACACCAGCTAGCTGCTTTTCAGGAGTTTGACCACTGGAGGGCGCATGTCTCTGTATATTTTCCACCTGCACAGGAAGAGGTGCGCAGAACACTAATGAAACACGGAGAGCCACAGAGTTGCACAGGTGGTGTATCACTACTGGGCAAGGTAACTGTCAGTTGCACACAAGCTCCTGAAGGGAACTCCTCCCTCCTGTCCCCCACAACGGGTACAGCCACACTGGCGGAGTACACACGTCATCCAATGGTAAGTAAAAATAAGGGAAGGAACAATAACTTGCCCCCTGGAAGGGTTCCTGATTGCCTGTGGGTCTCCTCAGACCTACGCCAGCCATTTTGCTGGTGTTCATACAAGGAGAGAAAAGGGGGGATGGCTTAGGAAAGAGAAGACGTGGCTCACTTCGGTGCCGCCACCGCCAAGTGAACCCTCCCCCTCCCCACCCTCTGCTCTCCCCTGATCCTCCCTGAAACTCTCCCTGCCCCCCCCCACTCCTGCCCATGACAGGCATCCACTGCTAATTTCCTGGTGCAGACCGAGGCCTCTGGAGCCGCTGCTGTGTACGCCGCGCCACTGCCCATTTGTGGCAGCAGCCCAGAAATGCGCAATGGCAGCCTGGCTTTCGCACTGCCATAAAGAACCATGTGCTGCTCGAATGCTTGTTCTGGAAGTGCGAGGCCCATTGTGGTGTGAGTCCATCAGAAGAGTCCCTGAATCTGTCTTTTACGGCCCAATCCTATCAAAGGAGTACACCGGTGGAACACACATTGTGCTGGCGGAAACTCCTTTATGGCCGTTGCAAATGCGACTAGGCCAGTGTGCTGGCTGGCCACTGCCACAAGTGGTGAGTGGCCAGCTTCATGGACCACTGGATGCCGGATGCCCATCAGAGAAGGTAAGCCAGCGCGGGGGGGGGGGGGGTAGCAGGAGGCCAGTGATGTAGACTTGAGTCTATAGACTCGGATTCAAGTCGGACTCAAGTCGCATCAATGACTTGACTTGACGATTGTAAAAGACTCGAAAGACTCGACTCAAGACTTGGAGCCTTTTTACGACAAGTCAAATTTTATTCAGGTTTAAACCCGTTTCCCCATTAAATAGATAGGGACTCGCAACCAAAGACTCGGGACTTGGGGGAAAAGACTTGGGACTTGACTCGAGACTTGGACCCAGAGACTTGGGACTTGACTCAAGACTTGGAGTCAGAGACTTGATCCACATCCCTGCAGGAGGTGGGGAGGGGGTTGAACGGGGTGGGAGGTGGGAGGAACAGGGCAGGGGTGGAAGGAATGGGGAGTGACAGAGGTGGGGAGGAGGGCAGATCAGGCCTGGGAGGGGGGATAGTTTCAGCAACCACGTATACTGAATCCCAACCCCCTCCCCGGGCCTGGTCCACCTTCATGGATCAATGCAGACTTGCACCAGCGATCAAGCTGATGCAGGTCCGGGGGGGTAGACATATAGTGGCTGCTGGGGCAAGGGGACAATTGTGCCAGGGCAAGGGGACAAATATACTCCTCATCCCATGGGGGAGCAGCCAAAACTCTCCTGTGGGATGCAGCATCTCCCATTCTGTACCTGCGTCTTTGGTTATTTTTGCCTAAGTGCAGACCTTTGCGTTTGTCGCTGTTGAACTTCATCTTATTTGTTTCAGCCCTGTATTCCATTCTGTCAAGGTCTTCCTGAAGGCTTCTACTGTCTTCTGTTGTGTTTGCTACTCCTCCCAGTTTGATGAGGCCTCCTCGTGTCCCTTCTTCCAAGTCATTGATGAAGATGTTAAAGAGAACCGGGCCCAAGAGCGCGCCACTCGAAACCGTCCTCCAGGTTGATTGGTTGTGGACTTTATGTTCTGGATTTGATCACTAATAAAGGAGGGGGAAAAATATTTCAGGGCCACATTGTCCTCCCCACATTGCCTCCGATGTCATAACCCAACCCCAGGGCAGGAGTGTGGTCCCCCCCCCCCCCCGGTTGCTGGCTGCCAATGAACCTTTTGCCTGGCCCAGCTGGGCTCACGTTCTCTTACGTTCTTCATGGCCCAGTGCTATCACGGTCTTACAGTGGCGGATCTCTTGATCTGCCACCAGAAGTCCTGGAACAAAGGCGCAAAAGTTGCTCTGTCTGTCTGCAGGCTGGTCTGCCAGCGCAACTAGCTGGAGGCTGTGCCCAGGCAGCAGGCACAACTAGCCTGCAGAATCTCCCCTGTCCTCTGCTGGAGCAGGCAGGTTAGTCGCAGGGGCTGTTTGGAGAGGATTGGCCCAGAGGGAGTGGGGCCGGGGGGGGAGTGGTCCAGGGCAGGGGCGGGAGGGGGAGGACCTCAGCAGTAGCCATGCAAGCCGAAATCCTATTCCCCCTTCCTGGCCTGGACTCACCCCCTGAGTCTCCTCAGACTTACACCAGCTAAATAGGTGGCATAGGTCCAGGAGACCCACTGAAGGTCAGGTGGCCTTACCTGTCCTGGGCTGTCTGGTCGCGCGCCCCCTAGCGTGCAGAGTTGTGCTCCGTCAGCAGCACAGCGTGTGCCGTGCACTGGTGGGGGACAGGATTGGGCCCTTTGCTGACTATGTGAAGCCAAAACAGCCACCTTGGTTGGCTCCAGTATCCCTCCAGGTTCTCTCCTCCTGGCTGCCTCCGCTGGGGTGTGAAAGAAACGTTCTTTTGACAGCACGCGAAGCAAAGAACGTGGACACCCTCCACTGGGAGTGACGTCGTGTGGATCATACTTTATTATCCCGCTAGAACAGTGGTTTTGCAGCTGCCGCAGAATTCTGCTGCTGCACGGCTCCCCCCTTCGGCTGCACTTGGCAGTGCCCTGCCCAGCCCAGCCCTGTCAGCATCTCATCATGGCACCGACGACGCCCCTTCCGTCCCTGGCCTTCAGGACCCCGCAGCAGCAGCGCGGTCCCAGCGCAAGGAGCCTCCGACCGTCCTGCTGCTGCTGCCGAGACTCGTGTTTCCCAACAAGCCCCATCTCAGGTTACAAAGACCTCTCTCTGCCGCCCGCCTCTGGGTGTGATGCCATCAGCACAGCAGTCCCTCCCTCCCTCCCTCCCTCCCTCCGTCCGGAGCACGACCCACGGAGCTCTGCCAAACTCAGCCCACTAGTGTCTAAAGTACGGAGCAATAAACACAGCTGTGTTTTCGGCAGTCTGAGACTTTCCAGGCTTGCATGTCGACGGGAGGGATGGCTGCTTTCTGGGGTGGAGGAGCAGGAAACCGTGAGGAAGGAGGCAGGGGCAGGACAGAGAGAGGGGCCGCCCATGGCCATGGCGGCAATGTTTACTATGTCCTCAGAGAGAGCGCGCAGCAGCAGCAGCAGCAGCAGCAGCAGTGTGCAATTAATGACTCATTGTGCAGCTGGGGAGAAATGCACTTTGGACATGATCAGAGGCGCTGATCCTTTATGATGATGATTCTTCTCTATATTCCAAGGCTGAGGGCACTGAACATGTCCAAACAGCCTTGCCTCAGACCAAGGGGCGGGGGTGGCGACTGGAGCACTTTCTCTACAAGGAAGTTTGAAGGGGTTTTTTTTTGGGGGGGGGGGGAGAACTAGAGGGGCATGACATAAAATGATGCATCATATGGAGAAAGTGAACGGATTCAACAGGACTGGTTGTAAGTTCTTCTAAAAGCCCCAGAGGGCAGCCTATCACTCAGTCACGGAAGCAAGACCTGACTTCTAAATTCAAATTTTCAATATTTGTACAGTACGTTTGCTTTGAACTATTGAAAGTCACAACAAGAGTTTGGGATGAAATCAGCCACATCTTTAAATGAAGTGTCATTCAAAGTAGAGCTAACACTCTCATGAAGAGAATGAAAGTTGATTTTTGTTTGCTGTATACTGACTCCGTGGTGTGTGACTTTGGGCGTATGGCTACAGGGAATGCCAAGACATGCTGCTCGTGCGCTTCAAAATTTACCACTGTGCCCCTGATCCTTGGCATCAAGACCTGGGAAGTTGGCTGCCCAAGACCATGGCAAACTATTGCCAGTCACGTGCAACAACTAGCTGTAGTGGAAATCGCGGTAGAATGGCGAGGAGTTAGTGGTGTTATCAGTGGTCCCCTGTTTTGACAGATCTGGGAAGGAAGGGGTTAAAAGACCTGGAGTTTGACAGGGTGGTGTAGTGGTTTGGGAGTCAACTTAGACCTGGAAGATCCAGGTTCTAATCCCCGCTCAGCCACGAAGCTTCCTGGGTGACCTTGGGCCAGTCACTATCTCTCAGCCCCACCTACCTCACAGGGTTGTTGTGAGGACAAAAAGGAGGGGAGGAAATATGTACACCACTCTCAGCTCCTTGGAGAAAGGGTGGTATAAAAATGTGAAAAATAAAAATAAATAAATAAAAACACCCAAGAATGCCTTCAGGACCCCCTGGGTGGGAGCACAGCTGATGGCCATTGAGCGTGGCTCCACACCTGTGGACCATTAGAAGGACCTGGAGTGCACTGATTACCAGCCCACAGCTGTGCCCATTATGCTTAATGAAGACTTGGAGAAATAAAAGGAGGCCAGCTAGCGCACTAAAGGGGCTTGCTACCTTGCCAGAGGGACATGCTGTCAGATTGCTGAGTGAAGACCTCCTGCCAGACGACTGCTTTGCTCAGATGGGGAACCTCTGCTGGACTGACTACTTACCTGGATTGACTACCTATCTAGAGTGACTGATATGGGGAAGAACTCTGCCCGACCAGCAGTTGAAGAGGCTTCCCTAATTGGACTCTGACTACGGTACTTGCTAAAGAGACCAGGGAGAAGACAGCAGGGGCTGTTTTATGGAATTTGTGAAGGACTGGGTTAATGAGAGATTGCTTTCACTTTGGGAAATGTATAGGTGATAAGGGTTGCTTGGAAACCAATAGAACTTGTTAATTGCTGCCTTGAGTTCAGGAGTCTGTTTCTACACACAGCGTTTTAACTATCGTATTGTCCCGAGTATAAGACGCACCTGATTATAAGACGCACCCTTAAAGTTTGGTGCTATTAAAAAAAATAATTAAATCACTGGCATTAAATTGCAACAGCCTGATTATAAGATGCACCCCTAGTTTAAAAACTTAAATTAGGAGAAAAAAGTGAGTCTTATACTCAGACCAATACGGTATTTAAGAGGGAAAGTGCTAGTTTTAGCCTAAAGTGGACTTTTGAAAGGGACTAGAGTGGCACAGAGGAGCCTGGGACAAAACACTAGCGCAAGATAACTGTCCAGTCTCTGGACTGGATTTAAGGCCGACCATAAGGAAGGCTGAGCGCCGAAGAATAGATGCTTTCGAACTGTGGTGCTGGAGAAGACTCCTGAGAGTCCCTTTGACTGCTAGGAGATCAAATCAGTCAATCCTAAATGAAATCAACCCTGACTGTTCCCTGGAAGGACAGGTACTGAGGCTGAAGCTCAAATATTTTGGCCACCTAATGAGAAGAGAGGACTCTCTGGAGAAGACTCTGATGCTGGGAAAGATTGAAGGCAAAAGGAGAAGGGGGAGGCAAAGGATGAGATGGTTAGACAGCATCACCGATGCAACGAACATGAAAATGAGCGAACTCAGGAAGATAGTGGAGGACAGGAAGGCCTGGCGGGATATGGTTCATGGGATCACGAAGGGTCGGACACGACTTAACGACTGAACAACAACTGCACCAGAGCTTGGAATATTGTCTCTTGAAGAGGGATTTCTGAAACAAGTTGACACATTTCCTAGGGATCATGCACCAAAGAATGATGCAAACGTCTGCAAGCAAATTCCAAAGAACAAATGCATGCAGGCCATAATCCACAGGGAATTTCTCCTGCATGTGCCCCCTTGTCATGAGTGGGAGCTCTGCTAGGTCACATCAATGCTCTCACACAGCCCCTGTTCATTTCAACTTGCACAGGAGACCATCCTAGTCACGGTGCAATGAGACCTTAGGAGAAGACTGGCCCCTGCAAGAGAAGCCCTGCTGGAAGCATTGGGCCAGGGAGGGACCCCTGATGTGGAAATCGCAAGAAGGGAGAGGTTGCCACTTGCAGGGCAGAGATGTGTGCTGTGCTGTTCTGAGGTTTTTCTCAGGATCCCTTACTTTATGATTTGCCCTGTGAGATCTATAGTGCCCCAAATGCATGAAATATGCATGCTCATATATTCTGGTTAATTTTGCTTGCTACTATGCTATGGTTTTCTGTAGAAACTGATATCTTAATCTCTCTCTCTCTCTCTCTCTCTCTCTCTCTCCTCTCTCTCTCTCTCTCTCTCTCTCTCTCTCTCTCTCTCTCTCTCTGTGTGTGTGTGTGTGTGTGTGTGTGTGTGTGTGTTTTAGATCAGTGAAATCAACCCATTATGAAAACTGCATTCTGTTTCCAATTTTTGTTGGAATAATAAACCATGTGCTCAATTAAACTTTAATGGCCTCTGTGAGAGCCACAAAATGGCAATAATGGGTATTTTATTAATTTTTAAAAAATGGAATGCGACACCAGCTGGCTGCCTTTCAGGACTTCGGCCACTGGAGGGCGCGTGTCTCCCTACATGTTCTTCCGGCACAGTATAGTCTTCCAAGAAACTTTTTGAAGACTCTAAGCAACTGGAGCCTTTTACAGACCACAACAACCCAGCCCTTGGAGCTGCCGCCTCTGGCGCTCTCAAGCGTGGTCCTGCCCCCTTCCCACTCCCGCTGACTCTCCACGAGTGGCCAGTGCCTGTCTGCTGAGAAACGTCTCAGTCCCCGACCTCGTCGGGAGAGGCTGGGTGCAGAATTTTGAAAGAGGCATTTCTGACATCTGGAGTCCCAAAGGTTGGGACGGTCTGCAGGACACTCTCCATCCCCCAGTTGGTGATGGATGGGGTTTCAGCATTTGCGTAGCTGCCTTTCTCCCTTCTGTTGGCTGGGAAGAAATTGACTGATGAGAAAAAGTAGATTTCCCCCTCTTCTTTGACCATGCTATGTGGTAGGGACTGAGCAGGGGCAAGGAGTCGTGCTCTCGGCTGCCAAGGATCCTGCCTAAGGTGAGTAACTTACTGCTTCTTGTTGCAACGTCTGAGCTATTGGGGTGAATCGGAAGCAATGAGCTGAGGGGAAGGAATTATTTATTTTATTATTTTTCACATTTTTATACCGCCCTTCCTCCAAGGAGCTCAGAGTGGTGTACATATTTCCTCCCCTCTTTTTTGTCCTCACAACAACCCTGTGAGGTAGGTGAGGCTGAGAGATAGTGACTGGCCCAAGGTCACCCAGGAAGCTTCATGGCTGAGCGGGGATTTGAACCTGGATCTTCCAGGTCTAAGTCCGACTCCCAAACCACTACACCATCCTGGCTCAGGATGTATGCTCAGAATTCGGGAGGCCTGGAACATGTCCAAGCAGATCTCAACCACAAACTGTCAATGTAGCTCTGAGGTTCTCATCCTCACTCTCTTAGCCTCAGTTCTTCATCTGTGAAATGGAATTAATGGTGACTGTCCTCAGACATTGTGAGAAGAAAATCTCGCACCCCATTTTGGTGTGGATCCTTGGCTTTCTCGAGAGTAACAGCCACGTTGTAGGAGGCAATCTGCAGTACAGTCGGCCTCCCACTACTCCCTTGTCAAGAGAGGGGGAAGGATTGCGACTTTGTGGCAAAAGGCCCTTTTTTCTAGGGGGCTGCTACTTTTCCAGGGAAACATTGCACCTCTCACAATGATAGCTTTTGCTGAGAAAAGGAAACGATGTGAAAATTCAGCACAGGCCAAAATGAACAGAGGTGGTGTCGTGACTCAGCGGCATCAACCCCTGACACAGCACAGCCACGGTTCAACTGAAGAGGGGTGTGCTAGAATCCCCCCAGTGATCTTGTCACCAAAGAGGCCAAGGTGTGCCCTGCATGTGTTCTGAAAGTGATGTCTCCGCTGCTGCCACTGTGGCATTGCCGCCACCGCCACCATTCAGGGATGCTCTTAGCAGGCAGGGCTGCTTGCACCTATCTGGAATGGAAAGTATCTGGGGTTGGTCCTGGCCATGGGACCAGCTCTTCCTGCCTGGCTCCCTCCTTGGGATTGCAGGACTGGGAGATGCTGGTCCCTGGTCACCCCATGACCATCTAGACTGCCCTTGCAGAACAGGCTTCTTGACCCATGATCACAGCACCCTCCTGAATTGCTGGTGAGCAAGTGGCTTTGGGATGCATATCAAATGCTGCTCAACAGCCTCACCAAGCTACAATTCCCAGGTTCTGTTGTGGGGAATCCATGCAGTTGAACTCCATGAATGTTGAGTTTAAAGGTAGCCTCTATGGTGGCATGGCTTTGAAGGGGTTGGCTGGGCTAAGGATTCTGGAATTGTTCTGCTCCTGGCAGTAGGGGGGGGGGGCGGTAGAAGGAGGGGATATCACGGACGCTGAAGAGCATCGCGGCCTCTAGGGGCAAACTTGGTTTGGGAACGGGCCACAGATGGTAGTCCCAACACCTGCTTCACAATTCCCAGCATTCCCAGGTAAACAGATCACAAGGAGAGAGTTGGAGAAAAAAGCCCTGCCTGCCTGGGACCCTCCGTTAGCCAGAGCAGACAATACTGGTCTTGATGGACCAATGGCCTGACGAAGGACTTAAGCAAGCCCAGCAATAGTCATTCCCTCAGTAGCTAGCAGCAAGTTCATGTGAAGCGCTGCAGTCCGGAGTCAGACCAGCAGACGGTCAGGACCTCAGGCGCAAAGCAGCCTCGCCAGTCCTTCTGCCTGACAACGGGCACTTTTCCGGCGAGACTCGGGGATTGAGCCTTGAACCTTTGGCATGTGAAGCTGTTTTTTTCCCCCCTTACCACTGAGCTATGACCCCTCCAAAACAAGGGGCCAGCAATTAGAGAGTCGCTGAGTAATTCATTTTAAAATGGCACTTGGAAAAAATGTGCACACATTGTCTTACTGGTGTTGTGATTTGGTTTTCGTGCCAAAAATGTCTGCTTGAAGGTGGCTCCATAGTCATTGGAAGAGGCCCGCTTGGCTCCCTGGTGACTGGAAGGGACAGCCAGGCGAATCCGCAGAGAGCCCTCTCCTACTGCCCTCTTCTCGGCTTGGGGCAAGGGGATTCTATTCCAGCTGTGTGGAGTGATGGTTTGGGGTCAGGGTTGGCTGGCTTCTGAATAGCAGGTCTTTGGCATGGATCATTTTGGTTCTGCTTGATGCAGAGCACGGCTGTTGCAGCGCCTCTGGTTTTCTTCTCACCTTGGGAGGCCTCTCTGCAGGTTCCCTACTATAGCACTTGCTGCCCAAATGTGCCCATGTGTTTCTTTGCCAAAGCAAAATGACAGCCAACCCCCCACCCCATCTTTGGCATGGCCAAGCCCAGCCCTTGCTTTGTGCTGAACTCTGGAAACATGAGCCCGAGGAGGTGCCCCCTTTGCCTCCTGGCATTAGTCACACACACCCCCGTCTCTCTGGGTGGGTGGCTGGCTCAGTATTAAAGGGGCTGCAGTTGCCTTCTTCTTAATGGGGTGCGAGTGGCTGGGTGGGAGAGCGGCAAGGGACGGATCCGAGGCAGCAGCAGCAGCAGCCCACACTGGGGCAGGGTGAGGCCTTTTGCATTGCCTTGAAAAAGCAGAGGGTCAACAGGAGGGTGAGCTAAAGTTACAGAGAGCCTGGGAGGAAAGGGAGGAGTGGGAGGGGGAGTGGAGAGGAGGGGGCCTTCCTGGCTCTGCTCTGTGTCAGGCTTGGCAGGTCGGGGGGGGGGGGCAGATTGTGGGTGCCTGGGCCAGTATGAACCGCTTCTGTGCTACATCCCACTCAGGGCCCTCCAGTCTAGTCCAAATGTTTGGCAGCAGATATCCAGCTGTTAAGGAGACAGAATCACTTGGCTGAATTGGACCCAAGTGAGGCCACCTACCCCAGTACTCTCTTGCCCCCCTGGCCAGCTAAGTGCCTGCTGGAGACTGACAAGCAGGGCATGGAGGGGCGGGCGGGTGGGCAGGGTTTCCCCTTTGGAGCATTGAGGTCCGTGGGAGAGCAAGTTCAGTACCTGGCATCTTCACGGAAACAGATATAGTAATCTGGCAGAAGGGCTGGGAAAAATTTTGGAGAGCTGTTGCCAGGCAGAGCTGGGTGGGCCCAGTGGTAGGACTCAGTCCAGAACGTGTCATATGGCCCTGTTGTTTACCCCCCCCCCCAGCACCTGTTGTTCAGAGATAGGGTGCCTCTGTACATGGAGGCTCCATTTCACTTACATGGTAAATAACAGTTGACAGACCTATACAGCCCAGTCCAATGCACCTCCCTGCACAGCCATGCAGAGGCACCAATGAGGTGCCCACTGCATCTTGCAGGGGGAGTTTTGGCCTCTAGACTGTAGACGTGGAGTCTGACCTGAGGCTAAAACTGAGCCAGACTCAGCCTGACATAAAAAAAACAAACACAACTGGTGTGCATGATGCAGGCTCAGCCTTCTCATTAAAGTGTATATTTATGTTTGTATATGCACGAATAAGCCCATTTTAAAAATTAATGTACATAAACATTAATTTGCACAATTTAATTATGTTAATTTGCAGGGGATACTTCACAAAATGGGACCTTGACAGGGGGTACAGTTGGCCAAGAACCAACTGTACCCTGAGAATCCCTGCTCTAGAGGCCTCCTCGCTCGGGGCAAGGAAACATTTGTTCCCTTGCCCTGGGCTAAGCCACTGCCAGGCCCCTGGGTCTACTCGGAACTGCGCCAGCGATATTGCTGGTGCAAGTCCGCGTGGCCCATCCAAATTAGTGGTCACACCACATATTGTGTGGCAGTGAATTTCATCTATTAATGGTGTGTGAAGAAGTCATTTTTGGTGGTTCCTGAATCAATGGCCCATCGTTTTCATATCAGTCTGAACGTTTCTCTCCCTCTCTCCGCACCATTGTACTGTTATAAACCCCCTTGTGCCTCCCCGTCTCAAGCTCTGCACACACCCCCTTGACCTTGCACTGCCGACCTGCAGACTGTGAGCGACCGGGCCAAGGGTTGCTCTCCTGTGCAGAGTGGCAGTGCGCCACAGATCATGGCACCATCTCTGGCTTTGCAGCAGGGGGCGCTCTCGCAGGGGCTGCCCTGAGGCTTCCTTGGGCTGCATCGAGGCTGGTCCAGCTGGTTTGCTGCTGGGTTTGTTGGGCAGCTCTTCAGACACCCACCCACCCACCCCCAGCATCTGGTCTGTTGCAAAGTGCTGCAGAGAGGAGTTGGGAGAACCTTGCTAGTCTGGGGTGTTTGCGTGGCACAGGGGCAGCCCACACAAAGGGGTGAGCCCCAAAACGGAGCATGTGGATTCAGTCCAAGGCATCCCCAGGAAGCAGAGCTAGGGAGGAGGGTGGCCCTGCAGAGGCGGCTGGACCAGCGCAGTGTGCTGTGTGTGGGCATCTGCCCCCTCTCGGCAACGCTGGGGATAAGAACATCAGATGAGCCCAACTGTGGGATCAGGCCAAAGGCCCTGGATCTAGCCCAACTTCCTGTATCCCAGAGTGGCCCCACCAGATGCCTCAGGGATGCTCAGATGCTTTGGCTGACAAGGCTGTTGGAGCCCAGGCATCTCCCCCCCCCATGCCGGCCAGGTGGTGTGTGTGTGTGTGTGTGTGTGTGCGTGCGTGCGCGTGCGTGCGCGCGCACGCACGCACGCACGCACGCACACACGCTTGTTTGTTCAAGCTGGGCTGAACTGCTGCTGCTGCCCCATCTCCCTTCTCCCAGGCTCCTTCACCACCTGCAGCAACAAAATGAGGGGGGGCACTGTTGTGATGTTTGGGGGGGGCTCAGCAGGAGGAGTGGTCGTTCTCTCGGTAGCTGGCAGCCGCCATCATCCCCTCCCCACACACAACTCACTTGGAGCCGTGCAAGGTCATCTCATCTCACTAGTACTCCGAGAGGGAATTGTACGGGGGGGGGGGGTCATGGCAGCCACCGAGTGTGGCGAGTCTGACAACCGGCAGCAGCTTCATCCTGTGAGCCAGGGGATGGTTTGGCATCCCTTTTCGCCCCAACCCCAACCCCAGACTGAAAGTTCTCCTCAAAGAACGTCTTGCTCAGCCTCACGTTTTATTGATCATGAAGCAGTAGACGGGCTGTTTATTTAACATTGGTCATCTTCACCACTTTGTGTTGCCTACGCCAGAAGGGGGAGGGAACTATTTCAAATAAACTAAGCAGTGCACTGGTGTCCCTGTAGCGAACAAACAATAGCAGTACCTTTTTAAAGCTCAAACGCTGAGTGTCCTCAGCACTGCGGTGATGGCGGATCTTCGGGGTACAAATGATGAAATCTTCCCTAGGGCAGTTGCGGATCTTTCTTGACTGAAATGGTCGATTGCCTCTTCCTCGTCGCATTAACAGTGTGCCAGCATGCCAGCCCCCCCCCCAGATGGTGACAAAAATCCTCACCAGATTCTTCTCTTTGCTCTCCACAGCTGGCAGGATGGAGAGCAAAGCGATGTACCTGCACACCTTCGGAGACCGGGAGAACGGATCCATCTTCGAAGAGTCATTGGACGGAAAGAACCTCTCCAAGCTCAACCTGTGCGATGATGGTAAGTGCCAGTCTGGAGCAACAGGAGCGGGGGGGGGGGGGTGGACAGGAATGCACATCCTGGCTCTCCCCCTGCATTCAACAACGCAACGATGGTGCAGGCAGTAGACTGCTTCTAGCAGGGGGTGCAGGTGAGATGCAAACTTTGCTGAGTCTCAACATCTGAGGCCAGAAGTCAGGGCCAGCATGTTTGCCAGATGGGCAGGGACAGCTCATGGGCGGCAGCAACCCTCAAAGGTCGCATCAGGAGGCAGACTGGGAGCCGAGGCAGAGGTCAGGCGGGAGAAGCTGTCCAGAACGAGGATCCAACCGCCAGTCCACAGTCTTGGACCCCTCCGTCCCTTCCACCAACCTGCCACATGGGGCAGCCAACTGCTCGCTCCAGCCCTGAGCCGATACGCACTCCACAAAGTGTCTAGTTTTGACCTTAGAACGTTTTTGTAAGTAAGGGGTAAATGGTCGTTAAGGGGTAAACCCGTTAAGGGGTAAACCCAGCCGCCTTTTACCACCACCAAGACCCCACAGCTGCCATGGACTCCCTTGAAATAGCAAACGCAAAGAAATCTGGGTCTAACTGCCCGATCCTATCCCCTGCCATGTTATATCATGCAGCCACACTAATGGAGGCTGTGCTACATGCTGGGCGGTGTGGGGGGGGGGACAGAATAGCCCGCAGGAGGTATTTTGGGTTTCCTCAGACCTATGCGAGCGAGCTCTATAGCTGGCACAAGTGCAAGGAGAGATGGGGCAGAAAAATGGGGGATAAGATCCGGCGTGTGTGACTGCAGCCGGATCCACCCCCTCCCTCTGCCAATGCACACCCCGGTTCCTCCCCCAACATGCCTGTTACTCTCCCTCCCCACCCATGGCCAACTTACTGGTGTCTCCCAGAGCACCCTAAAAGGACGGGTCACATGGAAGCATCCTGTCTGAATGAGCCTGACGCCAGCCAAGGGCAGCGCAGGCCTGGTGACCTGCGGCTGCTTCCTTCCCTCTTACAGCCAGCCAGGGCAAGCTCCCTTCGTCCCAACAAAGCCAGCTCTTCCCAGAGTCATTCTCCTGGCAAGGAAGCCCGGCCCACCGCGGCCCCCCAAGCACAGGCCAGGTGGGATGGCTCCGCACCCCTGTGGGCATCGTGCCGGCGTAACAATGAGGCCGTCATGGGAGGGCAGCTGGCAGGGGAAGCTCCCCCAGAAGGCAGGTTCCCTTTCCAAGAGGAGTTTCCAGGTTCGCACTCCTGGGGCTGCTGCTGCTGCCCTCCTGCCTGGCCGATGCACACCAAGGACGGTTCAGGTGTGCAGATCTCAGGCTTCATTCAGGACCAGGAGCCGCCAAGAGGTTGCACAAAGGATCTCTCTAGCCTGGCAGAACGAAGGGGATGTAAATGAGATCTGCGTATGGAATTCGAAAGTGACGCATCCCTCACCTCGCATACCAGCTGGCGGGGTCTGAACGGACAGCAGACCAAGCCACGTGACTTTGAGGGACCACGAGCCCTCGCTGGCTTCATCTTCCTTTGGTCAAGAGCAGCAGTCCTACTTCCCCTCCTTCCCGTGGATCGGGACTGTCGGGAGGAGTAAAGGAGCTTTAAGTCAGCTGCTGTTTACTCTGGAGAAAGGCTCCCAGTTTTCAAGGAGCACAAAGAGTCTGGAGCTGGTTCTTTGGGAGCTTAGAGGGGATTGAAGCCAGAGCCTCTCATCTGAGCCCCAGCGCTGGCTCAGGCCCAGGGTTGAGTCCCGACTTGAGTTGCTTGTCCTCCTGACCTGACTGCCCGGTCAGAGTCCAAACCACTGCCTGAAGTGGGGGGTCATGACATGGGGAACTGCAGGTCACATACCTTTGACTACCCTGGGGGCGCCAAAGTAGATTTCTGGTGAAGAACCCAAGTTTGTGAAGCCGCTCTGCAAGTGGCGCCCAAGCAACGTTTTGGTACTCCAATGCGTGGTTGCTGCTTGGAGAGCTCCAGAGTCTCTTGGAAAATGTGGTGCTGGCCTGCGATGGAACCAACCATGCCAGGACCACCCCCCACACACACGTGGAAACACCCACTTTCTCTAGCTGTGTTTTTTTGGGAAAGTGGTAACAGAAAGTTGAGATTCTCCTTGCATTGTGATTAGCGCTGTGTCAGACCTGCTCTCGAGACAGTTTTTTGAGGTGAAGGGGGCTTTCAAGAAGTGTGAACCCCCAAATCCTCCAAGTGTACCCTCTTTCCCTGCTGCTCTCTGCAGTTCATAGCTCTTGATGTGTGTGTCCCGCCCCCGCCCCCCATCGCCCGTCTGGCATCACGGGGTGGAGACGTTCTTCTTCCCCAGGGATCCTAGTCAATCAGGGAGCAGGTAGGGAATGCAATGACATCATGTGGTCAGTCAGAGTTGCTCTGTGATGTCACTGAGGGCAAGCAAGGCCAATGCTGTATCCTCCATTTAAATTGGTGTGGACCTTGGGAGGGAACGTCACTGCTGCTAGTATTGTTGTCTGGCAGTTCCATTGCAGTGTGGTGTGGCAGGATAGGGAGCACGAGGAATGCACACCTAAAAATGCCTCTGAATGCAGATGTTGCACGTCCAGAATTTGGAGAATTTACTCCATTTACACAATTTATCTTGGTAACTAAACTGGGCAAGACAGGGGCGTCGCGACGACGCGCGACACCCCTGAGCGGGGGTGCGCGTCACCCTTAAGGGGGAGGCTCCGCCCCCGCGCGTGACGTCACGCGCAGGAGCGGAGCGCCCTCCCCGCTCCGTTTTTGGCTCATTTTGGAGCCAAACGGACCCAGGGGAGAGCGGGCGGGCCCACCTCCACCACAAAAATGTAAGTGAGGGGCGCCGCGCGTCACCCCTATACGCTCGACGCCCCCGGCGGCCCGCCCCCCCCCCCCGCTTCCCCCTGTCGACGCTAGTGGGGCAAGAGAGCATTCAGCACATCATTAGCTAGATGCTTTTATTGCACATGATGGCCAAATTTGAGCATTTCCTGTTTAGAGGCCCCTTGAACCTACCAACAGTAAGAATAGGACCTGGTCCGGCGCTCCCTGAACATTTGAGTTTGGTTTGGTTTGAAATGGGTATTGGACAAGTGAGAGGTTTCCAGGACATTTGCACATGGAGATCTTGCTGCCATTTTTCCCTTTCTAACCATGATAAGGAACCAGTGACGTAGACTTGAGTCTATTGACTCGGACTCGAGTTGGACTCAAGTCACATCAGTGACTTGAGCTGGCGATTATAAAAGACTCGAAAGACTCGACTCGAGACTTGGAGCCTTTTACGACAAGCCGAATTTTATTCAGGTTTAAACCCGTTTTCCCCAATTAAATAGATAGGGACTTGCAACTCGCAATCAAAGACTTGGGGGCAAAGACTTGGGACATGACTCGACACTTGGAGGCAGAGACTTGATCCCCATCCCTGGCAGGAACCAGCCAACCAGGCCTGTTCTGGGTCTTGCACAGCTGAGGTCTCGGAGAGGGAGTGGCTGCTTTGCGCGGCCCAGGCCAAACCCTCACGCTCCCCCAGGGCCTGATAAAAGTGTTAATGTCAGAAAAAATATTGTAACTGTCCTCATTATGAAACCCTCTTTTTCCATCTGTTCGGCCGGTGACACAATGCTGAAGGCCACAAGTCGATGATAACAGCACGCCGGTAATTAATGGCATATTGAGCCATAGCAGGGAGAGGCAGGGAACGAAAGAATTCACAGCTGAACCAGCCCTCAAAAGCTTCTCCTTGAAAGCTCAGCGTTTTCTCCGGGGACCAAAGTTTGACTTTGCCAGCAAAAGGGTGACCTCAGTGTTTTATTGTTTTGGAGTCTGGCTGGAACCTTTCATGGCTCCGGCACTTGAACTGCTTGCCGCCTTTGCTGGCATCTGAGGCCCATTTTGACTCTTAACCTTTTGCAGCCGGAAGTCTTTTGTGGCAGTGAGGCTGGAGGCAGACCAGACTTCTTCAGAGAGCTGAAACGGCTTCGAGAGAAGCTTCCTTTCTCATGGTGCACTGGTGCTCATAGAGGACTTTTATCCCTCGATGACCTTGTTCCTGAGAGGTTTTGATAGGAAGACGTCTGAAATCGTCTTCATCTGAATTTCTCCCCAGAATTTGGATTTTTGCATTTCTGAAGTGGAACTGATGCTGCACTGCAAAGTTTCCATTATTCCCTTTTTTAAATGTGTGTTTTGTGCAAATCACGGTGTCTGGGTTGTTTCCTGCATCGGTCTTTCAATTCACCAGCATCTTCCCTTCCTCCACATCACCAATGTGCATATGCAAACTAACACAACACTGAAAAAAGGCAAGCAAACGCGATGCATGTTTCAGTACGAGTGCATCGGATGCAGCATCCTTTTTGTGTAGAGTTTTGCAGCAGCACAGGTGTCTGCACAGGTGTCAAACATCTCAAAAAAGGATCTTGACACAAGTACGGTATGTGCACACTCGTATCCAGTCTGCACTTTTTTGCAGTGGATTGTTGATGTGCATCCCAAACAGAGTGAGGCAGAAGCTCCAACTGAGCAGAAGGAAGAAACTGAAGCCTGTAGCAAACTGCATGTCTTGCAATTCCAGAATTCGTGTTAGAAATTCTTCTTGTTCGGCCAAAATTCCAGAAGAGAGGGACGCAGGGCAGAGTGAGCTACTCACCTGTCAGGTGTTTGGATGCTGGAAAGTCGACTGCGGCTCAAATATGTCATTTTGTTGGTTCCAAAATATGTCCGTTTTGTTGGTTCCCATGAGCATTGAACCTAATTATTGTTCAATGGTTTTTATTGCTTTTTATTCGTGTCTTTGCTTGTTACCATTTTGGTGAAAGGTGGGGTAATAGTGAAATGAATGAATAGACAAACTAGTCTATTCTAGTTCTGGAACTCTTAAAACCATACAAAATGTGTTTTGGGTAAAACTTGCAGTGAAAGCCAGACGAATGTTTACACACAGGCAGCGAACCCTCATTCAAAACAACTCGGTCTCTCTGGTGGATGATCACCCATCTCCTGGCTTATGTAGCCTTAGCAGGGGAGACCTCTGCCGAGAACTCCGGATACCTTTTTTCAAATGCAGCCAGTGGGAGGGGGGCTAGAATTGGGGCCATGGTGTGGGTGGGAGGGAGCTTTACACTTTTGCCCCTGTGCTGCTGCTACTGAAACTTAAATCATCCCCACCCACCCCACACATGTGCTCTTAGCTGCAGTGGGAAACACTTTGAAACATAGCCTTGTGTCTGGGTATGTTTCTCCTTCCTTACCTAGTAATAACTGGGGAAGTCAATTTGGAAAGGGGAGCTGTGACCTGGGATGAAAAGGGCCAAGACCAGTGTCAGGGAAAGGGAAGTGAGCAGTCTCAAGAGAAGGCAAGCTGACCAAGAGGAGTAGCACCTAGTGGTTAGTGGGCCTGCACCTCTTCCTGCTCCTTACTTTTCCCCCTACTAAGCCAGCAGCTGTACGGGAAAAAGCCTTGGTAATTTCTATCAACTGCTACAATGCCAGGCTACAGAGACCAGGTAGAGGAGGACCACCTCCCAGGAGAGCACTGAACGCCAGGGGTTCTTATTAAAAAATCAATCCCACAGTAGTATCAACAGGGTAGAAGAGACGTGACAATCCACTGAATTACCCATGAGCATGGACCAGGAAGACCAAAGGTTAAAATACAACTAGTTTATTAAAAGTCCAAAAGAAAAGGAAATTAAAATGGGGAAAGAAAGGAGGGGTAAATGTACAAGCAGGCTGATGGAAAATGCCTGAGCTTGGCTGGAAAGCACAGTAAAAATGTTGATCAAATGGATGCAGTAAACATTAACATCCACCAGATGGAGCTGAGATGCTACTCAAAAAGCCTACAGACCCTTTCTCCCCCCCCCCCCCAGGTTGCTAAACAGTGAAGTTTACTAACAGGCTGGGTGGAAAAGAGCTGACAAAGCAAACACAAATTCCCTGACCGCAATCTAGCTAGGCGGTCCCTGGCCCTCATGACTTTGTCCAAGCCGGAATCCCCAGTCCTTGCACTTCCAGGTGAGCGGGTGCTCCATTCTGAGCACCCAATGAGTGGGTCACAGTGACTGGCAGACAACAGCCAAGACTTCCTGTGGGCTGGAGCTTAGACAGCTTGGCTCTGATGATGTGTGGCCACCACAGCAGCATGGGTCTTCCAGAGCCGCTGAAGGAGGAGGAGGAGGAGGAAGAAACAGCAAGGTCTTGTAAGATGTGGTGCAAGTCGTGAGATCTCAGTGTGCCAGGTCTCGCAAGAATCGACGGGGTGAAGGTCATTTGGGGAGGTGGGGAGCACAAGGGAGGGAGATTTAAGCGGGGAAAGAGAACAAGACAAAGAGGAGGGGGGAAGACTGGAGCGAAGCGGGAGGAGACTGAGGGAGAAAGAGGAGTCAAAGATGGGAGGACAGGTGGACAGAATGAACACAGGAAGGGGAAGGCAGCAAAGAAGGGCCAAGAGAAGACAGACCCTGGTGTGTGTGGGGGGGGTAGGATTGGGCGGTCACTAACATCCGTTTGACTTTAAACTCTGTTTTGCAAGGTGACATGAAAAGATAAACGTTCCAGAGGTTCTTCTGGCAGTTAAATGACTGTCAACAGTGGTTTTCTAACCCCACCCCCACCCCCATAATGTGAATGGATTAGGTTAGATGTAGCACACACTGTAGTACAAGGCTATGATCTCATTTCATTTATTTATTGGATTTCTACCACCACCCATCCCTTCAGCTTTACAATATACTGTAAAATCACATAACAAATCTTCCAACTAAACCACATAACACATTTTCCAAGTCAAAGCAGGTTAAGCCAAAACATTTGCTACAGTTTAGAATGACACTATTAAAGACGCCTTAGTTGCTCAATCATCTGCCCTTTTCATTCATCCGTCATTGAAATCTAAATATTTACAAAGCCTCAGAATAAGTGAGTTCTGGAGGTTAATGAGGGATGCCAACATGCGTCAGAGAGAACAAGCTGAGATCCCAACAAGGCTGCAGAAGATCCAGTTCTGCTGAGTTCCAGCTCTGGCTTCAGCTGACTGTGGTTCCGATTGCGAGAGGGAACCCTCCTTTGGGCCAGTCACACACAGGATCCGGATCCTGCCGTACATCAATGAAAGTTGCTGCCCTGACCAAAATCGTGTGTTGCCCATCACAGAAACGCGTCACCAGGCTGACCCCCAAAGGCCAAAAATATCTTACAGCATAATCAGGGTCAAAGTAGATGTTACATCGAGTGGCTCTGTTCATCTGGGGTCAGAAGCAGTTTCAGTGCCCCGGGGCGTGTAATTCCTCTGTGGAACTCTGTAAGTCCCACCGAGTTAAATGGATTTACTCTCAAGGAAGTGCATGTAAGATAAGTTTAAATCTCCATCTTACGAACAAGCTCAGTAATATGCAGGAAGAGCAGCTGAAAATGTGCCTCACTGCCCAATCCTATCCCCCACCATCCTACATGGCTGCATGCAAATGGGGGGGGGGGAACACACACCAGATGGCCCATGAGAGGTAAGTAAAATATTTTTACTTGCCTCCTGGTAGACCACCTGGTCCTTAGACCTACTCCAGCTGTTTGCTGGTATAAGTCCCAGGAGAGGAAGGGGGTGGGTCCAGGCTGGGAAAGGGGGATAGGATCTGGCTTGAGTGACTGGCACTGAGATCCACCCCCACCCTCAAACTGCCCCCAGTCCGGCCCACTCACCACCCCAATCCTCTCCCAAAATACCCCTGAATCACTCTCTCTACCAACTTATCAGGCAGTTCTGGCACCCATGGAGCCTCCAACTGTTTCCACCAGTGGTTCTTCTGTAGCACAAAATGGCGGTGCAACATTTGTGCCATCACAAAACAATTTAAAGCAGCAGATCACTATATCAGTCGACTTAATCCCCCATTGGATTGGGGCATTAGGCTGTGATCCTATGCACACTCACCTGAGAGTAAGTCCCATTCACTACAATGGGATTTACTTCTGAGTAAACATATTTTGGGGAAGAGAGGGCAGTTTAGCTGGGTGGTGGAACCTTCTGACCTTATACATAATATGCTTTATACTACAGCCAGATGTCTACAAAATGAAATATATAATACAGGTATATTTTTGTAACTCCGTCTGATGAAATGGACTGTAGTCCACAGAATTTTAGGCTGCAATTAATGTGTCGGTCTTTGAGGTGCCACCCACAGGCTCTTGGTTGCAGCAGCTAACATGCTACTCCTCTGGCAAAACAGCTGAGCATCTGAGATAGGGCAGAAAGCAAATATAAAACGCATCAGCAGTATTCCAATGCTTCACAAATACGGGATTCGACGCCATGTAGTCAGCTCGAAATATTTAATAGTTTCAAAACACGCCGCGGGTTTCCAAACAGGCAGTCGCATGCGTGGTAAAATATCAAAAAATCCGAGGATCACAGATGCCCAACGTTTCGTTCTATCCTTAGAACATCTTCCAGGGGTGAAAACAATCACAGAGATTGTAGGTGAAGTTGTCAGACCTCACTACAAGTTCGTTTAGTAACTACAAGTTCGTTCGCGTAACTAGCCGGTTCCCGCGCTTTTCGCAATTTAAACGAACTTGTAGTGAGGTCTGACAACTTCACCTACAATCTCTGTGATTGTTTTCACCCCTGGAAGATGTTCTAAGGATAGAACGAAACGTTGGGCATCTGTGATCCTCGGATTTTTTGATATTTTACCACGCATGCGACTGCCTGTTTGGAAACCCGCGGCGTGTTTTGAAACTATTAAATATTTCGAGCTGACTACATGGCATCGAATCCCGTATTTGTGAAGCATTGGAATGTAATAGCGGGCCATGAAGGTTACTACAAGAAGCATCAGCAGTATATTTACATTATTAGTACAAATATCTGCATTTTAAGGGCCAAACCAGGAATGGTGCTTAACCTGGAATAAAACCATTTGATGTTGTGAACACCTCCTTGGCAACAGTGGTGGAAATAAAGGTGAGGTGCTGGATGAGATGTTGGCTTTTGGCGCTGACTGACAGGCCCCTTTCCTCCCTCCCCCAGGTCCAGGCAGCAGGAGGAAGGGCCCTGGGCCCTGCGGCCATCTTGGGTCCCTGGCTGCTCTCAAGTATGCCGTGGTTGGACTGTACTTGCTTGTGTTCCTGATCCTCGTGGGCGTCTTCATCCTAGCAGGTGAGGAGGACCAAGGTTGCCTGAAAAAGTCACCCTTGGAGACCTGGAAGCAGGGGTGCGGGGAGAGAGAGAGACATGTTCTGCTTTGCTCAACTAGTGCTAAGGCTCCCGGGACCTCAAACTCTGCCTGCACACGGCTGCTGCAGAAGGGGCCCCTCCTCACCCTTCTGCCGCTACCATCACTTTGGCCGCTTTCCAGGGCCTTGCGCTGGCTCAGGCCACCACCCAGTCGTTTGGGTGTAGCCATGAGAGGATAAAGCTGTGCAACAGCTTGAAAGCCAAACAGCATAATAAGCACCATGATGATGATGAGTAATAGCTGGACCAGGAAAGATGTGTCAAAAACGCAGTCATCAGGATAATGAACCGAGGCGAGCAAGGTGGTTTCGTGGGTGGCCGTGAACCACCCCGAGGGCCTCTGGGCTTGTGGGTTGGGCAGCCGCCACCGCTGCACGTGCCCAGAATGTTTGGATTTTAGAAGGCCTAAATCCAACGCTTGCTGCTCTGCTGGGAGGACGGATCATGGCACCAGTGTTACTAGGCAGGCTCTAAGATGCACAGAGCATACACAGGCTGGGGAAATGAAGTGTTTGGGGGGGGGGAGGGAATTGTGCACAGTATATATATAGGTGCAACTTCCAAAGCCATCAAGGCCAGGGTGGCCTCGTATTGGGATTGCTGACAATGAATTGGGACCAATGAGAAGCATATTTGGAAGCTTAAGATCTTGAACCAAACGCTAAGGTGAATTACAACGTTTTCCCATCCTCATCTTCTCTTGAAAAGTCAGTGATTCCCTCTTAGAGCAGGAAAACAGAGGCCAAAGTTTGGATAAGTTTGGAAACTTATCCAAAGTTATGCAGTGAGGCCATGATGGAGTGAAGATTTCAGACTGGACCTCCCTGAGACTTTTTGGAGTCAGGACCTGGAAGACTGCAACCCCTGGCCTGTCACCATCCCCTTGTCCCTGTCTAGCCCTGGCCAAACAAATGTCAGAAAACCAGAGAGACATGTGACACATGTGATCGGCTTTTGATGGCAATCACTTACAGGGTCGCTTGCAGATTCATTTACCGTATTGGTCCGAGTATAAGACTCACTTTTTTCTCCTAATTTAAGTTTTTAAACTAGGGGTGCGTCTTATAATCAGGCTGTTGCAATTTAATGCCAGTGATTTAATTAATTTTTTTAAATAGCACCAAACTTTAAGGGTGCGTCTTATAATCAGGTGCGTCTTATACTCGGGACAATACGGTATATGCAGTGCTTTTTGTACAAATGATGCAAACTTTGTTCATATAGGAAGGTAAAGAATTATTGAGAATGTCAGAATTTTTTTTTCTTTATGATTGAGTTCCTCTGTTGGGATGTTCCATTTGAAATACTTGATTTGTCTTGTTCACCAGCCCCCTTGGTAGTTTTGATGAACAGCATGCTTTAAAATGATAGAAATCTAGTTAGTAGAGACTCACGGTGCAATCCTGCCCAGCACAGCACCGGCGGAGCAAGGTCTCCGCCGGCGCTGGGTGTTGCAAAAGTGCCGTAAGGCACTTTTGCAGCACCCATGGAATAAGCGGCGTGGCGCCGAGGCTGGCACCACTCACTCTGCCGCCAGACCCAGGAGGGCGTGGGAGGGCCAGGGTGGCAGGGGAGGGGGTGATTGGGCTACTGGGCCTGGGAGAGGGGCGGAAATATCGGCAGCGCGCTTTGCTGATATCCAGAGCCCTTTCCCGGGCCATGGCAGTGCACATCCAAGGCTGCTCATTGGGGCCTCTGGCCTGACACTGGGGGAAAGGGATGAATGTGCCCCAGCTCCGCTGGCACAGCCCTGACCCTGCTTAGGACCCACCACAGTGTGCAAGGCATGCTGTGGCAGATGTTACACAGGTTTGGGCTGCCCTTGCTTAATGTGGGGGGGGGGGGCGGACGACGACGACGACGACTCTCTCTTTGATTTCTGGACTTCACAAGATTTCAAGGAACAAGAGTCATTGGTAGTGATGGGAGAGAAGAGAAACCGGCTTCTCTTGACTACTTTCTGTCCAAGGCATTTTTCTCCATCCAATCATGAACTGCGCAGCAGGGATTTTGTTTCTCACAAGGAGTTGCTGGAATGCTGAAGGTTTTGTTTGTTTTTTTCCTGAGTGGAAAATGGTGACTGTCAGCTTAATGGATGGATCTTGGACCTTTGTCCTTGCAGAAGGTGGATGTCGTTAGCAACATCCACCCTCCCATTTCCATAGAACCTTCTTCCTGGGTGGAGGACTAAATTAAAGTCAGGCTGGAATTTTTAAACCGCTCACTGTCCCCAGAGGAAGAACATGGTGGTGAATCATGGGCTAATTATGTTGATCCTTTTTGGTTCTTTTTTTGTTTAGTTTTTAAATATCCAAAATTAAAGCGTAGCCTGTAGACGTAAGAACATAAGAACAGCCTTGCTGGATCAGGCCAAAGGCCCCTCTAGTCCAGCTTCCTGTATCTCACGGTGGCCCCACCAGATGCCTCAGGGAGCACACAGCCCACAAGATAACCTGTTTCCTGTTGTCACTCCCTTGCACCTGGCACAGAGACAATTCATATAAAGTTTAAGAATCCAGTTTGTAGTTTGTACTTGGATGAAGAGCAGAACAGGGAAGGAAGCGCAGCTCAGTGGTAGGGTGTGTGTTGTTTGGCCTATACAAGATCCCAACTTGAATCCCCAGTATTGATGTCTTTATTTAAAGGGTTTCTATTATATGGCATGGGGGCATGCAGCTGGCAGAGCTCGTGGAGAGAGCTCCTGAACAAATGAGGCAAGGGGGGAGAGAGAGGAAGCAAGGTAAAGTCACACGACCTCCACAGGTCATTGAGGAGGAGGAGGAGGAGGAGGAGAAGAGTCACAGTCTGAGAGAGGCAGCCTCTGAGTCACCTGCCCTGGACAATGCGCACTACCCCCAGTGTCCTGGCTGTCATTGTCCCAGGCTTTCCCTCTGGCTTTAGGTAGCCCCTCCCTGGAGCTCATTAGCTCCTGCCCCCGTGCAGAGTGGGTGGGCTTTGATTACTGGCTCGGAGGACCTCTTAACATGACTCCTCATCATGATGATTCTTCGCGGCAGGCAGGCAGGCTGGCTGTTGAAAGAGTCATAAAAGAGAACTGCAACTCCCTGGGAGTCTTGCAACACAGGAAGTGGAAGGCCAGGGTGCTTGGGCTGGCTTTTAATATCCTCCTCTCTGTCCAAAGCGTTCGAGAGGTCAGGCCGGCTGCTGTTATGCTGGAGCAGCACAGTCCCAGTTCTTGCCCAATCCAAAGAACGGAACTTCCAGCAGGGAAAGAAAGAGCACTTGGCAAAAATCTGGCACGAGGTGGACTTCTTCCTCCCAAGGCTGTTTCACAGACAGAAAGAACTTGTTTGGCTCACATGAGGCTTGACTCTCTGAATAGACACAGCCTGAGGAACTTCTCCCGGCGGGACAAAAACCCCACCTTGCCAAGGAGCCGACCTAAAGACCCTGAGGAAAGCAGAGGCAGCCGCAGGCCTGCAACCGTCCCAAGGGCTTATGATGTGCCTGACCCAGAACAATAAGAAAGGGTCCGAGGAGGGGTCACTCGGGCTCAGTCATGAAGCCGGGGAAGATTCTGCTCCAGGAAAATGGGAAGGGCCTCTTACCGCAGGGAATTGCATAGACAAAAGCCCTGACCAGTGCAGGCAGTCTACGTGAGTTGGTTCCATTCCATCACAGCTGATAGCCACTGGTGGGCCTGTGAAATACCTGGGGGGGGGGTGTTTTAAGGATGAGCCACGTCTTTTTTCATTGTTGCAGGTTATAAAGCATAGTGATGGCATCCATATAGCCTAACACCCCTTTCCAATTGGCAGTCATGCTATTTCACAGATTCTAGTAAGCCTAGAATGCTTGTACTGTATGTGCATCTATATGGGCTGCTATTCTGTTCTCCTGTCACAGGCTGTTTGGGCTGGTGATGCAGCGCTTGTTGCTACCATTGGCTTAGCTGCTGTGATGTCACAGAGGGAAACGGCAACTGTGTGCAAAGAGGCTGGGATGGGAGAGGCTTGGCATTAGAATAGAAATACAGTACATCTTCGTTATCCACTGATTCCAATCCCACAGATTCACTTATCCACTTCTCTTTGCACCCATTCGCAGCCATGTGCCTTTGCCCCCCTACCTCGAATCCCCAGCGACAGGACAGAAAAATCTCACGAAGGGTCGTGAGAAGAAAGACTTTACTTACATTCTTCTGACTGACAACAACCTGGTAGAAGTCTTTGCTAGGAGCAGGCCAGGGGTCCTCATGATTCAAATAAAGTGCAGTACCTGGGAGGAGGGACACCGTTTTAGGACACCAGTGGCCCATCGCTATGACAACGAGGAAGGGGTGGACGTACAGAGGGGTTACTGGAAACCCAGCCACTCCCTTATAAGGAGTCGACCCTCTCTTAAAGTTTGAAGTCTCTATCAACCAGCCCATAGAGTGGCAAGAACCTTTCCCTTAGTTTTTGGGGGCAGCCAAGGTTGACAGGTTCACAGTATTACAATGCCCCCCCCCCACACACACACACTATCACTCACCATTCAAGGTAAGATTCAGGGTCATAAAGTTCATTTAGTGTATAGCTGAGGTTCCCAACCTGCGGTACGTGTACCACTGGTGGTACTTTGTGCAAACGCCGGTGGTACAGTACATGGCAGGCTGGTCCTTATCCTCTGACTTGCAATTTAAAGCATCTTTGACTTGCTGGTCTCACCTTTGGAACGCTGATCCCCCCCACCCTCTCCCCCCCGCCCTCTTATCTGAGACAGCAGTAACCAGCTGCTAGGAGGTCTCTTATCTGCCATTCCAATCTCTCTCAGCTGCTTCTGCTCCTTATCTCTAGGCTTACCAGTTTTTCCTGGTTCTAAACTGGGACACCCCCCCCCCAACAATTAAATAAATAAATAAATAAATATTTAGAAATCTTTTTGGGGGTGCAAAATGCCCTTTTGCCACCCAAAGGATGCCTGGAATTTTTAGTTATTTATTTATAGCCTAAATTAATGAAGTTGACTTGACTGTCAATTTTGCCCGTCGTTGCCATTGCCACCACCATTGCCCGTCGTCGACTCGTCGCTCCCATGCCGCCATTGCCTGTCGCCACTGTGCCGCCATCCCATTGCCCGCTGTGCTGCCATTGCCCCCGCAGCCCCCGCAGCCTCTGCCGATTTTAAAGTGAATAAACTTACCTTTTTTGTGCCGCCATCTTGGATCTCGCGAAATCTCATGAGATCCAAGATGGCGGCGCCCGAAAAAGGTAAGTTTATTCACTTTAAAATCGGCAGAGGCTTCCACCGGGCCTAGAATGCCCAGGACCGATCCAGGACCCGAGCCCGGGTTCCTGGACGATCCCGGAAATTTCAGGATGGATGGTACCCAGCTACTTATCTCTGATCTGTTTGGTATTGCTTCCTATATATACAGCATTGAACCACTAGGTGGCGCATGCAAGAAGGAGCAGCAGGCAAGCCTTTTATTTCTTGTTTATTTCTATTTTATTGCTGTATCTGAGCAAGCTGCTGCTCATATTTGCTGCTCACAACACTGGCTCCCTGGCTCTCCAGGGTCCCCGACAGAAGCGTTCTCTCTCTGTCCTACCTGTAGATGCTGCCAGGGGTTGCAACTGGGACCACCAACTGCATGCAGAGCAAAGACTCTACCATTGAGCTACAGCCCCTCCCTGTAAGACAGAAGGCACTTGTTGCGTGTAGGATGTGGCAGCCAAAACTCACATGAGGAAATCCACACATTGAAAAAAATATGCAGAATGAAAGGGGGGGGGGAGGAACCTTCCTGGGGGTGGGGCCAATGCTCAGCAGCACAGCCCCCCCCCCCTTTGCATGCAGAAGGTCCCAGGACAATCCCTGCAGCACCTCTAGGCCAGGCTGGGAAGGGTTCTCTGTCTGAAGTCCTGGAGAGCCTCTGCTGGTCGGTGTAGAGCAGACAATGCTGAGCTGGGCGGGGGGGGGGGGGGGGAGAGCCATTATGGGCTGACTCAGCTAAACACACCCCAAACGCTTCCGAAACAGGTGGAAATATTGGGGCTTTAAAGAAAGGGCGGCGCATCTTGGGCAGTCAGTCCCTGCACATTGTCCGGCTGCTCATCGCCTCCATCTTGCAGCCTGCTAGACCGTTTCCTCGGACTGGCAGTGGCCCTCCAGGCCTTTCTACCTGCAGGAGGGCAGTTTCTAGTGCTGGAACGGGAACCTGGGCCTCTGCCTGCAAGTTGCTCTCCAGCGGAGCGAAGGGCCTTTCCTGAAAGGAGTCAGGGCTCCACTCCCTTCTGGAATCACTTTCCTGTCTTCCTGAGCAGCTGCCTGAAATCCTCTCTTCACAGTTGTTGAGACTTGAACCCGTGACCTTCTACTAACACCGAGGTTTGCCACCACCCCCCTCCTTGCTGAAGCCTACCCCAAACACTCAGAGCACAATCCTGCACGAAGAAGAGCCGGCAAAGCGAAGCTGGCGCTGGGTGTTGTCAATGTGCCATAAGACACGTTTGACCCAGCGAGTAGGCCCCGCCAACGCTGAGGTCGGCACCGGCCTACCCGCCCGACATCCAGCCCATCCGCTGCGCTGAGCAGGTATGTCCCTGCCGGTGAGCAGAGGGGCGGGGGGAGGACGGACCAGGTTGGCATGGGAGGGGGTGATTGGTCCATCGGGCCAGGGACGAGGGAGGGATTATTGGCGGTGTGCTGAGAGGAATCCTATCCCCCGTCCAGAGCCCAGCTGGCCTTATACAGCTGGGGCTCTACCCAGGGGAAAGGGATGAACGTCCCTTTCTCCCGAGGTGTGCTCCAGCTTTGCCGGCGCTGGCCCGATCCTGCCTAGGATCCAGCGCAGTGTGCTTTTGCATGCTGCGGTGGCCCTAGACAGGATTGGACTGCCTGTCTGCAAAAGACATATTCCTGTGCCCAGAGACACTCTACTCTTTCCTTGGTCTTCCTGCCTGCTGTGAAATAAAGACAAACATCACCAAGATATTCCTTAAGAAGGCAAGATTATAATCATGGCTTCTCATTGCAAGGTGGTACAGCACAAACCTGCTGTGAGTGACTTTGCTGCCAGCGAATGTACATTTGCTGTTGGCTGCAGATAAGATGTTCCCTTTTTGCATCGCAATCAGATGTAGCCTCCACGACCCAGGAAGTGCCCTAAAACAAATAACGTGCCTTGCTATATTCAATCAAACCTTTGCTGCCCCTTTTATGTCTGTTTCCTTTGGACTTTCTTGATATACTTTGGATGGCCCACAAAGGCCTGGGATGCAGTTCCATTTCCTCCATGACTGAGAGGCTTTTTAAGAATCTCTTGAAATTAAATGCAAAATGAGATCCAGCACAGAGCAAAGTAAATTGGACTGCCTCCTTCCTAGCAAAAATTTGGCAGTCATTCAAACATATTCAGATTTTTTTGGGATATTTTTTTCCTGTCCTAACATACTCTTGGTAGAAACAAACTGGATAACAAACATCTGGGGGAGAAAAACATTTTGAGAGGATTAGAACTTGGAATGATGCATATAAATCTGGGAGAACTACTTGGGTCACATGATCTGCCTGCAGCAGGTCCCAGGGTCCAACAAGACAAGACCTTAAATGCATGTTTGCATTTGTACTTCTAGTTTCATATATATATATTTTTTTGATGGAGTCTTGCTTTGTTTTTGTAAATAGCAGAGTGGGTTGGGTCGGTGGAGTGGGGGTTAACTCTTCAGCCCCCATCTTGATGAAGAACAGGTGCAGCTTCGGGTCAGCATTCATTTTCCTTGGAGTGGAAAGAGTTGCTTGGAGTCTTTGGGCTCCAGCAAAGTGTGCATGATTTCTTTGTCTTCATTCTTCTATCATGATGATTCTATCATCATCATTTATCTGTAGGCATCTTTACTGATGTGGCCAGCGGGTGGCGGGTGGCCAGTGAGTGGTGCAGTGGATTAAACCACTGAACCATGAGCTGTCAATCGAAAGGTCAGCAGTTTGAATCCACGTGATGGCTCCTGTCGTCAGGTAGACAAGCTGGTTGACTTGGTATAAGAGCGGCTTCAAATCATCACTGAATCACACGGTTGCTTTTTTGAACTTTCAGTTTTGCCACTCTTACTTTGAAAGAGAATCGCAAAAGACACACATCTTTGCAGGGCCAGGAGGAATAAAATGGCATTTCTTCTTCTTCTTCTGATTATGATTTAGCACGTGGCACTTTATAACAGAGGCCGAGACACGACCCTGCCTCAAGGGGCTCGCAATCTGCAGGTAGACGCAAGGAGGGAGATGACGGAGGAAGGAGTGGGGAGGGAAGCCAGAGTATGTGGGGATGAAGAATATATGATTTGAGGCTTTGTTTTGGGTGGGCCGTTCTCTGTGCTCAGGGTCCCCAGACGGCCACACCAGACCTGGCACAAGGGATCCCAGGAACAGGCCCAAGGAGCCAAGTCCTCCGCAGCTGGCGGGGGCATGTCATTTCCTCGCAAGGTGACCCACTGTTGTGTGTTTGTTTTAACGGTTTTCATTACCTTGTTTTAAATTATTTTTATTGTAAAGGTAAAGGTATCCCCTGACAATTAAGTCCAGTCGTGTCCGACTCTAGGGTGTGGTGTTCATCTCCATTTCAAAGCCGAAGAGCCAGCGTTGTCCGAAGACGCCTCCGTGGTCATGTGGCCAGCATGACTGTCCTTGCCGCAGCGCGTAGCATGTGGCTGGAACACGGAGCGCTGTTTACCTTCCCGCAAGCGGTACCTATTTATCTACTCACATTAACATGCTTTGGAACTGCTAGGTTGGCAGGAGCTGGCCAAGCAACGAGCGCTCACCCCGTCGCGGGAATCGAACTGCCAACCTTTCGATCGACAGCTTATGGTTCAGCGGTTTAACCCGCTGCGCCACCCGCTGGCCTTTATTGTACTTGTATAGTACAATATAATATAGTACAATATAGTATAGTATAATTTTTATTGTACTTAGTCAGGGGTGCTTGTCTGCCTCCTCACTAGTTGCTTGCAGCTGCAGCTGAATCGGGGCCCTTGCATATTTTCATTAGAAAACAACTGTTTGTTCCCATGTATGCTGCCCCAAAAGCACAGGGGTCCTTTCTCAAAGTACGATGTGCTTTCGCTTTTATTAGGAATCCTCATGTTGTTTGCTTTGAGCGGGCAGCATTAAGAGCAAATTCTTCATCTGTTCATCACAGCAATGGGAGCTGGAAGCTTAGACAAAACAAGAAGGCCAACATTGTTGCTGTGTTGGGACCTTAAGAAAATGGCCAAATACCCCCCCACACACACACACACACGATGCTCTTGACAGCCCTGTCCACCCCTGTCAGAACCCGTCCGTTTTTGTGAAGTGCGTTTTCCTTCTGCTAACCATTTCAGACATTCCTCTTCCAGGGAAGGCAGCAGTTTGTGCAATGCGCTTGGCGTCCAGCCTGATCCCACAACTTGGTTCAGCTGAACAGCCTCTGATGCATTTTAAACCAATTTATTCCCCGTGGTGGATCGAGCTACGCAAAAGAATGCAGTCAGTGTGTGTGTAGACAGGAGGGCTCAGCTACAAGGGAGGGGCGGATTTGGGGAGGGGGCGAAACCAGCGTCCCTCTTGGAGCACCTGTTAACTGGGTTAGCGGGCGCTGTGCAAGGACCGCACTGGCAGAGGCGAGGCCTTCCTTCTCGGGAGACTTCCTGGCTCTCAGGCGTGGTGTGACCGTGGCCCTGGCCCAGGCAGATCCAGCTCATGCCCCACTAGACAACAAACACCTTGTTCTTGGAAAGGGAGGCACAGGCTGGACTCCGACCCAGGTAAACAGCCCCCAAAAGGAGAGAGGCTGCCAGTCCTGTTGGTGACCTCATCTGTTTTTGCCAGGGAGAAAAAAGTGGGAGCAAAGGGGTTGGACCACAAGCTAACGGAGCAGGGAAGGAAACCCCAAAGGAGGCAGGGCATTGCCCCTCCTGCCCAGTCCCAAAGCAAACCAGGCAGTCTGAGTGTTCCCAAGAAATGCTGGCAAAACTCTGAGACTGTGTGGCATGGCTGTCTGGGGTGCCAGGCAGGAACGTGCCCATGTGCTCTTCCTTGGAGACCCTTCTCCAGAGGCGCTCAGCTTCGGAGGTTAGGCAGGTGGCTCCTGGAGAGAGGGGCTTCTCAGCGGTGGTGCTTAAGTTGTGGAAGACCCTCCCTAGATATGTTCTCCTGGAACCTTCCGTGTCCTCTCCTTGAGGAACCAGCGAAAAAGAGTTGGCAATGAGGGCAGAGAGGAGACAAGACTCACGTTCCTCTGCCAGAGAGGAACCCCACTCTCAACCCTGGATTGTGGGTCCTTGTGTCTCGCCTGCCCCACACTTCCCCAGGGTGTTGAAATCCCCACATGCTTATTCATCACCTGACAATGGCAACATCAAGTCATGACCTGCACATAGGAAGGGCAGCCAGTAGAAGCTTCTACCCAGAGCAAAGAGCAGCCATGGGGGGGGGGGGGGGTCTGCATCGGGAGCATGGCCAGGGCAGAGAGAGTTAACCCCCCCCTCTCCCTGACGTGGTCCTGATCCACAGTGGACCGATCTGGCTGCTTCTGCTGCTACTGGAGAAGAGACCAGCATGCTGGCCCCACCCCTTGCACCAAGTCGCTTTGAGTTTGACCCTCCTCCATCAGAGGGGCGAGGAGGGGGTCGAATGGGGCCTTCCGACCGAGGCTTCGCTGTGGTTCCTCTTCACTACTGAGCGCAGGCAAAATGATTTGAGAATCCTTTCAAAATGACCTGGTTGCCAAGTGTACGTACGGCCCAACTGGACAAACAACATCGACAAAGGAAAGAAGTGACTTGGTTAAAAAAAAACAAAAAACAAACCCTGCCTGACATAGGGAGGTTTTTAAAATACTGTACAGCACCTTCCTAGAACAGAATGGATCAAGCCACAAAACCAGGGGGGAGCCCCGCAGCCCCCGCACAGCCCATTTCGAGATAATTGCCTCTGCCTCGGTCCTGCTGAGCACCAGTTGGCTCCCAGCATCAGAGGCTTCAACTGCAAACTGGCATTGGCCTCCCACTGTGCTGAGTTAGCCACATCCAAGCCCACTTCCAGACGACCCTCCCAACCCGCTTGGCTTGGGGGTGGGAGGACAAAGCCTTTGTCTGGATTAAAGCAGGCACCGTTTTTGTTTTTAAAGGTATCTCCGTATGTTCTCCTTCGCCTCCGCAACAGCAGGCAGGAATGGAGGGGTCCCATGAATACTTCCGCTGGCACCCTCCCCTGCCCCTCGCCAGGCAGTCAGTCAAGACCCAGGCTGAGGCACGAGCCCCTTTCTTCCCTGGCAGAAAACGAAGGGCACACTGTCCTTTGCAGCCATGGAGAACTCGCAATTCCCTGCTGGGAAAGCGATGCTCTTTGTGTTGTTTGCCAGCTAGGGGTGGCCCCCCTGACTGCTTCCATGCTCCATCTGCTTACCCCCCTTCTCCAAAGTGGCTTTCTTTTGTCATCTTTGGGGAAGGGGGAAAGTTTAACAGCGGAGGGGGGTGAGATGCAAGTGGAATCAAGGAAGGCTGTTCCCACCTCAATCCAGCTCTCTCTTCAAAATCTGAACAGGGCGGTTGCAGTAGCAAACATCCCGAGTCAAATTCTTGTGACACCACTGATCCTAGAGTTGGTGTCGCTGCCGCCCATGGATTGGCAGAAGTGGTGTGGATGTGGTGATGGCACCTGGCCTAGATGCCTTTAAAAGGGGTTTGGACAGATTCATGGAGCAAAAGACCATCACAGGTTACAAGCCATAAGCAACCTCCTGGCTTTAGAAGTGGGTTTTCTCTGTGCCAGGTGCAGGGGAGTGGCAGCAGGAAACAGGTTATCTTGTTGGCTGTGTGCTCCCTGAGGCACCTGGTGGGGCCACTGTGTGATACAGGAAGCTGGACTAGATGGGCTTTTGGCCTGATCCAGCAGCCAGTCTCTTCTTATGTTCTTATGTTCTTATGGTGGAAATCAGTGTCACACCAAGCCTTCCTGCTCCAAAGCACATTGAGCGGTGGATGCATCATTCCACTTGGTGGCTCAATTTTGCAAGGCGCATGTTGGCACCTCCGGTGGTGCACTCCTGTGTCTCAGCATACAGACTGGCTGCCAGTAACTCTTGCATGATGTGCTTGGCGTGCCGGCAGCTCTCTGACAAACACAGACACTTCTGGCCGTCTCGAACTGCCATCCTTAAGATCTTCAGGCATTTATGAGACGGTTGCTCTACCAACTGAGCCAGATGTCCTGGCATATTATAGTACTGTCGCTCATTGTTTCATGATGGGCAGTGCCTGAACTCTAGACCCCTGCCGAGGGCTAGAAGGCTTCCTCTTTTATGATCTCCAGACTGCTATGTGGTTTTTTCGAGACTGTAGTCTGACCCAGCACACAAATCAATTTCACCAGTTCTTCAATGGCCACAGTTCCTAGGCCAAGGAAGGCACCGACTCGCTTCTATGCTGGCCAGCTTTGTTAAAAATGAGGAAGATTGGTTTTGTTGTTGTTGTTAAGTCGTTAAGTCGTGTCCGACCCTTCGTGATCCCATGAACCACATCCCGCCAGGCCTTCCTGTCCTCCACTATTTTCTTGAGTTTGCTCATTTTCATGTTCGTTGCATCGGTGATGCTGTCCAACCATCTCATCCTTTGCCTTCCCCTTCTCCTTTTGCCTTCAATCTTTCCCAGCATCATAGTTTTCTCCAGAGAGTCCTCTCTTCACATTGTTGTTGTTGTTCAGTCGTTAAGTCGTGTCCGACCCTTCGTGATCCCATGAACCATATCCCGCCAGGCCTTCCTGTCCTCCACTATCTTCCTGAGTTCGCTCATTTTCATGTTTGTTGCATCGGTGATGCTGTCTAACCATCTCATCCTTGGCCTTCCCCTTCTCCTTTTGCCTTCAATCTTTCCCAGCATCAGAGTCTTCTCCAGAGAGTCCTCTCTTCGCATTAGGTGGCCAAAATATTTGAGTTTCAGCCTTAGTACCTGTCCTTCCAGGGAACAGTCAGGCTTGATTTCATTTAGAATTGACTGATTTGATCTCCTAGCAGTCCAAGGGACTCTCAGGAGTCTTCTCCAGCACCACAGTTCAAAAGCATCTATTCTTCGGCGCTCAGCCTTCCTTATGGTCCAACTCTCGCAACCATACATTGCTACTGGGAACACCATCGCCCTGACTATACGAACTTTTGTTGGCATGGTGATATCTCTGCTTTTTATTATGCTGTCTAAGTTTGCCATAGCTTTCCTTCCAAGGAGTAAGCGTCTTTTAATTTCATGGCTGCTGTCTCTGTCTGCAGTGATCTTGGAACCCCAAAAAGTAAAATGTGTTACTGCTTCCATTTCTGCCCCTTCTATTTGCCAGGAATTGATGGGACCAGATGCCATGATCTGAGTTTTATTAATGTTGAGTTTCAAGCCAACTTTTGCACTCTCCTCTTTCACCCGCATCAAGAGGCTCTTTAGTTCTTCTTCACTTTCTGCCATTAGGGTGGTATTGTCTGCATATCTGAGGTTGTTGATGTTTCTCCCGGCAATCTTGATTCTGGCTTGCGATTCATTCAGCCCTGCATTTCTCATAATGTACTCTGCATATAAGTTAAATAAGCAGGGTGACAATATACAGCCTTGCCGTACTCCCTTTCCAATTTTGAACCAGTCGGTTGTTCCATGGCCGGTCCGAACTGTTGCTTCTTGACCCGCATACAGGAAGATTGGTAGGGAGGGATTAAAAGGCAGTATTAATCATGGGGGGGGGGGATATTCCAGCAGGGGTGCAGAGCGTTTCTGTCCGCCGGGACTAAAACTGCATATGATATGCATATAAAACTGCATATCCTCCTTCACAGGGTCATCATAAGTCTCTACTGGCTGGCTTTGCTATCACTGCTGGGGGTTGGTGATTTCCTCTACTCCGTTTCAGTTCTTCCCAATTCAACTTGAAGTGCATGATGGAAGTAACGTAACTGGGTTGTGTGTTTTAGTCCAGTCGTCGAGCGCATGGAGTCTTTTCACCCACCTTCTATCTTTCCCCTGACATTTTGCTGACCAGGTCCACATCTCAGCAGATCAGCTGAAAGGAGCTTATGTTTCCCAGAGCGAGTGCATGTGGGCTCCAATGTTTTGCAGGGCTCTGGATGGATGAGAGGACGGAGGCCAGGGAGAAATTAGCAGTATCAGAATGGAGTTCCAGCCCCTGGGGAAGATGCGGTTTGTTTATTGACAATGGCAACATCCCAGCCATGTAGCCAAACCACTGTGAATCCCAGAAGGGACATGCAGTGACAACAGAAAGACTGTTTGCAGCAGCGTGATGCCAAAACGCAGCGTCAAATAGACCAGGTGGTGAAGATCTCTGATCAGATTTCCCACCCCTGAGAGAGAGAGAGAGAGAAGCAGCCCCGAATTGCACCGAGGCTACTATGGCATCGGGTTGGCCCTTTCCCCTCTGCTGTGTTCTGAATGAGGACTGCACCCGTGAAGCAGTTTGCTTGCGGAAGGGGTGACTTGCAGCCGAATAAGGAGACAAGCAGAAAGAAGTTGAGTCCTGCTTCCTTGATACTGCGGTCTCAGTTGAAATCTCTGCCCCAGCAAATATTTCGTAGAAACATTTCAAGAGATGAGAGACCTGACCACAGAACTCTGTCCTCTTGCAGGCTAAGCGCTCCTAAGTCAGGTGTGTGTGTGTGTGTGTGTGTGTGTGTGTGTGCGCGCGCGCGTGTGACAAGAGCATTTTCTCTCCGAGGGAATTCAGCTGTGCAGCACAGCCTGCCCTGTGCCCCACTGGGCAGGTGCAGGGGGGGGGGGAGTTTGCCACCAGATTCCACAGCCGTTCAGACAGTCCCTAGACAGAGGAGGGACTGGAAGCAACCCTTTCACAAAGAAACCACACTCATGCGCAGAGAGATAATTTGCCTATAGGACTTCGAAGCAGGGGTATCACTAGGGTTGCTGACACCCGGGACGAGATCTCAAGGTGCCACCCACATGGACCTCTTCCCATACCAGACTACATGATGTGGGTGGAGGACTCCTGGGATATATGATCCCCACGTGAGTCGTGGCGGGGATAGGAAAAAACTCATTTTCTACCAGTGGTGCATTTTTGCACCACCGGTAACAGCATAGCATAGAAAGTCATTTTGGTGTCAACCCCTCCCAGGGTGGTCCACCCCTGCCCCCTAGTGACGTCCCTGCTTACAAGATACTTCTCTTCTTGAGGGGGTCTCCTTGGGGGGTCTCCGCATATGCTCAGAGCCACAGCCATAAATGTCAAGAGTCTCTGTAAATGAAAGGAGCAGGGATCCAGCAGGGCTCTTCTTATGTTCTTAAAGGTCGCAAACGTAGGCTGCACTCTGCTCTTCAGCCCCTTCCCCAGGCACTAGAGATGATACCAGAGCTGCGATACCCCATCTGTAAACCTAAACCAGGTCATGAGCAAACCCTGTTCCGGCCATTGCGGGGGTCCTCTTACAAGTCAGGTCCGACTCACTTGCCTTGAGCCAGAAAGCTATTTGTTTGGGCCTTCTTCCCAAACAGGCTTAATCCCCATTCACAATCTAAATTACTTCTTTTCTCTCTCCCTTCCTTCCGGTCCTGTTCCAGCGAAGACTCGCGCAAACCAAATTCCAGCACTGCGGCTCTGTGCCAGAGAATGTGGAAAGTGTGAGGCAGTCAGGGTGCTGCGTTCGTGGGCTAAAGAAGCAGAGCAGCATTTTTTACAAATGCTCATTGGGGGAGAGATGTGTTCCCCTCCTTGGCTGGCCTCTGCCTGTATGCACAACCCCCACCACCACCACCCCTACCCCCACATCCTTGCCCAAGCAGCATCTGTCTTGCTTTTGCCTCTGCCAGAGGTGATGACACACAAGAGATTAAATGTGATGGATGGATGTACGAGGAGGAGGAGGGACTCGTGGAGTTTTTACGGAGTGTGTAACAGGAAGAATGGCTTTCGCCATGCTGCGGTTGCTTTCTCTGGCCCTGCTCCTCCGGGAGAAACACAATGTGGATGGAACAGTAAGACAGGCTCATGTTTTCAGTTAAACATTGAAGGGGGGGGCAACGTTTACGATTTGAGGAGCAAAGAACGAACCTCCAAAGCCCGACTTGTTGGCCAACGCAGAGTGGTCCGTTGGGGCTGCCTGGCAGCAGTTCTCCCTCCAGGGCCCTCTTCTGAGCCGCTTTGCCACCTGAGCAGCTGCTTTCAGCGGGAGACGGCAGGCATGGTGGAACCAGGGGCCGTCTGCTTGCAAAGTGCTCCGCGTGTTTGAGAATGAAGGGAATGGCGAGGAAGGCCGCCTCTTTGCAAAGCTTTCACAGAACAAAGCCAGGTACAAATATAGTCAAGAACGGGAGCTCCATTTCTGGAACTTGCATTCATGGCCATTTGTTTCCATTCCTTTTTTTAAGAATAAAAGAAAAAGCATTTCTTACTTATCACAAGTTGTTCCAAAGCAACAGCGGGTCACTTCTTTGTGGCGGCCATTTTTACAGCCAGCAGATTGGTGTGTGTGTGTGTGTGTGTGTGTGTGTGTGTGTGTGTGTGCCCACCTGTGTCTGCCCACTTTCCTCCACTGCTACCCCACTTCCTTCCACTCCCCGGCTTGGAAGAGGAGGGTGGAGCAAGTGTGGGGTAGAGGAGAGTCTCTGATGCTCTCGTCCACCACTCTCCTCCACACTTCCTCTTCCGCTCTGTCTTCCTCTTCTGATCCAGGGAGTGGGAGAAGCAGAGTCTGGCGCATCACCTGGTAAGGGGGGGGGGCTACGTTTGGCCCCTGGGAAACACAGTGTCATAGCAGGAGAGGCCACTGCGACGGGAAAATGGCCGCATGCTTTTGGAGGCCGCACTGCTCCACAGCAATGGCCACATTGCTCCGATCTCGCAGTGGCTCTGACCCGTCCCAGACCCCATGTCTCTGGACAGACTGAAAACCACGGAGGGCTCTTGTGCCGCACAAGAGCCCTCTGTGGTTTTCAGCCCCGTTCCTTTCCATGAGATTCGTGCGGGACAGTTTCCCAGGGGGTTCTGCTCTTATCCATGAATTGTTTCTGCTGTGGGAAATCCTGCCCCCCCTCCAGATAACTCAGCAGCAAAACGAAGGGCAGCGAGAGAAGGAGCAGCAGGTTCAATCGCCAAGGGCCGCAGCTGTTTTCCTTTTGGGGAGTGTTCAGTCACCCACTAGCTCAGTCTGCCAGTACTAAGACCGAGCACACAGTGAAGCCAGAGGCTTGCAGACTGGTGCTGCTGGGTGCGTGTGTGTGTGTGTGTGTGTGTGTGTGTGTGTGTGTGTGTGTGTGTGTGCATGCAAGTGTGTGTGAACATCCTCTCTGTGCACCCCCCCACCGCTCTCTAATTTGAACCAAATGTGCTCTGTTAATATCTCCTCCTCCCTTTTCTATAAACAAGAGGTTGCATCACCCCCCGGCTGCTTGCCAGGCAGATTCTAATAATATTTTCGGTAATGACTCTTTTATTCTTATTTGGTTGGGGTTGGCTCTCCTCCCAACTTGCCCCAGGCTTACTCTGGAGAATGGGTTGTAAATTTAAGCCCCCTAGAAATAAAAAGGGGAATTGTAACCAGGTTCCTTTCGTAGTGGCCTCCTCAAAAGGCTCCGTTGTGGGGGCGGGAATGTGCTGGCGCAGTGAGGCCAAGTTGTGCTGCACTGAACCTCTTCGAGACCCAGGGGCCATCATCATCATCATCAACGTCCTTCAATAAACGGGGCAGAATGGGGTACCTGCCCTCGCCCCTGGGGGTGGTGCTCTCCCCCCAGCATCTGTTTCAGAACCAGTCTCCCTCCCTGCCATGCGCCAGTCCTCGTCAACTGTGGAAAGTGCAGCAGAGGCTCAACTCCGGCCCCAGGGTCTCCAGAGGTCGTCCGGTCACAGGGTGGGGAGGGGGCTGCACCTGCTCTGTGATGCACATGGATGGAAATGTGCGTGTAGGAACAACGAAACGCTGTCTAGGGCACACACTGCCATTTCACAGGCTAGTGAGCCGCCTCATTTTGAGCTGTTGACCGCAGATTGTAGGCCAGTGATGCCTTTTCCTCCCTGAAGGACTAAGACCCTCTGGGCCCCTTCTCTCCTTATGACGATTTTAGTCTCAGGGACATGTGATGATGTGGCAACATGAAGTCATGTGATCTCCTGGTCCGGAAATCCACGATGCAGGTACTAGAGTATTGTCCTGCTCTGAAGGGGGTTGCACTCCCTCTGAAGGAGCAGGTCCGCAGCTTGGGGGTCCGCCTGGATCCGCAGCTGCTCCTAGATTCCCAGGTGGTGGCTGTGGCCAGGGGGGCCTTTGCCCAGCTTCGGCTGGTGCGCCAGCTGCGACCGTACTTGGATCGTGCAGACCTGACCACGGTGATCCATGCCACGGTGACGTCGCGACTAGATTATTGTAACGTGCTCTACGTGGGGCTGCCCTTGAAGACGGTTCGGAAACTGCAATTAGTGCAGAATGCGGCGGCCCGTGTGGTCACTGGAGGTAGGCGGTTCGACTCTGTCGGGACGCTCCTCTGACAGCTGCACTAGCTGCCGATTCGTTTCCGGGCCCAATTCAAGGTGCTGGTTTTGACCTTTGAAGCCCTATACGGCCTGGGGCCAAGATATTTGAGAGACCGCCTACTTCTATATAGTCCGGCTCGTCTCCTTAGGTCATCAGAGAAGGCCCTTTTGTGGGTGCCGTCACCCAAGGAGGTGCGAGGGGCGGCGGCCAGAAACAGGGCCTTCTCAGTAGTGGCACCAACCTTATGGAATTCCCTCCCCTTTGACTTACGAACGGCTCCCTCCTTGGACACTTTCTGGCGAGGCCTAAAAACCTTCTTGTTCAAAGAAGCCTTCTGAGCCCTTGCCTTTTTTAACATCTCACTGGTACAGGTGGGGGTCCTGCTGTTTTTATGCTCCTGCTCTGTTTGTAGCCATGATCTTTTTAATTGTTTTTAGACACTGTTTTTATTAATTTTCGTAAACTGTTTTTTACTGTTTTAAAATGTGATTATTTTTTGTATTGTATTTTCTTTTTTGTTGTTGTTGTAAGCTGCCTTGGGTCCCTTCGGGTAGAAAGGCGGGATAAAAATACTGTAAATAAATAAAATAATTCCCCGCTCCCTCGACATTATTGGGTGCCTTAGGGGTCTTTTTGTGACCCAAAGTTGTGGGACAAATACATGATAGCAATGATAAGTAAAAAATGAACAAACTGTTGGCTATTGTTGGGAAACATGTGAGGAAATGATGCCATTCCCTGCCCAGACTAAACGCTATGGAGCTGGAAGGGGGGATGGGACTCTGAGGGGCAGATTTCAGCGGCTGCCCCATCATGATGACCCAGGGCCTCTTCCATTGTTCTCCTTCGTCCTCCCTCCGGGATGCAGAGTCCTGCGCTGCATTGCTCAAGCTCGCTCTCCTGCTGGGCCCAAAATGGCTTCACACTTTGAGACCAACTTACTAGCCAGACTTTTTCTTCTCGATGGGCACTGAGGAGGAACCTTTTATAGTTCCGGAGGTGGTTTTGTAGCCTGGTTTTCTGTTATATTTTTGCACCTGTCACTTGTGGTCAAGTGTGCACTTCCTTCTTGTTGCTTTTATTGCAGCTTTCCATGTTCATTTGCCTCTGCGTTTATTCTTTATAAGCCACCTTGCTCTAAATATTGTGTGTGTGTCTGGGAGGAGGGGGGGCAGCGGGAACGGGACAGCAAGGTATAAATATAAAAGCAAGAAGAGCTCCCAGCTCGTCGCATTGGCGGCGTGTGGCTTCTTCTGCCCGTGAGTGGGTGTGATGTTTTTCAAAGGCAGGAATGGAGCAGCCCCCCCCCAAGGGGAAAATCCAAATGCCCCTGCTGGCCTCCTGCTGGCTGTCAGGGAGCGCAGTCTGCCCCCCACCGGGGCATCTCCCTGCACAGGTCTCAGTGCACAGGGCAGGACGGAACAGGAGCTTTGCAAAGGCAGAAGAGTGGCTGCCCTGTGGCTCTTCGCCACCTGAGCCAACAGCTCATCAACACTTCCTGTGGCAGAGAATTCCACACTGCCAGAAGGACTTCCTTTGCCTGTCGCCACCCAGTGAATAGTCAGTCCCAGAGAGACAAAAGGAAGGCGTTTTTACAGGACACATAGTGAATGTATGGAATTTACTGTCATCCTGAGATGAGAAGAGGCAGTTGCACGCTAGCCCAGGTGGCCTGAAACGGGGATTAGCCAAAGTCTTGGAAGAGGAGCTGGTGGCCATGAGGATGACAAGAGGGGATCTCCGGGTTCGGAAGCAGCATCCCTCTGCATACTGGCTGCTGCGGAGGAACGAAGTGGGGGGGGGGCCCTTGCCTCTGGCTGGCTGCTGGGGATGCGGGACGCTGAACTAGAGTAGGGGTTCTCAACCTCTCGGCGTCAGTGTACCACCGCCCCCGGGATCCCTCGGCGTACCACCGGAGGTGATGATGGGCAATGATGTCATGGCCTGTCACTTCCGGGTATCGGACACCGCTGGAGCTCAGGAGCAGAGGTTCCCAACACTGCGGAGCTTGGGAAAGTGCCAGCAAGAGGCTTGGGGCAGGCAGGACAGAGAGCCTTGGTCAGCGTGTGGAACCTGCTCGCTTCTCCTCCACTCGCCAGCCAAGCATCTTGCCGGTGCTTTCCCAAGCTCTGCGGCGTCCGAAACCTCTGCTCCTGAGTTGCGTCGGAGGGGGTTCAGGCCAGTTGCGTACCGCCAGATGTACCCAAAAGTACCCTGGACTAGAGGAATCCTCCCACAGGGCCTGATCCAGCAGGGCTCTCCTGGTGTATTTGCTAAGCAGAGCCCGGTTGCTGAGCAGGGTAAGCCTTGCCTTTCTCTTGCGACCAAGATCTTGTTTGCAGTGGGTCGCCTCCCTTTTGACACCCCTGTTCTTTAAGTATTTGAAATCCATCTCTCCAGCTCTTTCAGCCTATCCTCATACAATTGGTCTTCACAACCTCCTCATGCCCATGGTTGTTGTCACTCTCCTCCTCGGACTGCTGTGACAGCGTCTTCCTTGCAGGATGAGTGGAATCAGTTGGCAGGCGCTGCTGCGGCTGCCTGCTGGGTTCAGGCTTTGCTCTTCAGTAGGTGCCTCGTCTGGTCTGGTCACCAACTCTGTCTTCCTCCCCTCTGCCAAGCTATAGTGACTCTCTCAGCCCTGACCCTCGGCCTTCACTCCACTCCTCCCACAAGAATCACTGAGCAGGCCTGGAGGGCGCCCCAGAGCTCCCCCTGCTGCTGCCCCGAGGGGCGATGCCTTCCACTTACTCTCACTCCGCCTGCCCTGAACTCCTCCAGGAGTTGAACTGGCTTGAGCTGACTCCCCCGGAGCCCCCTGCCCTGGGCCTCCTCCTTGTGCCCAATGCTGCATCACTGGGCACAAGGAGACACAGCTGTCACTGCAGGGATCTGAGACAGCAGAGGTCCTCCATCCATCCAGGGACCTAACCCTGAGCCACTGGCAGCAAAAGGACTTGCACATTGTATGCCAGTGTCCTATTCCACAGGTGTTAGTGCTGTGGTTGCAGCCACACAAAGGGAGCCTTGGAGAGACTCCGGTCAGAAGAGTGAAAAGAACTTTGCCTGGCCCAGTTTGGACCATCTGTTGAAGTTCACTTGCCCTTCTTTCATCTCTGCCTGGCTGCTGGCTCTGTGATTGGCAGCTCCCAGGGTGCACAAGCCAGTCCCCCCCCCAGCATCCAGCTCTAGACCGCCTACAAGCCTCAGCTGGAGTTAATTATAGCGAGGAGAGCTCAACCCAGGCCCCAAATTGCCAGTCCAGAAAGCAAAACTGATTATGAAGCAGTTAGAAGGAGGGGCGGCGGGGAGGGTGCCGGTCCGGCTGCCTAGAGCCTTTTCTCAGAACAGCAACATCTTTTAACAGCTGGGCAGCTACATCCCAGAGAACGAAGCCATCCATTCCGTTGAGTTCTCGGTTGTCTTAACATCACACCCAAAGAGACCAACCCGTGGAGCAGGCGAAAACACCCCGGCCGGCCAAGAGCCAGGCTGGAGATGATGAGGCAATCGGGTCTTTTAGGCGGAAAGCAATGAATGTGTTTGTGGCAGAGGGGGAAAGCAATGAATGTGTGGGGGAGGGAGGGAGGGAGCAGCACAGGGAGAAGCTCCGCCCCTTTGCTCCGTGCATTTGGTTGAACGTGTGCCAGACACTCTGTGCTGAACGTGGGGGGGGGGGGTCGGGGGCGCAAACAGCAAGCACAATCCCTCCCAGCCCTCGGCAAATGCACGACAGTCCCAAAGCATTCTAGAAGATGCTCAGGTGTGCTCTCCTCTCTCACAAGTTCCGACTGCAGCAGTGGTGGGACGTTGAGGAGTAGCCTCCCCCCCAATTTTCCTGCCCTTTCTGACAGCACACAGCAGGTAGCATCATCATCATCAAGCATGTGGCGAGGCCAGACTAGGAGAGTGGAGAAGGCCTCCTCGAGAGTGCTGTGACTTAGCTGAGACTTAGCTGATGTGTCCTCCTTCCTCCCCATTCATTCCAGTGTCCAGGCCTCAGAGCTCTCCTGAAGACCTGAAGGCTCTAACAGGGAATGTGAACCGCTTGAACGAAAGCTTCCGGGACCTGCAGCTGAAGGCCATGCAGCTGCCCCTCAAGGGAGACTTCCTGGACCACATCTGGCGCCTGCAAGACCTCCTGCAGAACCACTCGGACTCTCTCCTGGTCATGACGGGCTCGCTGCAGAAGCTGGAGGGGGCTCTTGGGAGCCTGCAGGCCCAGGCGGCTCAGGCGGACAGGGCGGTCTCTGGCCTGAGGGACAGCCTGAGTCAGCAGAGCGACCTGGCGCAAGTGGAGCTGTACCGGCTCTCGGTGGAGGGGAACAGCAGCCGCCTGCTGCTGCGGCACCAGGAGCGCCTGCTGCAGGAGATGGCCTCCCGCGTGGAGAGCCTGCGCGACCAGCTGACCGAGGTGGGCGGGGAGGTGGGCAGCATGAACAGGACCCTCTCCTATGACGTGGGCATCCACCACACCCGCATCCAGGATCTGCAGGGCCTGGTCGGCAAGGCCACGGAGGATGCCCGGCAGATGCGGCTGGTCCACATCACCATGGAGCAGCAGCTCAAGCACGAGCTCGCCATCCTGAACAACGTGACGGAGGACCTGCGCCTGAAGGACTGGGAGCACTCCATCGCCTTGCGGGACATCTCCATCATACGAGGTAGGGGCTGCTGCTCAGTGCTGGGGGGGTTGCGACAATGGGGAAGGTCTGTCCGGTTCAGTGAAGCTGGGTGTGTTCCGTTCAGCCGTGCCATGAGCGTGTGAGGAAAGGGGGTGAGCCGGCTGGGGTTCCCCAAGCACCCCGACTGAGAATAGGGCCCCCAGCCCCTGGGGCGGAGAGTGGGATTACTTGGCCCAGCAATGTTTGGTGACCCAACAGGCTGACAGGGCCACAGCTGGGGCAAGAGGAAGGCAATCATTTCCGCCCATCCGTGGAGCCCAACTGAGCTGAGCTCAAGTAGCCCAGGCAGGTAAGGAGCCGGGGGGGGGGGGGGAGAGTGAACAGGGCAGAGACCAGAGGGTGCACGTTGGGGAGAGGGCCCAAACTCCTGTAGGGACCCCGGGTGGCACTGGCAAGGAGCCCCGCACAGCCGGCTTTTAGGGGCTGCCATCTCAGGGACGGCCCTTGGATAGGCCCTGAGAGAGTGGGGACATTGGACCTAGCTTGGGGGAGGAGGTCCTTCTTCGTACTGGTGGATGAATGGTGGCATCATCAGGCCATGCTCTGTCCGACCGGCCAGAGGAAAAGGCTAGCAGTGGCCACCCCAGCGAGAAAGGATCATCAGGGGGAGAGCAGGGGGGCCAAAGACTCGGGGAGAAGGGACCCGCCCAGGACACAGCCTGTAGCCATCAAGCGAACGAACCAGCGGATCCAGCAGCACTAAGGTCTGCGTCTTGTGTTGGTTCCCCTCCAGAGGACCGCCCAGGGGCCTCTCCAGCTCCCTCGATGTGGAGCTCCCCCGCGGGATGAGGTGGGGGTCCTTGGGGGGGGGCTGCTACAGAGTGCATGGAGCTGCCTTCCACTGAGCATTCAATCATCCAGCTCAGTATGGCCTATTACACTGACTGGCAGGAGCTCTCCAGGACTTCAGGCAGAGAGGGGGCCCTCCCTGGAGAGGCCAAGCAGGCGCTCTGCCCGCCGAGCTACAGCCCTTCCCTTCTTCAGAATGTACCCGCCTCATGCTCAAGCCACAGGGAGTGAGTGTCAAGGGGCTTGAAAGGGCTTGAAACTGCCAGTGAAGGAAAAGGCCTCGCCTGCAGCCGAGAAGATCTTGCGTGGAGGACCGGGGGAGTCACTGAAGGCAAAAGCCTGATGGGACTTTTTGCACCATTCCTAGTAGGAACTCCATACCAGGGTGTTGTTGCCACCCTGCATTTCCCCATCTGGTGGGCACATTGGCTCTCTTGGTTTGATCCAGGAGCTGTCCTTTGGGGTGTGCTGAACTTGCCCCCTGGGGTTCTAATGTCCGGGTTGGATTCACCCCAACGTGCTGCTGGGGATGTACTCTGGCAGCTGGATTCAGTGTGTACAACCAGCCCCTGGTCTTCACCTGCCCCCGCCGCCCCCACCTGGCTGCTGCTGGGCTCAGGGTTTGGTGCAAACCACAGGGAGGGAGCGCACACAGAGCATGCTTGTTTGTGTTTGTGAGCATGACGTCTTTTTCAGCTGAAGATGGTGGCCACCCACACACCTCCTCAAGGGGCTGCAGCCAGCTGAACATTTCCACCTCTTGGCAGGAAATGATGGGTGCTGTGGAAGCTGCCATTTCAGGGGAGACACACCCTTCATCAGAACCCTTCCAGATGTTTGCACCTGTTCACAGCCACTGCTCTGCTACTCTCCTTGGAAGGGGGAATTTCTCCCTAACCCCCAGGCAACTGCATCAATGCTGCATCAATGCTGAGATGTGCACCCCATTGAAAACAGTGCGCTGCAGAGGAACAGCGCGGGGGGGGGCACTTGCAGCAGTGTCGTTCCCGTGCACTGAGTTGCTGTCAGTTGCCTCAGTGAGGGGCGGTGGAGCTGCCAGGACCTGCCAGGCCAAGAGCAGGAACCAGCCGCGCTGGGTGAATCCGCCCCATCCGCTGGGCCGGAGCCCCAGGGCCACAGGTTTGAGCATCTCCCACCCCCACCCCCTGGGCAAAGAGGGTTTCCAGATCCTGGAGCAACTCTGCCCAGCCAAGCAGACTACTGACTCTCCTCTGTCTACATGAAGGCTACGATGCCTTCCTGTTGAGGCTGGGACTTGGCCAGTAGCCACTTGGGCACTGGCTCTGGCCTTTGACCCTCTCCACTCTCTCTGGCCCCCTCCTGGCAGCTGCTGACAGTGCAGCCCTGAGAGTGGCCTTGGCGCCCCTGATACCTGCCCTCTTGCAGATAGCTTTGCACCATTTGGCAGAGGGATGCAGAGAATTGCTAAAAGGGGATGCCCATGTTGAGACCTGAGGGACTGAAAATGTTCATGAACATTTGAACCCCCCAACCCGCCCCCAAAACACAACACAAAACACACAAAATAACAACACATGAACACCCCCCCCCAAAAAAAAAACAACCACCCACAGTCTGATCAGGACCAACAGACAAGCCAGGGGAAAAGCCCCCCCCCCCCCCCGCCCAGATTTTGCCCCCTCTCTCTGCCTTCTCATTTGAACTCTTCCACCTAGTGGTGAGAAAGGAGGTGTGTCACTGCTCTGGAGGAAGCTGCTGGTAACAGTTGCAGCAGGCCACAGGGTTTGTTGCCGAGAAGATAAAATGTGATGGATTTTATCCTTCCGTCCAATAGTCCACTTCTTTACTTGGGTCTCCTTTGTGCGTTCTGCATAATACATTTTCTTTCTGCTTCTGTGGACTTGCAAAACGTGACCAGGCCTGGCGAGCAGTTGAATTTTGGACTTCAGTTGGCAGTAAACTAGGGGCTGCCTCCACTGGAATGTTTTTATCAAAATATCTATGATTAAGTTAATAATATTAATAATATTTATCATTACTATATTTTCCTTATTGTATCTCAAAAGCTCATGTCAAAGAGCAGCCTGAGGATGATGGTCCAGGCCTCAGAAGAGGGCAAACTGTCGCTTTGGTGCTGGGCTTTTCTACCTGCCTGGGGTTCATGTCTGTTGCACTCAGACGGACCTGACCTTCCCTGTGTCATGGAGATGTCGACCTGTCATGCGATGACTGTCAGCTTAGCCTTAGCTTATTGCTTGCTTGCATTTTTACTTGATCAATTGAGCTCTTAAATCTGTAAAGGTAAAGGTGACCCCTGACAATTAAGTCCAGTCGTGTCCGACTCTAGGGTGCGGTGCTCATCCCCATTTCAAAGCTGAAGAGCCAGCGTTGTCCGAAGACTCCTCCGTGGTCATGTGGCCGGCATGACTCTCCTTGCCGCAGCGCGTAGCATGCAGCTGGAACACGGAGCGCTGTTTACCTTCCCGCAAGCGGTACCTATTTATCTACTTGCATTAACATGCTTTGGAACTGCTAGGTTGGCAGGAGCTGGCCAAGCAACGAGAGCTCACCCCGTCGCGGATTCGAACTGCCGACCTTTCGATCGACAGCTCATGGTTCAGCGGTTTAACTCACTGCACCACCTGCTGGCCAAATTTGCATAGATTTGCATATATTTAAAGCAAGACACCTGAAGGAAAACAGATGCTTCCCACATTTTCAGATGATGCACACATGTATTGCAGCGTACTCTGTCTTGAAAGAGGCATTCCCTTCTGGGGGAAGAAGGGAAAGCCTCTTCCAAGGTAGAGGTTGGCACATCTGTGGGTCTTGTAAGTTCATTAAAAATATATTTTTAATTGCTTTGCAATTATTTGATGGCACTCTCTAGTCAATTCAAAGATTGATCCACTTAGATTATAAATGAAAATAAATACAAACATACACTCTTCATCATTTAATGTTTACAACAGGTTTAAAAGTCATGTAGAAATTTTTTTCCATAAGGTTTAAAATACACATGTAAAAATCGTTTAAAATCCTACGTAAAAACATTAAAAACAATTAAAAACAATCAAACATGCAGTATAAACAACCCACACGGTTTGATGTAACGTTTTTACGTAGGACTTTAAACGATTTTTACGTGTGTATTTTTAACCTTACGGAAAAAAAAATTAACATGGCTTTTAAACCTGTAAACATTAAATCGATGAAGATTGTAGCTGGCCATGAGAGCTTTCGTACGAACATACATAACATTATTCCATTAAAGATTATAGCCCTACAAAGACAGTAGGCTGTTCTTTCTGTCCATTCCCGTATAAATCTATTTGAAACATGAGCAAGGAAATTATCTGTCATAAGTGGCCCTCAAGTCCTGTGTTTTTTTAAAATCTTGAACTTAATGAAACTTTTTGTAATGATTTGATTAACTGCTGACTTTTATATTTCCAGAGGAAGGGTAGCCGTTGTTTATTTGTCCTAGGACTTTTAAAAATCAAATTAAATTTTATTTTATCCAGTTTTTTGCACTGGCTCCAAAACTAAGTTGCTCTTTGCCCTGATAGGGAAAATGTAAGTGCCCCCACAAGAGTTTTGTCTAATTGGGCAAATGGTGGGTTAGAGTAGGGGAGATTTTCCTGGGTGAAATAGGGCAAGACGATCAGGACTGTATCTCATGGCTGCTTTTTACAAAAATATTTGGAGATAGGAGACCCAATCATAAGAAAACAAGTCCAGCTCCTGTATCTCACAGTGCCCCCCCCCACACCAGATGCTTTTGGGAGTATACAAGACAACAAGCGACCTGTAGTCAGTTGCCACTCCCTTGCATAAGGCATTCAGAGAGAGGCTACCTCTAAAACCCTGAGGTTACATACAGTCATCATGACTTGTAACCTGTGAAGGACATTTCCTCCATAAATCTGTCCAATCCCCTTTTCAAGGCATATAGGCCAGGTGATATCAACACATCTTGTAGCAAGGAGTTCCACAGATTAATTACACACTGGGTAAAGAAATACCGTATTGTCCCGAATATAAGACGCACCTGATTATAAGACGCACCTTTAAAGTTTGGTGCTATTAAAAAAAATTAATTAAATCACTGGCATTAAATTGCAACAGCCTGATTATAAGACGCACCCCTAGTTTAAAAACTTAAATTAGGAGAAAAAAGTGAGTCTTATACTCAGACCAATACGGTATTTCTTTTTGTCTGTTCTGGCTCTCCTACCAGTCATAAGAACATAAGAACATAAGAAGAGCCCTGCTGGATCAGGCCAAAGACCCATCTAGTCCAGCTTCCTGTATCACACAGTGGCCCCACCAGATGCCTCAGGGAGCACACAGCCAACAAGATAACCTGTTTCCTGCTGCCACTCCCCTGCACCTGGCACAGAAAAAACCTACTTCTAAAACCAGGAGGTTGCTTATGGCTTGTAACCTGTGATGGTCTTTTCCTTCATGAATCTGTCCAAACCCCTTTTAAAGGCATCTAGGCCAGGTGCCATCACCACATCCTGTGGCAAGGAGTTCCACAGATGAATTACACGCTGGGTAAAGAAATATTTTCTTTTATCCGTTCTAACTCTCCCTCCACTCAATTTTAGTGCATGTCCCCTGGTTCTGGAGTTGTGCGAGAGGGAGAAGAATTTCCCTCTATCCACTCACTCCATCCCATGCATAATTTTATACGTCTCAATCATGTCCCCCCTCGGGCGCCTTTTTTCCAGACTGGAAAGCCCCAAATGCTGTAGCCTTTCCTCATAAGGGAGGTGCTTCAGCATATGAATCATTCTGGTCGCTCTTTTCTGCACCTTTTCCAATTCAACTATATCCTGGTGACCAGAACTGGACACAATACTCCAGATGTGGCCTTACCATCGATTTGTACATAATAATTATAAAGGCATAATAATATTGGCCGTTTTATTGTCAATCCCTTTTTTAATGATCCCAAGCATGGAATTGGCCTTCTTCTCCCAGTTTGGAGAGATCCTTCTGGAGCTCTTCACAATCCCTGCTGGTCTTCACCACCTGGAAAAGTTTAGTGTCATCCGCAAACTTGGCCACCTCACTGCCTATCCCTGACTCCAGGTCATTTATGAATAAGTTGAAAAACACTGGTCCCAAGACCGATCCTTGGGGCACACCGCTTTTCACCTCTCGCCATTGTGAAAATTGCCCATTGACTCCCATTCGCTGTTTCCTGGTCTTCAACCAGTTCCTAATCCACAAGAGGACCTGCCCTCTTATTCCCTGACTGTGGAGTTTTCTCAGGAGCCTTTCATGAGGGACAATTTCATGAGGGACAGTCAATTTTAGCGGATGACCCCTGGTTCTGGTGTTGTGCGAGAGGGGAAAGAACTTCCCTATATCCACTCTATCCATTCCATATATAATTTTATATATCTTATTCATGCCCCCTCCCCCAGGTACCTTCTTTCTAGACCACTGGTTCTCAAACTGTGGGTCGCGACCCACCATTGAGAACTTTTCTGTCCCCTGCCCCCTTAACACCATATGGTGTGACCCATAGCTAAAGGAATGCTCAGCTCTTTCATGTTGATTGGGGCATAAAGAACATTCTGCTTAATAGCTGAGCATTCCTTAGCTGTGGATCACACCACTAAGTTCGAAGACACCAAATGTTTAGTTCAGGAATCTGCTTATAGACAAAGAATGCACAGGGAAGCCATTGAAATTTTTAAACACAGATCAATATTATTGAATTGGAAGCAAGAGGTAGCTTTTATTGACAAGTTTTGGACACCTACGTTGAGCAAGAATTCTGTTAAAACTCTGTAAGAAAGACAGCTGCTGTTAATTGACAGATGCCTGATGCTAATTGGTTTCACTCCTGCTTAACATCTCTTCCCCTTTATATTCCTAGCTGCGGATCTGGTTGCTTCAACATCTTGCAGCCTATGTGCATGCTTCTCACCTGATGATGTTCGTGGATATGAATGAAACGTTGTTTTAAACTGTTTTTAAACTGTTTTTAAACTGTTACACGAGTAGACAGTGGTCCTGAAAAGGTCCAGATTTACACTGTTCGCAGTCCAAATTTCAGAACTTTTGGTGGGGGCAATTTTTTGTGATCCTTCTTTGAAAAATTGGTGAGCAACCGCACCATTGGCCTAAAATAGTTACCAGCCCTTCCCCGACCTGTCCTCAGGTTGCCCATAGGCCACTCTCAGGACTCCTGCAGCCAGGCCGGTGCTGTTTACCGGGACCCAGAGCCCAGGACCGACCAGGGAGAGTTTCAGGGGGGGGGAATCCAAACTGCCCCGTGAAGCGCGGCTCACCTCCCTGAGCTGGCGCCAGGCTCCAGGTCCCTCCTGGAGGGAGCCTCTCCAAAATGTCCGCTGGCCTCCCAACCCAGCGTGCCAGGAGGGGGCCGAGCAGCCCCTGACTCTCGGGACGCAGCAGGGAGGCCTCGCTCTGCGTCTTCCCCTTGGCTGTGTGCCGGAGCCGCAAACGGGTGTCAACGTTTTGCCTTTGCCACCTTCTCACTCTGTGCCAACCTGGACCAGCTCCTCTACCTGCAGACACAGAAGTTATTCAGAGCAGCTGCAAAAGAACCAGAGGGGTCTGGTAAATAGGACTGTGTCTACCAGGCATCCTCTCCCCCCCCCCATTCTGTGCAAGGTGTTGTGGTGTTAGCCTTGTCCCCATAATCAACAGAGTACACTGAATGTGCGTGTGGAGCGCTGGCGGACTGCAGGGCCCCCCTCCAGGCATTCATCATCAGTTCTGTGCAAAAAAGCTGGCGCACTCACAGAGATCAGGGTGGTGGTGTCTGCCAGCCACTGCAACCCACTCTGCCACCCTGCACGTGTTCAGTGTACTAGAGCCTGACTACAGAAACCCCAGTTCAGCGCATGCAGACACAGGCCAGTGTCTTACACTTCCTTACTGACTCCCAAATGCAATCATTTTGGAACAAGTATATATCTGCCTTGTTATAGCAGCGTGTGTGAAATGAGCCCTTGCCATCCATCTCTGTGCATTTCACATCCTAGGGCCTCCAGGACCAAAAGGGGATCAAGGCAACGAAGGGATGGAAGGTGAGCCTGGGCCCCCTGGCTTACCTGGACTGCAAGGTAAGGACGACGGCATCACTGCAGAAAGCTCTCACTACGGTGTGCCCTGGATTGTGGGGGCAGCAGAGGGGTGGAAGGCGCGGCGGGCAAGGCGTCCCTTCTGCTTTGTTCCGCCGGAGTTCTGCGTCCGAGAGTGGCGCCCAGGGTTCAGCATGTTCCAGTCTTGCTGCCTGAGATGCCTTCAGCAGAGGTGCCTGCCAGGAATTGGAGGTGGACCGGGCAGCTGCTCTGCCTTGGAGCCCTCCCCAAGGATGAAAGACCCCTGGTGTGGACAGAACGTGTTTCCTGGCATAGGGGACGATGGCATCTGCATCTTTTCCGTTCATGTGGGACCCAGAATGGGCCATGGAAGAAACAGGGTGAGAAGCATCCACAGTCACTCTGCTGTTGGGGCCCGAAGGTGGGAGGTGCTCCCCGCAGGCGGGGGGGGGGGGGCTGGCAGAGTGCCTTTGGCAAAGCTGGAGAAGCAGTGAGGACTGACGGATGATGACCCACAGCAAGCTGGTTTGGCTTTCCCCTTCAGGCCGCTGGCCAGAGATGGCGATGAAGCTTGCTGGGCTCGGGCCTGGAAACGGAGAGGCGGCATCCGAAGCCCACATTCCCGTCCAAGCCCGAGAAGCATTTTTGGCTGCCCCACCACCACTCCCCCAGCCAGGGAGGGATTGAGGCAGCCGGCAAGCCGCCTGATCCTCTGGCTAGCAAAGTCTTGGCAGGCCCAGAAGAAGAGACCTCTGCTAGCAGCTCAAATCCCTGAACAGGTTTCAAAGGCTGGTTTTGTGGGGCCAGAACCAGAAGGTATCTCAGTGCCTCCACTCTGTCAAGGTGGGGGGGGGGGTTTACACACTCTGCGCGGAGCCATTCCTTGACCCTTGGGCGTAGCCCAGCTACCTATCTCCAAGACAATCCAAAGTGGGGGGGGGCGTGCTTTGAATAAAAGCAAGGAGGGGGAATTAGAGGGTGGGCTTCGGTATTTCAGGCCAACAAAGGCTATCACTGCTGCCCATAGAAATAGCCGCAGGGGCCGGTCAGCCGGGGCACTGAATAAGGCTGCTGTACAGCCCAGAAAGAGACCCCCCCCCCAGTGGCAGCCCTGGGCCTGGTAGGGCCAGGGCCGAGCTTGGCTGGCTGAGAGCCCTCTCTGCAGAGGAGAGACGATGGCCAGCCTGGGTGGGCAGCAGAGTCCCTGGCGTCGGCCCCAGGAGCCCTTTATTCTCCTGGCTGGGAGAAGCTACACGGGCTCCTGGTTCTAGGCTGATCACCTCCGGATGTCTACACTGCTGTGAGAAACACCAGGGTGGGTGTATGCAGCGTAGCGGGGGAGAGGGGTAAGTGCTGCACGGTGTTACATGGTGGTGCAAAGTGGCCCCTCCCACTCGCCGTCAGAGCCAAAAGCAACGCTGCCTTCACAACCGGAATGGCTTTGACGGTGAGTGGGAGGGGTCACTTTGCACCACCGTGTAGCGCCGTGCAGCACTTACCGCCCCCTCCCCCCCGCTACGCTACTGGCAGCAGCCATGCTCCTTGCATGCATAGCTGCCCCTTCTGTCTAATCACCTACCAATTCCCCTTCATGGTTTCATTTCAAGAAACAAGAGGAGCTTTTTTAATTGCACGCTCCCTTTGTGAAAGGGCTGCATCATGCGGAAGGTCTGAAGTTTATGCTGGCGCTGAATCGACGCTAACCACTAACCAGATGGCTTCAAGGCAGGAAACAAAGGGTTAGTCTTAGCAGTGGGACTGCAGAGCCATCTCAGCTGTAATGGGGAGGGGGGAGGGGAGCAGCTCTCTCTCTCTCTCCCTCTCTCTCTCTGGGAAAGGAACCTGGCACTTGGAGAGGGAGGGGAAGGGTGCCAGGAGTTGCTGGGACTTCAGGTCTGCTTGTGGGCTCGGAGTGAACCTCTTAAAGTTTCAGGAAACATTTTCCCCCTCCATTGAAACCTCTGTTTGTAGAGGGAAATTCAATTAAAGCCCTGAAGGAAAACACGATTGTCTAGCTAAGTGGAAGCTTATGTATGTTCTATCCACTTTCAAAGCTCTTGGCTGCGGGGCCAAGAAGGGCCTTTGCCAACTACCTGCAATGGGCTAAGATTTCTGCCCCAGCAAGACCGAGGAGGAGCAGGACCTGTCGTAGGCTCCCTGTGGCCAACCAGTTGCCATGGGCCGGGTGCAAGAGAAAGCTCTGGTGGGGGCTGTTTCTGTGCTCTCGGCATAGTTTGCCTTCTCGCCACATAACACCATAGTCAGAGACACAGGCTCACATTATCCTGTCCAGCTGACTGATGGACTGAAGTTTTGTTGTTCCACTCTCTCTGTGAGTTCTACTCTCAAATTCGGCGCCAGTGCTGCCGGGTGCAGCTAATGTGCCTTACGTCTTGTTCATGACGCCCTAGACGAGCGGAGCAGCGCTCCAGCGGTCTGGTAGGTAGACAGGGTTGCACCGTAGAGTCAGCTTAGCTGCCCAATGGCCAGGCCGGCCACCAGTTCTGTCTTTTCAGCCTCCTTCCCCAGGTTGTCTCTTCCACCGACGACGACCTCAGCACGGGTGGTGCCCTGTCACACACCTTTTGTCATTTGCAGCTGGGCCAAAAATGTGTGCACTGCACGCTATGGTGGGAGGGGGGCGCAACCTGAAAGCAAACGTAACCAAAAAAACCTGTTCAAATTATGGCACAGGTGTGACACAGGCCACCTGTGGTGGCACGTGTCCGAGGAGAGAAAAGGGGTGGGGTGGTTTTGGAAAGATGGGATAAGATCTGGCTTGCATGATCTGCCCTCTCCCTCCCTGCCCCCCGGTTCCTCCCCCAACCTGCCCCGTTACTCCCCCTCTCCGCCTACAAACCCTCCCCCATATCGGCTTACCTGCACCAGAGCAGGTTGGCGGCCACGGCAGTGGGCCGCCAATGCTGCTGCTGCTTTGCGGTGTGGCTGGAAAATGGCTGCCGGTGGTGGCGCACTCTGTGTGTCATCGGCAGCCAATTTACGAGAGCGGGACAGTGTTCTGCTGCTGTAAATCCTGTGATAGGATTGGCCGTAAATCTTTGAACAGCGCATCCCACATTTTGCTTCTGGCAGAATCAATCTGCTCCAGGAGAAATTCTTTCTGCACTCCCAAGACTAGCAGTCAGCTAACTACTTATTTCATTTGTATCCAAGGGATCTTGGACTTTTCCAAGAGGCTTTCATCCCTCCTAATTCAGATAGGTTGACAACATTGATAATACCTCCGGACACACAGTTGTGTTACATTAAGTTGTTAACGTTAACGGCATGTTGGAAGAGTACTGTAAACTGTCCAGATCCCTGGTTGGGTTTTAATGAGCTGTTAGTTACCACTCAAGAAAGAGATCTCAGAACCATTTACAGAGACCTCCTCGGAAACATCTGCTCAGCATGCAATTGGATCCTGGCAAATGACATGTCTGATTATATGGGGAAAGGAAGGCAGAAAACACCAGGCTGGGGCTAGATAATCCCATGTTTCAGCGACGACACCTTTCACCTGGTCATTCTTCCTGGAAAAGAGGCTATAGTGATAACTGGGAAAGGCACCGATGCGACAAGGGTCAGGGTCAGATGAGGTCAGGGGGGTGGAATGGGGTCCAGGTGAGAATGATTCTTGTAAGTTACGTATGTACAAAAAAGAAAATTGGTTAGACATGTATGCACTCTGTAGCGAGCCATTGCCAATGCTGCACCAGTTCTGCAACCAGAGCACATGATTTGGATCACCCCCTCCGCTACCTCACCTCGGTCGGCAGAGCATCAGGGTGAGTTTGGCATGTGCGCAGAGCCGCTGGCTGTTTGCGCCGGTGGCTCCATCATGTGCAACGGCAGCACAATACTTTCGCTGTCACAGGGCCATTTTACGACCGCGGATCAATAGATCTGCTGTCGTCAATGGCCCATAGGATTGGGCCATAGGTCAAAGGCAAACAGCAATCTGTTTCAGCAATTCGGTTTGCAAACACCTAAGCAAATGGAGCAAATATTATCCTGCATCTAAATTCTAGCACAGAGGTTATGAATCACTAACCAATTTGCTTCGCTTACGGTATCTTGCAGGATTGATTCTGCTCCGAAAGCTGTAATATTCTCACATGGAAATGCCTTTTACGCAGAAGTTAGACTGTGTGCATGTGATCAGTCAAAAATGACTGTGGCATTTGTCACCTGGCAGGCAGGCATGGGGAAGGGTCAGGTTTTCCTGAAACTGGGACATTTGCCACTGGGAGAATTCTGGTGGTTGGGATTCCCCTTGTTTTCAGCAAAGGGAAGTATCAGAATATAGTCATTTTTATATATCTACGAAAACTTTCATGTCTGGTATTTACAGCAGGATTCAAGTTAGAATTATTCAGGTTTTACAAAACAACACTTACCCCTGACATTTCACTTGCTTCTATGGCACGCACCCAACAGTCTGTGCAACTATTAATACCTATAGCTCCCAAGACCTATCCACTCGTTGATCCACACTAGTACCTTAATTGGCTCAATGAGCCTCAGTGGTCATTTTCTAATTGCTGACTTTCCACAAATTCACCACTAAACTGGAAGCCTCTTGTGCTCTTTAGTCTGGATTCTTCCTCATTCTTAATGTCATGGACCCTGCTGAGAGATTCTGCTCACTTTGTCAGGCAATTAAAGGGGTTTGTTTGACACCAAATGCTCAAATGGTCAGCTTCGATGTTGAATCTCTGTTTACAAAGGTCCCGGTTAAAGAAGTACTCCAACTGATTGGGGAATTATTTCCACAAGGGATTGCTGAGCGACACCGTTACTGCTTGACATCTACTTATGTTGTATGGGACCAGCAATTTTATGAACAGATTGACAGGGTGGCAGTGGGTGGGAAGTCCACTAAGTCCAGTGGTTGCCAATGTCTATATGGAAAAATTTGAAGCCCAAGGTTTGGATACTGCATTGCACAAGCCAGTTATGTGGGTGAGATATGTGGATGATGTCTTTGCCATTTGGGATCATGGAATGGAACTCATTGTTACAACATATTAATAGTCAAAAACGGTTTTAAGTTTTCATGGCCCACAATAATTCTTGAATTTACTGGAGCAAACGGGTATAGAGCCATGGCAAAAAAGTTTTAAAATGGTATCAATAAAAACGATGCAAACTTAAGTGCAGCTTGAAAGTAGTAGTTTAAAATATAAAATATTAAAAACACACACACATAAACACTTAAAATAACACGTTCAAAATTAAAACCATCAAAACCACACAGCTGATTCTTTGTAGCAGCTTGAAAACGAGGCTTTCTTCACCCTTGCGTAGTAGGACTGACAGCTTAGGGTTGCTAACATCTCCCCGCTACATGAGGGCTATTGCTTGATAATGCTCGTAGCAGACAAACATTGCAACGTTTTGCTCATTTGATGGTTTTAATTTTGAACGTGTTTTTTAAGTGTTTGTGTGTGTGTGTGTTTTTAATATTTTATATTTTAAACTAGTACTTTCAAGCAGCACTTATGTTTGCCTCGTTTTTATTGATACCATTTTAAAACTGTTTTGCCATGGCTCTATACCTGTTTGCTCCAGTAAATTCAAGGCATGTTAATAGTATTCACCTGGAAATAAAATTTACCTTGAAGAGGGAGAAGGAAGGGAGACTGGCATTTTTAGATGTCCTGGTGAGCTGTAAGGAGGATCGAACTTTGGGTCATCAAGTATACAGGAAACCGACCCACATGGACAGGTACCTTCAAACCCCCACCCATGGCAAAAGAGGGGAGTGGGTAACACCCTGGTGGGCCAGACATATCGCTGAGCCATTGAAAATTCCTTTCCCTGCTTCCTTTGAAAATGCCCGCCGTAGAAGCAAGCGAAACGTCAGGTGTGTTTTTTGGAGACCACGGCCTTGAAACCCGAATAAGTTTAACTTGAACCTTGTATTCCTCTTGTTTTTATTTTTCAACTATCTACTCTGTCAAACTGTAGCCACTTCCTCAGTCTTGCAACATCTGGATCCTCTGCTGCGTATAACATACCAGAGAACAGGTTTGTGCACTGCAGGGAGTTAAACAAAACCTTTGGTTCAGTCAAGCCTCATAGAATTCAGTGGAACGGAGCCTCTGCAAGCCAGTTGCAATTTGCAAAGTCAATTTTGCAAGAAGCTGCTGTTAGAATGGTCATAGCATCAGAACATGGGAAAGTGAAATGGATCCAGATGAAGTCGAGCATGTTGGGAGTCCCGGCCCAACCTGTAACTTAAAGCATCTCCAACAGAAGCCTGCCAAAATTTTAAGTGCAGGAGATTTCACGCATTCTAAGCCATTTACATGAATTTAGGAAGCAGCCTCTTGCTGAGTTTGCCCCCTGCTCCCTCTAGCTCAGTGCTGTCTCAGCACGGACTGGCAGCAGTTTCCAGGGCTCCAGGGAGGGAGGGAGGGAGGGGTCTTTCCCTTTCTCCTGTCAGCTAGGGATTGAACCTGGGGCCAACTGAACCTGCCCCCCAAGCAGATGCTGTGCCACCGAGCTGTGTTAAAAAGAAACTCAAGACAAAAAGTGTTTCCAAATCGTTACCTTGAGAGGGGCTTGCTGCATGTTACACAGCAGAGCTCCAGTGTCATGGATGTTGGAGGGGCAAATCTGCAGTGCAGGAACAGTGAGAAGAGAGTAACTTAACCCTTTCCCCACCTTCAGCACCTTGGCTCCAGATTGGCTCTCTCTCCCCAAACGCTGCTCTGTAAGGTTCAAAAATGCACCTTCAACCTTGTTCTGAACTCTGCAGGGAAAAGCGCGGGTGTATGGTTTGAAGCAAAAAGCAGGTGATGAACCCAGGGTTCAGTACCTCCTTCCTTCCTCCCAGCGTCTCCTCACTCCTGAAGCTGCTTTTCTTCCGAGAAACAATCACCCCAACCTCTGCCATCAGGCAGCCTCTAATATGTGCTCTTGCATGCACTAACAACATGCATTTGCTCTTAAGTCTGTTGGAAGAGAGGAGGGGGGAAGCAGAGTAGTCAGCGAAAGCCCCCCCCCTTCCTATGGTAAGATGTCCCACCACCTGGGCTAGTTGCTGCCAATAGACATACACAAGAACGGAGACTTGGTTAGGTTTCAAAGATATACTTGACTCATCATTCATAGTTGCTCACATGCATCTTCTGGAGCGATCAGAGGCCGTACGACTTTGGAACAGAGAACCCTGGAGCTGTTCCCTTGGGGTGGAAGTCTGATGAGGATGGCAGGCAGGGGGCCCTGCGATGCTCTGGAGAGAGAGAGAGAGAGAGAGAGAATGTCAGAAGGAGGGGAGGAAGGAAATCATCGTGTTAAGGACCACACCTCCTGCAAGAACCATAGAGGGACAGGTAAATGGCCTCAGGTGACTGGGCAGTACACTGCCCTCTAGAGTCCTGCAGGTGGAATTGCACCCAAATTCCAACTAAATCTATCTCCAGGTAATTTTAAATCATAGGAAGGCAACACACAGCAGCGTAGGAAGGGATGGTGTGGGGGGGGGCAACGGCCCCCCGGGTGGGCGGGGGCAAGAAGATGGCGGCGGCGGAGAATGCAGCGGCACTACAGGCGGCGGAACAGCTAAGAGAAGCCATCCGCTGCCTTCGCGCGGCTGTTTGCTTTGGTCCCCGCCCTCCCGCCCAACCCCCGAGGGACGTTTGGCTCCGGCTGACGTCACTCGAGGATGGGCGGGGGCATCATTGCGCGCTGCAGCCCCACCTCTTGGGGGCATGACTATGCCGCTGGCAACCCATACGCCTGCCTGTGTGCATTGCGATAACCCTGCTGCGTCACTAGGTTGGTTGGGAACCCTCCGTGCAATCTGCTGGGTTAAGAAATTAGGAGACCCAGTTGGCCTGTGTGCTACCTGGTGGTTGTTGAATTGTTCCTTTTTTAATGGCATGCAATTCCTTCATTGACAAACTCTTGCATTGTTGCCTTCTTTTTCTTCTTCGTAATGTAGGACCTGTGGGAGAAAGAGGGCCTGTGGGGCAGCGCGGCCCCAAGGGGGATCTCGGAGACATCGGCCCACGAGGCATGCCCGGCTTCCGTGGAATGACAGGTATTAGGGGGTTTGTTTTTTAATGTATGGCAGAGCTTCTCAGTGACCCCCGTCTGAAGAGTCGGGACAAATCTCCGTACTTTGACAACAAGACTTGGCCTGTGTCCAGAATCACCACACTCCACACAAATTAGCAGACGTAACTTAAAACTCCACCTCCACCCTTGTTTTGAAATCTCTGTCCCGCCCGCCGGCCTCAGTGGGAAGGAGAACACTTTTGTTCTGACAGCTTCTTAAATCTTTTGGAAACTGTCAGCTCGTCTCTCCCTTCATCTTGTCTTGAGCCTAAATGCCCGAGTTCCATGGATCACCCCGTTCTGCCCTCTGTCACCACCCGGCAGGGAGCTCATCTTCCCCAGCGGGCGCAGCTTCAGATCGGTGGTGAATAGAGTGGCACCAGCCTTGGCACCGGAGCTGCTGCATACTTGCAGGGTGCTGCAAACGTGGTGCTTTATGGCACGTTTGTGACACCCCAGACGGGAAGAGTGCGTGCTCTGCTGGTCTATTTCCAGACAGGATTGGGCTGCCCATTAGCTGCTAAGTAATTCTAATTACTCAGGGCGATGGTGTTCCCAGTAGCAATGTATGGTTGCGAGAGTTGGACCATAAGGAAGGCTGAGCGCCGAAGAATAGATGCTTTTGAACTGTGGTGCTGGAGAAGACTCCTGAGAGTCCCTTGGACTGCTAGGAGATCAAATCAGTCAATCCTAAATGAAATCAACCCTGACTGTTCCCTGGAAGGACAGGTGCTAAGTCTGAAACTCAAATATTTTGGCCACCTAATGCGAAGAGAGGACTCTCTGGAGAAGACTCTGATGCTGGGAAAAATTGAAGGCAAAAGGAGAAGGAGAAGGCAAAGGATGAGATGGTTAGACAGCATCACCGATGCGACGAACATGAAAATGAGCGAACTCAGGAAGATAGTGGAGGACAGGAAGGCCTGGCGGGATGTGGTTCATGGGATCATGAAGGGTCGGACACGACTTAACAACTGAACAACAACAACAACAACAAATTCTAATTACAATCAAATTTGCCATATTAGATAACAAGACAACTGTCAGATATTGTCAAATCTTGACAGTTCTCGCAGAGTCTTTGAATGTGAAACGCTGGCATTAAATGTCGTGTGTGGAGTGAGTGTGTTCACTTGGCAGAGGATATCAAAATAATAATAGCCATAATGAAAATCCACCTGGAAGACTTGGAAGGGGGAAGATTAGTTTCTGCTCAGGTCGGAGCCAATCGCCCACCTTCATTCCAAGACTGTAGTAACTCTCCGAATTAAAAATCCGCATATCGCTGGGTAAACTCCGTCGTTTATAAAACTATTTATTGAATAATAAACAAGATGTTAGAACAAACGTAACGTTTCACCCCAAACATCTGGGGCATCATCAGAAGTTAAACAGCCACTTGAGGAGCAACCTACTTATACTAAAAACCCCAGAAACCCAGGATGTAATTCACTACCAGCTGTCAACCAGCCGCGCCTTCTTCAAGCTAATTGATGCTTTCAGAGTAAAATATCTTCCCTTACTAAAACATCCTGGCACGACTTACAGCAGTGAATGAACATTCCCCCAGACAGCAATTCTAAGGAGGAAAACACACTAACCGGGAAACCCCCCCCCCCAATAAAAATAAAACAAATTAAAACAACCCCAATCCTCATTGGCGGGATATGGTTCATGGGATCACGAAGGGTCGGACACGACTTAACGACTGAACAACAACAATCCTCAGTGGGGTAAAAACCAGAAATAAAATTGTTACAGAGGCTAAGAATACAACTGGGAGGAATTAAACAACAGGGAGATATGATAGTAAAATTGACACAGCAAAGTCATTTTAAAATACTATAGAAAAGAATCATAAGACCAATGGACAGTAAAACCACAGGCGATAAAAACACCCTACACCCAAAAAGTCCACCCAGGCTGAACCTTATACAACAAGTACATCTACCAGCCAGAATAACACCAGCAAGCCCATATAGACAAAAATTATCAAACAGCCACATATAAAATATTGCCAATATATCAGCTGGTAGTGAATTACATCCTGGGTTTCTGGGGGTTTTAGTATAAGTAGGTTGCTCCTCAAGTGGCTGTCTAACTTCTGATGATGCCCCAGATGTTTGGGGTGAAACGTTAAGTTTGTTTTAACATCTTGTTTATTCAATAAATTTACTGTAGTAACTGTTGCCATTTTGCAAAGTCCTGCAACTTTTGAATCAATGATCCAGAAAGGTTCTAGCACAAAGGTTGTCACCTTTGTGCTAGAATTTAGATGCAGGAAAATAGTTGCTCCATTTGCGCAGGTGTTTGTAGAAACAGATTGCTGTTTGCCTTATGGCCCAATCCTATTGGTCTGCTGTCATAAAATGGCCCTGTGACAGCGCAAGCAAGATTGCGCTGCCATCGCACAACAGCCAGTGGCTCCTAGGCTCCACGCACATGCCAGACTCGCCCAAATGCCCTGCTGGCTGGGGTAAGGTGGTGGAAGATGTGGTGCAGGGCAGGGAGGGCAGGGGGCAGGGGGCAGGCTGGAGATGGTGGATTGGTGGATCTCTGTAGCAAAAAAAAAAAAAAGGTTCCTATCCCCAATTTTCCAGCCCGCTCTCCTACCCCCTGCCTCTCCTGGGACTTACATCAGCAAAATATCTGGTGTGAGTCTGAGGAGGAGACCCATAGGTGGCTTATCGGGAGGTAAGTAAAAAAGTTACTTCTTGTTGGCTGCCTGATTGCCCACCACCACCACCGCTGCATGCAGTGGCTGTATATTTATTTATTTATTTATTTATTTCAGGAATTTGTAGCCCGCCTTTCTCCCGAAGGCACTCAAGGCGGCTTACAACATATTAAAATACATAACACATTAAAACAATTTAAAAACACATTAAAATAATTAAAACACTTAAGTTAAAGTATAGCATTAGATGGGGGGGGGTTAAGGTTGGGCTGCTTGTATAGGTTTTGCTGGGATATTGCTTTAGATTTTCCTTCCTACATTGTCTTGGGTGCTTCTGTATACAGGGTGACCTCTCTGATGCATTTTGTAAATAAATAACAAAAGAGCAGGTAGGTGGGCAGGTGGGGGCTCCACGGTGTGGTTCCCCATGTGATCCCTCATTCCCAGTACCTTGGTCCCTCATCCTCCTTCTCTCTTCCCCCCCCCCCTATATTCTTTTCTGTAAATGGGTCTCCATCTTGCTCTAACCTCCTAGCAAAACGAGCGAACCAGTTCTGGGTGGCATATCCAGCTGTGACTCCGGATCACACGAAGCAAAGGCCAGGCGGCATGGAAAATGGGCCGTGTTTTCAGTCCTTCCTGGCTGCCAGTGAAAGGCTGGCTGGCTCTGCCTTTGGCTGCCAAAGCCGTCTTGTTCTGGTGAGGCCTGTGGCTTCCTTGTCCTCCCCCCCCCTTGGCCTGCTGCCAGCCCACCATTTGATAGGCCACCAGTCCCAAGGCACAAGGTCAGATTAGAGCTTCTTTTGCTTCCAGCCAAGCAATTCCCTTTTAACCATGTAGCCAATTAAATGCACATGTTTCCCAAGCCCCTGTGTTTGTGCATGGTTGGCAGCAGTCCACAAACCACGTTCGGTGATGCTCTTGCCTGTGTGCGGGTTGCAGTGGGGTGGGTGGCAGGATCCCTTGACAGCCTTTGCGTTGACTCCCAGGAGCAGACAAGGTGGGTCCATTCAGGACCATCCTGGGAAGGAAGCTCACAGGGAGCAGGTCGCGAAGGTCATACTTCTGCTGGTCCAAAAGGATACTTGCTGCCTGTGTGCCCTGTTGACCTGTTCCAGGGTGAAGGGGAAAAAAATGGTCTGAAAAAGATTGGGGGGGGGAATGTTTTTAAAAGGGTAATAATATGGCACCTACTGCTAAGCCTGGGCACTGGCGTCGCTCAGGGCGTTGCTTTTGCTGCTCCGAAAGGCTCTGAAGGCGAGGGGGCGGGGCCGTACAGCTGTGTAACGGTGGGTCGGAGCGCAGCGGAACTTAGAGCTCCGCCCCACCTAGAGCGACGCCACTGAGCCTGGGAAAAAGGAAGCCCATCTGGTTGGGCTCTTTTCCCAGATTGTAGGCCAGCATTCCCAGAATAATATTTCCTGATAGGCCCTCACTGCAGCCATTATGAACACAGAGCAGCTGAAGGTCTTCATTGTATATGTGCACATGTGCTTGTGCCAATTTAAACCGCAGCTTGAATCGCACCTTCCCTTCAAGGCATCGGCAAAATCTCTTGGACAGCAAAGCCTAGCCGGCCTGGGAGGGGGACAGGGGATGACTTCGGCCATATTCCCTTCCCCGCCGGGCCGGCTAGGTCGTTACACGGCCTCCTCTACTTCCGTCAGTTATTTAGCGGGCGCCGGGCGGAAATCCGAGGAGGCCGATCGGGCCGGCCTGGATTTACACCTAGGGAAAGGGACGAGCGTCCCCTTCCCTGAGTAGACTTACGGCCCGGCTGCCAGCGGCCGCATCCTTGCGCTGGATTGCGCTGCTAATAGCTGATACAGCCTTAAATTCCATTGGTTAATCCATCAAAGCCAATCACTATTCAATATTCAATCAATAATCCAGCATCAATGAATAATATAGCATGTGTCAAGCCAATCACACACCATTTATTAATTTATCAAGTAATTGCTTGATTACTACTTGAATAATGATTACTGCTTGAATTGCTTGAATAATGAAAGTATCATTAGTTCCAAAGTTATTTACTCTCAACCACTAACAGGCGTTAGGTTTGTTTTTTATTTATTTAAAGAATTTATATCCCGCCTTTCTCCAGCAGGACAACCAAGGCGGCTTACAACATTAAAGCAATGTTAAAACGCCAGTGGTTCTTTACTTCCCTTGCAGCCGCCCTCTTATGCCCTTTCACCCCTCCTATGAATGCAAAGCTTTGATCTGTAACGGATTAGCAGGCCAGATGCTTTCACTGGGTCTTGATCCCAAGTCTAACTATTCCCTCAAAGCCTGTGAGTGTGTGAGTTGAAGAAGTACTGTAAAGTGTTTTGCACATTTAGCAGTGATTAAAAAACAGTCAGCACTTTGGAAGATGCCACCCCCTGCAAACAGCTGCTGGCGTGTTAGGAAGGAGTCTCCCCTCTCTGTCTGTCTGTCTGTCTGTCTGTCTGTCTGTCTGTCGGTTCCCAGTCTAATCGCTCTTCAGGGGATGGAAGGGGAGATAAAACTTTCTGGAAATGGAGGAGCCCTGCAGACTGCCGACCTCCCCCTGCCAATGCAAACAGGGACACATCACACCAAGAGGCCAAGATAAACTTTAGCAGTAAGGAGGGATCCAACTGCGTTGGCTGCAAAGCCTTTCCCAGGCCCAAGGATGCAATAATGCTGCTGGGCAAAGTAAGAGAGGGGGGCCTTGGAGAAGGAGGCGGTCGTCTCTTCTAGACGGTCACCCCAAATACCAGCTTTCTTCATGGCAGGCTTCGTCATTTTCTTCCGTGTTTGCATATTGATGTGTTCATGTCTGACCAAACTTAGCCTCTGTGAGTGCAGCTTCACCACTGAACATGGAGGTTCCAGTTATCGCTAAATCTGCCCTCCTTGATGCATGTGCCTAATGCCACCACCCAGCCCCCCCCTCCCAAATGTGCCTGCCTGTAGGTCAGGCTTAGCACTCAGCTAGCACAGGTACTGTATTCAGTTGATCTCAGAGATCAGCTGTGGCTAGAGGATGACACCATGGTCTCTAAAGCACGCAGCGGCATGAAGCCAGCCTGTGCAAAAACCATTGCTGAAATGTTCATGGGACGGACCCTCTTTCTCCATTCCCTGCCAACATCCCACTTGTATTCAAAGGCAAACGACTGCATTCAGGACTATCTGGGCAGTTGCAGAATGAGCAGCTCCAAAGTCCAGGCTCAGGATGATAGAAGTGTGAGGATGTGAAGGAGGCATCACTACTACAACCACGCATGATAATAAGTGGCACCCATTTTGAGGGGCCTCCCTCCGCTTTTCCCTGAAGCATCTTCCAATCTTCCAACCTTCCCATCTTCTGCATGATGATGGGCTTGACTGAGCCACCTCTGGGTGGTGACTCTTCCTGCTGTGAGCTTGCCAGGGCAGGCAGGCTTGTCAATGACCAAGCTATGGAGAAGCACTTCCCCCCCCCCCCCAGCCCTCCTTATACACGTCTCCGTGGGAAGATCTCGCAGCCAGTCCCCAGGCCTGGGCTGTTTCCCATCCCACTAAACTATTCAGACAGGCCGCCCAAGGATCAGAATGCTACAGTGTGGGAGGCTGAAGAAGGAGATGGGGGGTATGGGGGGGAGCGCCTGATGGGATGCAAAGAGGCTCAACGACGCCGCCAACTCACAGAGGCTGGGCTCGCAGCCAACGGGAAAGTCAGACGTTTGGGCTGGGGGCAGAGCAGGGGGCTTTCCAGGGAGGAGGGCAACCAACAGTCCCACCACTGCTGTTTATATCCTCCACAATTGCACACAAAAGAAGAACTTTTGTGCCCAAGAGCTGGGGCGGGTCAAGCCCTTCGCTCCAATCATTGAGAGAGGGAGGGACAAGTCGATGGCGTCCGCAGAAGCAGCAGCTGTCAGACCTACAAGCAGTCGGGTTTCAGGCGCACTGGAGAGGCTGGAGGCCGGTGGTTTTTCTGTCTGGGGCAGGACTACGGTCCATTTCCGGAGAGGCAGTCAAAGAAGGGCCAAAGCCTGCTAGTCTGGTGCAAGGCAGGCAGGGGAGGCAGCAAGCGAGGGGAGGCACAGCCGGGATTGGGAAAGCAGCCAAGTGGCTTCCGCCAGGCATCCATGGCAGAAGCTCCGCCCAGCGGCTCCTGGGCTGGTGAGCTGACTGCCGCGGTGTCCCTTCCCATTCCGAGGCGGCATTCTCTCTGTCTCCACCTGGACGTCGGACCCCAGAGACGCAGCAGAGTGTGGCACCTTGAGCTCTGCTGCTGCCAGACCTCCCCCCCCCAGCTCGAGCCCCCTGTTCCCAGGACAGGCCTAGGGCTGAGGTTCACATGTGCAAGACTATCACATGACGACTCGATGGCTCGTCATCACCCAGTGGCTGCTCGAACCTCAGGGGCGAACAGCCTCTGTTGAAATGTCCTGCTGCGTTTGAGAGGTTGCCACAAGATGAGAAGATGCTTCACAAACGCAAGCCGCCGTTTGATAGGGGTGGGGTAGTGCTGCTGCTTCCGTGGATAGAGCTCCTCCTTTGCCCGCTGCAGAAGGTCCCAGGTTCAGTCCCTGGTCCTCCCCAGCAGGTATGGCTGGGAGACAGACTCCTGCGTGCCTGGAATGCTGCTGCCAGTCAGCGTTGACCAATACTGAACTCGGGGGACCAGTGGTCTGACTCGGGAGACGACTTCATCTGTCCTCTGCAGCAGCCTCAGAGCTATGGGCTGCGGTAGGCTCAAGAATGGTGTTTGCTTTGACCCTAGCTGTTGCATTTGTTTTCCTAGAACTATTTCATGCTGGATTTATGTGCTGAGATGCACACTTGATCTTGAATGCAAAGGAGTTGTTGGCTGTAACGTATAGAATCTTCCTTTTCCTGGGCCAACTTGCTTTTTGTTTTCAAAACCATCGGATGTGAATGGGCTCCGGGTCACATTGGCCAGATACGATCCAAAGTGTGCTGAATCTTGCTTTAATATGTCTTCATTAGCAATATTTGCAAGCCGTTTTTCAACATATGCTCACGGGGCTATGTGCAAGATAATGTGGAAAAATATACAATGTATCCAATTAAGATCATGGCAGGCTGTAAAATTAGTAAAAATGGTTAGAATAAAAAAGCAACAGGAAAACCATCTCCATTCATTTCTAAACGCCTGGTGGGATAATTATGCCTTTGCCCTTTTCCAAAAAGAGGCTTGGGAAGAAGATGCTTGAGTGCTTAAGAAAGGGCATTCTGTAACTCCAGGCTCACAATGGAAAAGGACCTGTTCGTGGTAGAGCAATAATCGTGATCATCGTACAGCCCAGTCCTAACCAGTTTTCCAGCGCTGATGCAGCTGCAATGCAGCCCCGAGGTAAGGGAACAACCCCCCCCACTGCAGGATGCAGCGCACGCCCTGTTGGCACGGCTGCGTCAGCGCAGGAAAGTTGGATAGGATTTGGCTGGTACTGTACAAGATGGTGGAGCCTGGAGCAGGGCTTTGATGGTGGATCTTGAAACCCTGCTGGGGAGGAATCATATGGGAAATGGCAGCAGTTCCTGAGATATTCTCGGCCCAGAACATGTAGGGCTTCAAAGGCCAAAAGGTGCATTTTGTATTAGGCCTGGGAGCAAGCTGGAAACGGGTGGAGTGGTTTCAGAAGAGCCCACCCCCATCCCCAATATTTCTTAAGGGATGATCTTCACTGATCATCCTGAGTTGAACCTACTTCGCCATCTGACTCGGGGATCAGAGACAGCCCAACCTTGAGGCAAGGGAATCGAGCATTCTGGCTGGGGCGCCATTAAGCCAGGGGACATGTTTCCCCCTAGGGTAGTAGGAAAGAACTGCATCCAGCACACAGGCAAGCGGTGTACAGGCATTTGTTCTTCTTTCCTCCCGCATACCCATAAATGCAAAACAAAGAGGCAAAATAGTAGGGACTAGTGACTTCTGTGGACTTATTTGCAAGGCTGCATTATTTATTTATTTATTTATTTACAGGGGGGGCCCATATCCACTGATTCGCTATCCACGGTTTCAGTTATCCACGGATCGTGGGGACCCCCCAGGCTTTTACTTTTTTCCCTGTAAGCTTCGTTTCTTCCTTAAAGAAACAGGAGAAGCAGCCTCTGGTTGCTTATTACAGGCAAGTAGAATGAGACTAAGTCCTAGAGAGGCTCTGCAAGGTTAACAGAAACCTTGCAGAGCCTCTCTAGGACTTAGTCTCGTTCTACTTGCCTGCAATGGAGGCTGCTTCTCTGTTTCTTTTAAGGAAGAAACAAAGCTTGCTGAAAAAAAAAATAAGAGCGGGGGGGGGCAAGCATGCCTGCCCACAGGGGAGGCAGGGTGGGGGGCCCTCAGGAAACCATGGAGGGGGTGTTCGCTCTTATCCACGGTTTCAAGTATCCACGGAGGGGCCTGGAACATATCCCCAGCGGATATGGGGGCCCACCTGTATTTATAGAATTTATACCCCACCTTTCTCCCACGAGGGCAACCAAGGCGGCTTACAATAAAAACACTAAAATACATATATACATTTAAAATCAAGAATTAAAACAGTTAAAACAATTAAAACAAACAACCCCAGTGGGTCATCCACATTTACATTTGTTAAAAGCCATCTGTTAAAAAGCCAGCCCGCCATGTCAGACATCAAAAGCTGATCTAAATAAAAATGTCTTAAGGCCCTGCCGAAAGGTCTCTAAGGAGGGAGCCGTTCTCAATTCCAGGGGGAGGGAATTCCACAATTGGGGCGCCACCGCCGAGAAGGCCCTGTTCCGCGCCGCCATCCCTCTCACCTCCGTCAGTGGCGGCACGGTTAACAGCCCCCCCCCTGATGACCTCAGAGTACTGGTCGGATTATAAGGAAGGAGGCGGTCCCTCAAATACCCTGGACCCGAGCCGTTAAGGGCTTTAAAAGTCAAAACTAGCACTTTGAATGGTGCCCGGAAACGAACCGGCAGCCAGTGTAGCCGCCGAAGCAACAGTCCGACTGAGTCGAACCGACAGACCCCGGCAACCACCCGGGCCGCCGCATTAAGGGCACCAGCGTGAGAGGCTGACGGATCTGAGTCACAAAACACAATCAGGTAGGAAGCCCCACAGAACTGAATGGGAGCATGCAGCCCCATTCATTTCTGAGGGACTTGCTCAGGAGAACTTCCTGCCTGCGGACTGTGTGTGCCTTGTTTGCAGTTGGGCTTTTGCCATCCGCCTCCCCGAGGCACTGGATGTCTTGGGACAGCCAGGGTTCAAGACACAATAATGCCCAACTGTCCCGACTCTGGTTTCTGGGAGAATGTCACCTTTGGGTGATCTCAGGCTCCCACATGTAACCTGCTATCTCTCAAGCACAATGTCATGTTTTGTTTTGTGTTCAGGTGACAGAGGCCTGAAGGGAGAGAAAGGGGCGAAGGGGGACAGAGGAGGAGAAACAGGTAAGAGAGGTTTTCTTTGCAACTGCTTCTTATCACCTGTTTTTCTGCCAGTGCGCCAATGCCTTGGACAGCCGCGTGCCAAGCAGCCCTTCAGAAGGCCAGACTTTCCAGTCCGTGCGCCAGCAGGCTGTGCAGTGGCAGCACACCCATTGAACTGCTGCTGCTGCTGCTGCTGCTGCTGCTGCTCAAAACACACCCTTGGCCCGCCGCTGTTCCAGTGTTATTTCTGGAGGAAACGACCATCACAGGTTACAAGCCATGCTGGGGATAAGAAACCTCCTGGTTTAGAAGTAGGTTGTCTCTGAATGCCAGGTGCAAGGGAGTGGCGACAGGATACAGGCACCTTGTTGTCTTGTGTGCTCCCTGAGGCCTCTGGTGGGGCCACTGTGAGATGCAGGAAGCTGGACAGGATGGGCCTTTGGCCTGATCCAGCAGCTGGGCTCTTCTGAGGTTCTTATGGGCCTTGGCCTGACCCAGCAGGACATTCTACCGATGAGGCCAGATTGCATTCCTCCCATTTGCAGTGCATTGATGCGCTTAGTAACAGCCTGGAGCCTGGATGTGACTGTGGTGCCTGCCCAGGTGGGCCTCTCCTGCTGCCTCAGAGGACGAAGCACAGGGCTGGCTGGGGGTGGACTAGAGGCCCCCGGGTCTCTGCGCCTGCTCCGACCCTGAGCCTGGACACATCGGGGAGGCAGCTCACCATTGCTGGCTGCTGGCTGTGCTTCCTGAGGGGCTGGCGCTTGCCTGCCTGCCTGCCTGTCTGCCTGCTGGAGGAGGCACTCCTGCCCGCTTCTATTGGGCTGCCCTCCAGCACTGGCAGTGAGCCCGGGGGGGGGGGGCTGCGTGTCTCCGGCCCCACAATATCCTCCCGCCTGGCTCTCCTCCTCACTTTTCCTGAGAGAGAGGGTCTTTCGAGGCCCCGCAGCAGCATAGGCTGGGAGAGCGGCATCCAGGAACGGGCATGTTGTGACTCCCGCCCCGCTCTGCCTCCCCTCAGCCCAGCTGAGACCAGGCAGAGAATGAATGACCCACATGTCACAATGTCCTGGGGAGTCCAAAACGCCTCCAACACACTCGGGAGTATATCCACTCCCTGAACGGCCTGAGAAATGGGCTTCTTTCTTCTGGGGGGGTGCAACGCAGCAGCCATCCTTTCTGTTCAAGGGCATAAATCGTCCACTTCCCCAGCAGACACATGGTCCCAATTATCCGCGCCGATGATATCTTTGTGCAGCTGCAGGGACTCAAGGGTTTGTTTTTCTAAGCAATCATGTTTATTTCTATTTCTTATATTTTCCCTTTTGGTAAAGGATTGGAGAAGGTAATAGGCTCAATAAAAACAAACATTTGAGAGGAACAAAGGCCGTGGGGACTTGTTGGATCTTGAGCAAAGCTGGGTGGGGGGGGGGAGAATTCACACACACACACACACACACACACACACACACACACACACACACACACACACACACACACACACACACACACACACACACTGTGCTGCTGCAGAATTCTATAGGAGAGGAATCGTGGCTGCCCACTTTCAGGAGGAAGCATCCAGGCAGGGAGGCAGGCCAGCCCGGCACATTGTCACACGTCTCCTCCAGGCATCATCCTGCCAAATACACGTTTGCATTCCAGGCAGATTGAGGGGTCCAGCTCAGGAGAGGGTCAGGGGTGCCCTTGCAACTGACAGGACAGATACTGCAACAGCTCTGCGTTCAACCTCAGTTCTAAACATGCTCCTGTGCAGAGGAACATAACAGACATTCATGGGCAAGTTCATGAGCCACTGTTTCCAACCCAGGCCATGTTCAGAAGGATTTGAGCAGACAGGAATTAGACCACCTTTCAGCTTGATTGTCAAAAGGGACTAAGACGACCCATGTTTCTCCAAGCGGAACCGTGGGCGTATTCAGAGCTTGCAAAGCTGCCTTCGTCCGGAGTCAGACCACTGGCTCACCTCGTTCTGTGCTGTCGAGACTGGGTGGCAGCAGCTCTCCAGCGCTTCGGGGGGGGGGGAGCAGACTGAGAAGGGTCTGTGCCCTACCGGGAGAGGCTATCCAGGTTTAACCTGGGATCTTTCAGAGGCAGAGCATGTGGTCTGTCACTGAAGGACAGACCCTCCCAGGGTTCTCCAGCCCCCCCCCCCAATGTTCAGTTCTTCTTTTTGCTGATTCAGGGAAAGCCCTGCAGGTTGCCCAAGAAGAGGGACACCTGCGCACACCTGGCTGGGCCCTGGCCCTGGGATGCCTGGCAAGGACTCGGTCAGTGGCCACTCACTACGTGCAACTCTGCATATAAGCAATGCAATGTGTTTACATGGGTGCCCTTTGGCATCTGCCCCCTACATGTCTGGCTCTAGACCGACCTGATCTAAGATTAGAAACTTGTTTGGTCAGGTTTGGAGACATTGAGAGTTTGGAGACATTGAGACATTGAGTAATTCATCTGTGGAACTCCTTGCCACTGGATGTGGTGATGGCACCTGGCCTAGATGCCTTTAAAAGGGGTTTGGACAGATTCATGGAGGAAAAGACCATCACAGGTTACAAGCCATAAGCAACCTCCTGGTTTTAGAAGTGGGTTTTCTCAGTGCCAGGTACAAGGGAGTGGCAGCAGGAAACAGGTTATCTTGTTGGCTGTGTGCTCCCTGAGGCATCTGGTGGGGCCACTGTGTGATACAGGAAGCTGGACTAGATGGGCTTTTGGCCTGATCCAGCAGGGCTCTTCTTATGAGAGTTAAGCAAGTAGGATGTGTGTTGTGTGTGTGCGCGCGTACGCATACGTGCGTGCGTGCGTGCTTACTATCAGGTGCATTTTGAAAGCCTTGATTTGAAATTCAGCCACATTCTAGTGGGGTAATTTATCTTTATTATTGAATTTGATTTGATTTGCGCTGAGCTCCTTGGAGGAAGGGTGGGATCTGAAATGAGACAACTCAGTAAAAAATATGTAAAAATAGAAATATCTCCCCACACAATAAAGGCTTGCAGCAGCTAGGATGTGACGCCCAGTGGTCTGAATCCACTTGTGCAATGTTAAACAGATCGCGGGCCAATGTGGATTCATGATGGTATGCATGTGTGATGCGTGTTTATCTGTGCAACCCGGAGGCCACTTTTAAATTGGCCATCTGCCCCCCCCAAGAAAAGAGTTCCCTCACCATTCATTCAATAAATCACTGCATGACCCACATCTGTCCTAGAATGCCTTGCATCTGCACAGATTTTGCTTACATAATGTCCAGTTTTTATTTGGTACATGTTGAACGTTAAAAAAAAAACAACCCTCCACTTTGCACAACAGCACATCTGGAGCCTGAAAGTGGATAGCTGGCAGCAGAACATTCTGCATCTGCAGCCAAGCTGAGCTTGAGCAATTGCACGGGCGGCTCCTGGGCCCCTGGTTTTAGAGAGTCTCAGCATTGCTGCCGAGGACAGTGTGGCACCGAGGAGGAGGAGTCAGGTTTACTGTGTCCATGGGCAGAATTGGGAGCAAGACCCTCAGGCCTTCCTTCCGCCATCTCTTAACAACGGCCACTTTGCACCGACACACTTGATAGTGCCGGGTCACTGTATGGATTGGCGAGAGATTTATTGACTGCAGAATGAAAAAACTTTGACTTTGTTAATTAATCAAGTCATGATTGGGCACAAAGTGAAAGATTTTGTTCCTTCCTTGAAAATGTTACTGGACACAAATCTAAATGTGAATTCAGGCCCTGCCCCCCCTGCCCCCCCCGGTCCCCTGTTCCCACTTTGTGCTCATTTATGGGAAGTCTCCATTGTGTAGAGCAGGTGCATCTGTAAAGCACATGCCCAGAGGTGAAGTGCCTGTTCCGGCAGGTGAAATCTCCCATCGGGAAAGGATCCGTCCACACCCGACGGCTGAGGGATGTGGTTATGAGCCTGGAAGGAAGCCCAGACTTTCCCAGAGTCAGCGATGCTTGGGGTGCCCTCCTCCGAAGGGTCACAAATCGCTTCCAGATGTCTCCTGCAGGGCGAGCGCTGAGTTCTTCTGCAGGAGGCCAGAGCTGCGTGTGATGACAGGCTCGCGGGCCTCGTGGGAGCAGCCCCTCGGCCAGGGGAGGGCTCCCGTTCTCAGCACGGACAGGGAGACGTGGCTGGGGCCACCAGAGGGGAGTGCCACAAGACGACTGGCCGCCTCCCTCGCTCGGTGGGATCCAAGGCGCTGGCCCCACTTAACCTGTGGCAGTGATGTCTTTGGTTCCTGTTGTCGTGCTGAAAATAACTTGGGCTGTTGCCTGGTTGCTAAAATCTGCCATGTTGGGAGGAGGAGAGAGTTTCCAGTTGGCTGGGTGGAACTTATCCTTGCGTGGAGAACTGCACATTTACTCCGAGGTCGAGTGCTGGCTGGCTGGCTGCCACGGGGAGTCCTTGGCCACGCTAAAGAAAAGACGACTTCGTCACAGCATGACCTGATACTTCATCTGGAGAGCACACTCCAAAGACCTTCTCTGGCAGCTCTCGTCCCTTCCTCAGAGGTGGGGCACACAGCCTCTCCCTCCAAACGTGCTCTGCCTCCTGGCAGCCCTGGCCACTGGCAGCCCATTTGTTCCACGCGGACTGTGCAGAGATCCTCCCATGGAGGAAAAGAGCAGGCGATGGCCAGCCTGTTCTGAAATCACCGAGAAACATCACGAGGGCCAAACAACAGCTCTGGGGGCCAAGCCCACCCAGGTTCCGCTGGCCGACAGCAAGCCCCTTCCCTGTTGCAAAGTGCTGGGGGCGGCGGGGGGGGGAGAGAAGTGCTTAGCTCCACTGCCCTCCACTCCCCAGATTTTCCTGTACTCTGCTACTCTCCCCTACACAGGGTTCAGTGGGGCTTGCTTCTGAGTAGGCATGCCTAGGATGGTGCTCTAAGGTTTAACAAGCTACATCTGCCCATATTCCTTCTCCTAAAGGTCTAGCACTCTGTCCCGGTTGAGGGGGAAGTTGCGGGGAGGAACTAGCTGGCAGGAGAAGGGTTCAGCAGCAGTCCCCATCCAGAGGGTGGTTTGCTGTGGAGAAGAAGCCATGGGGAGAACAGGATATGATGCCAGGGCGTTGGGCTCTGCAGCTCAGAGTGCAACAGGCCCTGGAGGAGGTGCAGCTCCCACTCACAGACGGGGCGCAGGGGCGGCGACAGGGGGAAGCGCGCGGGGCGGGCCGCCGGGGGGTGTCGCGCACACAAGGGTGACACGCAACCACCCCCCACTTACAGTTAGTCGCTGGAGCTGGGCCCGCCCGCCTTCGCATCCGTTTGGCTCCAAAATGAGCCGAAAATGGCACGGGGGTGCTCTGGGCCTGCGCGTGACGTCACGCGCGGGGGCGGGGCCGCGTCCTTAAAGGTGACGCTCGCACCCCGCTCCGGGGTGACGCGCGTCCCTGTGACGCGACTGACGGGGCAGAGCATTCCATACTGGAAACCAGTTCATGCAAGTGGAAATGGAATATTACATGTTCCCCTCTGGCGTAAAGGAATAATTCCTTCACATGTATCACCATGTTGTTGGCTCACCATGACACCAGCAAAGATGACAGAACCAAGGAGAAGCAGATTGCTTGCAGTGACTCAGGGCTGGTTGGCCAAAGCTGGGACTTCTACTTCAAATTGAATCACATGTATGAAACGGTAAATGAAGGGATTGTTCCAAGGATATTCTAGGATAGCACTGGGAAACCTCTTTTACAGCCCAATCCTAACCAAGGGCTGTGCCGGCGGAACGCGCGTTCCTCCAGCGCAGGCTACCTTGAAAGCACCATAAAGCACGTTGCGGTGGTGCAGGGAGCCGGCACATCAGCGGGAGGCCAGAGGTCAGTGGGCAGGTCAGGCCCAGGAGGGGGGCAGGATTGGTGACAGCACACGCCGAATCTCGAGCCCCCTGCACGGATCAATATGGACTTGCGCCAGGTCTGAGTTGACCCATTGTGGCTTCTGGGGCTTACTCCGGGGCAAGAGGACAAATGTCCCTTTACCCCAAGCAGACCTGCAACAGCTTAAAATTCCCTGCGGAATGCAGTGGACTCTATGCCAGCACTGCTGCATCGCCGCGCAAGGATTTAGTTCGGATTGGGCTGCCCATCGATGTATTAATTTGCTTTAAAACAATGTACTTCTCGGTGGATCCGGGTGTCTTTTTAGTGGATTAAATCATTGCCTACTTGATTAATCTAACGGATCCATCAGTTAATAGTGACAGTCCTCCTTTCTGCACTTCTCCTGAGATCTTTGTGATGAGGCAGGAACACCCCTTAGGGAAGATGTTTTTAATTCTACCTGTTTCTCCCCCACCCCACCCCCAGCACCTGCCCCTGATGACGAGGGGATTCTCCGCCTAGTGAATGGCTCCGGCCCTCATGAAGGACGAGTGGAAGTTTTCCATGACAGAGTGTGGGGGACCGTTTGTGACGATGGCTGGGACAAGAAGGACGGTGATGTGGTGTGCCGGATGCTGGGATTCCGGGGTGTGGAAGAGGTTTACAGGATGGCTTCATTTGGGCAAGGTAAGCAAAACAAAAGCCAACGTTCAGGTAGGAGGCGTGGCCTGCTCACCTTCCCTTCTTCAGTCATCCACAGAACTGGTATTGTCTGAGGAACACCAGAAAAGCCCTGCTGGAAGAGGCCAAAGGGGCCCGTCTGCTCCAGCATGCCGCTTCCCAGAGTGACCCTCCCGCTGCCTCTGGAAAGCCCACAAGCAGGAGCAGAAGGCAACTTTCTCTCCCGTCACGGCTCCCCTGCACCTGCTGCTGGAACCAGAGTAGCGCATTTCCACCGTGTCCAGTAGTCATTGCTAGACCTTTAGCCCTCCGTGAATTTGTCCAGCCTTCCGGTAAAACATTAACATAGTGGCCATCACCACTTCTTGTAGCAGTGAATTCCACAGGCTAATTATGTGCTGTGTAAAGAAATCCTTCCTTTTGCCTACGCTAAATCTCTTGCTCATCAGTTTCATTGAAGGACCCTTGAATCTAAAGTGGTGAGAGAAGAACTACACTCTCTGCCCTCCAAGCCAAATTGCATAAGCCTCAGCCACGGGCCCCTAGCCAGCCGCCTGTTTCTAAAAGCCCCAAACACTGTCACTTGTCCTCATAAAGAAGGTGCTCCAGCTGCCTGATCATTTTGGTTGCCCGCCTTTGTTCCTTTTTCCAGCAGACGGTCTGCTGCTGCAATATCCTTTCTGGAGTGCGGGGACCAGAACTCTATAGTATTCCAAAAGTAGCTGCATGATGGGTTTAAATAGTAGTCTCCTTCTTGAACCCTTTCCTTGCGACCTCCAGCGTGGCGTTTGCCTTCGTCACCACTGCGAGCGATACCTTGGCCAATGCTTCACTGAGCTATTCCCCAGCCCCAAGATCCCTTGCCTGGTTTGTCAGCAACCGCTCAGAAATTATCCCCAAACTCAGGCTTTGCCTGAATGAAAGTCGCATGATCCTTTGTGAGAGAGGAGCGCCTGGCCTTTGGGTGCCTGAAACGTGTTTGACTTTCTTTCTGTGGCAGACGAGGAGAATATTGAGGGAGGGTCGGGTCCTGGCTTCACGTGAGGAATTCCCACCCGGACAATGGTGTCATTTTCCTGTTATTCCAAACTGAGAAGGATAAAACTGTTGACAACTGTAGTCAAACCCTATGGTGAATTTTCCCTTCCAGTTAGTTCCACTGACGAAAAAGACCAGGACAATTTTCTGTTAAAAAAGAACAATCGCAAATTGTTGGAATGGCACCAAACTTTTTAAAAAGGAAAATAGGGAGAGTGAGTTTCAGGGTTCTTCACAAGGAAAAACATCTGAGAACGTTCAAGGGAAGCCAAATGGGTATTTGTGGAATTTTTAAGGGGGGGGGCTCAGCACATCCCTACAGTTTGCTTGACTCTTCAAATAACCCACATCAGCTTTTCAAAACGTCTTTAGCTGGAGACGGACAATAGCAGCGTGTGGTGCAACAGTCACAGAAAGAGAGAGAGAGAGAGAGAGAGAGAGAGAGAGAGAGAGAGAGAGAGAGATGCCTGTGATGCAGCCATTTGTCTCACGGACGGTCACTTCTGAAGCACTACCAGAGCCTTCCGTATCCCTTGGACCGGAGCGGATGGGTAGGAGCACGACTAGCGCACGCACACAATGGGCAAGGGCGCCTCTGTCACCAGCACCTCAGCTGGACCAATTCAAGGAGGCCCAGAGGTCTCTCCGTGGCTGCTAGTAGATGGCTGTGTGCTCCCTCTGGGCTCAGGCACAGAGGAGCCTGCAATGCCAGGGCAGAAGGTTCCTAGGGGCAGCTGGTGGGCCACTTGAGGGGGCCCTTGCTTTGGCCTGACCCAGCAGGGTTCTTCCTAGTGACCCACAGAATAGTGACCCACAGTCCTTCCAGTCTCCCATGGATTGGCTTAGGGTCCATAAGCAAGCCACTCGTTACCAGCTTTCCCCCCTCCCCCTACAGCGGGGGGATAATAGTACAGTTACAGTCCAATGCTACTAAACTCCCTGTGTGGCGATGCAGCAGCGCCAATATGGCACCTGCTGAATCCCGCGGGGGAGTTCTGGCACCTGGAGGCCTCCTCGGGGGCGGGGAGGAGGTTGCACCAAGGCCAAAGTTAGTCATACTGACCTACTGTGCAAAGCTGTTGTGAGGACTGTGAGGATAAGATACTGTACGTGACGTGCACTGAGCACCCCCAACGGGCCACAGCATGGGATGATGGAGTGTGTGCGGTTTACGCAGACTGCCCCAGGTTCACTCTCTGGCAGCTCCACTGAGAAGGTTCAGGTAGCAGGTGATGGTTTCTAAAGACCTTTCTCTGCATGAGACCCTGGAGAGCCAGCTGCAGGCAGTGCAGACAAATGGTTAAATCCTGCTGCTTCTGAACGTGTCATCAACAATCCACTCACAACCTTTTCATATTGGAAAAGTTACACACTGCTCCAGTTGTGTATAAGAAGAGCAAGCCCTGCAAATCAATGACAACATTCTGAATGCTGAAGTAGCAAAGGTCAGTACAACTCCCCAAGTTTTTGCAAATGTCTCAGCCCAACAACAATCCCAGTAGGACCCATGTCAAGAGCTTGGGAACGAACCAGGCTTCTTGGGGTGGGGGTGGGGGTGGGGACACGACGACGACGACACCTCACTGGCATTCCAAGCCTTTGGTTGAGTCCCCCCCTTGCATGTTTCGTTTGCTGTAATGGCTTCCTCTGTGGCTGACGGGTTGGGGCCACCCTGGGCCACCCAGGGATTCTCCTTCTTGCCTTGGAATGGCACCCGACTTTCCAGACTAGCAGATTGTCAAGTGATGGGGCAGAAGATGCGAGCCCACCACGGCTGCGTTAGCCTTCTCCTTGCCCATTGGGGGGGGGGCAGGGAGGTCTGCAGGTACGTGGACAGTTGCACGGCCAGCTTGTGCAAATGTGTCTGTGGCCCTGATCCAGCCCAGTCCATTCACGGATCAGTCCTTTCACATACCCACCTGTGCCAGCCAGCCTCACATGCTGAGAAGCTTGCCCACTCCCAGGTGCCAGAGGCATCCTTGTTTGGACCACTGTGAGATCCAGGAAGCTGGACTAGGTGGCCCTTTGGCCTGATCCAGCAGCCGGGCCCTTCGTACGTTCTTAGGGCACTAGTCCAGGCATGATGCAGCAGCCCCTGAACGACCGTCTGGGAAGTGTTCGGGGCACGTTGGGATCGTGGGAGGTGCTGTGGATGGGAACAGGCAGCTCTACATGGTTCTTCCATGTGCAGAATCCCCACAATGGCAGGAGCAGCTTCTCCTACCCCAGGCAGACAGCACCAGACAAGCCTTAAACCCAGCAGCAGCCCATCATACTCCCCCCTCCCCCCGGTGATCATCATAGGCACCATTCCTGACCTACACCCACTCACTGGCAAGTCCAAAGAGGCGCTGCCCATATATACACTGTATGTGTGTAGAAATTCTTCTGATTTTCAAACAAGTGCATGCTGGGGGGGAGGAGCCTGACACTTTGGTGCCTCCCCCACTCCCACTCCCACTCCCCCATTCATTCTATGCAAGTGGGATGTCTCCGGACCGTAACAGGCATTTGAAATACCCATTTCTGGAGGCTCTCCAAAGTAGAAACCTGCAAAGGCAGGTCAACCTTTCTCAAATTTCAGTTGGCTTTGGCCTGGGATAGTGGGTGATGAAGGTCAGGTTTTAGAGCTGCCCAAGTTCTGAAGGTCATCTGCCCCAGCCTTGGAGACACAGTGAGCTACAAACTGAGCCTGATCCAGCAGAGCTCTTCTTATGTTCTTATGACTCAGTTGAAAGGGGTTCTGCCCGCCCAGCGTTAGAGCTGAATGATGGGCTTGCTAGTTCCTGCAGCTGTCCCAAGGAGATTGTCCAGAATTCCCCTCCTGGGGTGAGTTAGGAGGAAAACCTTCCTCCTGGTCTCCATTCAGTTCCTTCCCATGAATGCGGAAAGAGCTTTTCCTGGCTGATCCCCTCTTCGTCAGGGGAGCCTTTAGCGGCGGTGTCCTGCATATGGGATCCTCTTTATTGGGGGTGATTCACATGCTGGAAAGGATGTGGGCTGACTCATGGACTCTGGCAGGAGAATGGGGGGGGGGGCTGGCAGTGTCCAAGAGGGGGAAGCATCTTTCTGCGTGGAAACGAAGCAGTCCTGGAAGGACGACTTGTACGAGTCTTCCAGGGGTGCCATGGCACAGCCCCCCTCGTTGCTTGCCAGTTGTGGCCACCTGGCCTTGCTCTCGCTTATGCCCTGGACGAATGCGCCACCAGCACATGCACACTTGGCCAGAAGTCAAAGCAGAGGCTGTTCCTCTAGCATGAGGAAAGCCTCATCAGCAGCACAATGACCTGTGCAAACAGGCCCTTTGTTTTGCGGAGGCATTTTCTCTGGGCCCCCTGCTAGAAACCGCCCAGACGCAGGACCCAAGGTCATTGCAATTCATATGCCAGCAGCCCTGCACCGTGTTCGTTCCAAAGGAAAGGGAGGAGGAGGTCAATATTCTAAAAGAAAGAAAACAACGTCATTCGCATATTGCTCTGGGAAGCGACGACGGTTGCGGAAGGCCCTTGGTCATGAGCAGGTCCTGCTGGCTCACTAAGGGCTCTGTGGAGGGCTGTGCGGAGCTTTGCTCTTCATTCCACCACCAGCAATTGTAGAAAAGCCGACCCCCAGCAGTGCCGGCGCAATGCGGCTTCCCTGTGGTGATACCGTCCAGGGCGCCACTCGGCCTCTGCCCGGAAAGGCTCCTCCGCCCCAGCTGCCCAAGTGGAAAATATTTGGCGTCTCCTCGGGGTGGACCTCAGCGAGTGTCCTAGGGAAGGAGTTCCACAGGCTTAGGGCAGCCTGTGACAGTGTTTGGGTACATGCCGTTACAGGCCCATTGTGACACATGGAGCATGTTTCCAGGGTGGTTGTGACAAGCCACAAACAAAGAGGAAACATTGTTGTGGGTTTGTTGTGGCCAGAACTTGTCAGCTAACGGTGCGATCCAATTCTCCTTCCAGGAAAAGGACGTATCTGGATTGACGACGTGGCCTGCAAGGGGACAGAGGACAGCCTGCTCCAGTGCAGCTTTTCCAACTGGGGAAAAACCAATTGTGGGCATGCTGAGGACGCAGGAGTGAAGTGCTCAGTGCTGTGATCAGGAAGCTTGGCGAACAAAGAGTGGACAGTGGATCCGTTGCGAAGGAGACTGTGCAAACTCCGAGGCTAGCCAATATAAGCAGCCCCTGTCTGTCTGTCTGTCTGTCTGTCTGTCTGTCTGTCTGTCTGTCTGTCTGTCAGTCAGCTGCTGGCCCAGAGGAACAGCAGCAGGCATCGGGTCTTCCTGTCTCTAGGACTTGCTAGAGAGTCTACTGTAATGTTTCCACCTTTCCTGTGATCCTGCCAGGGCAAGGCTCCTCCAGCCTTTCCCAGTTGTTATCGCTTCAGCTTCTGACATGTAAACCAAAGTTATGGGCTGCCCAGCCGCTTGAGTCTTCTGTTCTCAGCAGAACTGCTCTGATTACACAGACCCTGAATAGCCAGTGATGCTGAGCCTGTTGTTAGTGCCAGCCATGTGTGATGCTTCGACCCAAGCCGTGCAACAGCTCCTCAGCGCAGGGTGATGCCTGTGGCAGGGAGCGGCTCAGCTGAGCTGAGCGATGGACATGATGACTTCTTTGCTTAGCAAGCTGCTGGTGGTTGCTTTCTCAAGAATAAAAGACAAGAAGCGGGCGTTATTCCGAAATGGCCTGTGTGTGTCCTATGACATGATTCTCCCATTGGTTGTGATGAATGGAATGAAGCCCTCAGGGTGAAGGGGGGGGGGAGTCTTACGCTCACAAAGCAGGAGAGAGAAGAAAGGGGAGCACGTGAGAGAATGACCCTCTTGTGAAGTGTGTCCTTAATATCCCAGCAGCCGGTGTGTCGTTGGATCCCAGGATTCCTGCATGCAAACCCTTCTTGTCAGAGCGCAGACCTTGGGTTTGTGTACACCTGTCACTGCCACATGTGGAATATCATCAGCGCCGTAGGAGAAGCCCTGCTGAGTCAAGCCCAAGGCTCCTCTAACTCGCCCTCCGACAGTCTCTCCTGTAGACCAAGCGGGGCAGAAGGGCCCCTCCTCTCTCACCACGGCTTCCCTGCAACAGGCACTCAGAGCCATGCTGTCCTTACCCTGGAGAGGGTGCACGGCCAGCATGACTAGTGGCCATTGACAGACCAGTCCAAGCTAGTGGCCATCACCACCTCATCTCCTGGCAATGAATTTCACAGACCAACAACGGACTGTGTGAACTTTCGCCAGTTCTAAGTAGTTTCATTGGAGGACCCGGGTTCTACTATTGCGAGAGGGGGAATAGCCACTCTGCACAGTAGGCATCATTTGATAACTCTCACGGCGCAATCCTTTCCCCCTTGTAGGCTGGCGCCGAAGCCTTGGCGCCAGCCTAGAGTGTCACAAACGTGCCAGAAGGCGCTGCCGGCACCGAGGCCTGTGCCACCCACCCATCGAGCAGTAGAAGGACCAGCGCCATAGAGGAGGTTACAAGCCATAAGCAACCTCCTGGTTTTAGAAGTGGGTTTTCTCTGTGCCAGGTGCAGGGGAGCGGCAGCAGGAAACAGGTTATCTTGTTGGCTGTGTGCTCCCTGAGGCATCTGGTGGGGCCACTGTGTGATTCAGGAAGCTGGACTAGATTCAGGGCCTTTGTCCTGATCCGGCAGGGCTCTTCTGTTCTTAGGTATGGAAAGGTGTGGGGGAAAGGTGGAGGAGGGGCGTAATGGGGAAGGGCACGGGCAGAGAAGGGGGCAGTTTGGACCTGGGAGAGGTGGGACCGGCATCCTTGACGGATACTGAATCCTATCCTCCCTCTCGAGCTTGAAAGCCCGACATGGGGCTTCCTGTCTCTCCCCCACCTAAAGAGGCGGCGGAGATCCGAGTAGCCCCATAGGGTGGGCTGGAGCATTACGTGGGGTAAGCAGACAAATGTCCGCTTACCCTGAGGAGTCCTCCAGCCTGTCTGGAGGCAGGACACACTGCGCCAGTGCTGGATAGGATTGGATCCAATATGCTCCAATATGCTCCAGGTCGTCCTCCCTGTCTGGGGAGGTCAGTTCAGGCACAGGGGTCTGCCCTACAATTCTCTAGTGAAGACGGACGACACAAAGGGTTCATTCAACTTCGTTGCAAACTCCACGTCCTCCCCGATTACCCCACCGCCTCCCTGACAGGTTTTCTGCCGCTGATGTATTTGAAGAAGAAGAAGAGATGTTTAGGGTTTGCTTTGATGCTGCTAAGTCACCTGCTCTTTTTGTGCTCATTGTTGCCAGCACTGGTGTCCCTTTTTGTTCCCTTCATTGGGCCGAGACTTCCATCGTCCGCTTCGTGGAGCTTCCCCGGCTCCCTGTGAGCCCTTCTGGACCTGGGCTGCCTTTCCCACTTAGTGGGTTACCTTTCAGTTGAGCCGCCATCACTCTGGAGAGACTTGACCCCCCCCCCCCGGGCTTTCGCTTTGTATTAGCCCCTGATTTTTTAGCAGTTCCCTCTTTTGAAGTCAAATGTGTCTTGTGTGCTGGACTTTGGACTGCTGGAAGTGTTCCAGTTGCATACATGTCAAACGGGTCCCTTCCAGTTCAACAACATCTCAGACTTTGTTGCACAAAGCTGCAATCTTATAACATTGAACGAACACAGTAGGGCTTACTTCTGAGTAGGCTTACATAGGATTGTACTGTAACAGCCCAATCCTAACTAGCTCCCGGTGCGACGATGCAGCAGCACCACCAGCGTGGCTACCACTGTATCCTGCGGGGGACTTTCAGCCTCTGGAGGAACATTTCTTCCCTTGCCCCAGGGTAAGCCCCTGACTCCCTAGTGGGACTACTCAAACTGGTGCTAGCTCTATGGTGCAAGTCCGAGTTGATCCATGCAGGCGGATTGGGCCCGGGAAGGGGGTTATGCAATGCTGCCGCCAACCCCCTCCCTCCCAGGCCCGATCCCCCCTCCTCCCTGCCCCATTTCCTCACTGTTCCGACAGAGTCAGTGGTTCAAACAACATAAATTTTATTCTGCACGATGCTCCCCACACAGCGTTGCCTCCTCGGCCTCTTCCCCCGGCCGCACAGCCTGCCCGCCCTCTTATCGGGTGCTGCTCAAGGTCTCGGGATCCGAGTGGACCAGGTCACTTTGGGTCTCGAAGTGGCTGCGATGCTCGTGGTGGCAGTGGTGACACCGGCACTCCCCATGACTCCGGTGGCTCCGGCGGTGGTGCTTCTCCTGGTGGTGCTTGTGGCTGCGCCGGCCTTTGCCGTCCGCCAGGGCAGCCACTTGGACAGCTTCTGCGACCGCCATGGCTTTCCGAGCTTGGGCACAGTCGTACTCGGCCTCTGCGGCCTGCTGGTAGGCCAGGGTGGCAATTTTGGAGACGTAGGCCAACAGGTTGTCCTCTCGCGCCTGAGCCGCCTCTGCAGTCTCTTTGGCTTCCTCGGCTTTCCTCTGGGCCTCCAGAGTCTCCTTCTTGGCCTCAGCTGCCTCTATCTTTGCATGGGCCACCTCCAGCTTGGCCTGGATGGTCTCGGTCAGGGCTTTGGTGGTCTCTTTCCTGGATTCTGGGTCCTTGTACCTCTGGAAGGGGAACACAAGACAGAACGTCGTCATCTCAGCCACAAGGATCTCCTTCCTCAGTGGGGCCCACCTTATATACACCCAGCAGCAGCAGCAGCAGCAGCAGCAGCAGCAGCCTGGACCAGAGGAGCCTCTCTTTTCCCAGGGAGTCCTGGGTCCCTTTTCATCAGGCAATACTGCTGCCGAATCAAGCGCAGGCAGATGCGCAGCTAGACAAACGACACATCGCTGGCATGCAGCAGCAGGAGTCTCAGGAGCCCCTTCTTTCACTGCAGGCGCCTGCAGCGGCCTTCTCGGCTTGTGTAGAGTTTAGCCACTGGCTCTGCTGGACAGAACCGTCTGGTGTCTCTCCTCCCAGAGGTTCCTTTCCAAAGGTTTTGTCAGCCCTCCATCAATACCCTGCCCATACACCCTGCCTAGTTGCCTTGGTGGGATATACATTGAAAAGTGGACAGATAAATACCCCTGAATATTTATTTCATCTTCAAGATCTCTGAAGTTGCCCATAGCCTTGCAGAAGAGGACATGGTTGTGGGCGTGTGTGGGGGGGTGGATCCTGTGGCACCAGCGTGCACCAGGACCCCCTAACCCCTCTCCCCTTCCCTCTCCCTTACTCTCCTCAGACTTGCACCAGCAAAACAGCTGGCGCAGATCTGAGGAGACCCATTGGGGCAGCAGACGTTTGCCCCGAGGTAAGGGACAAATGCTCTCTTACCTTGAGGAGGCCTCTGGACTGCCCCCCCCCCGCAAGAAACAGTGGGTGTTCTGTTGGCACAGCCGCATCAGCGGGGGGGGGGAGGGATTTGGTTAGGATTGGGCTGCTAGTGAAAGATTCGACATCCTCAAATGGAACAGCTGAGGAATGCAAAAAGCCATTCCCAACGGAGCCGATGTGTGTCTTTTTACTCCATTAGTTACCATTTTGCTCTGCATAGTACATGGAGAAAGAGGCCTGACGTCGTTTTGTGTTCAGCAAAAAGACCTCCCTTCCTCCACGTCACAGAGAATCAGGTCTCAGAGAATCCCGAGGAGGAGACCTCCAGCAGCTGACATCCCCCCCCCAGAGATGCAGTGTCACCTGCGCCAGCACCGCTGCATCGCTGCGCAGGAATTGAGTTAGGATTGGGCTGTGGGGAGGGAGGGAGGGAGGGAGCACACCTCGCCTGAGATGTGACAGGAGACGGTGTGGTAAGTCTCACTGGATGTTTGGAGTGGGGAGCAGAGACGTGCCCTCTGGCCTCACTCCCCACCCTCCCCACCTTGAGCCTGAGAATGAGATGGAGACAGAGCTATGCGCAGAGGGTCTACTCAAGTCTCCAGGTCTATGCGGAGGCCTCGCTCTCCTCTCCCACACAAGCATTCTACACAAACCAGCTGTGCGAACAGGGCTTAATTCTCTGCCGCTCAGTGTCGGATCTGCCACAGACCCGGTTCAGACAGAACGCTCACCAGTTGCTCCCGCACTTCCTTCAGGAAGGCAATTTCCGTCAAGAGGGACCCAATTTCAGTCAGAAGTTTTTCTTTAGACCTAGAAAAGAGAGGAAGACGACGAAAACTACAGAGACACAGTTAGAGGGCAGGCTTATTGTGGGTAGCCCTGCTGCATTCTGATCCGAGACTTATTGTTACCTGTATGTTGCCTCTTGCTATCCACTTACCACCCCAGATGCTTCAGCACAAAAGGGGGGAGCAGGTTCAGGGGCCCCCCTGCCTTTCCAGCCATCTCAGCTCACTCCGTCGCATGACTCGTTCAACGTCCCACCTGCCCAGATGATCCTTGATGGAGTTTGGGAGCCGGCGTAGCTACGACTGTCCGGCTCCCACCTCAGCAGCCGTGAGACTGTGCAAAACTTCACTTCTCCTTCCTGCCCTCTTTCATTCATTCATTCATTCAAAGAATTTGTATCCCATTTTTAAGTTTTCATGGCCAGCAATAATATTCTTAGACTGAATAAGATTCACGGGATTAAAAGCCATAGCCATAACAAGCAAAGTTTTTAATTATTAAGAAGTTAAAACATTTAACAGGTTGAAAAAACGACGACGTTTCGTCTGGATTTTACCAGACCTTGTCAAGTTGGTAAAATCCAGATGAAACGTTGTTGTTTTTTCAATCACAACCAGGAAAATAACCAGGGAAATGTATTAAACGGAACCACTGTGGCTCGCCTGCTCAGCCACCAGCCAGTCTTCTCAATCACCAAAGGCACCACAGAATTATATGGTATATAACCATACTACTGTGTAATGATTTCCGTTTATAATTTTATAGTTTTTGTGAGGTTTCTTGTATTTGTTTATGCTTTATATTTTGTGAGCCACCTGGGCACTCCCTTGTAGGGGGAAAGGCGGGAAACAAATTGATTAAATAAACAAATGGAAAAGCCAGGTTTAAACACAGAGCCACACAGCCCAACCCTATCCCCTGCCTGTCCATAGTATGCAACAATGGGGGCGGGGTGGGTGGGTTAGATGGCCAGCACAAGATAAGACAAATCTTTTTTACTTACCTCCCAGTAGGCCGCCTGCTCACCAATGGGTCTCCTTGGACATACACCAGCTATTTTGCTGGCGTATGTCTGAGGAGAGAAAGGGGGGGGGTCTGGCACGTGCGACTGCCGCAGAGATCCACCTCTCCCACTCTTGAACTTCCTCCTGGTTTGGCCCACTCCCTGCCCTGATCCTCCCCCAAACAGCCCCCAAACAGCCCCCTCCGCCACCATACCTGCACTGGCAGAGCATCTGGGCAGTTCTGGTGCGCACAGAGCCTCTGGCCCTTTCTGCCGGCAGCTTCATAGCGTGTGGTAGTGGCACGAAAGTTGCACCTTCACACGGTGACATTTGCACCATCGCCATTCTTATGAGATCCGCTGCCGTAAGTGCCCCATAGGATTGAGCCGACAATGGCTGAAGAAGGCTTTTGTGCAGAGGGTATTTGAACCTCATCATCAGCCCTAAGCTGCCTCTCTGTGACATCAGAGCAGTTAATCCAGTGGCAGCTGGGGGCGTAATGTGTCCAATGCCAACACATCTACTGTGAGAGGAGCAGCAGAGGGGCTGGCAGAGGGGGAGCCTCATCCGAGGGGAGGGCTGGCGACATCCACAGGCCACTGTACTATCAGTGAGCCTTTGCTTGTATTATCTAGTCGTCAGCTACTGGACTGTTCCTGTTGGGGCCACTTCAGTCTGTGTCCCCCCCCCCCCAGGCTCAGGTTTGCCAAAGGCACAGGGCCAGTTTGTGAAGCAAGAGAAGCTCCTCCCTGGTGGATCATCCAGTTAGCAGTGGTGGGAAAATGTCATCAGAGAAGATGCCCATTTCTGGCATGTGAATCTGCAAGTGGATTTTTTTCCGGATCCGATAGATGCGTGGGTCAACCAGCTTAGAACCCATCTAGCACAAATGTATCTCTTGCAAAGAGAATCTTCCCAATGCGACTGGCATTTTGGTTGGTGGCCCACTGAGCCCCATGGAAGGGGAGCCACCACCACCCCACGTTGTGGACCACCTGCTCTGTGGACCCCTTGACCACCAACACGCCTGGCTGGCTGTTGCCACTGACCTCTTGCAGTCTTCCACGCTGTTATCTTTTTCTGGAAAGCAAAACGGGTTCATCAGTCGAGAGGCTGCTGCACAGGTTCCCCCCCCCCCCCAAGAACGTTCCTCATCCAAGATGAAGAATGGCATTGGAGTGCTGCTCAGGGTTCAGTTACGTGTACGAGGATTATTGCTACTACCAGCACCACGACTGCTGCGGACGGAGTCATGGAAGGTCTCCCTGAGTTGCTCCATCCACACAAACAGAAGGACCCCAGAAGGACGAGTCGTTGGATCCCCTCACTCACTGCCGCATCCCCAGGGCTCCATTCAACCCCCTCTTCCTCCTTGGCCCCTCTGCCACCTCGGACGGGGTTGGCCCCTTCCTTGTCTTCCTTGCCCTTCTTTTTCTCTCTCCATCCAGCACACGGCCTCAAGTGCCTCTCGGGTAGTTTTGCACCTGAAGCTCCCTGTGTCCAAGACGGAACTCCTCCTCGCCTCTTCTCCCAAGCCCCCCCCCCTCCCCGGTCCTGCCCCACTCTCTTGATCTGCTGACAATGTCCCCATCTATCCTGTTCATCAGGCACATCTCCCAGACTGCTCTTGGCCTCCCCTCTCTGTCAGTTGCAAAATCAGGTCGCTTCTTCATGTACAATATTTTACAAGAATATATATGAGCCTTCCTTCCTCTCTGGCCCCTCTGCAAAAACGTTGGCCCGTGCCCTGAACATTTTTTGCCGCAGTTCCTGCAACCTTCCCTTGACTGGTCTCCCATTGCGTCACTTCCGTTCCCACCTCCAGCCCGCATCCCCCTCCTCTCCCTTTTTCGGCAGTGCCGTCATGCCCCCCCCCCTTAGCCCCTTCATTGGCTTCCAATCCACTTTCAGATCCAACACAAGCGCTTCCTTCCTCCTCCCCTTGAAAACCGTCCATCGCTTCCCCCCTCCCACCGCGCCCTGAGTTCTCAGCTCTCCCAGCCCACCAGACTCTTGCCTGTGACCCTGGCTGGTCTGTCAAGGGCCTAAGTGTGCCTAAGTGGCTCCTCAGCTGGGCGTCACCCCCGAGCTGCTTTGCTGCGTCTGCTGCTCTGCCAGTTTTACACGCCATGTTTGGTGCTCAGTAGAGCGGCAAGTTATGAACCGAGCCTGGCGGGCCACCTGTCCGTGGGTTGCCTGTAAGATTCCCAGCAAATACCCTACAACTGGCGACAAGGATGGGGCCCAGAAAACCTGGAGCGGTGGTGCAGAACTGCAAGTATCTGGAAGCTGTTTGAAGGCAGGCTGTCTGGGGCGCCGCGCTCAGGGGCCTTGGCAGCAGTGGTGGAAGACAGGCCTCCTCGCCTGGAAATGCTGCTGGAGCCATGTCTTGAGGCCAACACTTGAGCTTCCCTCAGAGAAGCATGAGGCCCGGGCATTGTTGCGCATTGGGGGAGGAAAAGCGCAGCCTTGTACACACAACTGGACTGCTGCAGAGAAGCCTGCGAGCAAGTCTGTCCAGGAAGGTCAATCACCACAGCTGGAACAGGCTGGGAAAGTGAGCAGATCCCATCCCGACCTCAGGCTGATCCTCCACTGCTGCAGGTCAACGCCAGAGGCTCTCCCTTGCATGGGTATGTGCTTGTCAGGGAAGGTACTGAGAGAAAGCAGGCTGGCCCAGGGGAGTAGTGCCTAGTGGTTAGCATGCGCACACCCCTTCTTGCTCCCTGTGTTCCCCTTTTACCGGGTCTGAATGGGGGAGAACCTTGGTAGTTTCTCACTGCTGCTGCCATCGTCATCCTGGGCTACAGAGAGCCTGGGGAAGGACCCTCATCTCAGGAGAGCCCTGAAACCCACCCCCACCAGGGTTCTTGCCAAAAAACAAAAACACAATAGCGGCTGCAGACCGTCAGATGTGACAACCCACTGAATTGCCTCTGAACATGGCCAAGGCAAGCAAAGCGTCAAAACTAGTTGATAAAAAGTCCAAAAGAAAAAGAATTAAACAAAAGAGGAAAGTGGGGAGGAGAGGGGTTTCAAAAAATACAAGCAAGCTACTCAAGAGCAAAGCGTGCAACAAGCGCGCACGCGCACACACACACACACACACACACACCCATTAGCACGAGCAGGGGCATCGCAGTCAGAAGAATCATTGCATTGCATACCGACGGCACTAGTCAGATGGACCTCACTTGGAATACTGTGTCCAATTGGGGTACCATGTTTTCAGGAAGATATTGACAAGCTGGAACAGGTTCTGAGCAACTAAAATGGTGAGGGGGCTAGAAAGCAAGTCCTGTGAGGGTTACAACAGCTTGGTACGCCACTTAGCCTGGTGAAGAGAAGATGGTGATGGTCATATTTCCCTTGCAGTCTCTGAAAGGCTGTCATGCAGAAGAAGGGATGGACTCACTTCCTGCGCTTCCTGCGGGCAGGACTAGAAGCAATGGGTTGAAACTACAGGAAGGGTAGAGGAGAGGAGATGTGAAGAAGGATTTCTTAACTGTCCGGCACTGGAACCATCTGCCTTGTGGGAGGTTTACAAACGGCCACCTGTCAGGGATGCTGTAGCAACCGCCTGCACTGAGCAGGGCTTTGGACTAGATGACCTCTAGGGTGACTTCCAACTCGAGCCTCCTATGCTTCTGCAAATGCAAAGCAGTCGCCTGCATGCTTCTCTCTGTCCCTCTGGTGCCATCCACGAGCATGGCACTTTACGGAGAGTGAGAAGACACTCACACACCCTGACACCAGAGACACAAGGAAGGGGAACGACGACACACAGGCAGGGAAAGACTGGAGAAGAAGATGCAGTTACTGACCCCACAGCAGAGGAGGTGCTTTTTAAAAGGCAATAAGGAGCAGCATGGGAGAAAGGGTGGAGTCACTTGTGGGAGCAGGAGACTGCAGGTGGGCGAGGGAGCCGGAAGAACAAATGCCAGAGTCTTGTGGGAAGCTGTACAAGCAGCCCAAGGACGGACGGACACATGTGCGCGCACGCGCACACACACACACACACACACACACACACCAAAAAAAAAAAAAAAACACGGCTGGGCTCATAGGGGCTGTGTTTAAAGGAAGGCACATTCGCGTGCAAGAATTCATGCTGGTTCGCTTGCTCTGTTCCTGCCAAGCCAAGCTACTAACTTTGACAAACAGCGAGATCTTTTTCACGCGGTTTCCCCCATTCTGCACTTGTGCCTCTGGGTTTTTTTTCCCTACATGTCGGACTTCACATTGGTCTCCACTGAATGTCACCTTGCTGGGGTGGGTGGGCCCACTGGCTTGGAACCCTACTTGGGTCTTCCTTCCAGGTATTAGCTATCACCCCAGCTCTGTGTCCTCTGCAAATCTGATAAGCGAGAGCCCTCTCTGTATCACCATCCAGACCATTTATAAAAGTGTTGAACTGCAGAGGGCCCAGAACGGAGCCCGGTGGCACAGTCCACGCAGGACCTCCTCCCTCCAGGCGGAGCCCCCCATTCAGGGTCGACCAGCTTAGAACCCATCTAGCAGTGTTGCCACCCGGCCCCCAGGTTACTATTTGATCCATCATGGGAGACACCCAAAATATGACAGTACCAATATGAATGATTACTAGGGCTACTGGCTACTTCGCCACTATCTGGTTTGATTATGGAACTATCATGTGAAAGAGAGAGAGAGAGAGAGAGAGAGAGAGAGAGAGAGAGAGAGAGAGAGAGAGAGAGAGAGAGAGAGAGAGAGAGAGCCATACCTTTGTTCTGCTCCTTCAGGAAGAGGACCTAAAAAAGAAAGCCAGTTCTATGAGAGCTCTTCCTGTCCAACCAGCAAAGGGAAGGAGGAGGAGGAGGAAAGCAGGGACTCTGCTTCGTGGCTTGCAAAGAGAACAACCGAAGTGCCTCCTGTCACCCTCCCTGCACGCGCACTGGTGTGCTGCTGCTGCTGCTGCATCCTCACCCTCCTCCTTGCTCATCCAATGGAGAACCAGAGGCACAAGTGCCTCTCTTTCAAACATCCTATGAACTCCACAATCCCCCGTGAACCTTGCCCCGGGGATTAGCACGATGCAAAACATACAGTATCCCCCCCCCATAGCGACGCCTCTGGGCTGTGAGAGATCTGAGTCCTTGGGGAGGCACTGCCGGCTGGAGCCAGTCATGCTAGGCCGATGGATCAATGACCAAGATCGGCATTATTATTATTATTATTATTATTATTATTATTATTATTATTATTATTATTATTATTGCTGTCGTTGTTGTTGTTGTTGGATTTATACCCCGCTTCCCCCCCCCCCCCATAGGGGAATATTACAATATGTTACAGTAACCAACAAAATGGAGCTCACAAGCGAACAGGCGACTGCTCCATGGCCAGCCCAGCCATGAGGCGACCTGATGTGGCTGGCGTCAGCAGTGGATGGCAGGGGGGGGGCAGATTCAGGGTGCCCCTTCACTCCGCGTCTGCCACTGCCTCCCTCCAGCCTGCCGCAGACATGAGCCACATTGACCGGCTCAAGCAGGAAGGGGACCGTCGTCCGCATCCTGACCCTGCTCCAGTGTGCAGCAGCTTTCCCGCCAAACCCGGAAGAGCGAGACGGCCGGTTTTCTACAAAGGGACCAGGCAAACGAGCGGAGCGCCTTCATGCAGGAGTCCTGCACTCCCAGGTTTGTGAAAAACGCGCAAGGGAGCATGGCAAGCAGCACTTTTTCTCTTGCACACCATGGCAGAGGTGGCGCAGCGGTAGCCCCAAGGCAGTATTGGGCAGCAGCAGCCCCAGTTGCGCTGCTCCTGCTCAGCACAGGGGGAGGGAAGGCAACTGGTGGGAGGCGGGAAGATGGAGGGTAAGTGGCGAAGGAGACGCGTCCGCTCAGCTGTACGGCGGGTCTCATTTCAGGAAGGGGCCAGGGCTGCGGGGCGAAGCCTTCAACGGACACAAAGCAACACAGTCCGGCACTCACCGCAGTTTTCAGCTGTTGGTTTTCGATCAGCACCTTCTTCAGCTGAAAGACAAGGGAGAAAGCAAAGGGTGGGGCCTGTGAGGAGGAGGAGGAGGTCTCTGGAGGCCTGTCTGCTTCGCTCCCACTGGGCTCTGCCAGCCAGGGAGGACTGTGGGACAAGAGCTCACTGCTAAGGCTCCTGGCAGTGTAAGGACCCAGTTGCTGGCTATGCGCTATTTGACGCACCCTTGTAGGGAAGCTCAACAATGTTACAAGCCCACCATCCCATCCATACTTGGGCAGTGGCAGGTTTGGTCTGAAAAACTGAGATGCTACTAACCCAGGTGGTCCCAACACCTCCCTGTCCCAGCCTTCCTGCCACTTGCAAAATCTCCATCACCATGAATGGCAGTCAGTCCTCCTCATATGCTGGATGCTGTGGTGTGGCAGAGCAGTGGCACTTCTGCCCTTCCTTTTCGCCAGGTCAGGTTTCCAAGGAGTCCAGGCAGGTACTGCAGTTTCTACATGGGCGTCCCTTTCCAAGTGTCTGCTGAATATGTGGCGTGCCCACTGGGGTGGGGCCGGGAGGGAGGCCTGGTTCCAGGTCTCCCTCCCTCTGTAACGTGTGCAGGCTCTTGGAAGAGGGAAAAGGCTACAGCCCTGCACAAGCCTCCTGCGCCTAAAGGGGTCAATGTGGTCAGTTAGCAAGCTGAAGGAGTCACTTGCCTTGACTTGTCTTCTCCAGCAAGTCTCCTTCAGCACGGAGCAGCTTGCTATTCTAGGTTGACTTTCTTCCACCTCGCTCCTTTTCTCTCTCAAGAGAGAGAGGCTCAGCTGGGTAGACTGAGAGTCTCTACTATCTCTCGGGCAGCCTGATTCTGTGTAACCTACGCCGGTCCAGAGCTGGCGGAGTCACAAATGTGGCATAAAACACGTTTGCGACTCTGGGAGAGTAAGCGGCGGAGGCCAGCACCGCTCACTCCCCTGGCCTACAGACCTTATGCCGGATGGCCCGAGTAAGTACTGTGTGGTGCAGGGGTGGGTAAGGGTGGGTTGGGGCAGCCTCCCCGGATGTACACCAGTTCTGGAGCTGGCGTGCATCCGAGGAGGTCCATACACCTGGGGAAGGAAATGAATGTCCCCTTCTCCCAAGGCAGTGGCGTTCCCAGCCCTTCCTGCGCCTGGGGGAGCGGGGGTTGGAGCGCCCCCATCGTCGAGGCCGGCTCCGCGCCCCCCCAAGCAGCCGAGCTCGGGGCTGAGCGGCGCGGCACCGGACCGGAGCCCCCAGAAGCAGCGCACCCACTCGGAGCGTCACCGGCTTCCGAAGGCTCCGCTCCGAAGCCGGGACAAGCCCTCCTTCGAGCGACCGCCCAGTTCAGCGGTCAGGGCCTTCTGAGAAGGTCCAACGCGTTGATGCGCCTTTTATTCCTTTTTCGCGCATGCGCAGAACCTTTCTGAGGGCAAACGACCTGCACGGGATGTGGTAGTGGCCGGCCTAAAGGGCTGGCTGCCGCATCTTCGCAGGATTACGCTGTCAGTCTCTCCTACCCAATTGTGGAGTTCCTTCACTAAACATTTTCCTTTCCTCAGAAGCACACGCCTGGCAGAGGCATCCCAAAACAGGCTGCATAAACAGATGCCTGGGGGTTGTGAGTTCCCCCCTCCTGTGTCGGGCTGGACAGCCAATGGAGGCACTCAGCAGGAGACAGCCTAAGGCTGAGCAGGACAGGGTCCGAAGTCAGCCAGCGGCATCAACGGAGATCACACTCACCATGCTCTCCATTCTCAGGGCTCTTCCCCTGGAAAAAAGAAGTCCAGCGATGAAAAGAACAAAGGCACTTGGAAAACAGCCCCCCCCCCCCCGGTTCCTTCTCTTTTCTCTGTCTTTGCTCAGGTTCCATCAACTGTGAATTTCTTAAAAACAATTTGAAACTGTCATGGCCAGCAACAATATACAAAGTCTTAGGTTTATCTCCGGGAGTAAAAGCCATGTAAGAAAAATACAATTATACGTTTTTTTAAAAACCAATTAAAAACCAAATAAATGTTAAAACCACGTTGTTTAAGAACAAGGTTAAAAACATCTACAGAGGTTTTTCTGAACTATTTTTTAACCTCTGTAGATGTTTTTAACCTTGTTCTTAAACAACGTGGTTTTAACTTTTATTTGGTTTTTAATTGGTTTTTAAAAAAACGTATAATTGTATTTTTCTTACATGGCTTTTACTCCCGGAGATAAACCTAAGACTTTGTATGTGAATTTCTTGTTGTTATTTCCATGATGGGCACGGCAGCCCAACCCTACTGGACGCTGACGGTGGACGATCTCCTGATCTGCCATCGCGTGCCGCAGTAACATCGCAAACACCATGCTGCTGCCGTGCACTATGGAGCAACCCGTGCAAATGGCCAGAGGCTCCATGACACCCCACCAGAGCAGGCAAGGTGGTGGCAGAGGAGCAGTTGGGGGAGAATCAGGCCAGTGAGCAGGCTGAACGGGGGTGGGAGGGAAAGGCTCTTGCCAGTGGCAGCAGCAGCAGGATGCGATCCCCTTTCCCAGCTCAGACCCACCCCCGAGGCTCCTCCTCACACTTGTGCCAGCTGAACAACTGGCATATAGGTCCGAGGAGACCCACTGTTGGCTCTTCTGCACCTGGCAGCTAAGCACAGCAACCTGCTGTGATGTGTAGAATGCAAACCTGTGAGTGTCCAGCTTTCACCTTAAAAGCAATGAGGGAACATTTCTAGCTCTCATGTTTGAAGGGGGGAGGGAAATGGGATGTGGTGGGTCAGATAAGCTCCATCTTCCCGAAAATGCACATTTCAGACAATCCACATCTCTGTTTGCTACTTTTTGTTGTTGTCGATCCTTATCCCTGTACAGTTATCTGACAAAGCCTAAAACTCATTTGTCGCTGCTAGTTGAGTCTTTGCTAGGCACTGGAAACTTCTTTCTCTTAAAACAAATTCTTTTTTCAAAGAACGGCTCAAAACCCCTGGAAATCCCTTGGGCCGATAAAACAGAATGTCTGCCACAAAACAGCCTCCACAATGAATGAAACCTGGGGCCTGCAGTACTGTATTTTATACAAGTATAAAGTATTTATTTCTCATTATAATTTTTAATGATTTTATCCTGTGTTAATGTCAGCTTCTCCATCATGGATCATTGCCTTGTCGTGGTGAAGGGGCTTGCGTAACTCAATGAAGCCATGAGCTATGCCGTGCAGGGACACCCAAGACGGACAGGTCGTAGCAGAGAGTTCTCACTAAAAGTGATCCACTGGAGAAGGAAATGGCAACCCACTCCAGTAACCTTGCCAAGAAAATCCCATGAACAGTACCAAAAGGCTAAAAGATATGACGCCGGAAGATGAGCCCCTCAGGTCGGAAGGTGTCCAATATGCTACTGAGGAAGAGCGGAGGACTATTCCAAGTAGACCCAGAAAGAGTGAAGCGGCTGGGCCAAAGCCAATAGGACGTCCAGCTGTGGATGTGTCTGAGGTTGAAAGGAAAATCCAATGCTGCAAGGAGCAATACTGCGAAATGGAGTAGCCCTCATAGTCAATAAAAGAGTGGGAAAGGCAGTACTGGGGCGCAACCTCAAAAACGACAGAATGATTTCAGTTCGAATCCAAGGCAAACCATTCAACATTACAGTAATCTAAGTGTATGCCCCAACCACTGATGCCGAAGAAGATGAAGTTGACCGGTTCTATGAAGACCTACAACACCTTCTAGAACTATCACCCAAAAAAGATGTCCTTTACATCATAGGAGACTGGAATGCTAAAGTAGGAAATCAAGAAATAAACGGAACAACAGGCAAGTTTGGCCTTGGAGCGCAAAATGAAGCAGGGCAAAGGCTAACGGAGTCCTGTCAAGAGAACACGCTGGTCATAGCAAACACTCTTTTCCAACAACACAAGAGGCGACTCTACACATGGACATCACCAGATGGTCAATACCGAAACCAGATAGATTATGTGCTTTGCAGCCAAAGATGGAGAAGCTCTATACAGTCAGTAAAAACAAGACCTGGAGCTGACTGTGGCTCAGATCATGAGCTTCTTATTGCAAAATTCAGGCTTAAACTGAAGAATGTAGGGAACACCACTAGACCAGTCAGATATGACCTAAACCATATCCCTTATGAGTATACAGTGGAGGTGAAGAATAGATTTAGGGCATTAGACCTGGTAGACAGAGTGCCTGAAGAACTATGGACGGAAGTTCGTAACATTGTACAGGAGGCAGCAACTAAAACCATCCCAAAGAAAAAGAAATGCAAGAAAGCAAAGTGGCTGTCAGATGAGGCTTTACAAATAGCTGTGGAAAGAAGGAATGCGAAAAGCAAAGGTGAAAGGGAAAGATATAAACAACTGAATGCAGATTTCCAGAGAATAGCAAGGAGAGATAAGAAGGCCTTCTTAAATGAACAATGCAAGGAAATCGAGGAAAACAACAGAATGGGGAGGACTAGAGATCTCTTCAAGAAAATTGGAGATATCAAGGGAACGTTTTGTGCAAAGATGGGCATGATAAAAGACAAAAAAGGCAGAGACCTAACAGAAGCAGAAGAGATTAAGAAGAGATGGCAAGAATACACAGAAGAACTATACAAGAAAGATCTGAATGTTCCTGATGACCACGCTGGTGTGGTCACTGACCCAGAGCCGGACATCCTAGAGCGGCCAAAGGATTGGAAAAGGTCAGTTTACGTTCCAATTCCAAAGAAGGGCAGTGCCAAAGAGTGTTCAAACTACCGTACAATTGCACTCATTTCACATGCTAGCAAGGTTATGCTCAAAATCCTACAAGCTAGGCTTCAGCAGTACGTGGACCGAGAACTACCGGACGTACAAGCTGGGTTTCGAAGAGGCAGAGGAACTAGAGATCAAATTGCCAACATGCGGTGGATCATGGAGAAAGCACGAGAGTTCCAAAAAAACACCTACTTCTGCTTCATTGACTACGCAAAAGCCTTTGATTGTGTGGATCACAACAAACTGTGGCAAATTCTCAAAGAGATGGGGATACCAGACCACCTTACCTGTCTCCTGAGAAACCTGTATGCGGGTCAAGAAGCAACAGTTCGAACCGGCCATGGAACAACTGATTGGTTCAAAATTGGGAAGGGAGTACGACAAGGCTGTATATTGTCACCCTGCTTATTTAACTTATATGCAGAGTACATTATGAGAAATGCAGGGCTAAATGAATCACAAGCTGGAATCAAGATTGCCGGGAGAAATATCAACAACCTCAGATATGCAGACGATACCACCCTAATGGCAGAAAGTGAAGAAGAACTAAAGAGCCTCTTGATGCGGGTGAAAGAGGAGAGTGCAAAAGTTGGCTTGAAACTCAACATTAATAAAACTAAGATCATGGCATCTGGTCCCATCAATTCCTGGCAAATAGAAGGGGCAGAAATGGAAGCAGTAACAGATTTTACTTTTCTGGGCTCCAAGATCACTGCAGACGGAGACAGCAGCCATGAAGTTAAAAGACGCTTACTCCTTGGAAGGAAAGCTATGGCAAACTTAGACAGCATAATAAAAAGCAGAGATATCACCATGCCAACAAAAGTTCGCATAGTCAGGGCGATGGTGTTCCCAGTAGCAATGTATGGTTGCGAGAGTTGGACCATAAAGAAGGCTGAGCGCCGAAGAATAGATGCTTTTGAACTGTGGTGCTGGAGAAGACTCCTGAAAGTCCCTTGGACTGCTAGGAGATCAAATCAGTCAATCCTAAATGAAATCAACCCTGACTGTTCCCTGGAAGGACAGATACTAAGGCTGAAACTCAAATATTTTGGCCACCTAATGCGAAGAGAGGACTCTCTGGAGAAGACTCTGATGCTGGGAAAAATTGAAGGCAAAAGGAGAAGGGGAAGGCAAAGGATGAGATGGTTAGACAGCATCACCGATGCAACGAACATGAAAATGAGCGAACTCAGGAAGATAGTGGAGGACAGGAAGGCCTGGTGGGATATGGTTCACGGGATCACGAAGGGTCTCGGACACGACTTAACGACTGAACAACAACAACAACAATGTCAGCTTTCTATCTCTTCTATTTTATACATATATGAATCCTATAGTGGTCTCTTTCTTATTTTAGCTGTAGTACTGTTCTTTTTTTTTAATTGTGATTTGTGTATTTTTCTTATTATTATTATACCGCTTTTAAAAAAAAGTAGTTCACAAAGTGGTTTACATAGCAAAATAAATCAATAAATACGTGTGATTCTGTGTTGCTTCTCCTTTTTGGTCATTAACAGGCACAAAAAATGGTCTAGCGAGAGAGTCTACTGAAGAAGCCCAGAAACCATCCAGTGGATGTCATTACTTAGACTTCGAGGACGGCGGATGGACCAATCAGTCGGTGGAATGAATCAACGTGCTCCAGGTTTCCACTCACCTCTCTGAGTTCTTCTCACTCCCGACGGTGCTTTCCGGCTCTTTACTTATACATGTATACTCCATCTCTGGTTGGGACCTCCTCTCCATGTTCTGAGGACAACAAAAAGACACTTAGTATCATCCCGAGAGTCCACTTCCCCATATAAATGCAGCTTCTTTCCATGCTGCCTGATCATAAATCCCAGTTCACAGTGAGGAAATATGCACTTGTTGACACCAGGTGCAGCAGAATAGAGCAGTAACACTGAGTAGTAAAGGCCGACATTTGTCTCTGCTAACAGAGGCTCATTAAAAGCAAAATAAACCTGGATGAGATTTATTTCATTGGGACCAATCAACTTGTAGAGACAGAAGAGTTTCTTTCAACGGGAACAAAATTTCAGGCCAAATTCTGTATTTTGATCGATATGAACTTCACATGATGTTTGGCTTAGCTCTAGTTCTATAAAGAAGAAAGACACTCTGGTCTCAAAAACACAAGTAGGCAACAAAGATCCAGGAACAACTTATACCATTTAGAAATGTCCGGGTTCTCCCCCCCCCCGACGTACCTGGAAGTGGCTGCCGCCCTAGGCAGTCCCGCCGCTCCAGTCGCCACCAAAGGCTACAAAGCCCCAGCCTCTGAGGGGAGCAGCCCCCCTGACGCAGCTGAGGTGGCTGAGCCCGCCAGTCCGGGCTCCAGCGCAGGCAATTCCGGCGCCGCCCGCCCCACCACGGCTTCACCAGAACCATGCCATGCCACAGACTCCCATGACCCTGGGAGTCACCACCAATCCCTGCCCCGATGGGAGCCGCCCTGGCACAACCTCCCCCGATGCGGCTTTGCAGGAGCTGCTCCTGGGCTCTGCCTCCCAACCAGCGGCGTCACTGGGTGCACATCACACACCCCTCCACTGCCGCCGTATCACCCCCAGCCCCCACTGTCATATCACCCCCCACACCCCCAGGCACATCACCCCTCCACGCAAGCACATCACACACACACCTGGTACCCCATCCCGGCACGTCACCCCTGGGAGCCGGCAGGCCGAGTCGCATCTTTCTCAGCAGCTCAGCTGCTTCTAAGTAGGCCGAGCAAGGCTTTGAGCGGCGCATGCACACCAAGGGCAAGGCTTTGAGTGGCGTTGTGCGCATGCCGCTCGAAGCCTTGGCCAAGCAGCTCGGCCTGCCGGCTCCTGGGGGTGACGCGCCGGGATGGGGTGAGTACCGGGGGGGTGACGCACCGGGAGTCCCGGCGCATCATCCCCCTGGCGCGTCTCCCCCTCTGGGCGCCTCCTGGCACGTCACCCCATGCACCCTACCCCCCGCCACACGTCAGTGATGCCACTGCTCCCGACCCAAGCCAGTGGAGCAGCCAAATCAGCTGACTGCGGCACAGCCAGCTGACGTGCGGCCGGGTAGCAGAGCCGCAGCTCAAACTGCGTGGTTGACGGCCCTGGGACCGGGAGGAGCCCTTCCAAACGTTGCTGGCCAAGCACAACCCCCTTTAACTTGGTCAGTTGGGCCTACTCAGGTCAGGAAGAGGGCTGGAGCAACCGGGAAGGAAGGGGCGGGACCAAGAGTCTCAGAGATTGTATAAAAGAACCTGCCCAGGCAGCCGACGAGGAGCTCAGTAGAGGGTAGGCAGCCGACGAGTCCTCATCTGCCAAAAAGACAGGAGAAGGGGGACTCAACCTCTTTCCCTGCCTAAACTGAGGCCAGAGCCGTGATGGTTCAGCCCTTGCCGGGGGGGGTGTCTGGGGGCTGTATGGCCAGCCCAGGAGGGGGACCCCCACAATAAATTAACAAAGGCTTATTAACACCATCTACTAAAATATGAGCACACCACAGGCAAAGCACATGTTACAAAAATATCCAGCATAGGAATTTGTTCTAGAGTACAAATGGACATTGAAGAGTGACCATTAGGAAATTGCTTCATGGGAATGTTTTATGACATGCATTTGCCTATGTTTGAAGACAGTTTAGAAGAGATGACTATGCGGCTGCTAAGTGGAACCTTTGTTGTCTGAGCAAGCTTGGAGCACCCAAGAAGAATATGTTTGGACAGGCAAGAGAATTGGAGAATTGGTCTGCTCCAACGTTCCCGTGTTTCTCTTCTTGCATCACTGCTACGACGCGTCAGCAAGCAAAGACTATGCATGTCGTCAGCAGGGACATTTCACTCATGGATGGGACATTACCAGCACTTAAACCCTGGACATTAGACGACCAACATGAGACACTGTTTTCTATGTGCAAATGTTACCGGTTTTTAAATGGGCAATACCATAAAACAAGGCGAGTTTCAACATAATCCTTCTCATGGATTATCGACCTCTCCCTCACTTATCCTAAACTAATGTCCAATTTGCAAATTAAGAAAAGAAGAAATGACGGAGGCATTTGGAAGGAAAAGGGACTGCATGGATTACCCAGGATTTCCATCCAAGGTTGTGGCACCTTGAGTAGTCTCTTATTCAGTTGCTTGAGTAGTCTCTTATTCAGACGTTACAAAATTATTCCAGATCTGATCATGTTTTTACATCTCTCTTATGCACTTTTCTGTCTGCTCCAACATGTTTTCTATCCGATGCAGTATTGTTGGAGCTTCCTTAGGTTCCAGTGTTGCAAAACTGTATGTTTCACCACTAATGCTGCTCTAGAGAGTCATTCTCCATCATACTCTGAAAGTGTTCATATTGAGGTGGTTGGAAGAGAGGCCCAGGCAGGTTGGCAGAGCCAGGATAACCTTTGTTGTTGTTCAGTCATTAAGTCGTGTCCGACCCTTCATGATCCCATGAACCATATCCCGCCAGGCCTTCCTGTCCTCCACTATCTTCCTGAGTTCGCTCATTTTCATGTTCGTTTCATCGGTGATGCTATCTAACCATCTCATCCTTTGCCTTCCCCTTCTCCTTTTGCCTTCAATCTTTCCCAGCATCAGAGTCTTCTCCAGAGAGTCCTCTCTTTGCATTAGGTGGCCAAAATATTTGAGCTTCAGCCTCAGTACCTGACCTTCCAGGGAACAGTCTTATTGGATTGAAATAATGGCATTTGTTGTTGTTGTTGCTGCTGCTGCTGCTGCTGTCAGTCGCTTTGGGATCCACTGAAACGAAAGGTGGGCTATGGGTGTAAGAACTCCCTAAATGCAAAGCCAGAGATGTTTAGGGTGTCTCTCCAGCACCTGTCGCCGTATCTCTGCCAACACTGCGGTGCCTGGCTTAGAAACGTTTCCCCTTTGTGAGCTGTCTAGCAGAGCAAGGACTCATAACCAGCCAAGTTGGAGTCATAACCCGCAGCAGTACTCCCATCAAGCTGGGCAGAACACAGAGGGTGGCGGCGTTGCCCGGGCGAGAGGTGCAGCGAGAGCTGTCTGGGCTGCCCCATCCCTAGTTAGAAACATTAGCCGGGGCTACAAATGATGGCTTAGATATTCAGGCTCCTAAGTCCTCCTCCTGAGTAGAGCTTGGGGGTGGCAGGCCCTGTGCTGTCAGATATGCACTGCAGATTCTGGTCTGGGATTTGGCTCAGACCCATTGCCATCTCTACTAGTGGCAGTCTGGGTGTGGGGAGTTGTCTGGAAAGGGATGTCTGTGGCCAACTGAGGGCCACGGGCCATGGTGTTTCCAGATTCTGCAGCAGGCTTCCTGGATGAGACCTCTTCCAGGGAGTGGTTGTGATCTCAGGGTGTCCATCAAGATGTGCTGATTCCCCTAAATCCCAGTACATATTGGGGCAATGGAGGGGGGGGTCCTCCTGAAGAGATCTCATTGGGCTCCACTTCTGGGCACAGGGTGATACCGCTGCACTCTGAGAATTTGACAGTGTGCCAAATCCAATGTGATATGGTAACCCTTTTTCAGTCAACGCGACTGCTACTTTTGCAGTGGGGGATTTGACCCAACTGGGGGCATTTGCCTAAGAGTCTATACTCCAAAATTTAGCGGAGGACATTAGGAGAGCACTAGGACAGGTAAAAGATCAGGTAAAATGCATCCTCCATCTGTTAGAAGCGGAAACTTTTAACAGCTATTTAAGATCCCCCGGTTGGGACAAATCCTTTTTCAATGTCTAATAAATAAAAAGTTCTTTGCTTTCCACATTTGATAACGGAGGTATCCACTGTTCAATAAGAGATGTGTATCATTCCTCTGAGTACCCACAGAGGGGACAAGGACCTTGTTTTCAGTTTATTTATGGCTCTCCTTATTTCAAATGCCAATAATGGCTGTGCCGGAAGACACCCTCGGTTCTTTGGTGAGCTGAAACGATATATTAGTCACAAAAAACAGAGAATGCCTCGGTGGACTGGTCTGTGCCTTGACTGCCAAATGCACTTTCTTGAATCTCGCATGGATTGTTTTTGGAGAGTATTCTTACTGTTCCCTACAGCAGTAATTTTATTGCATGTTGAGTGTTAAAAGCTTATCAGCCTTCAACTTTTTCAGTATGTTTGTCTGATACAGGAAGAAAAGGGCAAAGTCTGCTAAGCAGAGTGCAGTTTATTAACTTCACATCTTGTCCTGACTGGAGCACTGAATCTGACAGATGTTGGCAAATTGTTCTAGAGCTGAGGATTGTTTAGGTTTGGTTTCCAGGGTGACCAATTTTTCTTGCCTGATTTTTTTGTTTCCAAACATGCTGTGTAGGAAATTATAACTCCCAATAAATACAATTTTAGTGTGTCCCAGAGGAGTGACCATGAAACGTGTTATGCGGTATTTGTTTTCAAGAGACCTGGGCAACAAAAGAAGAGTTCAGCAAAACGCAGTGTAGCCAAAAGGAATTTCTACGGGTCTGAGAAAACTGATTATCAGAAAACTGAGACTGATTATCAGGTAGAGTCAGTACCTCCGCGTATAAAAGACGGCCTATTCCCACACAAAGCTGCTTGAACATGGAGATCACAGTCAAAGGCCCTCCTCTGAGGTGGATGGCAAAACAGAGGAAGCCGCTATTTGGTGGTGGCAGCCCGTCTCTGGGATACTCTTCTCGGAGGGAGTCACCTGGCACCGACTCTTCTGCCAGATGAAGACCTTTTTAATCTTCTGTTTTAGCCCATTTATCCAGGTTCAAATCCCTGCTCAGCCGTGAAGCTTCCTCGGTGACCTTGGGCCAGTCACTATCTCTCAGCCTACCTCACAGGGTTGTTGTGAGGACAAAAGGAGGGGAGGAAATATGTATACCACTCTGAGCTCCTTGGAGGAAGGGCGGTATAAAAATGTGGGAAAATAAATAAATAAATATTATGTTTATTATGGTTTATTTTTCTGGGAATTTTAATGCAAATTAAAGGATAGGTAATAAAAAAATAATTACACTGAAGTAGAACAAGTTTCCTGAGATTCCACGTGGTTCCTTCTGCCCCAAATAATGGAGTTAAGGCGCCATGGAGTCTGAGTACAGGACGTGCCTCTGCTGCTTCCGGTTGGCATAGGAGGCTCCGACTTATTAAGGTCACCACCTCCACTGCTGTTGGTCCGGCACCAGCCAGGCTCTCTAACCCTTGAGACAACTCAGCCAGGGCCATCATGATTGTGACCCACATATGTATTGGTCAGAGTGAGCAGAGGCCTCTCGCTACTCGCGGCATGTGTCCTTCCTTGTCATCAGAAATGCCCAGCGCATGTCGAGAGAGACCGCTGGGTAGGAGGATGGCAGGCAGGCACCCAGCTCTGCTAGCATTTTCCATCCGCACCATTGTCCTCTCAAAGCCATCCCTTGCTAACTCTTCCTGCTGCTCTCTGTGGCGGGTGGGTGTTTCCTGCAACACAACAACAGAGATCTGGTTGCGTTTCAGACATCTGGATCTGCTTGTGTCCGTTTGGCACGCCTAGTCTGTTGACAGCTCAGCTAGTTATAGAAAAGACCGTGATCAGGCTGGAGCTTTATGCTCTCCGAGGTGGTGGAAACGTGTGCAATAAATCATGAGGAAGCCTAAGCCTGCCACATCTAGGAAGGAAAGGTTTTGGAGAATTTTTCTGGAAGAGTACTTTGGAAGTTTTCTGCCTTCTTCAGATGCCACGGCCTGCAGTGTGAGGTTGTCCATGGATGGTGTGACCACACGCTCCATCCAGATGAGGGTTTGTTTAGGAACGAAGAGGGAGGATAGGGTCAAAAAGGAACAATGTTCTTAACCACGGAATCATTATAACGGTATACATTAATATCCGATTAAATAAAAGTATTTCTATGCCACCTTTCCTTATCATGACAATTGGCGCATTCCAAGAGGCATTCCCGTCTCTGTCTGGGCGTAAGAAAGAGAGAAAGTGTGCGAAGGGCGCTCTCCCTGCTTGAACGCTTTTTCCTCATGTGTTTCCCTGAAGGAGAGCCTCCATAGGGAAGAAGCTTCCCAAGAACACACGGAAATCCACGCCACTGCAGAAAGACAACATGACCAAACGGGGCCTTTCGTGAACTCCAAGTCCTGTTTGTTGGGTTCCTCAAGAACAATAGATCCTTGCCAGCCCAACTGTAGGATTGGCATGAGCCAGTCGATTGGGCATCCATGGCCACCTGACCGGGCTAGAAGGCAGGTAGGGATGATGCCCAGATGGTTGTCAAACATCAAAGAGGATAGGACAATGCTGTGATTGAACCGAGGTGTTTTTTTAGGTCAAGCCCAAGGATGTGTACACTGTATGTGCTTTAGCTTGGCTCCCCCAGGAAAAGCACTGGTATGTATGATCAAGTTCTCATCAGTGTCCCTGGGGAACAGAGAGATCATGTATCAGATTTCTGAAATGCATACTGGAGTAAGTACGGTTAAAGAACAGGTAGGTTTAGATGTGTTTGTATATTTGCTAAGATCTGCACCTGACCACTGCTATTTTCCAAGCCTACTTGTTTTATTATTTCCTCCTTGTATTATGCGACACACACACACACCCCGACTCGTACTTTTAACAAACTCTCTTTTTTGTTTTAACTCTTCACCTGCCTGTGGTTGGTTGAACGCAGTCAGAGCTCTGCCGCAGTTATCCTGGAGGCTATTGGACAGTTTCGGGGGAATCCTCCATGTCACTGGGAGGCAGGCTTCTGAGGAGGGTCTCTCTGCCTGGCTTTATCCTCCTGCTGACAATGGAGTTTACTGATTCTGGCCCAAGGGACCAATGCAGTCCAGCTCGTTCTCTTAGGTCGTAAGCAAGAGCCCTTTTGTGGGTGCCATTGCCTAGGGAGGTGTGAGGGGCGGCGGCTAGAAATAGGGCCTTCTCAGTAGTGGCACCAACCTTATGGAATTCCCTCCCTTTTGACTTACGAGCTGCTCTCTCCTTAGAGACTTTCCGGTGAGGCCCGAAGACCTTTTTGTTTAGACAAAGCCTTCTGAGTTCTCGGCCTTTTTAATGATATCTAGCTTTTACAGGTGTGGTCCTTCTTTTATAAGGTGGTGCTACTGCTCTTTTTTTTTTTAATTGTAGTGGCCTATTGTTTTTATTGTTTTAAGATTGGTATTGTTTATGAGTTTTAGTTAATGGAGTATATTGCTATGTTTTTGTATTTGTATTTTTGCCTTTTGTAAGCCACCTTGTGTCCCCTCGGGGAGAAAGGCAGTGTAAAAATACTGTAAATAAACGAACAATAAATATAGACCAAGGGAAAAGAGGTCCTGGCTTCAAGGCTGCCCCCCCCCCCCATCACTAGGGGAATGTCTCTTCTAAGATGATGTCTGCTGTCATGCACGCACACATGCATCATTAACAGCGCAATCCTGACTACCTCTGCGCCCTGAGATGCAGCAGGGCCAGTGTAGCCTCTGCTGCATCCAGAGCACAGAGAAGCCAGCTGGGAGGTCACCTCAGAGGAAGGGAACGTTTGTTCCCTTCCCCCGGTGTATGCCCCAGTTGCAAATCTGGGAGGCCCATGTAACAGTGGCCAGGCCTGGGAAGGGAGAATAGGATGTGGTGGAGGAGACCTCCGACGATCCCACCCCCTTCCCAGGCAAACATCCAGTGAGGAGGTACATAAAAATATTTTACTTACCCCCCACCCTTCCAGTAGGCTCCCTGATTGCCTATGAGTCTCCACTGACCTACACCAGCCATTTTGCTGACATAAGTCCGAGGATGAAAAGGGACCGGGCTGCCTGGGAAAGAGGGGATAGGGTCTGGTGCCGCTGATCCCCCCTCCCCACCCACAGCATTCCTCTGCCACCACCAACGTGCCGTGCCGGCACCAACGGAGGCGGCTTTGGGAGCTGCCTCTGTGTGCACCGCGCTGCGTGGAAGAGTGGCCCGGGTTTCGTGCTGCTGGAAAGCACCAATTCCGGCCGTGCAGGACAACCATAGGACCGGGCCCTCGGTTGACTTAAGAAGACGGCATTGATCACGTGGCAGTCCTACAGATATATAAATACAAGCTCAAATATGAGTCGATGCAGCCCTGTTCCTTTTCTTTCATAATATACTTTAAAATATTCTGTTGCTTGCAAAAGAGGGAAGGGGATCCATATCCTATCGAGAGGAAGTGCAGCCAAGGAAGTAGCAAGTTCCCCTCCTGTTATGCTGATAATGAAAGTCTCCCCCAAACACACACCTTTAAACTCGCCTTGAAAATGTGTCTTCTTTCCTTTGGCGAAAGCGGCAAGCAAATGGGTGTGTAGAAGGTGCAGGAGACAAAACATGGCTGTGAGGTGCAATGGCGGAGGCGGCGGTGCTGGGGGGAGAGTAGAGAAGAAGAAGAAGAGCGGGTAAAGTCTTCATGGCTCTTGAAAGGGATCATTTAGTAGAGTAGTGTTGGACATCTTCAGCCCCAGCTTGCCAAAAAGCAGGGTCAGCGTGGCAGTTGGTTGCCATAGTGACCCCTCGGGGATAACGGAGCCCCCAACATTCCATAGATGGGGAGACAGTCAAGAGCAGGTGTTGGAGCCCTAAACAGGAAGGAACCATTTGAGTAATCCCCCCTCCCCCCCCAAAAAAAGAGGTAAAAGAGAAAGGAATGTAGAATGACCCTTAACCGAGAAGAAGGCAAGCCAGGAGCCTGTCTGCTGGAACATGGTCGGTCTGACTGCCCTTTTTGCTTCGGATGGGCGGCACAGCAGCAGCAGCAGCAGCAGCAGCTGGTTCCAAGTGGATGGTGTATCATCGTCCCAGCCTCACCTCCCAAGTGCTGCTTGCTTGAGGGGGGCCTGGTGCAAACAAAATAGAGAAATCATACGTCTCTGAAATATGTGCATGGTCCACGACCGATCGCAACGGAACTTGGGAGAGCACAGCTCTCCTGCGTTCCATGGCGATCGGTTAAAAAGGAAGCCACACCGCTCTGCACATGCCGCACGTGCCCGGGACACGCTGGGATACGTGTGGTGTAGATCAGCCTTAAGATGAAGCACAGTCAGTGGCATGGAGCTATTGAGGAGCCATGAGCAGTACAGGAGCCGAGAGGCTGCAACATTCTGCCAATAACGAAGGCCGTACCGGAGCACCGTAGAGTACCATGCCCGGCCCCCCTTCCCGGTTCTTCCCACTTGGGTTCTTCTCCGTCTCCACTTTTGGTACCTTGCTACTCTGTCTCTTTCCCGCTCCCCTGGCTCCACTCTTGCTGGAAATGGGTGGGACGAGTCTCTTTCTTGCTCGCTTGCTCCACTGCTGGAGAGAGAAAGGAGGATAAGCGGCAAGGGAAGGAAGTGAGAGTTGTGGTAAGAAGAGGTGCGTTATTGTGACGGAAATGAAAATGGAGATTATTAAGCGAGTAGAAGGAGGTGAGAAAATGAGAGACATTGCATGTCTGCTAAATAGGGTGAAAGTACTGCTGCTGCTGCTGCTGCTGCTGCTGCTGCTGCTGCTGCTGCTGCTGCTGCTACTACGTTCTTCACAGCCAGTCGCGACTGGATGAATAGGCTCAAGAATCGTGCAAGGCTGGATCAGGTGGAGGTCCCAGAGACTCTGTCAAAAATCATCATCGTCATAAAAAATCATCAAGTAGGTGGGGTTACCTGCCACAGCAATGTAGGTTAAAGCTGATGAGACAGGATTCTTCCAGAATAAATACTGGACAGTTCCTACATTGCCAAAGAGGAGAAGAGTATGCCAGGTTTTAAGGCTTCCACAGACAGACGGACACTCCTACTGGGTTGATATACTGCTGGGGACTGCAAGCTGAAACCCCCATTAGTTTACCACGCTGAAAACCCCAGGGCCCTCAAGGACACTGCAAAAGCTTCACTTCCTGTTGTAAGGAAGCCTAGCTGTGAGGGCCGGCCAGGTGGCTCTCTCTGGCCATCTTTTGAGGACTGGTTTTTCCATCACTTTGTGCTTGAGGTGGAACTGGAAGGGATACTACTGCCGCCATCAGAACAAGCTGCCCTTCAAAATCCTGCTCATGACTTCCCTGGATTCGAGGAGGCTGTGGCTGAAGTTCTTCTCAACAGCCTGGTGGATAAGTGCAGAGAACGATGGCTGGATCTGGAAGGAAGAAGAAGATTTCCAGGAACTTTAGAAGGCCACTCCCAAAGAGCCAGTTGTCTACCGAGATGCCATTGATAGAGCTGGAATGACAGAGGATGGAGGATGAGAGCCCAAGGAGGGACATACACGAGGCGAGGCTGGCTGAGGAACCCAAAAGGTTCAAGACCTCAGCATGACTGAACAGGTGGGTTTTGAGCCGCAGGACCCAAACGTCAAGCTCTTCGGGAGGCTCTTTCATGCTATCAAGTGATTTATGATGAGAAGACGAAAGCAGCTTTGCAGACATCTCTTGATTGCTTTTTTAAGAGAGTGGAGAACAGCAGAACATGAAGAGCCAGTGGCAGCCACATCAGCTGCCAGCCCCAGCAAGCGCTGTTAGCCCACTTTTGAAGAAAAGACCACACAAAGTAAAGACTGTATGTGTATTGCAAATGCATTTTTGCATATTTCACGTTTGCTACCAATAATTACCATGATTATTAGGAATATTTATATTTGTTGTTGTTGTTGTTGTTGTTTTCAGTCGTTAAGTCGTGTCCGACCCTTCGTGAGCCCATGAACCATATCCCGCCAGGCCTTCCTGTCCTCCACTATCTTCCTGAGTTCGCTCATTTTCATGTTCGTTGCATCGGTGATGCTGTCTAACCATCTCATCCTTTGCCTTCCCCTTCTCCTTTTGCCTTCAGTCTTTCCCAGCATCAGAGTCTTCTCCAGAGAGTCCTCTCTTCGCATTAGGTGTCCAAAATATTTGAGTTTCAGCCTCAGTATCTGTCCTTCCAGGGAACAGTCAGGGTTGATTTCATTTAGGATTGACTGATTTGATCTCCTAGCAGTCCAAGGGACTCTCAGGAGTCTTCTCCAGCACCACAGTTCGAAAGCATCTATTCTTCAGCGCTCAGCCTTCCTTATGGTCCAACTCTCGCAACCATACATTGCTACTGGGAACGCCCTGCAAGGCTGCAGCCTCCTTGCAGGCCCCTCTAGCACGACATCTCTATGGTGGAGGACTCAAGTTCAGGCCTTCCAGGCCTTGCAGAGCCTTGCACCCTCGGGAAAGAAGGAAGTTTTAATCAGTCAAAGTAAGTGCCGGGGGGGGGGGTCGCGGGGGGTGCCGGAGGGGTCGTGCCACAGGTTGGGAAAATAAGACCTCCCTGAAAATAAGACCTACTGAATGTTTTGGAGCCAAAATTAATATGAGACACTTACAATTTGTCCGGGTAATCTGAGCGATTGTAAATACTTTGGATCGGCTGGATCGCTACTTTTTTGCTTGAACTATGACCGCTTTACCCGTTTTAACCTGTTCTACGAAGATTGTTGCCGGTTATAACAGTTTCCGCTCGAAAATATGAGACACTGTCTTATGTTCAGGGAAACACGGTATTATGCTGTCTAGGTTTGCCATAGCTTTCCTCCCAAGGAGTAAAGTCTTTTAATTTCATGGCTGCAATCTCCGTCTGCAGTGATCTTGGAGCCCAAAAAAGTAAAATCTGTTACTGCTTCCATTTCTGCCCCTTCTATTTGCCAGGAATTGATGGGACCAGATGCCGTGATCTTAGTTTTATTAATGTTGAGTTTCAAGCCAGCTTTTGCACTCTCCTCTTTCACCCTCATCAAGAGGCTCTTTTAGTTCTTCTTCACTTTCTGCCATTAGGGTGTATTGCAAATGCATTTTTGCATATTTCACGTTTGCTACCAATAATTACCATGATTATTAAGAATATTTACATACAGTACTGCAAACAGGAAGTGCTGTAGTTTGCAATTTTGTTTACATAGCATAAATAATGTTTCAACATAAGTATGTTTTGACTTACCAGAAAGTAGAGACCCCTGGAACCGAAGCTGTACTTAAATAGGGGACTAAAGGCCCAATCCTGTCCGGACACTGCTGCTGCTGCACCAGTGGCTGTGTTGCATCTGCCAGCGGAGGGGCTTCTGTGCCAGCGGGCATATCTCGAGGGCAGGATTGGGCCATTAACGCAACTGGCCACTCTGGGTTCTTTTAAGGAGGGGATTTGAGAGAGCAGGGGCTTGATGTGGCTACATACACACAGAAATCTGTGCAATGCAACAACGGGTCCATTCTAGTGATTTCAGTGGGGACACGCTACACTCTCTCACTCTGAAATGAATGGGACAGAAATGGTGAACTTTGGCTGGCTCGCACACCCTAAAGATGTGCCAAGAGGTGCAGACTGACTGGGTATAAAAATCATGTATAAGGGTTGTGTATTAAAATCACGGGTCCTCACACTGAGCAAGCATCGCGATCCAGCCACACCCACATCACGTCATGTACCTGCTGAAATGGCCTCGTAGACCCACAAGCTTGCCGGTTACCAAGAGCATCATCCATCTTGTCTTTCCGCTAAACTATGATGGTTTAGCGCCCAGAGGCAACTGATGGACGGAAGGATGAAGTCACTACAGAAGTGAACACTCCCGCCGCCTCAGGGAATGAAGGAGAGAAGAGGAAAGGAGGCGTATCTCCTACCGCAGGCTCTGCTCCCCCCCCCCTCAGATCTTGTCAAGAGCGATATCCAGTAGTAGAGAAACGTCTACAGACCGATTCCCTGTCTGAACACTCGAGGGATCCGATATCTGAGGAGGTGCTTGGCAACCTGTTCTAACGCTGCGTGACATCACATATAACATCATAAGGAGAGTCTGAGTGACAGGCAGCGTAGCAACTTCTGCACCAGCCAGTGGGATCCAGGCAGGCTTGCCAGAGCTACCTGCCTTGCACATCTGATCAATGGTCTTCTAGCTTGATTTCCTACAAAGATCCTTGCAGCTAAAAACATAGACTTCCAGCCCAATCCTACCCTTTCCGGCCTGCGAGGCTCAGCAGCACTGACAGAGCCTCTGCTGCATCCTGCGGGCCAGCCAGGGACCACGGGGTGGCAGAGAGGTAAACAAAATTCTGACTTACCTACTCTGCCACACCATAGCCCCCAGTGGGTCTACTCGGATCTGTGCCAGCATTTTGGAGTAGACCCAAGGGGATGAGGAGATGCCTGGTGGTGGTGGGGGGGCACAGGATATTGGCAGAGCTGTTGCTGCTCTGACGGCCCCCTGCCCTCCCCAACACGTCTCCTGGAGGCCCCGGCCCCCATCCCAATCCTCCCCACTCACACCCCACCTTCCACACCAACACACCAGGATATCCGAGGAACCGCCTTCTCCCATACATTCCGGCCCGCTCTCTTAGGTCATCTGAGGGGGCTCTCCTGCGAGTGCCACCTCTATCGCAAGTTAGGGGAGTGGCAACACGTGGGCGAGCCTTCTCTGCTGTGGCGCCACAACTGTGGAACTCCCTGCCAGGGGATTTGAGAACCACCCTCTCCCTCATGACTTTTCGGCGAGGGCTCAAAACGTTTTTGTTTCGTCTAGCGTTTGGGTGATGGGTTGTGGTCTGCCTCCTGTGTCTCAAGATGCTCTGCCATGCTGCTTTTGTGCTCCATATTGTCCGTCCCCCCCGTGGATTTTATTGTTTTTAAATTAAGTGTGTATTGTTTTAAACTTATTTTCTGTATTTTAAACTATGTTTTTTAATTTTTGTTGTACGCCGCCTTGGGCATTTGCCTCGGCATAGGATAAGGCATCCTTGCCAGGGGATTTGAGAACCCCCTCCCTCATGACTTTTCGGAGGAAGCTCAAAACGTTTCTGTTTCGTCTGCCGTTTGGGTGATGGGTTGATGTCTGCCCCCAGTGCCTCAGTATGTTCTGCCTTGCTGTTTTTTTCTGCTCTACATTGTCACACACCCCCAGTGGATTTTATTGTTTTTTTTTTTAATTTACCTTATGTATTGTTTTTAAATTATGCATTTTAACTTGTAAGCCGCCTTGGGCATTTGCCTCAGCATATTTCTTAAATAAATAAATAAATGTGGCCACCAGCCCCTTTTGCCCCGCAGTGCTGACAGAGTCGGCCTTCTGCTGACGGTAGACCTATTCTGTCAGCAGAAGGCGCCCGCAGGATTGGGCTGTTTATGTACAAAAAATGACTATATGTCTTTCTTCAATTATCCTAAATAATACTCTTTCATTATTAAAGGAAATAAAGACAGCTCGCAAGTGCCAAACTGCAGCATTGTGCAAGATGCCCTTGGACATAACTGAGGGACCCAAGAGCAGCTTTCTAGAAGCTAGCTGAGGAACAGCTCCCAAATATGCCACCATCTGTGGTTTTTATGTGTTTGCTTTTTTAAACTCAATGAGAAATTCCAAATAATATCTCACCAAGTTGCACTGCAGTGCTTTGAATTTCAGCCTCAGAATATGACAAGTGGGTCAGCTCCCAACATACCCCTTGTGGGACTATCTGGGGACAAAGGGTCACTCTCAGATCTCTTGGTTAGGAGAGATACTACTACTAAACATAGTCTTGTTGTGTGCAAGCTGCAGCTTTAGTGTAACACAAATGAGGGGCAGCCCAATCCGGCGTAACTTAGGTTGCCTTGGCGCTGGCCTAAGGAGTCACAAATGTGCCATAAAGCACGTTTGCAACTCCCAGAGAGTAAGTGGGGCAGCGGCGGCATGGAGGCCAGCACCGCTTACTAGGCCGCGGAACCGACTCCATGCTGGCTGCCGCAGGTAAGTCCCAGGGTGGACAGGGGTGGCGAGGGAGGGGGGCCTGGCCATTGGAGCTGGCGTGCATCCGAGGAGGCCCATTGGGCCCTGCCCCACTTACACCTTCCCTTAACCCTGTGGGGTAAGTGAGACTGAGAGATAGTGAATGGCCCAAGGTCACCCCAGGAAGCTTCATGACCAAGCAGGGATTTGAACCTGGATCTTCCAGATCTAAGTCCAGCTCTCGAACCACTAACTACACCATATCACCCCAGTGAGCTTCACAGCTGAGTGAGAATGTGAGCTTACTTGGAAGTAAATCACACTCAGTACAAGGGCGGGGTGCTTTCCTCCCAAACGAAGCACATTACACAACACAAGGCTGCAGTTTGGCTTTGAGAAGAGGGGCTGTCGTTGTTGCTCACTTGTAAAGCACTTTACAGGCAGCAGAAAGTTCAGGAAAGAAAGACTCCTTAGCAGCCTGATCTTTTCCTGTCGCCAGCTGTTAGCCAAAATGCCAGTTACTTTGGGGAATAGCATTAAATATGGCAATTTGGCATGTTCTGGGATCTTTACCTGTGTATACCAGAGTCCAGCTTCACAGAATTCCGTTTTAAATAATATTGAGAACACACGTGGTTGCTTTCCAATATTTACTAAATAGTTCAGGCAAGAATCATACAAAAAGAAAATACAGTTCAATATGCATCACTTCAATCATACTCCCAAAGCATAAAAGATCTAGGAACTTAGGTACAGAGATTTAGCAGGGTTCTTGCTAGAGTTCGCCTTGGCTTGCAATGCTGTAGCCTTGAATGAAGAGTAGGACTAGCAGTCTGTAGCGTGACTGAGAAGTCAAGAGTGGGGGGGGGGTATGGGGAGAAGGGGGAGAAATAAAATGATTTCCAAGGTTCTGAACAAGCTGGGTTCAGGAATCAAATCACTGACTGAGGGGTAATGCAAAGAGAAGGGAGGGGGGCAAAAAGGGGGAAGGGGAACAAGATAGAGAGCTCACCAGTACCAGTCCAGGAGGAAGAGAAGAGAGGGCCTTCCAGTCTGTTCCTGCCTTTTATAGCGAACAGAGCACATGGGCAAGAGAAGGGGATGATCCCCAGGTACACAGAAAAACAGGAAAAAGAGTTCCTAGAAGGGACACCTCAGTGCACCTTGGGTAAAACAAACAAGTGGGAGGGGGGTGGAGGGATCTGGCTTGATGGTCCTTTACTTAAGAGACAGAAGCAAAGGCTGGGTGGAGTCATCTCAGGTAGCAAGGTATTTGTCTTCTGTCTGGAAGATATTTAGCATCACAGTGGGGGGTTCTCCTCACTGGCAGACTGTCACTTAGCAAGACTTTGCCTATGTCCATTCCGTGGAGAGGGGGAAGGGAATGTAATGTGCGTACGTGGTGTGAGCATTTTGGGTTCATGGCATGCTGAAATGCTGAATGCAGATCCTTCTCCTGACTTCTCTTGGCCTTCTGGAGTAAATCTGTTACAGCCTGGTTGCAGGATCACAAACGGCATAACCTTCGCTTGTGTCATAACACAGTCCAGCTCACAAATTCAGCTCACAAGTTCAAAGTCTTTTTGGCACATTCTAATTTTAAAAGTCATTTCCTAACACAGCCCTGAGCAAAGTCTACCTGTGGCCTCCTGACTCAAAGTACAGCCACTTCCATCCTAATGGCACATTCCTATGCAGGGTGCATCTACTCACAAGTAATCTCATGCTGCCCAATGAGGCACCCTCCCGGAAAAACATGCATGGGATTGCAACCTCACAGCGGCATCCTATGTGCGTTTACTACTCTACGTTTTCTGGTGGCTGTTTGTTGGTGTTCTGCATCTTTTTCAGATTGTGAGCTCTTTGGGGACAGGGAGGGAGCCATTTAATCATTTGATTTTGTCTGTAAACCGCTTTGTGAACTTTTTGTTGAAAAGCGGTATATAAATAATACTAATACTAATACTAATAATAATATCTAAGCTCAAGCTAGCAGCCATCACCACGTCTTGTGGCTGGTCATGGGAAGGATGCAGCCCCCGTGTGTGTCTGTGGGGGGGGACAGATTCATGGAGGAAAAGACCATCACAGGTTACAAGCCATAAGCAACCTCCTGGTTTTTAGAAGTGGGTTTTCTCTGTGCAAGGTGCAAGGGAGTGGCAGCAGGAAACAGGTTATCTTGTTGTCTTGTGCTCCCTGAGGCATCTGGTGGGGCCACTGTGTGACACAGGAAGCTGGACTAGATGGGCTTTTGGCCTGATCCAGCAGGGCTCTTCTTATGTTATGTTCTTATGATAGCTAGAAATCAGGGGGGGGGGATAGATTGAAAGGGGGGGGGGCGTTGCGCCAACAAAGCAAGAGAGAGAAGAGCTAAGAGCTCGCGGGTGAGCCAGCCAGGGTGACCCAGGAGGACACAGCCGCCCTCCCCCCCCCCCCCCCCCCATGCTGCTCAGAGTTGTCGAATGTACTGCAGCCTTCTTTTTGTTCCACCATCACCAGGATTGTCAAATAGCGCTTAAAATGGTGCAGGGGAAATTTCACACAGGCAGACCCAGCCAGCGCCCTTCCCCTTCAGCTCTCCATGGAAAACACACCTAAGGGGTGGCAGTAAAGGCCAATCTAGTTAAATTAACCCCCGTCGTTTGCCCAAAGGCATCAGAACGAGCGTGTGTGCCTCTAGGCGCCCCTTCGCCGCGTGGGCAAGGCGAAGCACCGAGCATGCGTAGACTGGCGTAGCACACCGCGGCCTAGCGTTCCAGTTGCCAAGGGGACACACTGTTGCCGCGGCAACGGAGGCAGCAACCAACCATGTCCCGAAAAAGACGGGGCTGGCTGGCGCGTAACATTCTGGTCGCCAGGCGACGGCGTTGCCTCGGAAACGGAGGCATTGGCCGGCGAGGCCTGTACCGGAGCGGAGCCGCCGCGATGAGCTCCGGCGGCGGACCCGCCGAGGCCGAAGCCGGAGGTGAGGCCGATCCGGATGTGGAGGGGGCCGGCGGCCTCGGCGCGTCCGGGGCTGGAGTCACGCAGCGCACCAAGGTGCCCAACCTGTCCTCGGAAGACCCGCAGGAGCGCATCGCCGCCCGCCGCATCCGCATCGCCGCCCGGCTGGAGGCCAAGCGCAGGTCCGGCCGGGTCTCCGAGACGTGGCCCTCCCGGGCGGGGCCCCGCTTGCGCTTGTGCTGCCCCCCCCTGCGCCCACACAGGCCCCCGACCTGCTCCCGGCCCCATCACAGGCGACAGGCTGCTGCCCGGCAGGGAGAGCCCAGCCCTGAGGCCAGCTGGGGCAGTCGCCGCCTCGGACAGCAGGAGGGCGGAGAGGAGGACACGGATACCCACGCTGGTGGGCCCCCTTTGCCTTCGCTGCGACTCCTCCGCTCCCTGGGTTGGGAAGGACGAGGAAGTGTGGGGGAAGGGGAGGGGTGTGGGCTGGAGCAGGAGGGGTGGCACAGCACCACCAGGTGAGGCGATGCAAAGGGCCGCAGTTGCCCCCCCCCCACCTCAGGTGCCAGGAGGCCTCCGGCTGGCCTGGCTTCTGTCCCAGATGGAAGACCCCAGTTTAGACCACCCCTCCCCAGTACTCCAAACTTGGCCGCCAAATGGACACGCCAAATAACGTGTTGCCACAGCAAGACTAATATGATGATGCCTTGCTTTCAGGGTCATCAGAAGAGCCCTGCTGGATCAGGCCCAGGGCCCACCTAGTCCAGCTTCCTGCATCTCGCAGTGGCCCCACCAGATGCCTCAGGGAGCACACAGTCAACAAGAGACCTGTATCCTGGCTCTCGCCACTCCCTTGCATCTGGCATTCAGAGAGAGCCTACTACTAAAACTAATGTTATGACAGGATCAGAGGCTGAGCAGTATTTGCCGCCTGATGCCTCATGGATCCCATTTGGGCTCTTTTGGAGAGTTGGATTGCAACTTCAGAAGGCTTGAGGTTTCAAAAGCAGCTCCATCTCCCCCCCCCCCCCCCAGATTTCTATACCTTTGCTCTAGGGATATACAGAACCTGTCTGGTATCAAGTTTGGGGATCCCTAGATGATTTCTAGTGTGGTCCAGGATGGATGTACAGTCTTTAGGATAAATGTTTACCTCTTTCCTCTACCCAGAGAGGCCCTTGGAGAAGACCCAGATGCAAAGAAGTTCGTGGAAGAGGAACAGAGCAGGAGCCACAAACAAATAGAGGAGAGCAGACAGGTTAGGACCAAAGGATGCATCTACAGCAGATCAGTCCCTGAACAGTTCCGCCGTATTGGGTTATTTTTATTTTTGTTTATTGATTTTTTACAAAACTTATCCTGCCTTTCCTGTCCTAATAGCTCAAGGCAGCTTACAATATGACAATACATTTATACAGTGCGACAACACATCATAGAATCAAAACAATAAAGTTCTCATTAGTCCAACAAACTGTTACAACATAATAGCTATACAGAGCTCCGACCGACTGCCCCCTCCCCACCCACCGGAAGTGACGTCACCGCTGCCGCCATTTTTCCAGCAAACAGAGGTACAGGGCAGGCAGGAGGGCCAAACCTTGGTGGCTACTGTGTCACCACTCGCTGCCAGTCTGCCACCAAAACGGCCCGATTCACCCCGCCGACGGCTGCTTTGACCCCCCTCCGCCTGCCTGCGGCCCGGGATCCGACACCCCCCGTGTGCCGCAGGGGGCCCCTGCCCAGCTCTGCTTTTATAGCTATATAGAACAATATATCATGTATTGACTTCTTGCTAAAGGTTCTTGCTAAAAATTGAGTGATGACTTGATGTGTCTGCAGCAGTCAGCATAGATCAGATGTCACAGTCAGAGCTTCTGTATCAGCTTATCTCAACTGAAATGAAATACAAGATTTTGCAGTAGAAGCCTGTCGTTGATTCCGTTGCAAGTCATCAAGAGATGGTGTTATGGTTGCATATGTGAATCAGTGTTTCAGTTACTCTGCAAGGGTAGCTGGGAGATCTTAGCAAGCATATGTTTAAAATCCTGCTCTTTCCTTTCTTGCAATTCCAAATTCCAGCAGATGAAATGATGTTGCACCTTTCTTTGCTCCAGCCATTTACCACAGAATTGGACAGGGTTGCATCTAAAAACGAGAGCCCTTTTCATGTTGCAACATGGACAGCCCAATCCTGTGTAAGATGCACCGGCCGGCCTAAATGTCTGGCCGTTGCAAACTATGCAGGATGTGGCCCACACCGGCGGAGCTGTGGCACACCTCGGGAAAGGTGTGCCCCAGCTCCCTTTCCCCCGGTGTCGACCCCAGCGGCCCCAATGGGCCTCTTGCGCCAGCTACGTTGCTGGCACATGTCCGGGGAGGCCGTGTAAGGCCGGCCAGGCTCGGGAAGGGGGTAAGGATATGGCGGAGAGCGCTGCCGATAATCCCTTCCCCCTCTGGCCTGGCCAGCCAATCATCCCGCCCCCACCACCCCGTCCTGCCCTCCCCTCGCCCTCCCACTGCCCGGCGCAGCACTTAGCTGCGTCTGGTGGCGTGGGTGTTGGATAGCGGTGGAGTGAGCAGTGCTGGCCTTGGCACCAGCACCGCTTACTCCCAAGGTGCCGCAAAAGTGCTTTACGGCATTTTCGCGACACCCTAGGAGTTGGCCTAAAGATGCGCAGGATTGCGCTGTTAATCTGGAGATTGCGGACTCAAATGTGAACTTTTGGTTTATATACAGCTTGGTTTGGTTATTACAGTTTTATTTGGTTATTACAGTTTATTTACAGTTACAGGTGTCCCCCAGTTAATGATGATTCTTTTAACGACGGTCCGCATATGCAATGGTGGTCCCCCAGTAGTACAATACCTTACAAAAAGTTAATACCACTTTAAAAGCACAAGTCAATGTAATACAGTGCTGTTGTAACAGAGAATGAATGGCAAGTACTCCAGACGCCTTTTAAAATCCACAGCCCATTAGCTGTTTGGCGCTAAACATCAAAGCGCTAATCTGGGGAGCTGGGGATTTAAAAAGACGCCTCTGGAGTACTTGTCATTCATTCTCTATTACAACTGCACTATATTACATTATATTATGTAGGTAGGCTATACACGCTATACCAAAATCGACCAATCGATGGTGCTGAAGACTCACTTAATGACGGACTGACTTTACAATGGAGTTTCAAGAATGTATCCTGTCCTTAACTGGGAGACGCCTGAATTTATTTACAGTTTGCAAGAAGCAACCACCTGTGGGCCAGAGGAATTCAAACTAGCAGCAGCCATTTCAAACATTTGAAAGGCTGCCCCTGTCGTTAAACTTGTGGTTGCTTCAGCAAGCTATGGTGCCTCCATGACGTTCTGCCTCTGTTAGCCTCAGAAGAGAAATGATTCCTCTGTTTCTATATGCTGCTCCTCCCTGTCTGTTCAGAGGCTGGCTAAGCTGCTGCTTGATGGTACCCAGCTTGTGACAAATATCCAGGTGGCAGCTGATGCTCGGGAGGCACACAGGCGGTCGGAGGAGGAAGAGCTGAGTCGGCAGAGGTAAGTCTGAGGCCCGTTGGCATTGTGGAGGATTTGGGAAACATGCAGAAGACGTTCGAGCAAAATCTGGCGTCCCCCCCCCCCCCGAGCTGCTATTTGAGATCCTTTTTAAATGGGAGATGCTGGGGATTGAACCTGGGACTTCTGCATGCAAGACTCTCCCACACCGTGACAGCCCTTCTCAAGAGCCCTCAGCCATAGCGCAATAACAGTGTGCCAGGGGAGCGAATCCTGGTTAAGCAAGGTGTGCAGCTAGAGCATTGCAGGCAGAGGCGTACCTAGGCCATTGCGCACCCAGCAGGGCCCTGACGTTTGACACGCACACACAGTCCCGACAAACTCATTACATGTAACGTTTTGTATGATAATAATAATAATCCCCAAAACATTCACAGAGGTATATTCCTTTCCCCCCCCCCCAGACCCTTACAGTACGCACCCTAATGCAAAATAAATAAAAAGGAAAGCCACCCTAACTTATGAAGGGGGACGGGGAGGAAAAGAAAACCCTGGGAAAAATCCTGGGCTAACTGCTGACTAGTAATGGCTTGTTGCTTCTTTAACCAAGTGGCCGTGAGAGGAGGCGCTAGGGAATCGCAGAAGGGAGGAGGAAGAGGAGGAGGCGGCGTCTTTGGGCCTGCAGAGGGAGAAGCGATTGAAGGGCTCCTTCCACTTCCAGCCCACTGTGCATGCCCTGCGCGCGCGCCCTTGCTGACGAGCGCAAAGGCACTCAGCCCCTGAGCGCCTTTCCGCTCATCAGCTGGAGTGTGGGGGATGCACCTCAGTCCGTCGGCTAAAGTGCATCCCCCGCGCTCCAGCTGATGAGCGGAAAGGCGCTCAGGGGCTGAGTGCCTTTGCGCTCGTCAGCAAGGGCGGGCACGTAGGGCATGCACAGCGGGCTGGAAGGAGCCTTTCAATTGCCTCTCCCGCTGCAGGGAGAGGGGCGACCCAGGGCCAACGTTGACTTTAGGGATGGGAGTTTCAAACGCTTCCAGCAGCCGCCGCTGCCATGCCGCTGTGGCGGCGGGACCGCCAAAACTGCCGAATCGGCCAGGATTTGTCGTGTCTTCCCCCCCCCCCCCCCCCGGGTTAAGGTTTTTCCCTTAAGGTCCCTTAAGGTTTTTTTTTTTAATCAGAAGGGTGATAATGAAATATTTCAAATAAATATAGTAGAGCTAGAAAAGGTACAGAAGAGGGCAACCAAAATGTCTGGCATACAGGTAAACGTGATGCTCCACAACCCTCCCATCTAGAAATGCCCAAGGTGCAAACCTGATGTTTGAACCAGAGTGGGGGGGGGGGCAGCAGAGAGGATCCTTGTGGATGATTGTCTGCCACAGATTTGCACACAAGCCTCCCTTGGGGAAATTCTCTTGCTCTGGCTGCTTGCAGGCTTGAGAAGCTGGAGAATGAAGCCAAAGCCAATCAGGACAAGTTTGACGAGATCACCTCTAAGTGGGTTTCTGCCAAGGAGAAGACCATCCCTCAGGACCTCTGGGACGTGCTGAATCTGCAGCAGCAGCATTGCGCGGTGCTGATTGAGGAGAAGAACAAGCTCATCAGTGAGCTGCAGCAGGTGGGTCCGGAAGTAGAGCTGGAGTAGAGCTGGACCAGGTTGAATCAGGCCATCCCCTCCAGTAGCGCGCTCTCTCTCTCTCTCTCTCTCTCTCTCTCTCAGGTCTTTCTTTGCTGTGCCTCTGCAGGCAGTGGTAGCTTTAGCGGCACTTGAAGTGCTGTTAACTTTCCCAGTGGCCACCAGCTTCTGCAAGTCACCATTTCTGTCTTTAAATTGCATCAGCAAATGGCCCTACAACATGACGTTGCTCACAGAGGCACAGAGAGAGAGAGAGAGAGAATTTAGCAAGGACTGTGCATTTGAGCACATTTCCCCCCTGGCTGACTTTGTTTTCTCATCTGGAATTCTGCCTTCTGGCCCAGATGAGAACTTGGAAAGGTGGGGTTAGGTACCAAGTCAGCAAGCCCACCTAAGCCTTCACCTCCGTTCTTCATGATTTTCATGATCCTGCCAATATCATTATGCCCTTGTACAAATCGATGGTAAGGCCACATCTGGAGTATTGCGTCCAGTTCTGGTCACCACACCTCAAAAAGGATATAGTTGAATTGGAAAAGGTGCAGAAAAGAGCGACCAGAATGATTCGTGGGCTGCTGGAGCACCTCCCTTATGAGGAAAGGCTACAGCGTCTGGGGCTTTTCAGCCTAGAAAAAAGGCGCCTGAGGGGGGACATGATTGAGACTTATAAAATTATGCATGGGATGGAGAGAGTGGATAGAGGGAAATTCTTCTCCCTCTTGCACAACACCAGAACCAGGGGACATGCACTAAAATTGAGTGGAGGGAGAGTTAGAACAGACAAAAGAAAATATTTCTTTACCCAGCGTGTAATTCATCTGTGGAACTCCTTGCCACAGGATGTGGTGATGGCACCTGGCCTAGATGCCTTTAAAAGGAGTTTGGATAGATACATGGAGGAAAAGACCATCACAGGTTACAAGCCATAAGCAACCTCCTGGTTTTAGAAGTAGGTTTTCTCTGTGCCAGGTGCAGGGGAGTGGCAGCGGGAAACAGGTTATCTTGTTGGCTGTGTGCTCCCTGAGGCATCTGGTGGGGCCACTGTGAGATACAGGAAGCTGGACTAGATGGGCCTTTGGCCTGATCCAGCAGGGCTCTTCTTATGTTCTTATGATCGCTGGGGGAGGTGTGGCTATGGGAACATTATTAAGAGTACTTCAAAATGTACCATTGCACTACAGGCAGTGCAATCCTCCCTAACTTTCGCGAAAACCGGAAGTGGTGTAAAAATTGATGTTTTTTAGCGATCTAAAGATCGAGGAGGCCTATGGAGGGTCGCGCAGGCCTCCCTGCACACCCCCCCCCCGAAGCCCCGGTGAGTAGGACCCCCCCGTTTTGGGGCACTTCCCCCCCCACCAGCTATCCCTGGGATCACCGCTGCCGCTGGCCCCACCCCCACAAGCACTCTAAGTTCCCCCCACCTCATAGGGAGAACTTTGAGAAATGCTGAAATAGATAGATAACTAAATCTACAACCAGTGATGGGTGAGCACCTTTCAGCTTGTTTTGGAATTTCTTTGAGTTTTAGTGAGTGTTTAGAAAAAGCGTGTCTGTTTTCTGAGATTCTCTCTCAGTTCATAAGGCTGCGAATACTAATTGTGCCATTTGTGAGCACCTTCTTTTTGTATGTGATCAAATTTTCATATGGTGGTTTAGCCACAGCAGTATTTATTACAGTCCAGCCATAGGCACACAAACTGAGAACAAAGTCTAAAAAAAACACCACCCCCAAGCCATAACTTAACCCCCCCCCTTTAAATGATATACAGTAAATGCAAAGAGGGAAATACTGTAAAATGTCATTAGCCACTGGAGTTAACCAAGTCCTGCAGGCAGATGTATGAGAAGCCGAATAGGTGTTTAACTGATGACAGGAGGTGTAGATTGAGGGAGCTGGTTATCCTGAGCACCTGTGCCGCCCATGGGAAAGAAAGCCCTGCTGGGCACACATCCTGAACCAGGGAGAACCAGGGTGATCAAGTAGCTGCTGTGCTGGGTTTCGATGGGGGAAGCCCACATTCAAGTCCCTGACCAGTCCCTGAGCTGCGAAGCTCATTGGGTAACGTCAGTCAGGTGGGTCATGATGTCCCTCAGCCTCACCAACACGACAGGAGTGTGGCGAGGATAACATTGGAGGGACTTTGCGCTGGACCTCTTGGAACAAGGCTGGGGTGTCATCCGTTTCACCTCGGAAAAAAGCAGGCCAGCCAGTCGCTTGATCTCCCTTGAGATGGATGGATCAAAGGGTAGGGAGGGGCCTGTTTGGGAGAGGTGCCCCTGAAGCAGGAGCCATGGCTGCTGAGTCGGGTTCAGTTGCAGACTGGGGGAATGTGTGGAGTAGTGGTGAGTGTGCTGCTCTCGTGTGATGGGTGCTGCTGTTTACACAGCCAGGGCGAACATTGAAAATTTTCAAGGTTTGCGCAGGTACGATAGGTATCAATCAGCTCTTCATAGCATGGTGGAATCATGTCCAATTGCATGTGTGAATTTGACTCTCCAGGAGCTCAAGAGCAAAGATGACCAGTATGTAAAGGACCTCAGGAAGCAAACGGACGACATTAATCTGCTGCTGGAACGAATGGAAGAGCAGATCCGAAACCTTATGAGAAACTACCGCCGAGAACTTCTGCAGATTGAGGTATTATTTTCTGCGAAACAATGCTTTTCTCCTGCAAGTGGCCGTTCTCGCTTGTTGTATATGCTGTATGTATAAGTGATTCAGACAGAGAGGAAAACAACATTGCCTCTTTCCTTTTGTATTTGTTTATTATTTATTTGCTAAAAAGTAGATTAAAAAGTCCATAACACAATCCCAAATGTCATATTCAACAGAATTCAGAACCAACAGCATCTCGCCAAAAGTCTCACTGTCCCCAAATATTACATAAATAAAATGATTAACTCAAGAGGCACTAAATGTCTATCTCTGGGGAGAGAGTTCTGGGTACCACCACTGAGAAGACCCTTTCTGTGCCAGGGAGCAGACTAGACTTTCATTGGTCTCAGTTTGGAGCCTTACAGCCCGATCCTGGCATCGGGCTGCACTGCTTGAACTTGTTTTTGCCATCCTGCTGCTGTGCAGTCCGATTAACAACGTTGCAAAACACGACGCCATGTCATGCGTGACCAGGTCGCTGCTGGAAATGGCAAGTGGTGCCGGCGACGTGGGAAGGGCCTCCCTGGAACCTCCAGTGCCAGTAAGTCGGCGGTGGGGGTGTGGGGGGGGGGCAGGAGGAGTTGGAGGACCAGAAGTATTTCTGGGTAGCGGGGGGGGGGAGGAACTGGGGCAAGGAGGAGGTAGGAGGGCATGGATGGTGCACACCAGATCTGATCCCCTCTTTTTGAAACCTCCCTGCCCCCTTTCTGTCCTTGGACATACGGTACCAAAATAGGTGATGTATGTCCGAGGAGACCCATTAGTGATTGGGCAGCCTACCAGGAAGTAAGTGCAAAATATTTCCACTGACCTCCTGCAGGCTTTCTGATCCCCCCCCCCCCCCCGATGCAGCATGTGCCTTTTTGGCGTGGCTATATTGGCGGTGGAGGGTAGGCTTGGGCTGAAAATCTCCTGTTTATCGTACCAGCCGCACCACTTCTTTCTCTGTTCTGGAGATGGGCAAGGGCTTTGCCTTCCTGCTCTTGGCACGTTTCAAGGGAGGGGGGGGACCAGCTGCTGCTACGAGGGGGGCTTCCTTGTGTGGGGAAGCGGGAGGGCAAGTGTCCCCATGGCGGCCAGCAGGAGGCAAGAAGCGAGACCCCCAGCCTGCCTCCTGCTGCCAGTCCAGAAAGGAGGGGCTGGCGCCAGTGCTCAGGCCTGTTGCCACCCGCCAGTGTGGTGCAGGGTTAGACCGAAGAGACCCAGGCTCAAATCCCCACCCACCCACCCACCCATCACGCTTTCAGCCGGACCCCCACCCCACAGCCCTGTGCTTCTGGGACAAAGGGTAGAAGGGGAAGCCAGCCCAGACCGATGGTGCCGTCGACATTGGCAGCATTTTGCAGAACAACACAGGGACAACACAGGCCCCTGAAGCCTCCCCCACCAGGGTCAAACTGGACAGAAAGGGCGGATTTGGCTGCTAGCGCGGCCAAAGGGAAAGTCGCAGGGCCGAAACGCAGCAGGCAGGGACTGAGGTGGGGGGAGGGGCCTCCCACTGAAGGGGACCAAGTGCTACCAGCCCAACCCTATCCCCTCCACCAGCCCCGATGCAGCTGCGCGGAAAAAAAGGCACACGCTGCATCCGGGGGGACGGGGACATGACCCAGGGGAGAGTGGGAGGTCGGCAGTTTTATTCACCTCCGCGTAGGTCCTGGGGCTGCCAGCCTATGGGTCTCCTGGGACATACGCAACCTCTTTCAGCAGCATATGTCTGAGGAGGGAAAAGGGGTGGGGAGGTTTCCAAAAGAGAAGCTAAGATCCGGTGTGTGCCATTGCCACTGGATCCACCACCTCCCCTCCCGGACCAGAAACATCCTGTTCCTCCCACCGCCAACTCACTGGCCCTGGCAGGCGGTGGCCTCTCTGCCTGCAGCCCCCAGCCCTTGTGCTCTCACCAGCAGAAGGTCACTTCCGCCGGTGGACTGTGCAGCAGATAGAATGGGGCTGTCAGTCCTGTGACCCCACTCCTGGACCACAGAAGGGAAGATGCATTCTGTCTCCTGCCTGAGTCTTGAGGCTGAGCTGTGGCTCTAAGGAAACCCTCCTGGCTGGGACGGGAGCTGCTCACGCCAGGCCTCTTTTTCAGAAAGCGTTTGAATTGGAGCGCCGCGAGCTCCTAACGAGCAACAAGAAGAAGTGGGAGCACGGCATGCAGACCCTCAACAAGCAAGAGGTGAAGCAGCAGCACCCCCCAAGCAGCCTCTTCTCACACTACCGCTGCTGCTCTCTCGCGATGGGATAGAAGCGAAGAGCAGCAGGCGGGGGGGGGGACACAGGGTGCACCTTGTCGTGTGGGAGTGAGCTGAAGGCACTTGAGGGTGTGCCATTGTTGATCTCATCTGCTTCCTGCTTCCTCCTTTCCGGCCTTTTTTAGTGGGCGGGGGGCGGGAGGAGAGGCCCTGGGGCTGCTACAGAAGAAGACTTCAATTTGGTGAGCTCCGGTGGCGGAGGTTGGGCAGGCCAAGCAGCACCTTGACTGTCCCGTTCCTCAGCTGGAGTTCATGATGGCCCGCCTGAAGAAGGTGGAGGAGTACGAGCGGGAGCTGAACCAGCTGCGGGTGCAGGACGCCGAGGAATACAACGTGATCAAGATCAAGCTGGAGCATGACGTGCAGGTAGGCAGCAAGGAGAGGCCCCCGCTGGGGAGGGGCAGAGGAGCCCTCCTGCAGGGAGGGAGGGGCGTTGCTTTGTGGGGGAGGGGAGAGGGTGTGCCAGCAGGGGAGGGGGGGCCTGGAATGCACGGATCTCCTTGCAAAGAAGGAGGGTAGCCTGAAAAACACCTCATGATTGTCCTGACCCATGTGATTTAGGAATCCCTTCCCAGCTTCCTCAGTGGGGGGGGGGAGGCTCTTAAAGCCCAGTTGTTCCACAGTACCCAGTAGGAATGGGATGGCCAAGATTCGGGCTTTGATTCCATTCTGAAAGTTTTTATTGGACTTGTCGTCCTGTACTTCCGCACATATATCCCTCCTTCTATTTATTTATTTATTTAGTTAGTTTAAATAAATTATATCCCACCTTTACCATGCCAGAGCATGGCCTAAGAGGGCGGACCGGAATGTATGGGAGAAGGCGGTCCCTCAGGTAGCCTGGACACAAAACGTGAAGGGCCTTAAAGGCAAATACCAGCACCTTGACTTGGGCTCAAAAACGGACAGGCAGCCACTGAAGCCACTGAAGCAGCAGTCCAGCAGAATCAGACCGCCCAGCTCTCAGGAACCACCTGGGCTGCCGCATTCTGCACTTCCAAACTGTCTTCAAGGGCAGCCCCATGTAAAGCATGTTATAGTAATCCAGTCTTGAAGTCACTATGGCATGAACCGCCATGGTCAGATCTGATTAACTCAAGTCTGGCTGCAGCTGGCGCATCATCCGAAGCTGGGCAACCTGGGCAACCGTACTCCTGGCCACCGCGGCCACCTGGCTTTCCAGGGAGAGCTGTGACTCCGTAGTCCTGATTTGGAGCCCAGTCAGTGGTGGACCTGGTGCCTCCCTTTTAACGCATCCCTCGTTCTGTTGGCTGCCAGATCTTGGAGCAACAACTCCAGCAGATGAAAGCCACCTACCAGCTGAACCAGGAGAAGCTGGAGTACAACTTCCAGGTGCTGAAGAAACGGGACGAGGAGAACACCATCATCAAGTCCCAGCAGAAACGGAAGCTCAACCGGTAAGGGCTCTGTACGGCGCCCCCTTCGGGGGGGGGGGGGAATTTGCAGTCTGCTGCCTTTGGTGCTGAGCAGCCAGGGCCCACCACAGCTTCCCTGCATGTCTGGCAATGTCTGGTCGTATGGCGTGACACATTACACGCAGAGGTGCACTCTTTTCTGCCCGGAAGTGCAGCCTGTGTCAGAAAAGCCTCACCTGTGAAGCTGACCTGAGAACGGAAGGTTCAGGCCAGCGTGGACCTGTCTCCTCCATGAAGGGTTTTAGACGTGCAGACAGAGGGCGCCGCTTCCTGCCCGGTCAGACCTCGGGATTGCTGGCTCTGACTGGCAGGGGCCCTCCAGTTTTCAGAGGAGCATCTGTCCCAGTCGTGCCTGGGGCCTTCTGCCTGCCAAGCCGTGGGCGCCCGTCGCAGCCCTGCTGTGGGGCTGACTTCCCTGCTTCTGCCAAAAAGCCCCCCCCCTCCTTCCTTCCTTCCTCAGGCTGCACGATGTGCTCAACAACCTGCGCATGAAGCTGGCCAAGCAGATCAAGCAGTGCCGTGAGGAGAACCAGACGCTGACAGCCGACTACAAGCGGATTGTGGAGCAGTACAAGGACTTGCAGAGAACCATGAGGTGGGAGCTGTGTGGGGCAGGGAAGGTGGAGGGGAGCCCTGGTGGCAGCCCTGGAGGTGATGCTGGGGCTCAAACCCACGGGGCGTCTGCGCATTTCCGTTCAGCAGCCTGGCCCCCTAAACCCAGATTTAGGACAAGAGAGGGAGGCACTGGCAGCCTGACCTCCAACTGAAGGGGAGAGTTTCTTAAAGACCGAGAGCCAGCTTACAACCTGCTACGTGGGGCTGCCCTTGGAGACCACCATGCAGCTGCAGAGGCGCGAGCTAGTTGCCAGTTTGCTGCAGGGCTCAGTTGGAGAAGGGACTGGCTGGGACCTTTCCCGGCGAAACCGTTTTGGAGCCGAAATGTCTGCAGAGTTCCCTCCATCTGCTTCCTCCCCACGCCCTCCTCTGCTGCCGTCCCATTGGGCTGGATACTCACGGAACGGCTTTCTCGGTTCTGGTACCTGTCATCAGGAACCAGCTCCCAAGAGAGGCTCTTCCCGAGCCCCATCGCAGCCCATCTTTAAACAGTTTTGCCTCAACTCTCTTTTCCAGATTTGTGTTTTGACCAGGGTTGAAATCACCGCTACTGCCTAGATGTATTTGTGCTGCAATTTTAGTTGCTAATTTGTAAAGGATTGTTGTGGCTGTATTAGATTTTTACAAAAGTTTTTGTTTTGTTGATTTTGTTGCACCTGGTGCTGTTTTAACTGTTGCCCTATGTCACCTTGAATATGCTATAGAAAGGTGGGATACAAGTTAATGCATCAGCATCTCCAGCCTGTGAGGAAGGGGAAATCTAGGCAGATAGACTTGTCCAGGGGCCACCTCATGAGTTTGCAGCTGAGCAGAGATTTCAGCCTGGTCCATGCCACAGTCATGAGGACATCAGAAGAGCCCGGCTGCTGGATCAGGCCAAAGAAATGCCCACCTAGTCCAGCTTCCTGTACCTCACAGCGGCCCCACCAGATGCCTCAGGGAGCAGCACACAAGACAAGAAGAGACCTGTATCCTGTCGCCACTCCCTTGCGTCTGGCATACAGAGAGAGCCTACTCCTACAACCAGGAGGTTGCTTATCCCCATCATGGCTTGTAAGTCAAGCCACACACTGTCGCTCCTGCTTCACTGGCGGTGGCTCCGTGGTCGAGGAGGACCACCAGAGAAGGGGATCCGCGTACTGCACGAAGCGTACAGACGGTGGGATGAGGCGGTGGCAGGATGCGTTCTTTTTGCCTGGGTGAGGGCTGATGGTTCCTGCCCATCCCTTGGGAGTGGAGCCATTGTCCCCAGCCAAAGGACAAGGACAGAGCAGCCAGCACCCAGAGGCAGCAGCCTTCCGCCAAGTCAGACCACTGGTCCCTCTCGCCCCCTGGGTGGGAGACGCTCTGTCTGGGAGCAGCACTGGAGGGCCTCCGGCCAGGGACCGCGCCTGGGCTCTCTGGCGGGCCAAGCCGTGCTCTCCTCCTGAGCCAAGGCCCCTCCCTCCCCCAGGGAACGCCTGGGCGTGGCCTCCAGCGGAGACAGACTGCTGCGCCCCGTGGCCCCTCTGACTGCAGCCTCCCCTCCAGTATCTTTCCCACCGCACCTGCCGGCCGGGGAACACTGGCGAGTGGCGACTGAGCCCAGGACCTTCTCAGGGACATGGTGTGGCGAGGGGAGGCAGAGCCACCCCTGTGGTAGTCCTCGGAAAATAGCCGCCGCAGCCTCTCCTGTGATTGCACAGGCGCTCCGAGGAGGAGCACGTGGCGCAGTCGAGAGGCTGCGGCTGTTGTCTGTGGACCATGACGGGCGGTTCTGCCTCCCTTCTCCGCATCATGTCCCTGGGTCCCCTTCTGGATGCCAAACTGGCCTGCTGCTTCCACTGAGCAGAGTTGGCTCCTCTTCAACGCTGCAGTTCTGGGGTCGGAAGCAGCTTCCAGCCTCGGCTGAGAGCTCCGCCCTCTTGCAATCCCCCGCCTTTCTCTTGACCCAGGCACTTTGCGATTGTGGATGCCGAGCATTTCCGGGACGTGTGGCTGATGAACGAGGAGGAGGCCAAGGGCCTGATCCGCAGAGCTCTCAACGCTGACCGAGTCATCCATGCCCAGCAGTTGGGTCTGCACTGGGAGGAGCCGGACAGCTGGATCCTCCGGAACGTGGGGCCTTTCGTGTACCAGAAGAAAATGAAGTCGGCCTCGGCGCTGGCCCGGGAGGTGATAGCCCCAGAACGTAAGCCAGGCTTCCTTCCAGTTTCTTGCCAGGGTGGGTGGCGGAGTGTAGTTTGTCCTGGAGGCCACGCAGGTAGGGCATGCAAATCCTGTGAGCAGAACGAGGAGTTGGCTCCGTTGCAGTTCTTCCCATCCGTTTGCTTAGTTTCTACCTCAACTCTTCTGTTTCTGTGATTGCAAACGATTGCGATGGCTTTGGCAAGGAAGAGAGGGGAGGAGTGGGATGTGGGGGAAGGTGGAGAGCAGCACAGGTGGAGACCCTTGGTGCGCGTGTCTCAGAGAAACATGCCTTTGCCCCTTCCCTCCCCCCATTTTGGCAGCTGAATTCTTCCAGCAAGGCAATGCAGGTTCTGCTGCATGACAAGCCAAACGCTGGGGCTGATGTGGCCTTTGCGAATGTGGAAGAGGTGCCCAGTTTACTTCTGCTTCTGCTCAGCAGTTGGAGTGGCACAGAGCTACCCAGGGCACTGAAGCCCACCCTCCCTTTGCCCTCCCTCCCTTTCCTTCCTGCAATTCCGTCTGATGCTGTCAGCGTGTTGTCACTCGAGCAGATTTGTGAAGCCAAAAGCACTTGCTTTGACAAGACAAAAATAAGGCTGAGATTCTCCAAGAGTGGAGCCAAACTGGATCATGGCACTTGCCAGCCCTTTCCCAAGGGAAAGGTGACACCTTGGCTGCCCCTCCCCGTGCAGCATGGAAGGCAAAGGGGGAAGAGCACCCGCGTGAGCGGGCGTGGAAGGAGAGCAGAGGCTCCGCGCAGCGGTGCTCATCCACCTGTGCGCCTCCCTCTCCGGCTCTCTCTGCTGTAGCATGCCAGTCCCCCCAGGAGGGCGCCTCCCCGCCCCGGGGCAGCCCACGAGAAGAGAAGGAAGCAGTCCCAGAGGAGGACGGCAAAGAGGAAGCGGCGTCCAAGGAGGCTGCAGACCCCGAGCGAGAGGTCAAGGCGCCCGGGCCCATTTCAACCCAGACTCTCAAGCACATCCTGGAACTGCTGTGCGACGAGTCGGTGAGCCTGAGGCTGTGGGGCAGGCTGGGGCTGCGGCCTGGGGCTGTGCCCTTCCCCTGCCGCCCCTCCTGAACGCCTGTCCAGTCGGCAGCCCCAAGTCTGGGTGACCCTCCTTCTGAGCCTGTCCTTCTGTCTCCCTCCACCGCCAGGGCTTCCTGATTGAAAGCAAGCTGCGGGGCCTCCTCCAGCCCCTGGAGAAGCATGACCGCACCCTCATGAGCCTGGACTCCATCTTCATGGTGAGTCGTTCAGTTCCCCTGCCTGCCTCACTTTGGACGCAGGCAGACGGTCCCGCGAGAGAGCCCCAGGGCAGCGCAGAAGAGCCAGCAGGGCTGCGGGAGTGATCCCACTCAGCCAGGGCGGCGCTGCCAGTTGCCGCCTCTTGGCCTCACCTGACCCACAAGTGCCCCTGGGTGGCGAGAGAGAAGCAGCTCTGCCAGCCTGAGCATCTTGGAGGAAGGGGGGGGGGAGTTGAACAGTCAATCAGTGGCCAAGCTCGAGGTGGGGGCTCTGCCTGAGGAGAGAGTCAGGTGGGGTGTCTCCACCTAGCATCAAGGCCCTTTCGTTGCCCACTCTCTGTGTGGTCTCTTCTAATAACAAGACAGAATTATCTCTCTAAAAGAGAGAGCGTCATAGTGTATTGCAGGCTGTAATGTGACCAGAAACAGGCTCCACCCCAAGCCTGGCTGCTGCTTGTTATAAGGACTAACGGAGTTCTCCCTGGCTCCTGTTGAGCTCTGTGGGGCAGACGGCACAAGCCCCAGCGTGGGGCGCAAAGGAGAGAGGACAAGGACTGCTGCTCGCTGGTGGCAGGGGGTTCAGCCCGCAGCCCCTGCCTGCCTGCCCGGGTCTCCTTCAGTGGTGCCTTGGCTTTCCCAGAGGTGCCATTCACAAAAGGACCACTTCTCCAATGACAGTGAATGGCTTTTTCCCTTTGTAGAAAAAAGGGAAGGAGACCACGCATGCTGCCGTGGGGCCACCCCACGCTCCCCCCCCTGGCCTCAGCCCCACCATGGAGGCAGAGGAGTTGCAGTGTGCAAAGGGGAGCCCTCCCTATGCCCCTCAGTGTGGAGCCCGAGCAGTAAGCAGACCCTCCGCCCCTACACGCAGACACCCACAAATCCGGAGCAAGGGGGACATCGATGAGCTCCACCCCCCCCCGCCTTTCCAGAGTGATGCTGCTCGTACGCCAGTGCCAGAGCCCAGCAAAGGGGGGGTGGCTGCACTCTCCCCCCCCCCCCCCCGGCCAGAGATGCTGCTGCCGCAACAGGCACAAGGAGAGCAGGGGGGCATTTTGTATCTCCGCCTTTCAAGCTTTGCAATTGGGAAAAGGCCACAGAGGTCCAGACCATGTTACTTTGGGATGCCGAAAGCTGTGCTCCATGCTGCAGGTCTTCCTGCGTTCAAGCACTTGAGTTCAGCACAGAACCAACCCAGACTAGGGAACGGCCACGATCCGAGGGCACTCCTCGGGCCACTGTTCTGCCATGGGCCACGGACCACACCCTTGCTCCTGTTTTCCTCAGGGGCGGGGTCGTGTGACCTCTGTGGCTCACCCCTTCCCCCGCTGCCCTGGGAGGAGCAGTACAGGAACTCCCCAGGCTGAACCGATGGGCTGTCTCCACCCCTTCCTAGGCCCTGTCGATCGATAATGAAGACGATGTCTACAAGATGGTGGAGTTCTTCATGAATTTCAAGGCTCAGCAGGTGGCCTCTGATCTGGTAAGAGGTGGGGGTGGGAGGGGCTTGGACAGAAGCACCTGAGAATTGCCTTGGTAGGCAGGCAGGCTGTCCGTCTGTCTCTGCTCCCTGTCTATTTAGCGGTGACCAGACAGCAGCTCTGGGGAGACTGCCAAGCAGGGCGTGGTGGGAAGATCGCTCTTCTCGCCTTTGAACTTCTGCCCACCACCAGGAGACTCCTCTTTCTACCGGACACGTGTCCTTCTCTTTCTCCCTCGTTGGCCGACGAAGCTCCTCCTGCGGAGCTGGACCCGTGTCCCTGTCTGCAGCGACTGGCAGCAGCTGGCCAGGGTTTCGGGTGGGCTCTTGCCAGCCCCACCTGGAGATCCGGGGTGTGTGTGTGTGTGTGTGTGAACCTGGGTCCCACTGTGCAGAGCGGGACCCCGACCCCTGACAATGGCCTTCCTCCTTGTCTGCCTCGTGTCTCTTAGGAGGCAGAGGGGGGGGTGGACCCAGGTCCCAAGGAAGCCCTTCCAGATGCGGAGGCCACAGAAGAGAAGGAAGAAGAGGCCTCTTCTTCAGTCCAGCCAGAGGAGGACAGAGGCCCCCTGGAGCCAGTGCTGGCCCTTCCTGCCGTCTACATGCACCCCAACGACATCCTCGGCGCTCTCAAAGCCTTCGTGCAGGGATTCCAAGAGCCCAGGTGGGCCTGGCTGCAGAGGACAGGGGTGGGTTGGGATGTGTCTGAAGGGGGCATGACTCTGAGTGGTGGTAGTGATCAGGGGGGGGGAGCCCTAGTGCACGTGCCTCCCTCCTTCCCCCAGACGTGCCCCTTTGCCCAGGGCAAAATGGCAGACTCTTCTGCCACCACGAGGACAAATCCAGGCCGAGAGGAACTGTACTCAAAAGCCTCCCTCCCCGTTACACGGAGAAGTCCCCAAAATCTATGTTGTAGTCACTACACACTACAATGCAGTGTGTAGCCAGAGGTCCAGGAGGAGGGAATGCTGGGACTGTAAGGTTTGGTGAGGTCAACTCTCCCATGTGATTGCGTATTTCACAGCCACCTGACCTGCCTGCCTGCCCTCGACCCCTGTCAGTGGGCTGGGTTGCCCAATAGCCTGGCTTAGGCTGATCTCAGCAGGTGGGCTGGCTTGAATCCATGGTTCTCGCTGGGCCCAGACGAAGAAGGGGAAGAGAGGGGGCTCCATCATCACCCCCAGGGCTCCTGGGTGGCCACACCATTCCCCAGGCTTGAGGCGAAGGGAATAACCCTGTCTCCACCACCATGAGCGCCATGGAAAGGGGGCAGGGGGCACGTGTGAGGGTTAAACAAGGAAGCCTGGTCTGCTGAGTTGGCAGAGCGGCAAGAGGGCACCCTATTTCCTCACTTCTTGACCCCCACCTCGGTGCTGTTCTGGCAAGACACAAGCAATGCGTGTTGACCCGTCTTGCATTTTTCACAGGACAGACACATGGCGGCTCCCTTTGAGTCGTCATGCCGGTCGTGTGAATCAGCCTTGACTCCTGCTAGTGGCTGCAGGTGGTCAGGTGGTTGACACAAGGGGCATTCACAGGAGACTCCCACCCCCCCCACCCCCACCCCCAGGCTTTGGGGTTGGATTTGGTGCAGAAAGAGATGGCCTGTACCAGGTTCTAGCTTCAATTCCCAGCCTAATAGGCCCCCCTCCCTTCCCCTCCAGGGAGAAACGCCCCATGGTGAAGACAGTGCGTGAAGAGCGGGACAATTCCAAGGACTCTGAGTACTGGGATGCACTGGCCCACATCATCCCGGATGGAAAGCTGAAGCTGTGGGACGCGCTGGTGGCTGGCTTGGAGAAATACTAGTAAGCGAGGGCACACAGGGGTTCCTGCACTTCTGCTCGGAGGAAAATATAGGGGGGCATTACGGAGCCCTGTGCAGGAGAGAGGGTTGAGCGGCTGGAGAGCCCAATGGCAGAGACCTTCTCTTGGTTATCAGCTCCTTGTGGAGCGTTTGTGCCTTGGGCGGCCCCTGGTGGTGAGATGGCAAAGTGCTCATTGCTCCAACTGCAAGGGCGGACGGTCAAATTCTCCTGAGGTTTCCTGTTTTGTAGCCAGATTCTGGGCAGAAGTGCAGAGGCGCGTGATTGGACCAGGATCGGTTGGTTTTGTAGTCTTGCTTTTCTTTGGCTGATTCATTTGGCCTGTTTTGAGCATGCGAGGAAGTGGAGCCGAGCCAAACCTCCATTGCTGTGTCTACTAAGTCTGCCTGAGTTTCCCCAAGGGCAGTGGTTCCCAAACTGGGAGACGTGGCTCCCAGGGGAGCCGCGGAGTGCCACGGAATCCTCTCGGAAAACAGTGCTGTGCCAGTTGGCAGGCATCCACATAAAGTCATGGGGAGCCGGGGCCAGTGGTCACCCAAAATGGTTAAGGGAGCCGCCGATCGAACAAGTTTGGGAAACCCTACCTAAGGGCTTGGGACCGTTGCAGGAGGATGCAGGGACTTCCTTTGTTTCCGGGGCCCAACCCCTCTTTCTCTTCCCCCATCCCTGTCCAGCCACATCCTCACTCAAAGGGCCAAGCTGATCACGGAGACAGACGGGCTGCACCAGCAGAACTCGGAGCTCCGGATGCTGCTGCACCAGTATCTCCACTCCCCAGTGAGTGCAGGGAGGAGCAGTGCTCTGGGAGGCGATTCCAGCAGCAGCAAGGGTGGCGCCGGCTATTGCCTTTGGAAATGTGGGGCAGCAGCAGGGGGGCGGGGTGGGGGTGGGGCGGGGTGATGCTCGCCTGTCTCAGCAGGCGTCCACAGCCTAGGAGGCTTTCAGGCACTCCCTGCCAAGTCATCGGCTTTCTCATCCAGACTAGGCTGGGGGCAGTACTTGAGCATGGCGCATGGCGTCTTTTGGCTGCGCAAGGGGGAGCAGCTCACCTGCGCCTCCCCTTTCTTCCCACAGGTCAATGCCGAGCTGCTGATCCCTCCCACCCACCTGCTGCAGCTGCAGCTGAATTCCACATGAAGTTCTCCTCTGCAAGAAGAGGGGTCCAGGCTGCTTTCCGAGCATGAGATGCTTCCCTCATCGCCTCCTCCTTACCTGGTACACGAGTCAGAGCCATTCCTGCAAGCCTTAAGTCCCCCGCAGAGACATGGGGGGGGCACGCTGGAGTGTCCTTTGGGCCACACGTTGAGGAGCAGCCTCTGTTACACAACGGCATTCTTGCATGACCGTGACAACGCAGAGACTTCTCTGGGGATATTGGCCCAGTGAACCTGTCTTGTGAATGTCCTGACACGTCACCAGATGGAGACTCCAAGCACCCTGGGAAATGCAGTCTGACATGTTTCAGAACGCTCACAAAATCAGAAAACCGCTCAGTCCTCCAGACGTGTTAGCTGTAGGGTCTCTTCCTCCAGAAACCAGACACCTTTCTTGCTCCAAACCTGGACCTTCCAGATCTCCCAGCAGAGTTGAAGGGAAGGCAGCCATGGCTCCTCCCGCCCATCCCCTTGTGGGTCTTGCCATCTCCGCCCAGGTGTGGACGGCGGTGGTGGACAACAGGGCTAGGAAGGGAGATGGGGGGAGGCGCCACGCAGCAAGTCTGAGAAGTGTGTCTGGAGTAAGAGGCATCTCTGGTTCCCGAATGTGGGCTTCAGCGGTTCTGAGCGGCTCAGTGGGCACCTTCCCTGTGCCCGTAGTAGATCTGCCTCTCTGCCTGCCCTCATGGGCAGCCACTACGGAAGTGTTTGGGGGAAGAGAGGCTTCTTGGTGTCATCAAAAAGAAGTGGCTAATAAATGGTCAGTTGCGCCCCTCTTGTTTCTCTTGTCTGGTCTTTCGGCTTCCGGAGGCGACAGCTGGCTGGGCACAGACGTCCCAAGCCATGCAGTTGTGGTGGTTGTGTTTAAAAACGATGTCTCTTCTTCGTCTTGGACGTTTGGTTGGTTCATTGGGCCGATGCTCAAGACCTGCAGAACTCCAGAAGGGCTCTGGGGGTGGGGGGGGGGGAAGGCAAAGCTCAGGGCTGCTGACTGCAAGGCAAGGGGGCTGGCCCTTTCACCAGGGCTGACAAAGAAGAGCAGAGGGGGAGCAAGGGGACAGACGGCTGCCATTGTGGCCGTCATTTTTGGCGCCTGACTGAATGGCTGAGAGGCTTCACGAAATCAGACTTTTGGGTCCTAGACTCTCACCAACCCGGAGCCCTCAAATGGTGGGCGCAAGTCACAACGTTAGCAGCTGCTTGGGGCAGGGAAGGTCATCTTGAGGCTGCCGGGACATGGGGAAGGGGAACGGAATGCGGGGGGGGGGGGTGTTGCTGTTTCTGATGCCAGCTCCTGGGTTCGGTAGCCTGCCGGTCCACCCGGGGGCCCTCTGAAGCGCCAGGCCCTGGTGAAGTCTGCCTCAGTCAGAGTCGGCCTTTTCCATTACTCCCCCCCCCCCCACACACACACACACAGAGGTTCTTCAGACTCTGCTCTTTCTGGTGATCTGTTTTTATTAAAGAACGTACAGATTTTTGTCTTGGTCCATACAGCAAATTCCAAAGACTTTGGACAGAGAGAGAGAACACCCCCACTCACACCAGAACTGTCTCCGTGACAGTAGAGAAAGAGGGTCAGTTGACACACACCTCAGGAAAGGAAAGAACGGCAGCCAGCAGGCCAGAGACCCGTCTGGGGGGTTGAGGGGCACACTGCACACTGGCGCTGGTTGGGCTCGAGCTGGGCCACTGGGCCCCTCCCTCCAGGCCACGGGACCTTCTCTGCCTCTTCTCCCCTGCATTGTTCTCTGCTTCTCCCTGTGACTGCTGCTGCTGCTGGAGTCCCTGCTTGTGGCCGTAGCACTTCCCTCCTCAGCGATGCCTCCGGGCTACACATGCGAAGGGGAGGCCGGAGAAGGTCCCGCTGCCGCAGTCGTGTCTAATAGACACCAGGGGCTGTGGGCTCATCCGGAAAGCAAAGAGACGTCCGATTGTGACCCCAGCCAGCCCTTCCTTGCGTGAGCCTCTGGGCACAAGGTGTGCAGTCGGTGCCCAAGCAGGAGTTCCACGGATGCCCCCCCCCCTGCTCGTCTGCCAAGTGCTGGGAGAGAAGCCGGGAGGGTCACTGCAGGGCAGTCTGGAATGGGAGCACCGGAAGGGTGTTGCATTGGGGGGAACGACGACGAGCCCCTCCCCAGAGCGCACCGTTATTAGCAGCAGTAGTAGTAAGACTGTTTATGTGCCACTTCTCCACAATACGTAGTTCACAAAGTGGTTTTACACGGCTACACAAAGATACGGGCCCTCGCTTGCAGGACCCTGACTCTGCGCTTGTGCCCGGACAGGCTCAGCACACCCCGTAGGCCCCACCCGTCCTCCCTGAGAAGGCAGCCAAGGGGTTGGGTGATGGGACTGCACCTCATCCGACCCTTCGCTGGCCTCCCCCCAACCCTCAGTCCCTGCTGCTTCCTGCTGGGAGCTCCCTTCTCGAGATCCTCCACGCCCAGGAGAACCTCAGGGACACCTTTCGGAGCAGGAGACGCCGGCTTGACGGGAAGCGACTCCTCAGCCTCCCGTCCGAGAACCCTGCACTGACCGACCCAAGCAGTGGCTGTGGCAAACCATGAAGACCTGGGTCTTGGACCCAGCAGAAGTGCGCTGGCTTGCCTCCCCAGCGGGGGTAGCGTTCCGCTGAGTCACAGAACAGGAGGCCAGCCGCTAATGACGAGTTGCACGGAAAGGCAGCAGATCTGGGCTTGGTCGCCAGAGACCCTGTGGAACCAGCCTGAAGTGTTGCCTTTTCATTGAACTCCCCCAAGGCACAGGGAGCCAAATGGGAGAAACGGGCAGTCCCTCCCCCCCCTCCCTTCCCATCTCGGTCGCTCTGTGTGTGTGTGTGTGTGTGTGTGTGTGTGCGCGCACACAGGCGCGCCTGCAAAGGGCTTGTCATGATCTCCTCGTAATCCTTACAACATCCCTGCAGAGGAGGCCATATTAGGGATGGGGAGCAGCAGTGGCCTGCTGCAGGCCTGGGCAAGACTGGACTGCGCACTTCCTGCTCGGCAGCCAATCCCCCTCCTCGCATGGCCTGCTGCCGACTGATGAGCCTGGGAAGCAGAGGGACCTGAGCAGGGGCCGGGGGGGGGGGGGCGCACGTCCACCAGGAGGGGCCACCAGCCGCTCCGCCCTCCCTGTTCGCCTCACACCTACCGGAAGAGGGGGTGGGAGACTCCTGAGCACCAAGCATCTCCCGGTAAGTCACTCCAGGGGGACAGGAGAGGAGGGGACATGTCCAACCCACACCGAGCAGAGACAGGGCTGAGGCAGCTCCAGCCGAGGGGAGACCAGCACAGGGTGCCAGAAACGAAGCCCCCCCCCCCCGGACAGTGGAAGGAAGAGGCACTCCGGACAGGCGGCGAGGCGAGAAGCCCTGCGGAGAACAGGCTCCCGCCTCCCAAGACAAGGGCAAAGCAAAGCACATTCGGAGCTCCCCCCACCTCCTCCCCGAAAGGAAACGTGCCGCAAAGAGAAACACCAAGGAGAGCAGCAGCGCCGGAAACCGCTGGACTCGGAAAGGGGAGAGGAGCCCAGCCGTGGGGCAGCCGCCGCCACCACCGCCGCCTTACGCCCCCAGGAGCTTCTTGACCATGTAGCCAGGCATGGAGTAGAGGAAGAGGCCCACCATGATGAGCAGCAGAAGGGCCAGGACGATCTTGATGATGAGCCATTTGTAGCGGGTGCAAATGAGGTACCTGATAGACTTCAGTGGGTTCAGGAACCAGATGAAGGATGTATCCGGACGACTGGGCGGAAGAAAGGAGAGAGAGAACAAGGTCGGTGTCCACACTCAGCAAGGGCCCCAATCGTTGGGGGAGGGGGGAGGCAGGGGAGAGAGCCTGGCTGCAGGATCAGGCCAGAGGCCCCTCTAGTCCAGCTTCCTGCGTCTCACAGTGGCCCCACCAGCTGCCTCAGGGGGAGCCATCAAGACAACCAGATGCCTGCATCCTGTCACTGCCACTCCCCTGCACCTGGCATACAGAGAAAACCTACTTCTAAAACCAGGAGGTTGCTTATGGCTTGTAACCTGTGATGGACGTTTCCTCCCTGAATCTATCCGGGCCTTGTCCTGAGCCCCACCACTGCAGGCCTGCCGGAGACAGGTGGAAAGGCTGCTTGCTACTTTCCCCGGATGGGAGAAGCAACAGCAACCTCCTCTGGCTCGGCCAGATGCTGCTCGCCAGCACTGGCCTCTGGCCTGCCAGGACCGGACAGCCTTCGTCCTTGCAGGCCCGGGCAGGCGGCAAGAGCAGGCAGGCGGTCAAGGCCCTGCCGGGTCGCCAGAAATGACTGGCACGTTGTGCAGCCTATTCCAGAGGCACCAACAGAGCCTCCTCCGGCTACCCCAGATCCCGGGCAATGAAACTGTAATGCTCAGGGTCACATAGCTCAGCCCTTTGGGAGAGCACAAGGTCTAGGGGCCCTGCCCAGACCCCAGACTTGGCTGCCCTTCTCTGCCCCCCCAGAATCAAGTCTAGGCTCCTGCAAGCCCAGCGTTTTGTTCCGGAACTGCCATCAAGAAGATGGCGGCCCCCCTTGGCCTTCTAACTGAGCAGCCAGAGCGCGCCCCCACACACACACACTTGGGTTCATAGGGAAGGCAGTCCAAATTTGTACCCTGAAGAGCTGGCAGGAAGTCTCTGCCCCCACCACTTCGCTTGTCTCCTACCCCCCACCCCCATCCTCACTCTTTTCCCAACCCGCCATGGGCAACCTGAATGACCCCACAGACAGGAGTAGGTGGAAAAGGAAGTACCCTGGGCACAGAGCCAGGCCCACTCAGGCCCCGAGAAGCTTCTTGACCAGGTAGCCGGGCATGGAGTAAAAGAAGAGGCCGACCATAAGGAGCAAGAGGACAAGGAGAAGGACTTTCAGCAGGAGCCAACGATAGGTGTGCCAGATAAAGTAGCGGATGGACTTGAGAGGGTTCAGGAACCAGATGAAGCTGGTATCTGGCCGGCTGGGGGGGGGGGCAGGCAGGCAGGCAGGCAGGAGGGCAGGGCAGAACCAGGAGGAGAGGGAGAGAGGGCGGACGCAGGGAAGAGACAGACAGGAAAAGATGAGTGGAGTCGATGGAGGGGGAGGAACAGCAGAGACAATCCCCAGTTCACACCCCACCCAAGACATTGTGCTGCTGTGACTGCCCCGGGTCCCGCCGGACACAGGTGCCCCAGCCTGGACATCATCAGCACTCCCCCCCCCCGCACTTTTCCCCTGCTACTCACTTGGGTTTCTCCAATGGGTCGGGCTCGTTACGAGCCAGCCCGGCCGGACTTTTCTCGGCTTCCTCAGCTGTCAGTAAGTGCAGCTCGGCCTCCACTTTACCCTGTGGGAATAAGAAAATGAATCCCCTGCATTTCCCTCTATTTTCTGTATTTTTGACATTTTTCAACTCTTCTGTGCTGTGCCATCCAGCTGCTGGGATAGCCTTTGCAGGCAGCCTTTGTTTGACCACACTTCGTTAGATGCCTATTCGGCTCCTCTTCCCGACCGAGGGGCTGGCTCCCAGCTGAGATTGGAATGCACCTAGCGATTGGGTAGCAGACCTGTCTGTTTTGGTCCAAGGGGTGGGAGGAAGTGACCAAGTAGTTTCCAGTCTTCCAATCAGGTGACCTGCTGATGGCATCATTATAGACAAGTTATAAATTTCCAAGCCCACGTGAGGGTTGTTCTCTTCCAGTCGCCTGAGCAACCCATTCGTTGGGAGCTCAAAGAGGAGCACCACGTGCCAAACCGCAAGTGAAAAGGACTGGGGATTCCTTGCCATGTAAGTAGCTCAGGCTAGGGATTGTCAAGCCAGGATCGCAATGCTGATGTTATCTGCACGTTTACCATCTTTCTGGTATGCTTATACATCCCTCCCACCCAACAAACGAGATGGAGTAGCATCACAGCTCCATCTGCTGGGCATTAATGGTTATTGCATCCTTTTGGCAAAAACCTTTTCCTTATGTTTTCTCATCAAGCATTTTTACCCCCCTTTCTGTTTCCATTTTGTTTAGTCCTTTTTGTTTAGACTTTGAATAAACTAGTTTCATTTTGACCCTGGGTCTGCCTGGTCCATGTTCACAGTTGATTGCCATGTCTCTTCTCACTGCAGATGCTACTGTGGGATTGATATTTAATAGAAACCCCTGGTGCTCTTGGGAGGAGGGTTTCCCAGACAGCCCTCCTCTGTCTGGTCTCTACAGCCTGGGGTGGTGGCAGCGGAGACAACAACCTATCAAGGTTTTCACCCATTCGGCTGCTTGTCCAGTAAAGGGAAAGTGGGAAGTAGGAAGGGGGTGTGTGTGTGCACGCTCTAACCATTAGGCACTCCTCCCCTGGGGGGTCAGTCTGCCTTCCCTTTGGAAGTTCGCTTCCCTGACAGAAGCACTCAAGGCTGTGTGCTCAGAAGTCATCAGAAAAGATGGACCAAGAGATCACAGAGCTCCCAAGTATGGGGGGAAAAGTGCTTTGGAAAACAGTGTGGGCAACACCTGCTCCTGCCCTGCCTCTGGCACATTGGCACCAAGAGCTGGAAGCAGCCACAGTGGTGGAATACAAAGCCAGGCTGGTCTGCCTCCCATTCCCCTCCCCCATGAAGGAAGCTGTGCACGCCAACCTATGCAAGGTGCATAGGCCCCTCGACCCCCTTCCACACCACATGTGCTCCACTTTGCTCCTGACCTGCTGCTCCATCTCTCCTTCCCTCTGCTACCATTTTGCCTGCCTTCTCCCAGTTCTGCAGATTCTCCCCATCCCAGTCCTGGCTGCGGGGCCCCCCTAACCTCGCTCTTCTCCCCCAGCCCCATTACCGTCATCTCCATTTCATCGTTCTCATCTCGTGCCAAGAAGGGCCACCAGCCCTTCACCCTCTTCTGCTTGAAGATAGAGACCATGGGCACCTCTATCTCGCCAGTTCCCAGCTCCATGCTGCATTGCTTGGCTGTCTTAGCGCCACGCGGAAAGCGGTTCAGGTCCAGCTCAATACCGCCTGTGGAGGGAAGAAGGAGGCAACACTGCTGGTTCTTGCGACAGCTGCTGAGTGGGGCGGGGGGGGGGAGGCTGGGCAGTGACAGATGCTGCTTGATCTTTCTCAAACACTCATCACCCAGTCCTCGTTGCCTCCCCCCCCCCCTCATTTGTTCCTATGTCTCCCCTTTCACAAAATTGACAAGGAAAAGAATCCTGTCCCACTCCAGTTCTATTCTAAGTTTCTACATTTGCTCTTAAGGAGTAACCCTAAGGAAAGAAGCCTCTCAGTGGTTGTAGTGGCTCCCTGTCCCCAAAGCAACCACAGGCAGCCATGCCTTGAGAGTCTCCTTCCACTTCCTATTCTTGTGGGTGGGAGGGCTTTGGCCCAAATTAAAATCAGACTCGAAGAATTTACTGAGCCATAATGTTCACCTCTTATTTGGGGCAAGTATTATGAACCCCCTAATTTCCAGGCCAGAAAAATCTGACTTTGAATGTCATCACAGTTCCTAACCCACGCAATCTGGTCATGTAAATAACAGAAGATCTCCCAGGTGAGCCTCCTAAATCCTGCCACACGTGATCCCTGGACCCCCCAAGCTCTGCCATTCTGGGGCTCTCTCTGTACCCAGAAGGTGACCACCTCCCCTGTAGTGTCCCCAGTGACGAGTGGCCAAGGCTACATTACGCACCAAGGAAGTCGTCGGCAGAAAAGTGGTCGGCATCCCACACCTGTAGCGTGAGCCGGGCCGGAATCTTGTACTCGGTCTCGTCCCAGGAGAACATCGACTCTTTCTTAGAGATCACAATCTTCTCCTCCGCCGCCAGGTAGTCAAAAGGGAAGATAAAGCGCCAGTTGAAGTTTCCCTCACCAGTCAGCGAGTGGTAGTGGACGTCCGTGTCCTGCTTGTCTTCTTGCTGCCCCTTCAGCCACCTGCGTGGGAAAATCATTGGGCGGCGGTCAGCAGAGGGTCACCCAAGGAAGCGTTTCTGAGGGTGGGTAGACTCATGCGGCATAAGCGACCTCACTGCTGGAGGGGGAGCTCTGGTTGCCGGGAAGACGCGCTGGCAGGGAGATGCAGGACGGGGTGAGGGGGCGGGACACCAGTCGCCAAGGGCGGTTAAGTCCCTCCCACATGCCGCAGAAGGGAGTGGAGGAAGCCCAGTGGGCTGGGAGTGAGGAAGTGCAAGCTTGGAGGGGAGTCAATTTGGTCGTTCCATAGAAGCGGGGCAATTCGCAAGGGGCTGGCTGGTCACGCCCTTTGTAGGGCTGAGACTGAAGAATTTGCGGGTATCCTTTTGCCAAAAGGGACAAAGGTGGAACGCTTGAAAATAACATTTTGGAACAGGTGGCCTCTCTTTGTTTAAAGGCCCACGGAAACTGGAATCTGCTCAGAAGGATATAACTAAGGAGCAAATTTCATTGTTGATCTCTGTCCCCAGAAATGTGTGATGCTGATGTTTCCTTAATCCATCTGCTGTTAAAACAAACAAAAAAGGTCAGATCTCAACCTGGTCGGGCTCAGAACCAACCTGGCCATTCTCAGGTCTTGGTCCCATACGTTGGGTGTCGTACAAATGTTAGATCTAACAACTTTTTCATACATTCCAAAACAATCTTCTGAAAAATTGTCCTGGCAGAACCCATAGATGATTTTGTAAATGGGTCTGTAGTATCTGAACTCCTTTAGAAATGCCCCCTAGGAGGACAGATCTTCATGACTCTGTGTTGCATCTCTGAAAGTGGGCCGCAGCCTTCACCTGGAGGCCACCAGTAGAGTGTCCAAATGAGATCTTTGGCTGCAAAGTGGTGTCTCTACTAGTCCCCCACCCTCCCCAAAACAACAACATGCAGCAGAAAAGCAAGCTGACTCCAGCGAAACACACAGACACACACACACACACACACACACACACACACAGCCACCCTTCTCCCCTGCAGTTCGGGGGAGGGGGAGCAGTGGGGTGTAGACAGTCACCCCCAGGAACATGCAGCAGGGGGCAGCCAAGAGCAGCATTCCTTGCACAGCAGGCAGGGAGAAGATGATCACCGGCTTCAGATCACTCACCCAGTCAGATCTCCCTGCTCTTTGGGGGCCCCATTGCAAGTGACTATCTAACCCTCTCCCAGGCAAACAGATCGCTCCGGCTGGGTGGATTGCAGAGCTGCAGCTCATGTGGGGCAGCGCCCGGGACGCTAGCGGCTAGCCCTTCCTCTAGACACTCGGCCTTGGGGCAGAGCTTGAGCAGAAGCTATGTGGAGGTTGTCCCAAACATTCGCAGTCACGTCTCCTAGAATGACCTCAGCCTCATGGAAGAACAGAAGGCTCAACTCATGTGCAAGTTGGGCAACAGACTCGGCATGCGCCTGGGTCTCCACTCATGTCTGGGAAACTCCACACTGCCGGAAGGTCTGGTATTGGAAGGGAGACCTCAGGGAGTCAGACAAGGCTGCTCTTCCTACACAGGAGGACACTCTTCTGTGCAGAATTGAGCATGTCCCGTTCCCCCAAACAGCCTTTGGAGCATGGTCCATGCTGGGGCCAGCCAGAACTTGGACTGAGGTCTGTCTGCTAGAGGGAGCCCCTTGTGGGGAGATGGTCAAGGCTGCAGAGCAGAAGGTGACGAGACAGTACAGTGTCTCCACCAGGCCTGGCATGGCGCCACCCCAGCTGAGCCTGCAGGTGCGGGTGCAACGGAGGGAACATCAGCTGACCCTCCTCCACCTGTACTTTTTGAGGATTTTTGCTCCAACACTTTTGCTTGAGCTTTTGGGGGGGAAAGTCTCAAATCAACGCCCAATATTGGCATTCCTACAGGCGGACCAGGGGCCGCAGCGCCACGACGGACCCTTCTGTTTTGAAGACAGTGGAAAGCGGCAGCCACTGAAACCAGTTCTAGTTGGCTCTGCCTGTGGGTTGCCGTAAGCGATGGATTTGCAGCAGGTGCGCAGAAGGGATGGTGCCTCTGGCAAAGGTCAAGCAAGGGACCCGAGGGGAGCCGCCCCGTGCTTCCTCCTCCCCTGGCAGAGCCGCCCCAGCAGGGAAGGGCCGTGCAACGAGCCCCCGTCAAGTATTACCCCCTGACATAGATGTCTGACATCTTCTCTCCCGTCAGAAAAGCATCGTCTTCCAAGACCACCTCATCGGTGTTCCAAATAATTACCCGCAGCTCATACCTGGCCACCCCGCAGAGCAGACAGAGGCACACAACAACGACGACGACGACAACAAGGACACACAGAACAAAAGAAGGGGGTAGAAAAGAAAAGCCAAGAGTCCATTACTGGCACCCACAAGGAGGAGGCACCCCACCCATGAAACCATCACCCATCCTCTGCAGGGAGCCAGGTCGCACCAAACCACAAGAAACTCACACACAGAGAAGCCGGTGGGCCGCGGGGCCGTACGTACCCCCGGACAAAAATGTCACTGGACTTCTCGCCAGTGAAGTAATCATCGTCCTCCAGGACCACCTCATCAGTGTTCCACACTATCACTCTAAGCTCGTATCTGGCAAAGAGGAAGGAACGGAGACAAGGGGTGAGCGGGGGGGGGGGGGGAGGAAGGGTCTGGCAGGCACAGGCTCCCCACCAAAGTAGTGCCCCTTTCTTGTAGGCCCTTCAGGGCACATCCTGAGCTGTGGGAAGGCAGAAGTTCTGCCCTGAGCGGACACAACCCTCCTCCGTGGCTGTTGCCTGCATGAATGGATGGAGGAGGGGGGGGCCACTTCCCTCCCCTGGAGACTCTCTGGAGCCCAGTTCAGCCTAAGAAGCCCCCTTGATGGTCTTTGGATGGCCAGGATGGAGTTGAATCCACTCCACTGGGATTTTGCGAGAAAGCTATCACCCCGATCCCCACTGGAGCTCTTGCAGCTGGACAGGCGACATTCTGTGGCAAATCCCCGCTGAACTGAGGACGCTGCCTGGAAGGATCAGCACTAAACTGGCAGGCCACTCTCCAGGGCTTCGGGCAGGGAGGGGCCTTGGCTTTGCCAGTTGTACCTGGCGATGCCGTCTGCGGCCGAAGTGGGACCTTCTGCATGCAAACCGGGGGCTGAGCCACTGCCCCACCACCCCTTGGCTTCCCACCACTACAGGAGGAAAGAAAGGCGCCTGCTGGTCTAATGGAGCCAGCTGGACGGCCGGAAGCTGCAGCAGTGAGGATCTTCAGCCACCATAGTTGAGCCGGTCCCCCAGACCTCCATTCCAGATCCCCAGGCTTTTAAATACATGAGACATACATTCCCAGAAGCAAGGGGGCTGCTCAGAAAGTGGGATTAACTGGGATTAATCACAGCACTGGGAGGGGAGCAGCCTTCCTGAATCCGGGGGGTGGGGGTGGCTCACGCTTCTAAGCTCCAGCGGTGTGTGACCCAGTGTTTTTAAGCTCAGACCAATTTTAGGCAGTAGTTTAATTACACATAAGTAGCACCCCCCAGTGGACACTCTCCATTGTAGTTCACACAAATGCTGAACGTATGGGTGATCACACACACACACACGAGTCCACCACCGGCACACATACTCATTCTCAATGCCATGTTTGAAAGGGCACAGTCCCAACTGAGCAGGACTCTCCCCATGTTGTCCCTGCGTTCCAAGTCACAGAACTGCAGGCAAGTGAGTCTTCAAATGACTTGAAAACTGGGTCCCTCCAGGACATGGGGAACTGCAAGGCCACCATGTCCATGCCCACCAATGCTGGTTGTGGGCTTTGCCAAACCAAAAAGGCCAATGAGAAGCATCCTTGACTCTCTGCATTGCTCCACCTGCTACCAAATTCCACGGAGACGTTCTTTCCATGTAGACATGTGGCAAGGTGCAATGTGATCTCAACAGACCTACTACACAGCCTGCCACAGCCCCATGTCCCTGGTTTCCTGCCTCTCTATCGGGCTTCACATCTGAAGAGCCCAGATCATGGGTTCAGCAAGTCCAGAGCCCGATTCCCAGAGCCCCCAACCTGGGGCTCCTAGGAAGTTCACGCGGAGCAGCAACCCTCTCCTGCTGAAGCCAGCTAAGTGAGTGGCCCCTTCACCACATCTTGTGGCAGTGAGTTCCACACATTCATTCTGTGTTGCATGAAGAACTCCTCTGATTTGTCTGCCCTGAATCTACTCTCTGCCAATTTGCTGGAGTGACCCTTAATTCTAGTATTAGGGAAGAGGAGATTTTTTTTCTTTCTATCTGTTTTCTCCAACCCTGCACACTTCTGTCACCCTCCGCAAGAGCTAGAACTTCGATCATGCTCACACTTAGCCCCGTTTGCCTAAAACTCAAAAAGCCCCAAACGTTTTAGCCTTCATTTTCGATCGAAAGCTATTATGGCCGGCAGTTATACTTAGTGAAAAAGGTAAAACGGGTAACGAGGCCATACCAGAAAGTAGAAACAGCGATCTAGCCGACTTAAAAACAAAGACGATTTGTCAACACCCGGATAAAATCGTCTTTGTTTTTAAGTTGGCTGGATCACTGTTTCTACCTTCTGGTATGGCCTCGTTACCCGTTTCAGCCTTCCTTTGTGCGCACGGCGCTCCCCAATTTCCAAGCCTCCCCTAAGTCAGAGGCGCTTTGGTCTGTCCGCCCTGCTCCACACACTGCTGCCCGCTTGCTGCTTCACCTGCAGCACGTATCCTGCCCTCTCTAGCCTGCCAGCCACACACCAGCCACCCTTTGCTCCCTCCCTTCTGCTCCCGGAAGGTTCCCTTAGGGGTTCTTTCAGCAGACGTGTTCCAGGCCTTACGCTTCCATCCCGCCTCCCCCTGCCCCCCTCGAGCCCAGGACAAGGCATTACTTCTTTGGCTTCCTTGGCGAAATGTCGATGGCGGGGCCTGGTGCCGGCATGTCCATGGGGAACATGTCCACCCACATCTCCAGCCGTCCCTGCAGTGAAAGACCCAGTTAGTGGCTCCAGATCCCGCTGAGACCCCGATCCCGCTTCTTGCCACTCGCTTCATTTGGGGTCCCCAGTGCCCCCCCACCGCCCCCTCTGCTGCCACAGCCTCCTCCTCCCCGTCTCGATGGCAAGAGTGCGCCTGACTCCTACGCACATCACAAGACCTCCACGGCGGGTCCTCCTGTGCCCAGCCAGCGGGGACCGGCCAGGTGCTTCCAAGAAGCCCACACTGCTCAGCCGAGGAGACGGGGTGGCCTGGAGGTCAAGGAGCCGCCAGTGGCGGGACATTCGTTCCCTCCCGGGAGTAACGCCATTGCTGGAGTCCAAGGGGGGCACCCCAGAGATGTGCCAAGCCCTGCCTGCCCTGCCTGGCGAGTCCTCCCCCACCCCTGCTCCAGCATGCCTGCAGCTGCCGGCCGGCTACCTGTTCGATGCCTGGCTTGTCAGGGTTGAGCAGGGGCCTGGTTTCCACGTGCTCCGGGACCAGCTTGCAGCCCACGCGGGGGATCTCCTCCCAGTGGTGCAGCACGGTCAGCGCCAGGTGCTCGTCGGTCTGCTTCTTCTGACCTGAAGTGGCAGAGACAACAATGGGCACAGAGAGAGAGAGAGAGAAAGACTGAGACCTGGGGGCCACCAGGCCGAGGGCCCCGCACGGGAAAAGGCAGCACAGCTCGCTTGCCGACTTGAGGGGTCCAGACTGAGAATGGCTTTCAGGCCAGGCAGACAGAGGGCTGCCTGGCTTTATACAGGCCCCTGAAGAGGGAAAATGTGTTGGGCCTCATTAAAAAAGAACAAAAAGACCTGGGGGTGGGGAGGGGGGTTTCCTTCTCCGGTTGTTTTTTGCACTGGGCTGTCCATCCTTCCCTTCACCAGCAAGAAGTCCCAGCTCACACAGACACCTTTTGGGATACAACGAGTGCTAAAGCAGCGACAACAAAACTAGGAGAAGGCAAAGTCTGGGTTAAGATCTGCAGAGTTCTGCAGCCTGCCTGTGTAAGCTGGGCAAAGGAAGGGAATGTGCCCCGTCTGGCCTTTCGGTAACAATTTGATTTGCTTTTGCTGGAGCAGGACATCACGCTCTGTAGCTCCTGCCCCATCTTGTCCTAGCCCTGCTGGAGAGACAGCGAAGGCCTGCCAAGATTCCTCCCGCAATCGCAGGCCCTGCTTCAAGCCACGAGTTTTGCAGCACTCGTGGCTTGAAAGGTGGCGTGGCTTTGGTCTTAAAACAGAAGGATGAATCCAGCTTGGAGTGACATCGGGCAGAATTCTGCACTCGAGTCCGGCACTTTTGCAGAGAGATCACAGAACAGCGCATGATGCAGCCCCTCCCACCAACCTCTAAGCCCCACTCACCATTCTCATCCTCCACTTCTGTGGGGCCAGTGAACACCCGGTTGGTCACCTTCACCCTGCCGCCAGGGCCATAGTGGGGCCCATCCAGTTTGCCTTCTTTACACAGCTTGGACAGGATCTGGGTGGGCTTTTGGGGGTCTCGCCAGATGTTGTAGCCGTGGCTGGGGAGAGAAATGGAAAGATACAGGGTGGGGATCTGCTGGGCACTCCAGTCTTTGCTTGGCTGCTCAGGAGACCTGCCTGTTCCTGCAACGTTTGCTTCGTTTCGTTTGCAAAGATACTGCGAGCAGAGTATCTCCGGGGGCAAAGAGCAGGCGCTCGCCGAAGGCTGTGGATCCGCTGCACCACATCAGGTCCCAGAGAGAGAAGGCCCTGCACAGGCCGATGCCTTCAACCAACTCACCCCCAGCCTCTGATTCAAGATTTGTGCAGAAGGGACTTTACATGTGAACAGGAGCAAAGCACACCGACAGAGAGACCCATAGACAAATGCTGAACGCATGGATGCCAGGGAATGACCAGCGGGTGCATCAGCATCTGGTGTGTGTGCGCGCATGTGTGTGTGTGTGTGTGCGCAAATGAGAGAAAAGACAGACAGACAGAGTGAGCAGCAGGTATAGTCTATTTCCTCGCTCTGTCTTCAGAAAAGCACAAGCTGAGGGACAACAGCTGCTCAGACCGTATGATCCCATCAGGCCGCCTCCTACTGAGTCAGAGCATCAGCTCATCGAGTTCAGCATTGCCTTCACTGACAGGCAGCAGCTGCCCAGAGCTGCAGGCAGACAGAGAGGGTCTTTGCCCTGCAGGTGCCAGGGATCAAACCAGGGACGCTCGAGCAGAGAGACCTGGCTAAAACGGCTGCCGCAGCAGCGGGTTGACAGCAAACACCTCCAGGCCTCCAGAGCGACGAGAGGGCCGGGCCTTACATGGAGTAGGTCTTTGCGATGCCACAGGTTGCCCTGTGCTTGCTGTAGTATCGGTTCTCCAGATCGATCTTGGTCTCGCCAATCAAATCATCGGAGCCCACTAAGTCCCAGTCGTAGATCGCCACGGTCAGCATGGACTCCATGGGGAAGGTGGCCTCGATGTCGAAAGACCTGATTGGAAGGAGACAGACATGTGGGGCTGTGCGACTGAAAGAGAGTCTTCCATGCGCTCAAGGAGGGGAGAGAGAGCTTGCTGGGTCTGAAAAGTTGTAGAAATAGCAGCACGGAGTCTTTAAAGGAAAAGGTGGAGAGGAAAAATGGACCGATCTCCACTGAGGCCTGGGCTGACCCCGAATGCTCTACTGGCACCCAAGGCGCAGAAGCCAACTGGCCAATATACACACCCAGCCAGCAGTCCTACACAGAAAAACAACACCTTCCTATCACCGGCAATTGGTTGCAGGTGATTTCCTGATACAGCCAATATTTTCTATCCACGGATCTGGAATCCACAAATTTGTCTCACTGCGGATCCCGGACCCGTGGGGCCCACTTAAAAAACATTCTAAAAGTAGGGAAAAAGCCCCGCAATCCCCGTTTTTACCTTTGCGCAGGCAAACTGGGCGGTCTCCAAGCCTCTGCAGGGCTTTTTCAAGCTGAACGACCTACGTCCAGGTCACGCCTTTGCTGCTGAACCCGGAGGTAGTAGCCAGTGCTAGATCTGTCCCCCATTTAAAGCCCTCTTTAAAGCCACCCAGCCAGTGACCATCGCCACATCTTATTCTGCACAAGTCAGAGCTCACTTGCAATACGTGCCCACGCTTTGAGAAGAGCACTGATACAGTGGACTGGGCTCCGAGGAGGGCAACCAAGACTGGGCGCCAAGTCCTGTGAGGAAGGCTGAAAGGAGCTTGGTATGTTTCGCCTGGAGGAGACGAAAAGGAGCTAGGATGGCCTCTTCAGGTATCTGAAGAGCTGCCACACAGAGGAAGGAAGGAGAGGACTTGCTTTCTGTGGCTCCTGAGGGTAGCATTAGAACCAATGGGTTGAAACTACAAGGAAGTAGATTTAGGCTAGACAGGCGGAAGAATCCCCTCATTGTAAGAGTTGTCCGGCACCGGAACAGCCTGCCTGGTACAGTTGTGGGCTCTCCCTTGCTGGAGGTTTTCAAGTGCAGGCTGGAGACGGCCACCTGGCAGGGATGCTATAGCAGTTGCTTGTACTGAGCAGCAGGGGGCTGGACTAGATGACCTCCAAGATCCCTCCCAACTCTACCATTCTATGATTCTACAATAGCCTTGTCCTTGATGGTGCCACAGTGGATGTCCACAAGAACATGCACACATGTGACGTCATAGTAATAGGTGCTGTGAGCCAAGGAGGAGCACGTACTTAACACACAAACGTCTCTGCTACGAACCCACCAACTTCACAATTCATCGTCCCTAGGAAACCCCCTGATCTGCTGCCACAAAGCTTTGCTGCCTCCTGGCTTTGGCAGGGGCTTCCACTCCATGCCGCAGGAGGCAAACACCCACAAGGCCACAGTACTCTCTTACTTTCCAAAGATGGGGTTCAGCTGCTTGGAGATATAGTTCTCCTTGTCCTTGATATCTGTCTTCCCCAGCTTAATGACCACATAAGGGTCAGCTTTGCCGTTGATGTCAGCGGGATGCAAATCAGTGGCCTGGAAAGGAAACCACGCAGTCAGTCCAAGATCATTGCACATCACACCCTAAAACCCTCTGTTAAAAAGAGGGGCTGACGCTGAACCCCCCCACACACACACACACACCAGGGCACATCGGACGCCTCTGCAAGTCTGCCACCAATGATGGGTGGGAGGAGGCAGCCGCCATGAAGCTCCATGCTGCTCTCTTTGGTCAGAAGGACCTTTGACAGCCGGCCAGACCTTCTCCGCCACGATCAAGGGAGCGGAACGTCTTCAGCCAACGGGCTGCCTTCTGCCAGAAACCTGCCCCCCCCCGCCAGCTGAGATGGAGGACAGAAGCCCCCTCCATGCCCCACCACTGCTGGAGAGGCCCTTTGGCACTGGCATCGTGTCCTCCCACCCTGGACAAACCATTTCGCTCCCTCCGTCTTTGGGGCTGGAGGAGTTTTCCCCTTTCGTTGTGGTTCTGATACTGTTGTGTTGCCGCAGATTTTGAGGTTTTGCTGGTCACATTTTCGCTTGTTTCTGTTTTATTAATTATAATGTACACAATGACTGTTTCTTTCATTGGCCCTGCTATTGCCTTGTTTTCACGGTTATGCTTTTTTATGCTTTGAAGGTCTTTGAGCAGAAAGATGTAAACATACAGTAAGGAGACGACATATTATAACCAAGGCTAAAGTCAGCCAAAAGGTCTTTTTAGAGAACGGCAGACAAGGGCAGTATTGCCCCTGGAGGGAGGGCACACACCCTCCTACTATTGTCTCTAGGCCCATGGGGAAGTGGCATAGAAAAGCCGAGAAAAAAACCAGAATCAAATAAAAGCTCCTGTCCGTCTCCAAGCACAGGGAAAGCAAAACGTTTCACCCAGCAATGTGGGTCTGTCTCATGTGGACTGGCCCCTCCCCTGCCAGCCATCTTGTATGGAAGGCGTGGACTGCAGGGCCACTGCCTGGGGGAGAGCCAGGGGGCTCAGCGCAGCTGCTGCCAGCCTGGGGGAGGCCAGCCCTGCTCTCTGCTCCACCTCCAGAAGCCACGGAAGTGACAGAGTTGCTCTCAACTCCTCCACTGTTGCAGATGGCGCAGCAGCAGAAGCAGCAGCCCCCTTTCTGTTGGGACCCAAACAGAACCCGGCGGCTGAGACCAACCAAGACTGGTTCCCTTCTCATCAACCCGGGTGAGTAATTGGGCACAGACCTGCAGAGCTGGGGGAAATCCAAGCAGAACTGCCTGGGGCTGGAGCCCCCCTCCCTGGCCAGCACTCACCCTGACCACATAGACCCGGACCAGCACGTTGATGGGGTCGTTGCTCGGGATGCCCTGGAACATGCCGAAATTCGGGTCGTACCCAGCCTCCTTGGTGATGTCATCAGGGAGCGGCACTTTGTAGACACACATGGAGCCCTGGGGGGGGGGGGGGGAATGGGAAGGTGCGTTGCAAAGATGCAGATGCTACGTGCCCCCTTTTCAAGCATCTTTGCAATGCCAATTTATTTTAGAGATCTAACAATAAAAGATATCTGGCAGCCCGAACAAAGTGCACATTGCAAAAGTAATGAACAAATTCATTAGTGGGCTAAAGTCATATACCAGTGAATAATGCAGGTGTTGACATGCATAGGATCAAAACAGGTCGCAATTATAAGAACATAAGAAGAGTATCTTATGTACTTGTATCCTGTCGCCACTCCCTTGCACCTGGCACAAAGAAAACCTACTCCTACAAACTAGGTTTCACCTAGTGGGCAGTTCACTCTGGACCCTGTGCAACATCGCCTCTTATTGCGATGAACACCTGTAATTTGTTGCTTCGTAACTCCAGTGTGGGAGTTGAAAAATCAATCAATCAATCGTCAGGAGACTCCTTTTCAGTTTGAAAACACCGCAAGGGCTGGGCCTGCTTTGTGCCCACCACTTCCCTCATGGAAGTCCGCTACTTGGCCTGGCCTGGCCCCCGTCCTTCCCTAACAGTTCTTGTGCCCTTCAGGCTTCACCCACTGGTTTAGCAACCTCCCTTCAAACATGTCCTCTTTCTCCCTTCCTCTTCCCCCCCCCAGCTCAGCCTACAATCCCAGAGGACCCCTCACTGTGGAGCCCCATGCAGTACCCTGTTCCAGAGGGGAAGGGGCCGCAGCAGGCAGCCAATCTGTCACAAGCACGTCCCTGGGGCAGCAGCACCAGGCTTTGATGCTCTGTTCGGCCACCCAGTCTGTGCCGTTCCTTCCCACCAGGCACCCAGCTCTGCCTGCCAGCCTCCCCCTCACCTTGAACCTGCCCACAATGCGGTCCTCCTCCGCTGTGTTGTCATCGTCATCGCCAATCTTCCCGCGAAAGAGGCTGAATGTGTGCAGCCAGTCCTCGAAGCTGCCAAAATCCAGGTCCAGCTCCTTGGGGAACACCTGGGAGGGCAAATAGCCACAGGCTTAGTGAACTCGGCGTGGCCTTTTCTCCCAGCAGCGGTGGGGTGCTGGTCTCCCCAAATCCCTTGCGCTCCCTCCACTGGCTTCTCTTCTTGTGGGTGTCGAGGCTCTTGGCTCACATCAGCTGCTGCCCCACCTGCAGGGTTTCCCGCCTCAGCGCCAAAGCAGCGACAGCTAGACACAGGAGTGGAGCTGCTAAGAGCAAGGAGAGGTGGACCAGCAGCTTGGCAGGAAAAGGGTCACCGTGAAATGGGAAAACACACCGTTGGGGGACACCAGAAAGCCCCACGTGCAATCACTGGTGTCTGCAGCCAAAAGGATCAGTGAGCAAATGCTGTGAAGGACCCTTGCCTGAGAGGCCAGAGAGACGGGGCGGGGGGGGGGGCTTCCAGCAGAGGAGACCCACTGGGCGCCATGACTGGCTCAGCAGGAAGTCGTTTCAGGTGTTCGTCGTCGTCTCCAAGGCGTTGATTGGGCTCCTGATTTGCTCCTCCTGAACCCCAGTTCAACGAGGAGAATTTCTACCATCAATGTTGGAAGGACAGCATAAAAATTGGCCACAGCTTTCAACCCCTTTGGTTCACCTGCATCTGCCCCCGCCCCGCCCCCATCATGTGGCAGACGCGCATGAATGAATCACAGTATAAAAGGAGCCTTGACCTGATTATACTGTATATATATGACTGCATCAAAGTTTGTTTTATGTGGCATTTTATTGATGTGCAAATGTGCTCCTGCACACTGGCAAAACTGCAAAAGAACCCCAGTTCTGTCAGTGCACACAGGCACATTGCTAATGTATGTATGTCTCAACTGAGCTGCAGGAACTAAAAATGACAGGAAACTGTGCCTGCACAATGCTCTGCGCAACTAGGACAACACAGCTCAGTGGAGCATTCCCAGTACATCAGATCCAGTCTGGAAAGAAGACCAGGTCATGAGGAAACTCCAAAATCTTGCAAGAAATTCAGAGGAGGAAGATTGTGGAAGCTGTCCAAGCTCGGTTGAAATGAATTTGCTCCATGTGTGCATTAAGCTGACAATGCGTGCTAAACTCAGCGCATAATGCGGTATACTGAAGAGCTACCTGCCAACTGGTGCCTGATCCACTTGAGACCTGCATCTCTCGCGAACGCCCTGCCCTGGTGGGTTACGGATTCGGAGAACGGGGCGTGTTTATTCTCTTGGGCAGTTCCCATTTGCTTCCACAGGGCTTGGGCAGGAGAGAGCAGCACAAAGCCCACCATGGAGCATACAAAGTTTTCTTGCCCTGGGGGGTTGGGGGGGAACAGCTCACCTTCAGCTCATCGATCTTCTGCTTGGTCTTCTTCTCGGGGGCTTCTGGCGGTTGCTGCTGCTGCTGCTGCTGCTGCTTCTTCTTCTTGTCGTCTTTGGGCGCCTTGACCTTCTCCTTGGTCTTCCCTGGGCCCTTCGAGCCTTTCATAGGAGAGTCATCAAGTCTGATTTCTGAACCCCAGAGGAAGAGGTGTGGATGGAGGGGAAGGGTGGGCAACGGGGGGGGGGGGGAGAGCAGGAGAAGGCTTCCGGCAAGAAGCAGAACATGAAAGCAGGGCCCAGGAAGGGGGGGTGGGGAGAACGGGCCCTCTGGGATAGGATGGGAGGCAGTCCAGGCTGCCAGCCCATTATCAGGAGGGGAAAACAGGGGGGACTTGTAGATGCTGCTGCTCAGCCAGGGGCTCCAGTGAATCTCCTCCTCCTCCTCCTCCTCTCTACATGGGTGGCCTCCAGACTGGGAGATCTGCTGCAGTCAGTCAGCAGCAGTCGGTCAGAAGCAGCCCCCTCCTTCTGAAGAGGGAGCTGCTTGTCCAAACCAAGAGAGAGAGAGACTGATTTACAGCTTGTAAATGGAGCGAGAGACCAGTCTTCACGTGGCACGTGCCCTCAAGAACATCAAGACCCAGAGAAGACCCTTAGCTCCTGTTGGCATTTCCTTTGGACAGGAGCTAAGGAACTCTGGCACAGAGTTCTTGAGAGAGGATGTCACGCAAAGATGCGCATGCCTCTCTCTGTGTGTACAGGGCCTGGCAGCCAGAGCCCGCGAGCCCAAGGACAGCAGAAGACGTCAGAGCTGAGGACAGGACTCGGAGGCCCTGAGCCAATGGGAGCAAAGAGAGGAGACCTCCGGTCTCCAGAGTGCAAGGAGGGGGGGAACCCTGGGGGCAGCGACCGGCCGGGGTCTCAGAGGCCTTGTCGGTGCACAGGAGGCGCACGTACATCACGCCGTCCTGTCAGTACAAAGCAGGCGCCAGAGACCTGGGGCTGCGCTGGGCCACTCGGCACGGCAGGCTCACGGAGGGGCGGACCACACACAACACCCCTGTGGTTTGCGGCTGCCAGACCTCACCTGGGTCTCTGCTGCGTTTTAATGGCCTGTAATTGCTGCATGACGGACAAGTCAGCCACACACACACACACCCCGCTAGAAGGCCAGGCCTGGCCTGCAGATTCTGCCCGCCACGCCACTCTGAAAGGCACCAGTGCGCTCCGCAGCGGGCGTGTCTCCACCGCGCTCAGAGCCCATTCTCTGAATGCTGGGAGGGGCTTTGAGTGTGGCCCCTGCCTGCGCCCTCCGACGGCCCCACATTTACCGTCAGAGGCCTCCATGTCGTCCTTCTCCTCGGCTTCTGCTGCAGCCGCCTCCTGCTGCCGGAGTTCCTAGGAAGAAGGACTGCAGTGGGACAGCTGGGCAGGGCAGGGAAGCCGGAGGACGGGGGCAGCCTGTCCGGAGGGGCCAGAGGCAGCCCGCCCTCCACGCCACACGCCACGGCTGTCCCTGGGGTGGGAATCCCCCCCCCCCGAGACCGGGGCAAAAGCCTCTCTCCATTTCCAGCCCAAACCCACCTCCTTCATGGTCTCGATGGAAGCAAAGTACTTGGACCACCAGTCCAGCATGCTCTCGTCGGGCTCCTCGTCCTCGATCTCGTCAGACCCGCCTTTCTTCTTCTTCTTCTTCTTTTTCTCCTTCTCATCTTCTGACTGCAAAGTGGTGGAAGAGAGACGGAGAACGTGTGTGTGTGTGTGTGTGTGTGTGTGTGTGTGTGTGTGAATGGTCCTGGAGTTTGCTGTGCATCTGCTCCTCTGCTCCCCCCACAGAATCTTTGACCTCAGACACCCAGTCCAGCCCCACTGGCGGAGCCACGGCTGCAGTCAGTGCTCTGATCTGAGATGCTCTAACTGCCAGGAGTGCCACCTGCAGGAACTCCTGGCTGCTTCTGTGTCCATGGGCACAAGGGCACCTGGCAGCTGCCTCCCGGAGCAAAAGAATGGAGCACGGCGAAACAAAGTCCTGGCAAAAGCCGTAGCTTTGCAGGGTGCAAGCGCATATTGCACCGTGAATACGCTCGGGCGGGTCTCTGGTAGAGTGCTCTTGCATCACTCTCCCAGCACCTCAACCTCCTTTCCCAAATGTCCATCTTACTTGATTTTGCAGAGTTAGAAATACGGGATTGCTAATCCAAAGGATTGTACAAATGTCATTTTCTGGAAGCTCCGTGAAAACCATACGTTCTGTTTGCTTCAGAGATTCAGAGTCAGCTCATCACAATCCGCTCAGAGCACAACTCAGACACGGAGACTGGCAGCGCCCAGCCACCCAGCAGAGGGGCTCCTTCCGGAGCCAAGGGCATCTGCAGCAGAACGTCACCAGTCCAGCCAGATGTGGCGTCACAGTGTGAGGCTGCTGGCGACAGGGGGGACGCAAGGCTGAGCTGAATTCCCCCCCCCTCCAACCCTGCTACCCTGTTTCCAGGTGGCAAAATGGGGTAGGGGGCTCGTGTCAGGTGGGGGCCTTCAGCAGTGGGGCGAAAGCTGAACCAACTGACTGGTGGCACCAACACCCCTTCCACTGACTTCCGAAGTGCAGAAGTGGGGGGGGCTTCTGGGAAAAAGGGGTGTAGCTCTGACACAAGATGCAGGGGCTACAAAAGGTGGGCTGGGGGTGATTTGGGGGCCTCCGAATTTCGAGCCAAACGTCATGTTGTGAGCCCTTCCAGCTCAGCCCTGAGATCTGGCCTCAGCAAATCCTGGCAATGTCTGGCTCACCCAGGGAGCCACTGTCCTTCTGCAAGGGCTGCTTCACTGACACGCTCAATCCTCCTCAGTGGATCATTGCATTGGATCCTGTAGTCCTTTGTGCTCTGCCTTAGACGAAGATCCCTACAGCTGCTGCAGGGCTGGCCCAAGATGGCAAGCCAAGACCTCCCCGCTGAATCCACCCCACTCAGGTCTGATTCCACCCCACTCAGCAAGCTTGAGAAGCACTGTTTGAGCTCCTCCTCCTTCAGCCACCAAGGAGACCTGACAAAGACAGCAGCTGAAAGCAAACAGAACCTCTTGACCAAATATGGAACCTCTTGACCAAATCTTGACCTCTTGACCTCTTGACCAAAATATGCAACTTGTCCCTTAAAACGGCCACTGTGCCAGAGGATTGGAGGATAGCTAATGTCACGCCAATCTTTAAAAAAGGAAGGAGGGGGGACCCGGGGAACTACAGGCCGGTCAGCCTAACATCTGTTCCAGGGAAGATGGTGGAAAGTCTCATTAAGGATAAAATCTTAAAATACATAGAAGAACAAGCTCTGCTGAGGGAGAGTCAGCATGGCTTCTGCAAGGGGAAGTCTTGCCTCACAAACCTGTTAGAATTTTTTGAAAAGGTCAACAGGCATGTGGATGCGAGCGAACCCGTGGATATTATATATCTGGATTTTCAGAAGGCGTTTGACACGGTCCCTCATGAAAGGCTCCTGAGAAAACTCCACAGTCAGGGAATAAGAGGGCAGGTCCTCTTGTGGATTAGGAACTGGTTGAAGACCAGGAAACAGCGAGTGGGAGTCAATGGGCAATTTTCACAATGGCGAGAGGTGAAAAGCGGTGTGCCCCAAGGATCGGTCTTGGGACCGGTGCTTTTCAACTTATTCATAAATGACCTGGACTTGGGGATAGGCAGTGAGGTGGCCAAGTTTGCGGATGACACTAAACTTTTCCGGGTGGTAAAGACCAGCAGGGATTGTGAAGAGCTCCAGAAGGATCTCTCCAAACTGGGAGAATGGGCAGCAAAATGGCAGATGCGCTTCAATGTAAGTAAGTGCAAAGTGATGCACATTGGGGCAAGAAACCAAAATTTCACATATACGCTAATGGGTTCTGAGTTGTCTGTGACGGATCAAGAGAGAGATCTTGGGGTCCTGGTGGACAGGTCGATGAAAGTGTCGACCCAGTGTGCGGCGGCTGTGAAGAAGGCCAATTCCATGCTCGGGATCATTAAAAAGGGGATTGAGAATAAAACGGCCAATATCATTATGCCTTTGTACAAATCGATGGTAAGGCCACATCTGGAGTATTGTGTCCAGTTCTGGTCACCATACCTCAAAAAGGATATAGCTGAATTGGAAAAGGTGCAGAAAAGAGCGACCAGAATGATTAGTGGGCTGGAGCACCTCCCTTACGAGGAAAGGCTACAGCGTCTGGGGCTTTTCAGCCTAGAAAAAAGGCGCCTGAGGGGGGACATGATTGAGACTTATAAAATTATGCATGGGATGGAGAGAGTGGATAGAGGGAAATTCTTCTCCCTCTCGCACAACACCAGAACCAGGGGACACGCACTAAAATTGAGTGGAGGGAGAGTTAGAACAGACAAAAGAAAATATTTCTTTACCCAGCGTGTGATTCATCTGTGGAACTCCTTGCCACAGGATGTGGTGATGGCACCTGGCCTAGATGCCTTTAAAAGGGGTTTGGACAAATTCATGGAGGAAAAGACCATCACAGGTTACAAGCCATAAGCAACCTCCTGGTTTTAGAAGTGGGTTTTCTCTGTGCCAGGTGCAAGGGAGTGGCGACTGGACACAGGTATCTTGTTGTCTCGTGTGCTCCCTGAGGCATCTGGTGGGGCCACTGTGTGACACAGGAAGCTGGACTAGATGGGCTTTTGGCCTGATCCAGCAGGGCTCTTCTTATGTTCTTATGTTCTTATGTTAGAAAAGCACCGTCGCCACAGACAGAGCCACGCCGAGCGCAGCCGCCACTTACCACGTCCACCTTCACGACTGCATCCGAGTTCTGCCGCCAGGGAAAGGGGAGTGCGGGGGGGGGGGGGGGAGAACAAGCAACAGTTACCAAATGCAGGAAGCCTGCTGCTCTTCTTCGCATTGCCTGCACCAACACCCGGATCAATCCCCACAAGTACTTTGCGTAGAGCCAGTGAGCAAGAAGGAGAGCCAGCGGCCAAGTCAGGGGTCAGCAGGGGCCACAGGTGGGTGATGTGGCTGCTGCTGCGGCTGCTGCTGCTGCTCTCCGGGCTGCTCTGAGGGGACGGGTGTCTCAGAGAAGCAGAGATTTCCAGGTGCAAGAGAAGCAGGACAAGGTCGAAACCCCTGGTCCAAGTTGCTCCAAGTCCCCTGGCCCTCCTCAACTTGAAAGTGGAAAATTAGGGGGTCCCCTAAACCAGCCTCAGGGGGCCGTGCCCCCCCTCCAAAGAGATTAAAAGGAAGCGAGCCAAGAGAGTCGGGTTGCGAGGCGACAGCCCAGGAATGAGGGATGGCGGTGCTGTCCAGCAAGGACAGGGTTAATGTCCTCAGAAGCATCTCTAGTGTCAGGGGATGATGTGATCATCAGTCAGAGAAGTTTCTTCGTTAAAAAACTGGTTTGTTTCCTTTTGAATGTTCCCTCTCATCTCAAGTATAAAACCTGACTGCTTGTCTTGTGTTGCCCTTGTTTTCTTCGTGGGCTGGAGCACCTCCCTTAGGAGGAAAGACTACAGCATTTAGGGCTCTTCAGTCTAGAAAAATGGTGCCTGAGGGGGAACATGATTGAGATGTATAAAATTATGCATGGGATGGAGAGAGAGGATAGAGGGAAGTTCTTCTCCCTCTCGCACAGCACCAGAATCAGGGGACATGCACTAAAATTGAATGGAGAGAGAGTTAGAATGGACAAAAGAAAATATTTCTTCACCCAGCGTGTAATTCATCTGTGGAACTCCCTGCGACAGGATGTGGTGATGGCACCTGGCCTAGAAGCCTTTAAAAGGGGTTTGGATAGATTCATGGAGGAAAAGACCATCACAGGTTACAAGCTATAAGCAACCTCCTGGCTTTAGAAGTAGGTTTTCTCTGTGCCAGGGGAGTGACAACAGGAAACAGGTTATCTTGTTGGCAGTGTGCTCTCGGAAGCATCTGGTGGGGCTACTGTGAGATACAGGAAGCTGGACTAGATGAGCCTTTGGCCTGATCCAGCAAGGCTTATGTTCTTATGTTCTCTTTTTATTCTTCCAATAAACGTATGCCTTCTTTTTGATTCAATACACTGGCCTAATTCTTTGCCCTACGGAGCAATTTGCCTCCATCTCTCCTTACCCAGCCAACGCCACCCAGAGGGGCTGGCGAAAGTGAATGTGGGAGGAGAGGGGGAGGAGCCAAGCACAGACATGGGTTCAGGAGCTCCCTCCCCCTCCTCCCTTGCACAAGTAACAGCTCAGGTCAGCTCACAGACACACACCCCCCCCCCAAGGCTTGTAATGGCTTTTGACAGATGTAAATGTGGATGACCCACTGGGGCTGTTTGTTTTAATTGTTTTAATTGTTTTAGTTCTTGATTTTAAATGTATATATGTATTTTAATGTTTTTATTGTAAGCCGCCTTGGTTGCCCTTGTGGGAGAAAGGCGGGGTATAAATTCTATAAATAAATAATAAAAATAAAAAATGTGGAGCTAAACACGTGCTGCTGGTGGCAACAAGTTCTGGATCACGTATGTCAGAGCATGTTGTACTTGGCAGACGTGTCCCAGGGAAGCCTAGTTGTTCAGCGCTCCTTGAGAGAGGACTGCACAGCTGAGCGGAGGACACCCTCCAGTCAGCCGCCGCAGCCTGCAACTCACCGCTTCCAGTTTCACCATGGTCTCCATCTTCTTGACGGGAACCTCCGGCTCCATGTTGACCACAATGTCACCTGCAGGGTGAGAGGAGTAGGGGCCTCCGTTTGCCAGGACTGCATAGGCGCTCATGAGCTTAGCTGGACAGAGGACAGCAAAAGAAAGAAAGAGCCCCGTGCACAGGAGAGGGAGAGAGAGAGAGAGAGAGAGAGAGAGAGAGAGAGAGAGAGAGAGAGAGAGAGAGAGGACAAGAATTGTTTCAAGAGGGAGACAAAGTCCAGGAGGAGAGACAAAGTCGAGAAGCCTGAAGGGGGTGACCTTGACGGTGATTGGAATACAGGACAGCAGCCTGGGCTTCAAAGAGAAATACATTCACATCAGGGAGAAGCAAGCGCACAAAAACAGTGACTGCACAAGAAGTGTGATGTTATGGACATCATCCCAAGTGGGGACGTGGGCTGGGAAATGTCCCAGTTCTAACAATGCCTTGGGTTGTACACTGAGAGGGAACACTGTATTGGTGAAAACCTTGCACATACAGAGCTGCTTCTGCACATGGAAGAAACTCTTACAACACAGCCCTGTTTCACAGAATTAGCCCCTGCTGGCCTTTGCCTGGGCCGACTGCCCCCTCAACTTCTTCGGCTGGCCAACCCTCCCCCCCCATCGCCCTTGCCTCTCCTGGAGCGCCCCCTCTAGCCTCTCCCCTTCCTGAGCTGATTCTGAGAGCAGCCGGGTCTTCCTGCTCCTGTTCCACGCCTGCCTCTTTCGCCTTCCCTCTCCCAGCCCTTTGCCAGGGCCTCTCTGCCTCACTCTCTCTCTCTCTCTCTCTCTCTCTCTCTCTCTGTGCTCTTTGTCCTGGAGGCCTTTGCTCCTCCCCGGGTTCAGCAGCAGCCCTGCTCACCTGGCCCTTCCACTCCATCTCCCCCCCCCCCACTGACCTCTGGCCCAGCCCTTAATGGGCGCTTACCAGTGACTCAGTCCTTCCTCCCCCCCCCCCCCCGGATTGCCGACAGCTATTGGTGCAGCTCGCAAACCCCGCCCCATGCTGTCCAGCTGGCTGGCGCTCAGTGATGACGTCACCAGCACATCTCCCCACTCCCACCCTGTCAGCCAGGGAGCAAAGCAAAGTTCACAAGGTTAAACTAGATTTCAGTGAATGTAGGGCATTTGAAAATGTCCAAGAAAATAATCTGGAAAAACTACATCACTGATTCTGAAGCTCTTTGATAACCCCAAGACTTCTTCTTCTTCTGGTGCATTTCTTAAGTGTGCCACATACATTATCTCAGCAACGCACAGAAGAATCCTGGAAGGAGGGGCAGTGTTATCACCTCCAGTTTTCAGAAGGGGGGGCACAATCAGAGACGGTGACTTGCTTCACATCACCCAGTCAGTGCATGGCTGATGTGAGATTCCCTCATCACAGCTCAGTCTGCGCTAGTTCCAGAGATCTCATTAAAAAAAAACCACATTGGGCCATTCATCCTCCTGGGGCTCCTTTTCCCTTCTCACCAGCACCCCAAAGCCTGGGCACTGAGATGGGTTGATTCCCCGCCAAGGTAAGAGACGGTTTCGCGCTGTGGCCCCCCTGTGGCCTCCCCCCCCTCGCTGGATACCTGCCGTGCTCCAGTGCTGCGCCTTCTTATCCGGAGGCCTGTAGATGAATTTGCGCAAGGAGTTGACCGCATGGCTGCCCACAAGCGTGTAGCGCCCAAAGGCACGGCAATCCACCACGCGGATGTTCAGGGGAGGGTGAAGGAGCTCGTTTTCGGGCAGATCCTGCAAGGGACCAGAAACAAAACTGGAGAGTGTTCGGATAGATTGGTGGGAAGGGGCAGGGAGGCCAGACAGGAGGAAGATTCGGGGGGCATTCTGACGATTGGGGAGATGGGGGCTGTGACGGAAAGTGGATGGAGGACAAGAAGGGTTCTCAGCAAAGGCCCTTTCCCCCTTGCTTTCTGCTTCACTCTTTCTACTGGTCAGACTGGAGTTACTGGGAAACTGGTGGAGCTCCCCTGCCACCACCCAAGACTAGGAAGTCCAGACAGAAAGAGGCCACCTTGGGAAAGAAGAATGACAACCCTCTCCCTTCTGGTTGAACTTGGCCCAGGCAGGTAAATTAGTAGAAAATATAAGGAGTTTATTCAAGGAACAAAGCAATGGGGGCAGGGGGGGGTTGCAGATGATCAAAAACTTATATATAAAAAAGGGGAGGGGGAATTGGCGAAGGTTGGCCAGGAGATTAAAATGCAGATGGAAAATAAAACACGCCCTGATGCGACGAAGGGACTTTTGTCCCTACTCTAGTCACTACTCTGCTTTTCCACGGTCCTGGTCCTTACAATGCAGCCAGGTGGAAGAGTGAGCCAATTTCACAGAAACAGCAGCAGTTCTCCAGCGACGGAGAACAAGCCATCTAAGCATCCTTGTGAATGGCTGCAAAACTCCAAGGGTTGATGATGTCATCATGGATCCATCCAATCGAGTGGCTCACGGCCACATGGGCAGCCCTACCTTCCCTTCGACCTGGTCAGGTGGGCTTGGTTGCCGAATCAGCGGCTGCATGCCAATCCCAGCAGGAGGGCTGGCCAGAGTCTATTGCTTGAGCTGTTCTCAGGCGATGAAGACTAGCAAGTCTAGAGTGCCACATGCGCCTTTCTTCAATGGCGCTTATGTTCAAAGAGCCTCAGGAAAGCATTTGAAACAAGGGCCACTGCAGCAGCTTTTAGGCTGAGTCATCATGGAAGCTTCTGGGGGAAGCTTACAGCCCAATCCTATCCAGGGCTTCTGGTGGCAGATCTCAGGATCCACCACTGTAAGCCCTAGACTGGAGGCGTGAAAGCTGCCCCCACATGTGTGACAGAGGTCTCAGATGCTCCACCAAAGCAGGTAGGTGTGCGGTGGGAGGTTCGGGGGAGGATTGTGGGCAGTTCAGGGGTGGGAGGGGGAAGGAGGGGGAGGATCTTGGCAGCAGTGGTGTCTGCTGAGATCCTACCCTCTGCCCTGAACCTCCTCCCTGAGTCTCCTTGGACTTATGCCAGCAAAATAGCTTCCATAGGTCTGAGGAGACCCATCGGAGGCCAGGTGGAGGTAAGTAAGAAAAAGTTTTATTTACCATTTCTGGGCTGCCTGGTCCATCTGCCCCCCCCCGGCCCCCAGCATGCAGTGCGTGCCCTGCCAGCAGTGCTGCGTGCTATGGGCTGGTGGTGGATAGGATTGGGCCCTTAGAAAACTAGGCAGAAACACAGAGAAAAACTAGGGGAGAAGTAGAGATTTTCATCACTGTGGCCATGGGGTCATTTGGGGCGGGTGGGTTGATGTGGGAATCTCCAGCAGCTTCCCAGAGACATCCAGCTGGACACTGTGTGTGTGGGGGGTGCTGCTGGGCCAGATGCTCCCTGGTCCAGCAGGGCTTTCCTTACTCGGCTCTTCCGTTCTTGTGTGTGTCGTCCTGCCACTTGCTCCTCCTCGCTCGTCCACCCCAACTGAGGATGATACTCACCACTTCGAACCATTTGACCAAGGTGCTGAAATTAGGGTTTTTCTTGTAGTTCTGGATGAGACTGGACTGGACCCCCCTTCCAGCACATTCTATGTCCACGCGAGGCCGATCCACCTGAGCCAGGTTGACGCGCTTCAGATCTCGCAATCCCCAGAACAGGATCTGGAGGGAAGAAGCACGAGACGATGGGAGGAGCGAGGGAGCGAGCCAGCCGGCCTTCCAACAGACCATCTTCCGGCCAGGCAGACAGCATCACGCCCCTAACCTGCCAAGGCCAAAGCTCCAAAAGGGCCCGGGAGGGATGGCTGCTTAAACGGGGTTTCGAAAGATCGTGAAAAGTGGTCTGATCCACAGACATCGGAATTCCTTCTGGCTCATGAAAACAGATTACTCAAACAGCAGCAGCGGCGAAAGGATTGTGTAGGTTAGACAGCGTTGCACCGTAGACTGACGGGCGCCAGGCGAGTGCTGAATAAAAATGAACTTTCTGTACTTGCAATACAACATGGTGGGGCCTGCACAAATGATGCAAATCTAGCAAACCATGCCTGTACTACCTGCTTCGATTTCCTCTGTTTCTCCTAATCTGAACAAGGTATGAATAAGGTGCCCGTGTGGGACACACAATCCCGGTCTCCTACCCACTAGAAATCTTACTTGGTCCTCCAGCTGGCTTGGACATTTTCTTCAGTCCATTTTTGGCGCAATAAGAGTTTGAACTGGCTCTCTTTGAAAAGCATAAAAGCAAAACCTTTCAGGATTCTGAATGCTGTGCCCACTCCTGGAGTACGTGCGGGGGGTGGGGGGTTTGTCCCTCCCATCCCTTATCTTCTGCTCTCAGACATCCACACTGCACCTATACTGTGAGTTTACAAGGCAGGCTGTACAGGATTGGTACAGTACAGGTAGCACTAACCACACCATCCAATGGCTTCTTTGGGGCACCGGGGGGGGGGGAGGATATTGGTTTCAACCTCGCTGATGGCGTTAGTGGTCAAGCTTGAGATGTTGCCGCGTGGACATGCCAAAAGAGATGCTTCAGAACGTGCATCTCCCAGAGAAGAGCTCCAATTACCTCCACTCTGTACTTGCTTAGCACAGGACGGATCCCCAGGGGCACCGGCAGAATGGGGCCCCGGTCCAGATCTGTCGGGCCATCAATGGGAGGCAGATCTGACTTTCCAGCCGGGCCAATCTGGAAGAGAGACAGAGAGCACTTGAAATATCTTCCTTTAGCCATCGCCCCTGATGATAAGGTTGCTTATGTCTGACTTCTTCTGATCCAGAACTCACGAGAAAGGCAAAGCTTTCCTTTCATGCAGCTACTTGTCAATGGGTAACATTTGCGGAGGAGGGGGGACGTCGAGAATTCCTGCCTTAAAAAGTGAAACACCACCCAATTCACATGACCCTAAAAACATGGGTTTGGCCAACTTACATTTGCTCTTCATGATTTGTCTCTACCTGCCTGAGTGGGAGAATCTAATGCCTGAGTCAGGAACTCGGGTCGGTAGAGACAGTTCTGCTGGAGCCCTGGCTGCCTCCCCCAGGAGCCCTTCATTCAGTCTGCAGTTGCCACCCTTGGTTCCCTTGTGCCCAGCGAGACACAGCTGTGGCCAAACAGCAGCAGCAGCAGCAGCTGCCCAGCACGGCCTGGAGGCTCCTCAGGACTTCTGGGCCGGACATTAAGTGCTGCCTTTTTGTGGCTGCTGCCTCCTCCTCGCATGGCTTCTGTCCAGTGTGGTGCACCATTCACGATGAATGACAGATGAATTGCCCTTCTTTAATTGCCCCATAATTAGTCAGCTTGCCTTCCCTACAGGATGGGGGCTTTAATTAACGGTTTCCTCCCATTGTTCCTTTTTTTTCTTTGACAGCAAAATAACACTGTTACACGTTAAAAATAAATAAATAACGAGAGGAAGTCAGAAATTAAAGTCCCTTACAGGGCAAACCATCAGGAATACCAAGGTCGTGCTGAACAGGGACCCTTTACTCCAACCCTGTCTAACTTTGCATCTTGCGATGCAGTGAGGCCAGTACACCCTCCGCCACAACCGGGGCGCAAAGCAGGCAGGCGGAAGGTCTCCCTGCGGGGAAGGGACATTTGCTCCCTTCCACCGAGCAAATCCTCAGCCACTTGGATGTGCGCCAGCGATTTTGCTGGCGCAACTCTGAGAGCCCCATGTAGCGGTGGTCAGGCCCGAGAAGGGGGATAGGATTTCAGCGTAGCCTTTGCTGTCGATCCCTCCCCCTTCCTGGACCCAGCTGACCGATCCCACCCCCCAAAACACCCAGTTCCGCCCTCTCCCTGCTCTTCCGCTGCCTGGCGGGGAATTTACCTTCCCCAGCGGGCACAGCCTCAAATGCAGGGCGAGAAGAGCGGTGCCGGCCTCGGTGGTGCAGGCACTGCCTACTCACCGGGTGACGCAAACATGTCTTACGGCACATTTGCAACACCAGTCCAAAACTAGACAGGATTGTGCTGTAAGAAACAGAAGCTCAAGGAGGAAGCTTCTAATTCAAGTTGCAATAGGCCTTTGCCCAACTGGGCTTTCTTATGAGCAAACCTTGGCCATGGGGAGAGACATTGCTGGATAATATAGCACTACATTCAAGGCTGCAGTCCTAGACACACTTACGAAGGAGTCAGTGCCACGGCACACAGTGGAATTGTGTAAACGTGCCCAGGACCGCACCGCAAGTGTCGTGTGGCACTACTGTTTCGGTTCTTGCTGGCTGTGGAAACACAGTGCCTCGTCCCTACTGAAGGGCTCCCGTGTGAAAGACAGACTGGAAGGAACTCTAGAAATAGCCGGCTGTGCGGAAAGGGAACTGGAGGGCAGAAAGAGGGCGGTAGCCTTGCCCTGACCCTTGCGGACCTCTGGTCTATTAGCGGAAGCTGCCCATGTGTTTTCTCAGACACCCAAATAAAAGAAAGCGATTCTCTTGAAAATGCCACGAGGAAAGCGACCATCTGCAAATGTTACCCCAGTTACAACCATGTCGGCCTCCAGGACCCCTGAGAAAGGTGCAGGTGGGGGGGGGGGAGACCTTGGACATGCTGGTCATGTCTCCAAGGTGCCAAACTGGGAGGGGGGACCAGAGTCACTGCTGAAGGATGGGCTGAGTTGACACTTGTCTCCAGCAGGGGTTGAACCTACATGCCAGATGCCTGCTGTTGTTAGCAGTTCGCAAATGAATAAGACGCTGATTGAGGAGGCTGGGGGGGGGGGAGACAAGTGACACTGGCAGAGTCTTCTTCATGCAGATGCAGGGAGGAGGAAATGTGCATTCGGGAAAGAGGAGAGGATGCCAGAGAAATGGGAGGAAATAAGACTAGAACTGGGAGACCCTGCTGTGCGGAGGGAGAAGGCCTCCGTCTCACATGGGTAAGAAAAGCATAACGGGGGGTGGGGGTGGGATCTAATGAGCTCAAGAGGCCGCTGGGGCAATTTGGGAAGCACCTTGATCTGTGGCACGCAAGGGTCGGTGGCTGCCAGCAAGGCCCGCCTGATCTCCTCGTCATCGTACGGAAGCTGAGGACACGGAAACGAGAGAGAGAGAGAGAGAGAGACGGAGAGACAGACAGACAGACAGACAGACAGACAGACAGACAGACAGACAGACAGACAAAACAGGCAACAGATGCCACAGATGTTATAAAAAAAAACACTCCCAAACAAGTAGAAAAACAAGCAGATGGAAAAGTCAAAATCCACTTGCAAAGAAAGACATTAGGCCAGATTCTGCCCCTCCGAGGTCCTACTGACACAACCCCACAAGCTACGTGGGAGTTGCTGGCAGAAACGCCTGAGCAGCTGTGGGCAGAGCTTGTCCTGTACCATTAAACCTGCATCTTGTCCTCTGTCTGCAACACTCAGGGTGATATATGCCGAGGACTGGATAGGGGGAGTGCATCCCTGTTGGTTCTGCTGGACCTCTCAGCAGCTTTCGACACCATCGACCATGGTGTCCTTCTGGGCCGACTGGCCGAGTTGGGGGTTGGGGGCACCGTTCTGCGGTGGTTCTGCTCCTACTTGGCAGATAGGTCTCAGATGGTGGTGCTGGGGGACGCCTGTTCGGCACCCTGGCCCTTGAGGTGTGGGGTGCCACAGGGTTCCATCTTGTCCCCCATGCTGTTTAACATCTACATGAAACCGCTGGGAGAGGTCATCCGGGGATTTGGAGTTGTTGTTGTTGTTCAGTCGTTAAGTCGTGTCCGACCCTTCATGATCCCATGAACCATATCCCGCCAGGCCTTCCTGTCCTCCACTATCTTCCTGAGTTCGCTCATTTTCATGTTTGTTGCATCGGTGATGCTGTCTAACCATCTCATCCTTGGCCTTCCCCTTCTCCTTTTGCCTTCAATCTTTCCCAGCATCAGAGTCTTCTCCAGAGAGTCCTCTCTTCGCATTAGGTGGCCAAAATATTTGAGTTTCAGCCTTAGTACCTGTCCTTCCAGGGAACAGTCAGGCTTCATTTCATTTAGAATTGACTGATTTGATCTCCTAGCAGTCCAAGGGACTCTCAGGAGTCTTCTCCAGCACCACAGTTCAAAAGCATCTATTCTTCGGCGCTCAGCCTTCCTTATGGTCCAACTCTCGCAACCATACATTGCTACTGGGAACACCATCGCCCTGACTATACGAACTTTTGTTGGCATGGTGATATCTCTGCTTTTTATTATGCTGTCTAAGTTTGCCATAGCTTTCCTTCCAAGGAGTAAGCGTCTTTAATTTCATGGCTGCTGTCTCCGTCTGCAGTGATCTTGGAGCCCAGAAAAGTAAAATCTGTTACTGCTTCCATTTCTGCCCCTTCTATTTGCCAGGAATTGATGGGACCCAATGCCATGATCTTAGTTTTATTAATGTTGAGTTTCAAGCCAACTTTTGCACTCTCCTCTTTCACTCTCATAAAGAGGCTCTTTAGTTCTTCTTCACTTTCTGCCATTAGGGTGGTATCGTCTGCGTATCTGAGGTTGTTGATATTTCTCCCGGCAATCTTGATTCCGGCTTGTGATTCATTCAGCCCTGCATTTCTCATAATGTACTCTGCATATAAGTTAAATAAGCAGGGTGACAATATACAGCCTTGCCGTACTCCCTTCCCAATTTTGAACCAATCAGTTGTTCCATGGCCGGTTCGAACTGTTGCTTCTTGACCCGCATACAGGTTTCTCAGGAGACAGGTAAGGTGGTCTGGTACCCCCATCTCTTTAAGAATTTGCCACAGTTTGTTGTGATCCACACAATCAAAGGCTTTTGCGTAGTCAATGAAGCAGAAGTAGGTGTTTTTTTGGAACTCTCGTGCTTTCTCCATGATCCAGCGCATGTTGGCAATTTGATCTCTAGTTCCTCTGCCTCTTCGAAACCCAGCTTGTACGTCCGGTAGTTCTCGGTCCACGTACTGCTGAAGCCTAGCTTGTAGGATTTTGAGCATAACCTTGCTAGCATGTGAAATGAGTGCAATTGTACGGTAGTTTGAACACTCTTTGGCACTGCCCTTCTTTGGAATTGGAACGTAAACTGACCTTTTCCAATCCTTTGGCCACTGCTGAGTTTTCCAAATTTGTTGGCATATTGAGTGCAGCACTTTCACAGCATCATCATTTAGGATTTTAAGTAGCTCAGCTGGGATATTATCATCTCCACTAGCTTTGTTGTTAGTAATGCTACCTAAGGCCCACTTGACTTCACTCTCTAGGATGTCCGGCTCTGGGTCAGTGACCACACCAGCGTGGTCATCAGGAACATTCAGATCTTTCTTGTATAGTTCTTCTGTGTATTCTTGCCATCTCTTCTTAATCTCTTCTGCTTCTGTTAGGTCCTTGCCTTTTTTGTCCTTTATCATGCCCATCTTTGCACAAAACATTCCCTTGATATCTCCAATTTTCTTGAAGAGATCTCTAGTCCTCCCCATTCTGTTGTTTTCCTCGATTTCCTTGCATTGTTCATTTAAGAAGGCCTTCTTATCTCTCCTTGCTATTCTCTGCTATTTGGAGTTGGGTGCTATCAATATGCTGATGACACCCAGCTCTATCTCTCCTTTCCACCTGATTCCAGGGGGGGCTGTTGAGGTTCTGGAGCGCTGCCTGGAGGCGGTGGGGACATGGATGAGGGCTAACAAGCTGAAACTAAACCCAGACAAGACAGAGGTTCTCCTGGTCCGGAAATCCACAATGCAGGTACTAGAGTATCGTCCTGCTCTGAATGGGGTTGCACTCCCTCTGAAGGAGCAGGTCCGCAGCTTGGGGGTCCGCCTGGATCCGCAGCTGCTCCTGGATTCCCAGGTGGCGGCTGTGGCCAGGGGGGCCTTTGCCCAGCTTCGGCTGGTGCGCCAGCTGCGACCGTACCTGGATCGTGCAGACCTGACCACGGTGATCCATGCCACGGTGACGTCGCGACTAGATTATTGTAACGCGCTCTACGTGGGGCTGCCCCTGAAGACGGTTCGGAAACTGCAATTAGTGCAGAATGCGGCGGCCCGTGTGGTCACTGGAGGTAGGCGGTTCGACTCTGTTGGGCCACTCCTCCAACAGCTGCACTGGCTGCCGATTCGTTTCCGGGCCCAATTCAAAGTGCTGGTTTTGACCTTTAAAGCCCTATACGGCTTGGGGCCAGGATATTTGAGAGACCGCCTACTTCTATATAGTCCGGCCCGTCTCCTTAGATCATCGGAGAAGGCCCTTTTGCGGGTGCCGTCGCCCAGGGAGGTGCGAGGGGCGGCGGCCAGAAACAGGGCCTTCTCAGTAGTGGCACCAACCTTATGGAATTCCCTCCCCTTTGACTTACGAACTGCTCCCTCCTTGGACACTTTCCGGCGAGGCCTAAAAACCTTCTTGTTCAAAGAAGCTTTCTGAGCCTTTGCCTTTTTTAATAGCTTGCTGGTACGGGTGGGTTGCTGCTGTTTTTATGATCTTGTTTTAAATTTTTAAATTAATTTTTAGATGTTTTTATTAATTTTTTGCTGTTTAAAATGTAAAATTGTAATTTATTTGTATTTGTATTTGTATTTTTGTAAGCCGCCTTGGGTCCCGTGGGGAGAAAGGCGGGATAGAAATATGGTAAATAATAAATAATAATATATCTGAGGGTTCAGGCTTTGGTTTTTCAGGTTATCCTCACAATAACTCTCTGTACGTAAGCTGGACTAGAGGGGCCTTTGGCCTGGTCCAGCAGCCCCCGGGCTCTTCTGAGGTTCTTAGGACTGCCCTGGCGCTGCTTTGTGAACAGCGCTCTGGCTGGGATTCACGGAACTGCTGTTCGTCTTAGAGTATTCTTCTCACCATAGTCTAATGAAATGATTTGCTATTAGGATATACTGTATTAGGAACGAGAGCTTTAATTGGCTGCCGACAGTAACTGTCCGATTTCCCAACCACGGCTTGAGTTGATTAATTGGCAGAGGAAATTCTCCCTGGAAGAGGCAAGAGTTAAGCCCAGGCCGCTTTCATTTTTGGAAGGCTCTTTGGGGCCTGGTGAGCTACTCTACTAGGGCGCCTCTTGCTGAGTACATCGAAGGTACTGGGGCTTCATCTCAAAATGGCACATGGGCATGCAAATTTATTTAAATGCAATCAGCTCAAAGGCTGGTGAGCAATCAACTTAAAGTTGTATTAGCGGCCGGCCGGCAGGCCAAGCGTTTCCCCAGGATCCATTCTGATATTCCGCAGGTGCCGGCGGGGGGTCGGGGGTGGTTGGACATCACCCATCAGCAAGCCTGTGGCAGAAAGGTGGGCTGGGCTCTCGTTCCCCTGGAGCCGTTCAGGAGCAAGGTGTGTTTTGCGTCCCACTTCTCCTCATCCGTCCGTCCCCCGTCCCCCCGGTCCTCTGGACAGGAAAGGCGTGGAGAGGAGTGTGCCCGTTTTCGTTGGCCTCCAGTACGGTTTCTGATGAGTCCATTACCTGGAGAAGCTCGAAGGCAGCCAAGAGGTCCCCAGCGGTGGAATTGCCCCGGTAGATCTGGTAGTACTCCAGCTGGGGCGGGAAGCGTGGGGGGCAGTACTCCTCCTCGGACATCTTCACCACCGGTTTGGCAAATGTGCGGCCCATGAAGTCAGCCTTCCCCTGAAAGAGCACAGACCAACAACACAGCTGGGCTCACGCTAACCACCCCCTAGGAGATGCCGGCGCCTCTGGGGTTGGGGTATCTGCATCACACGGCCAGAGACAGAGTGCTGGGCTAGAGGAAACTTTGGTCTGATGCAGCACAGGGAAGGGTTTCGGTTCCTGGCAGGGGGGAGTCCAAGCCCAGCCCCCATTTTCAAAAACATTAGTGTCATCGGGGGCCCAAACTGGTCAAGGTCACCAGATGTGTGTTTTCCAACTCCCCCCCCCCCCCGGCTGCCTCTCTCCTCCAAACTGTCTCCACCTCACAACACTTTTCAGACGTTCCGCAAGATTCAGGTTTTCCGTTTGTGTCGCTGACCCTCCGTCTCGAAAGCAGCAGGACTGGTGAGAAGTGAGGGGCTTTGGGAGACGTCCCAGGAGGATTCGCGGGTTTGGAAGGAGAGGATGTGAGCAGACCATGAGACGGCCCAGGCCAGGGTACTTGCCAAGGAACAAGCCGGTCAACCTGCAGATGCCGCCTGCCTGGCCTCCTCCTCTTACCACTGTGTCCTGGTCGTAGATCTCAATGACAATGATGGGGGGGTCGTCGCGCATCTCGTGGGCCTCGCCGTACAGTTCCACGTTGTCGAACACCAGCAGCTGGTCCCAGGTGGGACAAAGGGTCTCGTTCAGGACCTGGGAGGAGATGGGAAGGAGGAGGCCTAAGGACTGCACGGCAGCTGCCCCATTCCAAGCATGTCAGGATCTCCTCTCTTTCAGGTTCCTAAGACGTTTGCCCTCAGACTCTGCAGAATCCTGGCCGCTCCATTAGGGGAGAGCATGTGGCAAAGCCAGATGCCACCGAGGGAGGGAAAGGGAGGGGGTAGCTGAGCCCTCTGTGCTGGCCTGCATACTGCCACAGCAGCTACCGCACCAGTGGCGCAAGGCCGGACAGGATTGGGCCTTCATTGTATGGGTGTGGTGGGATCATGAGTATAGGGATCGGGGATTTCATCATAACTCCTGGGAAGCTGGAAGAAACCCCAGTCCGCAGCAGAGACAACGGGCCTGCGGCGACTTCCCTGGAAATATCCCACCTGCCTTCACCCACCATTTGCCCCCGGAAGGTTCTCCGTTCAGAAGCGAGCCATTCAGGCAAGGGCCTTGGAGGGGGAAGAGCTCCTGACTCTGAGCAAGTGCCTCCTTACCTCAGTGCACTGGCTCTGGCTGATGAAGAAAACCCGGGCGAAGGGGTCCGAGAGGCCGCTGCTATCGGCAGCAAAGAGGCTCCTGGCCTGGTACATGTGGACTCGCAGCTGGAAGACCTGCTTCTCTGTGCAGGGGGAGAAGCGGAGAAGGGACACTCAGCGGGGGGGGGGGGGGACGACACACACACACAAAGAGGGGATAGAGATCCGGAAGGGGTGTCATGCCCCAACCTTGAGCAGTGCTGGCCAAGTCTGAATTCAGAAAGAAAAGCAGCCCAAAGTCTGGGGAGCCCCGCAATCCAGTGGCCCAGGCTGCAATGATGGGCCAGGCACAAGCCCTAACCCCAGTCCCCATTCAGCACCCCCTAACGTAAAGTCCCCTGAGCCCGAACCATGGGGCTGGGGCAGCACCCAGAGCCAGAAGAACCCTCTGGAGGACCCTCCGCCCACCCCCCGCCGTGGCAATTATAGCAACCCCTCCAGACACATGTCATGGAGCAGCAGCAGGCATGCTGGGAGGAAGGGAGATGCCCCGCCCTGGAACATCTCCCTTCCTCCCAGAGGGAGCCTGGCTGGGAAGGTGGGCGGAGCCAAAGCAGGAGATAAGTGAGGTGCCCACCACGTGTGACAGCCCCGGTGCTAGTGGCGCCAGCCTACCCACCTGCTGCCTTCTCTGCCATTCTCCCCACTGCCTCACTGGCCCGCTACAGGAAGTGATCCCCTCTGCCCCATAGTTCCTCTTCCACGATGGGCAGGAGGTGGAGATGGCGCTGGTGGAAGGACTTCGTGGTGGAAGCCCCGCCCCTTGGACCCCCAGGACATCGGAGGTCCTGCTGCTCCCTGCGTGGTGGGTCTACAGCTGGGTCTGCCCCTCCCTCCCTCCCCAGAACCTGAACAGGATAGGGGGGGGGGTTGCCGCTCATTTTCAGCCAGATCTTGCCTGGCTCCAGAGTTCCAGTTCTGACCCATGTTCAGTCAGCCAGGAAATCAATGCTTCTGAGCATGTGCAGAGCACCTCTCCCTTGACATGAGCGACTTAAGCAGCCCGCATGGATTTGGGATGAGGAGTTTGGGCCTGCAGGTCAGGGGAATAGCCACCCAGTATGGTAGTCATGGGTGCAGCACCTCTAAAATCAGGGAAGAGAGTCTCTTACTGGTGTAGAGGAGGCTGATGGGTGGGAAGGTCGGGGTGCCCAGTCCTTGGGACAGTTTCTTTTCCTCAAAGCCGCAGGGCAGGCCGCTCAGGAAGTCCTTGCGCTGCTTGTTGAGGCCCAGCCACAAGTAGATCTCCATCTTGGCTTGTACCGTCCAGCCAGCGGGCCCAAACCCCTTTTTCCCTGGCAACTGGCAGAAGGAAGGCCCAGAGAGAGGGGGGGTCAGCAGGGCTGGCTCCGAGAGCAGGCCCCCCCAACCTGCACCCAAGTTCAGCCCTCTGCCTGAGCTCTGAAATCAGCACCACGTTTGGGCCGCAGCAGCGCAGGACAGAGTTCAGCACATCTACGACCACGTTTTGTGGTTTCATTCTGAGTCTGAAGGGCTTCTTTGAAGATCTGATCAGATTTCCGAATTGCTGCTGAGATGGGTTTTTTTCAACGCAACCTCCTGTGCTACTTTCTGACTGGGGTCTGTTTGTCCTGGTTTTCTGACCTGCTCTCTGTACCTGCTCTGGAATGTTTGCTTTTAATTGGAAGGCGGTAATTATTTTATTTTATTTTTTTAACAGAGACAAAAATCATTCCTCCCAGAGGAGGAGAGATTGGACTGTGGGGGGATTTGTAGTCCAGCTGCGTGCAGCCTGAACGCAACAGGGGACGTTCTCACCCTCTGTCTCCACACCGGGAAACGCTGGAAGCTGCTTCCACTGAGTCAGGTCCCTGGGGCCCCATCAACCCAGCACGGCCGCCTCTGGCAGGCAGCCGTTCTCCGCCCTCTCCGGCCAACTGGAGATGCTGCCCAGGATTGACCTGAGACCTCTTGCATGCAAAGCATGCGCTCTCCCACTGAGCTATGGCCTTTCCTTGCACCCTGGAAAGATGCACCTGCTGAATTTCTGACCCTCAGACAGCTCTTAAAGGCACAGGAGCCACTCTGAGCCAAAGGACAAGCTGGATGAGAGGCTTCCAGCTGCTCCAGACACATCTGCCTCTTCCCCCCCACCCCGCTGCCACCCCCTCCTCACTCATTGGCCACCGGCTGCTCAGTAAGGCCACCTTCAGAAAGACGGTCTTCACTTTTGCGCAGTCTTTGCCCAGTTCCTCATCCACGATGGAGTAGAGGATGTCCTTGGAGGGGATGCGGGCGTAGGCGATGCGCTTGTTGTTGCTCATCATCCAGATGAAGACGTCGGGGATGCTGTGCTGGGGCTGCCGGTGGACGGACAGACGGATGGGCAGGAAGAGAGAGACCGAGAGAGAGGGGTAGGGAAGCTGAAAAGGGCCACCCAGCCCTGCAGCCCTTCTGCAAGGAGTGTGAAGCCTCACTGGGGCTCGGGGGGGGGGGGGAAACGGGATGGGACGGACGGACTTCGCTTCACAGCAGCCAGCAGAAGTTGGGTGAGAGGTTGGGAAGAAGTCAGCTCCCACTTTCTGCCTCTTCCGCCCCTTTCCCAGTCAGAAACACCAACTTGCCACTTTGGCTTGCTGGCAATCAGGGCAAAGAGACCAGCTGGAATTGTTCCTCGCTCTCCCCCCCCCCGGACACCTCTGCGCTCACTCTCCAAACCAGCCTCCTTCCTCTCCCAGTCCTCTTCTCCAGCTCTCAGTCAACTGGTGACTTCACCAGAACTCGTACCCCCAAGCGGCGAGGCCCACAGCATTCTTTACTGACCGGCACAAATTTTAATCACAGACAGAGAGGAATTGCCGCAGCAGTCCTCCCCCTCCAGCCCCTAGCTCCTCCCCCATCATCCATGCATGACCTTCGTAGCCCCTCCCATCCTGATGGCAGCAATCAGTGGGAGGGAGGGGCCACTCTGGATGCATCCATTTTGCTGCTGCTGCTGCAGCAGCCATGGCTTCCAGTGTCGGTGGTGCCATGTGTGGGCCTGGCTGAGCCTCAGCTGCCCCCCCCCCCGGGGTGGGTCCTGTTCTCCCAAGTGCTTCTCGCCCTCCCTCCCTCACTGGGCTGTTGGCCTGGCTCTGTTCCCACCGCCGCCCCCACCTCGAACGATGGCTCCCCGAGGCCCTGCCGCCTGATCCGGTCCGCCTCTCCGTCCTGGGAGGAGGAGTGCTTCAGCTCTGGGGGGCTTGGCTGCTTCAAGCCCCCACCCCACCCCAAGACACAGAAGCAGCGCCTGGGACACGCCTCCAGCAAGTGAGGGCCAACCAACCCTCACCTCATCTGCCAGGAACCGCAGTTTCTGGAGGAAGTTCTGCGCCTGCTTCAGCTTGTCCCGGATGGTGGTTTTCTTGACCTGGGATCGCAGGACCTTGGCCTGTTGGCCCATCGTCTCCTACATGGTGTCAAGCCGAGGAGAAAGGGAAGAAGAAGAAGAAGAAGAAGAAGACACTTGAGCTCAGACTGGGAAGAAGACATGACTTGGGGAACTGGCAGGGAGGGGGTGCCTCTGCATCCCTATCTAGATGCTGGAGATTTTGTGCCAGGGGGTGCCAGCCAGCTTCCTTCCTTCCTTCCTTCCTTCCTGACATCTCCATTTCAGAGAGTCTCAGGTAGGAGGGCTCCCAAAGATCCCTCTCCGTCGAAGGCATTGGAGAGCAGCTGCCAGCCAACGCTGACAGCAGCGCTGGTCTGACCCAGGTGGTCTCCCCTGACTGGCAGCTCCTCTCGGATGTCTTTGGGTCCAAGGAGACCCACTGCCGACCAGGCGGCCTCTTGTTGGCCTTCTGGTCTCTCCCCCCCCCCCCCATAGCATGCAGCATGCACTCCATTGGTGTGGCTGCATGCTGTGGAGTGGCAGGGAATAGGGTTGGGCTGTAAGTCCACACACACACACACACCCATGACATGCCGGTTAGGTTCTAGAGGTCTGTACATAAGTTGAGCTGTACATAGGTCAAAACACCCAGTTCTTGCCGGCCCAGCACTATTGCGCCTGTGCAAAAGCAACACCAAAGGTCATAGAGTGCCTGCCAGTGTGAAAGCGTAGATGCAGCTCTCCGTAGCTTGGATGACTGTAGCTCTGGATGCCAGTGTATATACTGTACATAGCAAATGTGTTCATGTTGGCTTCCACCAGCAGGGGGAGTTTGAGGCTAGTTTAAAGGCATGTGAGTTGCTTCTCTCCACTTTGGCTTCTGTTCCTGCCTATTTGTTTTTCTGCCTGTGTAGCAGCAGCTGCAGTTCTTTCCTTCTTGCAGTAAAGTTCCTAGCAAAAGTCAGTTTTCTGTGTGTGGGGCTGCTGTAATCCCTCAGCTCTGCTAACAGAGGGAAGACCAGATATAAATGTGAAATACATCGACAACACTGCCAGTAGTGTCCAGGTTACACAGCCTTATTATTCACAAGGGACCAATATTGTCCTTGGCATGATATTCATGGGAGAAACGGAAACAGCCGTCCAAGCCAACTCTAATTCCATCATAAACGCCTACTTTGAAAAGAGCAGGGCACCCCATTCCCTCCCCCGAAATGCTGTCTGTCTTCCTTTCTTCTCCCCTCTCCGTCCACCCCCTCCTCCGCGCATGCAGGAGAGACGCTCACCAGCTCCCTCATGCAGGACTTCAGCCTCTCTCGGTCCAGCCGCGTGCGAGAGTTGTGGTTCTGGTCCTTGTTGGCAAGGGTCACAAAACGCCTGTGGAAGGAGGGATGGCGGCTCAGGACAGATGACGGCTCCCCAGGGAGAGGCCCTCCGCCAGGCGGATACTCCTGGAGAGCGCTCACTTGGGAGAGAAGCCTCCCCTCCTGAGGAGCAGCACCTCCCAATGGCTCCGCCTCCCTCCCGCCGACCCAGAAAATGTTTCCAAGGTTACAATCAATTGCTTCGATTATTACACCAGTATTCACCTGAAGCAAATACTACAGCCCTCTGTTAGGACAGAACTTGATCTTGTTAGGGGAAACTCCTTGTAACACCAATCGAGGGAGAGGGACATTTGCAAGGCAAGGGGCTTGCTTCGTGTTTCTCCCCTATAAATGCCCTCCTCTTCACACCATCATTTTAAAATTCTCCTCCTGCCCCTATAAGCTGGGCTCCAAAACAGGGAGTGAACAGATCTGGGGGGACAGCAACTTCGGGTGGGGGCATTTTCAGGGGAGACTCAGCCTTTCTCCCATCCTCTCCTGTAATTCCCCACCCCATTATCTTGGCAAATGAGGCATTGGGACCACATCTAGATCTGCTCTTAGGAAATCTGTTTTTGTTTTGTAAGGTGGACCAGAGACTCCCAATGGGTTAGCAATAGCAACAGCAGAAAGAGTCCTCCCCCCCCCCCCCAATTAGGATGCTGAAATGAAGGATGCTTGGCAAGAAAACCAGCAGTGGCTCTTAGCAGGAAAGGACTGCAAGTTCAGCTCCGGAACGGAAAACAAATCCTTGGGCCCAATCCTATTCTGCTTTCCAGTGCCAATGCAGCCGCAATGCAGCACCTTGAGGAAGCCTCTGTGCCTACTCCCCCCCCCCCCCACCGCCACAGGATGCAGCACATGCCCCGTTGGCATGGCTGCATCAGTGCTGGAGAGCTGAATAGGATGGGGCCCCTTGGGCTGAGCACATGTGTGGTTCTTAATCATTCAGAGTCCACCCCCCAGTGACTCTTTTGCCCCTGGCTTCAGACAGGAGACTCTGAATTCTAAGAAAGAACGAAGCAGATCCCACCGAGCTTGAAGTCTTCCCACTCCTGGAGTCAACTGCTTTTACTCTGGATTAAATAAGCCACAGTTTTCTCAAGAGCCCCTCCAGGGCGCGGGTTGTTGGCAACAGCGCAGCATAGGCAGGTGAGAAACAAGACATGCACCTTTGGACCTTTTGGTCCGTAGCAAAGCAACAATCCCTTCTGAGGCACCTGGACCCTGGGGGGGGGGGTTGGCTTCCCCTGGGTGCAGCACGACCCACTGAAAGCCACAGGCCTGGGCATGCCGACCTCTGAGCAGGCTCGGACCCTTAGCGTGCCAGGTGCTGTACAGAGCGTTCAGCCTTGAAGGTTTCCCAGGTAAGGAGGAGGCTTTAGAAATGACGGCCTCAGCCCAGCAAACGTCAGTCATGCTTAAGTCGTGCTGGACTCAAAGGGACCATCCTTTGGTTGTGATAACAAATGTGTCCCATTGGTTTCAATGGGCCTTCTTAAGCGTGACTAACTTTACTTGCAAGGGAGCCATGGGAGATCTTCTCTCATGGGATGGACGGGTCAGTTCTCAGGGCCTGGTGGTGAGTCCCAAACCCAGCTTCCTGGCGGGGGATTCGTATCCTGCCCAGGGCCTGGCCAGGCTGTACGGCCGACTCACAGGCACCCGCTGCTCAGCTCCTCCAGCACTCCCCGGAGGCGGCGTTCAGGGTGGGGCTTCTCAGTCTTGATCATCTCGTGCACGTCGTTCAGCCCCTCTTCCTGGAAGAGCAAGAAGAACTCTAGTCAGCCTGCAAACCGAGCCCCGGACAGGACCCCGCCTCTCTCAGCCCCAACCCCGCAGGATCAGAGGCCCCTCGTCTTCAGTACTACTACCCACCAGCTTGTCTGCATTCTTATCCATGATGTTTGCATTGTAGAGGCGCCGTCTCTGGTCCTGCCACCAACTCTTGATATAGATGCAAGGCTTCTTTTCAAAATATGGCAGGTGAAAATAGTTTCTGGAACGATGGGAAGAAAACAGACCCTTCAGGAGTCGCAAGGAGGGGAAGCACCTTCCCCTCATTCATTCTCGGCCACAGGGGTTCTGCTGTGGAGCGGACTGGAGGGGGTGGATCTTGCTATCAAAGGTGCACGCTGGATCCTATTCCTGATTTTTCAGCCTGCCCCACCCCTTTCCTCTCCTCAGACGTATGACAGCAAAATAGCTGGCAAGGGTCCGAGGAGACCCACAGGTGATCAGGCAGCCACCCGGGAGTTTTTTACTTACCTCTCGCTGGTCGTCTGATCGCTCCCCACCTCCATCCCCCCCCCCAGCACGCTGCGCACGCTCTAGCAGCATGGCTGCACGGCAGAGGATGGTGGGGGATAGGACTGGGCCCTCAGATTCCTCCAAGGGTGCCAGCCTCCTCCCCCCCCTCCTCCTCCTCTGACAATAAGGATTTTCGCACCCCCAGGACCAGCTGAGACCACTTGCCTGTCAGTGATCAAAGGCCTCAGTGGGGGAGAAGTGGAGACAGAAACGAATTCTCCCTCATCAGTGGCTTCCTCATCACTCGAATTCTGCAGCAGCTCAGACTCCTCCTCGTTGCCATCCCCGCCGCCATCTCTCTTCTTCTTCATGACGGGTTTGGACATTCCATCAATTTCATTGCCATAATTACCTGGGGGGAGAGAAGGGACGGTTCGAATCCGGGGCAGCCGTAGGGCTGGGAGCATGGGGCATACGCTCTCCTCATGAGGCCCACTGAGGCAAGTCTTCTCCACAGACCCAGGGTGTGCCCTGAGGCCAAGTGACTGTCCAAGCCATACTCAGCGTAAACAAGATGGCTGCCATCTTGGTTCCTAGTGAAGGAACCAAACCCATGAAATGGCCTCTTTAGATAACACCATGTTTTTAGAAGTTGGTGAAAAACGAGATTCTTTAGCACAGATTCACATCACATACAGTCAGCTGGCCGGAAGTGGACATACCCATATTTCTTCGAGTCTAAGGCGCCATCGATTCTAAGGCGCATCTTAATTTCAGGAACACGAGCAGAGAAAAAAACAAACCATTGATTGCAAGACGCACCTCCTTCCTTCAATTTGTCTGCTCTTTCCCCAGCTTGCCTGCCGCTCCATTTCGCCAATCCGATTTTTACCGCGCCATTTTGCCCCCTCTGCTCAGTGGCGCTGCAGCTGATGATCCTCACACTCGAGCAGAGTCTGAGGGAAAGACACGCAGGAGCCAAGCAGGATCCTGCATGTCTTTCCCTCAGTCTCTGCTCGAGCGTGAGGATCATCAGCTGCAGCGCCACTGAGCAGAGGGGGCGAAAGTGGCGCGGTAAATTTGGATCCTCATTGGAAAGATCCTCATCAGCTGCAGCACCACTGAGCAGAGGGGCGAAAGTGGCGCGGTAAACTTGGATCCTCATTGACACATCCACTTGGCAAGCGCCTTCATTCGTCAGCTGGGGTGCGGGGTAGGCAGACAACTCTCCTCAGTATGCCCCGCACGCAGCCTTTTGCTGACAAGTACTAAGGACTGGAGGCTGCAAAGGCTAGCGAGAGCTGGCAGCAGCTGGTGGAAGGCAGAGGGGGGACTGGGGGCACACACACTCGGGGGGTGGAGAGCCAGGGCGCTTTCCAGGCTGGGCGCAAGTCAGTAGGAGCGGTGGCGGCAGCAGAAGTAGCATCCCTCCCCCTTTAGGAAGAGGTTCCTAGTCCTAGGGAGAGTTTGTCGCTGAAGCGCCTGCCTCGCATTCCAGCTGACGATCGGAAAGGCATTGCAGGCTTTGATCATCTTTGCAGGAAAGGCATGCAGGCTTTAATCGTCAATAGGAGCGCGGAGCAGACACTTCAAGCAGAGGAACTCTCCCCAGCACGCCCTGCCAGCCCTCGCTGACGAGTGTGATCTTCTCTGATTCGTCAGCTGCAGCAGGGGGCATGCTGGGGCTGGGGAGAGCTCTCAAGTTCAGGAAGAGAGCGGATCGGGCTAGCAGCCATGGGAGAGCGCCGCTGAACAGAGGGGTCAAAATGGCGAGGTAAAATGCAGAGAAAAAAACCCACAAAAAAGGAGGTCATCGATTCTAAGACGCACCCCATTTTTAGAGATGCTTATCTGGGAAAAAAGGTGCGCCTTAGAATAGAAGAAATACGATATATATCCAGCAGGTCAAAATGGTAACTAAAGTGTAGATTCCAGAAATTGTTTCTGTAAGTTACCAGAGGGCAAAGCTTTCCTGTCATTCTCATGCAGTCAAACTTATATGGTCAGATAAAATGTGGAAGTTTTACTACAGTTTGCGCAGGCTTCCTCAGAAAGTGTTGAAGTATAAATCTGACCACACAGGGTACCTTCGCAAGTTTGTCCTCTCAAAAATAACTGTGCAAATTCTAGGGCTGAGGTGAATTTACAGTCCACTAACGTTGCCTCCCCATTCACAGGCAGTGAACTTGGGCCATTTGAGGAGGGGGACTGCCATCCCCTCCCCCTGAAGCTGCCTTGGAATTGTGCAAGGATGGAGCATTGTTCAAAGGAGGGGATTCTGGGCGGAAACGGAGGCAGTTGGTCACCAAAAGGAGCGCTGCCGCCACTGCACAACTGGGCAGTAGCGTAGCTGGAGGGGGGGCGGCGTGGTAAGTGCTGCATGGTGTTACATGGCAGTGTAACGTGGCCCCTCCCACTTGCCGTTGGAGCCAAAAACAACGCTGCCTTCGCTGCTGGAATGGCTCTGACAGCGAGTGGGAGGGGCCACGTTGCACCGCCGTGTAGTGCAGTGCAGCACTTACCGCACTGCCCCCCCCTCCAGCTACGTGACTGCAACTGGGAGTGACGATTTCAGGGAGTTGGCAGGAACTTCACACATACACATTAAAGTCTGTGTCCTGTCAACCTTCTCCCCACAGTTCTCAACCGAAAACTTCCGCCTCCCCCTTAGATGCCCTGGCCCTTTGGGCTAGGCCTGTTTATACTCTGCGCCCAAACGATTCTCCCAAACGATTCTCCCAACTTCTGCGCCCTTTAACAAACCAGCCCTTGAGCCCAAAGGCTTCCAGGTCGTGCCCAGATGCAGCAAGAGGCCCCCAGTCCTGGCACAGACACCCCAGAAAGCCAGTGGCCCTTGCCAGAGTTCCCCCGTGGCACCAACCTATTGTAACCTCAAAGTTGATGGGCTTCTCGCCATTCTTCCTGTCAATCATGGTGGCTTCCAGGAAGGACCCAAAGAGAAAGAACTCCTCCATCTTGCCCGTGCAGTTCTGTGGGGGGGAAATAGCCAGCGGTTGCCTGTCAGCTGGGCCTGAAAGGGGGGGGAGCCTCCACACGTTGTTGCCGAAGTCAGGGTTTCTGGGAAGTGACGTGCCTCTGTTCCTCAGGGCCTCAGGATCACAAGGGACACACGAAGCTGCCTTAAAACCCCTCAGTAGGCCAACATCAGCTGTCTAAGGAACGTCTCAGGCAGGCGGGCAGGCAGGGGCGGGGTTCCTAGCCCTGCTGCCGGGGTTCTATCAGCTGGCAATGCCAGGGAGGAATTAACCTCCTAGGACTTTGGGCAAAACAAGCACTGAATTGGGGCCCCGAATGTCCAGGAGAGACCGTATGTCATAGGCCAGGCTCCTGAGCCCATATCCTGGCATGAACAAAAGGGAGTGAAGACCCTCAAATCTGGGGTGGCACAAACAAGCACTACAACGAGGCACCCCGTGCGGTCAGGCAGTCCATCACAGAGAATCCCAGGTCAGCCTTGGAAGAACCGACCAGCAAATGTCGTGGGGGGGGCATTTTTCCCCACAGCACCGTCTGATATTGGGTTTATCATGTCATAAGGAAGAAATAAAACATTGCCAAGGGGAAATGATGGTGAAAGAGGGCCTAGTTTGGTGCTTCCCTCCCTATCTTCCCTATCTTCAACAGGAGTGAAACACGATTTTGGGGCAGCCCCCAAAATGGCCACCGAGATGCAGGACAGCCAGCAAACTTACATCTGTGACCGGAGTGGCTGGCTCTAGCTGGACCTCTGTGGAACTGGTGAGCTCAGGGTTGCTGGTATCCAGGATCTCCACGCCCAGGCCGAGGAGCAGGCGGGCGCGGAAGGAGACCCCCTCGCCCAGGCCCTCATTCAAGTCCTGGTGCTCGTCCATGAGGGTGTAGTTGCGGGTGGAGCCATACATGTTCACCCAGGCAGGGCCGAAGGTGGGCAGGAAACCTGGCAGAGGCAAGCAGAGCGAAGCAACGTGACAGGCGCATCTCGCAGTGGGGCAGTTCCTGGGCAAGCCCTTGTGCCAAACTGCCGGCCATGGCGGGCTCCTCCCTTGCTCCCTGTGTCCGCCACTGCCAGGCAATACGAGGGTCAGTGGTGCCCGCCAGTGGCGATGAGGAGGAGGTCATGAAGGAGGTGCGGGCAAGTGCAGCCCCAGACTCCCATCGTGGCGGCCTGGGTCTGCCTTCCTGCCGATCCTCCTGCTTCCGCCATGGCGCCATCGACCTCCTTTCACTCCAGACAGGAGCCGGCCTGCGCGTTCCTCACAAGGCCAGGTCGAGAAACCAAAGTCTCGAACATTCAGGCAAAAGTTGGGGTGGACAAAAGTAGGGGACTCAATGCTGGGAGGGAAGGGGCGGCGAAATTCTTCTAAATTGGGAGGAACTGACCAGATTGCAGTGGCGGATCAGTAGCAAGTCTGGCTCAAGGCTTTCTTTCCTCTTTTGCCGCCACCGCAGTGGGAAGCAGCAGCAGGACTCACTCCTCTCGGCAGCTGCCTCCAAGAGGGTGCCATTATTTCCCCAGAATGCCCCAGACGCGGCATCATTCTAAGGCATTCTGGGAAAAGCCCCCCCCCCCTTTTTGGCAGTCACTCCCTTATTCCAGAATGTCTCAGAATGACATTATGCCCAGGAAGCGAGCGCGCACACACACACACACACACACACACACACACACACACACACACACTGAGAGAGAGAGAGAGAGAGAGAGAGCGAACTGCCACCTTTAGCTGGAAGTCCCAGCAGGACAAGTGCAATGAGTGTGACCCTCATGGGTAACCAGGCCTCTATCACACCACAGGGAACTCTGAAAAATTATTGCCTGCTCCAGTCGAACAAAACCGGAACTGGGATTTGCTTACACGGAAGGTCTGGCAACAAACTCCATTCCCCCTGCCTATACCTCACCTTTGTCTCCTTCATTGGAGATCTTCCTCAGGTCGATGAAGTGGGTCCCAATGGCCACATCGTTGACCTTGTCAGAATCACGTATCTGGACCTTGATCCGCTTACACAGTGGGGGGAACATCTCTGTGAAGACAATCTGCTCATTCCACTGGGGCTCGTAGCTGCTTTTCTGGACCGATGTTTTCCCCTGAGTAAGGAGAGAATGTAGCATGGATTCACTAGATCAGGCTGCCTGTTCCCAAATGAATGGGCCTGCTAGCTGAGAGCATACAATCACAGAGTCATGGACGGTTAGAGTTGGAAGCGACCTTACAGGTCACCTAGTCCAACCCGCTGCTCAGCACAGGCAACTGCAGCATCCCTGATCAATGGCCGCCCAGCCTCTGCTTGAAAACCTCCAATGAGGGAGAGCCTACATTGGCCTGAGGCTGGCTGTTCTGGAGCCAGGCAGCTCTTACAGTGAGGAAATTCATCCTTGTGTCTCACCTACATCTGCTTCCCTTTAGCTTCAACCCATTGGTTCTAGTCCTGCCCTCAGGAACCAGAGCAAGCAAGAACATAAGAACCTCAGAAGAGCCTGGCTGCTGGATCAGGCCATAAGAACATAAGAACATAAGAAGAGCCCTGCTGGATCAGGCCAAAAGCCCATCTAGTCCAGCTTCCTGTGTCACACAGTGGCCCCACCAGATGCCTCAGGGAGCACACGAGACAACAAGATACCTGTGTCCAGTCGCCACTCCCTTGCACCTGGCACAGAGAAAACCCACTTCTAAAAAAAAAAAAAAAAAAAAACCAGGAGGTTGCTTATGGCTTGTAACCTGTGATGGTCTTTTCCTCCATGAATTTGTCCAAACCCCTTTTAAAGGCATCTAGGCCAGGTGCCATCACCACATCCTGTGGCAAGGAGTTCCACAGATGAATTACACGCTGGGTAAAGAAATATTTCCTTTTGTCTGTTCTAACTCTCCCTCCACTCAATTTTAGTGCATGTCCCCTGGTTCTGGTGTTGTGCGAGAGGGAGAAGAATTTCCCTCTATCCACTCTCTCCATCCCATGCATAATTTTATACTTCTCAATCATGTCCCCCCTCAGGCGCCTTTTTCTAGGCTGAAGAGCCCCAGACGCTGTAGCCTTTCCTCGTAAGGGAGGTGCTCCAGCCCACAAATCATTCTGGTCGCTCTTTTCTGCACCTTTTCCAATTCAACTATATCCTTTTTGAGGTATGGTGACCAGAACTGGACACAATACTCCAGATGTGGCCTTACCATCGATTTGTACAAAGGCATAATGATATTGGCCGTTTTATTCTCAATCCCCTTTTTAATGATCCCGAGCATGGAATTGGCCTTCTTCACAGCCGCCGCACACTGGGTCGACACTTTCATCGACCTGTCCACCAGGACCCCAAGATCTCTCTCTTGATCCGTCACAGACAACTCAGAACCCATTAGCGTATATGTGAAATTTTGGTTTCTTGCCCCAATGTGCATCACTTTGCACTTACTTACATTGAAGTGCATCTGCCATTTTGCTGCCCATTCTCCCAGTTTGGAGAGATCCTTCTGGAGCTCTTCACAATCCCTGCTGGTCTTCACCACCCGGAAAAGTTTAGTGTCATCCGCAAACTTGGCCACCTCACTGCCTATCCCCAACTCCAGGTCATTTATGAATAAGTTGAAAAGCACCGGTCCCAAGACCGATCCTTGGGGCACACCGCTTTTCACCTCTCGCCATTGTGAAAATTGCCCATTGACTCCCACTCGCTGTTTCCTGGTCTTCAACCAGTTCCTAATCCACAAGAGGACCTGCCCTCTTATTCCCTGACTGTGGAGTTTTCGCAGGAGCCTTTCATGAGGGACCGTGTCAAACGCTTTCTGAAAATCCAGATATATAATATCCACGGGTTCTCCCGCATCCACATGCCTGTTGACCTTTTCAAAAAATTCTAACAGGTTTGTGAGGCAAGACTTCCCCTTGCAGAAGCCATGCTGACTCTCCCTCAGCAGAGCTTGTTCTTCTATGTATTTTAAGATTTTATCCTTAATGAGACTTTCCACCATCTTCCCTGGAACAGATGTTAGGCTGACCGGCCTGTAGTTTCCCGGGTCCCCCCTCCTTCCTTTTTTAAAGATTGGCGTGACATTAGCTATCCTCCAATCCTCTGGCACAGTGGCTGTTTTAAGGGAGAAGTTGCATATTTGGGTCAAGAGGTCAGCAACTTCATTCTTGAGTTCCTTCAGAACTCTTGGGTGGATGCCATCCGGGCCTGGTGATTTATTGATCTTTATTTTGTCAATTAAGTCTGAGACATCTTCTCTTTTAACCTCTATTTGACTTAATTCTTTAGTCAGGGGAGACCGTTCTGGCAGCGGTATTTGCCCGAGGTCTTCTGCCGTGAAGACAGATGCAAAGAACTCATTTAATTTTTCTGCAGTCTCCAAGTCCCCTTTTATCACCCCTTTCTCTCCCTCACCATCCAGCGGACCCACCGTTTCCCTGGCAGGTTTCCTGCTTCTAACATATTTGAAGAAGCTTTTATTATTCCCTTTTATGTTGCCTGCCATACGTTCCTCAAAGTCTTTCTTGGCCTCCCGTATCATCTTTTTACATTTCTTTTGCCACAGTTTGTGCTCCTGTTTATTTTCCTCATTAGGGCAAGACTTCCATTTACGGAAGGAAGCTTCCTTGCCTTTTATAGCCTCCTTAACTGTGCTTGTTAGCCATGCCGGCATCCTCCTGGACTTGGTCGAGCCCTTCCTCCTTTGTGGGATACACTCCCGCTGGGCCTCTATGACTGTTGTTTTAAACAGCCTCCATGCACTCTGGAGCGATTGGACTCTTTTTACCTTCCCTTTCAGCTTTTTCTTAACTAGTCTTCTCATTTTGGGGAAGTCTGCCCTTCGGAAGTCAAGGGTTTTCATGTCAGATTTGCTCGGCACTCTCCCTCGACATGCATGGCGAAACAGATCGCAGCATGGTCACTGTTCCCCAACGGTTCGGTAACATTTACCTCCCTGACCAGATCTTGAGTGCCACACAATATCAAGTCCAGAGTCACCTGTCCTCTGGTTGGTTCCGTGACAAGCTGCTCTAAGGCACAGTCATTTAACATATCCAGAAATCCAGTCTCTCTTTCATGACCTGAGCATGAATTGACCCAGTCGATGTGAGGATAATTGAAGTCCCCCATGACTACAACCCTGTCTCTTGTTGACACCTCCCTGATTTGCTTCCTTATTTCAAGATCCCCTTCAGGTTTTTGATCTGGAGGACGGTAGCATGCCCCTACTATTACATCACTCTTTGAGCCTGGTAATCTAACCCACAGTGATTCTACGGAGGAGTCAGAGCCCCCCTCCAGCTCTACTCTGGTGGATTCTACCCCCTTTTTGACATAGATGGCCACCCCACCTCCAACACGCCCCTCTCTGTCCCTCCTATAGAGTTTATATCCTGGAATTGCAGTATCCCACTGGTTCTCCGCATTCCACCAGGTTTCTGTTATACCTACTATGTCAATGTTTTCCCTAGCCACCAAACATTCCAGTTCTCCCATCTTTGCCCGAAGACTTCGGGCATTTGCATAAAAGCACTTATATACCTGGTCCCCCAAGAAGGGCTGCATGTTTGCACCTTTATTCCTGCAGCCTTCTGTCCTGCTAGACTGGCTGTCATGTCCCATCACGCTACCACTCCCAATTTTTACTCTGCTATTACTTGACTGTTCCCCATCCTCTGCACCCTCACTCCCTAGGGATGAGGAGTCCCGAACCTGATGCCCCTCGGCTCCTGTCGGCTTTCCCCCAGGAGTCAGTTTAAAAGCTGCTCTGCCACCTTCTTAACGTTACGCGCCAGCAGTCTGGTTCCGTTTTGGTTCAAGTGAAGCCCGTCCCTCTTGTACAGGCCTGGCTTGTCCCAAAACGTTCCCCAGTGCCTAACAAACTTAAACCCCTCCTCCTGACACCAGTGTCTCATCCACGCATTGAGACCCCTGAGCTCCGCCTGCCTAGCTGGCCCTGCGCGTGGAACAGGTAGCACTTCCGAGAACGCTACCTTTGGGGTCCTGGATTTGAGCTTCCTACCTAGCAACCTAAATTTGGCCTCCAGGACCGCCCGGCTACATTTCCCCACGTCGTTGGTGCCAACATGCACCACAACCGCTACCTCCTCCCCAGCACTCTCTACCAGCCTATCTAGACGAGAGGTGATGTCCGCAACCTTCGCACCAGGTAGGCAAGTCACCGTGCGGTCCTCACATCCGTCACAGACCCCCCTTTCTATGTTCCTGACTATAGAGTCACCCACAACAAGAAGCCCCCTTCCCAGAGGAGTATCCATAGTGCGACTGGATACGGGCCCATCACCTGAAGAAGGGGTCCCCACTGTGGGATTGTTTCCCTCTTTTCCAGAGCAATGTCCTCCAGCCCTGAGACTCCCTTTTCTGGCAGCTGAGGCGCTGGCCAACTGAGGGTAGGACGATGCCTCCACGTCCCTAGAAGTCTCACCCTGGTTCCTCTCTACCTGTCTCTGCTTCTCCAGGTCAGCAACCGTGGCTTCAAGGGAGCGAACCCGTTCCCTGAGAGCCTGGAGCTCTTTGCACCGAGCACACACCCATGACTTGTGCCCAAGAGGCAGATAGTCATACATGTGACACTCAGTGCAAAACACTGGATAGCCCCCACCCTTCTGCTGGCTGTCTGACTGCATAGCTTTTGAGTGTAAGTTATGGATTTATCAAAGTTTGGGTACCTTAATGTTGATGGAGCTCTCCTCTCTTCCTCTCTCCTCTCTTCAAGGGACGTGCCGGGCAGTGTGTGGGGCCTGGCTTCCTCGCCCCGCTGCTGAACTCGCCCAGCTGCTTAACTCGCTGTGTCTTTTTTATCTTGCCACTTGGTCCCCGTGAGCCACTTGGTCCCCGTGAGGCCACTCGCTGCTCGTGAAAGGGCTCACTCGCAAACCAGCCCCAGATTTTAGGGCCAAAGGCCCTGGATCTAGTCCAGCTTCCTGTATCTCACAGTGGCCCCACCAGATGCCTCAGGGAGCACACGAGACAACAGGATACCCAGATTCTGTTCCCATTCCCTTGCATTTAGAGAGAGGCTACCTCTAAAACTTGGAGGTTGCTTATCCCCATCATGACTTGTAACCTGTGATGACAGGAGGAGCTGCCCTCCTCTGAAGCCACTCCAGCTTATCAATGTCCTTCTTACAGCTCGGTGCCCAAAAGATGCAGCAGGTGCAGCACATTAGCATTGCTGCATCATGTAGGCTGGCGGGGGATAGGATTGGGGCTGAAGTATTCCCTGACCATCTATATTCCTATCCAGGGTCGTGATGCCCTCAGTTCTTCAGATGTTAGGTTGGGCCACCTTCCCCTTGTGGGAGAACACAGAGGCCAGGGAAGAACTGAGCAGCTCTGCCCTCTCTCCGCCTTCTGTTACCACCTCCCCATCTTCTCCACACAACAGGCTTATCACTTCTGATCACTGAATTCACTGATTTCTGGTTCTATCTATTACAATAGTTCCTCCCATAACGCTGCTTCCTCTAGCGCTGATTCATCAATTACAGCCTTCTTTGTCCTGGTGTGATTGATAGCTACTCTAGCCAACGGGAGCTGTGCATTTTGGGCCAATCAATACCCCTTTCCTGCCTATTAGGTTCACACAATGTATTCTATAGCACTGTTTTAGGCAGCCCTTGACCTTTTGGAATGAGAGGTATTATTATTATTATTATTATTATTATTATTATTATTATTATTATTATTATTATTTATAATAGCATGTGTTAATTTTTTATGGCTTTATGTGCTTAAAAAAGGTAAAGGTATCCCCTGACAATTAAGTCCAGTCGTGTCTGACTCTAGGGTGTGGTGCTCATCCCCATTTCAAAGCCGAAGAGCCAGCGTTGTCCGAAGACGCCTCCGTGGTCATGTGGCCGGCATGACTCTCCTTGCCGCAGCGCGTAGCATGCAGCTGGAACATGGAGCGCTGTTTACCTTCCCGCAAGTGGTACCTATTTATCTACTCGCATTGACATGCTTTGGAACTGCTGTGCTTAGGGCAGAGCAATCCTGTGTAAGGATCCGCCCGGCAGCCCAGGCCGCCCGCCAGATCCTATACTCCGCTGCGGGCAGGCTCCTGCTCGGCCGGAGGTCCGATCGGCCTCCTCGGATTTCCACCAGCGAAATCACTGGCGGAAGTAAGAGGAGGCCGTGTAAAGGCCCAGCTGCACGGCAGGGGTCAGGATACGGCCGAGGCCGGCCCCCGCCGCCCTCCCGGCCTGGCTGGGCCTATCAGCACCCTCCCTCCCACGCTGATCCCCCCCGTCCACTGGATCCTTATCTGGGTCTGGTGGCAGCCGGGCAAGGGCTCCATCGGCGGAGCACCAGCATTCCCTGCTCTCAAGTCGTTGCGAATGTACTTTACGGCACATTTGCGACGGCTTCAGGCGACAGAACGCTCGTTCCGCTGCCCTCGACTTAGACAGGATTGCGCTGTGAATCTGCTAAGTCACCCTAAATGCCATTTGGCAGAAAGGTGACGTACAAATGGGCATAAACAAACTGAGTGATCAGGGGTTAAAGGCCACAAACAAATCCAGTTCCTTTTTAAGACATTGCATGTGTTTATAATCTACCACAGGATCCTCTGTGAGGCCACGTGGCAAGATATAAATATAGCTAACCACGAAATCCGTAGGGGGTGGCAGGAATTCTGCCTCCAGTCCAAGGCTGAAAGAGGCCTGCAGCCCCCCCCCCCCCGGTGATCTTGAGGCTTCCTGCTGCACACGAGCCAGAAGGAAAGTCAGAGAAGGGTGTCGCCGCCGCACTGCTCCAGAACTCAAGGAAGGCCCATGGCTCATCTCCCCATCTGCTGCCTTAATGACCCTCAGAGCTGAAACTTTCATGACCTGCAACAATTTTCAAAAAAGTAAAGACGGGAAAACTGGAACTTATCAACATGACCAGTTTTCCGGTCTTTACTTCTTTGAAGACCCTCTATATGTTTGCATTTGGGGGAGACCAGATGCAGATTCTGTCCAGGGTGCAAGTGCTGGAAACAGGCGCTGGGGTTTTCTTCTCGGCAGCTTCGGCACAAACTAAACCCCACACCCCTGTAATTACCATTTTGGTGGCTGCTAGAAGTGTGTGTCAGCTGTAGGTCTGGAGGCCCCTTGGACGGCAGAGGCCAGGACTCGTCCCAGTGAGGAGGGCCTCTCAACGCCCCAACGCACCTTCTGTCCTGCAAAGGCCACCTGCACGTATGGGTCCACCAGATCCTTGTTCTCCCCAATGAGCGCCTTCTTCACATTGGCCATGATGCTGGTGTTCATGCGCGGCAGACCCTCTGCCCGGTAGATCTTGAGATAGAAGCGAGCCCATTGCCTTTCTGGGGGGACTCCGTCAGGAAGAAGCAGGTTTCTGCAAGAGACAATTCAGGGGTGAGCAGGACGCCCAGGATGGGGGTAGGGGGAGGTATCCCCCTGTGTCTAACTAATGACTAATCTCAAAAGAGACGGGCACTGATGGGGGGAGTCTGTGGAGTGGTGGTTGTCTGTGATTACTTGGTGGTAACAGTGGTGGAATAGGACTCTGGACATGTTCAGAGGCATTCTGCTCGATAGGGCTATTTCATATTTTCCAGGTCTGAACCGCGACATTCAGACAGGCCCAGCATAAGCCCAGGTCAGTTTCTGGCTCCAAGGAGATGGTGTTGTCTCTTCACTTTTGTCACGTGAGGTGTTGGATTTCCCTTCCAGCTGCCAATGAGGAAGGCAGAATTGCCTGGCTCCTCTCCCTCACCCCTCAATGTCGTCCTCGTCGGTCTCATTGGCTTTGTGGGGCGTCTTGATGTTGTCTCCTTTGCCCACCACAGCAACATCGACCTTGAGGTAGCCTTTCAGACCGGCCGTGATGTCCTCTGGGTCTGACAGGATGGCCCATCTGTGGTAGAACTGGTGCTCTGAAGGGAGAGAGGAAGAAGAGGGGATGTGAGACCCATCCCAGGCTGGGCCTGATGAGTGGGCCATTTTCATAGACGTTGCACAGAAGTGGGCATTTTGTGACAGGTGAATGCTAATAACTGTGCTTAACCTTCATGTCGTGTGTCTTTCAGTCTTTTATTGTTCATACATTTTAAGCCCGAGACACACCATCCGCATTTCGCGCACGTCGCGCAGGATGCGTTGCCAGATGTGCCAGACATGTGGGGGCGTGAGGGGACGTGACCCTGTCACACAGGATCACGGACGAAGGAGAGGCGTGAAGGAGGGAGGCAGGGGGGCCGACCGGAGGCGGGAGGAAGACAATGCGGAAGGAAGTCAGGGGAGCACGAGCATGAGAGGCACCTGGCTTCGCACCTGTCCCTCCGGGCTCGGAGGAGGCTCTCCCTCCATCCCCCCCCCCCCCGTGGCTTCTCCGGGCATAATAAAACATTACAGTATATACATGGATGGTTTATTATGATGATGAAGCAGCAGCAGCAGCAAAACTATCCTGGGTGAGAGACAGCATCCTGTTTGCAGAAGGCCTGGCGGGATATGGTTCATGGGATCACGAAGGGTCGGACACGACTTAACGACTGAACAACAACAACAACAACAACAACCCGGGCACTGGATCCTTGGCTCCTGGCTTTCTCGAGTACTAATGTCGACATTATGCCCCTGCCCCCTCTCTTTTTAGCTAATCAGAATCGACTCTTCTGACTCGATTCTCATTGGCTACTGCGTTTGCTCTGCGTCCCGCCTCCAAGAGTTCCAAATAGGGCTCTGATTGGCTGGAACGCGAACATAAGAACATAAGAAGAGCCCTGCTGGATCAGGCCAAAGGCCCATCTAGTCCAGCTTCCTGTATCACACAGTGGCCCCACCAGATGCCTCAGGGGGCACAAGACAACAAGATAACCTGTTTCCCGTTGACACTCCCTTGCACCTGGCACAGAGAAAACCCAAGTTGGTCAGTTGGCACAGGGGTGCTTTGTGGGTTGGGAGGGCAGGAGGCGGGGAGAGGGCCGGAGGGGCTGGAAGCATCACCCCCTTAGCGGTTCCAGCAGGGCTCATCATCAAGAGCAAGATTGTCTCCCCAACAATGGCGGGGGGGGGGGGGGAAGAGCTCCTTCCTACTTCCCCTGCAGGCTGAAGCAGGAGAGAATAGAGTCCGGGGCTCCCAGGGCAGCAACATCTTCCACTGTGAAGGGGGTTCATAAGAACCTCAGAAGAGCCTGGCTGCTGGATCAGGCCAAAGGCCCATCTAGTCCAGCTTCCTGTATCGCACAGTGGCCCCACCAGATGCCTCAGGGAGCACACAAGACAACAAGATAACCTGTTTCCTGCTGTCACTCCCCTGCACCTGGCACAGAGAAAACCTACTTCTAAAGCCAGGAGGTTGCTTATGGCTTGTAACCTGTGATGGTCTTTTCCTCCATGAATCTGTCCAAACCCCTTTTAAATGCATCTAGGCCAGATGCCATCACCACATCCTGTGGCAAGGAGTTCCGCAGATGAATCACACGCTGGGTAAAGAAATATTTTCTTTTGTCTGTTCTAACTCTCCTTCCACTCAATTTTAGTGCGTGTCCCCTGGTTCTGGTGTTGTGCGAGAGGGAGAAGAACTTCCCTCTATCCACTCTCTCCATCCCATGCATAATTTTATAAGTCTCAATCATGTCCCCCCTCAGGCGCCTTTTTTCTAGGCTGAAAAGCCCCAGACGCTGTAGCCTTTCCTCCAGCCCACGAATCATTCTGGTCGCTAAAACTGTACTGAAATCTGGGCATTGTCCACGGGAGGCGTCCATGCATCCGTGGCTCCCGGCGGACCTCAGCGTCCAGAACGAAGGCATGTCCTACCACAGAAATGCGAGCGCAGCCAGATGCACCTTCCGCGACGCACGCGAAACGTGGGCGGTGTGTCTCGGGCTTTATAGTTTTTTAATCATCTATGATTTTTAGGGCCCAATCCTATCCCCCCCCCCCCGCCTATGCAGCTGCACTGAAATCGGACACGCTGAACCCGGGGGGGGGGGAGATCAGGAGGCTTTGGAGGGGAGCGTGGAATTATCCCTCTGTAAGCCTCCTGCTCCACAATAGGTAACCTTGGACCTGCGCCAGTTCTATAGCTCTATAGTTGGCGCAAGTCCAAGAAGAAAGGGGAGGGGGGCTGTAAAATGAGGGAGATATGATCCAGTGTGCACCATCACTGCCGGATCCACCCCCTCCTGCAGCCTCCCTGCCCCTGTTCCTCTCCCCACCCCACCCAGTTTCGCCCCCTCCCCGCCCACCCCCACCACTGCCTTACCTGCTCCAGTGGGCGCAGTGGGAACCAGCGACGGCCGGGGAGCACTGCTGCCTCTTCAGGCAGCGCCCCCAAAATGGCCGCCGACGGAGCGCTCTGTGCGCTGTCGGCAGCCATTTTGCCACTGCGGAAGTGTGTTCCGCTATCACAGTGACTTCCGGCCCGGCAGCCCAATTCTGCATAGGACTGGACTGTAGATCATAGGTTGTGAATGACGTCACAGAGGAGCAAAAAAGTACTGATAAATGAATTCATAGCAAAAATTCAGTTCGGTTCAGTTCTATTTATTCGGTTGTTGTTTATAATAACGACAGAGCCAACAACTAACTAACTAACTACATGCAGCTATATGAACATACCACGGATCAAGAGGGCAGCCTGCAGCCCCCTTGCCAACCCCCGCCATTGAGAAACGTGTCCCAGTCGTGCTCTTGCAACCATCCCACCATCCTCACCATCACCAGGTTTTTCGGAGACATACCCGGCTGGGTGTAAACAGTCCCCACGTCCATTTTGAAAGACCCCACCAAGGTTCCACTGCGCAGGAGGTTCTTGGAGTGAATCACCTTGAGGTCGACAAGGAAAAACAGCAAGAGCAGAATGAATGAGCAGAGCAGCTGTGGAGTGGGAAGGAGCAAGCGCTGGATATGTGAACAGGTTTTTTTTTCCACATTTTTTTTATACCGCCCTTCCTCCAAGGAGCTCAGAATGGTGTACATATTTCCTCCCCTCCTTTTTGTCCTCACTTCCTCCCCTCCTTTTTGTCCTCACAACAACCCTGTGAGGTAGGTGGGGCTGAGAGATAGTGACTGGCCCAAGGTCACACAGGAAGCTTCGTGGCTGAGCGGGGATTTGAACCTGGATCTTCCAGGTCTAAGTCCGACTCCCAAACCACTACACCATCCTGGCTCCCTTTACCTAAAACACAGAACTGCCAGTGGCCTGGATAGGGAAAAAGTCATTTTTAAAAACGGATAGGACTAATTCAAACGCAAGGGGTAACTGCAAAGTGACAAGCGGCCAATTCCCCAATGCTGCATGTATTCCATTTAGAAATAAATAAACCAATACATACATTTAAAATCCCACCCCCAGAAAATCCACATTCTGTACTGTGAAAATTATGCAGGCCAAGCACATTTGCACAATTTCCCTCTGCTTTTATTCTGCCATTTTTGCAGCTTTGCACAATTCATCCTACTTTTGTTAGTCATGTGAGGTGCAAGGATACGAACAATGAACCCATGTGTCCCCAAAAATCGTACTGAGCCCTTCCTTATTGATCTCCCCAGAGTTAAAACGACTTCCCTGGCTCCATTCCATGTTGGGGGCCCAATTAAGGTCCCTCCAGGCCCATCTTCTCCTTCCATACCAACCTGCCCAGGTTTCCAGATCAGCCTCTGAGCTCTGCTCCAGCCCCACCCATCTGAAGTGCGATGGGGGGGGGATGCAGGAGAGGAGATGGGCCCCTTTCTCTGCTGGTGCTGTTTGTGGAACGCCCCCCCCCCTCCCTCCCTCCCTCGGTCTGCCTGGTGGTACAGAGACTATATTCTGTTTGGTACCCGCTGAAAACCTTTTTATTTGCCCAGCAGGCCTTTTAATGTGCTGCCTTTTATTGGCTCCTGTTATTGCAGCAGGTTCTGGTTTTATTGTGCCTCGCATTTGTTCTGAGCGTTTTATATGGCTTTCTTTCGATCACTGTTCATTTTAACACTGTTAGCCAGAGGAGCTGCTGGAACGCACAAACACGCAACTCTGAGAACAGCTTTAACGTCAGGCCCCTGAAGCCAAAGAAACGGAAAAGCCAGAGGAGTCCGCCCGCCTTCTGTGGCGCCCCCCAAACGACCATCAGATTCGTGACAGACTGGCGCACACCCAGGGACGTGTGGTGCGGGCGTGGTAGCTGAGGCAGCCCCTCCCCATCACAGTCCACGGACCAAAGCCGCAGCTGAACCTGGAGACTGTACACATGCTACCCACTTACTCGGGTGTAAACGGGTAGCAAACAAGCGCAATCTCTGGGTTCAGCTGCAGCAGCTTTGGTCCGTGGACTACAAGGGGGAGGGGCTGCCTCCCCTGCCGCGCCCACACTCCACGTCCCTGCATACCACCACCCACATCACACAGCCGGGGAAACAGGGCCAAGCAAAGCTGGGGGAGGGATCCAGAGATCGCTGGGAGTTGCTGAGCAGCAGCAGAGCGGAGAGGAAATCCCACCTTAGGCACCACAAAGCATTTCGAGGCTGCTGCCGGGATTGCCGTCAGCTCATCTCTTTCTTTCCCGAAGGGGACAGGCCGGGGGGAGGGGGGGCTGGGCACCTCCTGGTTCAACTGCAAAGCTTCTCCTCAGGGGTTAATTACCTCTCGAAATACTGTAGGCTATTTATATAGGAAGACCTCATGTGAAACATGGGAAGGTGTGATGAATTTTGCTCACCGAAAATTTGACGATTTTGTCAAACATGACATCAGGGGGAACATGGAAGTCGAAGACAAAGTACTGGAAGGGAAAACTGACAGTTAGTGGAGTTTTGTCACACAGAGAGAGAATGTTGACCACATATCAGCCACGGTAACAACAAAAAGTAAAAACCCAGCTCTAGAAGTTCTCCCACTGCCAAGACAGAAACCATGTGGGAGAATCACGTCTAGTATTCCAATCCTCCCCCCACCACTGGCAACAATGCAGCCGCATCATCAGGGCGCACGCTGCATCGAAGAGCCCCCTGGTGGCCTATGGGTCTCCTCACACCTATGCCAGCTATATAGCTGGCATAATTCCAAGGAATGAAAACGGGCGGTTCAAACAGAGGGGATAGGATTCTGGAGCAAGTCACTGCCTCCCCCAAACTGCCCCCTCCCCAAAACTCCCCCAGCCCTCCCCCTCCCTGCCCACAACATGCCCTCGCCGCCAACCTACCAGGAGCAACAGAGCCTCCGGGAGTCATTGCTGCGTCCATGTCACTGCCTGTTTGCGGCCGTGGACTGGAACCGTGCAATGGTGGCCTGGCTTTCGTGCAGCCCTCAAGGGCCTGGCATGGCCAGAACACAAGTTCCAGCAGTGCAAGGCCCAGACAGGACTGGGCCCGGGGCCCAACTCTCCTCCACAATGCTTGGGGAAGGCGGGGGGGGGGGCAATTTGACCAAAAATGGAAAGTTACAAGAAAAGAGACTTCTTGCATTTTAAAAGGAGCCTTTCTTCACTTACCATTTTTTCTTAGCAACCAAAATACAACCACATTTTTAAACATCGTTTTTTTAAAAAAAAATTTACATCAATCTAGAAAATACACGACTACAATGAATTATGGAAAAATATTTACAAGCTGAAGAGTTTATGAAGAGAAGAAACTTGATAGATATAAAATGCAGTCAAATGAAGACATTGCCCAAGATGCAAAAGAAAATTAAATTAATATTTTAAATTTTGAAACTGCCGATGGGAATACTAAGGATATTCCTTGAAATCATGAGATGAAATACAGTACTGGACCCTTCCTATGAAACTGCTCTTAAAATCTGAAATGGAATCTACTGCTGCAAATAAGGTCCCCGGAGTTGTGGAGAAAAGTCCATCAAAACTTTGTCCTCCATCTCTTGAGAAGATGCCCAACCCTGCTCACATGATAGAGCATAGGAACATCAGAGAAGCCCTACTGGGCCAGAGCCAAGCGGGTCCATCTGGCCCAGCATCCTTTCCCCCCCCCCCGCCGCTCAGTGGTGGCCCCCCAACAGGAGAGAAAGGCAGGCTTCTCCCCCCCCCATTGCTCCCCTGCCGCTGGTCTTTCAGTCGTGCAGAGCCATCATGTCCAGTCACTGGCAGTCGCTCGAGGTGGGGCGGAACGGTGCTAACCTCCGTTGACTTCCACACTGTGCTAACCTCCGTTGACTCCCCGGTATGAGGTGGCCCCGCCCCCGCGCCGTCAGAGCCATTCAGTGCGGCGAAGGCAACGCGCAGTAGACTCCCTGCCTACTCCCTGCGGGGCCGCCTCGTGTCGGGGAGTAAACGGAGGTTAGCACAGTGCGGAACGTACCGTCCCTCCCCACCTCGAGCGACGCCAGTGTGTCCAGTAGCCATTGCAGAAACTCAGGAACATGAATGGGAGTGTGTGGGGGGGGGAGTGTGAGTATGTCCACTGGCCCTCCCTCTTCCTTGCAATCCATGTGTGGATCCGAACCTGCAGACAGACTCCAAGCATGAGGAAAGGCTGAGGGAACTGGTATGAAGGGGGACCTGAAGGGAGAGGGGACCACAGGGGACCACAGGGAGAGGGCAAACAGGAGGTCTCTGCTGCCCCAGAGAGCAGAACCAGATCTCATGGGCTTAAGCTGCACAAGGGAAGATTCCAGTTGCATGTTAGGGAAAATTTCTTACGATAGGTGCCGTTGGACAATGGAACGGACTATCGGGGGCAGTGGTGGGTCTTCTCGAGAGGCTCTAGGGAGGGTTGTCCTGCTTCGAGCAGCGGCTTGGCTGAGGTGGTCCGGAAGACCCCTCCAACTCCAGGTTCTACGGTCCTTCTGTATACCCACCCAGGGGTCTTGGGCAAGAGCTATGCTCACTGCCTTGGTGCACCTGCCTCCCATAGCTGGCGAACTTTGCCCATCTGATTGCTGGTTGCTAAAACCGAAAGGTGCCGCCACAGCTACTATCTGCAACGCCATCCCTGGCAGTGCCGACACGACCACCACCCTCCAACAGGTGACTCTGTGTGGAGGGTCTTTCCCCCATTTCCTGCTGGGCGCTACTGCGGGCATGGGTGGGTGGGAGGGGGGGAAACAGCCTTTCGGAGCACCTTAGAAAGCTTGTCTCCCAGCACCAAGGGGTTTCAGAGACCCACATATGCACCAAGAGGCTTGTAGGGCAGTGTTCTCACCTCATTATAATAGGGACAGTTGGTTGATTCCTTCATAGATGTATATTTCTTCTCCTCCCCGACCTCTACGCACACCACGGGGTCCATGTTTAGCCCCACCAGTTGCCGCGCCTCAATTATGGTGATGCTGACCTAGAGAGGGAAGCAAGAAAGCAAACATGCATGCAGGTCTTCAGAGCTCCTCCTGTGCTTCCTCTCCTCACTCCAGACTTTCCTAAGGGGCAGTGGCATCACTGCAGGGGGGGGCGGAGCTCTAAGTTCCGCTGAGATTGGAGCCTCCGTTACACGGAGGAACGAAGCGGCCCCACCCCCTCGCCTTTGGAGCCTTTCAGGGAAGCAAAAGCAATGCTTTCATCAGCGGAACTCAGAGCGGGGCCCGGGAGGGGTATTTCTAGGTAGCTGCGTTTAGAGAGTCAATTTTGTTTTATTTGCTCTTTTCACTCCAAGCCAGCCTGCAAACTTCACCTTTTAAAAATGCATAGGGTTTTGTGTCCTTTGTTCAGGAGTGGCATCTCAGCTCCCTCTGCTGGGCATTACTGGTTACTGCATCCAATTTGGTCAAGTTATTTCTTTGTGTCCATCCAGCTGAGTTCAGGCAACTTCCATCAGGCTACTTGTTGTACTTTCCTTCTCCCCCTTTCCCTCATTTGATTTGATTCCTTTTTGGGTTTCTAATAAATTAGTTATATTTTGACTCCTTGCCTACCTAGTCTGTGTTCCTGGGTAATTCAGTGGATCGTCACATCTGATCACTCAAGGGCACTAATGACATGGGATAAGAACCCCTGGGTTTCTGTGCTGTCCTGGGAGGTGCAGTTTCTCCCAGATGGCCCCCTCTGCCTGGTCTCCTTAGTTTTGGATAACAGCAATGGATAGATCATCTACCCATCATCCTCCCACCATTCAGCTGCTGACACAGTAAACCTATGGAGAGCAGGAAGGGGTGCCTAAGTGCTCACGACTAGGTGCTAATGCCCTCATTCTGCAGCTTGCTTTGGCTCCTTTCCCCTGACAGATGGGCATTCTGCAAGTGAGCACCTGGGGAAAGGGTAAGAGCATAAGTCTGGGAGCAGAATAGAGAATCACTCTGAATGCTGCTGTATTGGCTCAAGGCACAGCAGATAATCACTAGGGGTAAATGGTGATAGGTTCTTATAGGGATAACACCTCACTCAAAGAAGCCCCGTCCTCACCTGGTAATCCATAGGCCTTCCAGCGCTGGGCTCCATTTTAATATCCGGTTTAGATCTTGAAAGGGTAACAACAAACAATAACAATAACGAAGTGTTCGATACGTGGTGTCAGATCCATGCTCTCAGTAACCATGCAGCAGCCCTGTCGATCAGTGGGACTTTCTCAATACTGCAGGCGGGGGTGAAGAGCATTCTCCAGCATCAGACGACAGGATTCCGTCTAGAAGGAAGAAGGTGTGCTCCTCTCCCCACTCACACACTATGATACCTTCATTACTCTGAATATTTTTTTAAACAACATATGCCCACGTTTATCTATTTGTTTATTTAAAGAATTCCTATCCCGCCTTTCTCCAGACAGGGGAACCGAGGCGGCTTACAAAATTAAAACAACAATAAAACAGTTCACAAAAAAAACACAATTAAAACAAAACATTTAAAACCTGATGAATGCCAATGGGTCACCTAAAAATTACATTGATTAAAAAAGCCAGCCCACCATGTCAGCAATCAAATGCCAACCTAAATAAAAACATTTTGAGGCCCGGCTGAAAGGTCTCCAAAGAGGAAGCCATTCTTAATTACAAGGGGAGGGGAATTCCATAATCAGGTTGCCACCACTGAGAAGGCCCTATTCCTTGCCACCATCCCCACCCCCGTCAGTGGTGGCAAGGTTAACAGGGGTCCCCCTGATGACCTCCGAGGATGGGCTGGATTATAAGGAAGGAGACAGTCCCTCAAATACCCTGGTCCCGAGCCGTCAAGGGCTTTAAAAGTCAAAACTAGCACTTTGAATTGTGCCCGGAAATGAACCGGCAGCCAGTGTAGCCGCTGAAGCAATGGTCCCACTGAGTCGAATCGCTGAGCCCCAGTGACCACACAGGTGGCCACATTCTGCACTAATTGCAGTTTCCAGACGGTCTTCAAAGGCAGCCCCACCTAGAGCGCGTTGCAGAGTGGATTGGGGGAGAAGGGAAGCGCTCAGCAGTTTGCTGAAGCGGACGACGGTACGGGGTGAAGGCAGGGCTGGTTTGTGAGCACAGTCTGGGGGAGCATCTCCCCGCCTGTGCACTGAAGCCTAGAAGCCTTCTTAAAGTGAACCCCTTTCCTCCGTTACAGCAGTCATCCAATCTAGATGTCACTAGGGCAGGGGTCACTGTGGCCAGGTCTGAACGATCCAAATACGGTTGCAGCTGGCACACCAGCCAAAACTGGGCAAAGGCCCCTTGGCGACAGCTGCCAGTTGGCAAACCAGGAGCAGCTGTGCATCCAGGAGAACCCCCAAGCTGCGGACCTGCTCCTTCATTCTCCACTGGGGAGCCTGCTTGACTGTTTCAAGCACATTCATTCCTGGGGTTCTTCCCCATCCAATCAATAGGGCCAGATGAACAGATTCAGGAGACTGGTCTTGTCCACAAGGTCAGACTATCCACACACTCCCAGAACTGTGGGGTTGCCCCATGGGGGGTGGGGTTCTCATGTGCTGGTGGATCCTGTAAAGGACCCTATAATAGCAGCCCTGGATCCAGGCAAGTGCTAATACAGTAATACGTTTTTCCAGGACCTCAAGGTACAGCCGGACGAGCTCTCTGTGTTTTCCGAGAGGAGAAGGAGCTTTCCTCAGTGGTGTTCCTGGGGGGGGGCGGTACTGTAAATTGCGCACAGGTCTACTCAACGTTACACGGTGGCCCCGCCCAGTTGCCATCAGAGCCATTCTGAACGACGTGCATTGCCTTGTGCATTGCCTTGCCTTCGTTGCTCGGAATGGCTCCGATGGCGAGTAGGCGGGGCCGCCGTGTAACAGCGAGTAGACTTACAGCGCAACGTACAGTACTGCCCCCCCTCTAGGAGCGCCACTGACTTTCCTGGCACAGAACATGGATAGAAATCGATCAAAGAGAGGATGGGCTTTTCTAAAGAAGTGTGAGTCGGGGGGGGGGGGGTAGAGGGAGACCTTTATCTTGTTGCTTGGATCCTTTCCAGGAATGACGTCACCACCCCACCCAATGGGGTGGGTCCTTCTTCAGCAATGCCGTTGCATATGGAAGGATGAGGGTTTAATCGCTGGTACTTGGGGTAGTATTACTATTCACAGACTCTGGCTTGCTATGAGCCCTAGAGGTGAAGCAGGTCAATCAGTCAAGCAAAATCAACCCTAGTTCTGCCTTTCGAGGTCTGAGCTCCACCTCGAACACGACAGCGGCGCTCCTGTCTCGCAGCCCTGCTCACCTCTTATTGGACACATTGGTGGTGACAGCGGTGACTGAGGCCAGGGAGATGGTGTCTGGGTCCAGGCCGCCTCCGAGCCGCATTGCTTTCCTGTCCAGGTCTTCTGCTTCCAGGACGGCAGGTTCATCTGCCGGGACACAAAGGCTGATCACCCTCTTCCCCTGTCCCATGGTTTACCCAGAAGTGTACTGGATGTCCTTTCTAGGAACCCTCCTTCCTGTTTTTCTGTGTACCTGGGAATCCTCCCCTTCTCTTGGCCATGTGCTCGGCTCACTATAAAAGGTAGGGACAGCCTGGCAGTCCCCTCTCTTCTCTCTTGCATTCTGGACACCGGTGAGCTCTGTGCTCCATTCTGCTCTCTCTCTGCCTCACTCCCTCTTCCCCCTCCCCCCCACTCTTAACTTGACTTCTCAGTCGTTCTACAGACTGCTAGTCTGACCAGTTCAGACCCAATTTGTTTTATCCTCTTTTCATTCACTGCTGGCTTATGCCATGAACACAGCTTTGCAGCCAAGGTCTACCTTCCAGGATTAGGTAAATATCTCCCATGTAAATCAAAGAACCTGCTAATACTCTGTTGTTCTATCTATGTTTCCTAGTTCTCTGTATGATGTGTATGGTTGTATTTTTTGTATGATTCTTGCCTGAACTATTTAGTAAATATTGGAAAGCAACCCATGTGTGTCTTCAATATTATTTAAACGGAATTCTGTGAAGCTGGACTCTGGTATACACAGGTATAGATCCCTGTACATTCCAAATTGCCATATTTAAAAGCTATTCCCCAAAGTAACAGGCAATTTTGGCTAACAGGAAATCCACCCTTTGGAAATCAAGGGTTTTCGTATCGGATTTCCTTGGCACTCTCCCCCCGACATGCATGGCGAATCAGATTGCAGCATGGTCACTGTTCCCCAATGGCTCAGTAACATTTACCTCCCTGACCAGGTCCTGAGTACCACACAATATCAAATCCAGAGTCGTCTGTCCTCTGTTCGGCTCCGTGACTAGCTGCTCTAAGGCACAGTCATTTAGCATATCCAGAAATCCAGTTTCTCTTTTTCACAACCAGAGCTTGAATTGACCCAGTCAATATGAGGATAATTGAAATCCCCCATGATCACTACCCTGTCTCTCACTAACATCTCTCTGATTTGTTTCCTCATATCAAGGTCCCCTTCAGGTTTTTGATCTGAAGTACGGGTGGCGCAGTGGGTTAAACCGCTGAACCATGAGCTGTTGATCGAAAGGTCGGCAGTTCGAATCCACGGCAGGGTGAGCTCTCGTTGGCCAGCTCCTGCCAACCTAGCAGTTCCAAAGCATGTTAATGTGAGTAGATAGGTACCGCTTGCGGGAAGGTAAACAGCGCTCCGTGTTCCAGCCGCATGCTACGCGCTGCGGCAAGGAGAGTCATGCCGGCCACATGACCACAGAGGCGTCTTTGGACAACGCTGGCTCTTTGGCTTTGAAATGGGGATGAGCACCACACCCTAGAGTTGGACACGACTGGACTTAATTGTCAGGGGTCACCTTTACCTTTTACTATAACATACCCCCACTATTACATCGCTCCTTGAGCCTGGTAACTTAACCCACAGTGATTCTATGGTAGAGTTGGACCCCCGTTCAATCTCTACTCTGCTAGATTCTACCCCTTCTTTGACATAGATGGCCACCCCACCTCCAACACGTCCCTCTCTGTCCTTCCTATAGAGTTTGTAGCCTGGGATTGTGTTATCCCACTGATTCTCCGCATTCCACCAGGTTTCCGTTATGCCCACTATGTCAAAGTTTTCCCTCGCCACCAAACATTCCAGTTCTCCCATCTCCGCTCGGAGACTTCGGGCATTCGCATAAAAGCACTTGTATATCAGATTCCCCGAGAAGGGTTGTTTATTTGCTTCTTTTTTTCCTGCATCCTTTCATGCTGATGGACTGGCTGTCACATCCCATCCCACTTCCGCTCCCAATTTCTACTCTGTTGTAACCTTGCTGTTCCTGAACCTCTCCACCCTCATTCCCTAGAGATGAGGAGTCCTGAACCGGATGCCCCTCGGCTCCTGTCGGCTTTCCTCAGGGAGCCTGGGCTGCGGCTGAATTCTGCCAGTCCTCAGGCTGAGCCCTGCCAAGGGCTCCTCACTCACCACTCACTGGCAGACAAGAAGACCAGACGGGACAAACACCACGTACCTTGCTTCTTGTGATGATGGTCGTCTTTTCCAGGACGCGCCTTGCCCAGCTTCATGGCGGAAAAGACTCCTTTCCCAGCTCTGTAGCAACAGAACCATGATAAATATTGTCAAGTACTCGGGAAGCGCCATCCATGTTCACAGGTTGCTTTCAAGCTCAAGCGAAAAGGAGAGGCTCCTGCCCTGCCCCAGGCAGCTTATGAGTAGAGAGCAGGGAGGGCCAAACTGTGCCGGTCACCAATTCATTACCAGGACTGATATCAACCTTGAAAACCCTGAATTGCCTGAGACCAGGTGACCCTAACCGCCACCTGCCTGAACCTTCACAGCTGCTTCGGAGGTCCGATCCCCTGGTGGGCACCAGGGCAGAGGGGGAGCCGCCATTCAGGAACTCCTCCTCTGGGGCACGTTGGCGGGCACCCTCTCCCAGCTTTTAGGCAGGCTCTGAGAATTATTTTATTTAGACTGGCATTTTATGTATGACTTTTTTCTGCTGTTTGAATGCTGCATTAATTCTGCAGACTGATTACTGCATTTTTGGATGGAGTTCTTATACCCTGTATATTTGTATTATCTTCATGTCTGTTCACTGTTTTGAATGCAGAAAAGCAGGGTAAAATGAACCAAATAAATCAATAGGTAAATGGGCAGATAGTGAAGGCTGAGATAGTGAAGGTTGAGAGAGACCAGGGAATAAATAGGAAGGGATGCAGCTACAGGAACGTAGACCTGGGTGGGCTGGGAAGATTAAGCAAGCAAGAGATTCAAGAATCCTTCAGAGGATGGTTTTTCCTCACTAGCGAGATGCAAAGTGGATTTTCTCCCAGGATGCTTCCCGCCGAACCAAAAGTCCTCCTTGCCATACTCCAGTAGCAGGTTGTGCACACCTGCCACCGTATCTCACTCCGAGTTTCAGGTTCTCATGCAAGACGATGACCCAAATTCCCACGGAAGTGACTCTCTCTGGTCTTTGCGGTGCTCCCCTCCCTCTCTCTCACCCCCTGAATAAACAGATCCAGAGAGATGTAGCACTTGCGGGCCTGGGCTCCGCCCACACCGCTAAACAGTTGATTGGCAGGAAGGGGGCATCAGCCAAAGTGCCCCCCCCAACAGAGTGAGCAGTCCCAGCAGCCCTTCAATACTACACAAATATGTACAACAAACTCCTCCTCACATTAAAAATCTGTGAACCATGCCTTGAATGTGGGAGTTGCTCCAAGGCACCCACTTAAGGCATAATGAAAAGCTAATGAAGGGGAAAATTATTAACTTTCCTACTTAATCTAGGAAGAAGGTCTGCCTAGCTGTGAGCGGGACTGGAGCCGGTGGTGAGAGACACAAGCACAGGAGGCAGCAAAGGTTTCTGCGCAATCACGTGCCCCATGATGGCGGAACTAAGACTGCGCTCTCTATAACATCCGTGTCCGAATTGGTACAGTCACTAAGATGACCTGTTTGTTAGCCTATAGATAGGGGTGGGGTTTTTGGTGAGAACTGCATAAAAACACAAAAGACCGCTTTCTGCTAAAAAAATCTGCAAAAAAGTAAAATAAAAGCAGCAATTTTGCGTCATACTTCGTCTACTGACACTGTACAACCTATACCACCTTTAAAGCAGTTAAAATGGGGGAAAATTGAATAAAAACACATAATACCACTTTCTGCTATTTTCATTTTGGTTTCATTTGGTTATAACCGAAATCCAAGAAGGAAGACAATCTTGCAACTCCTTCTTAGAAAGTTGGCAGCTTTCTTCATTCATTCCTGCAGGCGCAAACACTGACCAGGCACTTGAATGGCCAGGAAGGAGCCTCTGGCTCCCAAACCAGGTAGTAATTGCAATGGCAACATCACTTTCCCTCCCATAACTCAATGCTTGCATCTGCAGAGGTCATCCCAGTGTGGGGCTCAGGGGCCACAGGAGGTAACAGACTCTGCCCCTAAACCCCTATATTTTGTCAGGTTGTGGACCTCGGGGTTTTAGTGAAAACAAAATTAAGTAGATGCTGCAAGATCCTACCGCCCGCCCGCCCGCCCGTGCCTGGCCTAGGCTGGATTCCAGGCCTATGCCTGAGACTTCACACCAGAGGCTCTCTGTGCTAGGGTGATACCAAGAGAAGGGAAGAGGGCAGGGCTAATGCTGTAGGGGAGAGAATGTTGGCAGGTGCAACTTCTCTTCCGGCAAGCACGACAACCTGAGCAGGGCACTATCCTCTCTTCTATCAAACCCTTGAGGGGAGCCCTGCCTGCAGCCCCCCTTGCCATCCACTCACTCATCCGCTCCTGTCACCTTTGGCTATCAGGTGGCCAGTAATCACTAGTGAACCTAAGGCGGGGCCTGCGCAGCGCAAGGCAGCTGGCAGGATTGCTGTTTGGCCCTCTGAGTGCATCTTGCTGTGATGACGATGACGCTTTGCTACCATCTGTGCACCAGGGAGGGCAGTGGCAGGTGAGGGACCCCTCCCCATCGAAGTCCACGGATCAAAGCCACAGCCGAACCCAGAGGTTGCATGCAGGCGCTACCTGCTTACTCAGGTGCAAGCGGGTAGCGCGCGCGTGCAATCTCTGGGTTTGGCTGTGGCTTTGGTCCGTGGACTAAGATGGGGAGGGGGGCTGCCTCACCTTCTGGGCACACGGTGCTCTGTAGAGGAACAAGCAAGGAGCCTGGCCTCTGCCCCAAGGAGCTCACAAACTAGGATCTTAAAATCTGGAAATATTTGTGCCTGTGAATAATCTTGTTGCTTTCTAATGTTTGCATTGCTTTATAAAAAAGACAAACTACTATCAATAAATGTATACATAGTGAGTGTGTTAAAAGATAGTTAAACTGTACAAAAAATTATGGGGGGGGGACGACATAAGAAAAGAAAAAGAATCTTTTTTTTTAATTCCTCCACTAAAACCTCCTTGTGAAAATCATATAATGGAATAAAAAAATCCTTTGCCTCCCAACAAAGAAATTAGCAAGAAAATGCCTCTGCCAAACCATTTCGCCACGTTTTGTTTGTTTCACATACATATTGATGCTCTATATTACCGTCGGTAAAGTGAGGGCCAATCCAGACCTGACAAAGGAGATCCATGACTGGTACTCAGGACTGCTTGCGGAGCATGTGGGTCAGGACAGGACATGGCAGTGGGGCCTAACCACGCGTTGCCCCCATGCCGCTCCCTCCCCCAATCTAAATTGTCCCTTCGAAGCTGCCATCAGCCACTGGGGGGGGGGGAACCACAGGCACAAATTGTTGGGAGCAGGGCTGCAGCACAGGAGGAGGAAGGAAAGCGTGACCCCCCCTTCCCTCACACCATGGCCTTAATTCCCACCCCCACCCCCCCAGCAGCTGCTTGATGAAAACAAAAAGGGCGCCAGAGGTTCCAGTTGTGAGACTTGCCCATGTCACAGCCGGCGTGGGCTGTATTTTCCAGTAGCTGAGCCAACGGCTAGAGAGAGCTTACAGCAGGTAGGCACAGAGGTTTCCAAACCTGCATTTACCGGGGGTCATTCTTCTTTGTGTCAGCAGTCTTGTGTACCACCCCCACTCCTGCTTCATCACTGTTGAGTGATAATCACACTCTGTTTCTGCAAATCTATACCTTCCAACCTCGCTCACACACTAAGCCAGACCCCCCTCCTGGGAGGTGCAGTTTTCTGACCAAATAAGCAGCACTAAGAGTCTCGTCCATCTGAGTCAGACTGTCCAAACTCTCTGTAATGTCAAACTCAACATCCCTCCCCACACACACTATTCTTACCCCAACCCAGTTGGACGTTGGCACCTCAGGTTTGCCAGAGGATACCCTCCCCACACACATATACCATCCAGAGATCAGAAAACCCAGGCAATCACCTACCTGTCTTGGGTAAGACAGACTCTTTACCTGTGTCTCACGGCTACCATCCCAGCTGAGGGTAGGGAGCTGGGGAGGGGGGCAGCGGGGCACCTTGAGTCGGGGTGCTCCTGGGACGGGTAAAGGGGTTCCCGGTCCTTCACCCACGCCCACCCCCTTTCTGGCCACCTGTGGCATTAAACCCAGGCCCCGGTGCCCCCCATTTTACTCCGCCACCAAAATAGCGCTGCTGAGGAGACTGGACTGGTGCAGACAGGAAGCCAGCAGGAGAGAACTGACACCATCCCCTTCGTGAATATTGGATGAGTACACCTGAGACCGCAAAGCCTGCTCCGGGGGGAGGGAGGGGCGTCCAGCGGGCCAGGTGCCACTGGAGGAGAGGCTGCCCACCAGCAGCAGTGTGCCCGGAATGGCAAGGAGCCTCCGTGATTTGGTAACTCAGCGCAGAGCCTGTCACCTTGCAGGCCTCCACATTCCCTCTTCTTTCAGTCTGTGGCCCCGGAATCAGTGCTCGCTCGCCAGAGAAATGCGCTCCAGGGACATGCTTGTGGCAGAGACAGCGCGGGGGGGGGGCTAGATGCCTCTTCCGCCCCCTGTGTTCCAGATGGACTCCAGGCGAGATCTGATTACAGGCTGCCAATGAATTATTCACCGCTTCATCTGCCTTTATGCTAACAGCAGGGGGCCTTTGTTTTGTGGAGATGCTCTCTTTGAAGAGGCTGTCCCCTCTCGGACACATGATCCGTGGGACAGGGGATTGGCTTCCGCATGCAACAGCAGGGCCACACACATGCTTCTGGCTGCTCTGCCAAGAGAGAACTGTTGCATTTGTCTCTGGGTAGCTTGCAAGAGCAGGATGCTTTGTCCTGCAGGGGAGGGAAGGGGTGTCAGCCCTACTACCCCCTCCTCTCTTTTCACATGACCAAGGTCTGCCAGCTGGAAGCCCACTTCAGAAAAGGGGCAAAAGGAAACACGGTCAAAATCAGTAACACACTTGAAGAGAAGTAATTGCAGCTCCTCCTTGCTTGGCACCCAGGGTCATAGGACAGCTCCTCCTGGAGTAGGGCGGACGCCAGAACACCGAAGAAATCTGGACCCCAAATTCCTGGCAGCAGTGGACTGGAGTCAGCACGTACAAGATGTTTTGCATGCACAGTTGAGAGAATAACACTCAGCGTGGTCATCTTTGCTAGCAGAGGAAGAAGACCTTGGTTTGCTCGCTCTCTCTCTCTCTCTCGCACACGGACACACACACGCATGTGTGACTGACACTCTCAAAGAGGATTGCGCTGACTTAAGAGGCACATGTGAGATTCCCCGTGTGCAGCCCTGTTCGCTGGATGAGGACTTGTGTTTTTCTTTCCCCACCAGCCCAAAGGGAATCGATCCGGCAAAAGGCCTCAGTTTGCCCAGTGTGGAGTCAAAGTTCAGCACCAGAAAAATGAGTGAGAAGAACTCAGAACGACCGTTGGAAAGAGTCGCCTCACCAGCATCCTGGAAAGAGGATCGCAGGGAAGAGGGGACCCAACATGAGGGATCATACGGGCATCAACTCTCAGCACATGAAGGTCAAGAGACTGTATGTTAGAGTGAAAAGAGAGGCCAGTTTCCAAATCACGGAGGCTCCTTGCAAGTGCGGCAGCATTCCGGGCACGCGGCGGCTGCTGCTGCTGCTGCTGCTGGTCAGTCTCAGACTGAGACTCCACTGGAGCCAGAGGGGGGGGGCAGGCAGGGCAGGGGGTCAATCCTGATGGCTGCCTAGGGCAGTGCTCTGCAAAGGGGAACCCTTTCGATACCAACAGGAACAACAGCACAGCACCGCCAGAGACGTCTGTGCTGGGAATCTGGAGACCAGCAGCCGTTCCACTCCAGGGGGGGGGGCTCCTCAGGTGGTCTGGGGGGGGGATGCAGCCTGCATCCAAATGACACCCAGAGCATGTTTGCCCCCAGTACACAACATGGCAGCGGCTCAAGACACAACTGCCTGGCAGGCCAGGGTCCAAGAGCTCTTAGATCAGAAAAGGGAGGGGCCACATGCTGCCTAGTGCTGAGCACCCAGCTGCTTCAGTCCTGGCCTGGCATAGGACAGGTCATCGCCGCCGCCACCGTCATCATCATCTTTACAAATATTTATCGGCCACTTTTCAACAAATTGTGGGCCAAACGCTGGGAAAGGACTTGCTTCCGCGTTGCTGGGGGCGGGCAGAGCAGCCAGGATGGGCCCCGTTCCATTACGCAAAGGTCCTTCAGCCCCCAGCAGGCAAGCATCACAACGTCAAGGTATGTTAAGGTGCTGCTAATGGGGGGGGGGGAAGCAGGTAGGCACGAAGGCCTCAATCTGAATGATGAACCCAAGCACCTGTGTTGCATCTATAGTAGGAAGTCAGCCTGGACAGACGGCCACAGCCACACTTCGAAGAACCTCCAAAGGAAACCGGCGAGCGGCTGAGTGTCCAGGGCTTCTGTGCTTTAAGGTCTGGAAGGGATTCTTCTTTGGGGCTCTTGGTTCATCCGCTGGGTCCAAAGTCAGAGGCAACCTGCCCTCCGGTGTAACCCTTTATTGCTCGTTGTGCCCTATGACCGTTATAGGCCAGTCACTATCTCTCAGCCCCACCTACCTCACAGGGTTGTTGTAAGGACAAAAAGGAGGGGAGGAAATATGTACACCACTCTGAGCTCCTTGGAGGAAGGGTGGTATAAAAATGTGAAAAATAAATAATAAATAATAAATAAATATTGTTACCAACTGAATATTGTAGATACTGTACATGCCAGCATTATGCTGGGGGGGGGGGGAGCGGGAGAACGCGGGAGCGGCGCCATGCCAGGACGTTTCCTACAACAGGAGGAGCGGTGACATCATTAGAGGAGTCCTCAGCGGCTGCCTTACAGCCCAATCCACGACAACTCCCTGCAGCGGCGCTGGTGCAGGAGGTTGACCTCCTAGGCATAAGGGAACATTTTCCCCAGGGTAAGCCCCTGTGGGCCCAGTGGGTCAACTCTACAGCTGGCTCAAGGGAACTCTACAGCTGGCTCCGCCTTGACCCAGGAAGGCAGATCAGGCCCAGGAAGGGGGTCAGGATTCAGCACATGCTGCTGCCCCCAAACCCACCCCACTGCCGCCCCAGAGACTGGTATGTAGCTCATGTTACAGGGAGGTTATAATCCTATGCGGATCTGCTCATTAGCATGTTCTACTGAATACAGCACAACTTACTTCTGAGTAAACATACACAGGCCAGCACTCCAAGATATTTTTTATATTTATTTGGGGTATTTTTGAATCCAATTCTTCTATATTTATTCATTTGTTTTAAAACTATTGCAATTCACTGCAAGAGTTGGGGAAGAAAGGGGCAAGCTCTTCAAACAAAGTTTTGAGGGACAAGTGAGGGCAGGGGAAGAAAGCACCCTAACAAAGACCTTTCGGGGGGTGTCTGCAGGCTGTGGGTGGGGGTGGGGGTGTCATGGCAGCTCCCGCATCCTGAAATGTCTCCCTATGCCTCCAGCCACAGCAGCGGCATTAAGTGACCCGTCCTGCTTTGCAACGGCCAACGGAGTTCTCGTGTACAGGTTCAGCTGAATCCCACCCGAACTTGGCATCCGCGAGCTTGTCAGAGGTCAGGGTGGGAGCCTACCTTGTGTGTCCCCCCCCCCCAGTTGGGAAGGGAGAAGGTGCTGCAGAACAAGAGCTGCCACCGCCAGAGAAACAGCGACAGCCACACTTACTTGTGCGTCTTCTCTTTGTCTTTGCTGAGATGGGTGGGCAGAGGTCCGGGAAGAGCAGGCAAGCCAAATTAAAAACGGAACAAAACAGAAAGCAGCACATGAGAGTATGTGGGGGGGGGGGGGGAGAGACTGTTCATATGGCGATCTACAAGTAAGCCAACCCAATAAAGAACACTTGTGACTAAGCCCAAATTCCCAGCTGCTCTGGCTTGTGCCCCTCACAGTGCAGGAAACGCTGTTTGGAGAGGCTGTTTCACGGGGCAAATCTGGGACCTCACAACCCTCTGAAATTGTGATCCAAAACAGATTCTGAACGGGCCTGGTGAACGAGGAGTCCTAGAGTGGGAGTCTAGCCCCAGGGTCATTCGTTTTAACATGCCGTGGGACGCTCTGGCAACTCAACCACTTCAGACGACTTCACAGCCTGCCAATACATTCCCGAGATATTTGGTCACACTCAGGTGTGACCAAGTTGCTGAATCCACTCTAGGCGGGAATACGTCTCCTGTGGCCTCATGGGAAACATTTCAGATGACCAGCACAAATCCCTGCAGGGGGGGGGGAGGTGGCTGGCGGCCAGCTAAGTCGTCCATCCTGAGGGGGATCCTGGAAGTTCATAGCGGAGCAATGATGCCCCAGAGACATTGGCCACTCGGTCATTGAACCAAGGCTGGAGAGACTTTGCAGTCTGTCAGCCTTCTCGTTGCCTGGCAACGCCCGGCCCTCTGAACGTGGGGCTCGATTTAGCTCTCCTGGCAAATAGCCGCTGGAAGACCTCTGACTTGCACGAATTTGTGCAACCCTCCTGGAAGGCCATTGAAGGAGGTGGCTATTCCAGGCCTCATCCTGAAACAGAAATCCTCAAGCCATTTAGACAGGTGCTGAACTTGGGAGGGGCATCTGCACCTCTGTGGCCGAGGAGGGCGGGAAGCAGAAGAAGGGGGGAACTGATCAGGACGACAGGGTAGATTTGGGAAATGTCACCATACCTGAATGGCAACTGGAGGTGTTTTTTCTCTTTTCCCTTAGCCTTATTTCTGCAAGTATAAAAGTCAGGTGTTTCAGAAACAATCTGTGTGTTCACAGCAACCAGACCCCTCCCCCAGACTAAGCTACTAAGCTACATAAGCAAAACAGCCCACCGCTAACACAAGCAATATCAGACCAGCCCACCACCACACAACAACTCTGAATATAAGAACAGCCCTGCTGTATCAGGCCCAAGGGGGCCCCGTAGTCCAACATCCTGTTTCCCCCAGTGACCCACCAGTGGCCCCTGGGCACCCCACCCCCCCAAGCGCAAGAGAGAAAGGCAGACCCCTCGCCCACCACCGCGCCCCTGGAGGGCCCCGCAGCCGTCATGACTAGCGGACATGGGCAGGCATGATTACTGTGTCCTCCATGAATCTATCTCTTCCCCCTTTCAAGCCGTCCACGCTCGTGGCCATCACCACTTCTTCCGCTGGTGAATTCCACAGATTAAATGACACGCTGCGTGAAGAAATTCTTCCTGTTGTCTGTTCTAGAAAACCACAGCAAATGCAATGCACAGACACAAAGAGGCCGAAGGTAGAAAGGGCAGCGAGGAAAGAGAGCTTACAAGGAGATCGTGTTAAAGAAATCAAATCCCGAGATGTGACAGCTGAATTTGGCAAATCTGGCACATCTGCTCTAATGCTGCAAAACTGGTCTCCCACGTCTAGTGTTTTCCGCAAAGCATCCCCTACTTCTGCTAGTCATGGAGGAAGACCAAGCAACCACAGCAAGAGGGCAGGTGAGTGCCTGGCAGTTATTCACATTTGTAGGTCAACTGGTTTAAATACTACAGGCCTCTCCTTCTTTTTTGGTTTCTGCTGTCTCACAGTGATGAGGCCTAGGCCTGACTGACACCACCGCTAGTAAGAACATAAGAACATAAGAAGAGCCCGGCTGCTGGATCAGGCCAAAAGCCCACCTAGTCCAGCTTCCTGTGTCACACAGTGGCCCCACCAGATGCCTCAGGGAGCACACAGCCAACAAGATAACCTGTTTCCCGTTGACACTCCCTTGCACCTGGCACAGAGAAAACCCACTTCTAAAACCAGGAGGTTGCTTATGGCTTGTCACCTGTGATGGTCTTTTCCTCCATGAAAAGGTATTTTCCTCTCCTCACAGCCTCCCCAAGGCGGCATCTGCACCCTTCATGGAACTCAGAGCTCTCGAAGGGGCGAGATGGGAAACGGTCATCATTTATTTATTTGAAAAATTTATATCCCGCCTTTTCCTATGCTGAAAGGCAAAGGAAGACACGCAAGGGACTAAGATGCTGAGGGCGTGATGGGAGCTGGACTTAAGTTTGCTCACCCCGGTTCCCATGGCAAGTGTCCCCTGGCTGGCACCTCTGAAGCTCTGCTTGAGCTTGACAGACAAGCATTGGGGGATGGGCAAGGACAGTGGCCAGCACAAGTTCTGGCTGGCCACCAAGGGCACCCAAAACGTGCAGTCAGAGGGCGGCTAGTTATAGGGGCAGGCGATCGTCAGAAGCACCAAGCATTTCTGCTATTCTTGAAACAGATTCTAGGAAGCTTCTATAACCTTAGATTCAGAAACAAATGGACTCTTATCTGCTTGACTATGACATAAACAAATACGGCTTTACAGATTCATGCCTGCAAAGTTATCTTCTATGGCAGGAATCAACTTGGCATGCAGATCATATGTGCCCATTGTGAAAGGAACTAGAAAAGCAATGACAAGGTCATATTCCAAAGCTGAACCACATAGGGGGTGTCCAGGATGTTCTTCGCCTGGTCTAGACCTAGACCCTTTTGGTCTAGAGCCAGTCCCACCTGGGCCCCTAATTTTGGGCAACGCACTCCAAAGTAGTTTAGATCGGTAGCTTTCATGGCCCGCAACTGTACAACAATGTTTGATCAATACGGGATTCAATGCCATGTGAAAAAAATAAAATTTTACTGATCTCTTACACCGTAGCGGGTTTCTTGGATTTTATTGTATTTTCTCCATGTGCGGCTGCCGGTTGGAAACCCGCTACGGTGTAAGAGATCAGTAAAATTTTATTTTTTTCACATGGCATTGAATCCCGTATTGATCAAACATTGTTGTGCACTCCAAAGTATTTAATTACTCGCATCATTATCAAAGCGACACAGCAGATATTTAGGGAGCCATGCTCAGGCCATGCTCAGGAACACACACACACACACACACACACACACACACACACACACAGTGCATGAGCCAAAGAAGGGGAGAAATCGCAGTGGAGAGGCTTGGCTGGTACCTGGAGTCTGCAGCATCGTCACTATGTCATGCATGCGAAGGGAAGGGGAAACATTCACGTCATGGGCGCAAGGACATATTTCCAACAGTTCACTTGATCCTGGCTTGTAACACATCTCAAACCTCAAGGGGCCCCCAAACCCCTTTATTCTGGATGACGTAACCTGCAATCACTGCCGCACAGCACCTGGATACTGGCACAGTCAGGAGCACAGACGAGAATCCCCACCCCACCCATGAGCAAGCGAGGGGAGGGGAACCCCCAGGTCATGAGCAATGCAGGTCCACGTGCCCTGCAGGGCGGGCCACACTGCAACAAGCAGAGCTTGGCGGACGGAGTCCATAACGGCTGTAAAACCTCAGCACTGGGGGGGGGGGGAGCAGCTGCTCCTGCCCAGTAGAACTCCAGACCCATATAGGGCACGGCAGTCCTTAACTGCCCCCAGATGGTGGGCATCAGCTGTTCCTCTGACTCTCCAAGGAAGCCCCCTCCCTCCACATGCACACGCAAAGAGAAGGAAATATGTACTCGACAGCCCCTTTTTGGCCCACCTGGCCCACCTGTATATGGCCTGGGGGTAGTTCACTCAGTGGTGCAGGGGCAACGCACTCTTTACTTGCTCAGTGGTACATAGCTGTCTCCCTAATCCATGAGTCCTGGAGGCAAACCTTGGCACTCAAGACAGGTGCTGGGCCTGAGCCGCGGCACGAAGGGGGGCAGGATACAGCGCAGACTGAGCAAGACAAGGCCAGGGAGGCTGCTCTGAACTAGTCTCCCACTGTGCCTTAATACCTGGCTATGGATTTGTATCCATCTTGGTTCTTATTTCGGAATCCTGGCAGCCTGCTGCGAAAGACATTGCAGGAAAGAAAAGCATCATTAAGGAAGGAGATCCAGTGGTGGAAACAACAGCATTTTCCATGCAGAAGGTGACCATTTACACTCACTGCCTTCACTGATCTATCCAAACAGGGAGATCACATTCCAGAGCTGGGACCCAATTCATTCCGTGAATGGGGTGTTTAGTCCTTTCTGTTGGAAATGGGCAGCGTTCGGCTGCAGGACACTGGGGGGCAGTGTGTTGTCTGGTCACCTAAAGACCTTTCACCTGGACAGTCCTCTCTGTGATCCCTGGAAGGGGTGTGGGCCCCTGACCCTATTTCCTCCTTCCCCTTCCTAGGCTCACCCCCTTCTTCTACTGACTGCCAACCTGGGAAGACGTGCCATGCCTGGGCTGTGCTGCCCAGCGGCCATCTTCCAGCACACCTCATGCAGGGCGTGCCAGCTGTAGGGGCACGCCATCCTAAGTCAGAGTAACCTCTGGTCTTAGCCAGATGCTGTATATATGAACTGGAACCGTGAGTAAACTTTTTCTTCTGCAACTTTAACCAGCCTATGCCTCGTGTGTTTATTTAGCTAACTATATAGCAGTCCACCTGGGTGTAAGAGGGAAAAATTCAACACTTTCATCCCCTCACCCCTTGTCAGATGATGCTTGAGCCACAAGAAGTTAGTAGCCCAAGCCAATCATCAGTTGCAGGAGGGTGATTTTTATCCCACGACATATAGAGTCTGAAAGGACTGGCCGGCCGTGTGCAGCTACTTTCCCCCAGAAGGGGCAGCAGAGAGGGACAGGAAGAGCATATGGGGATGCCTGAGAATCATCTCTCGCTGGAGCTGTGCAGAGCTCGACTGGCTCTTGGTGCAAATAAACCAAAGAATGTCATTTGGACACAGGTGGGGAGCGATGAGGGTGACACCACCTTGGACGTTAAGAAAACGAACTCATAATGTTAGCATTATTCTGGGTAGTTTTCTAGAGTACAGTTTCTGGCCTGAGCTGAAACAAGAATGAAAATCCATGGAAGAAATGTGGGCTGGCCCTTTCTTTTTCTCTTTTAGACTTAGGCATTCGGGGAGGGGGGATGCTTGACACCAGTGCTGGCCCCCTGGCTTGTATGTCTTAGGAATACCTACAGCAGAGGCTCCCAACTTGTGGTACTTTGAGCGACTTCTGGTGGTGCACAGCAGTTACGATCTCCCCTCTGTCTTGCAATTCAGTGTGTTGCTGATTGTTGCTGCAGTTTTGCCTGTGGAAAGCTAATCCCCCAGGCCTCTTATCTGGGACAGCAGTAATCAGCTGCTAGGAGGTCTCTTATCTGTCCTTCCAATCTCTCTCAGCTGCTTCCGCTCCTTATCTCGGATCTGTAATGTTCCCTTTGCTTCCTGTATATACAGCATTGAACCACTAGGTGGCGCAGGCAAGAAGGAGCAGCAAAAAGGAGCAGGCAAGCCTTTTATTTCCTGTTTCTTTTATTTCTATTTTATTTGAGCTGTATTTGAGCAAGCTGCTCAAATTGCTGTATATGAGCTGTATCTGAGCAAGCTGCTGCTCATGCTGCTCATATTTGTAGAAACCCAATTTGTAGAGATTAAAATCAACAGACATGAATATTGGGGGGGGGGGGAGAGCAATGAAACAACTGTTTTGGGGAGAGAATACAAAAGATGCTGCATGATATTCTACTCCTGAGCTAAAGCCTCTATATCTGCTCTTGTGGATAAGCTTCCAAAGCAGGAAGTGGATCTGTGAATTCTACCTCTACCCACATTGACTTAATTGCTGCATTTGCTGACCCTGTCACCTATCTAGTGCATATACTTATTTAAATTTAATATTATAAATAAATGTATTTATTTATTGGCGCAGGTGATACTTCAGAAAGTCTGACTGTGACAGGTGGTACACCTGGAGACACAGGTCGGGAGCCTCTGCTCTATCAGGCCAGAACGTTATCTTGGCGAATGAAGGTCCTCAGGTGCAAACGTGGGAGCTGGAGGGGACCTGCGGGGAGAACGGGGGTGGGTGGGAAGGGTGCTTATTTATCCTTATCCCTTCCTGTCCCCACAGATTCTCCGTGCAAATTCCTCCCCAAACCATTTGCCCTCCAGCTGAGTTTGCTTCCAACTTTTGAGGGGAGAATTGGCAAACTGGGGAAGGGTTAAGGACTCTCTCCTGTCTTTATCTTGCAAGCCTTCTCTAGCCCTTGCATTTGTTACGGAAGGAAAAGCTGGCTCCCTACACCTTCCATGCCCCATCTAGTTTCAGCCTTACCAACAGCTCTTTAGATATGATTACTAGAGTTGCCATCGAATGTTAGCAAAAAATAATTGAAATTCAGGCCGCTGGTTTGAAGGCTTCCATTCAGGTGGAATCTATAGTGGATTCTTAGAGGAACTAACATCCACAGAGGGTTCTGATTGACCCCTAGATGTCTTGCTACACTTTTGCAGAGACCAGTGGGCAGCACATAGAATTATAGGAAGCGAGAGTTGAAACAGACCTTAGTCGTAATCTAGTCCAACCCCCTGCTCAGCGCTGAAAACTGCAACAACACCCCAGGTGACTGCAATGAGTCCCCACGGAACGGAAGTGTGATCTCCGGTACATCCCAGTAGTGCAGGAATATCCAGGGCCTTTTCAAATGCTGCTACCTGCTTGGCAGTGACTGGGTCCTCCCTGCGATGTGACAATGGCGTCATGGGTCCTGGTGCCCAGAACCTTCGTCACAAATCTGAAGAGGGGGGAGGGAGCAGGTCTCTTGACTTTCTCTGGGAGACTTTAAGAACCACAGAAGAGCCTGGCTGCTGGATCAGGCCAAAGAAATGCCCACCTAGTCCACCTTCCTGCATCCCACAGTGGCCCCACCAGAGGCCTCAGGGAGCACACAAGACAACAAAGAGACCTGGATCCTGTCACTGCCACTCCCTGGCACCTGGCATTCAGAGAGAGCCTATTACTAAGACCAGGAGGTTGCTTATCCCCATCATGGCTTGTAAGCTGTGATGGACGTTTCCTCCATAAATCTGTCCAATCCCCTTTTAAAGGCATCCAGACCAGGTGCCATCACCACATCCTGTGGCAAGGAGTTCCACAGATGAATTACACGCTGGGTAAATTACTTTGCCAGCCTCTAACTACAGCGATTCTATCATGTAGGTGCTTGACACTCAACACCCTCTTCAGTCTGACCACAGTACTGATGTCTCTGTTTTACAGATGGGGAACTGAGGCTGGGAGAACGAGAAGCCCAAGACCAAGCAGTGAATTCAAGGTGTGAACACAGAACGGCTGAGTCTGTTCAAGGCTTTGTCTGAAACAAACTATTGGCCCCAGCGCTGAGGACTGACAGCAATCCACTGGCACCGGCAGCACCCCTGCAGCGGCTTCTCCTGTCTTTTCTGTGCATCATCTTGTTTGTCCTCCTAGAAGGGACCTCATAGGTCACCATCAGCACCATGGACAGTGCCCCGAAGACAACAACAGGAGCCAGTGCAGCTGCAGGGCACCAAGAGGCTGCCGCATGCTAATCATGCACAAGAAAAGGAAGCATGAATAATTCACTCGGGCCAGATTGTGTTCTGCGCCAGGCTGCATCCCAGCCATTAATTATTAAAAGTAAACAGTGATCCGGTGACACTTCCCAGCATTGACTTTCTTGCTGCTGCCCAGGAATACAAAAGAGGCCAGCCTGGACTGCGGGATCAGGAGCCACTGAGTATCATTCACGTGGTGGCCTAAAATTATCTAAAGGATGCTAGCTGTGGTGCCAGGCCAGCCTTGGAGCAACGGGACAGAGGCAGGCCTGCCTGCGGTGGACAAGCTTTCCTGAGCAGGCCCATTCAAAGGAAGAGAAGCTGAATTCTCTCTCCCCTGCCCAAGAGGTCAGCCAAAATGGCTGGCTGAACTGAAGCAAAGGGCCCCTTTTCCTGTGATTTTTGGGGAGGGAGATGCCACTTTAAAAGGGACCATTCACAGTGTGATCCACAAGGATCTACAACACAGCCCCCTTTCTGGCAAAAAGCCATGCAAAGAGCGGGATGTGTGTGTGTGTGTGTGTGTGTGTGTGCGTGCGTGCGTGCGTGCGCGCGTGTGTGATGCTGTGGACTGTGATGCAGATCAGCTCCTTGAAAAGGCACCTGCAGTGTGGTGAGCCCTCCTTCCTCCCTGGGCACTCGGGCAAAAGAAAGGAAGGGTCACTGCATCCCAGCCAAAAGGGACTGCATCCGACTCTAGGGGAGTGATCCTCCTTCAGATAAAGCATTGTACCATCACCACCACCCCAAAAACCCGAGGAAAAATGCATTTTCTCTGCCCCCCCAAAAAACCCCTTGAAAATCAGTGCAGCCCTAGGAGTATAGAATATTTGTGACTGTCAATCACAGAGGTGGGTTCAAGAGGCCATATTTCCACATGCTTGAGGCACCTCAGCTTTCTTGATACCTCGTGACTATTTTCATAGGCTTCTAACACAGTGATTTTCAACCGGTTTGCTGAGACACACTGGTGAGCCCTGAAAGGCCCGCGATGTGCCGCAGCAGTTTGGAGCATAGTGGGTGAAAATGGCTGGAAAACTCTTCCAGGTTCTGCTGCTCTGTTCCTAGGGCAACTGTCTGTAGTAAGTAACAAATTGTCTGTCCATCTTCCTTTGCTGGCGGAACAGACAATTCCTTACTACAGACAGTTGCCCTAGGAACAGAGCAGCAGAACCTGGAAGAGTCTCCTGGAAACCGGAAGTGACATCACAAGAGGCGGAGACCGTATAGCAGTCAGTGTGTCATGATAAAAAAAAAAACTTTGAACGCTGCTCTAGCATAATCCCCGCTTTAACCTTTTCTAATAGTAACTCCAAGCAACATCAATTATCAGTTCCCTCAAAGAAACACAACCTACCTCAATCTCATCTGATTGGGGGACATTTAAAAACGTTTACCTTGTTGGAGCCAAAACCTGTCACAAGCTAAATAACTGATGAGGTTTAGAACATTGTTGCAAAATTTGAAAGACATTGGTCTTGGATGTGGAAATATCCTCTATCCTCTATTGTCTTACCCTTTTCAGACTTTTTAAAATTTAGCCACAAGAAGAAAAAATAAATATTGCTGAGCAAAAGCCAAGCCTCAAATCTGATTGTGTGGGATTTGTGGCCAGGAGATATGAATTCTCGCTGTGGCCTTGGTCGAGCCTCAACCTCAGTTCCCTACTTGTAAATGGAGATCATTTGTACACATTTTACAAAGAGCGATAAGACGGACTCGAGAGTAACCTAGAGTTGTCTCAACAAGGATGAACGTTAGAAAGATTGCACAGCACTCCGCAAATCCCCACAAATGCTCTGTGAATGAGTACGAAACAGTGCAAGCCATAGTCTTCCTCCCATCCCTCTTCATGCACCTCTGCACACTATATTTACCTTTCGTAGTCTTCTCCATCTTCTCCCAAACTGCTCCATTTACATACACAAATACAGAAATAGAGTTTAAATAAAACTGCTTGTGTTAAAGGGAGAAATTATTCGGTCTCGAGATTCATTGACACTTGTGGTATATGAGCAAAGACACACACACACACACACACACACACACATCTCAATTGGAGTGTGAACGCTGCTCATTAGGGATGATGGAGGCGAAATCCTTCGGCCACCTAACTGACAGCCCAATCCTACCGAAATCCCTGTGCGGTGATGACAGCACAGCCTCCACTGCTTCCTGCAGGGGATTTTCAGCTGCTGGAGGCCTCCTAGGGGTAAGGGAATATTTGTCCCCTTGCCCCAGGGTAAGCCCCAGCAGCCGCTATGGGGCAACTCGGACCTGCGTTGCTCTGTGAAGGTGGATCAGGCTCAGGAAGGGGCTCAGGATTCGGCATCGCTGCACTGATCCTGCCTGATCCTCCCTCCTCCCTGCCTCTGTCACTGCCCCATAACACCCACCCTCCCCAGTTCCACTCTCCTCCCCGCCTCCCTCCACCCCCTGGCCTGCACCGACTCATCTCCTCCTCTGGCGGTTCAGCATCCACAGGTCCTCGGAGCTAGCCTAGTTGCGTTAGGCCACGTCTCCTTCCCCCCCCCCGATCATAGAGAGCGGATCACAGAGAGGCCACACTGTCTGCTGGACATGCTCGACTTCCAAGCTGCATAGCAGGACTGAGAAGCAGGATGTGAGTTTGTTCAGAAAGGGAATTGCCCAGCTACTCTGCTGCCATTCAGAAATGTGAAGGTGTTTTCCATCAAGGAAGGAAGGAAGCCACAGGTGGGAATTATTACTCCAGGGTGCATGAGCTAAAGTGCCACAAAAGGAAACCAAAGGAAGGGCAGCCACGTCAGCCCCACTTCACTGCAACTGCACACGAGCACAAGAGCAGCACACGGCCCTTCTGCTCAGACCACCTCGCCCAGAGCCACGTTTCCTGGGAATCTCACTGGCAGGGGAGGAAGGCTCCTCCTGCTTGTCCCCAGCACCCAGTCACGAGACGGACGGACGGCCTTCCCACGAGCAAATCCCCTTTGGCTGCCCCCCCCCCATCATGATGAAGCTGCCTAGCACAGGGGCAGACTATGGGTCCGTCGAGCTTTGCATCGTCCACTGACTCCCTGGGTCACAGGCAGGGGATCTGCCCCCAAATGGCCGGTTCACTCCTCAGAAGCTTTTCTGATTTCAATGGATTTAGTCTGTTTTTAAACTATGCTGTTAGCAGTCCTCACAGTCCCTGCAAGGACGGGAGGGCAGGAGATAAATGTGTTACATAAATACACGCAACCTGCGAATTGTAGCATGTACCCTAATCACAGAATTAGGTTTTCTTGCTGCACATAAGAACATAAGAAGAGCCCTGCTGGATCAGGCCAAAGGCCCCTCTAGTCCAGCTTCCTGTATCTCACAGTGGCCCCACCAAATACCTCTGAGAGCACACAGCCAACAAGATAACCTGTTTCCTGTGGTCACTCCCTTGCACCTGGCACAGAGTAAACCCAAGCAAGGAGGTTGCTTATGGCTTGTAACCTGTGATGGTCTTTCCCTCCATGAATCTATCCAAACAACCCCTTTTAAAGGCATCTATGCCAGGTGCCATCACCACATCCGGTGGCAAGGAGTTCCACAGATGAATTACACACTGGGTGAAGAAATATTTTTTTCTCTACTAACTTTCCCTCCACTCAATTTGAGTGGATGTCCCCTAGTTCTAGTATTGTGTGAGAGGGAAAAGAACTTCTCTCTATCCACTCTCTCCATCCCGTGCATAATTTTATACTTCTCAATCATGTCCCCCCTCAGGCGCCTTTTTCTAGGCTGAAGAGCCCCAAACCTCCTAATTACTAAGACCTATTACTAAGACCTCCTGGTCTTAGTAATAGGCTATCCCTGAATGCCAGATGCAAGGGAGTGGCGATACAGGATCCAGGTTTCTTGTTGTCTTGTGTGCTCCCTGAGGCATCTGGTGGGCCACTGCGAAATGCAGGAGGAAGCTGGACTGGATGGGCCCTGGGCCTGATCCAGCAGCCAGGCTCTTCTTAGGCTCTTCTGTTCTAAAACACTGTAGACTTTAGATATTTTTGTAGGTTTTCACAACGCGACCATATCCTCGAATTAAAAATCCGCATGTTGCCGGGAAACTCCGTCGTTATAGATCAATTTATTTCAAAAAATAAATTTCACAGATGTTAAAACATACTTTTGACGTTTTGCACACGTAACACTTGTGGCATCATCAGAAAGACTGTAGTCTTTCCTCATAAGGGAGGTGCCCCAGCCCACTTATCATTTTGGTCACTCTCCTCTGCACCGTTAGTAGTCTTCTGCACTCTCCTGTAGTACACCTTCTTGTGTACTACAGAGCTCCTCAAACCCCCCCCCCCCGCGCCACTCAGCAGAAAGCGAAACCACTGGAGTGCCGATAAATAGCAGTGTCCGCATTCCCTAGCAGACACTTTGAGTCTCAGCTGCGGAGACACGAAAGCGCTTTCAGATTTGCAGGCAGCCTACGGCTGCGGTTTGCGCACAGTTGGCCCTGAATCTGAACGCAAAGGGAGGAGGCGAACATATTGATAAAACACAGCTGCCCCCGTGCAGGGATGCGCTGCTGATCTGCCAGGACCCTGCAGCGCCATTGATAGATTATTTTCATGCCAGGGTTGGTTGGTTCTCCTCCCGGAAGGGAGAGAAAATTAGCTGACTAATGAGACGTCTTTTCCAAAGTTGTTGGAAGCGCAGGCAGTCAATGCCTCGTTCGTGAAGTCTGCAGGTAGCAGGGCTGCTCTGGCTGCCAGGGTTGGGCTGGCTGTAGGCGGTGACATCGCACGGGCGACACGTGGACAACGACATCAGGACGCCCCTCCACGGGGGACAGGCTGTGGTGGTGTTTCCATGAACACCAGGGCCGTTACTGGGAGGGGCGGCAGCAGTGTTGCTCTGCCAAGATGGCTTGGCAGACGACCGACCCTTGTTGTGCTGGCATTGGTGCACCATCAGCATGGCGTTGCCAGGACAGCCTCAGGATATGATGGACATTGCATCAGCTTCCTAATCGGATTGGGCCTTACGGCTGAAATCTCCACACTTACCAATACAGCAGTCAGGGCCATTGAACTCAACAGGACTTAGGGACATGCTTAGGACATGCTTAGGGTTGCGCTATAACTCAGCGAAGCATAGAGCTCCAACCAGCAACGTAGCTGCCAATGGGAGGGGGGCCCAACTGCAATGGGTGGCGCGCGTGGTCTACTCGCAAGGAGCAACCATGGCACTGATTTCTGGTACAAAGTGGGCTCTTCCACCTGCCCTTGCTTTAGTTAGGCTCCAAATTGAGCCTTTCTGGAAGCGAGGGGGCGGCACTACACGGGGGGGGGGCGCAACATCAGCCGGCTCCAGGCGGGGGCTAGCAATGCCACTGGCTCCACGCCACTGGGTTGATAAAAGGGGACTTTGAGATTGCAGAGAAATTAAATGAGTTCTTTGCATTTGTCTTCACGACAGAAGACCTCGGGCAGATACCACTGCCCGAATGGCCACTCCTGAACAAAGTATTAAGTCAAATCAAGGTTAAGGGGGAGGATGTTTCAGAACTAATTAACAAATTAAAGATCAATAAGTCACCGGGCCCAGGTGGCACTCACCTTAGAGTTCTTAAGAAACTAAAAAATGAACTTGCTGATCTTTTGACTAAAATATGCAACTTGTCCCTTAAAACAGCCACAGTGCCAAAGGATTGGAGGGTAGCTAATGTCACGCCAATCTTTAAAAAAGGAAGGAGGGGGGACCCGGGAAACTACAGGCTGGTCAGCCTAACATCTGTTCCAGGGAAGATGGTGGAAAGTCTCATTAAGGATAAAATCTTAAAATACATAGAAGAACAAGCTCTGCTGAGGGAGAGTCAGCATGGCTTCTGCAAGGGGAAGTCTTGCCTCACAAACCTGTTAGAATTTTTTGAAAAGGTCAACAGGCATGTGGATGCGAGCGAACCCGTGGATATTATATATCTGGATTTTCAGAAGGCGTTTGACACGGTCCCTCATGAAAGGCTCCTGCGAAAACTCCACAGTCAGGGAATAAGAGGGCAGGTCCTCTTGTGGATTAGGAACTGGTTGAAGACCAGGAAACAGCGAGTGGGAGTCAATGGGCAATTTTCACAATGGCGAGAGGTGAAAAGCGGTGTGCCCCAAGGATCGGTCTTGGGACCGGTGCTTTTCAACTTATTCATAAATGACCTGGAGTTGGGGATAGGCAGTGAGGTGGCCAAGTTTGCAGATGACACTAAACTTTTCCGGGTGGTGAAGACCAGCAGGGATTGTGAAGAGCTCCAGAAGGATCTCTCCAAACTGGGAGAAGAATGGGCAGCAAAATGGCAGATGCGCTTCAATGTAAGTAAGTGCAAAGTGATGCACATTGGGGCAAGAAACCAAAATTTCACATATACGCTAATGGGTTCTGAGTTGTCTGTGACGGATCAAGAGAGAGATCTTGGGGTGCTGGTGGACAGGTCGATGAAAGTGTCGACCCAGTGTGCGGCGGCTGTGAAGAAGGCCAATTCCATGCTCGGGATCATTAAAAAAGGGAGTGCGAATAAAACGGCCAATATCATTATGCCTTTGTACAAATCGATGGTAAGGCCACATCTGGAGTATTGTGTCCAATTCTGGTCACCACACCTCAAAAAGGATATAGTTGAATTGGAAAAGGTGCAGAAAAGAGCGACCAGAATGATTCGTGGGCTGGAGCACATCCCTTATGATGAAAGGCTACAGTGTTTGGGGCTCTTCAGTCTAGAAAAATGGCGGTTGAAGGGGGACATGATTGAGATGTATAAAATTATGCATGGGATGGAGAGAGTGGATAGAGGGAAGTTCTTTTCCCTCTCACACAACACTAGAACTAGGGGACATCCACTCAAATTCAGTGGAGGGAGGATTAAAACAGACAAAAGAAAATATTTCTTTACCTAGCATGTAATTACATGAAACCATTGGGGGAGATGATACGGGAGGCCAAGCAAGACTTTGAGGAACATATGGCAGGCAACATAAAAGGGAATAATAAAAGCTTCTTCAAATATGTTAGAAGCAGGAAACCTGCCAGGGAAACGGTTGGTCCGCTGGATGGTGAGGGAGAGAAAGGGGTGATAAAAGGGGACTTGGAGACCGCAGAGAAATTAAACGAGTTCTTTGCATCTGTCTTCACGGCAGAAGACCTCGGGCAAATACCGCTGCCTGAACGCCCTCCCCTGACTAAAGAATTAAGTCAAACAGAGGTTAAAAGAGAAGACGTCTCAGACTTAATTGACAAAATAAAGATCAATAAATCACCAGGCCCGGATGGCATCCACCCAAGAGTTCTGAAGGAACTCAAGAATGAAGTTGCTGACCTCTTGACCCAAATATGCAACTTGTCCCTTAAAACGGCCACTGTGCCAGAGGATTGGAGGATAGCTAATGTCACGCCAATCTTTAAAAAAGGAAGGAGGGGGGACCCGGGAAACTATAGGCCGGTCAGCCTAACATCTGTTCCAGGGAAGATGGTGGAAAGTCTCATTAAGGATAAAATCATAAAACATATAGAAGAACAAGCTTTGCTGAGGGAGACTCAGCATGGCTTCTGCAAGGGGAAGTCTTGCCTTATGAACCTTTTAGAATTCTTTGAAAAAACCAACAGGCATGTAGATGCAGGAGAACCCATTGATATTACTGGTATATATCTGGATTTTCAGAAAGCGATTGACACAGTCCCTCATCAAAGGCTTCTGAAAAAACTCCATAGTCAGGGAATAAGGGGGCAGGTCCTCTTGTGGATTAGGAACTGGTTGAAGACTAGGAAACAGAGAGTGGGAGTCAATGGACAATGTTCACAATGGTGAGAAGTGAAAAGTTCATAAGTGACCTGGAGTGGGGATAAAGGCTGATGTACACTGCATGAATTCCGGCACGTCCCGGGCGTGTGTGGAGCAGTGTGGCTTCCTTTTTAACCGACCGCAATGGAACATGGGAGAGCAGCGCTCTCCCGAGTTCCGGCGTGCTCGGTCGTGGACCATGCTGATGTCTGGCCGTGTGAGTGGGACGTAGAGCGACGCGATCACCAATGGGAGGAGGGGGGGGGCTTTCAGCCAATCGGAGCAAACGTGCGACCAATCAGGAGGGACACACAGGGACACTTGGAGGGGAAGGTATCTGGTGGAGCCAGGGCAGCGTCTCGGGGCATCCCATTCCCTACACTCGCGACCCCCCAGACGCCAATGGATTTGGTGTAGGTCAGCCTTAAGCAGCGAAGTGGCCAAGTTTGTGGATGACACTAAATTTTTCCGGGTGGTGAAGACCAGCAGGGATTTTGAAGAGCTCCAGAAGGATCTCTCCAAACTGGGAGAATGGGCAGCACAATGGCAGATGCGCTTCAATGTCAGTAAGTGCAAAGTGATGCACATTGGGGCAAGAAACCAAAACTTCACATACACGCTAATGGGTTCTGTCTGTGACGGATCAGGAGAGAGATCTTGGGGTGCTGGTGGACAGGTCGATGAAAATGTCGACCCAGTGTGCGGCGGCCGTGAAGAAGGCCTGGGTCTCCTCGGACCTGCGCTAGTGAGGAGAGAAAGGGGGCGGGAAGGCTGCTGCTGAAGGGGATAGGATCCGAAACATGCCTTTGGTAACGGATCCACCCCTCCCGCAGCCTCCCTGCCCCTCCCCGCCCGATTTTTCCCCCTCCCACCCCCCACTGCTGCCTTACCTGCTCCAGTGGGTGTAAGGAAGTTAGAGGCATCGCTATGGTGGGGGAGGTAGCGCAAGTTCCTGTGCCGTCCTAGTCCCCGTTTACTCCCCAGTACAAGGTGGCTCTGACCCCTCGCCGTCGGAGCCATTCAGTGCAGCGAAGGCAATGGGCAGGAGACTCACTGCCTGTTGCCTTCGCCGTACAGAATGGCTCCAATGGCAAGGGGGCGTGGCTACCTCGTACCGGGGAGTAAACGGGGATTAGCACGATGCAAAACCTACGGTACCGTCCCCACCGTAGCGACGCCTCTGAAGGAAGGTCCACTGACACTTCTGGAGTGCTGCTGCTTGCACAGCAGCGTTCCTTAAATACCCGCTGACAGAGTGCTGTGCGCTCTGTCGTCAGCCATTTTGCAACAGCAGAAGTGCTTTCCGCTCTCGCAAAGGGCTCCGCGGCACACTGACTAAGACTGGGCCATGATTCTATTATTCCCTAGAAATCCTTGATGCTCTGAGTCGCATGATCTCAGCTCCCTCCCACCCCCTGCTGTTCCCATTACTCGGCAGTTCTGAAGTCCCTCTTGTGAAAAAGATTCTTCCCAGGTGCATTTGCAATTTCACTCCACCACACTGCACACTCTTGGGAGGGGCTTACACAAATCAGGGAAATCTCGCTACAAGGTTAGAAGTCTATAGAATCAGACAATGTTCTGATAATCACATCTTCCCCACCCCCACGAGAAGCACAGATACACTGGTACTTCTTCTCCCATCATGTGAACGTGCACCAATGAGAGCCTGTGAACCACCTTGCAGTGAGATTGTGCAAGCCCCGCCCTTCTCTCCAGCACAGCAACCCAAACCGTCGGCTCAGGTGCAGCTGGGCCGTGTACCTGGCGTTGAGGGAGCCTTGGCTGATGGTGTCTCCCTCGCCGAGGAGTTCATCGTCACTGTGGTAATACATTTCATCCTCTTCTTGCCTACAAGAGTGAGTGGCAGGCAGCTCAGAGAATGTGCCTCGCTGGAGTTGCTGTCTCTCTGTCTGAGTCACTGGAGCGTAAGCCGTGGCCACCCCCACCACGGGCTGTGCGGGGCCACAAGGAGACATGGCTGCCCGATTCCGTGCTGGGCAATGATGTCATCACCGAGTGTCAGGATTCCCCAAGACGCTGGCCACAGCCCAGGGGAAACCTTATCCAGAGAGGGTGGCAGGAAGACGGAAGCAGAGGGACAAGGGAGCTCGGGGGCAGAGCCAGCCCAGCCATGAGGCCAACTGAAGTGGTCGCCTCAGGCAGCAGACTGGTGGGGGGGCCCCCACATCTCTGCCCACCTACCTGCCCCACCTCCTTCCACTCCCTAGATTGGGAAAACCATAGCCATGGACTGTCCACCTGTGCCCCTTATAGAGTCCAACCACATTGGCGCGGAGACTCCATCTCAGAAGGCCGTGGCGCCCACTGCGCAAACATGACGGCAGGTGGTGGGCAGAGGCACGTGACCCTGGAGCTCGGAGCATCTTAGCTGGGGCCAAGAACAGCCCCAGCCTGCACCCCCCCCCACAGAGACGATGCTGCGCCCCCACGTGGGAGGGGCCGCCCCACGTGACGCCGGGTATGATGTCACGACGCTCCAAACACGCCCCCCGCGCCATTTTCCTGGCCTTTTCGGAGCCGTTCGGCACCAGGGCGGGTCGGGCCCAACCCCCGCTTGGTGAAAACAGCGGAGTCAGCGACAGACGAACGTCCAGGCAAGTCCTACGCCTTGGGGGGCCCCCGCCCCAACCCCCGCGACGCTACTGCCCCCCCCGCGCCCCCTGTACAGAAGCCCCTGAAGCAGCACAAACTCAGGGCTCTCCCTCTTATTTCCGGGTAATGTTGAAGAGAGATGTCATTTTCCACTCCGTTTGATGCCCCCCCTTGGGAGGCGGCGGCAGGGAGCAGGGATGCCACCATTTGAGGTCAGCAGGGATTGGCTGTGGGTGCAAGAACAGCTATTTCAGGGCACAATGAAATGAGGGGGAAGGCCAACAAAGTGGGCTCCGTTGGTGTCTTGGACGGGGGTCCTGGAGGATGGCCAATTCGTGAACAGCTTGTCAATCCCAGCCGTGTGTGAGCCAGGGGTGAGCTTATTCTGGGCCATGTCTACAGCTGATCTCTGGCTAAACACACACACACATACATACACACACACGCACACACACGCACACACACGATCGCTGTGGGGCTCGCCTTGGCCCCGTGAGAGTCAGTGTCCTGCTACAGACAGCAGCAGCTACTTTTCCATGATGTCCCTCCGCACCTCCTCTGTGGGCTCAAGCACACAAACACCCCACACTGCTGTCCTTCCTTCCCTCCCTCTGGGAACAGGAGCTTCAATATTTCCCCCAGAGAAGCCCCTTCAACATTGCAGGGGGGGGGCAACTTCCCCTGGCCTGTGCTCACTCACAGGGGTTGGTGGTGGAGCGGCCCTCTCCACTGCCCTTGCTTGGGCTGCTCCAGCCACCTGCAGGGGGAGCTGTTCCTCAGCAGCCCCGGTGCCATGGTGAACAGAGCAGCTCCAGCGCCACACACAGGTGAGCAGCACCTCAGGTGCAGGCAGGGGGCCCGATGACACACAGTCCTGGGGATGGTCACGTGTGCGGGCCGGTGGGAGGGGCAGCCCTGGGACGACATTTGCAGGGAAGGCTGCGAGGGAGGGGCTGCTCAGGGGCAGGAAGTCCTCCCACCTGCCGATTCTCCCCTCCAAATGCTTCCCCCTCCCATCACTCCTGTGACCTCAGCACCTGCCAACTTGTGTTTGCCAAGGCAGTGACCTGCAGCTCCACTTTCCGTGACAGCATTGTTCCCTTCCGTATACGGAGCGACCACCAGAGGGCAGGATACGCAAAACGAAGGGTTGTTCCGCAGCAGCAGCAGCAGCAGCAGCAGCAGAATTCCTGGAGGCAGCTGCAGAGCCTAAGGATGGGAAGATGCACAATGGCTTCCGGCCACAATGCTAGCCAGGCGATTCTTCTCCCCCTCTTTCCGGCCTGTTCCAGATCCTGGCCTGCCTGGGAGTTTGCAGCTCAGGTTTGGGGACCCTCCCAGATGCCCCCTACACTTTCATTCCATATCTGTGTCAACTCCACAGTCCTGCAGCTGTACTATCACCGTAAGCTCATAAAACAAGACTCTGCAATGTGAGGATGATGACGACTAAAACAGGCACGTTGTGATCTCGCTGCTTCGGAGCCTCTCTCCTCGCTGCCATCAAACTCCACTCGATGCCCAGAGCCCTGTTCCCACAAGCAGCAGACCCCTTCCACCGACAGAGCTATATACCAAGGAAATGGAGCCCGTTGTCTCCCACGTGAACCCAGGGGCTGACCTGTGTCTGCGAGGAAGCTGCTTACTCTGGCTGTGTGTCCCCTCCTGGTGCTGCAGCCAGTCGGCCTGTTGCGGCTAATACAAGACTGGAAGCCAGCAGCCCACGATGAGGGCATTCACCGTTGTCACCAAAGCAATTCAACCAACGACTATTTCTAAAGTTCCAAAAGGACTGGGCTCATTTCCAAGCTAATTCAACTTTGGAAAGACCCCCCCCCTCCCTCCAGCTCCCTTTCCTCCCAGTCACTCCCAATCTTCCATCCCCTACCCTCCCCCTCCCTTTCAGGAGTCCCACACTGGCTGGGCCAGCAGTGAGGCTCCAGCAGCTACGGGGGGGGGGCTGTGGGGGGGTTTCCTCCTCTTTCCCTTTCCTCTCCTGCTTTCCCTGGAGCAGCACCACTGGTCCAGCTAGTAACTGGAGCTTTAAAAGGGAAAGTGGTCTGGGAGACCATGGGAGCTAACGGGAGGGGCTAGGGATGGGGGGGGGAAGAAGCAAGGAGTTTTTCTGTAACCCAGATTTTAAGCAGAGCCAGAACAAAACTCAGGGCCTCTTCTCTGCAGTGGGCATCATAAGGCCATGGAGCTGGAATCCAGACTTGAGCCTGCTGAGCTTCGTCGGCACCTCCACGGGGGGTCCAGCAGCGCCTGGCCCTGTACAGCAGCATGAAAGCTGGGCTGCCCTCGCACACTTCCAGGCCACTGCCACCAAAAACGGGCAGTGACGTGGTGGTAGATGCAGTAGTGGCTCCAGAAGCCTCCATCAGTGTCAGTAAGTTGGCAGCGGAGGCGTGTTGGGGGGCAGGGGGAGTTTCAGGGTGGATAGGGAAGGGCAGGAGCGGGGCGTGGTGGGGAGGGAGATGGTGGGTGGATCCCGGCGGCAGAGGCTGGCACCCTTGTTTTCCAGGCCGCCCGCTGTTTTTCTCTCCTCGGACCAGCAAAATGGCTGGCGTAGGTCCAAGGAGACCCAACCAACAGCCCCTCCGTCTCGCCTAGATTTAGTTTTGGTTCGCCCTCCCCCATTTCGGCTCGTCCTCCCCCATCCAGTCCCGCACACTGCTAAACCTTGGTTCTGGGTCTCCATCACTGCTGCCCTGAGATCGGAGCTAGTTGTTATCAGCATACTGATGACTCTGCAGCCCAAACCTCTGGACAACTTCACTGAGCAGTTTCATACAGATGTTAATAGCACAAGGAACAGGTTGAACCTCCTGGAACTCCGCAACGCAAGGGTCAGGGGTTTTTAGCCCCCCATCACCACTTTCAGGACTCTGCCCTTGAAAAAACGGACAAAGAACTCCCAAGATTTGAGATGGACAGGTTTGAACGGATGGGAATCTGATGTCACTTTCTGACAACACACAGTCACACAGAGCTTCAGTGAAGCTCACACTAGACAGAGCCTCTTCACGTTGTAGCTGAACCAAGAACTGGGCTGGATGCTGAACCTCCAGACTGACAGCTGCTTCCCCCCCCCCAAAAAAAATTGGGAGCAATGAAACAGTGCTTAGACTCCCTTATCGAGGACTGCTGGGCCACGCTCCAACTGGGGCATGATTCTCTGTATAGCCTTAATTGTGCTCCTGACCGGCAACAAGGAGCGCAATGTATCGATCTCTGAAGTTGAGCTACGGCTCCAATTAGACATCTCGGCCCAGTTTCATGCGCAAATTGGTTGTTTACTGCAGCACTGCCAAGCTGGGTCACAAGGGTCATCACTCCATGATCCCCAATAAGCAACGATGCAATCTGTTTCTTAGCTTGCAAAGCTAACAATATCGATGGATACATCCCAAAGGAGGCTCGATTCTGATTGGCTGCACAAGGGCAGATGAGCCAGGGCAGCACAAATGCACGCGGCAGCATTCAGAGACACCTGAAGACATTCATCTGCCGCCCCAGCTGGCTGCACTGGACGGTCCCAAGATGCACCCTGACAGGTTCATTGCAAAGATGCTGCCCAGACTCCAGGCTTCCGGGGGTGGTGGTGGTTGGGTGTGCAAAGGATGGCGTGGACGGTTCCAGAACACCGAAGGGAGCTGTGTGTCCTTCCAAGGCAGATCAGGCTGGGGTGCCCACCGCAAACACAGCGCCCTCTCACAGCGCCCTCTACCAGAGGAGGGAAGGCGCGTTCCCTTATTCGTTGTACGGAAGAGGGATTCCGGTTTTCCAGACGTCCTTTGTTGCGCAGAGGGGGGAGGGGAAAGCTGCATTTGCTGAAGTTCTGTCTCCCATGTGACTACGGCAGAACCGGGCATCCGATCCTGCTGGTGCTCAGCAAGCCGTGACTGAAGTCGTAGGACTTGGAGGTGTATCAGTGACACTGACTCCAAGATGAAACAACCACCATTCCAAAACCTCCAATCCAGGAGTCGACGTCTTTGGAATCTTTGGAACGGTGCTGAGCCCTTTGCCCACTGGGGGCTCAGTCACCAGAACTTGACTTATCCCCCCTCCTCTGCCTCCCCCAGGGACCCAGGAGAGGGAGGAGGGAACGATGCTGCCAGGGTTGCTAGGCAACTGCAGCCTACTGTCCCCAACCCTCTCCAGAATAGGTGGTTTGCTCTACAATTGCCTACTATAGTGACAGGTGACACGGGTGACCCCCCCCAACACACACACACACACACACACACACACACACACACACACACACACACACACACACACATGGTTCTCCATGCATTGGCTCAGAATAGGCTGAACTCTTTCCCCAGGAAGTGGGGACCTTAAGGCTGAGCTACATTACACGCGTCGCGGAGCTTATGACATCATTTTTGAAGCAAACGGAGCCGCTGCGACCTCCGCACTGCCAGCGCGTACCTCAAGCTGGAATCCTACTTTTGAGGGGGCGGGCTCGCAGAGCTAGGGGGCATATCGCGGAGCTACTGCAGCCTACCAATCGTAGGAGAGGGGGGAGGGTGGCTGCATGCCAATCTGAACTACCTCCAATCACCTTCTTAAGAACGCGGGACAACAGGAGGGACAACAGGCGGGAAGACACTCCCCCGCTTCAAGCGCAGAGGCAGAGGCAGAGGCGGCGGCAGAGCCTCTGCCTGTAATGTAGCTCAGCCTTATTCTGAGCCAGTCCATCGAACAACAGGGTCCAGTCCCTCTTCCAACCTCCTTCCACCCCACAACCTGCCCACTTTCCTAGTGGCTCCAGCTCTTATAGCAGAAGGGAGGGACTTCTGCTATAAGAGCTGGAGCCACTCCCTCCCTTCTGCTATGAGAGCTGGAGCCACTAGGAAAGTGGGCAGGTTGTGGGGTGGAAGGAGGTTGGAAGAGGGACTGGACCCTGTTGTTTGACGGAGGGAGGGAGGGAGGGAGGGAGGGAGGGAAGGCAGCCAGGAGCACTGAGAAGACAACGTTTCCCCCCCCCCCCCAGCACGTTCGGCACCTGGCTCCTTGTTGCAGCAACATCAGTACCAGCTGGGCACCGAGGGAAGTGGGTGAGTGAGGGCTGGAGACTCACAGGGGGCGGGCAGAAAGGAGGCAGGGAAGAGCCAGGAATCATTCAGTGATGGAGAGAGAGGCCCCCAGGCTCCTGCTCTGAGAGGAGGAATCAGGATCGTGGCCCAGATGTCTCGCTGCCTGCCTAGCCAAGGCTCCCTCCTGGCTTCTCCTCGTACGCTGCCAAGTCAGACTTGGCTGTGGCTATGAAAGGGACACGCACAGCCTTAACCGGCTGTGTCAAGCACCCTTTGGAGGGCTGGGGCCTGGCAGAATGGCGCCATTTCCTCGGAGAACGGGTGAGCCCTGACAATGTCACAACAGACTTCCACAGGCTGGTCAGAGCACCCTCATATCAGCAACAGGGAGGGAGAGCAGCCTTCTGCTGCCAGAGGGAGCCTGGGACTCCGTTGCTCTCGCAGGCCGTTTTCTTTTCAATCAAACCGCTCTGGACTCGCACTTCAGAAAGAGACAGAACAGCTGCAGCCAGCCAAAATGCCCACCCTCCTGCACCAGGTGCTGCAGCGAAGGAGGACTGGGTGCTGCGTGTGAATGGTTACCTCCGCAGAGCCCTCTCAGCAGCGCTGGCCTTGCTGGGAGACTGCCGGTGGCCGGGAAGCAAGCCGTCCGTCTCGCAGAGGTTCCCCTCGGAACGCGCACTGGGACTCTCCAGAAACTCCTCATCGTCCCAAGCGCCGACCGTGCCGTCCATGGCCTGGTAGCGGATCTCGATGGAGACGCTGGTCTGAAACAGACAGAAGCCCGCAGCTCAGCGTCACAGGTGGATCGCTCCCCACCTCTCCAGGGCAGGTCACAGTGCTGGGAAATCACAGGGAAACACCCCCCCCCCGTTACAATGACCCCCACCTTACCCACTGGGCCCTTAACGACAGAAAACAGACCTCAGTTCAAACATCTGGTTGGTTTATTTTTCCTTCACTTATTACAAAACGGCATGCTACTTTTCATCCCCAATGGAATTCTAGGCTGTTTAATGAAATACATCAAAACAAGCCCGAGGAAACTTGCAGCCCAGTCTTAACTGGGCGTTTACGACACAGCGCCACTCTCATAAGTGGCCCTACGGCGGCCACCCTGGAACTGCTGCTGCTGCTCCTGCAAGCGGCGCTGGTGCTGAAGGGTCAGGGCCCGACCCAGCCGAGCTGGCGCAGATCCGAGTAGACCCATAGGGGACCATGGCAGAGTAAGGTCAATGAAACTTGATTTGACTTACCTCTCTGCCTCAACATGGCCCCTGCCTGCCCACAGGATGCAGCGGAGCCCGTGCCGGGGCAAGCACTAGTTAGGATTGGGCTACCAGAGCCTGCTCCCCCCCCCCCCATATCTTTCTCCCAAGGGCCCCTCATTTACCGGCTCTTCCAGGAGCCAAAATACTTAGGGTCTTAGAGATCAGTTGCATTGCTAGCATCGCCGGGGGGGGGGGGGGGGAATGACGTGTTTCGTGCCATCGCCCTGCCCCCTGCACTCCCGGAAGGCGGGAGGGCCCAGAAAACGCACCCTTTGGGGCATGTTTCTGCTCTGCAGACGCAGTCCTACGGATGCAAAAAAAGCAGCTGCAGAGCACAAAAATCCCACCGTGGCTCCTCCTCGCAAGGAGAGCACGGCTATCACCCGGGGCATAGCACCCCCTGCCCCCTCCTTAGTGAGACCACTGCTGGGAACCAGCACCAGTGCAACTGAATTGTACCACCGTGTACGCAATACCAGTTGGCGACAGTCTTCTGTACCAGTGGGGTTTCCAAGCTGCTTTCCTGGACAATCCCACAACGTACACACTGCTTCCAGAAGACCACCAGTCTCGTCACCACGGATCCTGTTGGCTTCCTCATCATTCCTTCAAAGTCCAGAGCAACAGCTGGGTACTGCAGACCCGTGAGGGTGGTGGGTCTCACCCACAAGACGCAGCAGGGGGGGGCGCTGGGGCTTCACCTGCAAGGTGTCAGCCTCCCTTTAACGGCAGGAGCCTGTCTGAGGAGCAGACGCCACTGCAGCTCAATCACAAAGACACCCGTGGCAGCTGGGGTCCATGCCCCCACCCCCCCCCCCCGTCCACCCGCCTGGGCTGCGCTGCTCACTCAGCTCTTTTCCTCTGGCTCAGGCTGGATTCCTCATCACCAAAACCACCCTTGTGCTTGGGCGAGGCATGGCAGAGACAAACCTGCCAGGCAGTGCCGCCAATGCTGAGCTGGGCGGGCCGATGGCATCCAGGCTCCGGAGGAGGCAGCGCCCTTCGTTCCCCTGCCTGCCCTTGGGCGCCTAAGGACAGTGCCTGCACTGGGCCTGCCTCCCCGTTCCCCCCTCCCCTTCGTAGCCGTCCTCCCCCCTGCGGCCCCCACTAGGGTGCTTCACATGGGCACTGCCCGCCTCCCGCCACAGTCAGCTCTCCACCGTCTCTGCTCCCCTCCTTCCAGAAAAGGAAACCGAGAAGAGTGGCGGGGAGTCAGTTTAGCCAGGTTGCCCGTCCAGGCGGTGGCAGAGGAGGAGGAGAGTGGAAAGGGAGGAGCTGCGGGAGCCGCTGGCAAACAGCACCGGTGTGAAGCACCCGCCAGCAGCGGGAGGGCAGTGGTGGGCGCTTCCCGTTGACCGTGCATTTGGAGCTCCGCCTAGAAGCGTGGCTGCCCCCCCTGCCGGCCAGCTTGGTCTCCTTCAAGGGGCAGCCGCAGTCGGTCCGGACTAGCCTCGCAGCCCTCCATCTCTCCGGCAAGTCCCTCCTGGCCCACAGCCAGCACTGGGGAGCAGCCATGGCGGAGGGTGGGGGGCTGCTTCCTGGGGAGAGTCAGGGGCCCAGCGGCTGCTGCACCTCTTGTTTCTGGGGCTCCATCCTCTCAGTGGGGGGGGGGCTGGCTCTGCCCAGAAGGGGGGTCTGGGTCCAGTCAGCCCCACGCTCTCGGTCTGAGCTACTGCTCAAGGCGAGGGTCAGGCCACCACCTCAAGGGTCCTCGCCTGACTCCGGAGGGGGGGGTTTCTGCCCTATGCTCTGGCAGGTAGGAGCTGGGGACCTTCCTGGGTCCCATCCTGCAGGCCTCTCCTGATTTTCTTCCTGCCTCCCCCCCCCCCCCCCCGTTTCAGAACAGCCTATACAAACAGATGCCTTTCACAGGAGACCAGGTCAGTCTGTGGAGGATGCTGGCTTTGTCACACCTGCTGCCTCCATCCCCGCAGCCTCCCTGGGGCACAGTCTCGACGGAAAGCTTCCGGGGGCCGGGGTCTTGCCTCTCTCTCCTGCTTTGCAAAGGGCCATGTGGAGGCACTGAACAAGAACCATAGTAATTTCATACGAGGAGGAAAGCAGCAGAGGATTACGCACCGCCACACACCAACTGTGAGCACCCAGGAACACCGGTTTCTGGGGGGCATCGATGCAACTCATTCATGCCCTGTTTGGGAGCTTTGCCAGAACCATCTAGCTGTCCACTGTTGGGCACAGGATGCAGGGCTAGGTGGCACTGGTTGGATCTTGCACATCCTTAGGCTTTGTAAAATGACTTTCCATCCCCAACCTCTGTTAATAACAATTCCTTCTCCCTGTCTAGATTAAATGCAGGTTGCTTGAGATGCATCACAAACAGAAAACCCAGAAAAGCCAGGGGGAATTTTGTAAACTTCCCTTCTTTGTGTGGTTGCCATGGTGACTGCAGAAGAGAGTCCAATATGTTCTGCATTTCTGTACTGATACATGTGAGGGTCTATCAGACCCCCTGATTTTGGTAATTTGACAAGCACCCGTGGGCCGAAAAGATAACTACCATGAGACTCATTGCCAATCCGAAATTCCTGGCTCTCACTGTGACGCAGAAAAGCCTGTTGGACTAGGACCCGGGTTCAAATCATCTCCACTCACTTTGAGGCTTACAAATCATGTAAGCCACAAAGCTTACAGAATTGTTGGGATTTGGGCAGCATTTTGTCTGCTAGGACACTGGGGGTAGTGTGTGTGTTCTTGGTCACCTGGAAAGACCTCTCACCTGGTCCCTCTCTCTGTGCCCTGGAAGGGGCGTTCCCCTGACCCTTTCTGTTGCCATGTGGGCTTGCTCTCTCTCTCTCTCTCTCTGTCTCCAAACTCCAAAGAGGAAGGTTGTGTCCAGGCTAGGCTCTCCAGCCTAGCGGCCATCTTCCAAGCATGCTTTCGCATGCCGGGTGTACCAGCTTTAGGGGTATGCCGTCCTTTTAAGTTAGTCTAACTCTGGTCATAACCAGAAGCTGTACAATATGAAACTGAACTGTAAGTAAACTGTTTTTTTTTTCTTCAACTATACAAGCCTCCGCCTCCATGTCTCTTTTATTGATAGCTTGCTAGCCTGGGTGTTTTGGGGTAACTCTGCTGGTTATAGGAGTAAGGCTTTCTTGCGCTGCTACTCTGCTACTTAAACTCCATAAGGTTTATGCATTCCTCCAATAAGAATGACCTTGGACCAGTTAACAACTCTCAGCCCAGGCTACCTTACAGGGTTGTTGGAAGGACAAAAGGGGAAAGGAAAGGCATGAACACCACTGTGCGCTCCCTTGGAGATGGGCGTGATGATGGAAATACAGTTAAGGACTCAATCCTTGCCCACAGTGAGGCACCCAGCAGTCAGATCCAGCTGCCTTTCAGCCCAACCCTAGGCATGTCTACACAGAAGTAAACCCCATTGAGCTCAGTAGGGCTTACTCCCCCAGGAACGTGTGCACAGGTTGCAGCCTGACTCCCTCACTCCTAGGCAGTTTGCCAGCAGAGGGTGCTGTTGGATGGGCTTTTGGTGTCTCTCTAGAGCAGGGGTCCTCAAACTACGGCCCGCGGGCCGGATCCAGCCTGCCAAGGCCCCCACCCAGCCACTACAACCGCTCGCTCGCCTGGTGCTTGGTCCTCTTTGGCGGCTCAGCCGCTTCTTACTAGGGCAGGCAAAGGCTAAAGCGGCACATGCACAAAATGCCGCTCGAAGCTTTGCCCTCAGAAGGGCAAAGAATGTTCGGCCCTTCTGAGGGCAAGGCTAAAGCGGCGTTGTGCGCATGGTTGCGTCACTGCGCGCGCGTCACCTGATAGCGGGGCGCGCGTGTCATCTCCCACCACCCTCTCCCCCCGCGCATCACCTACCTCCAAGTCTGGGCGTCTTCAGCCTTGCCCTTGGCTCGTTGTGCGCATGCGTGGATTTTCCGCACACGCGCACTCCGTCGCTGAGGGCAAAAGCCTGCCTGGTTGCCCTCAGCTGCGGATCCGCCATTTTGGTGCATGCGCAGACTGCCGCTGAGGGTACGAGGCTGCCCAGTTGCCCTCAGTTGCAGTCTGAGCATGCGCAAACATGACGAACCCGCAGCTGAGGGCAACCGGGCAGGCTTTTGCCCTCAGTGACGGAGTGCGCGTGCGCGGATATTCCACGCATGCGCACAGGAAACCGCTGGCCGAAGAGGCTGGAGAGGTAGCCGCGGGGGTGCGCCCATCACCCTTCTGCACACAGCACCCCGCAGAGGCCCGCCACCCCCGCCACGTCCCAGCGATGCGGATGGCGCATGCGCCGCTTTAGCTTGCCTTTGCCTGCGTTAGTAAGAAGCAGCTGAACCGCCGAAGAGGACCAAGCACCGGGCGAGTACCCAGAGTACCCAGTGGCAGCGGGGGGGGGTGAGGCGGCAAGCGGGGGGCGATATACGGGGGGACTATAGTCCCGCCCCAACTGTCCAGCCTGCAGTTTGAGGGGCAGTGAACTGGCCCCCAACGAAAAAAGTTTGAGGACCCCTGCTCTAGAGCAGCAGTTTGCAGTAAGAACTTGACAGGATTCCAGGACATGCGGTACAAACCCATTGCAAGTCCTCTGGAAAGAACCCCCTTTTCAGACGTTCTTTCACCAAACTGCAGCTCAGGGCCACTCAGGTAAATTTTATCAGGGGGTACAAAGTTTACATAAGAACATAAGACGAGCCCTGCTGGATCAGGCCAAAGGCCCATCTAGTCCAGCTTCCTGTATCACACAGTGGCCCCGCCAAATGGCTCAGGGCCAACAAGATAACTTGTTTCCTGCTGTCACTCCCCTGCACCTGGCATAGAAAAAAACCTACTTCTAAAACCAGGAGGTTGCTTATGGCTTGTAACCTGTGATGGTTTTTTCCTCCATGAATCTGTCCAAACCCCTTTTAAAGGCATCAAGGCCTGGTGCCATCACCACATCCTGTGGCAAGGAGTTCCGCAGATGAATTACACGCTGGGTGAAGAAATATTTTCTTTTGTCCGTTCTAACTCTCCCTCCACTCAATTTTAGTGCATGTCCCCTGGTTCTGGTGTTGTGCGAGAGGGAGAAGAACTTCCCTCTATCCACTCTCTCCATCCCATGCATAATTTTATAGGTCTCATTAATGTCCCCCCCTCAGGCATAATTTTATACGTCTCATTCATGTCCCCCCCTCATGTCCCCCCCTTTTTTCTAGACTGAAAAGCCCCAAACGCTGTAGCCTTTCCTCCTCCTTCAAGTTTCTTTTGGGCCCCTTCCCTTCATGTGAATTTGGCACTGGGCCCGGGTACGATTGTACCCCCTTACCCCCCCTCAAAAGTTCGTATAGTCAGGGCCATGGTGTTCCCAGTAGCAATGTATGGTTGCGAGAGTTGGACCATAAGGAAGGCTGAGCGCCGAAGAATAGATGCTTTTGAACTGTGGTGCTGGAGAAGACTCCTGAGAGTCCCTTGGACGGCTAGGAGATCAAATCAGTCAATCCTAAATGAAATCAACCCTGACTGTTCCCTGGAAGGACAGGTACTGAGGCTGAAGCTCAAATATTTTGGCCACCTAATGCGAAGAGAGGAGTCTCTGGAGAAGACTCTGATGCTGGGAAAGATTGAAGGCAAAAGGAGAAAGGGAAGGCAAAGGATGAGATGGTTAGACAGTATCACCGATGCAACGAACATGAAAATGAGCGAACTCGGGAAGATAGTGGTGGACAGGAAGGCCAGGAAGGGATATGGTTCATGGGATCACGAAGGGTCGGACACGACTTAACGACTGAACAACAACAAGAAACACACACCCCTTCTCAGAGGCCCAGGTGCAGCTCTATTCCTGCTGTCACACGGAGGGTAGGAGTGAGGACAACATGCCATCCAGCCCCCCCTCCCAGACACGCGTGTTCAAGGAACGGCCTTTTTCCCCCATGTGGTCCGTCTGCTCATGTGGTTCTCCAAGCAGACAGGAAACCCTTCAGTGCAAGAAGCACAGTCCCCTGACCTGCTAAAAGAGCGCTGAGAGCCACCCGCCTTTCAGAAGGCTCCCACGGGGCTCCCACAGGCAAGCTTTACCCGGATGGCAGCATTGTTGTCGTCGATGAGCGTGTCCGTCACCTCCAGCCGCCCTTCTTCCACCACCTTCTGCAAGACCATCTGGAAGGTTCCAATGAGCCTAGGAGGAAGCAGAAGATGTCGGTCAGGAACTTGGAAGATGCGGCAGGCAGCCGGCCCCCTTCCGAAGGCCACCAAGGGAGGCTCCTGCCCAACACTTCTCTTTGGCACCAGCGGGCGCCCCCTGCTGAGGTAGACTCTTGGCCCCTCTAGCAGACTCTGACTGGCAGCAGCTCTTTGCAGTCTGAGGCTGCTGGAGGTCTCGCTCTCCTCCAGTTCTGCTGCTGCTGCCGACTGAGACCCTCAGACGCTGGAGGCACTGCAGGAACATTGGGGAAGCATCTGCCTCAGACATCATTTTAGTGGGGGGGGGAGGAGAGGTTGAGGAGGCTGCATTCTGGAAGGGAGTTTCAGGAGAAGGGGGCAGCAAAGGAGGGCATTCTCTAAGAGGTTTGAAAGCAGCCCCCTCCCCCCAAAAAGACCTGATTAACGAAAAGCCGGAAACTTCCTCTAGTGAAGGAGTGACTCAAGAGTGCTTAGAGAAGCCAGTCTGGAGAGTCCTGATTACACTAGGTAACTGTAGGACTTCAGAAGGTGTACAAAGAATGCTAAGAATAGGGGGGGGGCGTCCTCCAGGGCCTTCCATCCCCCTGTGTTGTTGGATATGAGCAGTATTTGGCTGCTAGGACCTGGGAGGGCAGTGGGTGTGTTCCGGTCACCTGCAAGGACCTTCACCTGGCCCCTCCTGTCTGACCTGGAAGGGGCGTGACCCTCACCTTTCCCAACATCCTCTCTCTGACCACATGGGTTCTCTCTCTTCGCATCTGACTCCACATGGGGAAGGACGTGTTTTCCTGGGCTCCTTGCCTGGAAGCCATTTTCCCCACATGGGTGTGCCAGCTATAGGGGCATACCGTCTGCTCTGTGTAATAGTGTACCTCTAGTCATAACTAGATGAATGTAAACTATGAATGCTGATCTGTAAGTAAAACTACTTTTCTTTTTTACTATACAAGCCTCAGACTCCGTGTCTCATTTCAATGCTAATGATAGCTAGCTAGCCTGGGTGCTGGGATAACTCTACTGGTTAAATAAAAATAAGGTCTTCTTCCGTTTGCAAACTCTGCATATTTGAACCCCCTAAGGTTTATGAAATAATATAATAACCCCCAACATGTGTTGGGCAAACATGCAGCCTGCTTGTCGAAGACATATAGAGTGACATGTCGCCCATTAAAAATGAACGGCTGGTGTCTGCGCCTCCCAGTCCGCCAGCCGCACAATGAATTATGCAGCCTCCTCGGAAGCCTGAACTGCCTTGCAAACAGGCTTGTCCTTTTTGTATTGAAGGCACCGTCCACGCTGTCAACGGCTAGCTGGAGGAAAACGTCCTCTACTACAGCGCAAGCCTTACTGAGCACCAGCCACATGCTGGGGCTGCACACGTTGTGCCTCCCAAGCAGGGGAGAGCAAAGGTGGAGACTAGTCTGCAGGAGCTCAAGGTCCCCCCCTCTCTGGGCTCTTCTTGCTCCCCTCGACTCCCCCTCCTGCCTCCTGGTGTCCCCATCCCCTGTCAACAGCGAGGCCGCAGCAGCTTCCTGGGGCTGCTGGCTGGGGCCGGACTTGCTTGTGACTGCAAAGTGCTGGCGGGCGGCAGCAGGTGCCTCAGTGGCCGCCACCGCGCCTGGGTCCAAGAGGCAGAGCTGCTTCTGAGGCTCTCTGGCTGGCTTGGAGCTTTTCCTGTGCTGCTCTTGGTGTTGCTCCTGCAGGCAGAGTCTGATCAGCCCTGGGAGGAGAGGAGGGGCTTCGGGCGGGAGGAGAAAAGCGCTCCCCCCAAGAGAGCCCCAGCTTGGAGCCCCAAGGCAAGCTGCCCTGGACTGCTCACGAGTAGGCTCTCGGGGGCAGGGCTGACACAAGCAAGACACTTTGAGCAGCGGATGAGATCCATGCTGCAGATGAGAAATCAACGGGGCTTTGATTAGACGAGCCCATTCTTACACAGCCAGGCTGCAGCAGCAATTTCAGCGCTTGGCTGAGGTGGGAGAACGACGACACGATCTGCTTATTAGCGGAGACATTTGGATCAGAGGCAGGCAGGGGTTCAAACCGCACAAGAAGAGCCCTGCAGGATCAGACCCACGAGGGTCTGCCGGCCCCCCCCCCCTGTTTCCACCAGTGGCCTGGCTGCCTTCATGCCCTGGCTGTGGGCTTCCCAGCTCCTGGCTGGCCACTACTCTGGAAACAGCAGGGTGGATAAGATGCCATCGTGTATAGTAAGAGCCACACCCAGAAGGCCTCAGGATGAGAAAGGACACATGAGAGAGCTAGGGGAACCATCTTCAGGTTTGTAGCAGAAGCTTGTGTAAACAGGGCTTTATAGATGAGGGGCAAACACACCTCAAGGCATGGGGGCTCCACTCGAACAGATCTTGTCCTGTGTGGGTTCCTTTTCCGTCTCAGTGATTCTGTGAATTCCTGGACCTGCTGTGACCGTAAAACCACACAGCTTCATGTGAGAAAGACAGAAAGCAGCTGAGTGGCAGCAGCAGCAGCAGCAGCAGCAGCAGCAGCAGCAACTCTCCAGGGTTTCCCTGCCCTGGGAATCCTGCCTGGAGGTGCTGCCTGCCAGTGACTGAGTGTGCCAAGCAGGGGCTCTTCTGCCCAGCTACGGCCCCACCCGACTGCTGTGCCACAGGCTCCAGGCTGGGGGCTTCCTGCTGTTTCCGACGCTGCCGACCGTGATCTGCAAGCAGCTGAGGCTGGGCTGAACTAGCCGTCCAGAGCACTTGGAATGCAGGCATGAGCCCCACACCGCTGCTCGGCTGGGGCTGCTGCTTCCCCACTCACTCTCCCTCCCCATCCTTTCTCTCCCACTCCCACCAAAGCCCCCTGAAGCTTCCAGCACTTTCCCTGCTCTGAGCAGCTCTGGGCTTGGGGAAGAGAGAGAGGGAAAGTCTCTTGTCGACTGGTCCTCACTCTCCTTTCCCCTCCATCCCAGGCAGGCAGCCCTGGCGGCAACCCCGCTGAATTCTCCATGTCCCCAGACTAGTGCTTGGTAGTAGGCAGGTGAAGTATTGAGGGCTGCCTCGCTCGCTCATTCCTGCACGCGCAGGAGGCGTCTATCGCAGCGCTCAAGAATCAAGGAAGAAGCAGCTGCAGGCAAGAGAAAGATGAGCCATTCAGCTGCTCTTGACGCACCAGTTAGCCTGCAAAGGGTCCATCATCATTCATCCTCTCCCCCCCCCCCGACTTCTGCTGATGGAAAGAAGCTGTGCAGATGTTCTTCCAGCTGCAGCAAGGCCGGCTCTGCAGGCCTGATCATCAGGACTGAACAAAAAGAGGTCGCAAGCCCAGGGGTTGCCTCCTCCGTCCTGAGCGTGACGGGTCTGTCCTAAGAGGAGCCCTGCTGCTGCTGTTGCTGGGTTACCTGTTGCAAGGTAGGCACACCAAGCCCAGCATCATCCTGCTTCTCAAGAAGCCCCCAGGAAGCCCCCCAGCAAGGCGTGAAACTGCCCTCCCCAGCCGCCCAGCTCTCCTCGCCGGCACGTGGTCTGTGGAGACAGACCTGCTTCTGGGCATGAAAGGTCTACTTTCTTTCTGTACTGTCATGGCTGATCAGAGCCTCAGAGCCCAGCTAGATCCACCCAAGGAGGCGCATCCATCACACCCAGCACCCTGCTTCCAGCACAGGACAGCCAGCTGCCCCAGGAAGCCCGGCCAGCGCCACCTTCGCCCTCTCCCGCTACGGATCCTCAGCCTCTCCGGGACTCAAAGCCTAGGCGGCCTACACTGGGGGCTCCCAGATTCCCTGTCGGCATTCTTCTTAGCCGAGTTGTCAACCAAAAACGCTCCCTTTGCATTCCCTGGGAAGCGGCCCCATTGGAGGGGCGCGATGCTGAACGGCAGGCTGGAGTCCTGGCAAGAGTCTGCTTCCGTCTCTTTAAGAACCCCTTTTAAAGGCATCCAGGCCAGGTGTCATCACCACATCCCTTGGCAAGGAGTTCCACAGATGAATTACACGCTGGGTGAAGAAATATTTTCTTTTGTCTGTTCTACCTCTCCCCTCCACTCAATTTTAGTGCATGTCCCCTGGTTCTGGTGTTGTGTGAAAGGGAGAAGAATTTCCTTCTATCCACTCTCTCCGTCCCATGCATAATTTTATACGTCTCAATCACGTCCCAGAGATCAGAAGCGAAGTCTTTTGAACCCTGGCTCCAGGCACAGGCTCCCGTGTCCAAAGGCATGGAGAGTCTGGCCTTTTATCCTCGCAACTGCAAGTCTGGCCGTCTGCCGACCTGGGATTTGGAGGCAGGTGGACCAGGCTAGAGGAAGACAGCCCCAGACTCTCCTCCGCCACCCAGTCCACTCTGCCACTTCTGCTGCCCTGAGTCTGGCTCACCACTTCCAGGTGGCGACTTGGCAGTGCGCAACCAGACTCCCAAACCACTGCAACCTTGGGCCCCTTTCGGAGAGCTGACAGTTCAGTCTCTCACCGCCCCCCCCCCCCCCACATGCCAAGGGAACTGTGCTCCAGAGAGCCTCTTCAGGGCTGCCACTGACTTGGCGCACATCCTTCCATTGCAGCAGGCAGGCAGGCAGGCAGGCATTGCATCCAACATCCAGCTCTCCACGAATCAGGAGCCCCAGGTCCCGCGTGCCTGGGGGAAGGAGGTTCAGTCAAAGGAGGAGATGAATTCCACAGAGGTTTTGAGAGCTACCGGCAAATGCTCCAGAGACAAAAGGATGACGAGACAATGCTTTTATTTTTGGGCTGCTGCACGGCAGCATGCCAAAGAAAAGGCCGCCAACCCCTTTGTGCATCCTGGGAGCGAGACTTACAAGCCTTCCCCTGCACCCGCTCCTGCTGAACAGTGGGTGGATGCTCAGAGCACCGACACTGTTCCCCCCACCCGACATGGTGACACTACTGGAGTCAAGTTGCCTCCGCCCCAGAGACCGGCAGAGGCTGCTGCAGCCTCTAGCAACCCTGTCCCACGATCTGGTGCAAGCAGAATGGGAATGGGGGTTGAACCTCGCACTCGGGGCCAAACGACACTTTCTGAGAAAAGTGTCATGTGGCCTGCTGGCTTTTCCTTTTTCTTCTTGTTTTTACAATACAGCACTGGGCAATCTGAAATGGGGTGAAGCCACTCCGCTCCGATCCCGCCCTTGTCCCCCAGCGCCATTTAAATTAGAAGGAAAAAGATCCTCTTGGCTTTCAGTGGAACCTCCATAAAATAACGACTGGAGAGCACAACGGATTTCGGAGCCATGGGGGGGGCAACATGGAAAAGGCCCGCACTCCTTACCAGCACAGCTCCACCCCATTTCACCTCAATCGTAGTTTCACACTATTGGTAGCAGAAGAAATACCAGGCCCCACTACAGGGTGGAAGACAGAGTGGGGGGCAGGCTACGGAGTGCCCTGGCTGGTGCGGGGGGGGGGGCTTTCCAGTACACTCTCAGTCCCCCTTCACAGTGGTCTGCGTGTCCACCGTGACATCCGAATGGGGATCAGATAGCCCTGTGTGACCCAGCAGTGCCTGTCCTCAGGGCCCAGATCCTTCTGTCCTTCTTACTTGGGAGCAAATCCCATTCAGCCAGGGTCTCCATCCTGCAACTCTAATGAGACGCTTCCTCCCTGGGGCGTCTGTTTCTCCAAGGCCCAGATCGATCATGTTACAAGCTAATTAGTCACTGGCCAATCTAGCTGAGGTGCGGGCAGGAGGGCTCCATGCATCACAAAGCCACACAACAGGGCTTCAGAGGGACCCTATCAATAATTCAGGCGGGGGGGGGGGAGATGGCATATCTGTCTGGGCCTCCACCTGGTAAGCGGATAGCCCTAGTCAAGCACCTGTGTGCTGCGCAGCAGGCTCCCACAAGCACGTGTACCGTATGTGGCACACAGCCACGCGGCTTGGCGATCCTCCCTGACCCTGCGCCACCGCCTGTGCCACAGGCAGGCACACTTCAGACCCACCCCCGGCCCGGGGCAAGGTGTGCGACATGACGGGGGCCAGGGGCCCCAGAATGACTTGCCTGTTGTTGCCTGTACAACGGGCACAATCTGCGTGGTGGATTTCTGGCAGGGCAGGGCTGGCAGGCGAGGAGGGTCCCAACCACACACTCGCCTCCTAAGGGCACCGGATGACATAAGGAGCAGCATCAGGTACTTTTAGGGGGGAAAGGCAGCCCCCCCCCCGCTCACGGCTCCACTGACTGTCATCTGCAGGCTTACGCTCCCCCCCCCTTCAGTAGGGTGTGTGCGTGCGGCTGTTCTGGAGTAAGATATCTGCTCCTCAACCCCCTTTACGGGAGTATCTAACACACTTTCACCTTGGTCCGTCTTGCATCTTGAATGCAACCAAAGGAAGGTTTTGAAAAAAAAAAAAAAAGAAGTCCATCCGGGGAGGGGGGGCGTTTTAGAATCAAAATCTCAAAATGGCTCTCCCAATCAGCCAGTTTTTGGAGCTGCGGGGCTCACATGGAAACATTTTTGCGGGGTCTGAATCAAGACGGAGTCTGTTGATTCTTCATGGTTCTACATTTTCATTGCCTCTTGCATGACTATTAACCATCTTTTTTATAAGTTTCACGGGGCGAGGGGGGGGTCCTTTGGTTGAAGACAAGCATGCAAGACTGCCAAATCAAGAAACCCAGCCTAAGAAAAGGGCTGGGGGACTCGCAGGCAGGGCTGGAGGAGGCCGCACGCACGCACGCTCTGCCCTTCCAAGGTCTTTGCCGCCTTCTCCTTGTGCTCTTCTACTCTCCCCCTGCCAAAATTCCAAATTGTTTTAAAAAAACCAACACCCTGTATCCTGCAAGCAAATTATAAAACATAGACCCCCCCCCAGGTGTGAAAAGTCTCTTGATCAGCACTTTACATTTAGAATGTTAATTTTGGGTTCTCCTCTGCACAGAATTTGGTTCTGCTGCCTGAGCTTTGCAAGATCTGAGCAAACTCCTTGTTACAGCTCAGCTCTTCCGCAATTCAAAGAAACAAGGTGAGCTTTGCAAAAGCCACCCTCCTGGACTTAAGGAGAGGACTCCGCTCTGCCATTAGTCAACATGACCTTTGTAAAGACCTGATGCTATCCTGAGCACAAGTTGACCAGAATGGGAGTGCAGGCTGGCACCAGACGACATTGATCTGAGCCATGATTTTTTCACAGAACTCCAGTACCTGAAGCTGGGAAATCAGAACCCTAATTCCTTCCTTCTGAGGCTCTCACACATCCCTGGTAGCTATGCTTACGGCAACTGTACGAAGAGCCCTTGCAGATGTTTGTCACTTTCATGGAGGCTGGCTCCAGGCTTCGGGGGGGGGGGCTCAACAAGACTCCCCCCTCTTGTCATGGCAGCAGGTTGATGGCGGATGCAGGTGTCTTCTTCTCCATACTGCCTCTGGCGGCAGCAGCAGCACCGACAACTACCGTAGGCGGCTTCCACCTGCCAGGGGTTCTGCACCCCAAACTGCTCCATGTAGCATCATGTGAGGATGCGCAATGCTAGATAGCAGGGCATGGTGGAGAACCAAAACATGGTGGGCCTTAGCTGGCTCGAACACTCCTGGTGCTGCTGAGAGGGGGGAAAAGCCACACCCACCAGCAGAGCCCTCACCACGGCAGGAGGAGGAGGAGGAGGCAGCCCACGCAACCGACAGGCTGCCAGCCTGGGACCAACCTCACCAGGTCACGCAGCAGCAGCTGCCTGGGGTGCCAAGTGGCAATGCTGTGCAAGAAGGATTGAGAAGTCAAATTATAAAAGGAGAGGAAGGGAGGGCTTTGGAGCACATGCAGAGTGCCTTTTTGCCTGTGACGAAAATGACTCGAGAGCTGCTTCATCTGCTGCTAGCAAGCTCTTTGGTGCTGTTTCAGGACTGAGACCTCACTGGTTATGCGCTGAACTCCGCAGCGAAACAGGCAGTGTGGACTAACCATGACAACATCTGGAGCTGCTTGGGCTGAGAGTGAAGGGGGCCCAGCCAGGGCAGGGCAGGATACCGTCCAGCTCTCAGCCAGGGCAGGATACCATCCAGCTCTCCCCACCCCTGCCGCCGCTTGAGAGGTGCTGCTGACCACTGCACAGGCACTTCCAAGCAGGTCACCTGCCGCTGAGCCACAGACCCCATCATAGGTCTGAGAGAAGACAGAAGGGGAGACTGAGGCTGCAGCTCCCTGCAGGCTGAAGCCCCCAGAGCCTCTCCGTGAACGCTGGGCGATGCTTTTCATTCTGTGTCTGTTCCTTTGGGGGAGCACAAGGACCGTCAGCAGCCTCCCCAGGAAGGATGGATGGCCTTAATAATGGCAACGGTCTGTGTGTTTCATTTAGGCAGAAGCTCTGAATATAATTACATTGCCACTGAAGACCCTCCAGGGACCACCGTCGCTGCAGAGTGCACGGCCAGGCGGTGTGTGAATTACATTCCAAATTAAATTTCCAAAAAAAGAAAAGAAGAAGGCAAGCTAATCAGAAAGCCATAAAGGAAAGATACCAAATTGTTCCCAGGATATCTCTTACTGGGACAATGGGCCTGGCCCAGACATTCTTGTGCCTTAGAAGAAGCGGACTCAAAGGTAGAGCTGACTAACAGCCCAATCCTAACCCACTTTCCAGCGCTGATGCAGCCGCAATGCAGCCCTGAGGTAAGGGAACAAATGGGTTAGGGTTACCCTAACCCTAACCCTTGCCTTGAGGAGGCCTCCGTAGGTGCCCCTCCACCGCAGAATGCAACCTGTGCCCTGTTGGCACAGCTGAATAGTGGAGGACAGGAAGGCCTGGCGGGATATGGTTCATGGGATCACGAAGGCTCGGACACGACTTAACGACTGAACAACAACAATTCCATTGGGGGTTTCGGCAGCTTTAAGACTACACAACCCCTGTGGTGTTGCAACCAGGAAGGAGCAGGTGCGCACGATGACGTCTGTGCTAGAATTGAATTGTTGTGGCCAACTGATGGCGTCGGAGGAATGGAAGCTCAGCTCACGTGCCCTGCTGCCTTGAACGTGCCAGTCATTCCCACGGAAAGGCCAGACAGAAACCAAGTCAATCAGTAACTCAAGGTGAGTGAGCCTCCCGGGGTGCCGCCAAGCAGGGTCAGGAAGCGAGAGCAGCCCTGGGGTTCTCCTGCAGCAGGAGCAGGGAGGTCTTCTTCAGCAGGTGCTGCCTTTGAAACTTGTTCAAAGGACCCGATGAGAAGAAATGTCTGGCTCAGCAAGAGAAAAACTGACACATTTGCTTGGGGGCCAAAAGGCCACCAGCTGCAGGTGGAAGAAGGTTAGCAGAGGAGTGCAGAGAGATGGAAGGAGGGGAGAAGGTGAAACTGGATCATGTCCCCCCTGGGGATGGTTGTGGGGATGGGGGGCTTGCAGAGGCGTCGCGCCACTGGGGGCGATTGGGGTGGTGGGCCCCAGGGTGTGGGCCGCTCTTACCTGCCCCATCGCGTCCTCCTCCCAGCCGAGAACGGCTGCGGTTTCGGCCCTCCCGCTCGCCCGCTCTTGTGCTGTTTGGCTCCAAAAAGGAGCCAAAAAGCACCGGGGGGGTGTTTCCGCGCCGTGGACCGCGCGTGCTACATCGGGGCGGGGCATGGGGGCGGCGGCCCCCACCCCACAAAGTTCTCCGTTTGCCTCTGGGGGCTTCTTTGCTTCATTTCACTCGACAAAAGAGCCCCAGGAGATATAGACCTGGTTCTCGCCTCTGCTTGTTGTTGCAGGAGGAGGAGATGATTCTGGCAAAAGGGAACACCCTCAATGTTCGACAGAACTCACAGCCAGGTAAGTTACAGGACAGCAGCCTTAGAGACAAAAAGACTTTAACAAGGACAGTGAGAGTACTGTGCGAGCGAGTGGGCCATGACTGTGGCTAGCGTGGCTGTGGGGGTCAAGACAGCTGCTGCGCTTCCAAACCGGCCACACCACCACTGGGCTTGCACCCACCATCAGAGGCCCTCCTCCAGGCCCACCCCCACCCCGTCCCCTGAGGCCAGGCGAGTGGTGACTGGCGAGGGAGCGCAGCCCACCTGGCGGGCGCCCAGTCTGAGGCCTTTTCAGCCACAGGCAAAACCTTTTTGGGGAATCTGCCGAGGCGTTCCAGCAGCTTTCATCATAGCCAGTGTTTATACTGCTGGTTTCAAGGACTGAGTGGCGGCAGCTGCCGCCGCCACCGCCACTCTCTGCCATTTTGCAGCTCGAATTCATGGCGCTGTCTTGTGATGTTATGGTTTCAATGCTGCTGCCCTGGTCGGACTTAGACCTGGAAGATCCAGGTTCAAATCCCCGCTCAGCCATGAAGCTTCCTGGGTGACCTTGGGCCAGTCACTATCTCTCAGCCCCACCTACCTCACAGGTTTGTTGTGAGGACAAAAAGGAGGGGAGGAAATATGTACACCACTCTGAGCTCCTTGGAGGAAGGGTGGTATAAAAATGTGAAAAATAAATAATAAATACATGAATACTGCCTCCGCTGTGGATTCCGTGGACTCAGCCACCCCGTGGAGAAAACAGCACAGTCGTGGCACGAACTTAACCGAGCGCTGGGGGTGGGGGTGGAGTGGCTCGCTTGCGGTCGGATGGCGCGCCAGGACTTTCATTCCGTCCCCACCAAATCTCCACGGAACAGAGCTGGGAGGGTCTGCCCATCCATCTGTGGAACTGGGTGAAACTGCTCCTTCATGAGGGCAACGATGCTTCCGCCTCAAAATTCACCCCTTTTCATCACCCACAGGACGGGCAAGTGCGTTGCCCCTGCCTGGGCTCCGGCTGGATCCTTGCTGGAGAGAGATGGGATCGAGTCGCATGTGCTTCCTGTCGATTATGTAAACTGAGCAGCTCGCTCTCTCCCTCTCCCCCAAGAGAAACAAACCATCTGTCTCCGCATTTTGTTTCAGAATGTCAGTCTGTCTGCATGTGGACATGTGTGGCGTGGTCTGCCTTTGATCTTCCTTTAATGAAACAACCTCCGTGGAAATTAGGGAGATGACAAGGACAGAAGAACAAACTGGGGCCTGGGAGGCTGGAACTGGGCCTCCATGGAAGATTTGCACGCAGAACCTGGAAGAGGCAGGAGGGGATGGATGGCGGCGGGTCAGTGGTTGGGATCCAGCTTTTCACAGTGACCTTCCAACTTTCTGCCTTCATCTGTTCCACAGTAAGAGTAGAGGCCCGGCTGGAGCAGCAGTCCATCGAGTCCCAGCATCCCGTTTCCAACGGTGGTCAGTCAGTGTCACAAGTCATTTTAGGGTTTGATTTTTGAAGCAGAAGTTAGATGGGTGAAGCAGCAGAGGCCGAGTGTTTGTGAGCAAGAGAAGAAGGCAGCTCTGAGATGCAGCTGAAGACAGCAAAGCTGAGCTGCAAAAGGAAAGGAAAACTGAGCTCCAAAGCTGAGCTTTGTTTAGCAAAACTGAGCTCCAAGGAAAGCAGGCTGCCCCCCAGCTCCAGGAAAACATCTCAGTTGCAACCTACATAAACAGCTGCAAGGTCCGCAGACAGTCAGAGAAGAAGAAGAAGTGAGAAGAGGTGAGCTGTGCAAAAGGAAAGGCCGCTGCCGTGGGCCCCCGGACCAAGGGCCAGCTGCTAGGGGAAAGGGCGAGGCCAGGCGGAGTCGGCAGTGGCCGAGGAGAGGCAACCTTGCTGGGCTGGCTAAAAGAGGCTCACAGGAGCAGCACATGGGAGCCTGACGACCAAGACAGAGGCGATGTGCGCAGGGCAGGCTGTGCTTGGATAGGGACCAGGGAGCAAAATAACGTCGTGATAAATTCTAGATCTGTTGAACCCAAAACAAAGATCCCTTGTAAGGTCAGCATTGCCGTCTCTGGGCTCATTTGCAAAGAGTGACTAAGAACCGCTCCGTAAGATCCCTGGGAGGGATCGGAGGGATCCCAGGGCGTTCCGTTACGTCCGGCTAGTCAAGGGCCAGGTGGGGCAACTGCAGAGGGAGAGCTTGCATTCATATCTGCCATGAGAAGCAGCTTTTGCTTGTTCCATCTCGGCCGTGTCCGGTATTGCCGTCTGTCTGTACTTCATCATCATGATCAACATATATTCATCTCACAGAATGAAACAGGAGCATGGCCAAGGACACCAGCCCTGTCGTCAGGGTCCCAGCTGGATGTTGACAGGAAAAGATAAGTTGTCAAGACCACAGAAGGGGGCAGGCGAGAGCCGTCATTGCTGTCCTCTCCCCTGTAAAAGGTAAAGGTATCCCCTGACAATTAAGTCCAGTCGTGTCCGACTCTAGGGTGTGGTGCTCATCTCCATTTCAAAGCCGAAGAGCCAGCGTTGTCCGAAGACGCCTCCATGGTCATGTGGCCGGCATGACTCTCCTTGCCGCAGCGCGTAGCATGCAGCTGGAACACGGAGCGCTGTGGTCCAGCATAAATACTGTAATGGGCTTTACTTACAGAGCTAAGCAAGGGGGTTGCAAGGTGCCCAACCGGGATCACACCACTAGGCAAGGCAAATTCATGGGTTAGGTCTAACAAGGACTATTAGCCATGATGACTAAACGGGATGCCCATGAACAGAGGCTGCCTCCGAAAGGTCATAGACTGACACATCTGCAAACACAAACCACATAAGAACATCAGAAGAGCCCGCAGGATCAGGCCAAGGCCCATCGAGTCCAGCTTCCTGTCTCTCACAGTGGCCCACCAGGTGCCTCAGGGAGCTCACAGCCAACAAGAGACCTGTATCCTGTCGCCACTCCCTGGCACCTGGCATGCAGAGTTAGGCGACCACTGAAACCCAGAGGCTGCATACAGTCGTCATGGCTTCTATCCCGTGATGGACAGTGGAGTGAGTGCACCTACCAGGGGAAAGGATCGCTCTGTAGTGCCACCCTCACGTCTCAAGAAACCGCCATCTGTGTCCAGCCAAAACCACTGAGGTTTTATGCAAGAGCGTTAAATTTTGAAACATCAAATGACCTTTTGGAAACTGCTGTTCTCTTCCATTGCCTTCTTGCAAGAGGATTTGCCAGAGCAGCCTGGCACACAGTGAGGAGACTAACAGCTCCAAGCACAGCAGAAACTTACAGTTCAAGACACAAGTTTTCCAGGTAAGTTGGCATCACATCAATAGCAACAATCAGCACCACACTTTCTGCTACCCCGACTTTTCATGACTAAAAGTGCACTGATAAAGAAAGACGAGCAAGGGCCCAATCCTATGCACATCTACTCAGAAGTCAGTCCCATTATAGTCAATGGGGCTTACTCCCTGGTAAGTGTGGGCAGGATTGCAGCCTAAGTCTTCGATTGAAGTTCCTTACAGCCCAGTCCTGTCCTTTTCCCCTTCTGCCGTAGCGTGCGGCTGCGCCAAAACGGGCTGCGCTGCACGCAGTGGTGGGGGAGGGGTGATCGAGAGGCTTGGGAGGGGAAAGGGAAAATATTTTCCCTTACGCCTCCATCAGCCCCTCAGCTGCCAATGGGTCTCCTCACACCTGCACCAGTTCTTCAGCTGGTGCAAATCTGAGGAAATGAAGGGGGCATGCTGGCTGGCACTGGACCATTGCCCACACCAGGTGCCGCCCCCCTCCCCTCCAACACAACCCCCGCCCTCCTCCATGGTGCCCCATGACACCTCCACCGGCAGGGCCCCCATCTTTCCGCCACCACACATGGGGCCTCTGCGGCCTCTCCAGCAGCAGACCAGAAGCAGCAGCTACGTGCGTTGCAACTGCCGGAAGCACGTTCCACTGCCAGAACGCCACTTCCAGCGGCGGCCCATGGGACCGGGTTGCTAGGAAGCTGAGGCCCAAAACTGGAAGGCCTGAGCGGGATGGAGCAACAGGACGCAGAGACTTCTGGGTCAGTGGGGAAGCTGGACTTGGTGGGAGGCGCCTACAGACCACTGCGTTCTGAAGGCCACTTCAGACCGCACGAATCTCGGCTCGTCCCGGATCTTAGCGGATCTTAGCCGAGGCGTGCTTGGGTGTCTGGTTAACACAGCGGAAGCGAGCAGTCTCCCGATTGCCCTCACGCTCGAACATCCCCTGGGCCATGTTTTCAGGGGGACGCACAGTGACGCTACTGGACCCACCAATCAGAAGAGAGGGGGAGGAGTGTTAGCCAATCATCGTGGAGGTTTCTTCCAAGAAGGCGGGACAAAAGGAGGGACTATTTGCAGGGAGACACTCCTACAGACAGGCAGGTCGGTGGCCAGCCTCTTGCGCCCGCTCGTCTTCGTCCGCTTCCGCAAGCGGTCTGAAACAGCTCTTAGAGGCCAGAGCTCGGAGGGACAGAGTTAAGCCAAGGCCTGTCTCACAGGTGCTTCACCGGACGTGACGTGCAGCTGTGAATGAGAGGCTGCAGGTCTACAGGGAGCATTCTCAGATTCCCCACGGAGGCCTCAAACGCCTGTCTGCGGTATCAGTGTACTTATTCGGTCACCAGGCATCAAGTGCTGAGGGAGCGCATAAGGAGAAGTCCAGCAACGCGCTCCGTGTCCACCTACGGGAACCCGCCGGGCGGCCTGGTTTAGGAACCTGCTTCAGGCCTTTCGACCCCACTCACAGGCACAGCCAGCAGCAGGGGAGCCTCTGTGGTGTTGTGGGTGCCGTCTCCGGTGACACGGCTGTGCCACTGGGAAGGCCAATCACGAAGCTCCTTCGCCTGCCACTGTCACCCGCTCAGAAGGGGGCCAATCAGCCGTGAAAGACCCAGCCCTCACCTGGGCGATACGATACGGTCATTCTTCACACGTGCACCTCTGCAACACGGAAGCAGCTCCCCTGCTGCTGGCTCAGGCACATGTTCAGGGGGCCGAGCCCAGGAATTCTCAGCCCTTCCTCTCTCCAGGCAGCCATGAGCGAGACGCTGGGCAGAGCCCGGAGCCCGAAAGCCACCGAATAGAGAGAAGAGCCTGAAGGGGCACCAGCTGCAGCCAGGAAGGGCTTCTCCAGCACTTCAGTGGCTCAACAAATCAATGTGCAGCAGTTACGACTCCTCTTCTGCCGGGGGAGGATCCAAGCGCCTCTCTCCCAGCGAGCGCTAGAGAGGAATCCATATTTCATGGGGGCGCCATCCTAAGAGAGTCAAAAGGGAAGAGGAACAACGCAATGTGGTCGACGATGTGCAGAGCGTTGCTTACCTGTTAGAGAAGACCTTGCTGTAGTTGAACACCTGGATCTCCAGCATCTCATTGACATCAATGCTGCTTGCGACGGGCCACCGGAACGTCTGTGGACAAGATAGCCAAGGGAGGTGTGAGGCGGGCTGGCGTTAGCCACAGAAGTTGGCACACGCAGCTCACTGCTGCTGTACTCACACACACACACACACACACACACACACCCCTCAATTGTTCAGCAGCCCATGCCAGTCAGTCAGCCCTGAATATATATTATACATCCATTGCTTTGCTACACAAATGTAAATTCTAGCCCTTGTAAGTTCGTAAAGAAAAATATTGCATTTGTATGTATAAACCTCTTATCAGATCTCCCCTTCGCCACCTCTTCTTTAAACAAAAGAACCCCCCATGGTGTAGGGTGGGGTGTGTGTGCTCCCCTCATTCCCTTGACTGCTTGGGGTACAGCCCTTCCTGTACTTCGGACCGTGCGATGATGCAAGGCTGGACTTTGGAGGCTCAAGGCACTGCGACATCACCCCATGCAAGAAGAGGGAGTCGCCCAGAAGGTACGAGGAGGAGGAGGAGACCCGCAGCGCTGGCGGCCTGTGCAAGATGAGCTGCAGTAGTTCCATGGCACGGCAGCACAAGCCTTGCAGGCGGCTCAATGCCCCCCCCCCCCCCCGCGGCATCTCAGGAAACAGGTGAGGAGCCAGAGGCCGGCTGCAGACGGTGGAGACAGTATGCAGGGTGGGAAGAGGCAGCTACAGCCTCTGCTGCGCACTGAGAAGACACCAGATGGTCCCTCGTCCCCTGGCACTTTCTCAGCTGGCAGGGGAGCAGAAGGGGCCCTGCCCACCTGAAAGCCTTCTCCTCCCCCCCCACAGTGTCCCCCCCCTTGCTCCTCTGCCCCTTTTCCTTCTCAGGAGCTGCTCTCCCCCCCCCCCCTTTCCTTCTCTCTCCTTCTTCCAACTGCTTTCCATCCTTAGGGCTCCTTTGCGTATGCAACATTAGCGACAGAATTGCCCCCCCCCCCAGGTTAAGAAGTGAGTGTGTTAGCAGAGAGAGTCCCAGTTCAAGGCCTGCTTTGGTCTTTGAGCCCTTTTTTCGTGAACTTTGGTGCATCTTGACTTTTGCCTCAGATGTCTTTTACCACCGAATTCCACAGATGTGTCCTTAGCTTTCGACTCAAGGTCCTTGCGCATGACTCCCTCCCCCCTTGTGTGCACATGTGACATGTGTTTTAAAATGGCAATTCTTTGTACACTACAGTCTAATTTAAACCACGTTCCATGCTTTTAAAAACTACGGTCTGTCTACAGCATGCCGACCACCAACTCTCTGCATCTCTGTGCCGGGCAGTTGGCCTTTTCCCGTCGTCGTCCTCGGCAAAGCTGCAGCCCAGCTCAGCCCACACACTGGCCTTCGATCCTTGACCTACACGCCGCTCGCCTCTCCTGGGTTTGGACCTCAGTCTGCCCACCCTGGAGAACGTCACTGGGATGCTTTGTCCAGCAGGCTTTCGTTCATGTTGCAAATATTTTATTTGTGAGTTCAGGATTGGGCAACAGCCTGGAGGAAATGACTGCGCAGGAAAGGTTCAGAACCATCTCCCCATATCCTGGCACCGTCCTGTGCTCTCGTCCCATCGGGAGCCATGCAAAGCCCTGACACCAAGCGCCAAGCAGTTGATGATGGGAAAGCAAGAGAGCGGAGATGAGGCCCAGAGAGGCAAGCGTTTCCCGTCGAGGGCCAAACCCTAAAGATCCCCTTGGCCTTTACCATTATATCACAGACGGTCAATAAATACACCACCACAGTAACCGCCTTTGGTCTCAAGCGTCCACCACAAGACTGACTCAGCCCCTTTAGTGCCAGAAGGAAACCGCAAGAGAACGACCGACACTGGGTGGGGAAGGGGGGCACGAGATGGCTGGCCTTTGAGGCCCCCTTCTCCCACATGAATGTTGTCACCAGTAGCTCATTAAAGCCCTATTTTATGTCAAAAATAATGGGCACGCAATAAAGCACTGAAAAGAAACCAGCCCTGGTTGTTGTTTTTTAGAAACCGTTCTGAGCACAAATGGAGCCGGCAGCAGACATTTCTCCTCAGCCCTCTTTTGCAGCTTGCGTTGGCTCTCGCACAAACAAGCGTGGCTTGGGAGTGTGAACGCTGTTCTTCTTGACGCTGAAATGAACAGCTTGGGAAGGAACAGAGCAGAACACGGAGAGCAAATGCTTGCAAATACCAGAGGCGTTTACTGGCTGCGCCAAGGGCCAGCTGACAAGCCCGCACAAGCAAGTGCTCTCAGGGCAAAGTGGCAGAATCTACAGGAGTGAAAACGCTGGGCCGAGAAAAGAATTAATTTATATCAGTTATCTGCCCTTTAAGCGCACAAGTCCTTCCATTTTGCATAATTCTTTGTGCATGGGGAGGGAAGTACTACCCCCCCTGCCAAAAGTGCAAATCTCACACACACACACACACACACACACACACACACACACACGCTTTTGAGATGTACTCATCAGGTATCATCAAGGCCCTTCCAAGGAGAGTGTTGTGGCCAAAGGCTAGAAACCTTTTTCCCTTCTAAACAAAAGTGGAAGTTGTCAAGAAGCGGGATTCCAGGTCCACCTGTGTCGAGCACATGTCCCGAAGGATTTCCACAGCGCTGCAAGACACGGGCAGCCCTGACTCGGCCACTCCTTGCGACCCAACATGTTGCAACACACTACTTTGGCTCCACGAACCAAGGGGTCCTGAAGAAGAGGGTCATGCTCACCGTTGGCCTTCTGTGTAGTCACTGAAATTTTCCAGTAAATAGGTGGGAAAACATTTTCCTTGGAGACCATTTTAATGGCAGAGATGAGAATTAAGGGCACTAGTTGATTTTGGGATGGATTATGGGACGGATAAAAGAAAATATTTCTTTACCCAGCGTGTAATTCATCTGTGGAACTCCTTGCCACAGGATGTGGTGATGGCACCTGGCCTAGATGCCTTTAAAAGGGGATTGGACAGATTCATGGAGGAAAAGACCATCACAGGTTACAAGCCATAAGCAACCTCCTGGTTTTAGAAGTGGGTTTTCTCTGTGCCAGGTGCGACAACGGGAAACAGGTTATCTTGTTGTCTTGTGCTCCCTGAGGCATCTGGTGGGGCCACTGTGTGATACAGGAAGTTGGACTAGATGGGCTTTTGGCCTGATCCAGCAGGGCTCTTCTTATGTTCTTATTTCCACTCTGGTGCACAACTGTAGTAATGTTACAGTCAACAAATGGTGAATTCCCTCACTCTGATTTCTTCAATAGATCAAAAAGGCATCTGATAACTGGCATTGAGGTTTGGATAAATGAATTTAAAATGAATAGATTATGATTCCGCTAAAAAGCAGATGCTGAATCAACTAGCAGCCCAATTCTACCTCCCACCATTGACGACGATGCAGCTGTGCTGCATGCTATGGGAGGGGGGGAATTAGACGGCCAACTAGAGGCAAGGAAAAAGCTTTTTTACTTACCTCTGGGTAGGTCTCCTAGCTGCTTATGGGTCTCCTTGGACCCATGCCAGCTATGTAGCCTGCATAAGTCTGAAGAAAGGGGATGGGGAGGGCTGAAAAATGGGGGACAGGATCCGGCATGCACTTTTGCTGCCCAGCTCCACCCCTCCATCTCACTCCCCTCCCTCTGTCAATCTGCGTGGATGTCCCCTGGTCCTGGCGTTGTGCAAGAGGGAAAAGAACTCCCCTCTGTGTCTAATGTTGTACCCTTATTTTAGCATGGACATAAAATGAATGTAATAAATCACAGGAGGAGAAACAGACTTCAGGAAAACCTCAACTCCAGGCCCCCGAGAGACCCGGCAGCTTTCAGAAGCAATTACAGCTCTTCAAAGCCATTTACTAGTTGCTCATGAATTATTACAAAGACGCAACTTCCTTTTTGTGCACAACTCATTGATTGCAATACAAGAAGTAACTACATTGTCGGCTGAGACAGACCTCCATTGATTGCAGCGCTGACAGGAACTCCTGCATCTGCAGTCAGCCACGCAGCACCACACCAATCTAGCTAGGAAAATCTGAAGCTTGGAACAGGGTGGGCATGTGGGAACGACACAGGAGAGAGCCAGAGAGGGGAAGGGAGAGCTTAGAGCAAGGATAGTATTGGTGTGGGGACTCATGCTCTGCTTTACAGTTTGATGATTAGATAGATAGATAGATAGATAGATAGATAGATAGATAGATAGATAGATAGATAGATAGATAGATAGATAGATAGATAGATAGATAGATAGATAGATAGATAGGGAGGTCGGAATCCTGGGCAAACGTTTTATTACACCTTCAGTAACATTTGGTAGGGTCTGGAATTGGACAGAAAGTAGTTGGCACACATGCACGCGCATGCGCGCACACACACACACGCAGACACACACACACACACAAGGTGGGGCTCACATTTTGAAAACGGGGACACTACTAATTATATTTGGTTGTTTATAATGCTGCAAATAATACTTTTAGATGTAGACTTTTGAGCCTTGTGATTGTATCTTTGGGAAACACCTTGAGCCTGGAAAGGTGGGATACAAATGAAAGAATAATTCCAAAACAGAACTCAAACTTGAACTCTGTGCGTGAGGAAATAATTGTTTTATGCAGCAGATTAAAAACATCCATTCGGAGCCTGTTCCTCGTCAGGGTAGACATGTTCCATCGGCATTGTTTAACAGAGTGACATTTCCGTAGCTCAGGTTTCACTGTCAGATTACAAGGCGGCAGTCTTTACTGGCTGGATGCAATGCTGGAGACCACAGCTTGTGCCACCTGCAGCAAAGCCGAGCCCTGCTTTCGTGGTATGTATTCATGACACAGAGATGGAAAGGGATCAGGATCGTGCCCACTGGTCTTAGCCCTGAGCTCCATGTACCCAATAGAAGATGTAAACAGAGCCGACGTGAAGATGAAAGGAGCTCAGGTGAGGGTCAGCGAGCAAGGTCGTCATCCCCCTCCACGCATTTACACACCCAAGCATCGGCCCAGTCCTACAGGCTGTTTACGCTGGTGGAATGTCTGTTCCGCTGGCGCAAATAGCTTTACGATGGTCGCAAATGCAACAGGGCAGTATGTGTGGCCTGGCCACTGCCGCAAGTAGCAAAAGGCCAGGTTTGCACAAAGATGAGCGCCAGACGCGCACCGTTGCAGGTAAGGCCACGCAGGGGGTGGGGATGGGGTTGAATGGGCTGGAGTGGGCAGAACAGAGAGGAGACGGGGGCAGGGAAGAAGGTGGACCCTGCCAGGAAGGGCGGCAGGTTCGATCGCAGCGGTGTCCACCAAATCCTAACCCGCTTCCCGGGCCCGATCCGCCTTCATGGGTCTACATGGACTTGCGCCAGCTATAGAGCTGATCCATGGCGGCTGCAGGGGCTTACCTGGGGCAAATGTTCCCTTACCCCCAAGGAGGCCTCAACATGCTGAAACTCCCCCGCAGGATACAGCGGAAGCCACGTTGGTGCCGCTGAATCGCCACGCGGGGAGTTAGGATTGGGCTGCCTGTTGTCAAAATAGGGCTGTTGGAGGGAACACGAGATCAAGTTTGTCGGAAGGGAGCCCGTTTCCTGCAAGGCAACATCACTTACGCACGTGTCGCCGGCTGTGCATTTATTTGCATGATTCACATCCTGCCTCAGCACATGGGAGGGGGAGGGGGAAGAGGGAACTCTGTGGATCGAGGGTGGCATGTGGGGTGGGGGTATGTGTGGGGGGAGGGAGAGCGGCACATCTTGCCCAGCAGGGTGAGGCGGCCTCCTTCCTAAAAGGAGGCAGAGTGGCGGAGGGTTCTTAGCAGATGGGTGCAGCAACAGCCCTTGGCAGCAGGAAAGTTTTGCAGACTGCTGGGCTTACTCAAATACCGAATGAGACTCGCAAAGAAACTTCAGGGTTGCCTGGCAACCAGCAGAAGGCCGAAGCCCTGGCGGGTGAGCAGATGAAGAGGACCAGCTGCCTCCTCAGATCCACTCGCCGGGCTGATCTCAGTTCCCTCTCCTCCCATCTCAAAACAAAAACAAACAAGTCCGCCACTAGGAGGGCTGAGCCTCCAGCACAAGTGCAGAGGCCCCAGCAGTCGGTCTTCCCAGGGAGGCAGGCAGGCAGATTGCCTTTGAACATGGAGGCTCCACTTAGAGGGGGTAAGAAGAGCCCTGCTGCGGGATCAGGCCACCTCGGCCCACATCCTGCTTCCCGGCGCAGTGGCCAACAGGCACCTCTGCAAAGCCAACCAGCCAGGCAAAAAGGCAATGCCAAAGCCCAGTCCAACCCGCTCCCCCCCCCCCCCGTGCCTGAGGCAGCATGGCAAGGCCCCACCCCACCCCCCCAGTGTGCATTGCTGTGGCCAACACTCTGCACCTCCGCACTTCCTCCCACTCTGCCTTTGGAAATGACAGGGGGGCCCTGGCTGGGGGCTGGTCGGCTACTGGCATGGCAAGGCGGTTACCTGACCACACCTCCGCCAGTCGCCACCTGAACGGCCCAGCAAAGAGCCCTCAGAGGCAGCCCGTCTCTGAAGACGGAGGCTCTCCATGTAGCCACGGTTCGTGACTAAGCCACCGACCACCCCGTCACCTACGGATCTGTCACATCATGAGCTGGTTCATTCGACCTATTCAGGATAGCATGATAACATAACAGGCTCCCTGGAATCAGGTGCAATGACCACATCTGCCAACGCGCCACCGGCTACCCACACACATACGCGGGCGGGCGCACACCCTCTCTCCCTGTCCAGCAGAGAGGGTTCCTCCCCAGGACTGACACCCTGCCCTGAGCATTGCAACCCCACCCTGGTGGTGGCCGGGAGGGGGCAGCATGCAAATTGCACACGGCCCCTTAGCCGCCTGCTCTCTCCCGAGAGCCTGTTTTTGATCAGGCAGCAAACAGCAGGCTTCTACAGACTAGTATCTGGCAAAATATAAGAAGGGCCCCAGGGTGGCTCTGCCAATTATGTCGAGTGGACAAGATAAAAAGGACTGTGAAAACGATCAAACAGAGCGTTACAAAAGTCTAATAAGATTAGAGTTTCAAACCAAGAGGGTTGCAGAGTGATGCTTCGTTCTAAAACATGATGAAGTAATTGGTCATTATGTTCTGCTTTCATCTGGACTGTAGAAATGAGGCCGATCCGCCAAGAGATTCTTACATATATACGATTCTTCCAGGGTGGGTTTGTCGATGTGGGACCTGAACAAGTCTGGACAAGCCTACAAACATGTCCCTATTCATTCTCTATGGGCCCTTGGACAGACAGAGCAGCAGTATCAAATCATTTGATTGGCTCTTTTATATGTTGTTTACCCACCAGGAGACTTGGGGATTGATTGGCTGAACTGAACCACCACCACCCAGTTCCCTGTTCTGTGCTGGTTTCTAAGTAAAGAGCACAGAGGTGGGTGGGTGGGTGGAAATTGCACCCAGGCACAGAGCTCCTTAACAACAGTCAACCAAGAGGTGATGATGAGAGAGGGAGACAACACCCAAGGGTGCCCTGCCTCTGTGCAGAGCCAACGAGCCAGCCTGGGTCAGCAGCTGCCCGAGTGGGACATCCCAAGTCACGTGAAGGAGCTCTGGGGTGAAGACACATTCCTCTGGGGCTGGATCAGCCTGGAGCCAAAGTAGGGAGGACTCCAGGCTAGGGAGCGAGTTTTCTGCTGCACTTTCCTTCCTACCCATCCAGCTGCAGCATCAGCAGCAAGCAGAGACCAGACCCGCTCAGCCGGCTGGTTACACTGAGACAAGGAGCCACATTCACACCTCCTCTAGCACAGAGACAGCAGGCTGGTTCTGAAGGGTGCAGCAGGGGAGTAAAGCTATTTGCAGAAACTGAGAGAAACTTGCTGCAAAGTGAGTGGGGGGAGAGAAGGAAGGAGGGCTCCTCCGGCTGCTGCAACCTGAACAGGTTTTAATGGCTTGAAGCGGCCAAGTGAGGGAGACCGTTATGTAAGGTTTGCAGCACTAGAGCTTTATGTAACAAGAGAGGAAGCCAAGCTTTGCAGATAGATGCAGGGTGAGAGAGAGAGAGAGAGAGAGAGAGAGAGAGAGAGAGAGAGACCGACTTGACTGGCTCTCAGCGCATCAGGAAGGCAAATCCTTGCAAATGTGGGGTGGCCCAGTTAATATAGCCTCCCACTCTCGCCTGTGTCCACATAATCGGGGCACAGGGATGGGAGTGGGACTGCACGTTCTGCTGGGCAGTGGTGATCCCTGCGCTGCGCCCATCAGTTGCCCTGCATTTGTCAGGGAGTCCTGGCACATCCCGACTCCCATCCTCCGGGTGGCATCACTGTCCTGATGCTGGCAAAGAGAAAGAAGTGGAAATCGATGTCTCTTCCCCCCCCCCAATGGTCACAGGGTTGGGGGGTGTCCAATCTAGCAGCTGACATTTTCATGGGAAACAGTTTAGGCATCGATGAACAAGTGCCAAGGGAAATGAGAGGTATGGGACAACTTTTACTGATGGACTTTATGCCCTTCCTTTCCACTAGGAAGTGTCTCAGGCAGCTAACAAGGCCAATTCCAAACACGAAAATCAACTAACAATCAGAAAGAAGCACATCATAGAATAAGCATGAAGAATAGGGAACTATACAATAGCAAGCCTGGCGCTGCCTCCCTCGTCTTCCTTCAAAGGCACACCTAAGTGTCACATCCAAAAGGGAGGGAGGGGGAACACGTGGACTTCTCTAGGGCAGTCCAACGTCAGGGTCCCACTATGGAAAAGTCCCTGTTTCTGGTTCCTCCTCCCCCCCCCCCGCTTTAAAAAGCAGGAGAAGAGCCTCCACCAATTGTCTCAGCACATGGGCATAGAGGACAGGCACTCCTTCTAGCTGGGGGGGGGGGGCTGTCCCAGACTCGTTAAGGCTTGGAACTGCTGCACTTTTAACTGTGACCACAGCTTATCTTGTGCATATAGCTAGTGACCCACAAAACCAAAGGCAGCCCCATAGCCATGTACTGTGGCCTGACAGGCACCCAATAAAGCTCTCCCCCCCACACACACACACACATTGCTGCAATCACTTAGGTGTTGTGAGGCTTCCAAGACTTTCCTCATCCAAAGGCCTCGCTGGATCAGAGAGCACCGAAAAAAACAGGTCTTGTTCTCAAAGTGAAACGGACAAATTAGGAACATTCCACTGTTCTCTTATTTCCAAATGTTGCAGAAAGCACTATGCGTGTGTGCAGTTTGTCAGAACTTGAAGTCCCTGATGTCTTCCCTCCTCCCCCAAAAACCCCAAACACACATCTGTGTGGTCCTAGGAAAAAAATCTAGTCTCGCTATGATTGTATGTACCCTGGATCAACTTATTTGAGGGTGTGTGTGTTGTCAAACACAGGAGCACATGTGTGCCCATTGCTAAAACATGCAAAGAGAACCTTGATGCAATCACATGCACCCCACCCACTCTTTCTTCCAGGCTAGAAATCTCTTCCTTACCTCATCGAACAGGGCCTCATCCTCGCAGTTCTCAAGCACTCGGGTGTAAAAGGAGAGACCTGCAGAGGAGAGAGAGAGACAAGAGCCACTGAACATTGGCAGAACACCACAGAACTCAGGAGGCAGCCAAGAGGAAGTGGGGCTGGCCCCCAACACACCCCAGTTTGTCGAGCATGTGAGCAAGGTGGGGTTAACCTGCAAAGTGGGTAAGGCTTTTATTGGCTCAGTGGTCTTGGACGGCAGAATATGCAGGCTCCTGAGCCACACAGGATTCTTCCTCAGACAGAACGGAAAGACCATTAACCCTAAGCTAAGAACGTAAGAACATATAAGAAGAGCCCAGCTGCTGGATCAGGCCAAAGGCCCTGGATCTAGTCCAGCTTCCTGTATCACACAGTGGCCCCACCAGATGCCTCAGGGAGCACACAGCCAACAAGACAACCTGTTTCCTGCTAAGGAGAAAGTGTGTTGATTGGCGGCTTCTAATCACTTCCAATGCAAGTAAATAAGCAAATAAAGAAAACAGCCTTTTGTCACAAGCTGCTTAGAGTGCTCAAACTTCAAAGCATGATGTCATGGACATTTTATCCAGTACAGTAACCCTTGCCATAGCCCTGTAACCCTTGCCATAGCCCTGTAAGTAAAGCAAGCCAGCATTATTACCTCCAGCTTGCAAACAGAACAGGGAAGGGAAGCTGGGCGAGAAGGGCAGTGATCCATCCGGGCAGCGGCAGCAGCAGCCTCGCAAGACAGACATGGCCGGACTCCGTCTTCTTGCACAGCTTCACTTAAGTGCGGTGGGTTTGTCATGGAGGGAGGGGCCATCGTCGCGCATCACAGACAGAGACCCTGATTGCAGGAGAAGCGTCGTCCCGGTTTCAATCCAAGCAGGACTGAGCCCCGGACTGTCTTGCATGAGGGCGGGGGCCGGGGGCCTCTTGGACTAGAGCCCCCCCCCGGAAGAATCCGCACACAGCCTTCCTGGGGTTTCCTAGTCAGTGTGACCCCCACCCACCCCCGTCTTTGAGTGCGCCTCGCAGCTCAGCCCGCCCCTCAGGAGGGAACAAGGATTGAAGAATGAATGAGCCCCACAGGCCCCTTTGGGTGATTTGATCATCAGCCCCAATTTGCCTACTAGAAACACTGCAAAGTTCGGGAGCCAGAGAGAGGGAATGGGGGGGGGGGGCCGTGCGCGACGCGAGTGAGAGGCCGAGCTGCAACTTTTCAGTCCTGGAAAACGGTGCATTTATTATCTGTGAGTGGGCAGCATATAGTACAGTATTTTTTAAAAACCCAGATTCCTTTTTCTCTTTTACATCACCCTTGTCGCTGATGATGACGGGGGACGACGACATTATTAAAACGCTAAAGTAGTGTATACCCCCCCCCCAGTCCAAATAATTAACCCTCTTTCTTCTCAAGCCAGCAGCAGGCTTTGGCTGGCAGTTCTTGAATGAGCCCCCACCCCAGAAAAGAAGCCTCTTTCTTCTCCTGTTCACGCTCTCGGCACCTCAGCTGCAGCTCGCAGAACTGGGCAAGAAGAACTGGAGGCAATGATTCCCGACAGACCGAGAGCAGCCGCCGCAGCTTCTCTGTAGCAGGCAGCAGCGAGAGGCTCCCTCCCTCCCTCCCTCCCCAATACAACCCTCTGCTCTCTCCTTAATGACTTTTTCCACAAACTTCAATCTCCTGTAAGACAGTATGAGCGGGGAAGTCACGGTGAAAGAAACGCTGGTCACTGCAAGACATAATCCTAACGGAAGTGCTTAGATCTTGCTGCAATGAGGAACAGTGTTTTTTTTTTGGGGGGGGGGTCTTTATAGTAGCAGGCCTTTTAGGACAACACTTTCCAGTAAGAGCTGCTGGGCCACTGGCTCTTCTATCTCCAGCCACAACCCAATAAAACTAACTACTGCATACTGACTGTATATGTGTACAAAGGAGAATAATGCACACAGCCAGGATGCCCAGTTGCCACTGCCCTTGTTTAGGTATTATTATTATTATTATTATTATTATTATTATTATTATTATTATTATTATTATTATTATTATTATTATTCATATACCGCTTTTCAACAAAAAGTTCACAAAGCAGTTTACAGACAAAATCAAATCAGGTTTGTGGAGCTCCTTGCCACAGGAGGTGGTGATGGCACCTGGCCTGGATGCCATTAAAAGGGGATTGGACAGATTCATGGAGGAAAAGACCATCACAGGTTACAAGCCATGATGGGGATAAGCAACCTCCTGGTTGTAGGGGTAGGTTTTCTCTGTGCCAGGTGCAAGGGAGTGGTGACAGGAAACAGGTTATCTTGTGGGCTGTGTGCTCCCTGAGGCATCTGGTGGGGCCACTGTGTGATACAGGAAGCTGGACTAGATGGGCCTTTGGCCTGATCCAGCAGCCAGGCTCTTCTTATGTTCTTATGTTCTTATTAAATGGCTCCCTGCCCCAAAGGGCTCACAATCTAAAAAAGATACAGACCACCACCACAAGCAACCAGGTAGGTGCTAAAAAGTCAGGTCACTTTTCAGTTTAAGTTGTAATATAGAGAGTGGCTTGTCTCGTCCGCATGGGTTGGACATTTTAGTGAAACTCTTGGTTTTTCACCTTTTCTCTCTTGTTTTCTTTGTGGTCTCAGGACGGAGCCATTGTAACATTCAGCAGCAGGGAGCACCACGAACTGACTTCCAACACTGGGTCACCATGTGGATCAAGCTAGGCACTTACGGTATTTAAAAATAGCTTTATTATTATTTATTTATTTTTTAAAAAATTATATCACGCCTTTTCCTATGCCAAGGCAAATGCCCAAGGAGGCTTACAACAGAAGTTAAAATACATACCAGTAACTTAAAAAATACATAAAAAGTTTAAACAATATATAACCGTACAGAAAATTTTTTAAAAAACAATAAAATCCACGGGGGGGGGGGACAATATGGAGCACAAAAGCAGCATGGCAGAGCATCTTGAGACACAGGAGGCAGAGACCACAACCCATCACCCAAACGCTAGACGAAACAAAAACGTTTTGAGCCCTCGCCGAAAAGTCATGAGGAAGGGGGTGGTTCTCAGATCCCCTGGCAGGGAGTTCCACAGTTGTGGCGCCACAGCAGAGAAGGTTCGCCCACGTGTTGCCACTCCCCTAACTTGCGATAGAGGTGGTACACGCAGGAGAGCCCCCTCAGATGACCTAAGAGAGCGGGCCGGAATGTATGGGAGAAGGCGGTCCCTCAGATATCCTGGACCCGAACCGTGAAGGGCTTTAAAGGTCATTACCAGCACCTTGAATTGGGCTCGGAAACGAATGGGCAGCCAGTGCAGCCGCTGAAGCAGCGGTTCAACAGAGTCAAACCGCCTAGCTCCAGCAACCATCCGGGCCGCCGCATTCTGCACTAACTGCAGCTTCCGAACCGTCTTCAAGGGCAGCCCCATGTAGAGTGCGTTACAGTAATCCAGTCTTGAAGTCACTAAGGCGTGGACCACCGTGGTCAGGTCCGATCGACTCAAGTACGGCCGCAGCTGGCGCACCAGCCGAAGCTGGGCAAACGCACCCCTGTGCACCTGTTCCTGCAGGGGGAGTACAACCCCATTCAGAACGGGCAGGTGACTCAGTACCTGCATCGAAGCTTTCCTGACCAGTAGGACCTCTGTCTTTTCTGGATTCAATGTCAACCTAGCTCCAGGACTTCCACAGCCTCCCCGGAATGAGGCGGCAAGGAGAGATAGAGCTGGGTGTCATCGGCATGTTGGTGACACCCAACTCCAAATCCCCGGATGATCTCCCCCAACGGCTTCATGTAGATGTTAAAAAGCATGGGAGACAGAATAGAACCCTGTGGTACCCCACACTGTAAAGGGCAGGGCGCCGAACAGGCGTCTCCCAGCATCACCATCTGGGACCTGTCAGCCAAGTAGGAACAGAACCACTGCAAGGCAGTGCCCCCTAGTCCCAACTCGGCCAGCCGGCCCAGAAGGATACCACGGTCGATGGTATCGAAAGCCGCCAAGAGGTCCAAAAGGACCAGCAGGGATGCACTCCCCCTGTCCAGTCCTCGGCAAAGATCATCCAACAGGGCGACCAAGGCTGTCTCCGTCCCAAAGCCCCGCCTGAAGCCAGACTGAAAGGGGTCCAGATACTCCGTTTCATCTAGTATCCCCTGGAGCTGAGACGCACCACCCGCTCAATCACCTTACCCAAAAAAGCCAGATTGGAAACTGGCCGATAGTTATTTAAATTGGAGGAATCCAGAGATGGTTTTTTCAGGAGGGGGTGCACAATTGTGGTCTTCAAGATGCTAGGCATCACTCCCTTTATGCCACCTCTCTCTCTCTCTACCGCATGGTGGTATCAAGACAATTTCCAAGAGGGTAAAACTGATAAAAAACAAACAATACAAGCCCAGCAGAGAAGAGACTAGACCTTGGCGCAGCAGTAAAATGTGTCAGAGGACTTTAGTTACTTATTGGAGTCTTTTGCACACCAGCTGCTCCCTTGGGGTGACTGTCTGTCTGTCCGCACTGCTGCCTACATCCCCTCCCCGCGCCCCGCACTCAAGACAGAACAGACAGCCAGCAGCAGGCCTGCGTCACTTGTACTGTGCCGGGCCAGGAGCTTGCCGGGCCGTCTCCTCTCCCCCCCCCCCTTCTGACAGGCAGCAAACCTGGGGGGAGGACAGCACCCAGGAGGCCGCACGCACCGTGTGGCTAGGAGGCAGCGTTTGGCCCAGGTGATCGTAAGCGGTGCGGGCCTAGGTATCACATGTTTGGTCATGCAATCCAAACGCACCAAAGGAACTCATTGCCACCAGATATGGCGATCACAGGCTCTAGCTAAGTTACTTTGTTTTGTTTCCAAAAAAAGATTAATCCAGTTTATGAAGAAAGCTCTGCCGGGGCTACTAGCCAAGACTGCTTAGAGAAGAAGAAGGCTGGCTGGCCGGCAGCACAGAAGCCACCACCGCCCGCTGTGCCTTTCAAAGCGAACTGTATCCTTCCGCTCGCAGATATCCACAGACTGCCCTACAAACTGCCCTACAAGGAAGGGGACTGGGGCTTCAGGTCACCTGGAGGGCTGCTGGGGGGTGGGGGTGGAAATGCAGCAGGCAACTGCCAAGTTAACACAGACGAAGAGAAGAGCTCCGTTTAGGGACAGACGACCTTTGAGTCCCTGACGCAGCTGAGACAGAAGCCGGGGAGGGCAGCTGCCTCCTCCCAGAGGCCTCGGCCAGCCGCTGCTGGAGGCCACATGCTGGTCTGCTCTCCTTCCTTCGTCTGCAGGGCCCTTCCTCCCCAGAGTGCTGCTGGTGGGCAGCTGCCCTCCAGAGCTCAGGGCGGAGTCTCCTCTTCAGCGGCCCCTTCTCCTCCTCGACCTGCTGCCACGCGCTCCCCCTTGCGCATCAGGGAATGGCTCGCAGGGAGGAGGGGCGGCTCAGCACCCCGTTTGCAGGCATCCTCTCCAGCGTCCTTCCTGCCCCCACTCCCCCCCCCCCAGCGCTGTCTTCTTCGTGTGGAGCAGGGAACTTTAAAGGGCATCCTTTGTCTGGAATCGGGCACCGCCTTGTCTCTCTGCAGTTTCTCGCCAGGTTGAGTTGGCAAGTGGGCACCCTGGGGCATGAGACACGGGTGGGAGGGCAGGAAGCAGGTGCGCCACCACCCACTGGAATCTGGCTCAGGGGCTGCCGTCTCTGGGGTCCCTGGCTTGGGCTCCCGCGGGTATCTCTTCAGCAGCCTCTATCCCACCCTGGTCCTTCTGACTCACCTGCCCCCCCCCCATCAGTGGCCAGGACATTGCTTGGCGTGAGGGTCATGCCAACCCCCTTCTTCCCGAAGCAGTTTGGGACGAGGGGGCAGGAAGAGTGCAGTCACCCTCTCCCCACACATGTGACTCAGTTGGGGGCCTTTCTTAAGGGGTGCGTTCTACTACCAATGCCAGTCTAGGCTAATAGGAGAAGAAGCCGGCAAGCAGAGCCTGTGTCGTGTGGCTAGGATGTCAGGCTTGGCTGAAGTGACCTGGGTTCAAATCCCCACAAGCCTCACTGGGTGATTTGGGGCCCATGGGGATCAGCCGGAACTATTCGCAGGGCAACCGTAAGGCTAAAAGGGGGCGAACCACAAATGCCACCCCAAACGCCATGGCGGAGGACCGAGGGGGCACAAACATGAGCAAGAACAAGATACCCGCTGCCTTGAGAAACCTTGCAGATTGGTGCCCCCACCCCCTTCGTGGTGCCCCTCCCCTGGGGAAGACTGACGCGCCACATGGCCACAGCAAGTGCCAGAGCCAGCCAGCCACCTCCTTGCTGTGCACAGGAAGCTGCCGGCCTGTGTCTGCCTGAGGCCGTTGGCCCATTGAGCCCAGCAGCACTGCCTGCTCTGGCTGTCAGCAGCTCTCCAGGCGGGGCAGTCATGCAACCTGCTGCTCGGACGGGATCAACTCGAAGGCCTTCCACATAGAAAGCGGGCGCTCTGCCACTGAGCAGGGGGCCCACCAAAGAGCTACCTGGGGCAGCAGCATGTTCAGGGCAATAGTCACGTCTTGCTGCAAACAGGTCTGCCCCACTTTGCAGGGTCAGGAAAAGGGCAGCACGTGTGCGAGAACAAGTGTGGCTGCTTAGTGCCTCCACAACGCTGCTCTGAATGCAGAGATGCATGCGCCCCGCTCTTGGACCGTGCAGAGCGGCTTCCTCCCCGCAGCACTGCAAGGGAACTTGGACTGCATCTCCAGGCTGTGCGTTGCAGCCGCCTGCGGCAGCCCAATTCCTCAGGACAACCTGCACAGCTTCCCTGCGGCGGGCCTTCCCGTAGCAGCAGGCAAGCAAGCGGGCCCAGGCCAGATGTTTTAGCTGCCGCCCACCTGGAGTGAGCGGGCAGCACCCCAGGGAGCCTCCTCCTCCTCGCGGGCCTCCAGGTCCCAGGCCTGCCTGGGCTGCACATGGGGGTGCAGCAACCACCCCAGCAAAGAGGCCTGCAAAGTGACGGAGAGGAGAGGCCTATAAATAGATGATGCCTCCACAGGGATGGATGGTGATGATGATGCCAGGCCTGACTGAGCAGCAGCAGCAGCAGCAGGCAAGGGAGGGAGGGAGGGAGCTGTGGCAGACGGGAGGGGCCAGGGGAGCCAAAGAAAGAGGCCCAGCAGAGAGAGAGAGAGCCCAGGCGGCCCCAAGCTGTGTCAGCCCTTCAGCAGGCGGCTCCATCGAAACACGCGGCGGCGCCTTCCTTAGCAGAGCTGCTGCAGGGTTGGCATTTGGCCCGGCCAAGGGCTCTCTCTTGGCCCCTCCATGCGACCATCTGCTACGTGGTGGGGGCGATAATAAAGCGAGCCTACCTTCAAGGGCTGTTGGAAGGACTGTGGCAAGAGAGATGCCCAGTGCTTGAAAGCCCAGCATGGAGCACCCTGCCCTGAGTGTTCCTCTTGTGTCCTGTTTTGTTTTTCACATCAGAAGCAGCCCCAGAGGCTCAGTCGGAGTAGCCCCACTGAGCACAATGGGACTTGCACAGGGCCAAACCAGAAGTGCCAGAGAAGACAGACTCCTTTCGTTGCTTTAATGCCGCAGCCTCTGAGCAGAGGAGCGGCTGGGGGGGGGGGGGAGAGAGAGAGAGAGAGAGAGAGAAGCCTCTGCTGAGCTCCTGCCAGGTTGTCCCAACGTCACAGGTTATGGGTCCATTTCCAGGCACAATTCAAGGAGCAGCTGGGTATTATTACCTTTCAAGCCCTAAATGGCCTGGGCTAGGAAACCTAAAGGAACACCCCCCCCCACACACACACACACACACTTTAGGCTCAGCCAAAATGCACCCCCCTCCATTTTCTGAGGCTCCCTTATGGGTTCCTTTTGGCACTGGTGGCCCCAAAATGTGGGACTCATTCATGGTGGCCCCAAAATGTCGGACTCTGTGTCCTGGGGTCCCCCACCCTGGGAGCACCCACCCGGCCTTTGGCACCCAGTGTGCTTATTATCTGCTGATCCCAGCAGGCCTTGAATGAGCCGTTCTGTGTCGACTGCTGGGCCTCGCAGGGCTGCCCCTAAGGGGAAGAACTCATCCAGCAGAGGATGTGGCCGGCCTCCACGCAGCCCCCCCCCTCCCTCCCGTCACCTGTCTAGTGTGAAGCACCCTGCCACACACAGGCTCAGGACTTGGCTGCGGTTTGCAGAGGGGGCTGATGATGCCCCAAAGCGTTGGGTTCCCTCTGTGACAGGGTGACCACCAGCCACACGCTTGGTGCTCCAGAGCAGACGCGACAAGAGCAGCACCTGTAGGCAGCCAGCCAGCCAGGCCAAGTGATGGAGACGGAGAGGTTCAGTTTGGATGGTTAAATCACAAGGGATCTACGGTAATCCCTCTGAGCTGCCTGCCTCCCTGCCAAGACCCACCCTCCCCACCTTTCAGGACTAGCTCTTATTCTTTCCACACGTGCGAGAAGTTTGAAATTCTTCATCCAAATTACAGAATCCTTTATTCTTGAACTGGCCTTTCCCTTTGATTCAGAGGTTCTGCCAGGCCAGGGGGCGAGGGGGGGGAGCTCCTGTACTCACCCCACTGAAAGATATAGCAGCTGCACAAGAAGATTTCGGTGCGGTGTATGCAGGCCAGTTCCTCTCCTGGATGTGCCCAAAATTGATGATGAGCACAATGGCACAATAAAGTATGGTTTTTAGACACTAAAATTGCCCCCTTCCCACCCCCAGTTTCAAACACATGTTTAAAAGTATTTGTCTACTCTCCTTTGAAAAGTCATCTAACCCCATGGCTATCCACCACCTTGTTGCCATGAGTTCCATAAGCCAAAAGCGTGTTCTGTATGTGGATCACACCGTTCAGGGAGCAAGTCTAGAGGCCGGGCATCATATTATACTGCTTAATAATTTATCAAGTGTGTTACTTGGCAACTAAGATCCTGTTTTGTGCACAAGGGCGATTACTGGCATGTGGCCAGCAAGATCGGCAAGGGCATCTTTAACCCTCTCCTCCCCACTGGGGAGTCCCCAGTATGAAGGGCAGCAGCAATCTTGGCAGAGTTGTCTCCTGACATACCTCAATGGCTCACTCACGCCATTTGCCTGTGGCTTGGCACATGGGGGGGGGGGTCAGCTGAGGAGCATCTTTTGCGTGTGTCTATCTCTTGCAAGGAAATCCCCACTAGTACCGAGCCACTCGGGAGATCAGACACTGAGCGGCGCCCATCTACCCCACCTCAGCTGCATCCTGCTCCCCGAGCTGGTCAGTCAGACACCCACAAGCAGTAGGGGGCACAGAAGCCAGAGCAGCCCTCCTCCCCCTCTGCCTACCGCCCAGCAAAGGGTCTTCAGGGGGTCTACGGGACTGCCAAAGCTTAAAGGTCCCTTAGCTTAAGCTCAGCTGTCATGGCACACCACAGTGAGACACTTTCCATCCTGAGGGTTTTGGACTCAGAACTTGTGCCCTCAGTCCCTAGAATATTGGACCATTTTCAAAAGGGATATATATATATATATTGCTTTACTTGGGCAAATCCAAACCCCACCTTCTCTGGAGTGAACATTCCCTTTTAAATGAGGAGGGGCAGCTCCTCCTCCCCCCCCCCTTTCTGTCCCCTAATCTAATCACATGGGCAAGGGATGCCCACTTTGTGTTGTCACCCTTGTCAATGCTGCTGATTTCACTGGAACTTCCTTTCCAGTAAGCATCCACACAGCTACAGAAGGTCGCCCACCCCAACCAGTTTCATGCCTTTGGAATGCATCACATGGTAAACCCTTAAGAGCCGTAACACCAGCTAAGTGGAACCTCCAGGTTCAGGAGCAGCAGCATATTTTGAACAACAATCTGATGACAAAGTTCCAAACCAGCTGGGTGTTCTGCTCTGATCCATGGCATGAGAATGGACGGTTGTTGTTGCCTTCAGCTAGCATGTGCTGCATCCCTTTCTGGCCTGAGGTGAGCACTTTGGGATGCCCCCCCCTCCCTCTGCTTGGCCATTTTGCCACCCCTTCCACGCATTTCAAACTGCGAATTGACCCTGGAATGGTGAGCAGAAGGTCCTCCGCTGTGTGACGGAGCAGCTCTCAACGTTCACCTAAGGAAGGAGAGATGGTGTCGTGGACAGGACAGGAGCGACCCGGAAACAGGGACACGAGTCCCTCCTCTGCCCCTTGATCGAGGGGAGGCTTTGGGAAAGTTCAAGGCAAGGAGCCTCCTTTATTGGCATCACTTGGGGAAAGTGACTTGGGGTGCTGCTGCCATTGCTCTTTGCCTTGGTGAGGCCGGGGTGTGGCATTGCCCCTTGCCCCGCTCCCCCCCCCCCAGGGCATTCAAGAAGCAAATGCAAGCTTCACCTCTTGCCTCCTCATGCTTAGAGAGGGGTTTTTTTCCTATGGGAGTCACAAAAGCTGGAAACACCACACAGCTCTGAATAGTCTTGGCGCACACCTGCACCTTTGGCTGCATGGGCCAGTATGAGGTGAGCGGTCTCAGTGGCGCACCCCTCACCCCAGCGGCCACGGGTGGCCTCACGCATCCCAGCCTCAGTGAGCCCCCCCCTCCCTGCAATATGGGGACAGGAACGGCAACCCATGAGAATTGCCAAGCCGATGTACGGGAAACACCCTCAACGCTCAGATTAGGGCCTTCTCGGCAGTGGCACCCCAATTATGGAATTCCCTCCCCCTGGAATTAAGAAGGGCTCCCTCTTTAGAGACCTTTTGGCGGGGCCTTAAGACATTTTTATTTAGGTTAGCTTTTGATGTCTGACATGGTGGGCTGACTTTTTAACAAATGGCTTTAACAAATGTACATGCAGGTGACCCACTGGTGTTGTTTATTTTAAATTGTTTTAATTATTTGTTTTTAATTATTTTAATGTGTGTATATATGTATTTTAATGTCTGTGTTGTAAGCCGCCTTGAGTGCCCTTGCTGGGAGAAAGGCGGAGTATAAATTCTTTAAACAAATAAATAAATAAGTGCTACATAAAGGCTAAGATGGTGTTTCCCACCCTGTGGTGCACACCTGGGGGGAGCTACGGCCTTCCCAGGGTGTGGTCACAGACAGAGGAGCCCCATAGGAGTATGAATGGTGGTCATCACAGGATGCTCTGCACTCAGGTGGCCTTTCTTTCTTTCTTTTTTTTTGGGGGGGGGGGGGTCATGCAATCATCACCATAAGCTGTTGTTGTTAACAACAACAATAAACATTTATATAGCACTTTCTGAGTGTGCAAAGGGCTTCACATGGATTATCTTGATGGAATCCTTAGAACAACCTGGTAAGGTAAGTAAGCGTTATTATCCCCATATTGCAGATAGATAGAGAAGACTGAGGCTGAGAGAGCCAGGTTTGCCCAAGGCCACCTTCCCCCCCCCCCATCCTGTAACACCCTGAAGGGACTGAGAAGTGGATCCTTCACTTGTAGGCGAACTTGGCTCAGCTAGCTCGTGGATCACAACCCGCTGCCCCCAGACCCGACCCGACCGCCTTTGGGAAGAATGGAAGATGCCTCTGAGCGCTGCGGACGTGAGCCAGGCTCCAGGCACCAGGGTGGGTATGACTCCGGAGAGCCGCCCTGCTCCAGTCAACTTTGACACTCGCCAGCCAACCAGAGGCGTCCATCAGCCCCTCCAGCTGCCACCATGGGGGGGGGGCTGAGCTCCGTAGCTGCCCAGGAGGTACCTCTGCCCCTCCCCGGCTCTTGCACCTGGGGCTGCGGAGGAGCTCCACCAAGAACTTTCCATTCCCCAGGGCAGGGGGATTCTCCCCCCCCCCCGGCTGGCAGCCCCCTGAGCCCTCCCACGTGCGGAGAGGAGGTACCTCTGAAAGCCACTTTGGCGATGCGGTCTCCTCGGCCCCTCAGGTCGGTGACGGTCTTCAGGTGCACGATCAGGGCCATGCTGCTGCTGCTGCTGCTGCGTGCGGAGAGAGGGAGGGCGAGAGGGCGACCTGCAGTCAGCGCTTGGCCGAGCTGCTCTCCTCTCGGCTGGCCGACCCGTGGGGCGCCGCTCTTCTTGAGCCCGCGGAATCTCCTCCCATCGCGGTCCCGAGCGAGCGGCAGCAGCAGCAGCAGCAGCCTCTCAATTATTCACCAGCCAGCTCGCCGCCGCCGCCGCCGCCTGGCGCAGCAGAAAGTCCCGCTTCGCGGCGCTCTGCACACGCCCCCGGGCACCGTCGCTCCGGGGCGCAGCTTCCTCCGGGGCACGGACCTGCAGAGTCTTCCTCCGGCCCTGCTGGCCAGGGCAGGGCAGGGGGGCTTCGCCCGCGGCCAGAGGCTGCCTTGAACAGCTTCGCTCGCTGCCGCCGCGTGCCCGCTGACCCGCTCCTGGGGGGGGGGGCTCTCGGCGAGGCTTGAGTTCTCCCCCAGCGCCGCACACAACCAGCCACTTGGTGCAGTGGGGGGGGGGGGGAGAGAGAGAGATAGGCAGAGCTCAAGAATCCTCACGCGGAGCTTGTCACTCACACGTGTTCTGGCACCCCGAGAAGCTCTCCCTCCCATGGCAACTTCAGCTTCGCCTGCTTCATTCTGGAGCGTTCACACGTACCGGCAGCAGCGGGCACTTCTGCAGCTGATTCATCAGGAGGGGGGAGCCTTGCTGGGTCCGTTCTGGGCTCGCAGCAGTGCCGAGCTCAGCACCCCCAGAAAGCCCGCAAACAGGGAGGCGACTTCGGGGTCTACTACCGCCGTTGTCGATGAGCCGCCCGCCGTGTCGTTCGTCCTCTGGCCATTTCTGAAAGACCCAGAGGATGATTCGCAGCCAGCAGCTCCTATCTGCTTTGTGCCGACACTCACTGACAGCAACCCTGGGAGCCGGGTTGGACCAAGAGAGTGGTGGTGACTCTCTCTGCTGCGTTCACACCAAGTGGGCCATTGGGGGGGGGGGAGCTATGCAGGAGGGGTGGGGGACTTGTCTGCGGGTTTCCACCTTTTCTCCTGGCTGGGCTCCTGGAATGTCAGAGTTGGAAGGGGGCTTGAAGGCCATCTAGTCTACCCCCTGCTCAGCACAGGCGATGCTACAGCATCCCTGACTGACAGGTGGCCTGCCTGCCCGGCCTCTGCTTGAAAACCTCCAACAAAGGGAGACCCACAACTGCGTGAACATGAAGTAGACTGTCCTGTGCCTTCAACACCTGCGTGACAGCAGGCAGAAATTCAGCTGGTGTTGCATCAAGGGACCTAGAAAAGTTTACCTAGAAAAGGTAGAAAAAAACCTAGAAAAGTTTACCTATTGCATTTGAACCTGTTAGTCAGCTGTTCAAAGCGCAAGAGTCCTAAAAACTGCTGCTCCCTCCTACATATGAAAGATTTTTGGTGAAACTGCAACTGCAGGGGGAGGAACTGCTACATGACTTCACACAAATTGTCTTGTTGCAACCCTTATAACAACCCTGTAAGGTAGACCAGTATTATTATCCGCATATGGGGGGGGGGTTAAGGTTAAGATAAGAACATAAGAACATAAGAAGAGCCCTGCTGGATCAGGCCCAAGGCCCATCTAGTCCAGCTTCCTGATATATTTGTGTAAAATTGAAAGCCGTCTTTACCCTAAGGTGACTTCGGTCAGGAAAGACAGGGGTATAAATATATTCACAAAAGCAGCTGAGGGATTTAAGTCAGGCAATTGGCACAGGAGGAGAAGGGTTAAGCTCCCTCCTTCCCACTGTAGCCCCAATTTAAAGCAGGTGTCGTCGTCGTCCCCCGTCCCGTCCCCCCCAGGCTGCCTGCTTTGGAAGAAGAAAAGACAAAACAGTTTCGCCCTGGACAGATCATGCCTCAAGTGGGCATATCCGAAACAGCAGCAGCTCAACAGAGAGGATGCAGGAGGCCTGTGAGCGGGAGGACCTTCCCTGGCAGTGTTGAAAACATTGTTTTATTGTGAAAATGCATGCCCTGCTCTCCCCCCCCCCCCCCATGGGCAGACTTTTCCTCTTCCTCCAACTCCAAGTCTGTTTCTGCTATCACCCCCCCATCACCCCCCCTTCCCACTGCTACTTTGTTTCATGGGCAAAACATACTGTAATTGCATTTATTTAGTAAACTTGATGTTCACTCTGCAGCATAAGTTTCCAAGACAGCATACAGTTAAAAAAAGAAGCTTAAAGCAACACAATGAGAACAAGGCAATTGACGAGGCACCACAGAAACTGCAACCATCACCAGATATGCCCCCCCCGAACAGTAAAATGAATGTTGCGTTAAGCAGGTACTCCACGTGCTGGAAGGGCTGCTGGCACGCAGGCAGCAACGAAGGCTGGCACCTTCCCGTTCCCTGGGGAACCGGGCATTTCAAACATGGAGCCCCACAACTGGAGCTCCCTGAGGCATCTGGTGGGGCCACTGTGTGATACAGGAAGCTGGACTAGATCCAGGGCCTTTGGCCTGATCCAGCAGCCGGGCTCTTCTGATGTTCTTATGTTCTAACTGCAGCCTCCCCACCTCCTTGCCCCTCGGTGTGGCTGAAACGCCAGCAGAGCTGTGCAGTGTGCCCATTTGTGCCCTCCTGCCCTCGGCTGCTGCCACTGTCTGTGCCCTCAAGCACCTGCCATCTCTCTCTCTCTCTCTCTCTCTCTCTCTCTCTCTCTCTCTCTCTCTCTCTCTGAAATGTGTGAAGCGAGTTCAACAAGTGCTCTCCGAAACAGAGCTGTGCGGCGCTGACTGACGCCCCTAATTGCATGTGTCGAAGTAGGTGGCTATGTGCAGTGTGCAGAAGAGGTGTGTGGGTCGTGCTTATGCCGCAGGCAGGGGCCCCCCTGGGGGAAGGAAACGGGGGGGCTCATTAAGGGGAAACGAAACGACCACCTGGCTCAACCGATGGCTACGAAGGAGGAGGGCAGTGAGGCAGCAGAGGCCTGCTGCCCCCCTTGGCTTTCATGGATGGCGCCGCTGTCTAGGGAGTGCTGGCCAACTGGCAGCCTGCAAGCCAGACCGGGCTCCCCAGCAAAGCTCTGTGTGAATGATGCTCATATCAGTGTATGCGCACTTATATGCGCACTTCAGACATGCCCTTGCAACCGGGTTGCCCTCTGGCGCCCTCCTGTCTCTTGAGCTGCAGCGTCCCTCCCTTCTAGCACCCACTGAATGATTCCAGTGCACAGACTCTCAGCTTGCTTGGGGCATCCTGAAGGGGGCCGGGGGGGCAGGGGGCTTCCTCAGTCCATGCTTTAGTGTCTTACGGCTAGGAAGACAAGGCTTTGCTCCCTCTCGTTGCCCTTGTAAGTTTGCTCAGGTGGCAGCTCAGGAAGATGTTGGGATGGGAGGATGACAAGATGAGGAGGCTGGAGCAGGATCAGGCCTCAGATGATTGGAGCTCCGGAACTTGAAAGCGGGCAAGTTTCGAGTTTCTTGGAAGCCAAATTCAGTGGGGTTGACTCCCAAACGAGGTGCAGACAATAGCAGCCCCCTCGGCTTTCTGTTTCCCTGCTTCTTCTGTGCTGTTTTTGTAAGGTCATCCGTCCCCTCCCCTCTTAATTTAATACGTCCCATAACTTTCACTCCCATTTTCTCTTTCTTCCCTCCTATTCTTAACATTCTGTTTCACACTCCTGTTGCAACCCATCTTTCCTGTTACATGGCACAGGAGGGCCCCCCCCCCCCATCCATTGCTCAGGGGCTTAGGATCCTTGAGCTCCTACTTCCTCCCTTAAGAGCCCGAAGAAGGAAATCCAAGGGGGCCCCCTGCCCCCACCCAGCCTTTAAGTTGCATATAGGCCACAATCCCCTGACAGCTACCCCAGAGAAGCCCCCTTGTTGAGAGGAGCAGCTGTGCTTTGCAAGAGCATCACTGTGGCCTTTTGCCCGTTCCGCAGGGCTGCCAGGCACCGGGTGTCTCATGTGATGTCTTCCTGCAAGCCACGCCAGCTCACCTCCTGGGGCATGAGCACTCCAGCTCCACCTGGTTCAAGGGGGTGGGTGCCTTTTAGGCAGCAGCAGCAGCCCCCAGGGCATCCACTCAGCTGACCCCTAAGCAAGGCCGGCCCAAGACCTCCCAGCAGCACCAGTGCCAAATGCTGTCCCCCCCCCCCACCTGGGGATGCTCCTCCCACTCCCTGATTTGGAAAAGGAAGAGGGGAACAGAGCAGGAGAGGATGTGTGGAGGAGAAGAGAGTGGTGGGCTACTAGAGCATAGGAGTTCTTCTAATCCGTCGTTCTCTTCTCCTCCAGACGTCCTCTTCTGCCCTGTCTGTTCCCCTCTTCCTTTTCCAATCCAGGAAGCAGCAGGAGGAGGACTAGTGGAGGCGAGTGGGCACTGCCTGCTGTACAGAGGTGGGCACTGCCTGCTGTACCAATCTGCAGATGGGCTGGCTTGCTTGCTGAGGCAGCCACATCTGTTGGCCTCATGGATGCCCCCCCCCGGCCAATCCTGATCTACCCCATGGGCCCCATGAAGCCCAGTCTCAGAGCTCGCTCCTCCTCAGTATGAGTGCCAGTGATGTGTGGGGAGGTCCAGGCCTGGGGAGGCACAGCCTCTCTCTCTCTCTCTCTCTCTCTCTCTCTCTCTCTCTCTCCCCCTAGAAATAATTTTTAAAAGCCTCTCCTTGCCCCCCCCCCATCCGAGCTCAGCGACAGGCCCCTGTGGCAGCTCGCTGGCTGCCTCTCCTGCAGCTCCCAAGAGCCGGTCCCTGCGCGCAGGCTGCTCCCTTCCGTTTCCCCGGCTTGTGTAACAGAGCGGAGGCAACTCTGCCTGCTGCCTCCCCAGAGCTGGGGGACGCCGGCGCCCTGCCTGGTTCTCCTTGGAAGGCAGCCAGGATTGACGAAGGCGGCTCTCTGTATTGCAGTCTGTGTGTGTGTGTGTGTGTGTGTGTGTGTGTGTGTGTGTGTGTGTGTGTGCATGCGCTGCTTAACTCATTGGCTGTGCTGGAGGGGAAAGGAGCGGCGCAGAAAGGCGAGGTACCTTCCCTCCTTGTTGGGTTTGGTGAGGCTCAGCCTCCCCTGCCTACACGTCCTGATGAGCACTGCGGAGCTCCCAAGAACTTTCCATTCCCCAGGGCCGGGGGATCCACCCCCCCCAGGGTGGCAGCCCCCTGAGCCATCCCACATGCGGAGAGGAGGTACCTCGGCTCTGAAAGCCACTTTGGCAATGCGATCTCCTCTGCCCCTTAGGTCGGTGATGGTCTTCAGGTGCACAATCAGGGCCATGCTGCTGCTGCTGCTGCTCAGGATTCTATTTGGGGCCACACCCTCCCAGGCCCTGCCTTGGGCTGACTGACTGCCTCTCCACGGGTCTCAGACCTCAATAATGCAGAAGCTGAGCCCTGCCGTGGTCTGTCAGAGGTTACAGTACTTGTGAAGTGCCCCTCATGGGTCAGAATGGTCTTTCCCGCCCCCCCGTACCGCCTTTAATGACATCTACAGCAAAAATGAGATGGAGAGTAAGTGGAGACTGTAGCCAAAGGGGAGAAAAAGGGATCCTCCTGAGTCAGGGATGATCTGGGCTGAGCCCTGTAACCTGTTCACCAGAAGAGTGAACAAGCCCATATATTGATTCTGCCTCACACTGCCCCCCCCCCCAACTTCTTAGCAGCATTGGCTGTTGTGTGGGAAGCTCCCTGCATTCACAGTTGGCGCTTCCCGCCTCCGTTCAGACATGCAGGTGAATGCCTGTCACTTGCCCGATGATGACATGGTGTGCGAAGGCTGTGTAGAAGAGGACAAGCTGAGAAATGTTGGGGGTTATTATATTATTTCATAAACCTTAGGGGGTTCAAATATGCAGAGTTTGCAAACGGAAGAAGACCTTATAGTTATTTTAACCAGTAGAGTTATCCCAGCACCCAGGCTAGCTAGCTATCATTAGCGTTGAAATGAGACACGGAGTCTGAGGCTTGTATAGTAAAAAGAAAAATAGTTTTACTTACAGATCAGCATTCAGTTTACATGCATCTAGTTGTGACTAGAGGTACTCTACACATTAAGCGGTCAGTATGCCCCTACAGCTGGCACACCCATGTGGGGAAGATGGCTTCCAGGCAGGGAGCCCAGAACAGCACGTCCGTCCCCATGTGAAATCAGATGAGAAGAGAGAGAACCCATGTGGTCAGAGAGAGGATGTTGGGAAAGGTCAGGGTCACGCCCCTTCCAGGTCAGACAGGAGTGTCCAGGTGAAGGTCCTTGCAGGTGACCGGAACACACACTACCCTCCCAGGTCCTTGCAGCCAAATACTGCTCATGTCCAACAAGAAATGCTTTCCGGCCGTAGCGGGGGCCTGGGCAGGAGGTCCCTTGCATTGGGCTCCTGAGCGATCCTCATTCTCACCAAGTCTTCCCCGACAGCGCGGAGCAGCCCTCTCTGCACCTGCTCCAAGCAGTGACACATTCCTCCTCTCTCTTTCTGCAGTTGTTTTCTAAATTCATCCTTGACTGGAAATTAAAACCTGCTGTGATAAGAACCAGCCGCTTCCCTTTCAATTAGGAGCCCATTGTCAGCCTGCAAACCATGGAGTGCAAATCTGGCTTTGGAAAGTGATGGTGATGAGCTGCTACTGCACAATAAAAAAAAATTAAGAAAATAGGAGGCTGCTGTGTTAACTCTTTCCAAACACTAGGAAGGCTGGTGCTTGCCATGTTATCAAGCCATCGATTCTTATCTGCAGAAATGGGCGTCTGTCTAGACAGAGACCAACATGGATGATGGCTTTGAGTGTTTGTCGGTCGTGAATGAAAATCATGTACCAGTAAGAAGAGGCTTCTTGGCCAGCAGCAGGGACCGGAAGGCTTCCAATTGCTCTGCCTTGCAGGGACTCTGTTTCCATCATCAGCTCTGAGTATCTGCCCTGGAAGGAACCACTCAGCTCTGCCAAGACATGCCCAGGACTGTCTCTTGGGCCTTGTCCTCATCCCTGTCTGTGCCCTCGGATGATACACCCAATGCGCTCCCCTGTGGCGGCTGCACCCTGAAAGGGAAGAGCAGCAATGGTGGGCACACTGCCATGTAGGGAGCCATGTCCCCTGCCCTGAGGAGCCTCCAGTCAGGGGCAGCCCAGCCACGAGGCCAAAGCCTGGAGAGGCGGAAACTGGCACTGCCCAGCCATTGCCCTGTCCTCTTCTCACCTGCTTTCTTCCTCCAGGGCCACTTCTTCCCATTCTCCCTGCCACCAGTTTGGAAGAAGCGGTGCTAGAGGAGGACGATGACAGTGGTGTGTTGGGGGGGGGGTAACTGCTGCCTTGCACTTGCAGTGGCCAGGGGGGTGCTGAGGCAGGAGTGTGGTGCTGCCGGGGGGGGGGGGAGGACCTTGGTGCCAGATTGGCTTGAGCTGCCCCTGCCTCCGATAAGCTGATGAGGAATCCCAAGCTTCCCAGAAAGAACACAGTTGCTTGAAAGCCACTGCTCAAGAAGAGCCGATGGCATACGGAGCAGGGCCCAGGAGGCATCATTCCGAACTCCAGGCAAGTGCAGCATCGGAAGAGTCCTGCTGCTGCGCTCCTTGGCAAAAGCTCCCCGGCAGCTGCTGCTGTGCTGTCTACAGTGTCGGCCTGTCTCTGCAGCTGGAGGTTCCCCAAAGCCACTGTGGCTAATAAACCAGCGGCGGTGGCAGCCATGCACAGCTCTCTCCCCGTCTTCCAGGCATGATTTGTCTTTTTGCCACGGAGGCTGGTGCCCAGCACCACAGTCTAGGCTTGTGTGAGCTCCGTGTGTGAAGACGTCGTCCCTTCATTGGGCTGAGTTCTAGCATTGCAGGAGGAGGAGAGAACCTGTCTCTCTCCACTTCCTTCACACCATGCGTACGTTAGTACAGCATCATCTGTGGTCGCACAGGTTGGTAGGTGGATTGTCCTTCCAAGCAAGAGGGAGCTGACTGCCCCACATCACCTTCCAGTTAAATTCCAACTCAGTAGGGCAGGGTTTCTCTCTCTCTCTCTCTCTCTCTCTCTCTCTCTCTCTCTCTCTCTCTCTCTCTCTCTCACACACACACACACACACACACACACACACACACACACACACACACACACACACACACACACACACCGAGACGCTGCCGGAATTAAACCAGGGGCCTTCTGCATGCAAAGCTTTTGCTGGACCACTGTCCCCTTCCCTAATTCTGATGAATCATCTAAGGAGAGTAGCAGCAGGACACGGAAACTGCAAACTGGATCCACTTACAGTCACCTGGAAAATTAGCACTCCCTGGGTCACGGCAGCACATCAGCTGGGTGGTGCCTCTCGGGTTTGATTACAAGTGGCAAATTCCACAGTCTGTGCCTTTCCCAAAGGGCTGCGCTGGATTATCCAAGCTGCGTTGTGCCCTGGGGCCGGGGTACTGGAAAGAGGCAGTCTTATACCAACCGATGAAGTGGCCTGCTGCTGCTGCTGCTGCTGCTGCTGCTGCTGCTGCTGCTGCTGCTGCTGCTGCTGCGTCAAACCATCAGGCCCAGTACTGCTGCTGCCGACTCTGACTGGCAGGCAGGTCTTCTCCAGCCCTGCTGCTGCAGCTGCAGGAGAGCCTCTGCTGCCCAGAGACATGCAGTCGAGCGTTTCTGAGCCAGGGCTGAGCTGCCCTGCAGAGGGAAATGTGAACCTGCTCTCTGCTGCTGCTGAGCCAAACTATTGTCAGCCCACTGAGCCGGAGTTGTCTACTCAGGTGGGCAGTGATCCTCTGAGGTCTTTTCAGGCAGGACAGAGGACCTTCTATGACTGTCGCTCAAGACTTGACATGGGGGGAGCTTCAGGGCTAGAACTCCCAGCCAACATGGGTTTCTTTTTCGAGGCGTCCAGGAGATGCTGCAGGGCTGGTTAGTTAAGGCTGCCAGCCCATGCAAACGTATCCAGAAGTCAACCTCACTGAACTCAGTGGGACTTGCTTCTTCAACAGGCTTAGAATCCGGCAGCAGCACACCCTTGGGCTGAGGCCAGAAGGATGTCACATTTATTTTCTGCGCTGACAGTGACACAGTTTCCAACGACCCTCCCAGTGCAGTTTGGAGGCGGAGGTGGGCAGGCACTTTCCATACTAAGAGATGGAGCTTCTGAACAGCCTTTGAGGGCAGTCCCTTTCAGAGAGATTTCTAGTAGTCTAGCTTGTGGCTGAGGCCTACAGCATCAGCATTTATAAAGCTGTATTGGTGGGAGCTCAGCTGTACTGTTCTTCATGGTTGCAAGAAGACCCTGATGCATTCTGTGATGGAATATGGTGGTGGTATGACAAAGAAGGCAGGGAAAAGGGCCTGTTGTTAGCAATCTACTCATCTACTTCAGGAACACCTAAATGGTCACTATTGTGGGGCACTGAAGACTTAATGAGACAAGACAAGAGACTTTCTGAATGACTTTTCCCAATTATCCATTTGAAAAATAATGCAACAGTTGTTTGCTGCCTGGAAGGGAGGAAAGTGCGCCTCGGAATAAAATAAAAATAAAATTATTCCAGCGTGATGAGAGAGCGGCACCGTTTGTGAAAAATCAGTTGTGAGATGGAGACAGGAGAGCAGCCTCATTTTCCACTCCCTTGCAAATAGTTTCACCTGAATCCATCCTCCCTCGAATAATCAGGCATTTTGTTCATCTGATTTTCCCCCTCAGAGCAACAATTCCCAGTGACATTCATCATGACTCGCACCCACCTCCTATTTGCCCTGCACTTTAATGATGCAGGAAAAGGGGGTGTGTTTGTGTGATATATTTATTTATCTATTTAAAGAATTTCTATCCCGCCTTTCCCATGCCGAAGCAGGTGCCCAAAGCAGACTACAAGATTCCATAATAAATGCACAACGTATGCAAACAATGAGCACAATCATTCATAAACAATGAAACCATTGGGAGCAACTCTTTGGTACAGAGAGAAGCAGCAGATCCAAAACATGATCACAGAGGTGATGTATGCAAAGGACCCCCCCACACACACACACAAATATTTTTATTTCATAGAGCACCCTCCCCTGAACCCCCTGCCTTTTACCCCATCCAAATCCGTTCAGAAATCACTGAGATACAGCCATTTTAAACCAACCGCATTAAGAATTCGGCTTCCTTTCCGGTTTGCGCGCACTTTGACAGCCGGCGCGTGCCAGCAGAGGGCAAGAGTTCACCTGCGTGCGCCTGCCGCAAGCCTTCCCGAGCCCCCAGAGAAGCAGCAAGCAGCAAAGTTCACTCTGTACCTTTTTAATCCTTTAAGCCGCTTAACTCTTTAAGCCTTTAATCCTCTTTCTGGGCGTACAGCCAAGAACCGCTAGACGGAGTGTGCCGCTTGTTAAGAGGATTACTGACCCGACTTCGAACTCTGCTTCTCCTCTGTGAAACCTTGCTTTCTCTCAACTGACAGGTTTAAAGGGCCAGCAGTCTAATTCCAGGGAATGGAGTTTTCTTTGTGGGATCGCTGTGTTTTTGGGGTTCCCTTAGGAGTTATGTTGCCGGACCTTCACCAAGGATCATCGGGGTCTCCCCAGGGGTGGGTCTCTCACAGAAGGGCCCGATCCTCTCGCCCTCTAAGGCTAGTCTTATGTTGGGAAGAGAGGCTCCTGGATGCAGGGCAATAGAATTGCGGCCGTAAAAGCTGGGTTAGAGTCCCAGCATTGCCTGGGATTGCCTGGGAAGCATGAGGGTGCGCAAGGGTTAGAGTCCCGTCTCCTCCCTTCGCCAGGACCCGGGGGGGGGGTTAACGAAGGTGACACTAAGAGTGTACCTCCCGCCAGAATCTGCACTGCAGGGAGTAGGGGAACGACCATTTTGAGACATAACTTAGCCAGCTAACAGCGGCTCCTATTCTGTGTTGTTCCCAAATGGCTGCCTTCTACCCAGGGGCCATCTGGGATCAGGGGACAAGGGGAATTCCAGAAGCACAGCGAGGACTCGGATTGCTGCCATTTCCTCGATTTCAAACCTGTCTCTTTGTGCATGCCTTCTCTCTATCTCAAATCACCGCCATCTCCCTCCACCCTAGGATCATTGTTCCTATCCTGCCTTGCTACAATAATTCAAATCTCTCTCAACTGTCTACCCCGGGATACTTGGAGCCATGGGGTGGGGTCTCATTGTCTGGCACCCATGGGCTATTTAACTGGAAATCATCGCCTTTTGTGTCAAGCAGGCTTCACAAAAGGTCCCATTCATAAAACCCCGGAAAACCTCACTTCACCTTAGAACAGGATGTCTTGGGTGGGGACCTAATCCAATTACCCCTGCCACACAATGGCCCCAGACCCATCACCCCATTGGTTCCCAGTAACACAAAGCATCACACATTTCATTGGTTTCTTAATAAAACCTATCTTTTTATTGGTTTAAAGTTTCACAAATGCTGCTGCTGGTTTCATTGGTGCAAAGTTTGAATCCAACATCTTATTGGCTGTATCGAAGTGCAATTCCTTGGATCCTGTTCTGTATTGGTTCTTCTTTATTATGTATTCTTTGAACAATGTACTCCATGACTCTCCCTGGAATAATGAAATGTATATAAGCTTTTGTATTAATTCTATCTGTTACACTTTTTGCCCTGCATTTTGTGTCCTTTGCTAGCAAAGTAAAGATCTTCTTTTTACCCCAGCGCTGGACTTTCAGAGCTCTGTTTTTGGCGCCTCTGCAAACCGCGGATCTTTCCATCTCCCTTCCTCTCTCTCCTTCTCTCCCTCTCTCTCTGGGTTGCTCCATCCTGCCACGGAGCTGGCTGTCTGCTCACCGAATCAAAACGAGCTAAAATCACTTGTACCCTTGGGGTGCTTACAACAGAGGTACAGATAATAAACCAATTTAGAGCTTTAGGCAAGATTTATTTTATTTATTTATTGAAATACTTTCCTGTGCCCCCTCTTAACTGCAAGGAGCCATGAAGCAGCTAGTTTTCAACCATCAGTATCAAACCACCACAAACAATTAAAAAAAAAGTGACAGTGACAATTTGATCATAGCAGCAGCAAAGCCTATTAGGAGCTAACGAAAAAAAACCAGGCTTCTTTTGGAGTGGGGTGGGGGAGGGTTCCTTCAAACGTTCAGCCAAGCGGGAGCCTGGGGGACAGACAGTGGGAGGAAACTCTGGAGCCAAGGACTGACAGCTGAACAGGCCAACCCAAGGCCTCCTAGCATCTGAGGGGTGGAGCCAAATGTTGCCCCCTCTTACGGTTCTGTGTCAGCTGCTGCTCCTTCCATTTCCTGGACTAGAGGGGAGGGGTGAGAGCAGAAGATGCAGTGTGGAGGGGAGGACTGTGGTGGGCTAGGGGGGAGTGATGCTCTAATCTAGTCTCTTGTTTCTCAAGGTGTGCTCCTTGAGTCCTGGGGCTCCCTGAGACCCCTTCAGGGGCTCCTTGAGCACACCACAAGTGACCACCATCTGCTCCCTGCCCGGTTTGGTCAGCCCTCCTCTGTTCCTCCTGCTTCCCCTGTTCGTGGCTCTCTCTCTCTCTCTCTCTCTCTCTCTCTCTCTCTCTCTCTCTCTCTCTCTCTCCTTCTTCATTCTTCTCCTCCTGTTCCGGCTCTTTGCCAGCATTTGGAGTTGGACTCGATGCTGCACCACTCTACTCATACGCCCTGCTCTGGGGTTCCCTGAGACTCTGCAAATGCACCAATAGGGCTCCCTGATACTCCTTTTAGGAGTGTAAAGGGCTCCAGAGACCGGAAAGTTTGAGAACTGCTGCTCTAGTCCATTCCTCTCCTCTCCTCCACACGTCCTCTTCTGTTCTGGCCCCCTTTTCCCTTTCCAATCCAGGGAATGGGAGAAGGAACAGTGGGGGCAAGTGGGAAGATGCAGGTTGGTGCCCCTCATCAACCGTCTGCCTGAAGCAACTGCTTCAGTGGGCCTCAGGAATGGGCCAACCCTACCAGTCTGCCTTAAAAAATGGAGAAGTATTCTCAGCAGACCATCTAATGAAGATCTGAATGTCTAAGAATTGATACGCTTTGGTCTCTTAATGCACTCCTGAAGGTGTTCCAATTGTACGAGTCTGAGCCAGCCATTAATCACACCGGCAGCAGGTGTCAACATAAGGAGAGCCCTGTTAGATCATGCTAAAGGTCCATCAAGTGGTCTATCAGCAGGAAACCCACAAGCCAGGCATTCCCTGTGTTGCTCCCTGGTATTCAGAGGTAGACTGTCTCTGAATATGGAGGCTCCATAGAGCCATCGTAACAAATAGTCAGTGATAGATCTCACCTCTTCCATGAATGTGATCCCCTTTCAAAGCCATATGAACTAGGGGCTATATCCCCACATGTTGTGGCAGCAAAGTCCATAAAATAATGAGAGGCTCTGTGAAGAAGTTGTTCCTTTTATCTATCCTGAATGTATTGCTTCTCAGTTTCACTGGATGGCCTGATTTCTGCTGTTACGAGAGAGAGAGGGAGAAACACACCTCGCTTCCTACCCCATCTATGCACTAGTTCAGCTGTTTTCTGCCCGTCTTCTAGCTATTTTCTTCCACTCTGCTGGGTGTCACTTACATGCAGGAATGCACCTGGCCAGAATGGGTTCAGAGTTAGGAGTGGGGTATTAAAGATATGAGCAGCGAGTGCACTTGCCCCCCCCCCCAGTCCCTGGCCAGAAGCGCAGTCGTTGCTGAGATGGAAGGAAGCGGTGCGAGTCTGTCTTTCATCCATTTTTTATGCCACTCACCACCTGATCCACACCAGCCAGCAGTGAGCCAGTCGAGAGTGCTGAGGCAGGTGTCTTTCCCTGCTTTGATCAGCGACCCTGCTGTCCTGGAACTTATCTCCCCACTTACTTTCCGGCTCGCTTGGTCCTCAGCGCCACCAGTGTCCTTCTGAAAGGGGCATCGGGAAAGGTGGCCAGCCAGCTCTCTCTTGCGAAGCACAGCAGAATCAGGAGACTCAGAATCCGCCCTGGCTGGGGCCCTGCTGTCTGTCCCCTTGTTTTCTGGCTTAGGATCGACGTTGTGATGGGCTGGGGAGAGAGAGAGGCACCACTGTCAGCAAGGAAAGAAAAAAGATTGGGGGGGGGGGAAACGGTATGTTCAAAGACCATTGGCCAGAATGGGAAGAGAGAGAGAGACAGACCTTATTGCAGTCTCTTCTAGTCTCTGTTGGTTGGTGGTCCAGGTCACAGGATCTTCTCTCCAGAAGGAGAAGGGGGCAGGTGTGGAGGGAGCTTCAGATCTGGGCTCAGTCTGGGTGTCAGCAAAGACATGATCAGGCCCTTCTGGCGCTCCGACTTGCTCCACATCACTGGCTGCTGCTGCTGGGGTAGAAACATGGAGTGTGAGTTCTTTGTTTATAAAGCTCCTCTAATATCTAAGAATAAAACAGCACAGACCGCTTGCAGGGTTATCCTCTAACGGGCAGTTACAGACTGGAAGAGAGGGGCCAAGATGGAGGGGGGAATGACCTAGATCAGCCACCGCTGTGTGTTTGGAACCAGCTCTGGTTTGGCCCGGAGCAGGTCTTCGAAATGGGCCAAGTACGCCATCCGTGCCAAGAGTGTCGCCAAACCTGCTTCCTGATGGGTCTCTTCCTCTCCACCTTCTCGCTTGCTGAGCTGTGGCCGCCCTCCCTGCTGCCATGTCTCTGGCTGGTCTGGGCCGGCGGTCACGGCAAGCCAGCCCTGGCCTCTCTGACCGCGATGAGCTTGGCCGCCGGTCTGATGTTACAATTATACTAACTAGAGAGGGGCAGATCTACTGCCTCACCAGGGAGCTGCTGGGCTCTAAATAACCAGAGCCCAGATTCCAAGGTCCACATGCGCCTCTTAGGTTCACATTCATCTCCCTCAGCAGCGGCAATGAGGACGGCAAGCAGCAAGTGCAGAGGACTTCGGTGGAGTCTTGGCAGACCAAAAGCTTTCACTGCTCCAGCCAATGATCACAACCCAGAATGCAAAGCCCTCCACCCTTCCAAGAAAAACTTTGCTCCACAGCTGTCACGGCCACTGCAACCAGGAGCACCCTGCAGCAGACGCCTGCTCTTCTCGCCCATCCATTCATGTCGCCTTGATTCCATGCTTTGCCTTCCATTGAATGCTGCGCTGAAGAGCTGAAGGGTGTGATTTGGTCTGACACACACAGCGTGCTTCGACATGTGTCACGTGTCCCTCTCGCAGAAGAGGTCAGGGCTCAAAGGCCTGGACAGCAGCAGGTCTTACAAAGGGATCTGCTCCCTACAGGGCAGGTCGCTGGCCACAGCAGGAGGCCTCCGATGCTGCTGCTGGTTTGCGGTGGCGGCTCAGAAATGGCTGCCGTAAATTCACTGATTGGGTCATCAATAAATTGCTTGGGTTGGATCTTGTGATTCTTTACAATAAAAAGGTAATAATAATGGCACACAGGAGAGAATCTTTGTGTGGCTCTTTGAAGGTTATGAGGCTCACTGTGCTGCAAATTATCTTTTCAAGCCGCTCCTTTGGAAGAGGAAGGAGTAAATGCGTCCCTTTGTTCAAAAGCAGGGAGAAGCAAAGAATATGTATCTGGGAGAGGAAATTTGGAATGCTCTTTTTTCTACCTGCCTCAGGGGTTATGCTTACAGGATTCATGAGAGCAGCATATAACAGCCCACTTCTCATAACTTGACTATTTATTGCTTACTGTGCATAAAACTCAAGTTGGTTAAAAAGTAGTTTTGAGAGGTCACCTTTCTTTCACCATATGATTGATGGGCCGGCCAGCACCGGTGGGGGGGGGCTCCTTCTCCACGGGGGCATGGGGACAGAGGGGTGCCTGGTAGGGGCAAGTGGTTCGGGGCTCTTAGGCTTCTCCCATAGCAGCAAGCCTCGGAAAGGGTCAATGTACACAAACGCCAAATATGTCAGGATATGGGCTTTTGAGGGTGCCTAGGCTAGCATCATAAGAAGCCAAAATTGCAAGACTACAGATGACTTACTTTGGCCATGCTGTGCGTGCAAATTCACTAGAGAAGGCAATGATGCTAGGATTTGTTAGGGGCTCCAAAATACCTGAAAGCCTAGGGGCCCGGCCATGGGTTAATACACCCCTGGTTAGTGGAACAAGAAGGGGAGGCAAGGAATACGTTGGCTCGACACCATCAAAACAGATACAAAGATGAACATCCAATGGAAAGAAGCTGTGCTTGGTAGGGCAGCATGGAGAGCTCTCGCCTATAAAGTCGCCAAGAGTCGGACACGACTGAAGGGATAAAGGCGGCGGCCGGCTAGCTTTAGGTCCTGCAATTGCTTTGCTGTGTTCAGCAGCCCACCACATCTTTCATGCCAGCCAAGCCCAAGACCGGAACATTTGTACCGATACAAGAAATGGGGGTTGAGTTGTGATCCAGGTGTGCAAGCAGCCAGTCACAGGAGGAGCCCTTCATCATGATCACAACCTGCTAAAGAGCGTTTGTCATTTTTTTAAAGAAGGCTTCTAAGAACTGATCAGTGCAGCCATGGTATGTTGAGTTGGTTCAGAAAATACCATTCACTGGCGGCACTCACCATGTGATTAGGAACAAGGGCAGGCATGCCTTGCCACCGCCGCCGCCATTCTGCTCCACATACATGGGGAGAGCAGAACATTCAAAATGCCCCAAAACCTGTGGTCTAACTACTGTTTTAAAATGGAATTCGAATCACGTGAGCAGGGGCAATTCAGACATTCCACGCTCCATGTGAATGCAGAAAGCAGAATGGTACACTAGGTGAGGGGGCAGAACCACTGTTCCCCTTAGCTGTGTGGACGCCCAGTCGCACAGCTCAAAGCCCAGCGAAGCTAAGTCAATGCAGCTCGGAGCTCTGCGTTCCCAGAAGCCTGGTGAGGATGTTTGACATCACTGCTGTGTGTCTGGAAACGTCATAGCGGGGCGGACCCCTTAGGAAATATTGGGCAGGAGAACTGCACTTATAATAATGTGGTGGGTGGGGCTTGCAGACTGTTTGGACACATTCCTGGAAGAAAAGACCATCACAGGTTACAAGCCATAAGCAACCTCCTGGTTTTAGAAGTAGGTTTTCTCTGTGCCAGGTGCAAGGGAGTGACAACAGGAAACAGGTTATCTTGTTGGCTGTGTGCTCCCTGAGGCATCTGGTGGGCCACTGGGAGATACAGGAAGCTGGACTAGGTGGGCCTTTGGCCTGATCCAGCAGCCAGGCTCTTCTTATGTTCTTACTGCATCATCCAAACCAGTCCACTGAAATGTCTATTCAAAGAATGGGGTATGATGCCAAGAAGCAATGGCACACACTGGGTGAATAACCTGTTCATGATTTACAGCACAATCCTATGCATGTCTACTCAGAAGAAAACTCCACTGAGTCCAATGGTACTCACTCCCAGGTAAGTATGTATAGGATGGCATCCTTAGTGTCTTTTTCAACATTTTTGTTGAACAGCGATACATCCATTTCATTAATTAATAATAAATTCCCATACAAGAAACGAAAAAAGCCTAGAAAAAGCTCAATGACGGTATTCAAGCCAATGCAGCTGATGATGTTCCCTGTTGACCAGGCAAAGGGGGCCCTCTGGAGGCATTCTTGCCGCCTGGCCTAACAACACCGGTATGCAAGTTGGATGCCACTCATTTGAGGAGAGGTGACCATCACTACTCCTTGAGCGGTTTCTCCTGCCCCAGCTGCAGTACGTAACCAATAACGTTTGGGAGGTTTTGTTGCCCGTTTCCCAAGGGCTCAACAATCCTATCCAACTTTCCAGAGCCGATGCAGCCACAATGCTGTCCTGAGGTAAGGGGATAAATGTTCCCTTACCTTGAGGAGGCCTCCATGTCTGCTCCTCCACCACAGGATTCAGCACACGCCCCGTTGGCACGGCTGCATTGGTACTGGAAAGTTGGACAGGATGGGGGCCTTAATTGGGTATCTTCTGGTTAGCATTTTCAGAGAGTGAAGCCGTCTTCTGACACGCCGAGAGAATGCCTTGTCAGAGCGGTGCGAGTGCACATAAGAACATAAGACGAGCCCTGCTGGATCAGGCCAAAGGCCCATCTAATCCAGCTTCCTGTATCACACAGTGGCCCCACCAGATGCCTCAGGGAGCACACAGCCAACAAGATAACCTGTTTCCTGCTGCCACTCCCCTGCACCTGGCACAGAGAAAACCCACTTCTAAAACCAGGAGGTTGCTTATGGCTTGTAACCTGTGATGGCCTTTTCCTCCATGAATCTATCCAAACCCCTTTTAAAGGCATCTAGGCCAGGTGCCATCACCACATCCTGTGGCAAGGAGTTCCACAGATGAATTACATGCACCAGCCAGCCCCACCCCTGGCACAAGGCCCTCTGCCACCCACAACGCTTACAGAGCTTGTCTGCATGGACGAATTCATGTATTCTCAGGGAGAGATTCCCTGTGACGAGGGATACGGGTGGATGCACTATGGTGGAGCACCTTGGCAGGGCTTGCCAATGCATCCACATCCCCTCTACAACTGCGGACTGTCTGAACAGCGCTTATGAGGAAGTCTACGAGACCGGAGCCATTTCCGCGTGTCATGGGCAGCCTGGCCGTGACCACACTGGTCCCAGACGACCTTTAGGGGCAGCTTCCTGCTGGTGCTGCTCAAACCCTGAGAAGGAGGTTTCCATAAGGTGCCTCCTGGCAACAGGTAACAGCCACTTCCAAGGTGGTGTGAAAATTAGTCCTCAGCTGACAAAGAGGCTCACATACATTCTCTCTGGGTGTTGTGTCATGACATGAACCCACCATGGCCACAGCTTTCTCACCAGACCGCCATGGCCCACCCTCTACTTAGTTATTAAAAAACACATCCCTAAAATGGCTAGTATCGTACAGAGAGATATAAACAAACCATTAAAACAATGTGCAATAACATTTCATTTCACAACAGCAGAGCCATTTAACAGCTCCATTAAGCATTTCTCCTCTGCTTTTGTTTCACCATAGTGTCCTTTATCCTTTTTACACATTTAATAGGTATTTTACATTAATATTTCACAATATATATCGATGAGCGGGATGTCATTTATTTGTAACTGAACTAGAAGTTAACCTTTTAGCTATAATGCGTACAAACAAGTCCTCTGTAAATTAAAACTGGTAGGAAGAGTTGCTGCCTTTCCATATATTTTACTAGCTTGGACAGAATCATATCCTTCTGGAATTATAGTCAGAACTGGAGGGTGGGAAGCCAGACAAAATCCCCAGCTGAGCCACCCTTGCTGTCAGTGTGCATTTATGTGCTGTCAGAAACATGCCTGCGCACTAAAACATGGCGTGGGGATGGAAAGGGGTGGCTGCAGGGCCAGCCCTGCCACGAAGAAGGGTGAAGCCAGCGGGTCAGTTCTCAGGGAAAGCAACACAGCCCACCCAGATCCCTCTCTGTGGGTGGAAGGTGAATGGTGCCCCGCTGCTTTGCCTCTTCCCATCCTAAGGAAGGGGGAGGGAGAGCCTCTGAAGGAAGTGAGGAGGAAGGAACGGGGTGGTGGTGGTGGTCGTGTGACCAACAGAAAAAGAGGGGAGGGGAGGTCCATGCAAGCGGCAGCTGCCTTGTCCGAACACGGATGCGGGGAAGACGCCTGCCCCGTCCTGGCTTCTCACGAGGGCAGCCACTCTGGGAATCGGGGTACCAGGCTAGATGCCGAGGTCCCCAAGGCAGGAGGCACCAGCGGTGGTGCCTGGGTCAGGCGGACTTTGCTTTCCACCAAACATCCTTTCGCTTGCTGTGATACAGACCCCCCCTGAGCACCAGCCCTGTGGGAACTTTGAGGTGGGCGAGTCCTCTCTTCAGATGCTGTGAGGCCGGCACAAGGTTCATCATGGGCGCGGCACAAGGTGTAGTTTTTGTACTTGCAAAAGCTGTCATACATAGGAGACGATGCCGCAAAAGCGTTGTTTCATTCTGTCCATGATGACACACATTTTTTGCAGCATCTCGTATGTGTATGACAGCTTTTGCCAGTACAAAAACTACTACATGAGCTCCTAATGTGAACCTTAGTTGTGCCGGCCCGGGGCAGCCGGGATGCCAGCAGATCATGTCTTCCCAGGTTTTTTTTTTTTACCCGACCTAGGGACGCCCGGCCTCCCAGCATCCGAAGAGAGGACTCGCTCGCCGGCCCGCCCGCTTCCAAGTTCCCACAGGGCTGGGTGGCGAGAGGGGTCCACGGTGCAGCCTCCCAGCACGGCTCCCGCCGGGCGCGCACTGCTGCAGTGCTGCTGCTGCTGCTGCTGCTGCCTCCAGGGAGCGTGCCGCGGGGCCTCCTTGCTGCTGCAATCCGCCCTCCGCCGAGGCGTCCTGGGCGCCTCTTCGCTCGGGAGCGGGACCCGACAGCCCTGCAGGCAGGACTTCCCGCCAAGCGGCCGCGCCAGGCCCATGCGCTCCTCGGGGCGGGGCATCGGGCGCACGGGCCTCGTTAGACACCGGCCGCGCCTGCGCAGTAGAGCCGCGCTGGCCTCCTCCGGCCTTGTTGCTACGGCGACGGCTTTGTGACCCTCGCGGCCTAGTCGCACTCTCTGGCCGACCACAGGCCTGGGCCTCGCCTGACGACCAGCTTTCCTCTCTACCTTCTTGCTCGTCGGAGCTATGGCCTCGCGCAGCGCCGGGACCCTACTGACCCAGAACAACGCGGTCTATGTGCCGCCGGGGCTCATGCCTGGGTGGGTGGATGAGAATACGGAGGCGGGTGGGGACGCCCCCCCCGCAAGGCGGGCCAAGGCCGCAGCCCTCCTTCTGGCCCTGGGTGGTGACTCCGCCCCCCGCCCCCCGAAAACTGCTGTTGATTTGTGTCGCTTTTCTTCCTCTCCGAGGAGCTGAGGGCGGCGGGCAAGGCAATGCTCCCTCCCCCGTCCCGTCCCTCTTCGGCTTCGCGGTGTCTACAAGGGGGGGGGGGGTCAGGGGGCCCCGGGTCTGAGCAGCGCGGGCCCCCGCACCGCCTTGCCTCTCAAAGTGGCTGTGCTCTGCATGTGCTCAGAGGCACTGTTGTCTTTGCACGGATTTATTTTAAAACCGAACGCTGCGTCCAGTTAGAGGGGAAAGACACTCTCTCTAGACATACTCAGAGGTACTCAGCCCCGAGGGTCAGGATTACTGGGCGGGAGACAACGACCAAACAGAAACAAAAAGTAGTGACTTTCATGCCAGCACATATGGACTCCAGTCCTCCCCGAATTTTCATCTGGCGCTCACCACTTTGAAAGCCTCCTCACCGTCACGCCCTGCGATGGCCAAGACCTGTACCTTACACCATCTGCCTTCCCCCCCAACTGGCATTACCAGGAGAAAGCTCCTTCTTGCTTGCCCATAATTTGTTCCACACCCCTCACCACTGATTTGCCCACATTGGTCAGGGGTATCCATTTTCTCGATTCTCTCCCTCTCCAGAACTCTTGATGGCAAAGGCAAGTCTTTCAGCAGCTTCCATTGTACAGGTGAGCCACTGAGGGCCACCTTCCAGTGAGATCTGAATAAGCCAAGTACCTTAGTGTGCCCCTATAAAATATAAACGGTTAGGGAGGGGGTATATTACCCCCCAAATGGAAATAATAAACAAGGCACATTGAACGTAACCCGTTGGGTTTGTAGTTCTTCTGGGCTTGTAGACACTGTTGAGTGTTGTGCAAGAGAGGGAATTTCTATAAATGTGGCTTTTGAAACACATGTGTCCCCTGCCCCTTTTGAAACATGTGTCTCAACTTATGGAAGTCCTTCTCGGGGAATGTGCTGGTGGGCCACGGAGAGCTTTGCAAAGCAAGGAGACAGGTGTGCTAATGTGCCTAAAAATCAGATAATGGATGGACAGACAGTTATTCAGATACCTGTAATATTGAATCACAGACGTAGTGAGAGGCAGTGTGGTATAATGGCAGGCGTGTTAGATGAGGCCTGGGGAGGCCCAGGTTTGAGTCCCCACTTAACCATGAAACTCACTGGATGGCTGTCTCTATTTCTCAGCCTCTCACCTACCTTATAAGGGTGTTGTGAGGATAAAAGGGAGTGGGGGAAGAGCCAGGTATGCAACTGGAGCTCTTTGGAGGAAGGGTGGGATATACATGCAGGAAACAGCGAGTGAGAGCAACAGGTCAGGCAGAGTGGCCCCCTTGCAGCAGCTTCACACTGCACCTGTGCATGCAGCCCTGAAAAGGAAAGCACATTCAGTCACTGAATATTGATGAGGGGGGGGGGAGAGAAAAACCAGGGAGGTCTGGCTTTGGAGATCCAGCTGTTCTTTCTGAGCAAGGAGAACTGGGATTTTCAGCAACAGCCCCTCCCGACCTGCTCCTGCCCCATGGGTAGAAATGGTGGGTTGCAGCACTGATCAGAAGCAACTCAGGAGCTGTCCTTAGTGTCCCCTCTGCATCTGGAGAAGTGGAATAAGGATCCCTTTGCTCCTGCAGTCATTGTGGAGATAGATAAAGTCGTGCCTGCCGAGCCCGGAGTGCTGTAGGAGTCAGGAAAAGCCTTTGGCAGTTCCTTCCAACCTTTCCTTTCTGCCCTCCAGGTACCGCGGGCATGTCCCCAACGTGGCGTTTTCTTTTGGAGACACCTATGGAAATACCACCATGAAACATTTCCAAGATTTCCGCAGCCACGCCATGGAAACCAGCTACAGTCCCTACAGCAAAGGGGGCCAGTTCCCCACACTCTTCTCGCCTGACCCAGGTCTGGTGCTGGGGGCGAGGGCAAGGGGCTGGGACAGGTGGCTGCACACCCCAAACTACTCTCGCTTCAATTTGGATGTCAACCGTTCTGAAGAACTGAAGGAGTTCTTCAAGGTAAGGCTGCTCTCCCACGGGGTCAGGGATGCCTGGTTGGAAGGAACGGGTCGGGGATCGAGGCCTTGCTTTCCAACCTGCCTTGGCTGGTGGATGATGATCTTGCTTGCTGCTGTACGCAGCTGTACCCAAGGAGCACGGCTCCTGCACAGCAGGCGTACAGTCATCCACACTGGCCACAACGTAGGCGCAAGTTGGACAGCTCCTTTCGCTGTTTCCACTGCGATGGCTTGCCTTGTACGGCTTGTTCAGTCTGAGGATGTGAGCAGGATTCTTGGAAGCATGAGCTCCCCCCCTGCACTCTTTGTCCTCGCCCTTCCTGGCTTGTAAAAGCTGCCAGAGGAGGACTGACCAAGTTGGCAGGGAGGGCGATTAATCCTTGAGGTGTCTATTCCAGCCTGCCTTAAAGTGGCAGTAGTCCAGCCTTTTTGGAAGATGCCTCGAACCTTCTGTGTGGGACAACTCCCAATTGGTCTCGAAATCCCTGCCCTTGGACACCGTGCTTGAGTGCATAGTGGTGTCCCAACTCCAGGGGTTTCTGGATGAAACTGACCGTCCTAGACCTTTGGAGGCTGCCCAGAAATGTCTGCTAGTATAGAATGCGGCCACTAGGCTTCCTGCAGGAGCGAGTGGTCACAACCATGCCACTAGGCCCTCTCAGTTCGTCTCTACAGCCTGCCTGTACATTTCCAGGCACAAGTCGAAGTGATGGAAATGACCTATAAAGCCCTAGATCAGGGATTCTCAACCAGTGGTACTTGGGCTGACTGCTGGTGGTACTCGGACCGCCAGAACCCCACTTGCGGCATTTTCGATGGTGCACTTTCACTCCTGCGAGGCTCCTGCCTTTGGCCAATCCTCTCAGGGACGCTGAGAAGGGCCCTCCCAGAGCCTCCTACCTGCGTTTTCTGGTCTCCAAAAACCTGAAAACCCAGAAGTAACTGGCAATGATGTCATCACCAGTCTCTTCCAGTGGTACAGCAGGAGAGTGGCACTGGAGGTGGTACTCGGCTGGGAAGGGGTGGAGAACCCCTGCCCTAGATGGTTTGGACCCCAGGTGATTGGAAGCCTGTCTCCTTCCGTGTGAGGTCACTTGCGTCAGGGGGCCCTGTTGGGAGCCTTTGAATGGCTGTGGTGGGGCCTTTTCTGCGGTGATGCAGTTCTGTCCCCGGAACTTAGGACGGCTGCCTCCTCCTTGCTGGCCTTCCATGCGGGTCTTAAGGCTTTTTTTTTTTTGCACGAAAGCTTTCATGGCCAGCAATCAATTTCACAGATTTAATTGTTACAGGCATCTCAGCCATGTTTTTTTTTTTGTCCTGCCTGACTTTTAATCAGGGCTTTGAGATTTGTTTTGTGGCTGCTTTTTTGTATGGTAGCAATTTTGGCTTATGGTATTTTAGCTGTTGTTTTATCTATTTAGGTGAGTTGCCTTGAGCTCCCACAAGGCTGGAGAGGCCCTTGTTTTTCAAGCAAGTCAGGCAGCAGCTCTCCCTTGTCCCCAGCATGTGGTATTTAGAGGTACACTTTTGCAGAACATGGAGGTGGTTCCATTTAGCTGTCCTAAGAAGAGCACTGCTGCCAGATCAGAGCCGTGGTCCATCTCGCCCAGCAGCATCCTGTTTCCCGCAGCAGCAGCAGCAGCAGCCAGCCAGGTGCCTCCAGCAAGGCACCCATGATTTGCTCGCTGGGATGACTTTGTTCCTGGCTGAAGCTTAGGAATAATCAGAAACAGGGACAGAAGGGTTCCAGCAAGTACCGTTGGGTAAGGGTACGTGGGTGGGGGTGTGGAGCACAAGTGGCCTGTCTGGTGGTGGGTCAGTCTGTCTTCTTGAATCCAGAAGCTGGTCCCTGGCCAAGTCCTGCTGTGCTGAGCGCAGCTTAATTCTCATTGCTTCTCAAATCTGGAGAGGTGTTTTTTTTATTATCGTTGTCTTTTTCCACCATGCTGTGAATCTGCAGCAATTAAACAAGCTATAAATAATTAAGAGTGGGTTGCCAAAATTAATGAGTTGGGCACAGGCACAATGTATCCAGATATCTTCCTTTTATTTGTTAGTACCAACAGAGTGTGTGTGTGTGTCGGGTTGGCCAAGGAAGCCCTTATATTTTGTGCTTCAGGAGACAATAGAGTGGAGGTGTGGCAGAGGGGGAGGAGGAATTTTACAGCATCATCATATACATGTTTACTCAGAAGTAAGTCCCACTGCATTCAAATGTGTACAAGATTGCAGCCTTAGCCCTCTTGCCCACACTGTGTTTGTTTACCTCTTTTGCTTTGTTTGTACAGTTCCAAATGAAGGTCTGCAAACATTCACAGATGATCTGCTTGATTTTGTTTATCTTCCATTCCTTGCGTTTCCCATTCACTTTCCTGCACACACACAGGTTTTACACATACAAACCTGTTCACACTGCGCAGTGCTTGCTTGAGCTCTGTACATTCCAGTGGGAGGGGAACCCATTGTCTTAAGCTGTCTGCTGGATTTTATCTTGTCCTTCTTTCAAAGAGCTCAGAGCAGCATCCTTGGTCTCCTCCCTTTTATTGTCACAACAGTCCTGTGAGGTTGATTAGGGGGAGAGACAGAGACTCGCCTAAGGTCACCCAGTAAGAGTTTTGGCTGAGCAGAGATTTGAACCCAGGTCTCTTTAGCCACTCTTATTAGTGTGTACTAATCTCTCTCACCACATAAGCTACTCTGACTTGGGGGAGAGCGAGCACCTTTTCAGATGTGGGGACTGTGCAGCCCCCCTCCCGGTGTCCTGACACATTGCGAAGCTCCGCCCCCTCCTTTCCAGCCCCTGACCGGTTTGCGTTCCACCTGCAGCTTTCCCAGAGGCATCGCGAGCATTACAGAGACAAGACCGGGACGGTGCACCAGGTGCCCTACTTCGTGCTGCCTGTGAAGGAGAAGGACAAGTATCCTCACCCGCTCGACCTGTGAGTCCGGGGGCAAGCGCAGGGGGGGCGCGCGTCTTGGAAACCCATCTGGGGAGTATCTCGGGCCAAGTCAGCAGTGAAGACTTTGAGGGCCAGCTAGGTGCCAGCAGTCTGGAGAGCCAGTCCCAGATTCGCCCTTGGGGGCAGGCAGGCAGGCAGGCAGGCAGGCAGGCAGGCCGCTTCTTGGCCTTTGGAGCTGCTGCTGCTCCTGCCATCCACCAACACGGCGCAGAGCTATGGAGAGAAATAGACTCAGGGGGGGGGGGCTGTGTGTGTGTGTTTGGGTGTCGTCCTTGTTTGGAATTTAATTTTTTTCTTTATGTCTTGCCATAGGTCTGACTGCATTTAGCTCTTCCTAAACCCCCCCAACAGAGCAAGCGTGTTAAGACTCTGAAAACTCCACACTGCTTCTCAGGAAGCTCTCTCTCTCTCTCTCTCTCTCTCTTTACCTGGCTCTTCAGACTGCCCATAGATCTCAGTTGCAGCCTCTGGATCCCTTCAGAGGAGAATGTGTACTGGTTGGCAATGATGGAGGAAGCAACTGGGGCTTGTGGACGACCTTGCGCTTGGAACCTGTGGAAGGGTCATTTGAGCCTGTGTGTGTGAGAGAGAAGCTGGATCGAAGGCATTCATATGCTCCAAGGGGCAGGACGTAACTTCCTTGAACATTTGACTTACTTCCTTGGCTTATGCAAAGTCAGAAAACGGTGGGGCCCTTTTGCCCACTAAGGTCCACTCTGACGAGCAGCAGCTCTCTGAGGACTCAGGCAGAGGGAGGCCTTTCCTAGTCCTGGTCCTTGTGATCCTGAGAGCTGCAGATTGAACCTGGGATGTTCAGCATGCAAAGCAGGAGCTGTGGCCCCTCCCACAATATTTTACAGCACTTACGGCCCAATTGTATCAAGGACCTACAGCAGCGGATCTCGCGGTCTGCTGCTGTAGGCCTTGTTATGGTGGCGCAAATGCTGCGCTGCCATCATGCACAACGGCAACACTGGTGAAAATGGCCAGCAGCACCGCATGATGTTAAAGCGGCTTACAGAGAAAATCAAATAATTAAATGTCCCCAAAGGACTCACAATCTAAAAAGATGCAGAATAAGCACCAGCAAACAGCCACTAGAAAATATGCTGTGCTATGGTGAAGAGGGACAGTTACTTTCCCCCTGCTAAATATAAGAGGAGCACCACTGGAAAAAGTGCCTCTTTGCTCAGTTAGCAGTGTGTGTAATTATTCAATCTGCAGCTTTGTATCTGTGTAAAATTGGGAGGATCCTTTTTTCAGTTTGTATCTTTATCAATGTTTTGTGTCTTTTATTTTGCTTTTGGTAAGTGGCCTTGGGCATCTCCTGGTTGAAGGGGAGAGGCAGAATAAAAACAGTAACAGGTGTCCCCCGGTTAACGACAGTTCGTTTAATGATGCTCCACATATATGACGGCGGTCCCCTAGTACAGTACCTTACCAAAAGTCGCTGCCCCTAAGCGTGCTGCAGGTTTCAAAATGGAGGCAAGAAGCACTCGCAGCCCTTTTTAAATCCTTTTTAATGCGTCCTTTTAAATCCCCAGCCCATCAGCTGTTTTGGCGCTAAACATCAAAGCACTAATCTAGTACCGAACAGCTGAAGAGGGCAATCTGGATAAGGGCAAACAAGCTGAAATTAAACCCTGACAAGTCAGAAGTTCTCTTGGTCCAGAAATCCACGATGCAGGTGCTAGAGTGTCACCCTGCTCTGAAGGGGGTTGCACTCCCTCTGAAGGAGCAGGTTCGCAGTGTGGGGGTTTGCCTGGACTTGCAGCTGCTCCTGGATTCCCAGGTAGCGGCTGTGGCCAGGGGGGGCCTTTGCCCAGCTTTGGCTGGTGCGCCGGCTGCGACCATACTTGGATCGCGCAGACCTGGCCATGGTGATCCATGCCACGGTGACCTCCAGGTTAGATGATTGTAACACACTCTACGTGGGGCTGCCTCTGAAGATGGATCAGAAACTGCAACCGGTGCTGAACGTGGCAGCCCGTGTGATCACCGGAAGTAAGCAGTTCGACTTAGTCGGGCTGCTGGCTGCCAATTCGAGGTGCTGGTTTTTATCTTTGAACGCCCTATACGGCTCGGGGCCAGGGTGCGAGACAACCTACTTCTGTACAATCCGGCCCATCCCCCCAGGTTATCGGAGAAGACCTTTCAAAAAGTTGTGTCACCTTCAGAGGTGGAAGGGGTGGCAGCAAGTAATAGGGCCTTCTCAGCAGTGGCACCGACCTTATGGAATTCCCTCCCTCTAAGTTTACGAACTGCTCCCTCCTTGGAGGCCTTCCGGTGGGGCCTGAAGACATTTCTTTTTAAACAAGCATTTAAACTTTTTAAACGAGTTACTGCCCAGCCTAGCTATCTGAGTGGTCCAGCCCTTTTTTTAATGAGCTTTTTACTGCTGTTTTTGTACCTTGCTCTGTGTTTTTTAGATTGTATTACTGTATTTATCGAAGTATAACATGCATCGGCATATAACACGCACCTTTATTTTCAAAGGGACATTTGAGTAAAAAAAGATATTTCAGATCTGCGGCTGCCATGGCAGGTTTGGAAGCTTAAGGAGTCATCTTTTAACATAAGTATTGATGTTAAGGGAAGCCGAAGGGTTAGGGTTAGGGAAGCCCTAACCCTAACCCTAACCCAGTGGTTTTTTTAACCTTTTCCGCGGCACTTGGCCACTTACCGTGTTGTTGCTGCTGCCGCCGCCACTTGCTGCCGCCGCTCTGCAGCCCACCAGGACTGCCCCCGCTCAGCAGCGCCTGCGTCCCTCGGAGCCTCGCAGGCACTGAACGCAGCTGCAAACTCTGCGGAAACGTCCAGGTTCACTCGGATGTTTCAGCAGCATTTTCAGTCTCGTTCAATGTCTGCGAGTCTCGCACAGGCACTGAATGCAACTGCAAACGCTGCGGAAACGTCCGAGTGAACTTGGACATTTCCGCAGAGTTTGCAGCTGCATTCAGCGCCTGTGAGGCTCCGAGTGACGCAGGCGCTGTTGAGCGGAGGAAGTTCTGGTGGGTCACGATGCAGCTGGCCCGCGGGACGAAGAGCAGCAGCGGCAAGTGGCGATGGTGGCAGCAGCAGCAGAAGCAACACGGTAAGCGGCCAAGTGTTGCGGAAAAGGTTAAAAAAACCGCTGGGGGGCATCAGGGGGCAGCTTTGGCGTATAACGCACACCTAGTTTTTGAGGCCTATATTTTAGGTTAAAAAGTGCGTGTTATACGCCGATAAATACAGTAATGTTTTAAACAGTTTTATATATTTGCTGTTTTATGATCTATATGTATTAATCTTGTATTTTTATGCTCTGTATTGTTGTAAGCCACTTTGGGTTCCCCCTATGGGGCGATAAAGCGGGATATAAATCCAGTAAATAATAATGAGCTGGGGATTTAAAAAGACGTGTTTGGAGTACTTGCCATTCATTCCCTATTACAACTGCACTGTATTGCATTACACATTATGTTGGCTATAAGTGCTATACCTAAATCAACCACTAGATGGTGATGAAGACTCACTTAACAACGGATTCACTTTACAATGGAGTTTCAAGAACTATCCCGTTGTTAACCAGCGGGTGCCTGTAAATAGAATTCCCATTTCACTCTAGTAATGAACTGAAAAGAGTGGGGAGAAATCCTACCCTTTACTACCAAATGGTGAAAGGGTGTTAATGGATCCGCCCCGGCCCCCCCCCCCCCCCCGGTTCTCTTTCTGGGCATGGTTTAGCTCAGTGGTGGAGTCCCTGCTTTGCATGCAGACTGTCCCAGGTTCAGTTTCTTGGTAGGGCAGAGAAGAATTCCTGCCTGGTGCTCTGGAGAGCTGCTGCCTGTGAATGTTGACAAGAGCGGCCTCCCTCACGTGGCCTGCGGGAGGCAACTTCCTGAGTTGTGTCCTTTGGGTTCTCCTTCATTCGTTGCTTTTGGGTTTTGTGATGGTATTTCGTATTTTGCTGTAATAGATTTTATTGCACTATTCTTGATCATTTCTTGCAATTATTGCACTTATATTTAATTTCATTCTTATCTTTGCATGTTTTTATTTAAGTTTTTATGTTGTATGCCACCTTGAGTGCTCTGTTTATTCGGAAGGAAAGTTGGGATAGAAATAATTTGCATGACTGAAGAAATCAATATTCTTTTAAAAAAAAAACCAGCCGTAACACCGCCAACCAGTCAGACCTCCGAAAATATTCTCCAAAAAGCTTATTCAGGAAAGTGTCTTCTCTCTCGCTTTCTATTGGCGCCTTTCTGTGAGGGAAGAGTCCCCATCTCAGGCTTTTCTGACAACCCTTCTGTCACCTTCCTTGAAGAAAGCAAGTCCTACAACCTCTTAAGGCACCTCTGCCTGCATCTTCCTGTCCTCCTTGGGGTGGGGGAGCAGTATCAGGGAGGTGGGGGAAGGAGCAAGCATCCCCCCTCCCCCCCCGCAGCCACCCCTCTGCTGCTGCTCGCACCTTTCCAAGGATGGTTTGGAGCAGAGAGGTCGGCACCAAACTAGGGCTGCACAGAGCCGCAGTGTAATGTGTCAGTGTAACAGTGGTGGGGAGCTGCCGGCCCGCGGGCCGAATCCGGACCGCACGAGACCGGCCCGCCCCGGCCCGCGCGAGACCAGACTGGAGGCTCCACCGCCGCCACGCGTCAGCTCCTGTTTAAATCGGCCTTCCTGCAGCTGCGTAGATCGCCGTTGAGGCCGAGAGATTGCCCTCTCGGCTCAGCGGCGCTGTGCGCAGCTGCAGGAAGGCCGATTTCAGAAGGAGGAGGCGCCAGCTGTGTGACATTTGCTGAGCCTGACCACTAGTCCTTCCAGCTCAGGGTTCTCTACACTAACTGGCAGAGGGTGTATCCGCCGTTTCTGCCTGCTAAAAAGGCCCAACATTTTTGTGCCGGGCCAGGGGGGTTAAATAATGTATGGACCTTTGTCATTCAGCCTGCCAGCCCAAAGCCGCTTTTCCCAGGCATGCTGCTGGCATTCGTCACGAATGGCTGGCTCCCGGAAGCATTTTCTAGGCCAGACTACCGTTGCCTCTGTGGGTTTGGGCTGGCAGGAAGATAGCCGCCTGTGCTGGGCTAGCAGTGCTTGGCAGAGGGCAACGAGTCCGTTGCTGCCGCAGCAGCTCCGAACAGGGAAAACAAGCGGCCTCCTTTGCACCTCTGCCTTGGGATGGGGGTCTCTCTGCTGAGGACAAGATGCTGCTTTGAATCCCTCCAGTGGCAGTGGGGGGGGGCTTAGAAACTGCTGTATGGTGTGTAGAGAAAGTGAATGGGTGGGAAGACATCTTGGTCTCTCATTGCACTAGAACCAGGGGTCTCCAAGTGACACTGATGGGTGGGAGAGTGAGCCTGCCACCCTAGCCACACTTTCTGGGAAGTAAGCCTCCTGAACACAGAGGGACTTACTTCTGAGTAGACATGCGTAGGCCTGCAGCCTAAAGCAGCAAAGAAAGGGCTTCTGACAGAGTGCATCGCTGTGGCCGGAAGGCAGGTGATCGCGGCGAGCTGGATCTGGTTGTCTCCTGGACCCCGCCTCAGTCAGGCACCAGGAGGTCTCGGGCCATTCCTGGGGTGATTAAGTGGCAAAGTGCTGTCCCAGGTGCCTCCTGCTCCCCCCCCCAGTATGCACTCCATGGTCTCACCCCCCCTCTCGCCACAGCTTCCCGTGGGGAGAGTGTGCTTGTGAACACGGAATCCATTGCTAGGGAGAAACTCTTCCCCTGGACACTGCGGTCCTGTGCAGACAAGCGCTGTCCAGCAGGGGACGGGCAGGGAGAGGGCTGGCTGGCACCCTCCCGCTGCCCACCAACGCACATCCCCTCCCCTCATTGAAGAGCCAGGGCTGACTGATGGTGACTGTGACCCAGCCAGGAGTGCCCTCTGGTGGTAGAAAGAGGAAGCTCCAAATTACAGATCTGTGCCAAATTACTTGGGAAAACCGGTGCAGGGAAGGAGACGAAGGCTGCAATTACACACTTTCCTGGAAGTAAGCCCCATTGAACACAGTGGGACTTACATCTAAGTAGACATGCATAGGATTGTGCTGATAGAGTGAGCAAAAAGCACTTGTCCATAATGGGTGCTTAACCCAAGCAGCAACCCCTCGGTATGCAGTGTTAGCACATCAGTCTGGCTTCCCTCCAGGCCGTAGAGTCCTGGCGCACAAATACTGAAGAACCTTTCCATACAGTGCCCTGCATTCCTGGAAGCGATGCTGTATCTGGTTGAAATGGGTCCAATGGTGTGTGAATGTTGGCTTGTGCTCCTCTGCTTCCCCCTAAGTATTAGTGCAGTGTGACACACACACACACACACACACACACACACACACACACACACACACACACACACACACACACACACACACACACCAGTAGGGGCAAAGAGGCAGCAGCCGGGAAGGTGGAAGTTCCAGTATGTGGTCAGAAACAGGTGGTGAGACGTGGTTTCCAAAGGCATAAGAACATAAGAAGAGCCCTGCTGGATCAGGCCAAAGGCCCATCTAGTCCAGCTTCCTGTATCTCCCAGTGGCCCCACCAGATGCCTCAGGGAGCACAAGACAACAAGATAACCTGTTTCCCGCTGCCACTCCTCTGTGCCTGGCACAGACAATACCTACTTTTAAAGCCAGGAGGTTGCTTATGGCTTGTAACCTGTGATGGTCTTTTCCTCCATGAATCTGTCCATGTAAAACCCATGTTTTTAAACTAGGGGTGCTTCTTATAATCAGGCTGTTGCAATTTAATGCCAGTGATTTAATTAATTTTTTTTAATAGCACCAAACTTTAAGGGTGCGTCTTATAATCAGGTGCGTCTTATACTCGGGACAATACAGTATTTCCTTTTGTCCATTCTAACTCTCCCTCCACTCAATTTTAGTGCATGTCCCCTGGTTCTGGTGTTGTGCAAGAGGGAGAAGAATGTCCCTCTATCCACTCTCTCCATCCCATGCATAATTTTATACATCTCAATCATGTCCCCCCTCAGGCGCCTTTTTTCTAGACTGAAAAGCCCCAAACACTGTAGCCTTTCCTCATAAGGGAGGTGCTCCAGCCCACGAATCATTCTGGTCGCTCTTTTCTGCACCTTTTCCAATTCAACTATATCCTGTTTGAGGTGTGGTGACCAGAACTGGACACAATACTCCAGAGGTGGCCTTACCATCGATTTGTACGAAGGCAGAATGATATTGGCCTTTTTATTCTCAATCCCTTTTTTAATGATCCCGAGCATGGAATTGGCCTTCTTCACAGCCGCCGCACACTGGGTTGACACTTTCATCGACCTGTCCACCAGCACCCCAAGATCTCTCTCCTGATCCGTCACAGACAGCTCAGAACCCATTAGCGTGTATGTGAAGTTTTGATTTCTTGCCCCAATGTGCATCACTTTACACTTACTTACATTGAAGGGCATCTGCCATTTTGCTGCCCATTCTCCCAGCTTGGAGAGATCCTTCTGGAGCTCTTCACAATCCCTGCTGGTCTTCACCATCCGGAAAAGTTTAGTGTCATCCGCAAACTTGGCCACCTCGCTGCTTATCCCCAACTCCAGGTCATTTATGAACAAGTTGAAAAGCACCGGTCCCAAGACCGATCCTTGGGGCACATCGCTTTTCACCTCTCGCCATTGTGAAAATTGCCCATTGACTCCCACTCGCTGTTTCCTGGTCTTCAACCAGTTCCTAATCCACAAGAGGACCTGCCCTCTTATTCCCTGACTGTGGAGTTTTCTCAGGAGCCTTTCATGAGGGATCGTGTCAAACACCTGAAAATCCAGATATATAATATCCACGGGTTCGCTCGCATCCACGTGCCTGTTGACCTTTTCAAAAAATTCTAAAAGGTTTGTGAGGCAAGACTTCCCCTTGCAGAAGCCATGCTGACTCTCCCTCAGCAAAGCTTGTTCTTCTGTATGTTTTAAGATTTTATCCTGCCGTGAAGACATATCCTGCCGTGAAGACTTTTGTTATTCCCTTTTATGTTGCCTGCCATACGTTCCTCAAAGTGTTGCTTGGCCTCCCGTATCATCTTTTTACATTTCTTTTGCCACAGTTTGTGCTCCTGTTTGTTTTCCTCATTAGGGCAAGACTTCCATTTACGGAAGGAAGCTTCCTTGCCTTTTATAGCCTCTTTAACTGTGCTTGTTAGCCATGCCGGCACCCTCCTGGACTTAGCCGAGCCCTTCCTCCTTTGTGGGATACACTCCCGCTGGGCCTCTATGACTGTTGTTTTAAACAGCCTCCATGCACTCTGGAGCGATTGGAGGCCTTCCATTTCTCTGTTTAAAATGATTTTAATGCATGTTGTTTATTTGATTGCAGTTTGTTTTACTTTGATGTTGTTTTAAATTATTTATTGCATATGTATAGCAAGCTTCTTCGATAGATTTAATTAAAAGCAGAAGGGTGTGAATGAAGCCAGCAACAACATGATGTGGCAGCAGGAAAGTCCAGCCCAGAATCAAGAGCTGGGAGGAGGCAGGTGAGAGCGAGGGGATGCCCCCCCCCAACCCGCAGGATTCGAGCCTGGAGAGCCCTTTGAGCAGGGCTTTCAGGACCCTGGACAGGTCGCCAGGAGCAGGAGGCAGCTGCTGTCCTGTCAGCCTCTCTCAATGGCCTCAGCTGATGAGCCTTGATATTCCTCCTGAGCTTGACCCCCCCCCTGCCCAGCAATGCGGGGAGGGGGCTGGTCTGCTGCTCTTCACTGTCCATGCCTTGTTATGAAGTGTTGTGTTTTTATTAATATTTATTGCTAGCTGCTTTGGAAATGTTCAAACCCTTATAAGTGGAATATACATTCTTGAAACAAAATATAATAAAGCAGTAAAATAAAGGTCCATTTGCAATTGAATCTGTTTGGAAAAGCTATTATTTCTCCACAACAGCCACCACCCTCAGGGACACCCTGGTGCTCTGAACACCCCGAAATAAACGCAAACAAGGAGAAAGTCGAAGCGCTTCAGACTCTGAAGTTCTGAGACTCCTCTCTGCCCCCCACTCTCAGGAACCCTTAAAAAAATCTGCAAGATTTCCAACAGAGTTGCTCCTTCCTAAACATGCTCAGTGTGTTGTCTGTGTGTGGCATTTTACTGCTGCTGTTTGGTATCGTTTGCTTTGCTGTGTGTTCTTTTTAATTCATCCTTACGCTGATTTTGAACTGCTGTAGAGACCTGCTTGGGTTAAACAAGTGACGAGATGTTTGTGGGTGAGTGTTGCAGGCCAAACACCCAAGAGAGGCTTGCTTGCGCTCCTCCTCCTCCGCTGAGAACCAGAATGCCATGGTCCTGGTGCAAACCTGGCCTCTCTCCCCCTCCTTCAGCCCAAGGAAGCTCGTTGCAGCCTGGCTGAGCTTAGAGAGGCAAGAGACCATACCCTGACTGACAGTCCTGGGCCCAATCCAGCCTGTCGCACAGTTGCTGACCCCAGAGGCAAGCAAGGGCTGTGGCTCAACAGCTGGGCTGGCAGCCTTGCTCCAGGTCAGACCATGGGTCATCTAGCCCAGTACTGTCCACTCATTGGGAGGGGGGCTTTCCTTGCCCTGCTACCTGAGATGACCCTTTAATTGGAGATGCCCCCCCAGGGACTGAACCTGGCACCACCTGCACGCAGAGCAGGTGCGCTACCTCTTGAGTGCCGCCTCCCCCCCCCCCAGCGTGTGCAGCTGTGTTGTAGCAACCGCTGGTCCATCTGCCCCAGGAGTCTTCGTGCTGAGTGAGTGGAAGCAGATCTGCTTCGTCGCGTCCCAACGGGGCCATGACCATTTGCCTTTGGGCTTGCAGCATTCCTGGCTTTTGAGGGGCTCCTCAAAATTATAAAATTATACATGGGATTATGTATAAAATTATGCATGGGATGGAGAGAGTGGATAAAGAAAAATTCTTTTCCCTCTCACACAACACTAGAACCAGGGGACATCCACTCAAATTGGTTTGTGGAACTCCTTGCCACAGGAGGTGGTGATGGCACCTGGCCTGGATGCCTTTAAAAGGGGATTGGACAGATTTATGGAGGAAAAGTCCATCACAGCTTACAAGCCATGATGGGGATAAACAACCTCCTGGTCTTAGTAATAGGCTCTCTCTGTATTCCAGGTGGAAGGGAGTGGCGACAGGATACAGAGGTATCTTTTTGTCTTGAGTGCTCCCTGAGGCCTCTGGTGGGGCCACTGTGAGATACAGGACGCTGGACTAGAGGGGCCTTTGGCCTGATCCAGCAGCCAGGCTCTTCTGAGGTTCTTATGTTCTCCTTCCATCCTTCTGGAGCAGCAGAGGCAAAGCCCAGTCCTGGCTCAAAGAGACTCTGAGCAGTGGGGGTGCAGGAGGTCAGAGCAGATGGGGTGCTTCACTCCGCTCTGCTGCCTGCGGCCCTTTGGAAAGGCCAGGGCCTGGACCCGAGTCCTTTTGGCCTGCAAAGCCCACGGGGCTTTCCGGTGGAGCTTGGGGCCTGCCATGGAGCCATGCTGCTGCCTTCAAGAGCCCAGAGGCAGGGCTGGCCCGTCTATGAGGCCGACTGAGGTGGTCGCCTCAGGCAGGAGCAGATTGGTGGGATGCATCCACGTCTGTGTGCGGGAGAGTGGAAGAAGAGGAAGTGTAGAGGAGAGGGGAGTGGCGGGCTAGAGCTTCTCTGACAGTCTAGCCCCCCCACTCTCCTCTACACTTCCACGTCGGCTCTGTCCCCCTCTTCCTCCTCCAGTCCAGGGAGGGGGAGAAGCAGGCCCGGCCAGCTAAGGGAGGCCAACCGTTGGCATGCTGCCTCGGACGTGGGGAGGACTCCCCCCCCCCCGACGATGGCTTGAAGAGCTTCTGTCTCCTCTGTGCCATCATCATCATACTGGCACCTCCGGAGACAACCATCTAACTAACCCTTGTCTCCATTGTTTGCTTGCTTCCCCTTCTAGCCCACCTCTGAGTGCTAAAGCCAAGTGGTATCTCCATCGGGCATCTCCAGAGAACCTACGGACATACCAGACTTTCCCCTCAGGGAAGAGGGTGACCTCACAGGAGAGAGAAGTGCGGGACAGCTATTTTGAGTTCCGGGCCTGAGCCGATGCAGCCTGCGGAACGGAAGACTTGGGAGTGGGGTAGCATAAAGCGGGTTCCTTCCTTACAGTGCCGCCACCATATCTTGTTGCCCAGGGAATATCTTCTTGGCTAAGCTGCAGCCCGCAGGAATGAGCAAGCTGGAGCGGGGGGAGACGGGATCCTCCCTCTCCGCTCCTCCAGACTGAGCTCGGGCCCATCGTGCAAAGCCGTCTCCCCTGGCGCCTCACCTCGACTTTCATGGGTCCTCCTGGGCAGCCCAGCAGTGCTGACCTGACTGAAGGTCTGTCCAGTGGCTCAGTTTCCCAAGCGAGGCTAGCGAAGGAAAAACGTGCCTGGGGAGGGCAGGTAGGATGGTGTGGAATGCAGAAGGTGAGAGGAGGTGGGACCAGAGGCACGATCTGCGTGCCACGCAAGTGGCACCGACACGTGGCTGGGATGGAAGCCATGGCTGAGAGGGGGCAGATTCTGTGTGACGAGGGGGGGGGTGAAGCCTCCCCTGTCCAAACAAGAAGGCTGCAATCCTAGTCTACACACTTCCCTGGGAGTGTGTCCTGCTGAACGCAGTGGGACTTGCTTCTGAGCCGACACGCATTGTAGTGCCCTGTAAGAAGGTTCGGAGAACGGGCTTCTGCCTCACCGTACCTCTCTCCTTCCCCCACCCCACTCAGATTGACTGGCAAACCTGATTTAAAGGGGTGTGTGCGTGCGTGTGTGCGCGTCCCCATAGCATCGTTCTGCTTGGCTGGCTGGCTGAAGGGATTTGGGGCTCCAGAGGCCTCTCTTTTTCCCTCCAGTGCCTCCACCTGCCACCGGCTTCTGCATGGGCTGAATTGTACAGGCTGATTTCTCAGGAGTCGGTGGGAGGATAAGAACCCAGTTTTCTAGGCAGCGGAGGTTGGGGGCTGTGGCCCTGGTGGCCGTTTCCAACCCTGTCAAGCCTTCTTCCGCAGTGGTGGCATCAGAGGTTGGCCAAACTGGGCACTGAGCAAGCCCCCCCCCCGGGCCCAGCTGGCCACCTCCGCGCTGGAGGCAGTAGAAGGACCCAGGGGGCCACGCAGTGCTCCTGCTGGGCCCCCTGGCACCAGCCCTGCTCGTCGCTCCCTGCTTTTTGTTGTGAAGTAGCAGGTGTCCCAACTCTGCTCCCCCTGACCCAGCACCCTGCGTCCCGCTGCCTGGTGCTTTCCCATCTTCGTTTGTTTCTACACTGGCAAGACCAGACTCAGCCCCCCCCCCCAGACATTATTGTAGGAAGCAAGGGTGGTGCCCAAACAGGCGGGGGCGGGGTGGGGCACCTGCCGGGGCAGCAGCAGATGAGGACTGGCGCATGGTCCCCGCCAGGCAGGGTCCAGGTCCCAGGCATTAGGCGCCCAGCCAGCCAGTCGCATCTTCCCATCCTCAGAGGCAGGCTGTTGGGACGCAGGTGCGCGATGCGAGGCTGGGCTTCCTGGAGCCTGGTGAGCAGCGACCGGCCTTGGGCAGGCCGGCCGGCTGGCTGCTTGGGAGGCTGGTCCTGCGGCCGAGGAGGGAAAGAGCACTGGAGCTCCAGTTGGATCTCACCACCCCCAGCAGCACCTGATGGCAGAAGAAGAAGCCCAGCTGCTTGTTTGCTGAGGCAGTGAAGACTGCAAAGCCGGGGGACGGGGGACACGACACTTACAGGAGGGAAGGTGCTCAATGACCCCAGCAGCACCCGTCCGTTTTGCTCTAACAGCCCAAGCTGTAGAAGTCCACAGTTCAATCTCTCCTCTGTCAGGGTCTTCGTCAGCCCCCTTCCCCCAAATCTGCAACAGAGGTAAAGATACTGACCTACCTTGCAAGGTTGTTGCCAGTATTATTGCCATAGAAAGCTCCCAGTAAGTGCTAAACACCCTACTAAGCCCCAGGAGTTGAGTGTTGGGGGGGGTGGCGGCAGGCAGGCTGACGGCAGCCGACGGTGAGGCAAGAGTCCCCGTGACTGGAAAGGTCCCCTCAACAATGCCCCCCCCTCTGATTGCCTTGGCACTCTGCACATGAGGCAGGAGGAGTGACCCAAATCACCTCCGCTGGATTTCCCAGCATTGCCCACATCTGTAAGTCACGGTTCCTGGCAAAGAGAAGCAGGCCGGCCAGAGTGTCTCTGCCGCGACCAGCCTGGAGGACACGTCTTGTTCCTGCTGCCCAGGCGCCGCTGGGAGGAATATTTGCAGCAGCAGCAGCAGTGTCCTGGGCGGGGCCTGGCCATTCCTGCTGCCTGGTGGGGGGGGGGCTGGTGGAGGCAAAGGCCATCACCAGGGTGCTGCTCTTAGTGACAGTGCAAGAACAGGCAGGTTCTCTTCCCAGCCAATATGCAGCTCGTGTCTGGGAGCCACCCGAGTCGCTTCGCTCTCCTCCGCTCGCCAGCGAGGCACGTGGGGGCCCCAGGCACAGGGACGTGCTGGACTTCCTGGCAGGGCCACCTGGGGGCTGGGGGGTACGCCTGGGCCCGGGGAGGCTTCTTGCTACATGCCTGGCTCTCCCGGGTGCTGGAAGCAGAGGCTGGGAGGGGGCCTGTGCTGGTCCGTCCAGCTGGGGAGAAGCAGGGCCTGTCCTGGGGGTTGTCTGTCCGTCTGAATCTGTCAATAAAGTTCTCAGCAGCACAGTGGGCGGCTCCTGCTCTGTGTTTCTAAAGGGATTGGAGGCGGTGCCCAGAGCTGTCCCCACGGGAGGAGTTCCCTGGCCTGGAAGGGCCCCAACGTTGGCTCCAGAAGAACGTACTGTTGGACTTGAGCAGTATTTGGCTGCAAGGACCTGGGAGGGTAGTGTGTGTTCCGGTCACCTGCAAGGACCTTCACCTGGACCCTCCTGTCTGACCTGGAAGGGGCGTGACCCTGACCTTTCCCAACATCCTCTCTCTGACCACATGGGTTCTCTCTCTACGCATCTGATTCCACCTGGGGACGGACGTGCTGTTCTGGGCTCCCTGCCTGGAAGCCATCTTCCCCACATGGGTGTGCCAGCTGTAGAGGCATACTGACCGCTAATGTATAGAGTACCTCTAGTCACAACTAGATGCATGTAAACTGAATGCTGATCTGTAAGTAAAACTATTTTTCTTTTTACTATACAAGCCTCAGACTCCGTGTCTCATTTCAACGCTAATGATAGCTAGCTAGCCTGGGTGCTGGGATAACTCTACTGGTTAAATAACTATAAGGTCTTCTTCCGTTTGCAAACTCTGCATATTTGAACCCCCTAAGGTTCATGAAATAATATAATAACCCCCAACATGTACCCCGTTGCAGCTACAGCTGGAGGGCAGCCGCCGCCTTAGGAACGTCTCCCTTTGGAAGGCTGGGAGCTCTTTCCCCACGGCCTCGCCTGGATCTTGCTGGCTACCGTGGCCAGGCACACTGCGGACCCCAAACACAAACCGGTCCGTGCCACCGTGCATGGCAGGGCCACGCTGGCGTATCCTTCCCTCCTCAACCAGTCAACCCACCTCTCTGTTGCCATGAAAAGCCACTGCTCTCCAAACCGTGAGCCAGAAAAACGGCGCTTGGACTGAGGAGGACGGAGCAGCTGCTGCGCCTGTCCTCGGAGGCACCTTTATTCCCACATCTGCTGAAACAGACAGAGACGCGTTGCCGCCGCCTCCCTCCCTCCATGACGAAGGCTGCGGGAAGAGACTTTATCGAGGGCCTGTCTTCTCACCAGCTGCCCGCCTCTGGAATCCTATCCCTTCCTCAGAAGTAGATCCTAAAGGAGCTGGGAGAGATCAGTTAGTCTCCTGAGTGAGTTGGCCCCTGCTTGTACCCTGCAGCTGTTTTGTGCCCCCCCCAGTCCAAATTTTGCATGCCACGTGCCGGGCCCCTTCATGGCAGCTGGGGCACACTGGGCAGAACCTCACTACGTGGACCTCTTGCAACAGCGTTTGGTGATGTCACGTTGCGAAGCATGGCTGCTGAGAGTGCGTAAGGACATAGGAAAAGCCAAAGGTCCTTCTAGTCCAGCACCCTGCTTCCTTCCTGCGGTGACCCACCAACTGCTCCTGGGTGTCACCCACCGACCCATGGAAACATTGCATCAGACATCAGGACAGGACGCCGTCATTCATCACTGGGGGGAGGGGCATTTTTATTCTGCCTTTGAAGCGTCACGGAGGACCAGCAGTCGATGGCTACAAATCGTGACGAGTACATGCTGCGTTACCTCCAGGGTCTGTGGCAATCCGCCTCTGTTCACTGGTGGAAGGGCGGGGAGCAATGGTGGGACGGGAGGGCGTTGGCTTCCTGCTTGCAGGCCTTCCACTAGCGGGGCAGCTGGTGGGCCACTGCGGGAAACAGGACTTGATCCAGCAGGGCTTTTCGGATGTCCTTGAACTCAAAAGCCTCCCAGGACAGCAGCAACCCATTGTTTAAAAATGCCCTCCTACTTGCAGCCCTCCCCACCAGCCAGGACAGAGAGGACTGGCTTCTGTCACCTTCCACCAGCTGCTTGGGTGCTGAACGAGGTGTCGCTGCTGCTGGAGGCCATTCAGGGCAGCTCCGCTCTCCACGTGTCGGTGCTGCTTGGCAGGAGTGGAGTGAAGCCAGGAGACGCCCTCTCCCTTCCAAGCCTGGCAGCCCAATCCTATCCTTCCCCGGAGTAGGCTGTGCAGAGTGTGGGCTGTGTGGCCTACGCCATAGCCTATCCGGGGAAGGAGGCAGCTGGGGGTCTGCTCGGGGTAAGTGAGCATTTGCCCGCTTACACTGGGTAGACCCCCAGCTGCCACAATGGGGTTACTCTGTTCTCCACCAGCTCTTTAGCTGGCGTAGAACCGAGCAGTCCTGTGTCGGGGCTCGAAGCCTGGGAGAGAGGATAGGATACGGTGTCCGATGAGACGCTGGTCCCACCCCCTCCCAGAACTGATCTGCTCACCCCCGCCCTCCCCCTGCCCTGTTACGCCCTCCCTGCCCCCCGCCGCTCGAAGTGGGACTTATCCACTCCACGGCGCTGGGTCCAGCGTTGATTAGTGGGCAGGAGGCGCATGCCTCAGCTCCAGCGCCACCTACTCGCTGTGTGTCGCAATGCGCTTTAGGGCGTGTTTGCGTCACATGGCACCAGCACTGAGGCTGCAGCACCGGCACAAGGTAAGCCTTGCATTGCGCCGTGGGTCTGGGGAGGCAGTGAAGAGCACAGCGGAGCTGGTGGCCGGCACAGAAGCAGGACGTCTCATGACCATGGGCCCCCTCAGCTGCCCCCTCCCTGTCATACTAAGATCCCGAGGAAAGAAGCTGCAAGGCAAGAGCCGTGGAGAAGGCCAGAGGCCGGCCTAAGGGACCTCCTCCCTCCACCCTGTGTGGCAGAAGCCCATCATCTCTCGGCTCAAGAAGAAATGCTTGCAGAGGAAGGGAAGTGGTCGCCCCTACTAGAGACCAAACCTGGTTAGAGTTTTTATTCAGACTGGCCTCTGGATCCAGGGATAGAGAAGGGTGGGAAGAAGGATTGGCATGTTTGGGAATAATTGGGATGAGGCTGGCCATGCTTCCAATCAACCCCATTTTCTGCTTCCCTGGCAGATTGGTAGCCCAAGCCTATCCAGGGCGTACGCGGATGGATCTCGTGACCAGTGGTGTGAAAGCTGCGCGGCCATCATGTGCGCTGGTACCACTGGTGCAAACAGCCAAAGGCCCCGCATGTGCGACTGCAGCTCCCCAATACCCTGCCAAGGCAGGTGGCATGGACAGGTAGCATGGCAGCTAGCAGGTGGTTCAGGGGAGTATTGTGGGCAGTTCAGGATAGGAAGCGGGCCGGTCAGGGGGTGGGACGGGGTGGGAGAGAGAAGGTCTCAGCAGCCTCACACGCCAAGATCCCATCCCCCTTTCCCCACCCCAAAATATCCCCTGGGTCTCCTCGGAGTTATGCCAGCTAAAGAGCTGGCATAGGTCCAAGGAGACCCATTGGCAGCCAGGCAGCCTACGGGGAGATAAGCAAGGACCATACTTCTCTCTGCTGGCTGGGCCCACCCCACAGCATGCAGCAGACGCTTTGGCAATGGCACTGCATGCTATGGACTGCTGGGGAGCAGGATTGGACCCTCAAGGATCCCTTGGGCTTCTGGTGGAAGAGGCTACCCCTCCCTCCACAGCACTCCTGCCCAGTGCTGCTGCTGCTGCCTGTTCCACCAAGAGACCTTGACATGTTGGTTGTCCATGTCCTGTCAGGGGTTTCTCACCGTTCTGGGCAAGCTCTGGGCTTGACACGTCTCACGGGAGACACCCTGCAGGAGGCCAAGTCAAGGCGGAGCACGGTGGAGGGGTGGGGGCCCGGCGCTGAGTCTGGGCGCATGACCAGCGGGGTTATTATAGGGCAACAAGCAAGCTGGCGTATGTATGTGGCACCTCGCGGAAGATCAGCTCTTACTGGAGGAAGTCTGGAGACTTGGCCATGGCATGTTCAAACTCCGCCAGAGACAGCAGCCTGTCGTTATCCAAGTCGGCTTCCTCGAGAATCTGCTTGGGACACAAAAGGATGTCTCTGTCAGGCACGTTCCAGGGACACAAGGGGAGGGCCTTCCAAGAAGCCGCTCAGCCCTGCTGGCCCAGGAGGGAGCGAGGTCAGTGTCCAGCCCTGCTGGGACCCAGAACGCCACCCGCAGGTACCATCTTGGCTCCCCCACCTCTGCACAATTCAATGCAAAACTGCATCTGCTTCCTGCGCTCCTGGGCCCGTTTCTTCCATGGCGGCAGAAGCGCTGGGCTTCCGGCTGGACTGCAAGGGACCACACCAATGAGGGAGCATTTTTCTTCTCATGGTCCCTGTCAATCAAACTGGAAGCCCCGCACTTCCCTGTTTGAAGAAATGGCACCAGGAGCAAAGGCAGAGAAAAGAGAGCCGGAGCCGAGCTGGAACACAGACATTCTTCGTTGGGTTGGGGCGGAGTACTGACCAGTGCGAGGGAAGAGCAAGGAAAGCCCCACCGGACCGTCACCGGGGACGGAGCCTGTCTGGCCAGCAAGTGTTGCTCTGGAGACGAGCCGGGGCAGAGCCCAGCATCCCTGAGAGGCCGCCGCCCCTGTGCTGGATTTCCTGGGGTTCCGAGGAGTCTCGGCTCGAAGAGGCTCTGAGGTGAGCCGGAGAAGGAGAGAGGACACCAGGGAGAGATGATGCAGAGAAGCTGGACGGGCTCGCCGAGATGCAGAGCCGGCACAGCTGCCACTGGGTTGCTGCGATGGAGAGAGCTGGGAAGTGGGGGGCGAGGCCGGGCAGTGTCTGGCTGGCAGCTGCAAACCCAAATGTGTGTGTGCGGGCGGGGGGGGGGACACTTTACCCCCAGCCAGTCTGAAAGAGGCTCAGTCCATGTTGCTTGAACTCCTTCAGTGTTGAACCAGGGGACCAAATCCCAGGGAGCCTGGAGGCAGACTAGTTTACTACGTAGTAAAGAATGAGTTGATGCGTTAACTAGGGAAGACAGATCTTGCAGAAGGGAAGCTACAAACTCAGACTGCACATTTGACCGCACACAGAAGGGGAACAGAGGAAACCGAGGCCAAGGTTTGCCTGTGCGAGTCTGCGGAGAGGCCCCAGGCGAAGGCTTCCAGGTGAGGGGAGAGAAGACAGACTGCTGGACTGCAGGCGGCAAGCTGAGGCCCCAGGGAGGCCAAGGGCCAAGGACGGAATGGTCCAAGGAGGGATGATGCCCGGGCCTTAGTCGGTCCAAGTGGGCACTTGAGGTGGCTTGTTGGGAAAGGGGGGACAGTATCTGCAGGGGTTTAAGGTCAGGGGGGCAAGGATGTACTTGCCCAGATGCCCAGTTGCAGGGGGGTCTCGAGCCAGTTCAGGTGTAAGATCGGGTGCAAGAATGCCTGAGTGTGAGCCTGGAGGGACTACGGCGCCTACTTGTACCTTTCCAGACAAAGAAAACAAAGGATTTCCTGGCCTGAAGGGCCAGCACTCAGCCCAGGTTGGTAACTTCTTGGGACTGTTTCCCTGGGCAGAACAAGGGCTCGACTGGGGGCGGAGTTGGCTTTCCAGAGCCTGCTGGTGCAGGGTTGGGGGTGGGTCACAGCCACCAAAGAGCCGTCACTCTGGAGCAGAGGCACCTTGAAGGCTCACCCAGGCGCCAGTGCCAGGGTTTGGGCAAGAGGCACCAAGACCACCAAGGGATTGTGCAGGCCGAAGCCCAGCCATCTCTCTGCACGAGAGGCCAGCAGGCCCTCCCCCTCCCCTCCCTGTACTCTCACCACCACCAGGTGCTGTGTTTGGCCCAGGCTGGCCTCTGCCTTGGCCAAACTCCCCTGGCAGGGGAAGTACAAAGAGGCCGAGTGAGGCTGTCTGGCAACTTGTTAGTACGGTGACTGACATTTGCCTGGTTTTGCTGCAGCAGGACATTAGGGGCTCGTATCCAGTTGTTGTCCCCCACGGCCCACACCTTTGGCCTGAACAAGACAAGCAACGGCCGCTTGCCTTCACCCTGAGGTCTCAGGAGAGGCCACTAAAGCAAGGGGCTGCTCGGGGATACGCACGTGGCTGGCCAGAGACACGATCTCTTCCTCAGTGAGACTATTCCTGTTGAGCAATCTGCGGATGACATTTCGAAGGTCGTCCTCGTCAATAAAACCATCTTCATTGAAATCTGGCGGAGTGAAACCGTCCAAAATATGGGCGTGGGACTGGGAGGGGTGCACTCAGATACACAGTCCGAAATAAGACAAAAGAAGGGCCTTCTCAGTGGCCACACCTCAGCAGTGGAACTCCTTGCCAAAGGAAGTCAGCCATGTCAGCTGCCGATTGCCTGCTGCCTCCACATGCCCGTCCCTTCTCTTCGCAACCATGAGGAGAAGGGGTGGCGTGAGAAGGCAGGAGGCGAATGTCTGCCCTCGCATTTGGCTCGGTGTTCTGAGCCGAATGCAAGGGCAGCCAATGCCATTAAGTGGTGGAGCCTGAGGGTTGTGCCCCCCCTGGCGTTGCGCCTGGGGCAGCTGCCCCTCAGGCTCCACCCTTGGTATGCCCCTACCCCCCCCCCCCAGCGTACGTACACTGTACGTTCTGCTAATTCAGGTATGGCTGGCACTGCGTCCCTGGCTTAAGGTTCTGCTCTTGGCTCCTCTGCATCTTTGCCCATCCGGTGCCACTCCTGAGCGAGCCCCATGCACACTGCCAGGCCTTTGGCTCCTCCCTGCTCCCTGCAAGCCCCTGCCCAGCCCCAGCCCCCTCAACTACAAAACACCAGCCTGCCTGAGGCCTGGAGTGGCACTTAGCAGACCTGGCAGCCTGCAAGGACGGAGGGAGGAGACCCAAGAAGAGTCAGTCAACGCAGCGGGGGGCCTGAGGTCACACTGCCCCCCCTGAAAGCTCCTTGCTGAGCAGCCAGCAAGCTTGCCCTGGGTGGCCCTGCTTCTTCACCCCCATTGCCCTCCTGTCCTTCTGTCTTCCTTCCTCCTCCTTCCCACATACCCTTGGCTGAGGACGGCTGCCTCTCCTGGCTGCATGCTTCCTCCCTCAGCCTCTCTCGCCCTGCACTGCCTGCTTTCTGCACTCCCCCTTTTATGTCCACCCCCCCCCCGAGCTCCACCCTCCCCGGATCTCCCACCTCGCTCTGCCATCGCTAGCTGCTGTGATTCCGGTGACACCCGCTGATGATGTCATTGCTAGCTGTGTCAGGATCTCCCAGGTAGCCTGAACAGCTGCTCACATGCTGCATGGAGCCCCAGAACAGGGCCAGGGCCCACAAGACCCTTGGAAAATGTAGTACAGGACTCCCCCCCCATATCCGCTGGGGATATGTTCCAGGCCCCTCCGTGGATACTTGAAACCGTGGATAGGAGCGAATGGGACCCCCTCCATAGTTTCCTGAGGGGCACTGGCGTCACTGCAGGGGGGCGGAGCTCCAAGTTCCGCCGGGCTCTGACCCTCCGTTACACGACGGGAGAAGGCGGCCCCGCCCCCTCGCCTTTGGAGCCATTCCGGACGACGAAAGCAAGTGGGGGGGCGGAGCAGGGGGGGCGGAGTGCTTTCAGAATGGCTCCAAAGGCGAGGGAGTGGGGCCGCCTTTTCCCGTCGTGTAACGGAGGGTCAGAGCCTGGCGGAACTTGGAGCTCCGCCCCCTGCAGTCGCACTAGTGCTGAGGGCCCCCTGCCCTGCCTCCCCTGCGGGCAGGCGTGCGCCCCCCCCCCAGCTCTTATTTTTCTTTCAGCAAGCTTTGTTTCTTCCTTAAAACAAACAGAGAAGCAGCCTCCATTGCAGGCAAGTAGAACGAGACTAAGTCCTAGAGAGGCTCTGCAAGGTTTCTGTTAACCTTGCAGAGCCTCTCTAGGACTTAGTCTTGTTCTATTTGCCTGCAATAAGCAGCCAGATGCTGCTTCTCCTGAGTGTTTAAGGAAGAAATGAAGCTTACTGGGAAAAAAGTAAAAGCCTGGGGGGGGGGGGTTTCCTGCGATCCGTGGATAACTGAAACCGTGGATAGCGGATCCGTGGATATGGGGGCCCACCTGTATTCTCAAGGGATACTGACCACCAACTTCAGATTGACTCAGAAAACGAAGCTGAGCCAATGCAGTGCGAATCGTGAAGTGGGGGGGAGGAACCCCCCATTTCTATCCTTGCCTTGGCCTTTGCACATGACGTTGCCTATACCAAGTTAGACCACTGGTCCAATGAGCCCAGGATGGTTCTTCCAGCTGGCCACAGCTCTTCAGCAGAGAAAAGGACTTGCCCTGCCTGCCCTGGGTCCACATTGCTTGTAAGTGAAGAGACCAGGGTCTGGACAGAACCCAACCTGGGACTTTCTGCAGGTTACCACTGAGTTGTTATGATTGCATAGGGAGAGTTATTCGCCCCTTTCCCCCCTTGCTCCCGACTGTGTCCCTAACCTCACCTCACAGACTCTTTGCCTGCAGGTGGATGTGGTGTGCAAGCTGGCCTCTCCCCCCTTTGGGGCCCCAATCCATTTACAAAAGCTGGCACCACCCTGCCAAGGCCGCTAACCCTGACCCATTCTCAAGATGCCAGCTGAGATTGTGGCTCTCGTGGCCTGACAGTTGAGGTCTCAAGAGGCCACAGGTCACACAGAGCAGGGAACAACATCATACCATAGATCCGAAAAGCATATTCAATCTTAAGGTCCTGACAGGCCAGGTCACTGAAGGCAGAGGCCATCCCAAGGACATCCTCAAATGTAAAGTAGCCGTCAGTGGAGAAGACTTTGCAGATCCTGTCCCTGAACGGATTGACCTGTTGGGAAGAGGAAGAGGAAGACGACGACTCGGCATCAACAGCCCTGGGCAGCAGTCGGTCCCCTGCGGAGAGGGCCACTTTGCAAGCAAAGCTCCTCCTCCATTTAGCGGGGGCGGGGCGGGGCGGGGCAGGGCAGGGCGGAGAGTGACTGTCCCTCTTCCCTCCAGCGCAGTCTCGTTTCGAGTGGCTTCTGCATCTCTTTTGATTGTGGGTCCTTTGGGGACAGAGACCCATTGGGTTATTTCGATGTTGCATGTAAACCACTTTGTGAGGTTTTTTTTTGTTAAAAAGTGTAATGTAGCAGCAGCAGAACCACCCACCTCTTCCTAAGTTATGGCAAAGACACCCTTTTGCCAGCATCGCCCTGCAATGCCCAGTGAGCCCTCAGGGGGTCACAGCCAGGCTGAGCAAGGTGGACAGACAGTTGTGCAAAGCCCTTTCCAGTTGACAGAAGGATATTCTCTGCCCTGGATGACACTTCCCGGCCACCAGGGTCCCTGGCCTGGCCACCAGCCATCAGCCTGAGGAAGAAATCAGGCTGCTTGAGGGCATGTCCGCAAACATGTTTCCCAAGAGCTATACGAGGTGCCTGGATGTACAAGATTTTGGGAGATTTGCTGCAGAGTTCGGTCAGAACAAACAAACTTCGGATTAGACCAGGGGTCTCCAAAGTTTTACGTCTGTGGGCTGGACAGGCATGATTGACAGGCCCGTCTGGTCTGCGGCCCTGCCCCTTCTGGCGGCCCCGCCCCTTCTGGCCATGCCAGTCAAACACAAGCGACCAGTGGGGAGCTGCTCCTCAGCCGGTGGGGAGTCACTCGTCAGCTGCTGCAGCCGCTCACCAGCCTCCCATGACCTTCACAGGTAGGCGCAGGGACCCGGCGGGTGGGAGCTCGAGGCCGCTGCGGGCCCAGATAACATCAGCCCGTGGGCCAGATGCGGCCCGTATGCCGTAGTTTGGAGACCCCTGGATTAGACCCTTCTCTAGAACAGAAAGTTTGTAGCAGAAACTGGAGGACGTGTAGCAGCAGGAGAGACAGAGATATGGGCGTCTTCAGCAGTTCCTGCTGCCCTCTCCAGCACTGTGTCAAGCGTCGTCAGAGGGACTGAGATCCAGGGACAATGGGAGCCCGTGCTGCCGATAGGATTTGCAGGCCCCAGAACATAAAGGAGCACACGAATTAGGGACCTCTGGGTTCCAGAATGCACAGAAGACCCCGGGCAGCAGGGAGCGTGTGGGGCACGTGTCTGTGGGGCAGCCAAAGAGGCAGACAAATCAAGCAGCCAGAAGAAACCAAAAGAAGCTTTAAAAACCAGCCAAAAAGACAAGGCCTTTAATGAGGGGGTGCAAGAGGGGAAAGCTGTTTGACAGGCTTGTACCAAGGCCAGAGAAATGATGGCTGGGCACTATATGACTGACCTGGGGTGCTACAGAAGCTGCTGAGGGCAGCACCTCTCTGGGATCGGGGTCACCCAGTGAAAAGGGATTGGCTGCAGATTCAGGGCAGGCGCTTGTCTTCCTGCATCATGACTGGTGGAATCTGCTGCCGCAGCCACAGGGTGAGGCGACGGCCACTTGCTGAGATGGCTTCGAGGGGGGATTAGACAATGGACAAGGGCCCTCAATGGCTGATTGGAGCCTCCATGTGCAGAGGCAGTCTTCCTGGGAACAAACAGCAGGTGAACAACGTCTTGGAGGCATCTGGCTGGGTAGCAGGATGCTGAACGACGGATTGGCCAGCAGCAGCAGCAGCAGCAGCAGCAGCAGCAGCAGCAGCAGCAGCAGCAGCAGGGCTCTTGGCGTGTCCCTCTGTTCGTACACGTCTCTCTGCAGCCCCCCCCCACTCCCTTGACTCCTGTTGCTGTTGTCCCTTTTAAATGGCAGGCTCCTTAGAAGCAGGGCCCTTTCCATGTGGAAATTCGGCAAGAGACTCATGTGGATATGATGGTGTGGTATAAATAAATTCAGCTGCAGCCGGGGGGGGGGCATTTTTCAGGTCTCACGTTGCTTCCTTGCCACTACGGGCTGCGTGGTTTGCTGTTGCTGCTGGAGGTCTTCTGGCTCCCTCTCTAAAATCGATTCGGTCTCTTGGCCAGGAACAATCAGAACCGTCCCATGACAAAGCAAGTCAGAAAAAAACCAGGCGAAATCTCCATTTCCATTGTTCTGTCTGACAGGAAAATAAGTGCTTTCCACAGCCATCCCGAGAATGCCTGTTACTTGGAGTTCTTTCCCTGAAACCCAGTCTTGTGTCCTAAGGATCAGAGATGTGTATTTATTCCCCGCTCTAGGAGAAAACAGAGTCTGAGGCTCCAAAGGGCCCTTCAGCCCCCAACCCCCCAGCTTGGTCTACTGCAGGTCCATTGCACACAGCTTGCCCCCCTCCCAAAAGTGTTCCCTACCGGTGTTGGCCTGGGGGGGGGCATTGAGTGTTCGGATCCCCACCAGGCCATGAAGCTTCCTGAGTGTCAGTGAGATACTCACTGAGGCTGCTCACTCACTCTCGGCCTGCCTCATATAGGGTCAACCTCAAATGGGGGCAGCGGGCGGCAAGCACCACCTATATGCCACCCTCAGGCCGCCTGAGCCTTGCAGAGGGCTGGGATGTTGACGTAGGAAAGAAATAATAAAAATCTCCCTGACGTGTGAGCGACCGACCCACTGCACATGCCACAAAAAGTTCAAGCTTCAAAGCCGGAAGACAGTTGTCATTGCACCCCGTTTCCTGCAGATGGCAGCACTCCATCGTGGAAGAGCCTCCCTGGCCTGGCCTGTCTCAAGCCCCTGGAGGAGAACCACGTTCAAAATAGTTAAAGAATTCAGTTATGCCCGGAGATCAGCCTGGGCCTCCTTCCTGCGATCCTCTGTTTACTGAGGGCTTCTCTCCGCCCCGCCCCCCCCCGCTGTTATTTCAAAAAAGAATAAAGACAGAGGACGCGATGTCCCTGCCGGTGTCAATGGAAAAAGATTTGTCTTTTGAGCCACCGCTGCTGGCCACCATCCAGGGAATTGCAAGAGGCAGGTCCAGAAGACATGCTGCTGGCTGGCTGGCTGCAGGGCTTTGTTTCCACGCAAACCCCTCCCCCCCCGTGGGAAAGAGGGACACAGGCACTCGTGTTCTGGAAAACGAAGGCAGAGGTGCCTTGCTTGCCCCATGTCTGTGCACTGGCTGGCTGGTTGTGGTCCTGATTGATGTTCAGCCAAGGAACGGAGTCCAGCTGGGCCGACGACGGCTCCTGTCCTCCCCCCCCCCCCGCGCACCGTGCGCGCTGACCAAGCAGCCGGTCACGTTCGGTTTCTCTGCTGACCCCGGAGGGGACGCGCTTGTGTGGGCTGCAACCCTTCCGGCATTTGGGCCTTGTTGCTGCTGCATATCCTGGTGGTGCACGAAAGTACGTCCACCTTCTTCAGATCTCCTCTTCGGTTCTTAATGATGAAGATTCTGACCTGTTTATGAATGGAAACACCTTCTTCCCTCATCTGGGAAAGGTTCCTTCCAGCTTTGATGGTGCAACAGCGACGGTATTTTGAAAACATTTCTCTGTCCGACATGATTTAGGGATCACCGAGATGATCGTAAAACAAAACAAACACAAAAGTATTGCTCAGAACCTGTCCCTTTACAGGCTTGTTTGGAAGCACAGGCCTGGCTGTGTGTGTGTGTGGGGGGGGGGGGTGTTCCTCTTTCTTAGGACATGCAGAGCAACATATCTTCATCGCAGCAAGCACATTTTTGCACTTCAGCAGGAAATCAAACAAACTGGGATGAAGTTCAAAGTGTGCATATGCAGAGAAAGAAAGAAAGAAAGAAAGAAAGAAAGAAAGAAAGAAAGAAAGAAAGAAAGAAAGAAAGAAAGCCCCACCTTGGCCTGCTGTGGAGCTAACTTGCTTTGGCAGGAGGGTTACAAGGTTACTCACACCAGGCCCCACAGAAGGTGTGAGACAGAAGGGGGCCCAATCTATCTCCCGCACTGTATTTCACACCACAAATGATTCTCCCTCAGGCAGGCGCACCAGTCAGTGCCTCTTTCTTACCGCCTCACTGGTTCCACACACTGAGCAGCTGCTACTCTAAACAAACAAGCAAATCATCATCATCACCACCACCATCTAGCCGTCACATAATCCTCTCACTCAGTAATTCTCACAACAGCCCTGCAAGGTAAGGCAGAATTATTGCTCCCATATTACAGATGGAGAAGACTGAGCAAAAGTAGCTTGCCTAGTGGCCACAGAGGTAAGATTTGCACCGAAGCTGGTTCACAGTCCAGTCTTTCAGCCACTCCGCTCTACCTGCTCTCTCTAGTGTTTGCCCCAAGACACAGATCCCGTGCAAAAGGGGAGAGGCATGTTTGTCTGACCTGCACTGATGCCATTGCTGGTGAATAGACAGTTGAAGAAAAGAAAATAACCCCAATAAATGCTCCTACAGCTTTTTAAAGGAGATCTGGCTCAGTTGGTAGAGCAGAGGCGTGGAAAAGACTGGAGCGAGCGGAGCAGCGGCTCCGGGCGGCACCGTGGCGCGGGCGGCGCTGCTCCGCTCGCTCCAGTCTTTGCACGGAGCGCGCGCCCGCCCGGTGATGCGGGCGGGCGCTCCGAGGCCGGGGGAGAAGGCCTCGGAGCCGGAGAAAGCCCCGGAGCATCCACCATGACCAGCGGCCAGGGCTTTCTGAAGGCGGCCGACTGCGTCGCCGTGCTATTTATCCTTTTTTTCTGCACATGCGCAGAACGTTAAACGTTATTAAAAGTTATGCAGTGGGGGTGTCAGATTTATTGCAAGGGAGCTTGCGCAGGAGAAGCTCTCACTGTATGGTGTCTGGAGCCTATTCTCCCCAAGCACTGCAGCCCCACAACCAGCGACGACAGGCAGAAAAAGGCCAGCAAAAGAATACAGGAGTGGCTGACTTTTACTGTCGTTTTGATCCCCAACTGCTAAGTGGCCCTGCGATTGAGATTGGCTCATAACCCACCCCCACCCCCACAAGTGATGAGGTTGTTCAGACGCAGCTTCTGATGGAAGAAATAAATACTATTTTTGAAAGCAGCCCTAAGGCCAGTGCAAAGGCTCTCAACCCATTTGATCAGCGTAAAGTTTTGCATTTCGTATTCCAAGGAAGTGCTATTGCCTGCAGAGAAGTCCTTCATTTAAGTATCAACAGAGAGACTGTGTGAAAGCGTTACAAAAAGAGCTTGAAAACGTAGTCGTTTTTGTGCTTTTCAATGTCAGAGGAGGGGGGACGGACCAAAGGGGTACGCTGTGTGTGGAATTATTGAAAAGCAGAACATTATAGAGAAGGCTTATGAAGGAGCCACACTTGCAAAAAAGAATACAAACTCTGGCAAAAGAAATGGGAAAAGACAAAACAGGAGGCAAAGAAGGACTTTGAGGAGCATATGGCCAGCAACAGTAAGGCCAATTCCATGCTCAGGATAATTAAGAACGGAATTGAGAATAAAACGGCCAATATCATTATGCCGTTGTACAAATCGATGGTAAGGCCACATCTGGAGTATTGCGTCCACTTCTGGTCGCCACATCTCAAAAAGGATAGAACTGAAAAAGTGCAGAAGAGAGTGACCAAAATGACTAGTGGGCTGGGGCACTTCCCTTTTTGAGGAAAGGCTACAGCGTTTGGGGCTCTTAAGTCTAAAAAGAAGCCACCTGTGGGGGGGACATGATTGAGACGTATAAAATTTTGCATGGGATGGAGAGAGTGGATAGAGGGACATTCTTCTCCCTCTCGCACAACACCAGAACCAGGGGACATCCACTCAAATTTACTGGCAGGAGTGTTACAACAAAGGAATTTTTTTTTACCCACTGTGTAATTAATCTGTGGAACTCCTTGCCACAGGATGTGGTGATGCCACCTGAAGGCCTAGATACCTTTAAAAGGGAATTGGACAGATTTATGGAGGAAAAGTACATCATAGGTGACAAGACGACTGTATGCAACGTCCGGGTTTTAGAGATAGCCTATCTCTGAATGCCTTATGTAAGGGAATGGCAACAGGATACCGGTATCTTGTTGTCTTGTGTACTCCCAGAGGCATCTGGTGGGGCCACTGCGAGATACAGGAAGCTGGCCTAGATGGGCCCTTGGCCTGATCCAGCAGCCAGGCTCTTCTGAGGTTCTTGACAGCACAATCCTAACCAACTTTCCAGTGCTGGTGTAGCCGTGCCAGCAGATTGCATCCTGCATTTTGCAGTGCAGGGGCAGTCATGGAGGCCTCTTCAAGGTGAGGGAACATTTGTTCCCTTACCTTGGGGCTGCATTGCGGCTGCACTGGTGCTGGAAAGTTGGTTAGGATTGTGCTGTAATTCTGTTAGTCCATACCATCAAGAAGAGGGGGACGGACACACACACGAGAATTAGCAATTCTGGCTAACAACGATTGATAAACCCACTGTCCTTCATCACTCCTAAACTTGATGCCACACCTTTTGCTGAGAGAGAGAGAGAGAGAGAGAGAGAGAGAGAGAGAGAGAGAGAGAGAGAGAGAGAGAGATGGCAGATGCTTGAGGGCACAGACAGTGGCAGCAGCCGAGGGCAGAAGTTCTAGATTCTTAGATGCTGGACAGAGCCAGAGTTTTCAGAACTTTGGAGAGCTCCCAGAGAAGGTAGATGTTGCTTCCACAGTAACCAGAGATCTCCACCTGCTGAGTGTTCAAAGCTGGAAGCTGGAAGCTGAGGAGAATTTCCAGCAGACCTGGAGCTTTGCACTCTCATGGTGCTAGCTGGCCTCTAGGCGCACTCGCTGTCTTTGCAGTTTGAGACTGCTGCAGCAGCTGAAGGGGTTTGGGCAACTGGTGAAGATATAAGAACATAAGAACATAAGAAGAGCCCTGCTGGATCAGGCCAAAAGCCCATCTAGTCCAGCTTCCTGTGTCACACAGTGGCCCCACCAGATGCCTCAGGGAGCACACGAGACAACAAGATACCTGTGTCCAGTCGCCACTCCCTTGCACCTGGCACAGAGAAAACCCACTTCTAAAAAAACCAGGAGGTTGCTTATGGCTTGTAACCTGTGATGGTCTTTTCCTCCATGAATTTGTCCAAACCCCTTTTAAAGGCATCTAGGCCAGGTGCCATCACCACATCCTGTGGCAAGGAGTTCCACAGATGAATTACACGCTGGGTAAAGAAATATTTTCTTTTGTCTGTTCTAACTCTCCCTCCACTCAATTTTAGTGCGTGTCCCCTAGTTCTGGTGTTGTGCGAGAGGGAGAAGAATTTCCCTCTATCCACTCTCTCCATCCCATGCATAATTTTATAAGTCTCAATCATGTCCACCCTCAGGCGCCTTTTTTCTAGGCTGAAAAGCCCCAGACGCTGTAGCCTTTCCTCGTAAGGGAGGTGCTCCAGCCCACAAATCATTCTGGTCGCTCTTTTCTGCACCTTTTCCAATTCAACTATATCCTTTTTGAGGTATGGTGACCCAGAACTGGACACAATACTCCAGATGTGGCCTTACCATCGATTTGTACAAAGGCATAATGATATTGGCCGTTTTATTCTCAATCCCCTTTTTAATGATCCCGAGCATGGAATTGGCCTTCTTCACAGCCGCCGCACACTGGGTCGACACTTTCATCGACCTGTCCACCAGCACCCCAAGATCTCTCTCTTCATCCGTCACAGACAACTCAGAACCCATTAGCGTATATGTGAAATTTTGGTTTCTTGCCCCAATGTGCATCACTTTGCACTTACTTACATTGAAGCGCATCTGCCATTTTGCTGCCCATTCTCCCAGTTTGGAGAGATCCTTCTGGAGCTCTTCACAATCCCTGCTGGTCTTTACCACCCGGAAAAGTTTAGTGTCATCCGCAAACTTGGCCACCTCACTGCCTATCCCCAACTCCAGGTCATTTATGAATAAGTTGAAAAGCACCGGTCCCAAGACCGATCCTTGGGGCACACCGCTTTTCACCTCTCGCCATTGTGAAAATTGCCCATTGACTCCCACTCACTGTTTCCTGGTCTTCAACCAGTTCCTAATCCACAAGAGGACCTGCCCTCTTATTCCCTGACTGTGGAGTTTTCTCAGGAGCCTTTCATGAGGGACCGTGTCAAACGCCTTCTGAAAATCCAGATATATAATATCCACGGGTTCGCTCGCATCCACATGCCTGTTGACCTTTTCAAAAAATTCTAACAGGTTTGTGAGGCAAGACTTCCCCTTGCAGAAGCCATGCTGACTCTCCCTCAGCAGAGCTTGTTCTTCTATGTATTTTAAGATTTTATCCTTAATGAGACTTTCCACCATCTTCCCTGGAACAGATGTTAAGCTGACCGGCCTGTAGTTTCCCGGGTCTCCCCTCCTTCCTTTTTTAAAGATTGGCGTGACATTAGCTATCCTCCAATCCTCTGGCACAGTGGCCGTTTTAAGGGACAAGTTGCATATTTGGGTCAAGAGGTCAGCAACTTCATTCTTGAGTTCCTTCAGAACTCTTGGGTGGATGCCATCCGGGCCTGGTGATTTATTGATCTTTATTTTGTCAATTAAGTCTGAGACGTCTTCTCTTTTAACCTCTATCTGACTTAATTCTTTAGTCAGGGAAGACCGTTCCGGCAGCGGTATTTGCCCGAGGTCTTCTGCCGTGAAGACAGATGCAAAGAACTCATTTAATTTCTCTGCAGTCTCCAAGTCCCCTTTTATCACCCCTTTCTCTCCCTCACCATCCAGCGGACCCACCGTTTCCCTGGCAGGTTTCCTGCTTCTAACATATTTGTGTTATATTTGTGTAACATATAACATATATGGAAGAGCTGCAGATTCTCACTCTTTTCTCCAAGAGCCGCTGGTCAGTTCCTCTTCCCCAATGTGACTTGCATGGTGCTCTCCCTCTGACTGGTCTCAGGTGTCCAGGACTCGGGATCATTGGGGAAGCTCTGGGGCCTGACTGTGAAGGGGCACCAGGCACAGAAGAGCCCCAGAAACCTCCACTTGCCCTCCTGGAGATGCTCCCTCCTGAGCCAGACTCCCTGAGGGGTCAGACCCTGACATACTGGGAAGCCGGCACTGTCCGCTGCCACCCTGTCGATGCCAGGAATGCATCACGTGAGAGATGACAGCGGGGGCACAGTGCTCAGCTCCAGGCCTGGATGCTGCTCCTTTGACCCTCGCTCGGCGGGGGCGGGGGGTAGTCAGAGCCTGGAGACTCAGTTGGAGATGGTTCTCTATGGGTCCAAGGTCTTGTCACTCCGGCTGCCTTGCCGGGCCGGGTCCCTGAAGTGGGGACATCAGTCAGGCAAGTGGCACACTCCTACCCTATCCCTGTACCGGCACAATGTGCGCTACACTGGTGCTTGCCGTCCCAGAAGCACCATAAAGCGCTTTGAGACAGCATAGCTGCTGCCTGGGTCGACACAAAGGCAGAAGGAGGAGAAGCACACCAGAAAAGGTCAGAGCCATGCCGAGCAGCACGGAAGTGGAATGTGGCAGCGGAGGGCGGGGACTGGGAAGGTGGTATAATAGGGCGGGGGGGGGGCAATGGAGATGCGCTGGTGCACACTGCATCCTATCCCCCATCCCGGGCCTGAGCCACCGACACGGATCGACTCGGACCTGCCAGAGATTTAGCTGTCACGGGTCCAAGTAGACCTGTTGCCACAGCTGGGGCTTTCCTCGGGGCAAAGGGATGAATGCCCCTTACCTCGAGGAGACCCCCAGCCTGCAAAATTCCCATGCAGGATGCATCGCAGCCTGCACTAGCCCCGGAGAAGGCACTAGTGGGTGCAAGGGAGTGCCCCCGGTGCTGGTTCTCCATTTCCCCTAAACCTTCTGGGGACAAGGCTAAGATGAGCTGGGGGCAGGTTGAGGGCATCTTTTCCTCTCCCTCCTCCTCCAAATTTGGGCCCAAAACAGAGAACTTTGGTTTGAGCCCAGGATTAAGGCGCGAGGGCCAGGCCTTCCAAACACTGTTTCCTTCCACAGTCCTGAATGCTGAGACAGCGTTTTACAGATGACTTTTTAACGAAAGCCAAAAGCCAGTCATCTGTTTGTGTTTGTTGACACGGCTCGTGAATGTCAAGAGGCAATGCCGAAAATAGCCAACTTCTGCAGCATCGGCGAGGGAGGGAGGGAGCCGGCTGCAGCAGCGCAGAGAGCAGGCGTTGCAGGGTGTTTGGCAAGGAGGACAGGAGCCCTTTGCCTTCTCTGCCGTCAACGTCTGAGATGAGAACGGGGCAAAGGGAGCCGGCGTTGCAATGAGAACGACGGTCTGCTCTGGGGCTGGTGCAGTTTTAAGTCCTTGATCTAGATGCAGGGTGTCATCCAGCTTGAGAGAGGTTTTTTTTTTTAATCAAGTAACTGTCTGGCTTTTATTAACCAATTAGTAAATAAATAGATTAAATGTGGCATGGGAGCAAATGCCAACTGGAATATTTTCATCAAGTTCAGGAAATGGGGCATTCCTTGCTGCAGATACGCACTAGAGACAACATAGGTTTGGAAAGAACACCACCCTCTGAATTGTGGGAAGTCCAGGTTTAAAAAAACGCACCAGTAGTGATTGTGGTCAGCACTGGTTTAGCTCTTATTAACTTCATACATATGCACTGGAAAAAAGGATAAAATCATCCTCTGAGATGCGAACCTTTAACCTTATTATTTCTGCAAATAATTTCACAAGGGCTTGAATGGCCTGTGGGTGGACACTGTCTGTGCCTATCTGGACAGCAGGACAGCACAAGAGATCACTTTTCATACGGTCCCATTGAAATGAATGGGAGCTGTGTAAGAGCAGGTCCCATTCATGTCAGTGGGCATTGCATAGGAGAGCTTCTCCGAGGCTTTTCAGTGTTTCCAGCAGGCGCTGGGAAGCCTATGCCACCATTCCTGCCCTTCACTTGAGTGTGCAACACTAGAACGCTTCTCGGTGGTGACCAAACCCTTGTGGGCTGTGTCATTGCGCAGTTTATGACGTCTTGTGTCCTATTATGGGGATTTGGTTCCAGGTCATCTCATTGTCCAAAGGCTTTGCAGGACCCCATAGGTGGCAACCTTGTATATATGCTGTACCGTATACAAGGCCGGTCCACCTTCCTCAACTCTTATCCCCGCCCCCAAGTCAAGAGATGATTTCAACATTTTTTTTTAAGCCCGACAACTTTAATAAGCTTACTTGGTAGATTAATCTAAAGTTGAGCAAGGCCTGGAAGCTGAAGAATGACGGGATCTTCAGTACTTTGGAGAGCGCCCAAGGGAGGCAGATGTTGCTTTACTTGGTTATTAATGGGGGTAGTTTTGATCAATGGTGTGAGAGTTATGCTCCACCCTATTATTTTTCTTTTGAGACCTATTTGGTTCTGGATGTTACTGCAACAGGGAACCAAAAAAGGATCAAAGCTGACCTTTCCCTCGAACGAGTAATAGATTTTGTTTTGTTTATTGTCTTCACTAAGCAGGAGGTTGAACTAGATGATCTCCAAGGTCCCTCCCAACTCTAGCATTCTATTATTCTATGATGGGCAGCCCAATCCTAACTAAATTCTCACATGGCGATGCAGCGGCGCCGGCATAGACTATGTTGCTGTGTCCGGTAGGGGAATTTAGACCTCATGCTGGAGGCCTTTAAAAGGGGATTGGACAGATTTATGGAGGAAAAGACCATCACAGGTTACAAGCCATGATGGGGATAAGCAACCTTCTGGTTGTAGGAGTAGGTTTTCTCTGTGCCAGGTGCAAGGGAGTGGCGACAGGATACCGGTTATCTTGTTGTCTCGTGTGCTCCCTGAGGCATCTGGTGGGGCCACTGTGCGATACAGGAAGCTGGACTAGATTCAGGGCCTTTGGCCTGATCCAGCAGCCAGCTCTTCTGAGGTTCTTCTTATGTTCTTCTTATGTCTCCTTGGGGTAAGCCCCAGCAACAGCAATGGGGCAACTCTGACCTGCACCAGCGATATTGCTGGCACAAGTCCACATTGATCCATGTTGGCAGATCAGGCCTGGGAAGGAGGATAGGGTATGTCTCACCCTGGCACCACCTATCCTGCCCCCTACTAGCCCTACTCACCACTCTCCCCCATTCCGCCCCCTGTGTGAACTTACCTGGTCCGGTGGATGCAGATCCCTGCATCTGCTGGCACCAGTAGGAAGGGCTCCGGCTTTCCCGCTAGTGTTCCTATTACTAGTGCGAAGCGCTTTATGGCACTTTTGCAACAGCACACATCAGCGGAACTCTGCCAGCACAATCTGTGGATAGGATTGGGCCATAGACATTTTGCGCATTACTGAAACGTGGGTATACATATGAAGTCATTGAGGGGATGTCAGAAATTCAAGAAGCAACTGAAGAAGCACTGACAGAGATTGTTGGAAGAAATAGTGCCTCCTTTGAAAAAAGAAAGAAATAGCGGCACAGCTTTCACAGGGACAGAAATGTCACCTTGTATTAGCAAAGCAATGAATGGCGCAAGTTTGCTTTTGTCACTCAGTCTGGAATCCTTTAAGCCCCTTCCTTCCTTCCTTCCTTCCTTCCTTCCTTCCTTCCTTCCTTCCTTCCTTCCTATCATAGCACCTGCCCAATTTCTAAATGAGGATCCGTTGGATGTTTTTGACTCCTGCTAAGAGCGGATGCTGTCAGGGAGATGGTGTGCAAGGGTGGATGGATGCCAAACTCAGCCTGGATGATTAATGTCACTCCAGAAAGGCTGCCATGCAGGCAGCTGGGAGCGATATCTAGGTCGGTGCTCAACCCAGCACCATTGGCAGCAAGCAAACGCCCTCTTTGGGGAGCTCAGGCTGTGTGATCAGACTGAATGCTGCTGTGGTGGATTCGGTGCCCAGCACTCCTGGTGGCAAAATGGAAATGGAGGCTTCTCTAGCAGGTGGTACATTGGCACAGGCAAAGCTGCCTTACTCTGAAGCAGACCGTTGGAGAAGCCTCAGTCAGCACTGACTAGTAACAGGGCTGACTAGTAACTAGTTCAGAGGTCTTTTCCAGAAGCTGCTGCCAGGGGTTGACCCTGCAAAGACCTTCTCCATGCAAAGCAGGGTTGGCCCTCTCCACTGAGCTTTGGCCCCTCATGCCGGCTTGTAAATGGGGACTAGGACGGGGCGCAACTGACAGTTCCGCCCCCACCGTAGGAACGCCTCTGGATTGGTTCTCCAGGACAAAGGATTTATGGGTGAGATGGCCATGTAAAAAAAATTTTTTTATAAAAGCCAAATGATTGCAATTAAAAACAAGTTAAAACACAGATATCCAGGTTACTTAAAAGATGTTAAAATTAGCAACACTGAATAAAATTATTTAAAATCACAAAGGCAATATCGGACCGATGTTTTGTCCTATTCTTAGGACATTTACTAGACCTATAATTGCAATTATTTGGCTTTTATATAAAAAAAAATGTATGGCCATCTTACCCATAAATCCTTTGTCCTGGAGAATTGTATCTGGCCATGAAAGTTTTCGCTCAATATTGCCTCTGGATTGGGCCTCCTAAAGGAGGCCTAGAGTAGGGTTTTGCGAGGAACTATGGGTCTGAAGTCAGGTACGTTCCGCCACCTGTCACTGAGGCCACAGGACCTGTGTCACAGCAGGCCCAGTGTGGGATCACCATGTGGACCGCTGGAGATTGAAGGTCTCCTCCTAGGGCAGTTTGGCAAGTGCAGACTCACCAGAGACATCTCCTTTAGACCAATTGGTGGTTGGTGTGTCTTCTCCACACCCTGTGGAACTGCCAGGCCATGAAGTGGTGCGAATGAGGATGTCTCCGTGTCTACAGCAGTCGCTGAAGTCAGGTCACCTGGACATGCTGGCCCCTCCCCATAGACCACAGAGGCAGGCTGGTGGAGGGGCCCCTCCTTGGGCTGTGCTGGCTACAGGAGCAGGGGTGCTATGGATGCCCTGTGGTCTGAAGTCTGGGCTTTTTAGAGCTCTGCTGCTCAGCTAGATTTTTGCCCAGTGGCAGACGTTGAGGGTTGGTGGCGTTTCAGTTCAGTTTGTGGGCAGTTGTGCCAAAGGCTGCTTGGAGCCTTGTTCTTTCCCTGCTACCAAACCCGGCACCTTCTCGCATGTCCAGGGATGTCGTGGTGGAGAAGCTCGCCATGACACCCCCCCCTGCCCTAGCCCACGTCGCCACACCCCGTTAAGACTGCAGCAAAAAACAAGCAACGTCCATTTTTCTTCTCCGGCCACTTCTGCTTTGAGACTTATTATTTATTCTTCATTTAAAGACCCAGCTGAGTTCACCCCAACTCCCTGCAGTAGATTGCAATAGTTTTAACACAAATGTAAAAACCCCGAACGAATGGAATGTTAAAAAGGTCCCAGAGTGCTCGCTGGTGGTCTTCACTCAGAAGTTCCACCGTGTTCAACAGAACCAGCTTCTCAGCAAATTTGCCTACGATTCTAGCCTTCTTAGTGTAACATGAGCTACATATTGTCTCTCAGGCAGCCCTTGGGAAAGAACCTGTGCTGGACAGTAGCAAGCGCCTCTAGACAAATGTCTCATTTTTCCACCTGCAGATCCTGACGTGTCTCCGCAGCTACAGTCCTCTGAAAACATGTTCAAAGTCAGCCCCTGCAGCCTCCTCCTGCTGCTGTCCTTCTCCCCTGCAGGAGGGGTCCTGGAGCGCCACCCCCACCCGCTGCTACAGCTATGCCTCTGCATGTGGTGGGGCAGACAGTCAGGTGATCTCCCTGGGCAGAAGGACGGAGGCCAAGTCCCATGGCCATGAGCATGCATCATGCATGCAGCGTGCCTCACAACTAGCAATGACTCCAGGATTCATATTTTCTGGTTCAGAAAATGGACTCTCAGCAGACTCATTAATGCCCACCCTTCAAATGTAATCCTGAAGCTGTCCCCCCCCCCCCGCTGTGTCTCTCCCACATGCACCCACCTACCTCTAACCTCCTTCTTCTCATCCCAACCCCCACCCCAGTTACCTTTTCTGCTGCTTTGGAAGAGGTGGAAAGGAGGGAGGTCTTTCTTCTCCCCTCCCACCTCTCTGCCATCGGCACACTGCTGTGGCTGCAGGCCGGGGCAATGAGGGCTGGGAAATGTAGTTTTCCCAGCACGCTTGACATTTGTGACATGTGAGGCTACCAACATCAGGAGGGTTCTGATTTTCGAACTGAGCTCTGAATAAACCAGCCTATGGTAAATGCATTGGGGAAAATACTTTGGTTTGTCCAAGGCCAATTCCAGAGCCTGGCTAGGAAACTCAGGCTGCTTCCAAACGTGCTTTTTAATCACTTTCTGGAGGTAATTATTTTCAGATGGAGTGATTTATATTGCTCTTCCCCACCCCTGGTGAATGTTGCAAGCGGCTGGGATGACTAGGAATGCTGCCTCATGCACCCTTCTGTGCAAACAGCATTAATTAGATGTGCAAAAAATGTAATCATGCTCACTGTAATCTAAATTGACAGTGGAGCTAAATATATTTATTCCTTGGATTTTAATTAAAGCCTCCAGTGCTTGAATCTTTCATAAACATGACTTGCACGCACTCATTCTGTCTTCTCACAAACATTTTTGGGTCGTGGATCAGTGCGTGTGATTGACCGTAGCGGCCCATGTGTCACGTGGCGCAGCAGGGAAGAGCGTTGCCCTGAGTGCAGCGATGGGCACAGGACATCATTGGAGTGAGACCTTATCAGGGAGTATACGTATCGGGAGTTTTCCTACCCCGGAAGCTGAGGTGCATTTTCTGATGTGACGGGAACGTTCCTAACCTTGGGTTTGGATGAGGCCAGCAGCCCCAAATGTTCAGGGCCCTAGACAGGGACCCAGGAACGGGCAAGGCCACCTCACCTGTTCACCTCACAGGCCGCCTGCATGCCTGTCCTCTGTCTTTTCGCTGGGCAGCCCGGAGTCAGGCGCTGCTACTGCCTGTGGAGTGCTGCCTGCAGAGGCTTTCCTAGGGGAAAGGGAGCACACTGGGGTTGCCAAGCAATGGTGAGATACAAGCCAAACTGGCCCCGAACGAAGTCTGTCCTCCCAGAAAGGGCGGGACCCGTCTCCTCCCTCGCCTGGGCAGCTCTTGAGGATTGTAGGCTGCTTTCTAATGCTTGTTCATGCGCCTTCTCATGTGCGCAGACTGACCTGACTATGAGATGTGGGCACTGGGCAGCAGCCATTTGGCCACCGTGCGGCCACCGTGCGGCCAGGGCCCTGGAATGTGCCGCATGGCTAGCTGAGGGTTGTGTGAATAAATGGGAACTTGTGGGTGGGTTGATCCGGCAGCGGGAAAAAGAGCAGGCGTTGCTTCCTTGGCAGCAACCACACAACATCTTCCCCAGCTAAAACAGCACCTGCAGTTCTGCAGACGGCTGCATAGCACTCACTGAAGAAGAGGGCTGTTCTGGATAGACGAGGAGGAGGCCTGTTCCGTGCGCAAAGCCAGGCTTCCCATCAGGATCTCTTGGCAGAGGTCTCTTTGCCCCTCCTTCCTTCCTTCCTTCCTTCCTTCCTTCCTTCCTTCCTTCCTTCCTTCCTTCCTTCCTTCCTTCCTTCCTACAGGCCCCCTCCTCTTTCTTGCTGCCCTCCTCTCCAGCTCCTCCTTTGCCTCTATGTGCCATTCTCTCCCCCCTCCCGTCCCCTCCATTTCAGAAACCTCAAATTGGGGTGACTCTTCACGAGGAGGAGCACCTACCTACTCGAAGGTGCCCTCTGGTGTGCTCTGTGCAACAAGGAGAAGGGAATTGAATGACGGGGGCTGCTAAGATGGTTCAGGCGTTTCCGTTTTTTCCTCCCAGTCTTTTCAATCACCACAGGGTGGCCCGATGCTTTGGGTTAATTGACAGTGTGGAGTCTTAGTTGGATGTGTGTGAGTGTGTGCACACACGCACGCACGCACGCAGTGGCATAGCTGGGTCATTTGGTACCTGGGGCCCATACATTCTTGACACCCCCCTATATGGGGCGGTGACATCGTGACGTCACGACAACGTGTAACATCATGATGTCATGACGTCACATGACTTCCGGGTTTGGCCGGTGATCATCTGCCCTTTGACTCGGATTGTCACGATTGTCAAAACCCCTTGTCAAGATTGGCACCTGTGCACTTGATGCAAAGTCTCACTAAGTGCAGATTGGGCAGTCACGTGACTCAATGCAAGTCAAGCAACTATTTAAAATAGTTATATCCTGCCTTTCCTCTCTCTTTCAAGAGATGCCTAAGGCGGCTTACACTGTATTTTCCCCCTCTGTATTAGTCGCATACTGTAGGAGAGCCAAGGCAGGGTGCCTCTCTAGGTCATGCTGCTCCTCGCAGAGCAACTGGTGTTTCTCTGTAAGGGGAGACGGGGGGGGGGGATCCAGACTCGTGACACTTACAACACAAGATGGAAACGCAGGGCACATCTTGTGCCATGTCTAAATAGCATCTGGAAGGGCCCTGGGACAAAAATGCACTTTGTCTGTAACGGAAAGGGGGGGGGGAGAGCACACCGTGTGGCGCTGCTGCCAGTTTATCAGTGCTCACTGCAGAACACATTGAAGAGTTACAGTATACCACCGTATATACCGGAACCACCTTCTTTTCCTGGCCCTGCTGCACCAGAAGAAGTGTGCCAAAGAGAGGCTAACAGAGAATAAGCCGTGAGAACAGCCTGGCGACATTGGGGCCAGTTCGGTGCGGTGGTTTTCACGTCCACCGTAGAGTTTCATCCACTCAGCCACAGAGCTCCGTGGATGAGCTGGGCCAGGTCCTCTCACTAAGCCTGGCCTATGTCACACTGTTAGTGTGAGCATAAGGGGGGGGGGGCTGTCTATGCGACCTCAGGTGCTGCTTTGGAGAAAAGGGCAAGATAAACATGTAATACATTCAAGGAAGCATCATGGAGGAAGGGTGGCATTCACTGCTTCTCAAATGAGAAAAAAAACACACACACACGTTTTTCTGAGGCAGCAGTCCACAGCCAAAGACAAGTCTTGGCTCACTGTCCATCCACAAGCAGGTAGACAAGGAGACCTCATAACACACACACACACACCCAAGTAGCCTCATTGTGCGCTCAAGAGCACTGTTGTGACAAAGCCCCTAGTCAAAGACTTGTGGCGAAAACGAGCAGGCCTGGAATAAGAGGAGGAATCCTCACAGATCTGGTGAAAGCCAAAATGGGCAGATCTACAACACAGAGGGAAATGGTTTTAAATGTCATTCCTTCCCCCCAGGGAGGGATCCCTGGGAATCATGGCTCTAGAAGGGAGTTGGGGGGCTTCGATAGAGAACTCGCAGCACCCTCGCCAGTCTAGAATTCCCAGGATTCTTCAGGGAAAGCCACAAGATACATCAACTAGCATAAAACTGACTTTATAAGTTTGCCTGCTGCAACTCCAAAGAGTCTGGCTGGCTCTGCTTGATGAACAGCACAAGCCTATGCATGTCTACTCAGAAGTTAGTCCCATAATGTTCAAAAGTGTTTACTCCCAGGTAAGTGTGCATAGGCTGGCAGCCTGGGTTGGCCTACAAGAGCCATCTGTTGGCTCAAACCCAGGCCAAGTTCTCACAGATGACTGAACTTGTTATTTAGAATTGATGATGTTTTTATCACATTGTAAATGGCCTTACAGGCATCGGACAAAAGGCAGTTCAGCAGTTTCACAGATGACTGAATGAGGAATGACTCAAGAAAATCAATGCCAGGATGGCACCACTCCAGACTGCGGGGGGGGGAGGAACGTGATGGAATGCGCTCCCCATGGAAAAGGCCTCCTGACCAATAGAAACCTAGCATGCAAGGGGGGCTAGGCTAGAGCCCCCCTTGCTGACATGTTAGTTTGCTTTCTAGGTGCGAGGACTGTTCTTAGGTGCTGTAGGAGTCAGTCATAGGAGCCTCCCCCCTGCGGGGTGAAGAGGGACAGCCCGGCCAGGCACAGGTGAAGTGCCTGTGTGAAGCGCCTGCTGCTTGTGTGAAGCGTGAATGAGGGTGCAAGAGAGCACAAGACGCCACCCACCCTGAGAGCCGGTCGCGTGCAGCGTTGTGTTATGAGGCTGCTGTTAGACTCTGTGCGGATGTCACAAATGGGAAAAGAATGTGCTTGCAACCCCAGTTCTTATTATAGCAAACATCACAAATTGAGCCTGTCCCCCCAGCTACAAATTGACTGTACAATCAGCATGACCCCAGTGATTTAGAAGCTCGGGGGGGGGGAACGACTGGTTGTGCTTTGGGTTCAAGATATCCCAGGAAAGCAGAATTGTCTCGCTACAGGCTCGCTCGCCACCACTCCAAATACTTCTCTGCTTTGCGACTGCCAGGCAGGGAGAGCCAGGGGGAGCAGGAGGGCTCCAGGCAACAGGGGACTGGGTGGGACATTCCCCGGAAGTGCTACTGGGGACCAATGGGCTTGCTGCCCTGGACCTTGGGGAGGGAGCTGAACAACGTCCGCCATTCGCTCTGGCCACATTTGACCAAAAGGCCAAAACAGGGCCAGTGCTTTTTTGTTTGTTTGTTTTTTAACCAGGGACAGGTAACATACAACCCCCAGGGGCTGTTCCTGGAAAATGAGGAGAGTCGTGCTGCAGATGCGGCAGGTGTTTGGATCATGATATATTGTGAGGCCTGGATGCTTTTAAAAGGGGATTGGACAGATTCATGGAGGAAAAGTCCATCGCAGGTTACAAGCCATAAGCAACCTCCTGGTTTTAGAAGTAGGTTTTCTCTGTGGCAGGTGCAGGGGAGTGGCGACAGGATACAGGGATCTTATTGTCTTGTGTGCTCCCCCTGATGAGGCATGTGGTGGGGCCACTGGGAGATACAGGAAGCTGGACTAGATGGGCCATTGGCCTGTTCCAGCAGCCAGGCTCTTCTGAGGTTCTTACGAGGCCAACGCTCCTGGAGGTGTCCAGTGAGGAACTGCAATGCTCTTGTCTTCTGCTTAGCCAATGACGGTGTGTGTGTGTGTGTGTGTGTGTGTGTGTGTGTGTGTGTGTGTGTGTGTGTGTGTGTGTGTGTGTGTGTGTTTCCTTATGGGCACTTTGCCTGCAGGGTGAGATCTGTGTAGTTTGCTCCCAGTGCATGGGCGGGGGCAGGAAAACAAGCAGCGGGGAGACAGCTCCCCTTTTTGCCGCCGGCGTGAAGGGGGACGCCTTGGTATTGTGGACGGGAGGGGTTCCAAAGGCGCGGTTGCTTGGGAGAACTGATGCTACTTGACCATGGCTCTGACTGGGTGCCAGCCTGACTCCTCCCTCCCGCTCAGCCTGTTTGCTTGCCAATACAGAGATACACGTAAGGGAGGCCTCTCATCATGCCGCCTTGGAACGTCTCAGCCCCCATTGAAAGGCGCCGGCCGTTTCTCTGGCAGTAGCCAGGCTGCTTCTTACCTTTAGCTGCGGCCAGCTGCACACCTGCTCGGTGGTGAGTTTCTCTTGCCTGTAATCCTTTCCTTGGGGACATGAACTACAGAAAGTGTCATGGATGCTGGAAAAAAGGGAGACAATGGCAGTCTGTTGGGGTGCCGCCCTGAGCCCTCACAAAGCCATGAGGGTTGCTTCGGATCGGATGCATGTCGCATTTTAATTTACTTTCTAATTCAATTTGATTTGATTTTAAAACCTTCACCCCTCAGAGCAGCTTGCAGAAATCTCATACAATTAAAGATATGAAAATAATTCAGCACATCAAAATATTTTTAAGACACAACAACAACAACAACAAAAAGCGAGCAGCTCATATTGCAGCAATCCAAAGCCATTAACACTCCCAATAAAACCACAGAACACACCTGGGCAGCACTGAAAGCAAGAGAGTCTTCTCAGGTGCCCTGTGGAGCAAGCTGGACAAAGAGCCTCTCTGGAGAGGGAATGGAAGGTTCTGGGGGCCAGGACTAAAAAAGCCCTGAGCCTGGTTGTGCTAGCCGCCCCAACAGGCATGGCCAGGCCTCCAAGCAAGCAAGCAGGGCCTCTCTCTCTCTCTCTCTCTCTCTCTCTCTCTCTCTCTCTCTCTCTCTCTCTCTCTCTCTGCTGGTGGTGGTGGTGCAAGCAAGCGCATGGTGGGCCTGTCCTGGAAGAAGCTTTGTGCTGGGAAGGGAACAGAAAACATCCGAGGAGGTGCCGAACTTTGCGATATCCGGAAGGTCAGAGTGCAAGCAGAGTGCAACCTTTGAATTTTGAAGACGTTCATCGGGTCTTGGCAAGACGTTCGCATCTGGACTTTCTGACATTGCAAAGATACACAGACTGACAGCTCAGATGCTTCCTGGATGTTGTTTCTCTTCAGTGGTTCATTAAAATCCAAGCAGAGAAATGCAAAGTAGAAAGTAGGTCATGTAAGCACATAAAAAACAAATTGGTTCCCTCTAATCTTGGAGAAGCATTGAATGGTGAGAAGAACGGAAGAACTCGCCTGTCCCTGTGCTCCTCCAGCTCAGCCCCAGGCGACAGGGTCTGGGTTGCTGCCCTCCCTTAAGCCAAGCCGGCAGGCAGGGCGGCCTGTGAGCAGCCTTGGGCCAGAGGATCCCCGGACTCCAAGCGGCTGTCAGAGCTCCCCCCCCCCCATTGGGGGAACCTGGGTGGGGGCAAGTCACACAACACCAGGCAGCAGGCCGGCGCCACACTCTCAGGGCAGCCTCATCCAAGACCCCGCTGCGCTCAGCTTGGCCACGTGTGTGTGTGGGGGGGATGGCCGAGGCTCCACCCGGGCAGGACAATCTCTGAACCTTCAGTGTGGCTGCTGGGAGCGCCCAGTGCGTTGGCAGCAGGAGGGGGGCTGAGGAGTGCCGGGGGGGGGAGTGGTGGGCCCAGAGCCCCAGCACCCCGGTGCTAGCACTGACGGCATGACACTGCTGGGGACCAGAGCCTGGGTGGAAAAGGAATGTGGAGCTGGACTTACCGGATGATTTCCCCCTTGGTGAGAAATGTCAGCACCTGCAGCAAAGGACAGAGAGACAGCGCTACAAAACCAGCTACAAGCACCATGGGTGGCGATGCACCCAGCTGGTTCCAGATGTATCCGGCAAGAACGTCAGCATCTGTTTGACGTCACCCAAGTGACTAAAGGCCTATTGAAAAGCACATCACTTGAGAAAAGTGTCACTTTGTTCCATTGTTGTACCAAGATTGGACCACAAGGGCACCTAGGCCAATTGGAATTGCCAAAAAAAAGTGACCGCACTCATTTGTAAGTGATTCTGCTGCTGTGTTTGCTGTAATCAGGAATGAGAAAGGCAATCTTAACAATGGCCGTCGCTTCCAACTGCAGTGACATCCCTTGTTCATAGACCTCCTCTCACGCTTCCTCCAATACCAGCAAGGTACCTGTAGTGACATTTTCATAATATTGTACAGTCGGACCTTTTTATCCACGATTTTTCCATCCATGGATTTGACTCAACACGGGTGGCAAAACTGTGGAAGAGGGAGTCCACATTACCTTTCTTTCCAGCATTGTTGCGGGCCTGCCAGCCACTTCCTGCCTCCTGCTCGCGTCCAAACGACTGAAAAAAGAAAAAAATGCAACCGGGAATCTGTTGGGGGCCTGCCAGCCACTTCCCGGTGTATTTAAATTGCTGAAAAAAGAAAAAAAAATGCAACCGGAAGTCTCTGGTGCCATCTATAGGTTGCTTCCAGTAGTGGTTGTTCTTTTTTTAGTCAGTTTAAACAAACTCAGGAGGAAGGAAGCGACAAAGATGCTGGGAAAAAGGTAATGTGGCATTGCTCCCAGCATTGAAAACTGGAAATGAATGAAAATTGCCATTTCTCGGCGATCCGAAGATCAGGGAGGCCTGCAGAGGGTCGTGTAGGCTTCCCCAAAGCCCCCAAAGCCCCGGTAAGTCCCAAAATGGCTGTTTCGGGTACTTTTTCGGCTGCGGCAGCAATCCCCAGGGATCGCTGCTGCTGGCCCCGCCCCCACAGACACTCAGAGTTCTCCCCACCTCGTGGGGAGAACTTTGAGAATCACTGCCTTAAGCAGTTACTCAGTCAAAAGGAAGATGGCCAATCGGCTGGAAATAGCTGGGCAGCCCAATCCAGTCAAGTCTGAGGACCCTCAGGGGACATCAGGCTGGGAAAGGGGTGGTAGGTGCTTGGCATGCATGGCTGAGGCCAAGATCATCTCCTGTCCCGGTCCAGCCTGATCCCTCCCTGATCATCCCCCAAACCGCCCTTTCCTGCTCCTGCGGATGTCTGGGAGCTGCTGATGAGCACACAGAGTCTCTGGACATTTGCACCGGTGGCTGCGAAGCATGAGATCCGCTTTCAGATCTGAACTGTGAGAACCACAGCCGTAGGCCCTCAATAGGCCTGGGCTGTAATATAAGAACCTCAGAAGAGCCTGGCTGGCTGCTGGATCAGGCCCAGGGCCCATCTAGTCCAGCTGCCTGTATCTCGCAGTGGCCCCACCAGATGCCTCAGGGAGCACACAAGACAGCAAGATACCTGTATCCTGTCACCACTCCCTTGCACCTGGCATTCAGGGATAGGCTTCCTCTAAACCCCGGAGGTTTTAATTAGGAAACGACCTAATTATGCCCCAAAAGAAGTCCAAGGGACATTTGGAGACTTTGCTCAGGTGAAACTTCTGCAGGGTTTTCAAGAGAAGTGAAAAGAACGTTGATGTGGATCTGTGGAATTTCTCCGAGGGGTTTTTCAGAGCCCAAGTGAGGAGTGAGAGCAAGACCAGGGGGCTCGAGGTGACAAGCTGCTGCACACCTTCTCCAAGGTGTCTAGAAGAGCCAGCCGAGCATCTGTGCTGCTGTTGCCATGGAGATGGCAAGCGGTCTCCATGGCAGGCTCCTCTGAGGCCTGGACATGAGCCCTTGATGAGGGGCATGGCCTTATGCTTCAGCCTATCTAGTGACTTGTTACTGAAGCTGCTCGCCATTTAAGGTAGACATGATTTCTCATTGGGCAGAGGGGGGGACAGATGGTCCTAGACATCTGACAGGTGGGCAAGTGACTTGACAGGCGGTTCCCTCGTAGTGAGGGCTACACCAGGGGTTTTGTCCGTGGCAAGACTTGAGGGACCAGATGACTCCTAACCTGATATTCTTCGAGCTCTGCCTTCTTCAAAGAATGGCTTATGCACTGGCCCATATTCACCTGCCTGAAATTTCAACAGCCAGAAGAATAGAACCGAGATGCTGGTAACCCCGGCAACCAGATATACAGCACCTCTCCAGGCACCCCCGGTGAAGTTTAATGGGTGCGGAGTGGCTCCTTCCTCTGAAAGCCCTGTGAACAGGACGCTCTGCGTTGAAAGTGCCAGAGGGCTTCAGATCCCGGCTCCTTCGGCAACTCCCTGGCTGGCCTGGGGCAGCATTTACCTGGCAGCGCCAGTTCCCCATTTGAAAAACAAGGGCAGGAGATTTGAGAGTCTGCCTCCTCTGCCACCCAAGACATTTTGCTGGCCTGAGTTTGCTTCCCTCTCTTTCTGAGCAGGGGCCTCCAGCTGGGGCAGCAATCTGCTGCCCGATGCAAAGGCCTTGCCACTGCGCCACATGGCGCCAAATGCTGCCGGTGCCGCCTCGGGCCCGGCCTCTACACCGTCACGACCAGGAGAAGAGAGCTGCTTCCTGCTCGTCTTGCGTTTTCTCTTCAGAAGCGGAAGCGCCAACAGTCTAGAAAAAAGGCGCCTGAGGGGGGACATGATTGACAGCGCAATCCGACTTAACTTTTGTGCCAGTTTAACCAGCGGCACAGCGAGAACGGGAGGCCCCAGAACGGAAAAGGGATTCAAATCCCCTCCAAAAGAGGAATTCAAAGGGGCACAAAAGTTAAGCCGGATTGCGCTGTCAGACGTATAAAATTATGCATGGGATGGAGAGAGTGGATAGAGGGAAGTTCTTTTCCCTCTCACACAACACTAGAACTAGGGGACATCTACTAAAATTGGGTGGTGGGAGAATTAGAACAGACAAAAGAAAGTATTTCTTTACCCAGCGTGTAATGGGTTTGTGGAACTCCTTGCCACAGGATGTAGTGACAACAGCACCTGGCCTGGATGCCTTTAAAAGGGAATTGGGCAGATTTATGGAGGAAAAGTCCATCACAGGTTACAAGCCATGATGGGGATAAGCAACCTCCTGGTCTTAGTAATAGGCTCTCTCTTAATGCCAGATGCAAGGGAATGACAACAGGAAACAGGTCTCTTGTTGTCTTGTGTGCTCCCTGAGGCATCTGGTGGGCCACTGTGAGATACAGGAAGCTGGGTTTAGATGGGCATTTCTTTGGCCTGATCCAGCAGCCAGGCTCTTCTTATGTTCTTATGTAACCCCTGGTTTGGTTTCAAGGGAGCAGGCGAAGGAGGGGGGCTCCTTCATTCACGTGGCCCCGTGAATCAAATTGGAAATCTGGCTCTTCTGCGTTTGAAGAAACCCCACCAGGAGCAAGGTAAGGGGGTGGCGGGTGATCCACTTTCCACTCACTTTCAGGCAGCAGAAGGCAGCCTGGAGGGAGGCGGTGGCAGCGGCAGACGGGGCGAAGGCCCCCCTGAATCCGCTGCCCTCCCCCCCCCAGCTGATCTGCTGCTGATGCAACCCTCATCACTTTGCCTAATGGATGCTTCTCTCTGCTTCCAGAGGAACAATTTGGGGCCTTCCTGGTTCACAGCTTTGTCACACAAGAGCATCAGAAGATCCCTGCTGGATCTGGCCAAAAGATCCACCCACTCCAGCGCTCTGCGTCCAACAACAGCCGGTCAGATACTTCCAGAGAGGACACAATTGGGTCTGGAAGGCAATTGGATGTCTTGTGTGTGTCACATTGCAAAGGCATTCACAGGTACACTGACTCTGACAATGGAGGTTCTATTTTGCTGTAATCACTGTGACAAAATGCATTTATTTTTGCCCCACAGGTAATTGCGGTCTTTTAAAAAGGAGACTTTTTTTGGTTTGCACTCTCTCAATGCAGTAGTTTTCAAGTTTAGAATTAGATTACTTCTGTTCAGGTGACCACATCAGCCGGGAGCAGAGTTCGGAAATCTCTTGGGCAGGAGGTCTGGCTCCGTGGTAGAGCTGCCGCCTTGTAATGCCTGAAGAGATCTGAGGACGCCAGTTCGAGACAACCGGAAGTATCCAAGAGCTGTCGACATGCCTCTGGCGATCTGCAGAAGCCCTCGGTGAGAGCGAGGAAAAGCTGCCAGCTGCACTCTGAGTGGGAGTCAGAGTTGCTGTCAGCCGAATGTGGGAGGCGAATGCCAGAGAAAAGCCAGACCATGAAGGAAAACATCTGGAATGAAGACGTTCTATGAAAGATTAGAACTTTGTATTGTAAAAAATCCCTTCGGGGGGTTAGAATTGCCTGCCTATGTGCACTGCCTTGAATTAAAGTCAGAGGAGAAATCCAATGACCAAGAAAGGCGGTATATAAATACTGGTGAGGATGAGGATGATATTAATGCAAGGCCACAGTCTTTCCTAAAGCTAACTGACCTAGTTCACATAGCTTGTGGTGAACTCCAATCAGACATTTCCAGCATACACCTTACCACCGAGAAAGGGGCGGAGGCAACAGACAGGAGCGAGTTCCTTGTCCAGAGTCCCATCCTATGCCATTGTATTCTCTCTTTGCTCCAGTGGAGACACACTGGAAGGAGGCCTGTTGTGGATGTTGGAGGTGGGCAGCATTCGGCTGCTGGACACTGGGGGGAACACTGGGGGGCGGTGTGTCGTCTGGTCACCTGAAAGACCTTTTGCCTTGACCTCTCTGTGTTCCAAGGAAGGGGCGTGGCCCCTTGACCATATTTCCTCCTTCTTCTTACCCTTTCTCACTTCTTCTCCTGACCGGCAACGAGGTAAGATGTGCCAGCCTGGTACTCTGTACAGCCCAGTGGCCATCTTACAGCAGACCTCATGCAGGGGGCCCCCAGCTGTAGGGGGGGGCTTCATCCTAAGTTAGAACTGAACCTCTGATCTTAATCAGATATATGAACTGAAACCGTGAGTAAACGTCTTCTCTTTTTGCAACTCCACTCAGCCTATGCCTCGTGTGTTTATCTAGCTAAGTAAGCAAGTCAGCCTGGGTGTAAAAGGGGAAAATCTCCAGATAACCTCCCAATAGGTTATTCCAATAGTGGAAGCCTCTCTCTGCCTGCTATGGTCCTCATAGGCGCAGTGGAGTGACCGGTTCTGGCTCTGGCAGAGGGGCAGATTAGGTGGAAGGGGGGAGGCCCTGGCGCCAGGACATCCCCCCCCCCATCACCACACACACATTGTGATAGAAGTGATCCAGTTGACACGGCACACTTGGGCTGCAATCCTATATACATACTGCCCCAAGAGTAAGCCCCACTGAGCACTTCTGAGTAGATATGCATAGGATCGTGCTGTAGGACTTTAAAAAGGGTTTTGACAAAATCTCTCAGCAATGGCTCTGGAATAAACTTAGCAGCCATAGAATAAGAGGAGAGGTGACAACACACAGTTGCACCGAAGAGGAAGGAGGTAAAGGAGGAACCCCTGGAAAAGAGACAGTCACGGAGCACCTCACTCCCTTCCACAAGGTGAAGTCGCAGGACCAGAGGAATGACTCCCCAGGGGACCGAAGGAGCTGGAGGGTGTGATCTAGAGCCACCCTCTGCACATGTTGAGAGCTCCTGGAGAAGGGAGGGGACTGGAGATGAGCAAATGCGGCCTCTGTCTTTAAAAAAAGGGAATGGGGAACTGCAGACCAGCCAGACTGATGTCAATACCTGGAAAGATCCTGGAACAGATGATTAAGTGAAATGTCTGTGAGCGCTTAGAAAATAGTGGGGCAATTTCTAGGAGCCAGTCTGGGTTTGCCCAGAACAAATTGCTCCCGATGACTCTCATCTCCCTCTCCGAATGATGCTTAGATTTCAGCAAAGCATTTGCAAACTCTTCCATAATATCCTTGCGGACAACATAGTAAAAACGTGGGTTTAATATGAATGACTACTGTTGGGGGGGGGGGGATTCCAAGCAGTTGAGGCCCCATTCCCAAGAAGTGCTCCCCAATGACTCCCTGTCAGCCTGGAGGGAGGTACTGTGGAGGGAGGGCCACCCACCGAGCTCTGTTTTGGGCCCTATGCTGTTTAACAGTTCTATAAACGCCGCCCTGTCGGGAGAATGGCAAAGATGAATGAATGAATAAGAACATAAGAACATAAGAAGAGCCCTGCTGGATCAGGCCAAAAGCCCATCTAGTCCAGCTTCCTGTGTCACACAGTGGCCCCACCAGATGCCTCAGGGAGCACACGAGACAACAAGATACCTGTGTCCAGTCGCCACTCCCTTGCACCTGGCACAGAGAATGATCTGGATGAGGGGACAGAGGGGCTGCTTATCCAATCTGCAGGTGTCATGAAGTTCAGGGGATCGCTAACTCCAGATTCAAAATGCTTTGGCAGGCTCGACCATGGGCCCACGAGGCAAAGTTCAACGGAGGCACAAGTCAAGTCCTGCTTGAAGGAACAAAAACCGAGAGGCACAAGTACAGGAGGGGAGAAACCTGGCTGGCATGTGGGGAAAGGGAACCTCCTCTCCCTCTCTCACAATGCCGGACCGGGCTGGGTCGTCCTCCCATGAAACTGACTGGCAGGACAGAGATCCCGCCTTTCTTCTTCCCACCGAGCAGGTGGCTGGGCCTTGAGAACCTCCAGCTGAGTGGGAGGCGGGCAGCTGCCTTAGGCAGAGCCTGTCCATTGGTCCATCCTCTAGCTCAGCCTTGTCTTCACTGACTGGCTGAGTCAGATGGTGACTGACAGCTCTTTCCTAGCCCAACCCGGAGAGGCCAGGAAATGAACTTCAGGTGCTCTTCTAGACTATCACTGAGCTAGAGCCCTGTGGTGACAGGAATGAGCTTCCTACATCCTGGGCCCAGAATTGGAGACAATAAAGGGTTAAGAGAAATGGGAGGAGGGGTCAAAGGAGCAGGCCTGTGCAAGTTGCCTGTGCTAATTTCTTACCATACGCCTGAAGCTTTGTTACCAGATTTTGCCCGATGAAGAGTTCTGTGAAACTCAAAAGGTTGCACCCTTCCATGCCAGTGTTTGTACATTGGTCCATGTTTAAAAGAGGTTATGCAGGTTTGTTTGTTTTTTGCCTACCATCACCTACAAGGAAAGTCATGTTCTGTATCCCAAGGGCAGGGCACATGGCTCTCTCTCTCTCTCTCTCTCCTACTTTTTCCTCACAACAATGCTGTGACTGAGGTTGGCGAGGGAGTGGGCTCATCCAGTTAGCATCATGGCTGAACAGCAATCGGAACCTGGATCTCCCCAAACCGAATCGAACTGTCCCACCACAACCTGCTCTGCAAAGAGATCCTTCGATAGACAACTGCGTAGTACAGCGTCACATTTTCTCTGTCAGTGCTGCTTGGGAGCCTGAGATTCCCAACGACATCACGCGCTCTGCAGGCGGCTCCTTGTGGCAAATTGGGGCAGCAGCATCAGGGACCATCTTACCTGGCAGTTCCAAATGGGCCACCCTTCTCCCACTCCGCCTGGATCACTCTCTCTCTCTCTCTCTCTCTCTCTCTCTCTCTCTCTCTCTCTCTCTCTCTCTCTCTGTGTGTGTGTGTGAAAACAAGAGATTCCATTCTTCGGGGCAGGAGGAAACCAGGGCTGTGTGGGCTCTGGAGTCCTTGCCTGTCACTTTCCAGCTGAGCAAACATATGGTCTTTATAGATCATTCAGCCTGGTTTAACCACATTAGTGAGGCTAAAAATAGACACCTCCCCCCCCCCCGTTGGCCTTGCTTCTGCTCGGGGCCACATGGCTGCCAAGCCAGCTGGGAAGTGGGCCGGCCAGGACCCCCATCCCCATCCCTGCTGTTTTGCTCCAAGGAAGGAAACTCGTCCAGCAAGGGACAGATGGGCAGAGACAATGGCACGGGATTGTGCCAGGGTCCTGGCTGCAAGAGAGCCAAGCAAGGGCAGATACCATGAGTTTCACGACGCCTTCAGATGCAAAAATGGCCCACTGGTGATCTTCCTCTGCCCCCCACCCCTGCCCCACAGCTGGGGTTAAGCTTTCTGGCAAAGGCACCCCCATGGGTCAGAGCTTCATTACAGCCTGGTTGGAATTATTTTCAAAACCAAGAAACCTGGACTCCTTGCAGGGTTACCGAGGGGGGTGGGCTTCAACTCCTGCCTCCTGCCACCTCCAACACTCGGAAGAAACAAGGACGCCTCTCTCTGTATCCCACCGCAAGCCTCAAAGGCCCTAAGCCCAGGAAGGGCACGGCTGGCTGGCCGGCCTGCTGCAGCCTGGGCTCCCTAACCCAGAGCATGGGCTCCCCTCAGCCCAGGGTCTCTGAAAGGGGTTTCTGGCCTCCTTCTGTTTCCAGCTGCCGATGCCCTCTGTGGCGGCCTTGGATCCACGGCTAGTCGATGAGTAGTATCCTCTCTGTTGGGCCACAGAATACAACTTGTGGCGCATCTGAACCACCCCCTCCTCAGCATTTGCTTGTGTACGATTGTCATCAGGGTCTGCCCTTCTGTCGGGTGGCAGAACTGAGGGCAGCATGAATGGGCTTTCTTAGCTCCTTGTATGTTGTCACTGGGGGAAGGGGAATTTTCTGCTTCAGGCTCCAAAATGTCATCATCCTTAGCATTCAGAAAGTTCAACGCTGGTTCTCTTTTTCCAGAAGCCCTGCCAGGTACACCAGCATTATCAGGCACATGGGGGGGGGGAGGGAGCCCAGCTTGAGAGGCCAAGGCCACCAATGGCAACCAAGGCAAAGGTCAGAGTCAAAGTGGGACTTGGCAGAGGCTACTACAACATGCCATATGCCGAGCCAGACCCTCCCGTGGCCCACCGCGGCCAGTCTTGTCGACCACACAAACCGGCAGCAACAACGCTCCAGGGTTTCAGCCCGGACATTTCCTCTGCCCCACCAGGGGTTCAGCCTGGGACCCCCACCCCACCCCTGCATGCAGAGGGTGAGCTTATTAACCACTGAGCCACAGCCCCTTCCCAACCCCTGACATCCTCGTTTGGCTGGCAGGCAGGCGCAGAAACCAGCGCTCTCCACTGCCTTCTTGGGTCACCCCTGGATGGATGTCCGCAGGCCAATCGGTCATGGAAGGGTGGATAATACCACCTGTGGCCACCCTGTGGGTACCGCCTCTTCCTCCTCCCGCTTTTGCATGCAGCGGGTGTATGTATGCCTGACCCACTCGCTGCTGCTGCTGCTGTCAATCAGGCTGCTTCAAGTGAGCAGCGATCTGGAGCTGAGCTTGAAACTTCCCTGCATTGGTAATTGAATTAAGCTTCTTAATAAAGCTACTTGCTATTTCCCTAATTCCTCTCCAGACGCACTAATGCTATTACCCCAAGCAGAGCACTGTTTAAACAGCTTAGTTGTGATTGCTTTGCAAACTGAAGCAGCGATTCCTCAGCAGCATAAGCACCAGACTCCCGGCATGGAATCCAGAAGGGCCAGGCAAGGAGGAAAGAAAGAGCCGCGTTGGTTGGCAGCCTCCTTCAGCCGCACCTGGAGGTGTGTTGGGCGGTGCAGGTGGAGGCGTCCTGGCTCCTGTTCCCTTCCCTGGAGGCTCGCCCTTTCACCTTAGGCAGGCGTTGGGCACCTGGCTGGGACGTAGTGAGTTGGCAGAGGAGGGGGTCCCTAATGTACAAGGTTTGTTTCTCCCCTCGCCACTTAACTCAGTGTTGCCCACCTGAAGCCTCTCGGACAGGTTAAGTTACAGTATTTCATTCTATTATTTTCTTTTTAAAATGTCTCTATTGTAATAAAACACCCAAATGGCTCACACAATAAGTTAAAGCAATTTTCAAAACCAGTTCTTTAAGTACAGTAAATATAGACAAGAAAATGAAAAGCAGTAGACAACAAATCCTATATTAAGGCTGCAATGGCACCAAAGCCCCAGCAGGTAGCTGAGATAAGAGCATTCAGCATCAGCCAGGCCAAAGTCCTGCCAAAACAAAAAGTGGGTTAATTATTGTGGCAAAATACCAGGGGGGGGAGGTCTCCTGGGGCAGGGAATTTCTCGGTGCTTCAGCAGAGATGCCAAGAGTCCTCCCACCCAGGCCATGAGCCCCCCCTGCTTCTTCAAGGGGTTGCTGCTGCCCCAGTCCACAGTCGCTGAGCACTATTGCTGGAGCAGCAGCACCTCTGCTCTCAAAAAGATTTGTGTCCTCCACTCTCAAAGAGAGAGAAATGAATCAACGTAGCCCATATATGGATTTCTACACAGAACAGGGAGTCCTCCACACCAGCTGAACACGAAGCATGGGTGGTATTGGCATCATCACCTTCTGTGGGGCTCACTCACATCCTGGAACTGTGGCTCCAGTAGGCCAAGCTGCACATCCATTTCCTAGACAGACAGACAGATGGACGGCTGGATTCATTGGTTTTGCTTAGGAGGAAGCCGCGAGGTCTTTAAGGCAGGAGCTGATGGAGGCTTGTAAAATTAGACATGCTGTGTGGAGCAAACGGGAAGAGGTAACTCTTCCTTTCTCTCTCCTAACACTAGACTGAGACTCATGGATTGGCAAGAGATTCAGGGCAGAGGAAAGAAAGGACCTTCACGCAGTGCATGACTCTGTTTTTGAATCTGCTACCACAAGATGGTGGTAGTGATGGTTGCCGGCTTCTCAGATGCCTTTGATGCCTTTGATGCCAAAGATGCCTTTGAAAAGGGATTAAAAGAAAAATGCCTAGAGGGGGGTAGGTCTGCCACTAGCGATGAGTTGTCGTCGCGACAGAGAAGCGCCACATTCAGAGGTCACCGAACCCCAGTGGCTGGGAATCAAGAAGGGGGGAGGGCTGATGCTGCCTGCCTGACTTGTGGACTCCGGAGGAAGACTGGATCACCAGACGGCCCTTTGGCCTGTCCTTGGGCACTGTTCTTGTGCCCTTACTTCAGTGTTTCCCAAACTTTTTCAATCTGCGGGTCCCATGACCATTGACCACGGCTCGCCATGACATGATGTGGATGCCTGCCAATTGGCATTGCCAATCCCCTGGCTGGTTTCCACGGCTCCCCTGGGAGCCACGCCTCCCAGTTTGGGAACCACTGCCTTACTACCTGGTTTGCAGCTGGCCAGCAGCGACCTGTGATAAGAGAAACGCTGGTTGCTCTGATTCCTGAGCTGAGAACAGTTTCTCGGTCAACTGAGAACTGTCCAGCAACAGAAACTCCTGAACGCGAGGCGGGCGCAGCCCTGTTGATAGAATGAATCGTGCAGAAAGGAAGCGGAGGAGGAGCAGGGGAAGGAAGCCGGGAGGTGGCAGCTGAGCTGACCCGTTGCCAAATTCATTGACATGCTCCTCACCAAATTTCAATCTAGTTTCAATCTCCTAAACTGCAGAGGCGTCAGACTGACCCCATCTTACTGGCTTAGCTCACCCTAGCTCACAGAGAGAGAGAGAGAGAGAGAGAGAGAGAGAGAGAGAGAGAGAGAGAGAGAGAGAGAGAGAGAGAGAGAGAGAGGGATATTCTGCACTCATTCTTTGCAAGATTGCATGGACTGATCTTTGGAGACCTGGTCCTTTCTTTGGGGAAGAGAAAAGGACTGGATGGCCATTTGGTCCCCAGCTCTCATTTTTGTAATCAGCTGTAAGGGTCAAAGGACAATTTGTTCACCTTGCAATAGATGTTCTTTGAGAAAGAAGAAAATAAGCTCCAAAGGCAGAGCCCCCCCCCCACATACAGCACACATGTGTTCCTCCAGCGCCCAGGTCCATCCACAGGAAGGGGAGGGAGGCCCCCGCCTCTGAGCTCTCTCAACGGGGACAGGGATCTGTCCTCTTTTCCATAGAAGAGGCAGTTTGAGTAGAATAAAATAAGCAAAACCAATCCTGGAAATGGGCAGCCAAAAGAAATGGTATCACCGCAGTCGCTCTCCTCACTGTACGGATTCATTAAGGCTGCAATCCCATTTACATTTACCTGGGAGCAAGCTCCACTGAACACAATAGGGCTGACTTCCAAGCAGATGTGCATCAGCTTGTTCTGTTAATCACTGGCTCAGTGGAAGGAATGGCAAGTTGTGTGTCTTTCCTTTTCTTTTCCAGATTCTGTTTTGTCTCTTTCTGTGCAATGAGTTTCAATAAACTGACATATCAGGGTTGTTCATCTGCCCTGTGTCCTTGGGAAGGCTGGTGCTGTAAACCCCACCCACAGCACAACACACACACACACACACACACACACACACACACACACACACACACACACACAAAGATGTCAGCCAACTTCTGACTTGCAGCCCCATTAGCATCCTACCAGGCATAGTTGAAACACTCCTAAACGGAGAAGCTTGCAGAATTGCTGAAGAGAAATGGAAGAGGATGAAAAAGTCCTTTCCCTGGGAAAAGGCTGTCAAGAAGAAAACGTAACATGCGCTTCTCATTAGCTGTCCTTCACATTTTCCAAAAGGAAAAATAAATACAGTTACCAAACTCATCAGGGATGCCTGGAAGCCCTGGCAGGAGGGAGGACCAGAGGTCATGTATCCCAACCCTTGCTGGCTTTATGATAACTCTGAGCCCCACAGGCTTCTCCCCGTTCTCAGGACCTCTTTGCCCCCTTTCTTTCTCACCCCCCCACAACCCACCTCCCAGCCCCTCCGGACCCTTTGTTCCAGGCTCATTCCTGACAAGCAGCTGTTCTCAGTTCCTCTGCCAAGTGCAATAATAACCTCATTGCCACTCACAGGAAACACTTTTCCAAAATAGCCAGCCAGCTCATCTTGGGAAAACCACAATTCTGGGCTTAGGGGAAGGTTAGCGGTTGCAGCTGAAATTCTGCATATGTGTCCAGTCCTACCACTCTGGCTCACTGCTGCAATCCCACCCCTTCTATTTGAACTAGGGGACATCCACTAAAATTGAGTGGAGAATTAGAACAGACAAAAGAAAATATTTCCTTACCCAGCGTGTAATTCATCTGTGGAACTCCTTGCCACAGGATGTGGTGATGGCACCTGGCCTGGATGCCTTTAAAAGGGGATTGGATAGATTCATGGAGGAAAAGTCCATCACAGGTTACAAGCCATGATGGGGATAAGCAACCTCCTGGTCTTAGTAATCGGCTATCTCTGTATGCCAGGTGCAAGGGACTGGCGACAGGATACAGGTATCTTGTTGTCTTGTGTGCTCCCTGAGGCATCTGGTGTGGCCCCTGTGAGATACAGAAAGCTGGACTAGATGGGCCTTTAGCCTGATCCAGCAAGGCTCTTCTTATGGATTTTCTTCAACGCTCAAAGACAGTGCCCTACAGAAGGTGAGATAATTATTAGAATCAGGTCTCTCAGCCAGTCGTCTCCTCCCTCCTCCTGAACTCTTCTGGAGCAGCCTGGGTGTTCTAGAAAAGGGCACCTAAAAGATCTTAGGGTTCAAGTGTGTTTGCAGTACAGAAGAGTGAGGCTGGAGTGGAAGCCCTTTGGAGAGGAGAAAGTGCCTCATATTTGGCATGGCGGTGCAATCCCCAACCCAGTGGAGGAAGCAGAGGCGTTACTAGGATTGGTGTCACCCAGGGCAAGAACAAAATCAAGCATGGCCGAAAACCCAGAAGTGGCGATGATGTCATCACCACTTGCTTCCGGTGGCACATGGTGCGACGGCATCCCCAGAGGTAGAACACCATGCTGAAAAGGTTGGGAACCCCTGGACTAGATGACCTTGTGGGTCCCTTCAACTCTATGATTCTATGATTTCAATTCGAGGTAAGCCTCCACTTCTCCAATAGGTCTACTCAGACCTGAGCCAGCTCTTTGGCTGGTGCAACTCCAGGTGGACCTGAGGAGGTGGATCAAGGCCACCCTTGACACACCCCTCTCTACCCCAGTCCCCACCCCATTCTTCCCCCTAACTAGCCTGTTCTGCCCACCCCACCCCCATGCCATCTTACCAGTATTGGATTTCCCCTAGGGGGGGGGTAGCTATTCGTCACTCCGTTCCCCTCTCCCTTACTCTGTTTTACTCCCCACCCACGTGGCAGACTTGCTTAGCTTTACTTGGCTAGAGAAAACACACTAGGCATAGTTGATTGAAGTTGCAAAAAAGAAGTTTACTTACAGTTTCATTCATATCTACAACGTCTGATTCACATCAGAGGATACACTAAACTTGAAAGGACAGAACCCTCCTAAAGCTAGGGCTCTCTGCATGGAGGCATGCTGGAAAGATGGCGCTGGGCTGCAGGAGGGCAGCTTGCCACGTCTTCCCTGGTCAGTGGTCAGATGCAGAAGAGAGTGAGAGAAGGGTGAAGAAGAAGGAAACTGGGTCTGGGGCCACGCCCCTTCCTTAAGACAATGAGGGGTCAAAAACAAGAGGGTCTACCTAGGTGATCAAATAACATGCATACACCCCCCAGTGTCCAGCATACGGAATTTGCCCATTATTTCCAACAACCAGCACAGGGGTATCCTGGAAAGCCACTGACTGTCGCACAGCCACCACTGCTCACTATTTCCAGAGGTGGCCCAGTTGTGCATGAGAGCGCATCTCATTTTGCTGCACTGCTGAAATGTGAGTTTCAACAACAAAGGGGCTGGTTGGGATTGAGCCCTAAAACAATGAAAAAGCAAGAATGGCACAGAAAAAAAAAATCACCTCCCAAACTCATAAGGAACAAAACCATCTTCACCCGCTTGGGAAAGAAAAAGACAGGGAGGGAGGGAGACAAGCAAACAGCCCACAGCAAGGTTTCCAGAGCCAGTGCAGAGGAGGCCTGGCAGGACGCGCCAACTCGACACCCGCCACACCCACACCCAACTTGACATTTACAACTGCTGGAATGAGCAGCAGCGGGCAGGACCTGCTTCGCTGACTTCCCGCCTTGGCAGCGGCTGGCTGGGGGAGGGGCCTCGTCTTGACTGACGGCAATTGGCAACATGAATACGGGACTTGAACGAAGTTGGTACAAAACTGACTCCAAGCAGCTGTCAGTCAGCTGCTGGCTACTTAACATCTTTTGAGCATTTGATGCCCCACAAAGACAGAGTGATTTTAATTCAAAGGATACAAAAATGTTAATGGATATTGGTACTAGTGACTGAAACTGTATATTGAAAGAAAGGCTGTCACGTTTAGACCAGAGCCGAAATGCGTCCCCAGGTTTACTGGTGGAGAAATGAGGGAGACATTTCTGTGATTTGGCAGGGGGCAATGCAGGCAAAATGGGACCTCCTCTCAGGGGTTGGTGGATTTCATCTTCCCGTCCCCCACAATTCCTGTCAGAATGACACAGTGTGATGATGTAGCTCCATTCCGAGGGGAACTGTGGGTAAAAAAAGCTCCCAGCTCCCAAGTGCTACCTACCATGAGACAGGTGGCGGGAGTGAAATAAGGTGAGCTGCAAGGGACCATTGGATGGCTGCCCTATTGTTGGTGGTTGTGTCCGCGTCCCCCCCCCCCCCATTTGAGCTGAATATTCCCCACGATAAGCTTTGGGCTCAGTTTTATTTCAAACAAGGGTTACTTACACAACAGATACAGATCTGTAACAGGTCAATTCTCCATCCATGTGGGCTTGAGGGACGAGGATTTTATAAGCTCTTCCGTAGATGGTAGAATATACCAGGAAGACTCCAGAAAACCTGCTGGAGATGTCAAAATGATAGAGGTACATTCTGCCGTGTCTGGTGAGAATGTCTCTTGAAACTTGGAAACATATTTTGTTACATTTCAGAGATGTCATTGGATACAAGTATCCCTGAAATCCTACAGTTGTTTAATTTGGCTATTTCAAATGTCAGGTCTCAAGAGTGAATGCAGCGTGTTGTTGTTGGCGTATAAAAGATCTTGTTAGCAAAATCATGGAAACAGCATCAATTACCATTGATGGCCAAATGGAAATGAAGAATCCGGGACATCGTGTTGATGAGCAAACTTATTTCTTGTTTTTTTCCCCAATAGTAAGGGAATAGTCAAGCTGAATTAATGACTTCCAGACATTTGTCAGTTGCTCGTTTTTCTGCTAGTGGTACAATCATAAGTTGTTTCATTTTTCTATATGCGACATTCATTCTGCAGCTGATTTGGGGTATGAGATATTCTTTTAAATTTTATACATTACAGGTTACAATTAAACAATTCAGATGGCTTCTATGGTCAGCTACGGTGAGATGTTGATTGCTACTGAACAATCACTGAATGTCGAGTGTTGGTGTCAAAGAATATCAAATATTTGCTGAAGATTTGCTGTGCATTCGGAGAGGGCATGCTCAGAACATTTGCAGAGGAGAAGTTTGAGGAGCAAATGCATTTCCAATCCAATGTCACGGCCCTTTAGCCCCCTTTTCAGCCTCCAAGAAGAGTCTTGTCTGTTTCCAGAACAAAAGTGCATCAGTAACACAACATCAAGTACTTCTGGAAAGTCAAGAATAGAAAAGAGGCCCAGGCGAGTTTGAAATCAGACTTTATTTTGTTTCTAAAATGAAAGTAAAAGAGCAGTACAAATATGCTTTGGCATGAGAAAGTCAGAATATTTGTCCAGGAGCATTTGATTGCATTCTCCCCCCCCCCTCACCCCACCCTGCCATCTGCTCTCCAACTCTTCATATCTAAGGGTGAAAAAACAGCTAAGACGACAACTCTCCCAAATCAATCGAAAGCCTCTCACAAGTCTCCTCTGACACTCTTCTGTAAGAGTTAGGTCTATATTCATAGAGATATGGTGTGTACATCATTTGTAATAAATAGCTTTTTAAAAATCCCATATCTAACGTTATGTACATGTTGTCAAGTATTCAAAATTGGTGGGTTTTAATCTTTGCTTCTTAAAAAAATAGCAAATGCAGGTTTAGCTTTATCACCTTAATCTAAACAAACACACTGCCACCATTTTTCATTTTTCCAGGGCCTCGTTGAGTTCACCAGACATAAATACTGGTTGTACAATAAACAGGTCGAGAAAACTGTCGCTGTGCTAGGAACCCGTCTTGCACACCACCTCAGCAACTCCCCCTCTTGCTTCCCAGCATCCTGTTGCATGAGCTGTGGAGCTGCAGCACATACTAGCCAGGAGGTCAGCCAAAAATTCTTTTAGAGCTGAACTGGGCAGTCCACCCCCTGGAAATGGTGGAATAGGGGGGGGAATCAAACTCAAGGGCAAAACTCACCACGCTGCCACTAGAGCTGGCGGACAAAGCGCCAGGGAACAACACTGCAGAGGACATCATGCTCCTTTGAGGGGGGCTTCTGGGGAAAAATGGAGTCCCCCAGCTTCATCCCCACCCTCCCCAGACCCCCTAAATGCCTCCCACTTTCACAGCCTACAAATCAGGGCCACGAAATTGGAGAGCCCAGTTGAGGCCGCCAGATTTAATTTCTTTATTTTCAGATTTGACACAATATCCACCAGAAAAGGAAAGAGCTCTTTGGCAAAAGAGAGGCATAGCAGGGGGTTGGATCTGGGCTGCCTACAGGCTGGGCTGAGGGCAAATTCCACTACTAGGGGATCAGCTGTCGGCTTCTTCCCCCCCCCAAAAAAAAACCACTGTCCTTTTTCAGCAGAGTCTTGCATATTTATTCCAATAGAAAGATAACTTTCAGAAAGCTACATTTAATGTTTGTGCTAATACTTCATGTTTCATCCCTCAACAAGGCATTCATCTTTCAGTGGTATTTTAGGGTCACCTTGTCCAGTCGATCAATGGAGCAGCTCTCCAGGGTGGTGGGTTTGAGAGCTACTGAGGACAACGAATCCCTCCTTCCCTCTCCTTTGACTCTCTTCAGTTGTACCAACACCCACTATCAACCTCCCAGTTGCCTCACCACCACCAGTATAAATTCCACCAGTGCTTTCAATGGCTGTGGAAATAAGTTGCAGCTGCTAATCTAGAAGTGGCAGCAGGAGACTGATCACTCCTGCAGTCGGGCAGTTTGTGCGCCTGCCCTTGCTCTCAAACAAATGCCCCTCTTTTTCTTCATGCTCTTGCTGCTTGTCTTTGTTTTTCTGATTGTACCTTGATTTCATTAGCCATGAATCCCTGATAATTTTTCTTGCAGTAAAAGGGCCCCCAATTTGGGGGCAGAATACTTAACACCAAAACTGTTTTTCCCTTTCTAGATGTTTTTCCCTCTTGTCTCAGTTGTTACCGCCGACTCAGTGCTGATCATAGAGGTGCTGCATCACCTTGTGCTGGTTTCCATGATCTATTAAATTACAATGCCTTGACTTGCTGCTATCTAATTTGTTTACATGGCCCAAGTGATGCAGGAGAGGTGTAAGTAGGGAGCTCTTGGTTTAAAAGAGTTCCTGGATAACGAAGGGCTTTTGATTTGCCTTTGTTTCCATTTGTGGCATGTGACAAAAGTATGTCCATTATCTTGGATGTCCCAAAGCTGGTGGGTTTTCAAATTCATGGGAAACAAGCAGTGACATGAGAGAGACAGTGGACTGGGCTCAAGGGGGTGCAGCATTCTTCGCCCTAGTCTGGTCCTATGGAGGCTGCCATCTGAACATGCCCCTAACTCCAGCAATATGGCCCTGATTCAGAGCATGCTTCTTATTGCACCCAAGTCCAATTGGAGTCAAGGGACCTTAGGTTAGCTCTGACCAGTTGGTTCCACTGGTTGTTCAACAAGCCCAGCTTGCATGTAACTAACTTTCTTCAGAACAAAGCCTGTTGGTCTGTGGTAATAAAGGTCATCACAGAGGCCTTCAAAAAGACATCGTTCCACCACAGTTTCACACGAGCCACTTGCAGAGTCATTGGTAGCGTCGTTCTTCTTAAGCAGAGCCGTGCTGCATCAGACCGTAGGACTACCACTGAATCCCACCTCTCCGTTCCCACAGTCGCCCCTCCCTCCAGGAAGCCGGGGCCCACAAGCCTGGAGCACCATGAAGTAGTTAGTGAGGAGACATTACAGGCCTTGCAGTATGCAAAACAGGGCTGCACAGGGGTTAGGTACTGTGTGGTACACACCAAGTAGACTCCTACTACCACAGACTGAAAGACCTTAAGCCCTAAGAAATCTCTAATGAACCTCCTGTAGGAGCATGTGGCATTAAGAGGGAGCCCCAGAAGCAAATGGGGGAGCAAGGAGCATCAACACAAAGCCTTCTTTAGGCTGGTGAAGAGGGTGCCCGGGTTGGGGGAACCACATCAATCAACCTGAACTCCCCGTGTGCCCTGCCCCCACCTTCCTGGTGTGGGAGAAAATGTTGCATATTTGGAGTGCTGACCCTAAGCAAAGGCACGAGGTGTGGGTAAGAAGGGTGCTGGTGAGGCAATGCATCCACGGGTGGAAGAAGAAGCTGGGCTAGAAGGAGAAGCAAAGCAGCAGAGACAGACCACCCAATGTCTTTGCACGGAGAGCTGGCTTTGCCATGAGCCAGGCAGCTGGTAGCCAGAGCTCTGTGGCCACCTCCCAGGCATCATCGCCCCCCCCCCTACACAATGCAGAGGAGGGGCTGGGAGGAGGCGCAATCCTGCAGCTGCCTCGGTTTCCTGCTGGGGCAGTGGGGCAGTCACGTCTTCTTCGCCAAGGGTTCCCTCTTGGGGACTGAGGCTGCTGGATTTCCAGGTTGGGCCAAAGGAAGGCAGCTGCTGCCAGGACCCTCCACACTGTCTTGGTTGTCAGAAGCAGCCTTCGGGGACCCTCTTCTTTCTCTCTTTTCTTTTTGGGTGGCGGTTTATATTCCATAGAGATAGTTTAAAACCTTTAAATGATGTGATAACAGCTATATCGAGGATCGTGTGACCAAACGATGGGGTACAAATCTTCACAATGCATAAAGAAATGTCCACAAATTGGATGAAGACGTCAGGTGGCGAGGACTGGAACGTGTGAAGATGGCAAAACAGCCAGGCGACGATGGCAGAGAAAAGCGGCAGAGTTTTCCCAGCCTAGAGAGCGACTCTGCCCTGGGGAGCCCCCTCCACTGGAATCGCAGGGGTGGGGCCAAAGCACCAGCCCACGTGATATGTCCTGGGGTCAGCTCAGGGCCTCAGGCAGATTCCCAGTCTGCCAGCCTCAACCAGGTGAGTCTCTTTCCTGCGGGTTTTGTTCTTTCTATTTAAAATAGCACACGGGAGGCAAAAAAAACAACCATGGCAAAGACAAAGTCCTTAAACTCCTTAACCAACCGCCTCCTCCTCCCCCCCCCCATGGGGCTCCTCCCTGTTGTACTCCCGCAGTCCTGCCTGGCTGGGTCTCAGGGCCCCCAGCCCCCCCCTTTCCATCCACCGATCCTGCTGCTGCTGCTGCCCAGCTTGCAGAACGTGCCTCAGTTTGGCTTTGAGAGGGGGAGGGGTCATCATCCCCACCGAGACAGCCTCGCATCCTGCCACTTCCGCCCCATCACTGGCACTGACCGAACCCTGCTGCGCTATGTGTGGCCCCGCCCCCTTCCAACCCCGCCCCCGCCTCCCCGGTGTCCCGGCTCCCCAGCAGCCCGGGACGGAGCCTGCTGCCTCGGCAGAGGCACCACCACTGGGACTCGCAGCAGCAGCTGTACTGGTGCCTCTCTGCCGGCACCAGTACAGCTGCTGTGGCCCACCTACTGGCTGGGTGGCAGCAGCAGGGCTGCCACTTCTCGACGATTGTCTATCTATCTGGGGGAGGTGACCCCGGCATGGGGCTCAATGGCCGCGCCCGGGGGGGTGGTGATGTCAGATGCTCCAGGGGGCGCTGCTCCTGGATACCCCCCGCTGCGATTCTGGCCTGTTGCCGACCCTCCCCCAGGATTTAAGAAGTCAGCGACCCGCGCCATGCAATGCTCAGAAGCACATCTGTCTGTCTGGGCCCCTTAGAAATGTCTTAGGAGGACAACAGCTGAAAAAGGCCCTGGAAGCAAAAGGAAACTCAACTGTGCCAGTGAGGAGGAGGAGGAAGAAGAAAACCACCCTGACGGGCCGGCCAGGGCCGCTGCTTTGGGGACGCCCCCGGCCGGGATCCACACTCCGGGTTTGCTACTTCCAGTTCAGGAGCAGCGAGACGAGAGGAAGACAAGACCGCTCGCTCGCTCGCTGCTGCCCAGCCCTGGGCACGAGGCTTCCCCGTGGCGGCAGCAGGCCAGTCCGGCCCGGCGTTTCTTCGCTCGCCTGTTCTGAATGGCGAGGAGGAGCAGCGAGCTAAGCCGCAAGAACGTCTCTTCTGCGAAGTTGCAGCACGCCGGGCACAGTCGTGGCCACCTGCCTGCCTGCACAGCACACAGTTCTGATGGGGGGCGGGGGGGGGGTCCAAGGAAACTCCAGGCCTGCTGCGTTTGAGAAATGGGGTCCTGGCGAAAGAAGCAGCAGCACAACTTCGTGCCCTTCCTTCCCGATCAAAAAGTGGGTCAGTCGCCGCCTCTGCAGTCTGTTCTCGTTCTTTGCTGACCGGGATGGGCGTGACGGACAACCGAGAGTGAGCACAGCCTGCCCCCCCCCCGCCCGCCCGCCCGCGCGTCCGCAGGAGCGCACTATGCTTCTTGCTGGCCTTGTTTCGCGGCCTTTCTCAAGCGATGGGCGGAGGATCCACGGGGGGGGAGCGCTGGAGGTCCACCCAATGCCCTCTTTCTTCGCACCGTCGTCCCTTCAGAAGAGCTCCCCTCGGAAGACCCGCCTCGCAGCCCCCTCACCCCTCCGTGGTCTGCTGCGGCTACTCCAGAGCCAGCCAGCCCCACGGGCCACAGCCCCCCCCCCGTGCGTTTTTCTCTGCGTACGTGACGCCAGGCTGGTCGCTTCTTCTTCTGCCACCGTAGTAGCTGAGGTCACATGAGCAGGAATAAAAAAAGCTTTTGCCTAAGACCGTCTTAGCCTGATTTGCTCGCTGATGCGGGAGGGAGGGAGGGAGGGAGCCTCTTTGAGCCAGGAAGCTGCTGCTGCTGCTGCTGCTGCTGCTCGGCCGTCCAGTGATCCCTCTCTCTGCTCTTCCCCAACTGCTCTACTACTCCCCTGTGGACTGATGTTACTCTGACTACGGGGTGGGTGTAGGAAAGGGAGCCTGCGGGGGGGGGGGAGAGGGTAATGCGCTTAGCTCCGGAGCAGAAGCCGGTCATCAGCATTGATAGCGGCAGGCGGGGGGAGAGGTCCGTGGAACTAAGTTGCCTGGGGAAAGCAAGGGGTCGGGGGGGCAGCCAGGGGAAGAGAAGGCACTGGCTCCCTCCTCCCCCCCACGCCAGGCAGGTGAGAGACCCCTCCCTCCTTCTTCCACGGTGCCTGCAGCTGCCTCTTTGCCACAGTAGCAGCAGCAGCAGCAGCAGCAGGGCAGCGAGTCGCGCCCTTGGGCAGGGCAGGCAGTTCGCCAGATCTCTCTGCTGCTTGTTCTGCCGCCCTTGCGGGCAGCCTGAGGCCCTGCTGAAGCGAGGAGATGCTGCAGGCTGCAGAGGTCTGCTGTTGCTTCCCGAAAAGAGGGCCGTGCTTCTTTCTTTCTTTCTTAGAGCCAAATCACTGCTTCCGTGGGGATGAACTTTCCCCTCCTGGTGGGCGTTGTGGCTGCCTCGAAGGGCCCCCGCCCTCCCCATAATTCAAGCACGACTGGCCTGAAGCCCTTCACCTCATGCTGCGTGAAGAAGCCACCCGCTGAACGCCGCACAGCTGTTTCTAGTGCAAGTCAAGCAGGAGACTCAGGCTTGAAAAAAGCAAGCAAGCCTTAGCCAAGAACTGGAGATAGATGGGGAAAAACATGTCTTTTGCTTGAAGGGACTATTGTGTCTGCTTTGACCCAGACTGGAGAGGCTGCTGATTCACACAACAACCATTTGATTGGTGACGCGGCGAACCAGGATCAGATCTTTTGACATATCTCCAAATGTCGCCATGGTCTTTCCGCCTGCCTTGCAAAGGTTGGTTGAGCTGACATTTGAGGACATGTCGGCCCCAATCTCAGAGGTCATTCATTATTCCCCATGACCTGAAGTCTCAGCTCAGGCTGAAGCGGCTCTGCAGTCCTGTTTCCTTTTCAGGAGCAAGCAACTTCCGTTTCTGACATCTCCAGAGGAAGGGGCTTCTCAGGGAACAATGCTGGGGAAACACCTTTGAGCTGAAATGCGTGATGCCGTAGTGTGGGCCAGCACTAGCTGGGCTATATCACCTCTGACTGCCGGTGGAGAGTCACACCTTTGAACGCTCTCCTGGGTAACAAAGCTCCCTGAACATCAGCCCCTAACATGCTCCCCAAAACGGAGCCTGTTAGGAGAAGATGCTGGGCCTTAGGGCCTAGTCTTTTCTTGGCATGCTAGCTTTCTGTTTGCAAGGATTTTAAAATGTGAGAGTGCACTCAAACATGCATCTTGTGGTGCTTCAGGTCCTCTTCAACAGAGGCTGCAACAGGGTCCTGCTGACATTCCCCCCACACACACACACGCATTTGCTGCCCAATTTCATGGGTGCACAAAGGTGGAGGAGCAGGGATATTGTGGTTTTCACAGTGAATAATAAGAGCGCATCTGAGGAGGAGAAAGGAAAGTTCTTGGGGAGAGGGATGGCTGGCAGATCTCAGCAAGCATGTTCTACTTTCAAGACCCATCAACTCCTGCCGCATTGCTGGGCGAGGACGACACATTGGGTCAGTGCTACACACCTGAACGTTGACACATGAAAAAGGTCGAGCCCGAGTCCCCACACTGGGGGGGGAAACATATTTGAGTAGAAGTGACAGGAGATAATATGGCTGAGGGCATAAAGAAGAACAGGTGGACGAAGAAGGACACATTTGGTGGGGGTTGTGGGTATGTGATGGGTCATGTCCCCCTCTGGACCTGCCTGCCTGCATGGCAGTGCCAAGGGAGGGCACATGCTCTTGTGTGGCAGATACCCACACACACATATGCAACTGGGACTGCTTTGTACTCTGGAGCCTATTCTGGAGTGCAAAGGGTGACAAATGAAATAATTTGGAACTGGAACGCGATATAGAAATTGCCACTTTTGCTGAGCAGCCGTCATACTACAAAAGTCCCTGTTTCTACATGTGTGCCCCATTCAGAAGTGACACCTTTTGCATGCATTCTGTACTCAGAAATAGAGGAGTCCTTACCCTCTGTGAGATCCCTCGACATCATGGCACATGGGGGGGGGGGGGAGGCAGCACTCACCATTGAAATGGATGGCGTCAAACGAGTGGGGCTCTCCCCCTGCCACTTTGGGCAGAGGGGGAAACTTGCCATGTCTTTCCACCCATCCACAGAGGTATACACCAAGATGCAAGAAACACGCAGCCATGAGACCCCCCCCTCCCCACTCTGCCCCACCCCAGGTCTCCTGTAAGGGTGCAAAACGTTATTTTCAAGTTTCACATTTTGTGGAGTTGCTGCAAAATGAACGCTTAGAACTTAAACCAAGCCAAGGAGCATCTGAGAGACGCCCTTCCTGGAGAAAAGTGTACAATATGTACCCATGCGGGAGGGGTGCCCTCCATTTCCCCCTCCCTTACTGACCAACAGGGAAACCGAGCTGAGCCCACTCCTAACCCCACTGGGAGAGACTCGAGGCAGGGGCTCAGTTCCCCAGTACATTGACCAAGTTGGCCAACCCAACACTTGAGTCATGGAAGGGTTTGCTTGAATTGCGCACACCCAAGACCCATGCTGGCCTTTCTTGCTGTAGAAACGGTCCATAGAGAATCTAGTTTGGTTGTTGCCGTTTTTCTCATTGCCTGTCTCCATTCGTTTCTGTCCGTCTCTGTCGTTAAGGGTGGTATTTAAAAGGGCTCCTGAATTCTACACAGAGCTGCGGCGCTTCATGAGTCCTTGGAAGGCCGAGAGGCTGTGGAGTCCTGTGGAGACCGAGCTGATGGCTGACCGCTGGGTGTTGCAGAAACATCTGTTGGACGGGGTCTCTGGGTAGTGGCCGGGTGAGGAATGGCTTTGCTCCATGCATGTGTCCGAGGTGGAAAGGTCTCTGGGGATGATCATAGGGATGGAGTACTGCAACTTCTCCCGGCTCTTGTACCAGAGGCAGGAGCACATGGACTGGAAGTGGAGGACCTCGGCATAGACGTTCCGGAGTCCCCCTCTGCCCGCACCGCTCCCCCCTCCCCCCACCCCCCCGAGCGCAGCAGCCGTGGAGGAGGCGGTGGTGTCTGTCGTGTGCACACTGCTGGCTTGCCCGTTGCGGGTGAGCAGGGCCCTGTGCTCGGCGTCCCGCTTCTCGTCCTCGGCATTCATGGTCATGAACCGCAGCACCACCAAGTTGAGGAAGGCCCCAATGACAGTCAGCCCAGTCAAGATGTAGATAAAGCTGAAGGCCACGTACTGGGGCTTGGTCTGCAGGGCATGCTCCTTCTGGAGGGCCACGTAGTCCCCAAAGCCGATGGTGGTGAGGGTGATGAAGCAGTAGTAGTAGGCCTGGAAGAAGGTCCAGTTCTCGTAGTAGGAGAACGCTGCCGCCCCAATGCAAAGGGTGCTGATGCAGGAGAAGAACCCAATGGTGACCATGTTGGCCATGGACACTTCCGGCCGCCTCATGCCAAGGCACTTCTTGATGCGGTGGAGGAGGCACCTCACAAAAGTGTTGATCCTCTCGCCCAGGCTCTGGAACATGACCAGGGTAAGCGGGATCCCCAGCAGGGCATAGAACATGCAGAAGACCTTCCCGCCATCGGTGCTAGGGGCTGCGTGGCCGTACCCTGTGGAAGAAAGACACAAGGCAGACAGAGGCAACCTGGTTAATACCACTTCGGAGGTGAGGGGCGTCATTTGCAGGGGGAGGAAGAAGAGTAGCATCCCCTCCTCGTCCTGGCTTCATAGGCGGTGGCTGCCACTTCCTCCTCATTCAAAATGGTGGGCGGAAGGGAGAGGAGTCACAGACGGCTGAGGTGTCGCTCTGGCCTGCAAACTCAGTGGTGTGGCAGTCTGTGCCAAGGTCCTCCTCTTCCGGTCCATGTGCTCCTGCTTCTGGTACCAGAGCCGGGAGAAGGTACTATACTCCATCGCCATGATGCTGCTGCCCACAAAACCCTATCGGTGCTCCCTGGGCACAGACAGAGCCACACCACCAAGTTTGCAGGCTAGAGTTGCCTCCAGCTCAAGTGAGGGGAGGAGCTACAGAGGGACAGCAAAGGGGAGAGGGGCATTGGAGGGGGGACCACGGGGGGGGGGAGCCAGGGCAGGGAGTCTTGTGAGATCGACTACATGGATCACGGAGGGTTGAACAAGGTGCTCTGGGATAAGGAGGGGGGGCTAGGGGAAGGGGAGAAGGAAAACTGGGGAGGGGGAAGGGGAAGAGAGTCTGGTGGCTGCGTGTGGTGTGGCTGTGCGAAGTGCCACAGGTACGGTCTCCCTCTCCCCCTTCTGCCCCCCCCTCAGTCTTTGTCTACGCCTCGTAGAGCCCAGTCCGACCCCGCCACACTATAGCACCAAAAAGGCACGCCCTGCATGGTGTGGTGGGGGGCGACCTGAAAGCAAACGGGAGGTAAGGAAAAACATTACACTTACCTCCATCATGTAAGGCTTCAGGCCACCTATGGGCAGTAGCGTCACTAGGACGCGCGTCACCCTGGGGCAGGGGGCGCGTGTCACCCTAGTAACGCTATGATATCGCGGCGCGGGGGGCGACCCGGCTCCCCCCCGCGTCGCCCTCCGGACGCTCTGAGGCCGGCCCGGGAGCTGGCCTCGGAGCGTCCGACCCCGTCGGCGCTCCAGGGCCTTCCCAGGCAGCGCGTCCATCCGGGTATTTCCCGGATTTTCGCGCATGTGCAGACCCGTTTTGAGGGCAAAAAGCTTTTTGCCCTCAAAACGGGTCTGCGCATGCGCGAAAATCCGGGAAATACCCGGATGGGCCTGGGCCTTCTTTCAGAAGGCCCTGGAGCGCCAACGGGCTCGGACGCTCTGAGGCCAGCTCCCGGGCCAGCCTCGGAACGTCCGAAGGGTGTCGCGCGTCACGGAGGTGGCGCGCACGGGGTGCGCGCATCACCCCATGGCACGCGTCACCCAGGGGCGCCCCGCCCACCCCGCTACGCTCCAGCGACGCCCCTGCCTATGGGTCTCCTCGGACATACACCACCTATTTGGTGGCAAATGTCAGAGGAGGGGAAAGGGGCGGGGAGGTTTTGGAGAGGGGATAAGACCCAATGTGGGCGACTGCTGCCAGCTCCACTCCTCCCTCCCCCTCCCTGCCCTCGGTTCCTCCCCCAACATGCCCCTTCCCCCGCCATGCCCAGTCCGCTCCCCCACCCCAGCTGACTTGCTGCAGCAGTGAACAGCCAAGGTTGCCGCCCTTTGTGGCGATGGCTCAGGAACAGCCGCCACTGGCCGGTGCCACACGTCATCACCGGCAGCTGCTTCACGGCAGCGGGACAGCCCCCCCCCCCCGGCACGCTGCCATCATAATAAACCAACCACATGCTAGGATGGTTCTTCCTAGAGCATGGCTGGTTGTTGGGGGTCCGGCATATTCTCTTGAAAGCCAAGGCCTTGTATCCTGCAAAGAATTGGGGTGGGGGTAGATGCCCCAGGGAGCTTTCAGGGCAGACTGATGCTACCAGCCTGTGCTTTTTGTGACTGGGAAATGGAGGCCTGCTTGACACTGACTCTCCCAGAGATACAGAGGCCGCCTGCTCAACTTGAGGGGCTCCGCCAGAACAACAGGCAGGCTGGCCATGCTTGCAACCTCCACCCATTCAGGCTTCAGGGGCAGGGCTGTGCACCCCTGTTTTCTGGGCAATGGCTGCTACTGCTGGTACCGTAGTAGTAGTAGTAGTAGTAGTAGTAGTAGTAGTAGTAGTAGTAGTAGTAACAATGTTAATGTGCTGCTTTCCAGCCAAAAGGTTTTCCAAGGAGAGACATAGATAGGGAAAAGGGACGCTGTTAGGAAATGACTTTTAAAACTGTTTGGTGCCATGAGACTTTTTGAAAAGGATTGAGAGCAAAACTGAAACATGTGCATGACCAGGACTGTAACAAGGAAGGACGTGATGTCCATGCCACGTTTGTATTCCTGCACCAGGAGCCATGCTGTAAGGACTTCCCCAAGGAACCAGAGGGAAGGTATACCTGAGCAGCAGACTCCATTTTAACATGTGTCCAAGAAGTTCTCACTGACTCTACTCTGCATCCCCCCCCTCCCCCACTGATACGTTTCTGGGAGAAGACAATACAGAGGACATTCCCGAGACTTGGCTTTGTCAGCAGACTCCATTTCGCCATTTGGTCAAGCTCTCACAAACAACTCTGCATCCCCCCACTGTTATGCTAATATGTTCCTGCTACCTGAGATGAGTCATCCCAGCCTTTGCTTTTGTCTCTTAAGTACCGGACCAACAAGACAGATCTCCTCACCCTCCCCCCCCCCACTTGTCTGGTTTACCCAGAGGTGCACTGAGATGTCCCTTCTAGGAACTCTCTTTCCTGTTTGTCTGTGTACATGGGGATCCTCTTGGACATGTGCTCAGGTCCCTATAAAAAGTCGGGACAGACTGGGAAGCCTTCCCTTCTTACTCCTGCCCTTCGGACTGGTACTGGTGAGCTCCCTCTGCTCTATCTTGTTTTCCCTTCCCCCCTCCTCTTCCCCCTCTCTCTTGCAACCCCCCCTCCCTTCTCTTTGCATTACCCCTCAGTTAGTCACTGATTTGGTTCCTGAACCCAGCTTGTTCAGAACCATAGAATCATTTTATTTCCCCCCCTTCTCCTCCTATCCCCCACTCTTAATTTGACTTCTCAGTCATTCCTACAGACTGCTAGTCCTACTTTTCATTCAATGCTACAGCATTGCAAGCCAAGGTGAACTCTAGCAAGAACCCTGCTAAATCTCTGTACCTAAGTTCCTAGATCTTTTATGCTTTGGGAGTATGATTGAAGTGATGCATATTGAACTGTATTTTCTTTTTGTATGATTCTTGCCTGAACTATTTAGTAAATATTGGAAAGTAACCACGTGTGTTCTCAATATTATTTAAAACGGAATTCTGTGAAGCTGGACTCTGGTATACACAGGTAAAGGTCCCAGAACATGCCAAATTGCTATATTTAAAGCTATTCCCCAAAATCACAAAAATGAAGGTGGGGCCTTCTCCCAACGGGCCTCTCCAGCTGCAGAAAGATGCACAAAGAGACCCTGGCCAACAGCCACATGGATGGAGGGACATTGTGCTGGGCAGCGAGGAGGGAGGGCTGCTCTCCCCTGCTCAATAATATCAGAGAAGAGCCACCGCCTCCTCTTGGCCTGGGTAGCCCAATTCCTCCCAAACCTGTCAACTGTACCATTTTCTGCACCTGGGAATGGGGGGGGGGCACTGCTCATGAGCTGGCAGGGGTCAGAGCCACATGATGATGATGAGTCCTCCCTGCTTGGGTGGGCACAGAGTGGGCCCATCACCCAACAGCAGACCCAACACAGACTCCAGACTCCGACTCGATGCGGCGACAGCATCGCTTTTCCAGGCATTGCTCTGGCCCCCACTTTGGGAATCACTGCTTTATGCTACGCCCCGAACCTGTCTATGCTTACGAGTCGCTCAGCGACCATTGGCTGAGGCAACACTTGAATCCCCAATGGACAAAGGACACCCTAACTAACCCTGTGACATGCGCACATGTTCTTTTCTCAATAGCGATGGGGGGGCTGCAGTTGAGAGGGGACTTGAACCCCCTGGCCATGGTCTCGATCTCTGCTGCCCCCTCCCCTGGCTGTTTGTCCTGACGGAGGGGGGTGCTCAGCCTCTGATGCCCCACAGATAAGAGGAAACAGGTCAGCTCAAGTCAAGTGCCTCCAGCCAGCAGCACGATCGCCAGCACAGCCTCGGTCACGCTTGTCTGCCTGGTGTGCGGCATGGGCCCGCAGGCACCTCGATTCCTGGGTGAAGCCTTTCCCAACCCCCATGTTTGGGCCCTGCTGAGGCCATTCAAGCGTCTGCCTGATGCTCCTGACTAACAGTGCGTAGCCCTGGCATCCTGCTTTCCGACTGCGCAAAACATTGAACGCCTCTGGTCCCGAAGCTGCCCGTAGAGCAACCCGGAAGGAAGGGCGTGTGCTAGGACCACCTGGTCCATCTGCGGCAGAGGTGAGAGTCTCAGAGTCAAGCCGAGAAAGTCCTGAGCCGCTGCGCACGCACGCACACACACACACACACACACACACACACGCACAGCTCTGGCAGTCAAGAGACATGTCATTGAAAAACAAAGGCACTGTGTCGAGGTCAATAACACTGCAGCCCACCACTCTGTCAGAGCAGGATGAGGCCTGCGAATCTGGAGCTTGACCTTGCTGGCTGGATGCGACTGGGGGGGGGCAGCAGCAGACAGCTGGAGGCTGAAGGCTTTGGACTGATTCGACTGGACACAGGTGCCCAAGACACGGACTGGAGGCCGATCCGATCACAAGGTGGCCAAGTTCAGGGCCTCCTCCAGGCAACGAACGGGGGTGGGCATGGTTGGAACCAATTCTGCCCCCCCCCTGCCCTTGCTGCCTCCTGCCGCTGGAGGAAAAGGAGAAGGTTGACACACTCCCTCCAAGGTAGGATGAACCTGCGCTGTCTGTGAATGAATGGCTGCTTGGAGCAAGGGAACTGCAGCTGGGGAAGGGTGCAGGAAGAGAAGGAAGTGGGCACGTCCACCCTGCCCGGGGGTGGGGGTGGGGTGGAGCTGACAAAACAGCCGGGAACATACACTGAGAACTGGCATCTTTGCAGGGAACACAACAAGGGACTGACCCTGGGCCCCAAAAGCCTCCCTAACAAGAGCCACAAAAGGCTCACCTAAGACGTTCATGGTCAGCTCTGCTCAGAGCCACTGTGAGCAACTAGCCAAGAAGGCCCAGAAGGAAAAAAAAGGGACAAAAGCCACCCTGCTCCCCTGGGCCACCATCTTGGTTAGCCGGAAGCATTCAGTAGCACTGATTTCCACTAGGGGGCTCCAAAGGGGCTTGATGACCCGCTCAAGGCCAGGCTGTCTGCTGCTGACCCCCTCGCAGCAGCGTTCTGGGCAGATGATTAGAAATTTGCTTGTTGACTGATCTCAGCAACGATGAAAATGAAAACCAGCAGTCAAATCAGCTTTAAACATGCCCTGCAGTTACAAGGCATAATTACAGATGGTTTTAAAGCCTAAGAGGATAATATGACCTCAGAGAGAGAGAGAGAGAGAGAGAGAGAGAGAGAGAGAGAGAGAGAGAGAGAGAGAATGGGGTGTGGGAGAAGCAGGTGGGTGGCAACTAGGAGTTTAGCATGATAATCTGATAGAAAAGATGGTTCTCCACATGGGTCACAGAGTAATAGGGGGCCTCAAGAGGGCTAGACTATCCACAGCCTGGATTCACTCCAGTTTAACAGACCTAGAAAGACATTTCTAGTGCTTATCTTGTTTTTTCCAAATCACAGCAACCCACCCTCTTCTTAATGTTACGGCTGTTGTTATCATCATCATCATCATCATCATCATCATCATCATCATCATCATCATCAAAAGCTAGGGTGACTAGGAATCCATTTATAATTGATTCTCCACTCTGTTGCAGATTACAAACTCTCCGGAGAAATTCTGCTAATCTTATCAAAGTTATTTGTCCTTGTCTTGAAATTCCTACAGATGTTTTGTCTGCGCACACGTCGTGTTGGCTGACTTCCCCACCCCATCCACAAACCACGAGATTTCGTGAAGCTTTTCAGATTCTGTCACAATTCTTGCCATTGTCCCAGCTGAGCAGGCTCTCCACGTTCATCTTGGCAATTCCACTTGCATTTTTAGACAACATAAGCTCAGTGGCAACCCTTCAGATATTTATTTTTAGCCTGTTCCATCTCAAGGGCCTGGAGTGGACCTCGGGTTTTTTGGGGGAAAAAAAAAACCCATCAGCCCTCAACTGAATGCTTTCAAAGTGACCACACAGACACTTTGCGTTTTTTACGAATAAAATTTGCACATGTCAAAGGGTAAATTACTTTCACTGCTGTTTTGCTCTTCCGGCCGTCAGTTTCAATAACAACAACAGTAACACTAACAGTATACATAGTGCTTTACAAAACAATATAAGCGGCAAGAGATTAGTCTCTGCCGTGAGGCAGAGTAAATTCACCAACTGCGGAAGGCAACGGCCTGGTGCAAGGAAGAGAAGAATCACAAAGGACGGAGCAACGTCTGGGTCAACCCATGTGGGATTTGCAACCACGCCGCGTTCACGCCAATCTGGGGGGTTATCGATGGGGAAAGCTGTGTTTGCCTCCGGTCCTCTCAACCATCCTTTGTCTCACCCCCTCTGAGGACTCAAAACTCATGGATAACAGACAACCACATGAGTTTCCAATTGTATGCTCAGAACCCACACAGTTGACTCCAAACTCGTAGATTAATAGCCCAATCTTGTCCCCCGCCAGCCCACAGCACGCAGATCTGCTGAAATGTGTGTGTGTGTGTGTGTGTGTGTGTGTGTGTGTGTGTGTGTGTGTGTGTGTCCAGATGTGGGGGGCAACCAGATGGCCCTGGAGAGGTAAGTAAACATCTGTTCTACTTTCAGGGGGCATGTCAGGCTGGGAAAAGGAGCTGAGGATCTCAGCACGCACCAGATCTGCCAAGATCCTCCCCTGAACCACCCCAGCCTGGTCCCTGCCCCTGACTTGCCCACGATCGATCCTCCCTCGAGCCGCCCCTGCCGCCCACCTTCTTGCTCTGGCCTGCCTGGGTTCAGCAGTGCAGGACTTCCCTGCTCCTGCACTGTTGTTGGCGAACCTCCCACTGTCAGTGGCTGAAGTGCGGGCAGCTAAAACTACGCGGACAGATCGCGAGATCCAGCATCGTAGGGCCACCATAGAATTGGGCCGTAAGGAGAGGAAAAGGTACTCAGCTTATGAGAAAAAACTCAAGGAGACAGAAACCCACGTGGGTTTCTGTATCCAAAAGTGTGCTACATCCGTAGGAAATGCTGGTTTCCACGTGGGGGTTTGCATGTTTGGTCTGGATCTGAGCCTGGAACGACAGGTGAGGAAGCAAAAGAGGGCGGCTTCTAGTTCGGCAGGAGCCATTTGCAGTGGAGCTTCAGAGGGAAGATAGGAGACCAGCACTCGTCCCCCCCCCCCCCACTGCTGATTTCGTTTCGGAGCTTAGATTAGCAGGCAGGTGACAAGTTTGCAGGTGACTTCAAATCATTCAGGGTGATGAAACCCAAAGCAAGAGTGAAGGGCTCCGAAACAACCTCCTTGCATAGAGGAACGCGGGGGGGGGGGAGGCAGTGCGATGGCGGCAGCAGCAGCTGCACCCCAAAGTTCCCCGAGTGCAATGTTTGTCTGCGGCAACAAATGCTGGGGAGCCCCAGCAGCAGAGGACAAGTTGCTCCCACACTCACTTCCGGGCCTCCCACTGGGGCAGATATCTGGGGGGGGGCACTGCAGGAAGCGGGGACTAGCCCAGCCTGGTCTTCTTTGGCCTGATTCAGCAACAGAAAGGCTTTTCTGACGGGGGTCTTCGATCTGGTCTCTCTTGACACATCACCACCACAATTGGACCTCTCGGCGGCTTTCGATACCATCGACCGTGGTATCCTTCTGGGCCGGCTGGCCGAGTTGGGACTAGGGGGCACTGCCTTGCAGTGGTTCTGTTCCTACTTGGCTGACAGGTCCCAGATGGTGATGCTGGGAGACACCTGTTCGGCGCCCTGCCCTTTACAGTGTGGGGTGCCACAGGGTTCTATTCTGTCTCCCATGCTTTTTAACATCTACATGAAGCCGTTGGGGGAGATCATCCGGGGATTTGGAGTTGGGTGTCACCAACATGCCGATGACACCCAGCTCTATCTCTCCTTGCCGCCTCATTCCGGGGAGGCTGTGGAAGTCCTGGAGCTAGGTTGACATTGAATCCAGAAAAGACAGAGGTCCTACTTGTCAGGAAAGCTTCGATGCAGGTACTGAGTCACCTGCCCGTTCTGAATGGGGTGGCACTCCCCCTGCAGGAACGGGTGCGCAGCTTGGGAGTACTTCTGGATTCACAGCTCTCCCTGGAAAGCCAGGTGGCAGCTGTGGCCAGGGGTGCGCTTGCCCAGCTTTGGCTGGTGCGCCAGCTGCGGCCGTACTTGAGTCGATCGGACCTGACCACAGTGGTCCACGCCTTAGTGACTTCAAGACTGGATTACTGTAATGCTCTCTATGTGGGGCTGCCCTTGAAGACTGCTTGGAAGCTGCAATTAGTGCAGAATGCGGCAGCCCGGGTGGTCACTGGAGCTAGGCGGTTTGACTCTGTTGAACCGCTGCTTCAGCGGCTGCACTGGCTGCCCATTCTTTTCCGGGCCCAATTCAAGGTGCTGGTAATGACCTTTAAAGCCCTTCATGGTTCGGGTCCAGGATATCTGAGGGACCGCCTTCTCCCATACATTCCGGCCCGCTCTCTTAGGTCATCTGAGGGGGCTCTCCTGCGAGTGCCACCTCTATCGCAAGTTACAGGAGTGGCAACACGTGGGCAAGCCTTCTCTGCTGTGGCGCCACAACTGTGGAACTCGCTGCCAGGGGATCTGAGAACCACCCCCTCCCTCATGACGTTTCGGCGGGGGCTCAAAACGTTTCTGTTTCGTCTAGCGTTGTGGCGTCTATATGGGTTGTGGTCTGCCTCCTGTGTCTCAAGATGCTCTGCCATGCTGCTTCTCTGCTCCATACTGTTGCCCCCCCCAGTGGATTTTATTGTTTTTAAAATTGTTTTTGTACGGTTATGTATTGTTTAAACTTTTTTATGCATTTTTTAAGTTATGTATTTTAATTTCTGTTGTAAGCCGCCTTGGGCATTTGCCTTGGCATAGGAAAAGGCGGGGTATAATTTTTTTAAATAAATAAATAAAATCACAGCTCTTGCCCAGCATGGGCCCCTTGGAGTCAGGCAAACAGGCTTCTTCACTGTTGTCGGGCAGAATGCAACTCGGAGGAACCAGGGAGGAACGTCTCAGGGTGGCGTCGTCCAGCTCCATCCCATCAGTTCTAAGGCTTAACTGTTTTAGTGGCCAGCCAGGTTAGCTCAATGTGGCTAACAAGTCAATCTAACAACACAATAAAAGACAATCTAAGAATTACGACAAGCAGCAGAAAAAACACAAGGGAGCTGATCAAGAGCCATCAGATTTTTTTTTTAAATAAAAGTGTTCCCTTTCTGTTTAGAAAGGGGAGGGAGCCCGGTGAGGGCCTTTGGGAGGGGCATTCCAAAGCTGTGGAGCCACCACCAAGGAGGTCCACATGGCCACCCCCAAGGCCCTGCCTTGTTCATATAGGAGGAGGAGCGGAGGATCCTTGTCTGTCTCCTGCCAAGGTTCCCCTGGGGCTGATTTAACGGCTTTTCCCTGAATGGGCCCTGAGACCAGAAATTAGGCAGCTGGAGCCAGAGGGAAATCAGCAATGGCGGGGCCGGGGGGGGCAACACTGCTCACCGACAAGTGCCCCACCCACCCTCCCAAGCATGTCAGCTCTCAGCATATGCAGCTCCTCAAACCGGGCTTTGCCCACACAGCCATAATTCCGGGTGCTGGTTTCCTGCGGATGACATGGGAGGGCTCGCAGACCTGGCAGCAAAGAAGCAGGACCCGGATTGCAAAGGGAACCGTGGGGCAGAATCCAAGGCCCACTGAAATTGGGGGCACTTGGCAGCGAATGGCTGAGAGCCCCCCTCCCAACGTCGGAGTCCTGCCTGCAGCTGGATTTCAATTAATCTCCATCTGCACAGCACCAGCCACATGTTAAATTACGTTAAAAGGGCTTATTCCGTATGTTTCCCCGGATTATCTGCATCTGTGTCTCCTGGAGGCTGCTGGCGCTGCTAATGTCGGGGGCTCACCCTCCTCCCCGGAAAGGGCCTTGGATAGCGGCAGTTCTGCACCTGGAGACTGGACCGTACGACAGAAGCATCCCTGCCGTTTGCAGGAACCAGTGATGTAGACTGGAGTCTACTGACTCGAACTCGAGTCGGACTCAAGTCGCTTCAATGACTCGACTCGGACTTGGCTCGGCAATTGTACAAGACTCAAAAGACTCGACTCGAGACTTGGAGGCTCTTACGACAAGTCCAATTTTATTCAGGTTTAAACCCATTTCCCCCATTAAATAGATAGGGACTCACAACTCACAACCAAAGACTCGGGACTTGGGGGCAGAGACTTGGGACTTGACTTGAGACTTGGACCCAGAGATCCACATCCCTGGCAGGAAGCCACATGAGGACGGACTCTTCTGTCTTCCTTCCCGCAAAGAACATGAGATCGTGCAACATCTGGAGCCTTTTTCAGCTCAGCGCCCTTGCTGCAGTCAGTGTCCTTTGGCACACAGCAGCACTGTAGACTGAGCTGGATCAGGCCAAAGGTCCACCTAGCCCAGCAGCACTCTGTCTCCAGCATCCACAGCCAGCCAGATCCCCCTGGAAAGCTGACAGCGGAGGAACAATGTTCTTTCCCGTCATTTGTCTGAGCACCTGTCATTCAGCAGCACACAGCTCTTGAGCATGGAGGTTCAACTGGCGCATCACAGCTAACAGCCACCCATAGACCTCTCCTCTGAGAACATGTCCACTCTCTCATACAGCCATGTAACTAATAGGCATCAACACATCCTGTAGCAGTGAGTTCCAGAAGTTAATTATGCTACCTGAACCTATTGCCAATCGGTTTTGTTGAGTGACCCTCAACTTCTCTTCTTATGAGAGTGACAAAAATGGAGTCTAGTCCAGACAGACTAGATGACCTTCTGGCTCCTTCCTGAATCTGCTAAGTCTAGAGATATGCAAATAACCATGGTTTCATTTCCAGTGCAAAGCCAACATCTTTGCTGTTGCAGAGAAATGCCCGGAAGAGCCAGCCGACTGGAGAATATTCTCGTCGGATCCACGTGGGGCAAAACGCTGCCAGAGACATGCCGGATGATGGTGCACAGTGAAGGCACTTGTGAATAAGATTTGCTCAGCACGATGGTGCTGGGAGAAGCCGTTGCTTCCAAAGGGAAACGTGATCCATAAGGAAGCAGCCGACTGAGGCCGGCGGCAGTAGCAGGCATGTGGGCCCACAGTGAATACTTGGCTCTGTACGGCAAAAGCCTCAGCAGCAGCAGCACCACTTTTGGGGACAAGGGTCCTGAGCTTTCAAGATGGGCCAGCACACCTCACGGCAGGTGGACTGACTCAGAAAGGAGCCATTTCCAAAACAAGCCTGGAAACAGCTCTGCTGGTTTTTTTCGGAGGCCATCCAAAATGGTAGTTTCCCAGGGACCGCTACAAAACACTTGCACATCCAGAGAGCTGCTGGCTAAGAGACTAACAGCCCGATCCTACTGGGCTGCCGCACTGGGGAGACACACATTCCGCCGGCGCCGGCTGCTGAAAAGCAGCCGTAAGCACTAGACACCAGCGCAGGCTGCCGGCAGGCCGGCGGGAGGGCTGGAGCAGGTAAGCAGGGGGTGGAATGGGGTGAGGGGAGGGCATGGTGTGGGAAGGGCAAGGAGATGGGGTGGGGTGGGCCAGGGGATGGGTGGATCAGGTCCCGGAGGGGGCGGGTTTGGCGGCAGGGGCACACACCGAATCTAAACCCCCTTCCCTGGCCTGATCCACCTGCAGGGATCAACCCGGACTTGTGCCAGCTATAGAGCTGGTGCAGGTCAGAGTTGACCCACAGCAGCCGGGCTGAGGTGAGGAGTCCATCCGGATCAGGCACATGATTTGCACTCAGACACGTGTTCAGCCTGGGCGGAGAGGAGAGGGCCAGCGTGGGCTTCTCTCCTCGCTCGTGGCCAGAGTGCCACTGCTGCGACTCTTGCCGGGGGGGGGGGGAGAAACAGTGGCTGGGAGATTTGGGGACTGGAGGAAAACAGGAATTCGCCTCTGGCTTGGATTTTAATGCAGGCTGGAGAAGAATTCAGGGGGACACGTGAGCTTGCCTCTTCTTTGAGGCTAGCAATACAAGCCCCGAAGTTCATTTCCCGGCATGACCTTCCTTGGCGAGCTTCATGGCATCTCCACTGAGCATGCAATGCCAGTGTGTGGAAAGGCAGAAAAGAACGGGACGTGTTCTGCACTCTGCCCAGCTAAGGCCACAAAACTGGCCAGAAGAGTCCACCTCCTGCTGAAAGGCCACCACAGCCACGGTTCACCCTCACCCAAGCCAGCCACGCATCTTTGGATGGTCACCCCTCAAGCAGACTGGCCAGACAGCACAAGCAGTCCAAGCGGTGGGTTCGGACAGCAGGACTTCAAGGAGTGCCACCACCAAAGCAGCCAAGAGGGTGCCACGCCCCAGCCAGCCTCCGCAGCCACATTGCATGATGGGATACTGCCGGGCTGCACCTCTCCGACCATGCTGAACAGCTGGTCAGGGTCACAAGCTGCCCTGGACCAGCCCGGAGTAGCTGGCCAATATTCCCACTTTCTGTCACTTCCATTTCTTTGCAATAAATCTGCCTCCTAGTCATTTCATTTTCCTTCTGGTCAGTTTAATCTCTCCAGTGCTACCAAGGATTTATTGCTCCACCAAGGTTTCTGAAACAATGTCACGGCCAATTTGAGTGAGCCCCATACATTTTGCTCACACTGAGCAGCTGGAACGAGCTCGAGTGTAGCACCAGCTCCTCTGCCAGGTAACCCATGTGAGGAGCTGGAGCCGGGCCGTGTGTGTGCTCCAGTTTCCACAGGAGAAGTGCAGAAAGGAGCACTGGGTGGGGCAAACATTCAGCATGCTGCAAACTTCAGCTTTCTTGTTTAAAATGGGAAAGGCAAGTTGCTAGCCCTTAAGGCTTTGAATATTCACTGGAAAGTCTGTGGACCGCCCTTGCTAAATCTCAGAAGCCAGGAGGGGAAGGGGCTGAATCAGATTGCCAAGAGACGGGTGTGGGGCTTCCCTCACCCCCATGACTAGGAAACTCCAAGTATGTTACGCAAAATAGTCAAAGCTGCTGCATAAGAAATGGCACAAATCATCATGCAAATATCCTTTCCTTGTATAATTGATACAAGTTCCAACAACAGGAGGTATATTGCTGGGCATGTGCAGAGTGGCGGGCAAGGAAGCACTGTGCATACCATGTGCAAGGGTTCTTCTACCCAACCCCAATGAGTCCTTTTCCAGAGTCCTCCCTTTAATTCTATAGAGACTGCACAGCGCAGGCAATTGGGGGTGAACATGGGTGACTCTTGCCTGGTTGTATCTCCTTGAAGGAGCAAGCAGGAGTTTGGCTGCCCCACAGGATGGAGCCTTCTGCCAGAGGGCCTTGCAGGCAAGCACAGAACCCACCCACCCCAAGTCTAAGGCCCACATCTCTGCAGGGTGGCAAGGGGACTGGGAAGGACTGAGGACGCAGGCCAGGCTGCCCACCCTCCGGGCAGCCTGTCCTTAGAGGGAGTCCCATCAAGTTCGCTTAAGCTCAGTGAGTGGAAATGGCTCTTAGTCTTGCGGAGGCGGCGAAACAAGAGACAGAGGCTGGGCCACGGCTCGCTTCATCCTCCCAGTCTGACTCAGCATCAGCCCCTCTGCCCCCCTCCCCCCCATGTGCAATAGTTCCAAAGCAGGACGAGCATCGCTTGTAGATGTTGCCTACAGTGAAATTCACAGCAGATTCCAGCTCACAGAAAGAGCAAAGGACTCAGCTGGGCTTAGCTCTGCATCCTCTTTCAGTGCCTGGAGATTCGACCCTGAATGGCTGCCTTTGAGCATGCACAGAGTGCCATTGCCTTATTTCTGAGGCAAATGCAGCCAAGCTCCACACAGCTGGAATCACAGGGGCAAGAAAGAAACTGCTGTCAGGACATCAGCGCTAGAGCCTCTCACTGTGAGGCGCTCTGTCTCCAGGGGCTCATGTTAGGGCCTTCACTGCCAGTGTGCCCAATGTCAGCTCCTTTTCGCGTTTGTGGCTGGTGGCCTGTTTTGCTTGTGCGAATGCCAAGCAGGCCACTCCCAAAGAGCCAAAGGAGCTCCAGTCTAGGGCCAAGAAGCTGGAAAAGGGCTTTTAGGAATCATCTGCACGACCACTGATATCACATCAGACAGAGGACACAATGCGAAAACGCCGGCATTAATGGCGGTTAATGGGGTGGGGTGAGCAGCGCGCACTCAGTCAGACACACCGGGATGCCAAAGGAGAAACGCCGGTGGGTGGGGGCTTCTTTGCCCTAGGCAAGGAGGGCTTTTGTCTGACACCTGGGAGGGAGGACACCAGCCCCACTGGGGGTGTCACTCACAGGCCCCCTTGTGTGGGACTCTGTTCTTCACATCTACCTGCCCCAAGGCAAAACAGCTTTGGAGCACATCACCCGTCTCCAACACTCCTCAGGAGGAGAATAAACATCACCACCATCATGTTGTGGACACTTTGATCTGGCAACCTGCTGGCAGCTGATATATGCGGCTCCTTCTTCGGGATTAACATTCTCTTCTCCTTTAATCCCTCTCGATTTAATAGACTTTTGAGATGGGAGGAAGTGGGTTGGAACGGAGGATGAGGTGCATCCCACTCGCTCGCTGGTCACTATTGTAGGCCCCCTTCACTCCCTCCTGGACTCTCAACCTCGGCCAACTGTCCTCACCACTGAGCGCTACTGCCAGCCACAATTCTAGGTGATAGACCAAATACTGCTCCCTGCAAGGTGGGGCTCCGGAAGCACAGCGGGCGCCACAGGGGAGCCAGGGGCCAGTGCCCCTCTCAGCCAGTTGCACCCAAGCCCAATGCTGGCCTCAGCTGGGAACTGATAGCATCTACAGTCTTTGGGGTTACCGCTAGACTTTGGGGCAGACTTTGGGGTGACTTTGGGGTTACCGCCATCCCAACTCCACTTGTAAAAAGACAGAGATGAAAAGATTCCAGTCCTGACCCAAAATTGCCGGGTTTGGAATGGGGAGAAGATGCTCCACATGCAGCTTCACGCATACCACTGAAATATGCAGCTGCCCTGCCCTCCTCGCAAAGGCAATCACTGCCCCAAGAGGTGCACTGCCCTCAGAAGGGCAACCCATCGCACATGCCAGCACACCTGCCCCCAATATGCAGCTCAGGCTTGCCCTGGGGGCGGGTGGTCCCAGGACTTGTCTGTCCCAAGCACAAAAACAAAAGTCTTGGAAAATCAATGCATGATGTGGAATGTGCCGTTGGTTTCCTCTCCCCTCGCCTTCCTTTGGTCATGTTCCCCGTTGAACGGTGCTGCTGTCCGCACTCAAACCTTGACATGTGGGGAGGGAAGCGGAGGTGCGTTCGATGGGCCTCCTCCAGTGAGCATGGAGTGACTTGTGCCAGGCCAGGCGTGTGGAGACGCCGGTGCGCGTACAGACCCCCCAACGGCTCCCGTCCTGGTTCCAAGTGGGAAGGCTGCCTGGCTGGGAAGGAAGCCCCCCAATCAATCATCCCAACTTCCCAAGGACCTTTCATTCATTCTGGGAGTGACTTCCTGCTTGGAATCAGGGAGGGGAACCCATTTCTTTCAAAAGGGGTTTCCCGGGGGGGGGGGCTGCTTTCTTGGTTAAAGAATGGAACAAAACAATGAGGGGGAAACTTTCCTATGGAGGTTGGAGTGGCTAATTGCTTAGTATCACTGGACCAGGAAGTTGTCTGCCCTTGGGGGAAACTCCTGCCCCTTTCGGTGGGCAGGTCGTGGCCTTTTCCTCCAGGCAGCACACGGTGGCGTTTGTTTGTCCTCCCAGCAGCCCTCTGGGGCAAGGAGGTGTCGTGTTGCCTTGGCCCAAACTACTCGGGCTGCAGCGCTGTTGGGGTGCGATGACAGCTCCTCCTCAGCTCAGCGCATCCCGGCTCTGGCTGAGGCACCCAGTAGGCCTCTTCAGAGCTGGAATGGACATTTCAGACATGTCCCTGATCCCCCCCCCCCATCTTCTGCCAGTGTTCACCTGCTTTCGACCTTTACAGCACCTCAGAGGCTCAGCGATGCCTCTGCTGCATCCCAGAGGGAGGGGGGCCACCCAAAGGGCCCCAGGAGCCCTTGTTCCCTTGCTGTTGGTCTTGTTGATCTGCCCCTTCTTCCCCAATTGACTGACCAATGAACCAATCACTTGGCTTATTGGACAGTGAAGCCCACCTGATTCCCAGGAGAGGAAAATTCAGGGCTCAGATGACCCCCGCACGGGGGGGGGGTCTTGGCAGATCTTGTCTGATAGCTTGGTTGCCTTTCCACAGCCTGGGCAATCATGGCTCCCCCTTTTTCTCCTCTGTTTGGAATTCTCAGCACCTTGCTTTTTTTCCTTGCATTTCCCCCTCCATTCCTCTGATGCTTTACAGCCTTTTCACAAATGCCTTGTCTTTTACGGGGTCACCTGCCTGGTCTCAGTTCCTTTGGGAGGGGGCAGTGTGCCACGACTCCTGGACCGCCCTTGTTCCTCTGCTGTCTGATTTCAAGGAGACCCCTGAAGAATAGGGCTCCCTCCCTCTGAGCCTGGGAGGAAGAAGGCTCTTGAGCTTTGGGTGGTGGCAGCAAAGAACACCCCTCCTCTCCAAGCCCACCCCCCTTTTGCCCAGTTCAATTGGCAGCCTTTAAGAGAGGAAGGCTGGAGATGGGTCAGTGCCAGCTGGGGAGGGTCTCCTCGCCCAAGGAATCATTCGGAGGTGTTATTTCCTGGCCACAATGCCCCAGAAGCTGCATCCCCCGCTCATGCAGAGGCTTCCCTGGGGAGGCACAATTCTCCCTGGCCCTTCCTGCCCTTCCAGGACCATTTGTGGCCAAGTGGGACAGGGAGAGAAAAGAAATGTCTGGGGCTCTGTAGCCTGCTCCTCCCTGAACTTCCAGCCATCTTTCCTGTGATGCAGTTTCCCATTCCCACCACCAGAGGGCCTAACAGAAGCCTTCACAGCAGCCTGCAGGGATAGGACCCCTTCCTTCCCAATGGCCAGGCCCCTGTGTCATTCATTATCATTATCATTATCTCCTTGTGTTCCAAAATGATTCTGCGGTCCAGCAGGTAAAAATGTCTCAGTGAGACAATCGCGGAAGTTGATGTGGAAAAAAAAGTGCCTTATTCCATTCCATGGCACATCACGTGCCCCACATCACAACATTGTAAAACGGTGTGCCTTATTTGCTCCTGGTTGGAACCCTTAAATTTAATCCAGGAATACAAGTGTTGGGATACTTTTGAACCTGTTTCAAAATGCTTTCTTATTCCAGGGCTGGGGGACGGGAGGGACACTTGTAGAAGTCTAGTCTATGGACCTGGGGAAACCCACATTATTAAGATCTCTGTTTTGGCTCACAGAGATATTCATTGGCTATACTTTGATGAGGACAATAGAGCTTATTGTAAGAAAGGTCGTTGGGTGATGGGAGGGGTGGAGAGGAGCATCGTTCGGGGGCTTTCCAGGCGGCTGAAAGATCATAAAAAACAGAAGTGGGCCTAGCCGCAAAAACAGGGAAGTAGCCCACCACAAACTGTCTTGTGACTAGTACACGTGAAGGACAACCCTTTCCCTTCATCCCATCCCTTCTCTTCTTTTAACCAATGACTGACTTTCTTTTGTGGTATGCAGCTACTTACAACACCCAGGCTGGCTTCTGTCATTGTAGGTGAAGCCAGACTTTGTTGCTGGGGTTTGGGCTCTCAGAGTCCAGGAGCAAAGTCATTTTTCCTCCACAGGCTTGATGGTCTTGCAGGTCCCTTCCACCTCTCTCATTCTATCGTTCCTTTAGTTGTTGCTTGTCTCAAGTCAATGTCTTCTTCCCTTGCCTCCACTCCCTGCTGCCACTCCCCATGGCTCCTACCTGGGATACGGCTCCCTCCCATCATGCACCCTGCTAACTTTGCATCGCCTCCATAAAACGGTTCAAGGTTTATGGCGGTCGCCAACATCTGCCACCAACACAATGACTACCAGCTCCACCAGACCCACGTTCCCCTAAGTCTGGGGCTTGCTCCCAGGCAGGGAGTGAGAGAGCAGGCCCCATGGAACACGGCAGCAGCAGCAGGGCCAAGCAAACGTGCACCAGACTGCTCTGTGCAGCAGCAACCGTGGGCAAGGCCGTTGTTCCCCTGCTGCGTGGCTCAGTACCCGCTATATGGTGCGCAGTCCAGACCCACCACAGAAGTACAGCTTTCGGCATGTGGAAGTATTTCAGCCTTTCTTGGCCTCTGGGAAGGATGTTTGGTAAATGTGCCAGACGCCTGCAAAGGGTTGTCCCATCCCCAGACTCTGCAGGGCCGCCTTTTGCTCCCTGAAAACCTTCTCCAATAACACCCCCTATAGTTACACCTCCCAAATACCTCTGTCCCAATTCCCCCCCCCCCCATATCTCTTGTTCTCCAGTGGACTTTCACAAGCTCCGCACAGGGATTTTCAAACTGACACACCATCATTTTTACAAAAAGGAAATTTAACACTAGCCAAAATCTAGCAGTGCAACCCCCTCCACTTACACAACAGCAACAAAACCACCTTCCTTCTATTAATATAATACTCCTGAATGGGTATCTGGAAATACTACTGAAATATTCTCTTAAACATGGTACGAATGATTTTACCCTGATCAGACGCTACCCTCAGAAATCTCAAATGTTTGAAACATTCATTCTTAATCGTCATTCATTCATGCAGTTTCTCTGGCTTACTGGGTTTTTGCGGAATAGTTACTGAATAGTTTTTGGTGTGTGTTTTTTTAACGTGCTACCTTCATCTCCTGTCTTGGATCCTGGGTCTTGTTACGATATTTTAGCTTTTGTTTTTGATGACATGAGCCGCCTTGGGCACTCTGAGTGGGAGGTGGGGTAAAAATACCTTGCATGAGTAAACAAACAATTCATACCATTAACAATAACAGGTCAGGTCAGGTGAGTAACATACAACGGGGCAATGCTGACTGTGCAAAACTGGCCGTGCCTCCGATTGAGATTCTCTCTTGAATTGTAGACAGCACTTTCTGTTCACCTGCACAGCGTTCTCTGCTTGTTGTCAGTTAATAATAATAATAACACTTATTATTATTATTATTATTATTATTATTATTATTATTATAGTATTTTTTGTTGTTGTTGTTCAGTCGTTAAGTCGTGTCCGACCCTTCGTGATCCCATGAACCATATCCCGCCAGGCCTTCCTGTCCTCCACTATCTTCCTGAGTTCGCTCATTTTCATGTTTGTTGCATCGGTGATGCTGTCTAACCATCTCATCCTTGGCCTTCCCCTTCTCCTTTTGCCTTCAATCTTTCCCAGCATCAGAGTCTTCTCCAGAGAGTCCTCTCTTCGCATTAGGTGGCCAAAATATTTGAGTTTCAGCCTTAGTACCTGTCCTTCCAGGGAACAGTCAGGCTTGATTTCATTTAGAATTGACTGATTTGATCTCCTAGCAGTCCAAGGGACTCTCAGGAGTCTTCTCCAGCACCACAGTTCGAAAGCATCTATTCTTCGGCGCTCAGCCTTCCTTATGGTCCAACTCTCGCAACCATACATTGCTACTGGGAACACCATCGCCCTGACTATACGAACTTTTGTTGGCATGGTGATATCTCTGCTTTTTATTATGCTGTCTAAGTTTGCCATAGCTTTCCTTCCAAGGAGTAAGCGTCTTTTAATTTCATGGCTGCTGTCTCCGTCTGCAGTGATCTTGGAACCCAGAAAAGTAAAATCTGTTACTGCTTCCATTTCTGCCCCTTCTATTTGCCAGGAATTGATGGGACCCGATGCCATGATCTTAGTTTTATTAATGTTGAGTTTCAAGCCAACTTTTGCACTCTCCTCTTTCACTCTCATCAAGAGGCTCTTTAGTTCTTCTTCACTTTCTGCCATTAGGGTGGTATCGTCTGCATATCTGAGGTTGTTGATATTTCTCCCAGCAATCTTGATTCCGGCTTGCGATTCATTCAGCCCTGCATTTCTCATAATGTACTCTGCATATAAGTTAAATAAGCAGGGTGACAATATACAGCCTTGCCGTACTCCCTTTCCAATTTTGAACCAGTCGGTTGTTCCATGGCCAGTTCGAACTGTTGCTTCTTGACCCGCATACAGGTTTCTCAGGAGACAGGTAAGGTGGTCTGGTACCCCCATCTCTTTAAGAATTTGCCACAGTTTGTTGTGATCCACACAATCAAAGGCTTTTGCGTAGTCAATGAATTATAGTATTTATATACCGCTTTTCAACAAAAAGTTTACAAAGCGGTTTACAGACAAAATCAAATAGATTAAATTAAATGGATTAATATTTAGAGCTCAAGAGCCAGAATTTTGGTTGGTTGGTCACTTTAGATGTTCTTTCTAAAACGTTTTCAGGAGGGACTTGAGCATAAGGTCAAGTGAGGTGGTTGCCCCAGGCAGAGGGTCGGCTGGCGGTGCCCAACTCCAAGTGCCCCCCTTTGCCTTCATTCCTCCTCTTCCTCCTCAGATTGGAAAAGGAGGAGCCTAGGGGTGGAACTTAGGGAAGGTGCCATGGGGCCATGCACATCTGGAATGGATGTTGCAGTCCATTGCCCTAGGAGGTGACCTTGGCCACACCTGGACCATGTACCTGTGCCCTTCCTTCCTTCCCTCCAACCAGTCTCTTGCAGGTGGGAATCCACAGTGCAGCAACACACCCCTACTTGTCCCACTGGATACCAGCCAGCCACTGAAAGCATCCCCTCGTCTAACACTTCGCAGCTGGACACAAGGATACTCTTATCCAAGAAGGAAGTTCTCACCCCATGGGTCGTCATAAGAGCCCCACTCCCATGACAGATGCTGCTGAAGGCCCCTCCCACTGCTGGGTGAGGCATTCAGACATTCGCCCTGCAATGGTTAGTTCTGTACAGCTTTACAAACCAAGAGAATATTGGGGTTCGGGTTAATGATGTATTAGAGAAAAGCTCTCTGCTTTGTATGTTGCTGGCCGCAGGTCAAAAGAACCTCACAGAAGCAGGTTGCGTGCACTGCCCTCATTTGTTCATGACGTGTGCACATTTGCATGCCTGGAAACCAGAGGCGAAACACATTCACACAACAAAGTAACACACCCACAAACATTTACTTTGAGAGCCTGAGGGGAGGGGGCTGGGACTCGAAGAATCACGCCTCTCTAGCAGCAACTAAGGCTGACCATTTTTTTTAAGGGAATCCCAACATTTTCCCAAAAGGCAAAACAGGGACAGTGATTGAGCAGTGCCAGGTACCAGACAATAGAGCCTGTAATTGTAAAATGGGACCAGCTGAAGCATCTGACACTGGATACAGCTACAGTTGCTTGTTGGAGGAAACCTATCAATCATGGTTGCCTGAATCCACGGAATCTCCGTCTCCAGGGATGGGAGAGCTGGTAGCAAGCAGATTTAGTTCCTATCATTCATTGCAGCACAAAGGTTGCAGCCTCCGGCCAAGTGACCTTCTGGAGGACATTTATGGTGTGTTACAGAGTGAACAGATGATGCTCCAACTGCCGTGGTGGACCCCATCCGAGAGGAAGAGCGCTTTGCCAGCTATGTTCATCACCTCCCCCCAGGCTGTTCCCACCCAAGACAAGAGCAGAGCTTGGGAATCTCGCTCGATGCACTAAGCCCTCCAGCACAGAACGAGGCCACATTTCAGCTGTCCTGTCCTTACAAGCACAAGAAGTGTCTCACCCTCACAGTGGATGCAAGCTTCTGTGAGAGGCCGAGACATCCAGAGGGGCTATTGTGGAAGGGGAAGCAGCAACTCCACCACCTTCATCACCCGCCCTGTTCCTACAGATGGTTCCGGTCTTCTCCACAAGGCAACAGGCAAAGAGGTCAACATCTACCTTTCTGGAACAGACTAAAGATCGATCTCCTGTATTCTGTCTCCAGAAGTGGCCAGACAGATGCCTGCCTCTGGGAAGCCAAAGGGTGCTGGCCCTCCAGGATTGGCCTGGGGGCTCCAGGAAGGAATCACCATCAATTTCCGGGTGTCGACCGAGAGCAATCTGGGAGACTTCAACAGGGCCTCCCTGGTCCTGACAAGAATGACTTCATTCAGAGTTGGCAAAGCCCTCCAGAAAGCCATGAAGGCCAAATCCCTCCCCGTCGTTGCTGCCGTCCGTCCGTCGGCCCCGTCCCGTCCTCCCCGCCCACTGCCTCTAACCAAGGAGACTCCCTTTGAGCTGTCCTGGATCAGTCCATCTGTCCTCCACGAATTGGTCCAATCCTTTTTTAAAAGTCATCCTCCCAGTGAGTGGGCAGGTCTACATCTGGGGGCAGTGAATGCCATAAACTGATTGTGTGTTGTATAAGGAAGGACTTTTTCCTTCTTAGGGTTGGTTTCCACATTATTATCCGGGAGTAGCAAAAGAAAAACATTGACAGATCCTGTATAGGCTTACTCAGAAGTAAGTCCCACTGTATTCAGTGGGAGCTCCTTGGAGGAAGGGTGGTATAAAAATGTGACAAATAAATAAATAAATAAACTGCTCTCGGTTCGGTGCAGCTATAACGCTTGTTGTTTTACTGCCTCTCCTGCAGTGAACCTGTTCCAGCTCTACAATATCCGTGTTTTTGCGATGGGTTTTGACCAGTTTGGTTCCTGTGCAGTTTGGCTGAACGTGGTGGGAGGGAGGTGGGCTGCAGCTGGCTGGCCCTCTGGGCTGCTTGTGCTGGACAGGAAGGCTGCTGCTGGGACTCTGGATGTTGGAGTGGCCCATGAACGCCGCTGAGCGAGTCTTCATTCCCGGGGGAAATGGGCCACCTCTCCTGCTGCCACTTCTCTGTCTCTCTCATCCAAACAACATCCTTTGCAAGACTGAATGTCGTCCAAAGTGCGGTGAGATTCTGAGATGAAAGGAAGCCCCTTTCTCTGAACCACTTCGCTGCCAAGGGAACGACCCAACTCACATTCATATACTCCCTGGGGTGGGAGGGGAGGAGGCAGCCAGTCAAAGGACTGGACTGGTTTCCTCGCATCTTGAAGACAGGAAGAGCCACAGACAGAGATCATTTGGAGGCCGGCTGCTCTGCTTTGTGTGCATGCTGTGGCAAAGAATGGGCTGTATTCAGGTGAAGTAGCCAAGGCTGAGAAATTGTAGAGGGGTCTTAGCCCATGAAACTAAGGCTGTCCCCAGCTCACCCTTGGGGGGGGGGTCTGTGCTCCCTTGGGAGTCATGGGCAGTCACCTGCACTGGTTGGACACCCCCCCCCTGAAAACTACCTGTGAATGGGATGTCCGAATGCAGAGCATTTCTGTTCCCCTTAAGTGCAACCCAGTGTCCAAACGTCTGCCGACATCAGGTCGGCCTGCTGTGAGGAAAAGAGAAAGAATTGGGAGCAGGCAATACGTCGTCCTCAAGATAGGGCAGGGGGTCAAGAGATGGAAAGGGAGGGAGCCCTGAGTTACTCGAGTGTCCGTCTCCAGGACCAGAGGATTCGGAGGAGGACGGAAGGAGCTGCTGGTGGATGAGATGCCGCCGCCACTGCCTGTCACCCCTGAGAAGAAGGGGCGATGAGGGAGGTGCCCGAGAACTGGAGGGAAGCCAAGGGTTGTCCCTGTCTTTTAAAAAGCGGAAAAGAAAGATCCAGGAACAGGATCAGCCTGACGTCAGTTCCCAGAAAGATCCTGGAACAGATGATTAAGTGGACTGTCTGTGAGCGCTTAGAAAATGATGGGGTGATTTCTAGGAGCCAGCCTAGAACAAACCCTGCCAGAGGAATCTCCTCTCCTCCTTTGGTAGAGTGGCTAGTCTGGTAGGACCACCGTGGGGAAATGGTGGATTGCAGCATAGCGTTTGTCAAACATCTCCCTTGATATCCTTGTGGGTTAAATGGCAACATGTGGTGGGCTGGAGGCTGCTGCTGCTGCTGCTGCTGCTGCTGTTCGGGGGGTTCCAAGCTGGCTGAGCCCCCACGCCCAGCGGCGGCTATGGAATGGCTGCACGTCAGAGTGCTTATCAAGTCTGCAGATGACACCAAGCTGTGGTCTGTGGAAAGGCTAACAACACTCTGGAAGACTGGATCAGGGTCCAAAATGATCCTGGCAGGTGCCAGCGGAGGGCCCAAATCAGCAAGGGGTGTCAAATGCTGAAGCATAGAGGCACCGGGGGGGGGACACCTGGCTTGGCAGCAGCCCGTGTGGAAGAGATCGAGGGGTCTCATGGGCCGGTCTGGGCCTGGCACTGATGGAACCCGCGCTCCATCAGCACAAGGCCAGGCCGCTGGTGCGCCAGCAGCTGCAACCACGCATGGGCCAGAGCTGTCAGTGGCTCCATGCGTGTGCCAACAGAGTGCCAAGCCCCCACCGGAGCAGGTAGGTCCGCAGGGGGGGCGTGCTGGGAGGATCTGGGTGGGGCCGAGCTGAGGGTGGCCAGGGCAAATATCAGCAGGAGTGGCGAGGCCCTGTGAAGCCCCTTTGGGCCTACTCAGATTTACGCCCGCGAAAAAGCCAGGCTAGACAGGAGGGCGAATGGCCCGGCGCGGGCACAGTCTGCCTCATGCAGTTGTGGGCTCCCGCTCATTGGCAGTTTTCAAGCGGAGGCTGGATGGCCACCTAGCAGGGATGCTGCAGCCGCCTGCGCTGAGCAGGGGTGGACTAGGTGACCTCCAAGGTCCCTTCCGACTCTAGTCTTCTTCTATGGTTGTCTCTTTCCCAGGACTAGGAGAAACCTGCTACAGTCTTGAGCAGGATGGTCTAAATATCATCCTGGTAATGTAATAGGTGAGATCCTGGCTGCGGAGATCTGGGTCCCGTTTCCTGGCTGTGCCATAGAAGACGCCCTGCGTGATGCCAGCTTCTGACTGGCTGGTAGCAGCCCAACTGAGCTGGTGCCAGGCAGGATGAGAAGAACACGAGTCCCGCCGCCGCAATCATCCAGGTAAACCAGGTGGTCACAACCTCCCTGGAAGACAGACACACTTTCTGGTCCAGATGTCAGCCTTTGTCTAGCATGTGAGTGTTGACTCTGTTTACTCAATGGTGAGGGAAATGCACTCTGCACACTCTCATAAGCACTGTCTTCTGTATCATTGCCATACACATCTCCCACCCCTGAGTTTAATAATTGGAAGCAAGTCTTGGCTGTCAGAATTCCTTACTCAAACAACATCTGGCCTTGATGACAGGACTGATTCAAAAACCCACCTTCTCTGCCCCTGGAAAAATCCACTCCCAGAGAATAGACTTGCTCTGGTGCTTCTGGATCACACTGGATTTCAGCACATCTATATGCATCTTTACTTTCTGGGTAGGTACACTGCATCATAGGATTCGTAGTATTTGCACTGTAAAAGCAACCCAGTAATAATTGTGCATACTATGCATATATTATTACAGGAGATGGTCTGATTTGGAATGGGAAGATTAAAAAATATTGTAAGAATGCAAGCCCCCTCCTCGACCCTGGTGAGACCACATCATTCCTCCCTCAAAGCACCACCTTGGTCACTATTGATGAAACTGTTTCCGGAAACAGACTCATTTAGGGGGCACACAACTGGGTTTTGTTCTCGTGATTCAATCCTGGAAGAGATCAATCTAAAAGCTAAAGTAAAGCAAAAGGCTTCAGTTCAGGGGACACAACCGCTTTGCGCGTCAGTGGCTCGAACCCCAGCATCTCTCTCTCCCCCTTCCTTCCGCAGTTCGTGCTGTCCTAGAAAGCCTGGGTTCCTGTCTGCCGGCCCCTCCAGGGCCCTTTGCCTGCCTGCTGCTGCCTCCTTTTGCAGCAGAACCATCCCTCCAGTTTGCAGCAGCAGCAGCAGCAGCAGCGGCATCCCACAAGGGCCCAGCAGCAGCATCTCCTCCACCCAAACCCGCTGCCTGGCTGTCAGGTCGCATCTCATCTGTGCCTCAGTCCTTCCCCGCCCCCAAGATCTCTGCTGCTTCATGGCTGGGAGGGAGGGCCTCCCTCGCCTTATCCCTCCACAGAGCTGATGGTGTCATGGAAAATGCTGCAGCCGGCCAAAGGGAGGGTTTGTGCTGCTGACAGAATCAGGCAATTTCTCTTATTTTTGCCTGGGCTCCAGGCCCATTTCACACCAAAGTCCTTTCAAGTCCTTCGCAAGCAGCTCTTCCTGCCCTCCCCCCTCCAACTCCCACCCAAGGGCAGAATGCTGGCCCCCTCCTCGACCCACCCTGGTGACCACATCATTCCTCCCTCAAAGCAACTTGCTTTTGTCAGCTAGAGGCAAAAACGGGAGTGGGGGGGGGGGGGTCTTAGAACAGGAAAAAAAAATCTGGATGGAGAGAAAAGCAGGCTCTTTTCCATTTACTTAAAAGGAGGCCCAGTCTAGTCAAGCTGCCAAGAAATCATACCCTCCTCTTCCCTAGAAGTCTTTTTCTATACATTTGACATGCGTGTGGGAACTGCTTGTGGCAAAAAGCACTCTGTGCATGGACAAAGATGTATTTTCCATGTTTTATTCTTGGTACCAGCATCATTATTATAACAGCAGCTCCAACACTTCCTCTGTACCACAGAGAGTCCCGAATTTCTGGTGCTTTTCCCTGGTCAAAATACTGTAAAACATAATTTGTCTCTTGGGGAAACGCTGGGGCTGACTTTAAGCAAATAACTTAGCATGTATCTCCAGGGTTCAGTCCCATCATTTGGGTCTCTAATAACACCTGCATCTCTGAGCAGTGGGGCAGATCAGATGCCCCTTTTGTACCAGCAGGGGATGCAACATGTCAGGGTCCTTTATCCTTCCCTGCTGCTCCCCCCACCCCATAACCACCTATCCAGACAGCAAATGTCGCTGAATGTGTTTGAGTTGCAGACAGAGCCTCTGCGAGAGGAAACATGTCTTGAGCGTTTTGGTTTCTTTAAAGATGAACTTGTGATGCTCAGTTTGCTAACCCCATTCACTTCTGAAGCGTGCGCAGGACCAGGCTCTGCAGCGCCACTGACGAACGCTGCAGCCTTCAGCAGCTGAAGAACTGCAAGCAACATACAATGGGGGGGGGCACACAGTGGGGGGGGGGCAGAGGGATCAGCCCAGGCAGGGCTGTGAGAAAAAGGGTGTATGTAAGAAGAGGGTACTTGTGGTGGGTATCTTATTGCCACTATTTTGTGCCTGCACTGAAAACCGGGTCCAACTACACCGTGGATCAGACACAGTCCTGTATCTGGGGAGGAGATGAAAAGTCATATGACTCCAGAGAGATGAGGGGGGGGGCAGAGCTCATAAGTACATAAGAAGAGCCTGGCTGCTGGATCAGGCCAAAGGCCCATCTAGTCCAGCTGCCTGCACAGCACACAGACAACGAGAGACCTGGTCCTGTCGCCACTCCTTGCACCTGGCATGCGGGGAGAGCCTGCTACTAAAACCAGGAGCTCAACCTTCCCATGGACGCAGGACCACAAGCAAAGGTCAGGTGGCCACGATGAGGAAAGCGCCACTGGAATCCAGCACCAGATTTCCCAGCCAGGAAAAAAGAAGTCTGGAGGTGTGAAGGAGGCTGGATTGGGACCCAAGGAGCCCAGGCTGAAATTCTCACTCCCCCGACTGCTTGCCGCGTCACCCTGGGCCAGTTGCAAGAGACGTTGGCACTGGGGGAGCCTCAACCCCTCCCCTCCCCCAGCATTCACACGCTTGTGGCTCTCTGGATGGACCTCGGCTGGCGAGCGCCGCAGATAGAGCTGGAGGACCTTTGGGCCCAACCCAGCGTGGCGATTCTGATGCTCGCGGGCCGAACGACTCAACGAGGAGGACACTGCTGAGCAACGTGAGCTGCTTCTCTGAGGCCTGAATTTGGATTTCCAGCAAGATCCATCGACCTGCTAGGGAACAATGTTTTTCTGAGGTGTGCTTGTATATTTTGACACTGAATCCCCACAAAGAGGGGTGCAAAGGTCCGCATGAAAGGCCCGAGACGACTGCCACGTTCACGTTGGAACTGAGGCGACACCGTCTGCAGGACTGGGGGGGGCAGTGTGCCGCCCGTTCACCTCTCGACCCAGACCTCCAGGGGACTGGACCTGCCCTGCTGGAGCTCCTGGCTCACGGGCCCCACCCTCAGGCTTGCACACAAGGGAAACCGCATGGAGAGTTTCCTGTTCCCAGTTAGAACCTTTGATCCTAGTCGGAAGATGCATGTACGTAATCTACTGTGATCTGTAAGTAAAGTCTTTTCCCCTTTGAACCAACCTCTGAGTGTGTTTTATTGATAGCAGCTAGCCTGGGTGGCCAGACAATCCTTTTTACCACTGGGAGGGGGGGTGTCTTCCACTGATTATTCTGCGACACTCCCCTTTCTCCCAACAGTTCATTCCCCCACTACATACAAATGCAGGTTTGTTGTTGTTCAGTCGTTAAGTCGTGTCCGACCCTTCGTGATCCCAAGAACCATATCCCGCCAGGCCTTCCTGTCCTCCACTATCTTCCTGAGTTCGCTCATTTTCATGTTTGTTGCATCGGTGATGCTGTCTAACCATCTCATCCTTGGCCTTCCCCTTCTCCTTTTGCCTTCAATCTTTCCCAGCATCAGAGTCTTCTCCAGAGAGTCCTCTCTTCGCATTAGGTGGCCAAAATATTTGAGCTTCAGCCTCAGTACCTGTCCTTCCAGGGAACAGTCAGGCTTGATTTCATTTAGGATTGACTGATTTGATCTCCTAGCAGTCAAAGGGACTCTCAGGAGTCTTCTCCAGCACCACAGTTCAAAAGCATCTATTCTTCGGCGCTCAGCCTTCCTTATGGTCCAACTCTCGCAACCATACATTGCTACTGGGAACACCATCGCCCTGACTATATGAACTTTTGTTGGAGAAACAGGAAATACGGGTAAAAGAGCCATGTAAAAGAGATTTTCTACGCTAATCAAAGACTTCCGTTTCAGCTTCGCTTTCAATTGCTTCGTTCCCGCGCTTTTGAATTTCAAATTAACCAGCCGTTGCGCTTGCTTCTTTCACCATCTACCAGTCCTTTGACTGTTCCTAGTAAATGTTTCCAGATTTTAGGAAACAAAACGTCGGATTTTAATAGTTCCTGCTGTGGATTTTAATGAACTCTTGCCTGCTTGCATTGTCGGAGGAATTCGAAGAGCGCAAGCGGGGTCGATTTTTGTTTTTATTCTGGCTGGACTTTGTTTTTTACATGGCTTTTTTACCCGTATTTCCTTTCTCTAAAAATTGTAGCTGGCCATGAAAGTTTTCGTTCTCAAATGAACTTTTGTTGGCATGGTGATATCTCTGCTTTTTATTATGTTTAATGCAGGTTTAGACATCCCCAAATCATCACTGACAGATGCTCAGCCACGTTTAATCCCACTCCTCCAGCCTTTCTACCAACAAAAATGTGCCTGCCCCAATTGCCCTTGCTTCCGAAACGTCACCCTGCCAGTAACGTAGGCTCCCCCCCCTTTGAGCCCACCCTCATTTCAAACATTGGTATGCTGCTTTTTTCTGCCAAATGCCTTGCAAGGTAGGTCAACCAATTCCATAAAAACATCAGTCACCATCAAGGAAAACCACAATGAAAACACGAGTGACAGGTAACAGCAACAATGCACAAATTCAGCAGCCTATCGACAAACAAACCATGCAGAAAGCAAACTAAACTAAACACTACAATAAAGCAAAGTAAACCAGCCATACTTCTTTACCCAGCGTGTAATTAATCTGTAGAACTCCTTGCCACAGGAGGTGGTGATGGCACCTGGCCTGGATGACTTTAAAAGGGGATTGGACAGATTTATGGTGGAAAAGTCCATCACAGGTTACAAGCAATGCTGGGTATATGCAACCTCCTGGTTTTAGTAGTAGGCTCTCTCTGAATGCCAGCTGCAAGGGAGTGGCAACAACAGGATACATGCATCTTGTTGTCTTGTGTGCTCCCTGAGGCAGCTGGTGGACCACTGTGAGACACAGGAAGCTGGACTAGGTGGGCCTTTGGCCTAATCCAGCAGGAGTCTTCTTAAAAAGACATACTGACTTTTGTAGATGACGTTTCTAGCTACTGCATGATCTGCCTGCTGAAGGAGGCGAACAAGGCTCACGGTGTAGTCCAACAACATGTGGCGACTGTCAGCATCGAGATTGGGAGGACGCCTCAAACGCTGCAGGCTGACGGCGGTGGTGGGTACTTCTCACGTGACGGACAGCACAATCCTAGGCATGTCCACTCAGAAGCAAGTACCATTGTGTTCAATGGGGCTTACTCCCAGGAAAGTGTGCATAGGGTTGCAGCCACAGAGAGGCGTTTCACACAGGTGCTGTGTTCCTAGTTCCCACCAGAGCAGAGCGGTGCAGCAGAAGCACACAGGCCTCTTCTCGAGGCAGTCAGGGGTGTGCGGACAGATGACCCAACCAGTTGGGGGCGATGCAGCTGCGGCCGGCGGCAGACGAGCTCCAGAAGAGACTGCCGCTGAAGGGGCAGCCAAAGCTCCATCTGAACGATGGCCTGGGAGAGCAGCACCAAACATGGAACGCGTGCGAGGATTTGGCAGCAGGCAGAGGCAGAGGCACCAAAGGAGCAGAGGTCCAGGCACGACGCCGGAGCCAGCAGAGGCATCTGGATTGGATCTGCTCCAGGCTCCAAAACAAGGCAGCTGCAGCAGGCACGAAAAGCGACGGTGAACCATGATGGGCTGCAGCACTTTGACGAGCAGGAGGAAGCGGACAAGCACCAGGCTGCCATGGATGGCCGGCCAGAAGCAGGTGACCAAGAGCCGCTCGGGGACAGACCAGCCTATGGCGACCGCCTGCCCGGAGCCCCGTCACAGAGCCAGAGACAAACCAGGTTGGTGCAGCAGAGACCAGCGCAGGTGAAGGCCAGGAATCCGATGATGGGAAAGACGAGACGGAAGAGCCAGAAGGAGCCGCTGAGGAGCAGACCAGGCTCCAGAACTGAACCAACCAACCAAACACAGGCATACCGGCCATGCACCTGTCCTACCTTCCAAGGTCAGCGTTGCACCAGAAACCAGAAGCACATGAGAGAACTGAAGCTCTGTCCGCAGCGGAGGCAGCCAGGCGGAAGGGTGCAGCACAAGGCAGGGGCTTGAACCCAGCCAGGAGGCAGCAACAGGGGGCCAGCGGGGCTTAGCGCCAAACCACAGCCAGTGCAGAGCAACCAGAGGCAGCAAACAGCTGTGTCGGAGCGCCGGAAGCAGAGCAGACAGTGCAACCGCTGTCGGGATCAACCAGAAGAGAGACTGGGCTGCAGCTAAGAGAGCAGCCAGAGACCTGAAGGGGGGGGGGTCTAGACTTGGCCAAACCGCCCAATCCTATCAGCAGCCAGCCCAGCACATGCAGCGCCACTGATGCCGCCTCTGCTACATGCGATGGGCTGGCCGGGAACCAGACATCCTGGGAGAGGTAAATAAAGACATTTTTTACTGATCTCCTCCGAGGTTGCCTGGTCCCAAATGGTTCTCCTCATTGGCTGGCGTGAGTCTGAAGAGCCCCTGGGGGCAGCTCCGGGCCAGGAAAGGGAGGATAAAATCTGGCTTGCATGGCTGCCACCAAGATCCACCCCCTCCCACCCCTGAACTGCTCCCGGCCTGACCCAATCCCCACCCCGACCCACCCCCGCCGTCGACCTACCTGCTCCATCAGAGGTTCTGTGGCCCACTGCTGCTGGCGTGGGACTTACCAGCTCCCGCCCTGTCATTAGCGAGCTGCAGAAGGATGGAGCGGCTGTGGCGCCAGCAGCCCTGGCTTGACACTGGCCAATCGTGAGATCTGCCAGCATAAGCCCTGGATAGGATTGGGCCGAAAAGCTGCCAGTCATGATAATCCAAAGCTAATAAGCTACAGTGATGCTACAGTGATGCAGGTTGGACTGGAGGCAGCAAACCAGGGAAGCTCACCTGGCACCAACATGGATGCTGCTTTTCTGGTGCCAGGAGAAGAGCCTGTTCCCCCCCCCCCCCCCGGCCCCTGGTGTAGCTGCTTCAAATTGTCTTGCGGTTCAGCTAGTTAAGACTGACGGCTGTTGCTCTCCCCCTGAGCTCTTGTTGCCTGTGCTGTTGCGCTTTATTGGGTTGCCTTATTCTTTTCATTGTGTGCTGAACTGGGGCTAATAAACGCACCAAGATATGAATTGAATCAATGTCCTTCATCTTTTCTCTTCTTCGGGTATTTTTTTAACTGAGCTGTCTTGGTCTGAGAGCACTTCTCAAAGCTTTGATTTGGTCTCTTTACGTGCCCTCCATATCGAGAGATTGAGAGGTCAGCCGTGGAGGAGAGGGTCCTTTCGGTGATGGCTCCTCGTTTTAGAAAACACCCTCCCTAGAAACGTTAGGCAAATGTTTTAATTTAAATGAATAAAAAATCAGATACGTACTTGCTGGAATTGTTTTCAGTGACTTCTCCCTTTCCCCTCCCCATCATCACCCTGGTTTTGTTTTGGCAGCAGGAAGGTATTCCAGGGGTGCTCTTCATAGAACAGGCTGGCAAAGACTGCCAGGATTGGCCCTAGAAAGGAGCTTGGGGGGCTCCGGGAGCAGCACTAGAAGTTGCCCAGATGGGCAGCCCAACCCTACCTACGTTCCCCGCGCCGATGCAGTGGCGCCAGTGCGGCTTCCGCTACATCTTGCAGGGGAATTTAGCTGGTGGGAGGTCTCCTCGAGGTAAGAGAACATTCGTTCCCTTGCCCCTGGGGAAATCCCCAGTCTGCGCAACGGGTCTACTCGGAAATAAGTCACTTGCTTATTTCCAAGCCAGTCTGATGCTCGTCCATCACAAGGTCTATGCTTATTTCAAAACTAGCAGTAGCGTCGCTGGACCCGTGCCAGTGCGGCGGTGGGTGGGGTGACGCTTCATTGCCTTGCCCACCCCGCCACCGGAATGGCCCTGATCCAGAGCCAAACAGGGCAAGCGTCACCGCCCCACCCACTGCCCACTGGCGCGAGTCCAGCGACGCTACTGAAAACTAGTTTAAAATTATAGAGGCTGAGGAAACCCTTTGTGATTGGGGCGAAACGTAAGATGCTGTTTTTATCTTGTTAGTGGACCGTGGCCAGAAGACCCACTGAAAAGTTTTATAAAGTATTTGCCGGCTATGAAAGCCTAAATTCTCGCAATTATGGAAATGTTAGATAAAAGAGAGGCTTGTGATAATACAAGGTTTGTCCTGCGTCAGCAACACAACTTGAGATATTATGAGGTATAAAAAAAGAAAGTCGTCACGACAAATGCTCTTAAAATACACGGCAGCCTAAAACAGGGTCACCTCGTGAGGAGGAGGAGGAGGGCAGGGTTCTCAGCTGGGTCCAGGGGGGCATTCTGACGGACTACTCTTGTGCCAGGTCGTGCCAGGATGGGTGGAGAGAAGTACGCCAGCTAAGAGCCCCCTGCCTTCTGCCCCAGGGAGGGTTGCCCTCCCTCCATCAGGGGCGGAGACAGTTCTCTGCACTAGGAGGAGTGGGGGCTTTGGGAAAGAAAGAAAGAAAGAAAGAAAGAAAGAAAGAAAGAAAGAAAGAAAGAAAGAAAGAAAGAAAGAAAGAAAGAAAGAAAGAAAGAAAGAAAGAAAGAAAGAAAGAAAGAAAGAAAGACTGCTGGGGAGATGGGTCTCTCTCTTGCCTCTTGATGTCTAGCAGGTTTTGATTCTTCTCGCAAGGCCTCCTCTTCTCACTTCAAAAACATTAACCCCAGGGCTGGACCAGGTGGAGCTGAGGGGATGAGAGAGAGAGAGACAGCTGGGGAGGGGGGGGCAGGGCTTCCTAAGGGCCCGTGGTGATGAGAGCTCTGGACAGGCTACCTGAGGGCTGCTCTGTGTCTGCTCCTCCTCCCCTGGGAATGGGGAAAGCAGCCCAGGGAGGGAGCCAGGAGAAGGAGGGGCGAAGGAAGCCCCTCCCCACTGCTGAACTCTTGAGGGCTGGTTGGGTGGGTGGCTGAGCCAGAAACACCCCCTCCTTGTTTCTATACCCCTCTTTCCCTGGGGACCAGAACGACTCAGGCACCAAGTGGAATGCATGCACCCCTCTCGCGGCAACTTTGTCTGGGGTGGAGGACGAGAACATAAGAACATAAGAACATAAGAAGATAAGAAGAGCCCTGCTGGATCAGGCCAAAAGCCCATCTAGTCCAGCTTCCTGTGTCACACAGTGGCCCCACCAGATGCCTCAGGGAGCACACAAGACAACAAGATACCTGTGTCCAGTCGCCACTCCCTTGCACCTGGCACAGAGAAAACCCACTTCTAAAACCAGGAGGTTGCTTATGGCTTGTAACCTGTGATGGTCTTTTCCTCCATGAATCTGTCCAAACCCCTTTAAAGGCATCTAGGCCAGATGCCATCACCACATCCTGTGGCAAGGAGTTCCACAGATGAATTACACGCTGGGTAAAGAAATATTTTCTTTTGTCTGTTCTAACTCTCCCTCCACTCAATTTTAGTGCATGTCCCCTGGTTCTGGCGTTGTGCGAGAGGGAGAAGAATTTCCCTCTATCCACTCTCTCCATCCCATGCATAATTTTATACGTCTCAATCATGTCCACCCTCAGGCGCCTTTTTTCTAGGCTGAAAAGCCCCAGACGCTGTAGCCTTTCCTCATAAGGGAGGTGCTCCAGCCCACGAATCATTCTGGTCGCTCTTTTCTGCACCTTTTCCAATTCAACTATATCCTTTTTGAGGTGTGGTGACCAGAACTGGACACAATACTCCATCGATTTGTACAAAGGCAGAATGATATTGGCCGTTTTATTCTCAATCCCTTTGTTAATGATCCCGAGCATGGAATTGGCCTTCTTCACAGCCGCCGCACACTGGGTCGACACTTTCATCGACCTGTCCACCAGCACCCCAAGATCTCTCTCTTGATCCATCACAGACAACTCAGAACCCATTAGCGTATATGTGAAATTTTGGTTTCTTGCCCCAATGTGCATCACTTTGCACTTACTTACATAAGTGGAACTGAGGAACTGACACAACCTTAGACTTTCTCGATTTCAAAAGTCTAAGATTCGGCCTGCTACAATAAAACAAAAGGATGTAAAGAAAGGGGGGGATGATTTATGTCTTGTCTCTGCCCCATCCATGAGGCCAACGAAGCAGTTGCCACAGGCTGGCCGCAGGTAGGTGGGGAGCAGCACCCACCTCCCGCCACCCACTCGCCGCCACTGCTCCTCTTCCTCCCCCCACTTCCTGGATTGGAAATGTTATTGGGAGATGGAGTGTGGAGGAGAGAAGAGCGGTGGACTAGAGTGTCTGCAGAATGCTGTAGACCAGGGATTCTCAAAGCGTCCGCAGCACTTGCGGACCGACAATTCCCCCCCCCCCATATGTACATGGCATTTGCTGCCTAAAAAATAATGGCAAACAATCGCTGGCTCAGATGCCGTCAAAGGGGAATAAGATGGATTCCAGGAGGGGGAGCAGCCCTAATGTCTAAATGGAGCCTCCAGCTTCAGAGACAATATACCTCAGTCTGAATACCAGCTGCTGGGGTCAAACAGAAAAGGAGGGCTGTTGCCCTCCTCATCACTGGCTTCCAGGAAGCTTCTGAAAAAATCACGATATTTTGGTCTAGATGGGGCTTGGCAATTTATGGAAAGAGAATGCCATTTAGCTGCTGCATTGGGGGTCCCTTGTACCCCAAAATAGGGGGTAGGAGTATTGAACTAAATAAATAATACTCATTCTAGATTTCCCAGTTTAGGGACCAAAATGTACTCTCAGGCTAACAACTCTGACTCTAGCCAGCCACAAGTGACTCGAGGATTTATTGCTCTCTGCCGTTCTCAACCCCCAGCAGGCTCCCCCCACCCCCTTCAGATTTCTGCTCCCTACAGGCTTCCTCATTTGTCCTTCCTGGATGTCCTTGAATTGCTCCAAGGCCACCTTGCTTGCCAAGGTCAACACGGATTCTCTAATCCTCTGCTCTAACGCGTCTGATCCCACCGCGTCACCAGCAGGTTTTACTGCACAGCCTGTGACCCCCCCTCCCCCCCGTCCCAAGCCCAACATCGCAGGCAAGCGGGCACACGTGGTGTGTGTGTGTGTGTGTGTGTGTGTGTGTGTGTGTGTGTGTGTGTGTGTGTGTGTGAGAGAGAGAGAGAGAGAGAGAGAGAGAGAGAGAGAGCACTCTGGTTGACCCAAGTCAAGGCCAGACAGAAATACCAACCACTCACGCACTGTCAGGTCAACTTTGCCTAAAACACCTGAAAAACTAGACTCGCTGCGGGCACAGCTAGGAACGACATTAAACACAACTAAACTACAAGTGTACAGCAGTTTGAAAGGGGATGATCTCCAGGAGCCAGTCCTCCCAAACGAGCCTCCCTGCCCACCCACCTCCCCGCATCATTGGGCCGGCCAGGCTTTGTTCTCTTCTTCTGTCTGTGAAAGAAGACCTCCCTCCCTCCGTCCCAGGCAGGCAGCAGCAGAGGCATCTTTGCAGGGATGGCGCTTCAGGCCTGAAACGGCTTTGCAGGGCAGCTGGCCAACATCTGCCTCTGCCGGCTTGACACTGCTTGGCCCTTTTTTTCATTGCTGAGGTTTCAAAAATGTTTTAATTGGCTGCTGCTCTTTGATTAATCTGTGTTTATGGAGTAGAACTAGCTTTGAAATCCAGGTATGCTATGCTTTAACGATTCTAATTCTTCGGCACTACTGTGAGCAATTCCCTGCTGTTCACAGATTAGACCCTAAGAACTGGGACCGGTCAGGCAGGACCGACCAGGTGGTCCAGGTGTGATGATGATGTCACCCCAGTGTGGACCACTGTGGCCAGGTCCAGTCGACTCTGGCATGGGTGCAGCTGGCACAGCAGCCGAAGCTGGGCAAAGCCCCCCCCCCCCCGGCCACTGCTGCAGCTTGGCGATCCAAGAGGTGGAGAGATACACTCCAACCTGCGAGAGACATCACTGCTTCTGAAAACACCAGGACACATGGAGAACCTGCCGGATCAGGCCCTCCAGGGCCGGCCCCTCCAGCATCCTCTTGCCACCAGACAGACAGACAACGCCAGGAACTCTGCAAGCGAGGACCTGAAAGTGACCCGAGCCTTTAACTGCTCGGCCCCAGCAGCCAGCCAGCCAGCCAGCCGGCAGCGAGAGCCACATGGCACCTCTGCGCATGGCGAGTCTATGGAGCCTTCATGCCTGCCTAGGAGGTGCAGATAGATCCCCCCTCCTCCTCCTCTTACAAGGATTTGTGTCATCCCCTTTTAAAACCACCAAAGCCAGTGGCCATCAGCACATCCTGGGGAATATGCAAATTCCAGAAACGAAGGGCGCCTTGTATGCTGAGCGGAGGCATGGCCTCACAAACAAGCTGCCCAACTTACATCGACCTGTTCATCATACATTCACCACACTGGCTTTGCCCAGAAGTGCCACGCCAGCGTAGTTGGCGCCATTCACGTCAGGAGCAAACATGAGTTTGGCAAACCTATACACTATATTTCCAAAGGCTGCTACGGGTACCTTTCCTTTTGCCCTGGCACAACACGCCATGGTGGAAAAGTGGAGTGAGGGGGATGGGAAAGACTGACTCAGAAGGCTGCCAGCACTACCAGCCTGGGTAGGAAGGGGGGGTACAGGAAAAGGGGGCTTGCGAGACTGAGGAGCTGGATGCCGGAAGGGGCAGGACTTTGGGGTCCATAGCGAGGGGCCACATTGGCTCGGGCTTGGAAATAAACCAAGAAAGCTACTTCCGGGGGGGGGAGGTGCCCTAGCCGAGCTTATTTCTGAGCAGTGGGCGGGGGGGGGGGGACGACTGCCCTCCTCTCCTTCTCGCAAATGTCCAAAGAGAATGAAAAAGCAACCTCTGCCAAAGACGTGTGGTCTGGTGCTTGTTTGGGCAGCACAGCAGACCGTTTTAGTGAGTGCTCTTTATTACCGGTAGACGGTTGTTTGAAATTGTGCCGTATTGTTATGGCTAGAAGCTGCCTTGAAGAGGTAGACTGCAAATCTATGTATCATATCAATCAATCAATCAATCAAATGCCTTGGGTTTTCTGTTGCTTTGATCAGTTGCTGTTTCGACATGTGTTCTTTTCTGCCCCTGGGATGGGGGGCAGGCTACAAATTCAGGTCCATACACCACACAGATCCTGGGCAGGACAGATCTGCGGTGGCTGCTGCCCACTCCTCCCACCAGCCCCTTCTCTGGGGTTCAGTTTACATTCCCAAAGAACAGGAGGATGACGCATGTTGGTCTCACCCTCCCGATTTGCTCTCTCTCTTGGCAGGACGGATGAGCAACAAGCACATAAACTATCACACCTGTTGAGGGGTTGTGGCATTGTTGTTGTTTTACTGCCGAGAGATCCCAGCCATCTAGGAGCCCGTCCAGCCTGTCCTCCTCTCCTTGTTCACATGGAAGCAAGAGGGAAAAGCCCCTCCGAGGAGCACAGAGCACAGACAGGCCTCTCGCCAGAATCCTCTCCACCTCCTTCCGGTGCTGCCTCAATGTCAAAGGAAGAATTGCCGTTTCAGGCCAGCTCTCAGTAGGGCTTCCAATCCTGCCTCTGCATTCAGCCCAGGTCTCCACCCTGGGAGACCAGGTCTCCAGCCCTCCCCCCCCCGCCAGCTCATAGCATGCAGCGCCACTGCTGGGGCACATGCTGCATAATATGGGGGGGGGGGTAACCAGACAGGCCCAAAGAGGTCAGTAAAATGTTTTCTGATTTAGGTCCACAAAGGCTGTCTGACCTCCAATGGATCTTCTTGGACCTACGCCAGGAATTTTCCTGGTGTGACTCTGAGGAGACTCAGGGGAAGTTGCGGGGGGGGGGCATTGCCGACCTACCTGCTCTGGGAGCCCGAGGCCTCCAGCCCTTTGCCGCAACAATCCCAAAGTGCACAATGGCGGCGCAATGTTCACACCAGCACAAAGACCTTGCGCTGCCGGAACACACGTTTTGGCAGGCAGCACAAGGTCCAGGCAGGATTAGGCCGTAAGAGGCCCTCAGGCTCAAGGTGGCTCACATTCAAACACAAAATATCACCAAACATTACAAAACGATCAATAAAAACAAAAAAGAAATACCAACGAATAGGGGGGAGGGGAAGCCTGTTAAATCCAGAACCCTTCCCCCCCCCATCACTCCATTTAAACCCTCGAAAGCTCCCTCAACGCTGCCACCTGGTCCGCTCAGCCCCAGGTGGCTCTAGGAATGGAGGGACATTTCTGTTCCTTGAGAGAGGAACGGCAGCCCTGGCGGAGCTCTGTAAGGTGTGTGTGGGGGGGGGAGGCTACCTGGCCTTCCAGAGCTCTCTCAGGGCAGTACTGTGGTGCTTCTGTCCGCCCTCAAGCAGGGCACTTCTGCCTGCCTTCCTAGGAGGAAGGAAAGGAGAGCCGTAGTGTCGAAGGGTCCCTGGGAGGTGGGAGAGCCTGCCACGAGCACCTTCCACACCTACCTGCCTTACTGAGCTCCTTTAGTGCCACCTTGATAAGGTAGAGATTAAGAAGGCATTTTTACCCAAGGGTGTATATACGCAACAAGAGTCAAATGCATACACTTGTGGGTTGGGAGGAAATGGACGTCTGTGGACTTTGGAAACCATCCATTATTGCCAAAGACCATTGGACTGAGGTCTGTTAACTTGAGGGTTCGCTGTAATGCACAGTGGAAAGGCAAACGATATCGACAAAAGGGTGGGACTTAGTTCAACCGAATGTGTGTATAAACCAGCGAGTCTTCATCAAGAGGGGAGGGTACTGCTGAGGAGGCCGGGGGGGGGGGGGAGGGAGTTCCAAAGCCTGGGGGTGCATTCAAAAAGACCCCGTCATGTGTCCCTGCCAATCATACCTCTGATTGAAGGAGGGGGGAAACGGAGCAAGGCACCACCGACAATCAAAGCGGGTGGGGAGAGACAGTTCTCCAAATACGCTGGTCCCAGACCGTTTGGGGCTCTAAAGGTCACAACCCATGGCTGGCCCAGCCATGAACTGGGCTGATGTGACTTGCATCAGCAGGGGGCGAGGAGGGCATGATGGGTTCAGGGTGCCCTTCACCCTGAGTCTGCTGCCAACCACCCTCCAGCCTGCCCTGGACATGAGCCACTTACTGTAAGCAGGAAGCAGGTCATCCACTGTGTGGCCATGTTCCATCGTGCGGTTTGCGCAAACCCAGAAGTGCAGGACTTCTGGCTTTATGGAAAGGGACTGCGTGCATGAACTCCACTTCCGGGTTTGCAAAACTGCAGAGCACAATGCGGGCTTCTCTTTTCAGAGCACCATGGCAGAGGTGGCGTCCTCGGGTGGTGTCCATGGTCCTGCCGCCCTGTCATAATCGAATTGAACCCGGAAGCACACTGGCAAGCAAGGAAGCAATAGGCTCCCATGAGCAGGCCCCCGAAAGGGTGTCTTTATTTATGTGTTTATTCAGGATTGATTAATTAATCAGGCTCCATGCAAGACCCAGCGGATCCAATTCTGCACAGTTAATTGTGGTGCAACCAAAATCTGGAGCCCAAGTTTAGCAAGCTGTCGTAAGGCTTTCAGAGGAGTTAAAGCAGGGGTGGCCAACCTTCCACCATGAAGGACCTCTGTCTGCGTTCTTAAGAGTTGTGTAGAAGACAGAATCTTGGCAGCTGCAAGTGCTGATGGTGCTGCTCAAGCAGCTGCACCTGTTGAAATGCCCTCACCTAGACAACCATTAACGGGCCAAGCCCCAGGAGCATTCATGCTGAAAGAGTGGCCAGCCCTGGCCTGAGTTAAAGCTTATCAGATTGTAGAACCTGCTTGCTGGTTCAGTTTGCAAAATGGCTCCGCTCCGTCGCCAGCTAATTAAAACAAGAGCCTGGACTCCTGGATCCTTTTAATTGGCATGCAAAGAGCCTGAATGGGCTTGCCCAGAGTTCTGGGCTGATCAAACAAGCAGCTCATCTGGTGCTAGAAACAACTGACACCAATAATTGGTATCCACATTATTCAGATAAAAAATGGAACGATGGAAAACACAAGAGATCAGCTTCCAAAATGGGAAAAAGGAAGATCAGCGTCATAATCTGATTTCCTCTTCACAGCCTGGAAGAGCTGGCAAGGAAGGCAACCCTCCCTCCCTCCAACTGCCACAGGCTGCCAGTTCCAGGCAGAGATAGGAGATGCCCGGATGATTCCATGTCTGCAAATACCTGTCCATGACGGACGTTTTGTGCATGGAAGGAAAGACAGGGTCTGACACTGTGTACCTCTCTCAACAGATGTGCCCCCCAAGCTGTAAAGTTTCTGCTCACTCACAAAACCAAAGGCTGCCTCCCTTTGAGTCAAGAACTCAGGACTCAGTCTGCCCAACAAAGAAGCAACCAAGCTTCATGCTTGACTGACACAATGCATAATGAATCATCCATGGAACTCACTGCCACAAGATGTGCTGATGGCTGCTCACGTAGACAGCTTTAAAAAAGGAACCAGACACACTTATGGAGAAGAGGGACTGCGGTGGCTGTTAGCCAAGATGGCGAGAGGAGGAGGAGAATGACATTAAAAAACATCATCTACTTATCCACACGGAAAGAACCTTCAAAGCAGCGTATAATGTTTTGCAAAGAATACCGTCAAAAGAATTCAATCCAACAAAACCAGGAACGTTCAACAATAGAACTATCTGAGCAACAGTGGGAGAGGGGCCTGAATACCAAACCGCTTCAGCAAAATCAACGCTTGCCTCCTGTCTCTTACAATAACTCTTTGCCACATTTTTTTATTATCATTAAGAATATGCATACTGTTATACTGTACCACATTTCAACAAAAAGTAGCTCACAGAGTGGTTTACATAGCAAAAATAATGCATATTTCTTTTTGGTGGGGTGAGGATATTTCATTGTGCGCGTCACCCCAGGACCTCCTCCGCTTTCGTCGACTTGTCCCTGCTCCCCTCCTTTCTGGCCCCTTCCTGCCCCCAGCCTCCTTCCTCCCACCCCACAGCCTCCGTCCTGGCTGCATGGTTAGCTAACATCCTGCACGTGTGAACTCGTCACCTGAAGCAGTTATGGCGGCTTCATCCAGGTCGTCTGAGCCTTTTTTCTGTATGGAGCCCTGCTAGGGCGTGGTGCAGAATCCTGCTCATCCAGCTTTTCCCTGTGAGGAGCCTGAATGAACAATCAGAGTTCCACAGACAAGGAATCTGCCTTTCAAAGGCAGCTCCTTTGACAACAGGAGGGGCCGGCCCTGTTTGGACCAGGGACGGCAGGCACCAGCCAAGAGGGCCTGCTGCTGCGGCGGCGGCGGCTGCCTGTCCCTGGTTGGGAGCCCACAAGGCTGTCGCCTTCTCAACAAGGGGGGGGGGGTGCTGCTGCTGCTGCTGCGCCGCTCCTGAGCCTCTTTCTCACAGCCACCTGGAGGGCAGGCAGCATCAGGCCTGCGTGGGGCCCAGACTCGTGTCCAGGAACGCGTGGGATCGTTGCACCTGGATGCTCGAGCAACGCTGCTGCGGGAGGAGACCCCGGAGGGCCGCGTCTCTCCAGCCGGCGCCACTCACGACATTGCGCAGCTGCTCCTGAAAGTGTCTCCTTGCCACAGGGGGCTCATAAACCCGCATGTTTCTAAGCACATGTCCCTTTCAGGCAGCGCGTTCAGCAAATATTAATCACCCTATTCCTCCACCAGGGAGGTCAATTGGCAAATATTTTCTCTCTCGCGTGCAGATATAATCGAATAAAAATAGGACCAGGTGCTTAGAAAGGGCTTAGCAACTGCTGCTCCAGTCTGCAGCTTTCTGTGCAAACAAACAAAGATCACACACACACACACACACTATGTTCTCTCGATGTACGTGTGTGTGCCTCTCTGAAGGCTTCTTCAAGAACAGTGTGGTGAACTTTCCGACTTGGCCAAGCAAAAAAAAATCAAACGCGAGGAACAGGGCAATGATGGTGAAGCCCTGGAGTTGGTTAGACTCCTTTCTGGATTCCAGAAGCAGAGAAGAGCAGCCTTCAGCCGGGACCTCTTGGCCAGGAGGGTGGGAAGACGTCCTGTTCCTTAAAATACACAGGAGAAGCAGATTCCATGGCAGATGAACAGCCCAATTCTACGGGCTCCCGTTCCGGCGGCACAGCACGCTTTACAGCGGTTGCAAAACGCAACCTGCCATTCCGCGCAGCTAGCCAGCAGCCGCGAGCCAGTGGCCTGAGTCCAGAAAAGGTGGCGCAGGGGGTGAGCGGTGGGCAGGGAGGGGGAGGAACAGGGGGTGGAGAGCGGGGTGGGGAGGGGTGTCAAGGCCAGGAAGTGGGTGGTATCGGCGGTGGCAGCTCTACCAATATCCTACCCCCCCCCAGCCTCAATCCACCTTCCCAGGCCCACTCAGACTTGCACCTGCAAAATCGCTGGTGCGGGTCCAAATAGACCCATCGCAGGAGCAGGAGCTTCCCCCCAGGCAAGGGAGCAAATATTCCCTTCCCTGAAGGAGACCTCCGGGGCCTGAAACGCCTCCGTAGGATGCAGTGCACACTTCGGTGGGGTGGCTGCATCAGCGGGGGGGGGGGGGAGAGGAATGGGTGGGAAGTTTCTGAATGAAGGGTGGTGCTGTGCTATGCAGTGCTGTGTGGGTTCAAATCTTGCTCTAGGCAGCCCTGGGCACGTTGCAGCCATCAGTGGCCCCACAGCGTGCCATAGCCTGTCCCACCTCCGTCCACCCCCCAGGCCCTTGCAACCGACACAGGGCTGCTTGATTCTCCACCACCTAAAGAGCTGGCGGAGAACCGAGTAGCCCCGTTGTGGTGGCTTGGGGTTTACCCAGGGTAAGCAGGCAAATGCCCACTTCGTACCCCAACCAGACCTCCAGCCTGTCCCTTCCCCAGTTAGGATTCAGCATGGGCCACACGGCCCACACTGAAGCACCTATGCCATTGCCGGGGGAGGGTAGGATTACGCTGCCCGTCACGTTTCGTTGTGGATGGTTCACTTGTACTGCTTTGGGTTTTTTCAACCAGAAAACAGAATAGAAATAGAAAAAGCCATCGATCAATTACATCAGGAGGGAAGAGGGGCAGAAAGGATTGGTGCACAGGGGGTGGGGAAAGGAGGAGGAAAGACTTTGGTAGCCTCATGTCCCAGATCAGCGCCAAAAGGGCAACCTCTGGTTTGCAACCCAGCAACCAGAGATTGTCGAAGGCACAAGAGTGCCGCCATTTTCCCTGCAGAATTCCTGTGTCTGGAGCAGCTGGACGGCAGACAGAACTTCAAGAGGTGAAGCTGCTCTCGGCGCTCGACACGCCAGTGCTGGGGAAAGCATGACCTGTTGACTTTCTGCCTGCTGTGCAGGCTGCAGCAGCCTGTAACGAGGTAGGAACCCAGACAGGGAGGGCGGCAGCAGGTGCCACCGCCTGCAGCATATGGGGGACTGGAGCACCCTGCGTGACGACCCGCGTGACCCAGGAGAGCCGCACACACTTGCTGCCCTCCTCTGCCTTCTCGGATGCCACTTGCTCTCTGTTCTGCTTCCCACTGGGACTGAGGAGCCAACGGATGATTCATGGGCCTCGCCGCCGCCATCATCCCGGCAACGGCGCGCGCTCTTGCACGAGAGCCGCTTGATCACGATGTCCTCTCCCTCCTGAATCAAGCAGCGGCGTTTGCGCCAGGCTCCCAAAAGACTCTGTTTGCCCACGAGATGCTGATGGCCGAGGACAAGATGCCACCCTTGCCTCTTTCTGGGCGAGGGCAGCCTCGCCTCGCGGGTCAAGCCCTTCGAGAACAGCCTGGGCTTCCTCAGGTTGCACCGTCCTCTTTTCTGGTGGTGAGGGCAAACCAGTGGCCAGACTCCAGGCAGTTCCATGTAAAGTGAGTCCAGACTGGAGCGGCCGGCACCATTTGGGCCCGATGTCCCTTTCCTCCTCCTGTGGCGCCCCCCCCCCCCATGCACAGCAGCCGCAGTGCTACCAGGCTGACACTGACAGCAAGCCCAGCAAGGTCACCGTAAGGAACACGCGAGAAGAAGCAGTCTGCACGCTCAAAGGCACGCTGCAAAAGCTTGCTCTGAATCATTGGCACAGCTTTCTTTCCCTGTGTTGCAGAGGTCCAGAAACAGGGCGGGGGGTGGGGCTGTATAGTTTCTGGCCGTTTAAGGCGCAGAAATCCTGCCAGAAATAAAGGCGAGAACCTCCATCCCCGGACAGATGCGGAAGAGGGCGTGGAGGGTGCTAACATGGAGTTATGAGGGGGGGGGAATCTGGGCACAGCTGTTCCCTTGGCCCAGCTGGGCAGAAGGTCACCCGGCAGATCGTTTTCCATTGGGGCCGGGAGGGAATGTGACACCCCCTTTGTTTGGGATCATGTGCTCAGCTCCTCTCTTCCAGCTAGTCCGAGCTGACTCGGCTCACCATTCATCACTTTTAATGCCTTCAGAAATGGCGCCATTCTCATTGCAGCAAGACCAACGACGGCCCCCTCGGTCCTGCCCCCTTCTCCCTGGCACTCCGTTTTACGTGATCTGGAATCATTACTGCTCCCCTCCTGGCTGGAGTCCCATTCTCCTAAATGGGGGTTAGTTAGGATCCCCAAGGACAGTCATCAACATGCATTGAATGGGTCGAGAGAAGCTGCCTCTCAGACCGCCCACCGCAGCCAGGATAATGACGAGTCCAAGAAAAGGTTGGGGACCTTCAAGGAGTGAACACCCTTTAGCGATGAGGTCCCACTCCTCATTTTTGCCTTCTCTGGCTATGTACTCTGAATACAAGCCAGAGGGAAATTCTCCTGCACCAGCCCCATTGAAATGTGCTCTTGTGCAGCACCCATTCAGTTCAATGGGGCTGGCACAGGAGATCTCCCCCTCCCCAAATTGTGCCTAACACCTCCATTCACCTGGAAGTCTGATGGGTTTTTTCCCCTTTCCAAGAACAACTTTGTTCAAGTCGAATTAATAATGACGGCAGTCATTGTTTAATGACTGAGGAGCCTGAAATGTTTTAGAGTCATGCAAATTACCGCCGGGCCTGAGGCAAAGGCTTTCTGCACTGACTGAACAGTGTTGACTTAAAAAACCTCATTTCCAGGAAGACACACAGGGCTGTTGCCAAGCAAAGATGCTCGGACTCTCCTGTTGCTTCTCCCAGGTCGAAAACGTGCGTTATATCTGATCACCTGCTGATGAAGCCAATGGGGAAACTACATTTTGATGATGTGATGAGGGGCTTGAATAAGTTACTCCCCCTCCCCCAGCCCTTTCTCTCCCAGAGGCTGTAGATCCTTTCCTCTTTGGTGCTCAACCAACCCCAAGACAGCTCTCAGGCAGGCAGGCAGGCAGGCAGGCGGCCCCATCCGGCTGCACACAGAGCAGGGCCACCCCCTCCCTCCTGTAGGCAGTTCAGGCCAAAGTCCCCGCTGACGTCAGCAGCATGAGCAGGTTACACCCTGATGATGAGAAAATCTGCTTAGAAACGGGCACACAGAGGAGAACCTCCACACCTGGGGTGGCCAAGGATTAAGAAAGAATGGGAGGGAGGGTGCCCCCCCCAGTTCAGAGCACCTGTGTGAAGAAGACACTTGAGAGGGAGGGGGCAAGGAGACCACCACCCGTGGGGCAAACGATGGCTGATGAGCCTGCCGCTGAGAGGGGGACGTGTTAGAGGAATGTGCGGCTCCACTACGTTCTCTCTCTCTCTCTCTCTCTTCAATGCTGCTTCTCCTTTGGTCCAGATCCAGCTGATTCTATTTTTGGCTCCATTATTAATGTAAGAGGTTGAATGTGTCATTTTCAAAAACTCAAATCTGAAAGTGAACTCAGTTTTGGAATGCATTTGTTTAGCTATGGAAACTGCTTCGTGAACTCTTATTTGTTGAAAGGCAGTATATAAATATTATTATTATTATTATTATTATTATTATTATTATTATTATTTATTATTATTATTATTATAACAGTGGGAGGGAAAGAGAAACTCCTGATCCCATCCCACAAACCCAAAACTTCAGAACGTAAGTCAAAGTTCTCCCCCTCTCCCCCAACAAATCATTGTCAGAACATTACCGGCGGCGCAAAAATCATTCATGTTGTGTATCTATTCCTTAATAGGAAGAACTGTCCAAAATATGACTAAGGCATAGCGAGCATTTCAGAGTGAAAACATTACAGTTTTGAAATCATCATCAGGCCACTGTGAACCCAGCAGTGACTGAAGGACACGAAGGAAACGGTGACCCACATTTGTTCTCCACATTTGTCCTCCTGATGCCGCCTGGGTTCCTGAAGGCCCTGCAAAGTCTTCTACCAGTAAGACCTGGAAGTCAGACAGACACAGCCTCAGCCTTCAGGCTTCAGTCCAATACGGCTCAGGACACCCAAGGGAAGCGAGACAAGGGACAAGGCGGCCGGCAGCCAAGATCAATTGGAAAACTCCAGAGTGAAGAGGCAGGCAAGGTTTTTATTATCTGGCATTAAAAATACTACTACTACTACTACTACTACTACTACTACTACTACTACTACTAGGAGTCAGGCAGATGTCAGGAGATAAAGGCTCCCCGTGGTGGGGGCAGCCAGAAGGATGGATGAGACAATGCTGGGGGGACAAAGAGGACAAGGAAGGAAGGGAGTGCAAAGTGAGATGGGTGTAGAGCGGAGCAGAGGCTCTAGACTGTGGGAGCAAGAGAACAAAGGCAAACAAAGGAGCAGGAGAAGAGGCCAAGTTTACGGGAGACGGGAGGAGGAGGGAAACCGAGGCGTAACGGGGGTCATCATGGCGTGGTGGGAGAAAGGAGGCAGGCTGAAGGGCTCAGGGCAGGGGGAAGAGGTGTGAGAGAAGGGATTCGAAGACCCCAACTGAGTATTAGAAAAGAGCAAACAAGGATTTTTGTTGCACCCAAAAAACAAAAACGACACGTTTCATAAATCTGAGATGAAAATGACCAGGTTACAACACTGGGGAGGATGCGCTGGGAGTGTCAGAAGCAGCAGCACATGGGGGCGACGAGGCTGAAGCGGAAGAAATGGTGGCACCGCTGCTACCACCTCCAAGAGAGGCGCGCCTGCAGGAGGAGAGCAGCTCCGTGGGGCGAGAGCAGCAGGGCATCCGGAGCGATAGCCCAGCCCTAGTCCGCCTGCCGCATCAACCACCAAAGGAGACTTCTCCTGGGCTGGGCCTACTGGAAGTGGAGGCTGCTCTATAAAAGCTTCTGCTGTAATCAAACTGCTATCCAATCACCTAGGGGTCACTAGACTCTTACAGCAGCAAAGCAATGACATGAAAAAGACAGAGAGCCCCAAAAGGAGAAGAATCTCTATGGTGAAAGAAGAGGGCGAAAGGTGAAAGGACAGGACTTTGGTGAACACCAACGGATCGTGGAAGTGCGGCAGAAGGTAGCGTTACTTCAAAGGAACCTTGAAGAAGCACTGAGCAAAAGACCACTGAGACCAGGAAAGAAGGAGCCCAGAGGGACCCAGAGGGTGCAGAGACGGTGGTCGAAGACCTGCGGTGTCCAGTGCCGAAGAAGGACGCAAGACGAGGAAGGAGGCAGGCAGGCAGGCAGGGAGGCGCTCTCTTCAGACCCTTGGCATGGCCAGGTGTGCAGAAGTGGCGTGATTTGAAAAGTCAGACAGCAGCTGCGCTATAGCGGCTGAAAGACGAAGCGATGAATCAGGAGGTCCCTGGTTCTTGCCTCCACCATGAGAAGTACAGGGCTTGTACTCCTGGCTGGCCTGCCTTTCAGGGTCGTGTTTGCTGTCAGGGTTGCTAATGATAATCAGGCACGTGAGAACTTGACAGTGCTACGTAAATGCTGCTGTTCTCTCAAAATGCAAGAAACTGCCCAGTGGTTTCAAGAGAAACATGCATGTGCTTAGAGCGCATGCCAGGTTCCCAAGGCAGCAGGAGTGATGTAGCAGGGACAATGCTGAGGGTGGCACCAGGAGACACACACAGACAGACCTCATTCCACCCACAGGCCAGTTTCAGCTGGGGGGGGGGTCAGACTACATTGCCCCATTAGACCCCCCCCCTCGCCCTTGCTGGCTGTAAATCTCTGAATCCCTTAACAGCTCTGGAGATCACGACAGCTTCTTCTAATCCTCCCCTGTAACGCAACAAACAGAACAGGATTTGGGCTTCACTAAAGCCCAGGAATCTGCCCTCTGAACGACAGCAGCAGCCGCCTGCCTCACCACACCAGCTGGGACAACGATACTGTGGATGTTTCGTCCTGTGGCTGGAGGTAGAGCTAAAATTAGGCGGGGGGGGGGCACACACCACTTGGCACACTGGCCTCTGCAGCTGTGGCAGAGATGCTCTGCCTCCTCTCTGCCTGAGGCCCCTCTGAGCTGTTTCCAAAATGAGGTCCTGAGACTCAGACATGGCCGACGCCGCTGCTCCAGCTCTGGCGCTCTGTTCCCAGAACGGTGCAGGACCCACCCCACCCCCGAGAAATGTCACACACACACACACACACACACCTCTTCTAGAAACGTGTCGGGCTTCCTTTGAACATTCTCAGAGGTTTCCGCTCGGAGGGAATGTGCTCACAATTCCTTTGCCCAACCCCAACCTGTCTTGATCCAGGCTCTTGATCCAAGTGTCCCAAGACTACCGTTTGGCGAGCCCCGCTTCATGTCAAGAAGACCCGTCCGTTCCCCTGGAAAACGCCCTCAACCCAGGGACCTCCTCCGCTTTCGTCGACTTGTCCCTGCTCCCCTCCTTTCTGGCCCCTTCCTGCCCCCAGCCTCCTTCCTCCCACCCCACAGCCTCCGTCCTGGCTGCATGGTTAGCTAACATCCTGCACGTGTGAACTCGTCACCTGAAGCAGTTATGGCGGCTTCATCCAGGTCGTCTGAGCCTTTTTTCTGTATGGAGCCCTGCTAGGGAGTGGTGCAGAATCCTGCTCATCCAGCTTTTCCCTGTGAGGAGCCTGAATGAACAATCAGAGTTCCACAGACAAGGAATCTGCCTTTCAAAGGCAGCTCCTTTGACAACAGGAGGGGCCGGCCCTGTTTGGACCAGGGACGGCAGGCACCAGCCAAGAGGGCCTGCTGCTGCGGCGGCGGCGGCTGCCTGTCCCTGGTGTTTAGGGACCGACTGCAACTACTCAGCGGATGCCTTTTCTCCCATGTCCCAAACAGTGGAACATTCCAAGTGCAGGAGCCTGTCAAGAAGACACGCCCGGCCCGTTGCCATTCCCCACTAAAACCGTGACACAAGAACCATCAACTTCACATTGCTTCATTAGAGAGTTGTCTTCTCCTGTCATAAGCACCTCGGAAGAGCCCGGCTGCTGGATTAGGCCAAAGACCCCTCTAGTCCAGCTTCCTGTGTCTCACAGTGGCCCACCAGGAGGCTCAGGGAACACACTAGGCAAGAAGACCCCTGTCTCCCGGCATGCAGAACTAGGCTCCCTCTAGAACCCGGAGGCTGCATCCAGTCATCACATCACTTATTTTTACTGTGGAACGTACTTCATTTAAAGGGCTGGCTCATTTTATCCCAAATTCTTGGGATGGGTTGCAGTAGTTTAAAACAAATATATAACAGTTGAATGAGGGAATTTAAAAATATCCCAAATAAACATAAAAGCTCTGCTAGCCTCTGCATGTTTACTCAGAACTAAATTCTACTGTACTCAGCACAGTAAATTTGGGTCCCATCAATTCCTGGCAAATAGAAGGGGCAGAAATGGAAGCAGTAACAGATTTTACTTTTCTGGGCTCCAAGATCACTGCAGACGGAGACAGCAGCCATGAAATTAGAAGAAGACGCTTACTCCTTGGAAGGAAAGCTATGGCAAACTTAGACAGCATAATAAAAAGCAGAGATATCACCATGCCAACAAAAGTTTGCATAGTCAGGGCGATGGTGTTCCCAGTAGCAATGTATGGTTGCGAGAGTTGGACCATAAGGAAGGCTGAGCGCCGAAGAACAGATGCTTTCAAACTGTGGTGCTGGAGAAGACTCCTGAGAGTCCCTTGGACTGCTAGGAGATCAAATCAGTCAATCCTAAATGAAATCAACCCTGACTGTTCCCTGGAAGGACAGGTACTGAGGCTGAAGCTCAAATATTTTGGCCACCTAATGCGAAGAGAGGACTCTCTGGAGAAGACTCTGATGCTGGGAAAGATTGAAGGCAAAAGGAGAAGGGGAAGGCAAAGGATGAGATGGTTAGACAGCATCACCGATGCAACAAACATGAAAATGAGCGAACTCGGGAAGATAGTGGAGGACAGGAAGGCCTGGCGGGATATGGTTCATGGGATCACGAAGGGTCGGACACGACTTAACGACTGAACAACAAACACATACTGCCTCCCAGGCATCCTTGGGGAAGGTGATAACGCAGACATCAACATGTGCCCCTAGGCACATTTCTCAGTTTGCCTCCTGCCAAGCCTGATGCTTCTTCTCCACTAAGGCCCTGTAGAAAACATTTGGGCCCTTCTGCTGATGACGTCACTGCTCCCGCTGTTGGAGAGTTCTGCTCTCCCAGAGTCTCCCTTGACCACACCAGTGCACATTAGTGTGGCTTGATGGTGTTGCAGCGGGGCCTGGGCTCTCCCTCACCTGCCACCCCAGGGACCACCCCCTCTCCTCTTCACTGATGACTCTTGGCGCCCAACCGCAGCCAGAATTGGAGCGCCAGCAGCCATCCTGCGTCACCCCTCCTGTTGTGGGAGAAGGCCCAGAGCTCCTCTCCCCCACCCCTAAACTACACCCCTGGTCCCCAGGTTCAGCCCCCCCATGAGTTCCTGAGTCTCAGCCCTAAGGAGCCTCAGCTCCGAATGAGCCGAACACCCCTCCTCTTTCTACCTGCCAGCTACGAGTGAGACCATCTCCCTGGCAGGTGTCCTCCTCTCTCTGCTACCTGAGAGGCAGGAGCCCATTTCCTCCCCTTATCTGAAAGAAAATCTTTGCCAGGGCCAAATCAGGTGCAATGTGGCTATTCTGCAGCTCAGCTGGCCCGGCATGTGGGGGGGACGCAGTTCGGATCAAGGTGGGGAGGAGGGATTAACCCTTTGCCCCACTTAAATCACTGAACAGAAGATGCTATTAGCTGTGTGGGGGGGGGGGGGGACGACTTGCAGGGACTATTTGCACAAAGTTAGCAACTCCAAGGGGGACTTGAGTTTGGGGTCAGCATGGAGGGAAATGGTTATCCGAGCCACTCCCCCCTTCTCCACTGCATCCCCGAGTCCCCGGCAGCGACTTTGGAGAAAGAGAACTCAATCAGCCAGGAGTTTGAATCACGGCAGAAACTCCCTCCTCACATCTCGTTTAATCTCCAGCACAAGTGATTCAAAAGAACCTCAAGAAGGGAAAGCAACCTAACAAATGCCTTACACTAGGCAGGACTACTCAGAAGTAAGTCCGTATTCTGTTCAATGGGCTTACTACTCCCAGACAAGTGCATCTAGGATTGCAGCCTCAGAGACAAACACGTTGGGAGAGGACAGATCACTGTGAGCGGCCAGGACAGTCTAGGCTGGAAGTGGGCAGATCTCAGCGCCGGGCACCTCCAAGCTGTCCTGACAATAACCAGGGAACCGAGCAAGGAGGGAATTCAGGACGGAAGGAGGTGAAAAACGTCCCCTCAGGAAGGTCCCGTCTTCAGTAGCCCTTGCCAAACCGCAATGGTGGGAACCCTCATGGTGGGAACCCAGCAGCTGACAGGCAGGCCATACAAGAGAAGAAGGTCCTTTGAATGTGGAACTGACTTAAATACTAAACGAAATATTATTTCATCACCGCACTTCCAAGCTGGGCAAAACCCACCTGTTGAATACTTGCCATGCAGACTGAAAGGCACAGGGAGCCGTGCCAGAAAGAGGCAGGCACGACTTGGCACTTCCAAACAGGCACCAAATACTGCTGTCACCTTTTTATGAGAGGGGCCCCTTTGCCTTTCACACTTCAGGACAGGCAGAAATTCAACTGGCTGAAGCAGGTGATCATGCTTATCCTCACCCCATGAAAAATGTCACATGCCAATTTCTGGAGACCAAGTTGCTGTTAAAGGTGCAGGACGGTAGTGCAGGTTTCTTCTGGTCAGTTGGCAACCCTACCCAGATCACAATGTTTTTTGAAAACAACCACACATGTGCACTGTTTGCCAATGACCTCTAGCTCCTCTCAGGGACCCCGTTACGGTCTTCAAATACAGCCTCAACTGACTGACTCCCAACCACGCAAAGCGAATCTTTTGCAACTCCTGGGGTTGCAGTTTTGAACACTGCCCCTGGGATGTTACTCCAGCGCTCTGAGAGTTTCATTTCTGAGCCCTGACCGTTGCGGGGAAACAAAGGTGGCAGAGCAGAGCAGGCGGTCTGTCTGAATGGGACGGAGAGGCACCATATTGGTCTCAGAGAGAGAGGACTTGCCACACACAGGAGTGTCCATCATCATGAACACAAGAAGAACCCCAGGCAGCCGTTTGAGGCCGGAGTGCGCCAACAACGCAGTGCGCAGTTTCAGTGTCATGCCCCACCGTTCTCTGTGGCATTGCAAAGGATGTTGGGGCATACACATGTGCAGCGCAGAGCACTGACTGGAAGCAGTCCCCATGTCAGAATCTTCTAACGGGGACAACACACTCCATGGAGCAAAGCACAGCTGAGTTGTTCCTTGAACTAAGGTCTCTTCAAAGTTGCCCAAGTGATGCTGCTTCGCGATGGCTGTGGAGGAGGGCAGCTGTCCAGGTGGCCAGCACGGCCTCCAGGCTCACACGTCTCTGCCTCCTCTCCAGAAACATCTGGAGGAGAACCTGCTTCATTTATTTTGGGGGGATCCTTCTTGGGTCCCTTTGGGGAGAAAGGCGGGATAGAAATATTGTAAATAAATAAATAAATAAATAAATAAATAATTCTCTCCTGACTTGGTCTCCAGTCCAGAGTCTAGGCTACTTTGCCAATCACTTGCAATGTTCGAGAACTGTTATGTTCTAAAAGTGGCAAATGACACAACGTTTGCATAGAGCCGGGGTGGTGGCCACCCTCTCAACATGGATGCTCTGGCCCTTGCATGGTTGTCTAGGTGAGGGCATTTCAGCAGGTGCAGCTGCTTGAACAGCACCAGCAGCACTTGCGGCTGCCCAGATTCTGTCTTCTCCCCAACTCTTAAGAATTCAGAGGCTCTAATGATGGAAGGTTGGCCACCCCAGCATAGAGTTTGTTTATTTTCGTTTAGAGAATATCTGCTATATTATATAGGCAGGGCCAGCTTTAAGCCGATTGGACCAATTGCTCCCAGTTGGGCCCTGCGCCTAGGGGTCCCTGTGCTAAGGCAATCTAGTCTTGTTAAATACACACAACTACACATTGCAACATGCATGTAACACCACATTGCAGGTTTATATACTGTAGGCCAGAGGTTCTCAACCTGTGGTACAGGTACCCCTAGGGGTACACAGACCTCTTGCTGGGGGTACGCCAAGCCCTGCCCCTTATCTGCCCCATCAGCAGCTAATTAAATGTTAATTAGCATGGATTTTAAATTGTAATTATTTTTGGAGCCCTTCTGGCTCTCTGATTTTGGTTTTGGGCTTATTTTTGTACTTTGGAAAATGTACTTTGGTGGGGTGGGGGAGGGAGGAGCTGATTTTGGGAAGTGTGACCTGGAGGAAAAAAGAGATCCTTGCATATCTCTCTCTCTCTCACTCACTCACTCACTCACTCACTCACTCACTCACTCACGCACACGCACACGCACACGCACACGCACACGCACGCACAAAAGACATTTTCACATTTAAAATTGTTCGGTACTTTTTTATTTAATGATTAATTACCTAATTAATTAATTGATTGATTGATCCAATTAATTAGCAGTTAATTAGCAGGGGGGTACTTCAGAAAATTGGACCGGGATAGGGGGTACCTGGGCCTCCAAAGGTTGAGAACCCCCGCTGTACGCCTATATTCAGACTCAAGTATTTAAGTTTTACATACATAAATCCAGAGAATTAGGACCTACGAATGCAGACATATTAGATGTATACCCTGCACTCGCAAAAATGATACGATACAAGTCAAGTTTGTTACTTTGGGCAGTAATCACGTGACGTTCTGTCTCTAAGATTCTTCAGACCTTGGCTGTGAACCTGGGGCCCGCAAACAATGTTTCCGATGGGGCCCGGTGGCAGCCGCTCCCCAGGCAACCGGCTCTGGGTGCAGTTTAGCCACATGTCTGTTTGGTTTGTTCACGGTGGTGCTCTCCAGCACCAGCAGCACACACTCCCAAGTCCGAGCGCCCCGTTTCCCAGGGAGAGGCCTGGCCCTGGCCCACCGCAGTCCGAGGGTGGTTCTGGCCTTTTGAAAATGTCGGCTGCTAGTGTGCCAGCCTGGGTTGCCAGGCTAGTGGAGGGGTCAGCTCCCAACTCGAGAGCTCTGGAAGAGAAGCCACGCCGTGGGGAATGGGTGCCTGCGGCTGGGCTGTAGCGCACGTGGCGGCCGGCCAGGGGATTTGTGGGCAGCTGCACCCTGGGGGCTGCTTTGTTTCCGCTGGAAGGCTGGTTCGTGCCGTTCCATGGGAGGGGGTTGGGGACATTTGAGGGAACTGGTCCGCTTGCTGCACGTCTGTGCATTCCAGTGACCATCAGGTGTCTCTTCCCCCAGCCTGCTCCTTTTTAATTGGTTTTTTCCTCGTTAGTGTTCTCAAACCCTTTTTGTCAATATTTGAAAACATCGTAAACATTCGTGTAATAGCACTGAAGCATAATTGCAGTAATGAAAAATTAAATTAGGAAAAAAAAAGTTGAGAAAATGGTGGGGTTAGCGAAATGAGCAGTAAAAGGGGAAATGATGACTAATGAGTTGTTTCAGCCTCACGAGAAGTGAGAGTCACTTAGCAAAGGGCAAACCTTCACTGCCGGAAGGCTGCAGCTATGCATGATTTCTGGGAAGAAAAACGGCTACAGTGGGGAAAGGCAGGGGGGAGACTGCCACGCACAGCAGGGTGGGCGTACAGAGAAAGCACGAGGCTGCGCCAAGCCCGTTGCCGCCGGGCTGTTGCTGAAAACAGAGCGGCGGCTGCAGAGAGGCAGAAGAAGCCCTCGCCGAGAAGCCCCTGCCCTGAAGCTGCAGCAGCAGGCCTGCCACAGCACACACTGCCGCTGTGTGGAGGTCAGCAGCCTTGAACAGTTGCTGCTAGCACTGTTTGCAGGACAATGACATTGTCCTGGCATTTCTGGAGCTAAAAGAATAAATCACCCTCTTGGCACTTAGCTCTGTGGGAGAAAGAAAGACTGCAGGGCAAACAGCCAGCCAGGCAGTGGAGGGTCGATTGCAGATGCCGGGGGTCGATTGCAAAGTGATCTGGCTGGCCAATATTACTTATGCCACTGGACCAATTGATGGTAAGAGAGGCATCCCGAAGGGCCGGGGGGATGACACCCGGGCTGGCCCCACCCCCTCCAGGCCACACTTGTGCGCCGCCAACCACTACCAGGGCCACCTCACTCTCGTGCAAGCTCCAGCATGACCTCGGGCGGCCCAGCGAGGCACGACACCTCACTCCGAGCCCACGCTCGCCAGTGCCTGTGTCCCTGCCCGGGATCTGGCTTACCTGACAGGGTCGCGTGCCGTGCCCTGGCTCCCGGACTGCCCACTGCAGACGCTTGTGGAGCTGGGCAGGCAAATGGGGCCTCGGTTGGCACGCCGCGTCTCCAGACCGCCCAGGCACCAGGAAGAGTCCACTGTGGCGCGGTGGCCGCGGCCCCATTCGTCTGCCCGCCACCAGGGCCAGCTTTAAGCCAGTTGTACCAATTGCTCCCCAGTTGGGCCCCACGACTAAGGGGGCCCTGCGCTAGGGTAATCTACTCTACTCTTGTCAAATACACACAATGCCACATTGCAACATTTTATTTTAACTGTCAAGTGATTAAATGACTATATTACATTTTATGTACATCTCTATTGCAAAATATGACTTATTTATAAGTTGTTAATGTGAAATGATTTTTAGAAATCCCAAAAATATTTTTACTAAATCATTCCACAGAGAATAAAACAAGTGGTTTTGTAACTATGTACGTTTCAAAGGTAATCTACGCATTTTGTTTGTTTACGTGTAGGCTGACTTGTTTGCAATTTTAACATGTGCTTCGATCCACTTGGTCCATTAACTCACATGCACTTTTGAAGGGCACATTTTGATTGCTTTCCATTCTACCATAGAGGTATAAAGTCTATAATAAATTTTATTTACCGGTATATCTCTAAGATGCTGCTACAGACCTTGGCTGCGAACCTGGGGCCCCTCAAAAACTGTTTCCTATTGGGCCCCGCAGCCCTGCCCACCTTCACAAGCATCTGCAGTAGCGGGCTTCTCCCATGGGGTCACCCCCTCGATCTGCAGTATCACTGGCAGCAACCCACCCCGCTCTACTGACGCTCTACTCTTGTAAAGCCACATCTGGAGTATTGTGTCCAGTTCTGGTCTCCACATCTCAAAAAGGATATAGTGGAACTGGAAAAGGTGCAGAAGAGAGCGACCAAAATGATGAGTGGGCTGGGGTATCTCCCTTATGAGGAGCTCTCGTGAGGCACTCATGGGGCTCAATTTGTTCCTCATTTGCATGAGGAGCACTTGGGGCTCAATTTGTTCAAATGTGAACAAATGTGGTCCTTCTTCCATACAACAGCCCTTCAGGTATTTGGAGAGCCTATCATAGCTCATCTCCTCTTCTCCAGGCTAAACATACCAAGTTCCCCCAACCTTTCCCTGTAGGGCTTCTTCTCCAGACCTCCGATCATTCTCATGGAATTGCCTGAAATCCAAATAGGTAGCATTTCGGTGGAAACCCACCCACCGCCCAGGGCTGGTTAAGTCAAGAGAACCGAAAGAGATCTCCAGTCACCTGCTGCAGGTTTTGCTCGTGCCGAGCTTTCAGGATTGGGCACCAAGCTGCGTGAAGGACAGCCTCCTGGCCTGTCAAAAAGCATGGGGCAGCAGAAGGCCCTCCTTCCTGGCCGTGTGTTTCATCCACATCTGATGTTGGGTTGGCTGGCTGGGACCCCAGGGAGAGCTCGCTCTGCTTCCGAGAGTCTCTCCCCTGAGAGATGTGCCCTGCCCTCCCCCCAGCTGCCTGTCTTTGGATGGATGGCCAAAACTAGCGTTCTTCTTTGGAAGGCAGCTCTTCAGCTGCTGACTGTTGTGTTCTGATAGTTTTACCATGGTTTGGATTGTTTTATCGCTGAGGCTTTCATGGCTGTTGGTTTTAAAATGTGGATGTGTTCTATTTTATTTGGATGTTTTAACTAGTTGTTTTAATTTGCCGTGAGCCTCTTTGGGGGCTCCCACGTACAAGTACATCATAAATACCGGTACATTTCGGTTGTGCAGCAAAGAAGCTGAAAGCACATCGCCGCCGCCGCCGCCCCCACTTCAAGACCAGTATGATTTTTCCGCTGACTGGCTAACACCGTCCCTGTACAGATTCCCAGGCGTTGGCGCTGCGGACCTCAAGACCAGACCTGCCCGGCTGCTGCACACTCTGAGCCAGAAATAGGAGCCCAAGAAATCATGACGAATGTTACTTCAAGCTTTCATCCATCATCATGGTTGTTTGACGGAGCGAGTGGCTGAGGTAGCGAGAAATATTTGTGACTTGTCGTGATGCCGCTTTGTGAAGACCGTACAGTACTGGCTACAAATCAGGATCTGCTGCAAAGCTGGAGTTTGCTGTGCATTCTTCTGACTCCCCTTCTTCGCACTGTCGTTGAGACAGACGTTTGGAATGTGTCCTTGTTGCACCATGACGGCCAGAAACGCAACCCTCCATCACCGCTGCCCCCCCCCCAAGGCCTCATTATTTCTCATTGTTCCAGTTCCTCACCAGGCAGGATGGTCAGCAGTCGTGACCTTGGCAGTCATTCCTGGTGACTTTCAAGGCCAGGTGCCCCACCCCCCCACCCCCCGTGCAGAGCTAGTAAATGTGATGCAGCCACTATTACCACCACCACCACCACTAACAGGCTGGGGGGGGGGGGCTGCAGCAGCGCAGGAGTGAGACAAAGGGAAGCATGAGGATGAGGAAGCAGTTATCTCCTCTGGCTCAAATCGATGCCCTGATGTCCCCACCCACCTGCCAAGTCGCTACCCTTTGGGGCAGCAGAGTCGGCATTTGAACCCTTCCGACTCTTTCTTCTGTCAGCAGTCTGGGAGGCCTGCTGTGATATATCTGTGTTGTTTATGTGAGGTGGCTTACACGAGCCTTCACAGCAAAACCAGCCTTGAAGGACTGCCTGCGCAGCAGACAGTCGCCATCAACAACGGTCAAACAGTCAAAAGAGCATCAGAACTGCCCAAGCAAAGGGGGCCTGATCGGTGTCTGGGGGGGCAGTTAGACTGACTGGAACGAACCCCACATAAGCCATCCGGCATTCAGGAGGAAGAGCAGAAATATAGAATCAACACTGCACTCCATCAGCTCCGCCTGTGGTGTACTGGTAAATTTTTAAGCAGGAGCTGTCAGGACACCGCCGTAGCCACGCCCCATTCAACTACAGCGCTAAAAGGATCAGCTCTTCTTAGAGTGTTTTCTTCTCTGCCACTTATTTCCACTTTGAATTTACTACACTTGATTCAAAGAACTGGCTCCTGTCATCCCAAAGTCTTCGGGGTGGGTTGGAATAGTTTAAAAACAAATCTATACAAATTGAAAAATGGAATTTAAAAATATGCCAAATAAATATAAAAAAAAGTATATTGGAGTCCTAGCCTCTGCATGTTTACTCAGAACTAAAAGCCACTGCGTTCAATAGGACCTGTTGCCTGGTAAATCTGCATAAGATTATCACTTTAATTAATGTAGCATGAGCTACATACTGTCTCCCAGGCAACCCCTGGGAAAGACGATGGCCGCCCTAGACATCAGCATGTGCCCCCAGGCAAATGTCTCAGTTTTCCCCCTGCTGAACCTGATGCTTCTTTTCAACCAAAGTCCTTTGACAAACGTTTCAAAAGCAGCAGCAGCAGCAGCACCTGTGAGCTCCTGCTGAGGACATCCCCCCACTCCTGCTCGGAGAGAGGGCCTCGCAGCCCCCCTCTGCTCTGCCACAGACTTGTGGGTCCCTCACAGGCACCCTGTGGTCCGCTATGGCTCATCATGGGTCTGATTCAGGGACAAACTAGCTGAGGAGACACCTCTCCTCTGCTCGCGTTTTTCCCCTTCGTGAAAATAGCCGCGATGGGGCAATCGGGACTGTTCACTCTTCCCCCTAACACCAGGGCGGCGCCATGTAAACACACTCAGGCCCCAAAGCTGCTAAGGGAAGAGAGGGGAGAGAGAAGCTTCCTCTGGCCCCAGCAGAAGTTTCCATCCCAGGGTATTAGCAGCTGTGGGGGGGGAGAGGGCGTGGGAGGGAGCTCCAGTTTGGGGGGGCCGTGGGGCAAACGCCTGGCTCATGCTTCCCCATGCTTTGGCAAGCGCATGTGTTCACCAGCAGCAGAGACCTCGCTGTTGGCCGGGAACCAGGCAGCAGGGGAGGCAGCGGCAGTGGGGCAGTGGAGGGGGTCTCTTCCCTGCCCAGTGGCTGCCTCCTGGTGGGCTTGGCCAATGGTGCCACTATAGGCACGGGGTGTGTGTGTGTGTGTGTGTGTGTGTGGGTGTGTGGGTGTGTGTGTGTGTGTGTGTGTGTGTGTGTGTGTGTGCGCGCACGCGCGACAGGGACTTGTGTCCGCTGCTGCCCCTCCTTTCCCACCGCCTCACTGACCTCCCCCTGGGCCCTGGCTGGGGTATTGAGCAGCCACAGTGGGAAGCAGCAGCAGCAGACCCTCCGTGGAGGACCCTGGCTTGGAGCGCAGCAGTGCAGCCTTGCTGCCCACGTCCCCGCCGCACAACCCGCCTGTGGACCCACCCCAGGTGGCGGCTGGGAGTCCTGTCACTGGGACAGTGGCATTACTGCAGAGGGTTAAACGCCCATGAGCCACAACACAAGCACAAATGCAAAGGTGGCCATTTGATCTCTGGGTGACCGTAAAATATGGACTTCCTGGCAGTCCCTTTGCAGCCGTCCCGTGCAAGCGCCAGACCCGACGTGCACCTGCGTCACAGCAGGGGGGGGGCAGTGGGACATCGTTTTCCTTCTCAGGCAAAAGCAAAGAAACGTCAAGTCTTCCGGGAGAACAGATGCTGACCCAGGAATGCGCCAGACTGGCACCGTCAGTGGTGGTGATGGTGCCCATTAAGAGAAGCACCTGCTGCCAGCTTTCGCCAAAACGGGCGAGAGGCTGGCAAAGGAGAGAGAATCTCAGGTTTGCCCGAAAGAAACCCCTGTTTGTCTGGCCGAATCCTGGGTTACACACAGCCTCTCTGCTTCTCTGCTTCTGGGCCTGTTTGTGGGCTTCCTAGAAGCATCTGGCTGGTCATGGTGGGAAGGAGGAGGTTGGATGGGACGAACACACCGCCATCTCCTCCAGGAGGGCTCTTCTTCTTCTTCTTAGTCATTGGGCTGGACGTGCTGGGCTCCAATCTGGGACCTTCTGCATACAGTGCAGGTGCTGCACCTCTAGCTGCAGCCCCACGGCCACCAGAACCTCTGCAAGGTCACCGCGGGAGCTGGGGCAGGGGAGACACATGGTGCCCTTTCTGCCCCAGCATCAGATGCTGCGCTTAAGTGAGGAGGAGGCCCCCCCACCCCACTGGACTGGCCTTCCTCGCAACACAGGTAAGAAGACAGGGTAAAACAGGGAAGGCTCCAGGACTGCCGAATGAATGAGGTTCCAGCCTGGGGGAAATGGAGGCGCAGCCGGAAGCACCTTGGCCCCACGTCGCGTGGCTGGACTGCTGTCCTCCGCTTTTGCCAGGCCTTGACCAGCCTCACCAGGACAACCCTAGAAGCTGTAAACTAAGCCACCATGAGAAGCGATTGCTCTTGACCATGTGCAGAGTGCCTTTTCCCTGACTGGTTCACCTATTGCTTACAGGAGGACTGCAACATCAAGTGCCTCTCGCATGTGTGAACAAATGAACCACCACTAGATACAGCGCCACAGGCAGGAGCTGACCTGCTCAGCATCAACTCCTCTGCAACCCTCACGGTCAGTCGACTCCATTGGCACATTCAGCTGCCCATCAAAGGCATCATCACGTGAAGAGGAATCGAGCACAGAGGGTCATGGGATGTACACATGGACGGGGGGGGGGGTGTAGTCGTAGCTCCCAGCAGCAGCTTCCACACAACATCCAGGACGAGGAGGAAGGCCTGCTGAGAGCCAAGTGTGTGGTTTAGACCAGCAGTCAGCAACCGTTTGGAAGTCACGGACCACTAAACGGACAATTTTGAATCCCGTGGTCATCGGCCGGAAGCCCCACCCCCTGAAGTGAAGTCAGCGGCCCACCAGTGGGCAAAAACAGGTCCAGGGGCGGGCAGGGACCAACGTTTCTGCCCTCCAGGAGCCTCCCCAGCGACATTTCCGAAGCGGTGCGAAATGTCTCGCCGCTGGCGCTGCCGCCGAATTGCCGCTGATTTAGGCAGCCGGACACCCCTCTCCACAGACCACCAACATTTTCTCATGAACCACTAGTGGTCCACGGACCACCGGTTGGCGACTGCTGGTTTAGACAGGGGAACGAAAAACGGGCCCCAAGCTGAGCTGGCAAAGCACACCGTAGCCTGGACTGGCCCGCCGCCCTTGTACCTTGACCTGACAGCGTTTCCTCCCTGGGCCCGGATCCTTTTCACTTTGCTACTTCCCTGTGCACCACCATTCACGAGTGGTTGTGACACGCACCTCTTTTCCTCGTTCCACTCACTGTTGTCCTGGGGGGGGAAGCATGGTCTTTGGGCGGGCTTGAGTGCCAGCACCTCTTGGTTCAGAAATCAAACTCTGAGCTGGACCCCCCACGAACTCTAACCCTGTCCTTTGTTTGCCAGTCGTTGACCTCTTCCTTCACTTCTCTCCGCTCCCCCCACCCCCAATAATGCTGCCTAATCTCTCTGCACATTTTGTTTCCAATCCAGCCTCTCTCAGCTTCCCCGGATTAACTGACTTGACCAATTTACATGTGAGGATTTTGAAGCATCAGTGATGGGGTTTGAACCAGCAGTCGCTGCAAGTGAGAGATACGGAGGGAGGGAGGACTGGTGAGGCCAACAGCTGATCCAGCTGCAGGCAGTGCCAGACTTTGACGGAAGGGACCGGAAGGACCTCCTGAGCTTCTTCCATCCTTCTCTTGCACAGCTGCTATCCATTGCAGTGAGGCGTCTACCAAAAAAAACAAGACCTCAGTCCTTTAAGCAGGAGCGGGCTTGTAGGACTGACTGTGCTTTTTACTAGAAGTCACCAGCCAGATCCAGGGGCAAAATAAGAACGAGATGACAGATCCCTGCCCCAAAGTCCTTAGAACAATCTAGAATCCGACATAGGGCAGGCAACAGAGGGAGGGGAAGAAGGAGGAGGAAAGAGGAAATGGGGTAAGGAGCTGCATTCGGCTCTGTTACATGGGCTTCATGTGTCAGTCTGGGATGAGGTCGACGAGGAAAGGTTGTGCTCAGGGGACCTGATGTATGTTTCTGTCTCCTACTCTGCCACCTCAAAAGGGGCCCAAATCCTGCTCCCCCCCTTGCCTCCCCCCCTTTCTGCTCAGCCCATTCAAAGACGACTTCAGGATTCAGTATAGGCCACTTTTCACCCAAGCCCCCCAAAGTGGGGTCTAATTTTCAATAAAGCAACAGAAACATTTTAAACCCAATACAGTTCGTTCTCTCTCATTTCTCCCGGGCCAAGGGAGGCCGGGCTGCCTGGGCATGTCCTGGACGCTGCAGTGCCTGGCAGCTGTCGACGACGATGGGATGTGGACTAATAAACTGAAACTTAATCTAGGCAGGAAAGAGTGTCAGTAGGAAACTAATTGTGGCGTGGGCTTACGACCCATTCTGAATGGGGCTGCGCTGCGCTCCCTTTGAAGGACCAGCTTCACGGTCTGAGGTGCTCCTAGCAAAACAGGTGGTGTCTGTGGTCAGGAGCACCTTTGCCAGTGTCCGCTGGGGCTCCAGCTGGGGCCCGTCTTGAAGAAAGCAGATCTGGTTACAGAAATCCACCCCTTAATCACATCTCACTTAGACTACTGTGATGTAAGCTTGGGGGCACCCTTGAAGACTGTTTTGAAGCTTCAACTGGTACAGAATGTGGTAGTAGCCAAGGTGATTCTGGCACCAATTGGTCAGAGCATCACACCTGTGCAGATGCATTGGCTTCCAGAATGCTTCCGGGCACAATTCAGGGGGCTGGTTATTGTCTGTAGCCTATAGATAAGCTATAAGAACATAAGAGCCTGGCTGCTGGATCAGGCCAAAGGCCCATCTAGTCCAGCTTCCTGTGTCACACAGTGGCCCCACCAGATGCCTCAGGGAGCACACAGACAACAAGACAACCTGTTTCCTGCTGCCACTCCCCTGCACCTGGCACAGAGAAAACCCACTTCTAAAATCAGAAGGTTGCTTATGGCTTGTAACCTGTGATGGTCTTTTCCTCCATGAATCTGTCCAAACCCCTTTTAAAGGCATCTAGGCCAGGTGCCATCACCACATCCTGTGGCAAGGAGTTCCACAGATGAATTACACGCTGAATTATATCTACATGCCTTCAGCCCAGGGTACCTGAAGCCCTGTCTCCTTCCTCATGAACCTGCATCCTGCGTTCACCATCAAAGGCTCTGCTCCACATCCCGCTGCTGTCAGAGCTACATCTGGTGGGGACGGGGACCAGGCCTGCTCAGCGATAGGCCCCCCCACAAGAGGTCCAATATAACCCCCCACACACATGGCCAGTGCCCCTTCTGTTTCGTCTTCTCTCACTTCATTGGGGTCTTTTGTTTTAGTTGCTGCTTCCTGTTGGTCAGAAACATTGTGTTCTTGATTTGTTGATTATTTGGATTTTTGTTTGAAATTGCTTTTCAATATTAGTTTTATTTTTAGAAGTTGCCCTGGTGGTCCTTTAGTCGGGACCGAAAGCTGGCACGCAAAAGCAGCACCAAACTGACCTCACATCACAGCAGCAGGAACGTGATCCGAACTGCAGGGGGCAGTAATCCAGCCAACCAGGAGGGCCTGCCTGGAAAAAACGGCTGTTGCTCCTTTCTGACAGTCCAAAACAAGCATCCCAGGGGAGGGAGCTTCAAAGCCTGGGCACCACGACGGAGAAGACCCTGTCCTGTATACCCACTGACCAGCCCGTCCCGTTTCCGACCGAGGAAGGCATGGAGCAGGGTGGGCCTCCCCGGCAGATCTCGGAGCCGAGCAGTTGTGCTCTGGCACAGCCTCCCACTGGTGTTCATGGGGACTCTCCTTGGCAATGTTTGTTCCCCTCCGGTCAAGCCAGCAGCTCGCGGGGCCTGTGACTGCCTTTGCCTTCACTGTTTTCCAGAGCACCCCCCCCCCTGTTCAACTCAGGATGCCGCATTAAAAGCCCCAACTGCTCCTCCCTCCAATCGCCACACCGGGTTCGGAGCTAAAACTGCCCGAGGCAGAGCAGCATCAGCAGCATGGAGACGAGGAGCTGGGTCCTCCACGGAAATAGCTCCGCTGGTTCCAAGCAACCTCCTCTCTCCCCCCAGCCTTATAGTCAGTCACAGAGAAGAAGCACCTTGGCAAAAATGCCCAAAGGGAATTTCTCTCCTAAAAATCATAACACAGGTTGCAAGATGCTTTGGAAGTTACTGTAAAGAATAACAGTGCAAGTTAAAAAACAAAAATCATTGCATTCCATGCTGCATGCAATGAAGTAGAATTACTTATACAGTATGCAAACAAATGTCCAGTTTTTGCAAACAAATGTTCAGTTTTTCCATCGAGAAAATCCTATTCTGCACCTACAATGAGACTAATTATTTTAGAGCACTTTTAGCATGCCAAATGCTCAACGGTCTTTGGCGTTTGCCATCCTAACTGTCCTGTAAGACAGGTCACTCATTCTTTTTTCCATTTTACAGACAAAGAACTGAGACTCAATGCCAAATGACAGATGATGTCCAGCCCTTGATAAGGGCTGGTGGACATGGTTTTTTTACTCAGTAATAGCAACCACAGGGAGGGACCCCAGTCCAGATCTGGAGCCTGGTGTGAGGGCGGGAGGGAGGGAGACTTTAGCCCGGGTCCAATCTGGACCACCTTCCACCTTCCATGGTTTCTGCCATGGTCACTATTTGCTTCAGGAGCACCTACTGACACCTCCTCAAAGTGACACCTAGCTTGGTCCTCAATAGAAGCCCTAGTTTGACCCATATACGACATTGTGACTCCATGTGACTCCATGACTGAAAGTCCCAGTGTAATTTTCTTTTTGTCAAGACAGCCATGGAAGGGCCCGATTTGGATCAGGAAGCATTTGCAACATGGGAGGTCCAACCCTTTGCCTGCACTGCAGTGGCCAACCCAAATCCCCCCCCCCCAAAAAAAAGCTGATCTGAGCCATGATGGGGGAAATCTTGCTCAAAGTCCCCACCATGGAGAAATTTAAGTCAGGAAATTAGCATGGGGAAAACATTAGAACTCCCCCCCCCCAGCTGTTTTTACAGGAGTTACACTACTGGGAGCTTTGGTCACAGAGCATCAACTGAACCTATACTTTGGCCAGAGTCCACCTGTTTCGGAATTATCTTCTCGATGACAGCGTCAAACTCAAGGGGATGTGTCTCAATTCTGCAGAGGACACCAAGCTGGCCGGGCTGGGAGACCCAACACCCTGGAAGACCCAAGGAGGATTCCAGGCGGTCTTGACAGGCTCGACCAGCGAGATGCAGCAGGGCCAACAACAGAGCCGCATGCAGAGTCCTGCAGGGAGGAACAACCAATCAGAGGCACTGGATGGGGAAACCTGGCTTGGCAGGACCACGCGTGAAAAGGGTGGCTCCTAGACTGACGATTGCTGCAATCGCCGTCTCATTTACGTGGAACTGCATTACACTTCAAAATTCCCTTGAGAAAGATCTCTTAAATCAAGTCACATTGGAAACATCTAAAATAAATAAGAAGCACCAATCAAATCTAACATCTTCCAGAAGGCCTGTGGCCCCTGAATGGTCATTCTGGCCCTGCCCTGTCTGAGGGGCTGGGGGAGGCAACCCCATGGACCCTGAGGAGGCAACTAGTTCACCTGGGCCAGGCTAATCCAGCAGCCCCTGGCTCACTTGGCCTGCCCCGATCCCGCCTGTAACTAGTACTGGGGCTGCAGGGCCAGACGAGGTCAGCTAAGTGGGCCATCTGAGCCCAACAAAGAGATCCAGAGGGCAAAGGAGGCAGCAGGGAATATTATTAATTATTATTATTAATAATAATAATAAAAACAACCAGTATTTATATACCACCTTTTCTTTGGTCATCAGATTTCTCCTTAAGCCAGAAGGGTTTAAACCCAGAACTGGGGAGGGAAAGGGGGCGGGAGGAAGGAGATGCCTGGCGGTTAGTCATCCTCCTTGGGCCAGCTAAGGGATGCCAGCTTCCCAAGGTGGGTGACTGCATGGAACCCGATGCCCCTGTCATGGGAGACCTTGCTAAAAGGGATATGCCCTCCAGGAGAGTCGTATCCCCTCCCATGGGACAACCCCAGACCTGTGGGGGCCACGACATCTTGGTAGTACTGCCGTTGATTCAGTTGTATTGGCCGATGTTGTTGCTCCTGCTATTATTGTCTTGTACTGTCAAGAGGACCCCTCAAGCTTTGGAGGGGTGTGGTGTGGTGTGAATGTTGTAGGGCAGGCCTCCCTCATAGGAATGCCCCCCCTCACAAGACTGTGGTGAGCACAAAAGAAAGAAAAAACGTTGTAGAAAGCTTTACCACGCTAAAGCAAAAGAGCGTTCGGAAAACAAACATAGGGAGAGCAAATGCTGTATTTTAAGGAGACACTTTGAAGAGCCGGAGATCTGAGAAATGGTTTGGAAACAGCACAAAGAACTTCAAGGCTCTCTGGCCTCCCAGAGTCTTCTTTGGCCAGAATTCCAGCTCGTTTCCCTATAGCAGCAGCAGCAGCAGCAGCAGCAGCAGCAGCAGCAGCAGCATAAATCAGGAATTAATCTGATTGCAAGCAAGAGTTAGGAGCTTAAACTGATCTCTTCTTCTGCGCGTCAAACGGCTCCCAATTGCATGTGTTTGTCCTTAAAACTGCTCTATTTGTATCTAGCTTAATGTGTTGTAAATGGAAATGTATCAACTTGGGGTTTTGAAAGCTTCAAAGAAAAGCTTTTTGTTCCCATTAAGAACAAAAATGTTGGAGGGGAAAAAAGTCAAATGCTTGTAGTGTTTACTCACGATGCAATGATGATTCTATCTATGTCTACCCAGAAGTAAATCCCACTGAGTTCAATGTGACTCAGTAAGGATATACAGCATCGCAGCTTAGATATGTCAAATGTCGATACATATTTTTAGGTTTGAAGATAACACAATTAACTTCTGACTTTATTATATGGATACAAGAAATACTTGAGAAGCAGTTTGGAAATTAACATACTCCTATATTTATGGAAGAAGCAAGGATTCTACCCAATCATAGAACTTTAGAGTTGGAAGGTTCCTTGGAGGTCATCTAGTCCAACCCCTGCCAGGTGGCCCTCCAGCCTCTGCCTGAAACCTATCATAAGGGAGAGCCCACAACTGCCCAAGGTAGACTGTTCCAGTGCCAGGCAGCTCTTACGGTTAAGAAATCCTTAACATAAGAAGAGCCTTGCTGGATCAGGCCAAAGGCCCATCTAGTCCAGCTTCCTGTATCACAGTGGCCCCACCAGATGCCTCAGGGAGCACACAGCCAACAAAATAACCTGTTTCCTGCTGCCACTCCCCTGCACCTGGCACAGAGAAAACCCACTTCTAAAACCAGGAGGTTGCTTATGGCTTGTAACCTGTGATGGTCTTTTCCTCCATGAATCTGTCCAAATCCCTTTTAAAGGCATCTAGGCCAGGTGCCATCACCACATCCTGTGGCAAGGAGTTCCACAGATGAATTACACGCTGGGTAAAGAAATATTTTCTTTTATCCGTTCTAAGTCTCCCTCCACTCAATTTTAGTGCATGTCCCCTGGTTCTGGTGTTGTGCGAGAGGGAGAAGAATTTCCCTCTATCCACTCTCTCCATCCCATGCATAATTTTATATGTCTCAATCATGTCCCCCCTCAGGCGCCTTTTTTCTAGACTGAAAAGCCCCAAACGCTGTAGCCTTTCCTCATAAGGGAGGTGCTCCAGCCCACAAATCATTCTGGTCGCTCTTTTCTGCACCTTTTCCAATTCAACTATATTGTTTTTGAGGTGTGGTGACCAGAACTGGACGCAATACTCCAGATGTGGCCTAACCATCGATTTGTACAAAGGCATAATTATATTGGCTGTTTTATTCTCAATCCCTTTTTTAGTGATCCTGAGCATGGAATTGGCCTTCTTCACAGCCGCCACACACTGCTGGGTCGACACTTTCATCGACCTGTCCACCAGCACCCCAAGATCTCTCTCCTGATCCATCACAGACAGCTCAGAACCCATTAGCATGTATGTGAAGTTTTGATTTCTTGCCCCAATGTGCATCACTTTACACTTACATTGAAGCGCATCTGCCATTTTGCTGCCCATTCTCCCAGTTTGGAGAGATCCTTCTGGAGCTCTTCACAACCCCTGCTGGTCTTCACCATCCTTCCTTCCTTCTGTCTAGCCTAAATTACTACCCTGTAGTGCCAGCGGGTGGCTCAGTGGGTTAAACCGCTGAACCATGAGCTGTCGATCGAAAGGTCGGCAGTTCGAATCCGCGACGGGGTGAGCTCTCGTTGCTTGGCCAGCTCCTGCCAACCTAGCAGTTCCAAAGCATCTTAATGCGAGTAGATAAATAGGTACCGCTTGCGGGAAGGTAAACAGTGCTCCGTGTTCCAGCCACATGCTACACGCTGCTGCAGCAAGGAGAGTCATGCCGGCCACATGACCACGGAGGCGTCTTCGGACAACGCTGGCTCTTCGGCTTTGAAATGGGGAGGAGCACCACACCCTAGAGTCGGACACGACTGGACTTAATTCTCAGGGGTCACCTTTACCTTTACCTTAGTGCCAAGCCACGGGTTCTGCCACTGCTGCAGGAGCCACGGAAAGCAAGCCCTCCCCTTCCTCTGCATGTTTGCGGCCCTTCAGATACGCCACGATGATGATGGCTCGCGCCTCACTCGCCCCTTAGTCTTCTCCTCCCCAGGCTTCTCCTCCTGCCAAGCTCTCTTCACCAACCCCTACAGGACTTGGTTCCCAGACCCCTCACCAGTCCAGCTGTCCTCCTCCTATGGCACCCCACTCGATCTCTCCCAGTCCCAGCGCAGGCGACTTGCATGAGGACCCGATCCCCTCTTTTTGTACTCGCCCTGCCCCTTTTCACTCCTCAGACTTACACCAGCTATATAGCTGGCATAGGTCCAAGGAGACCCATAGGCCACCAGGAGGTAAGGGGGAAATATTACCCTTATCCCTCTCAGGCTTCCTGATTGCCCCACCACCCCTGGATGCAGGCGCACACCTCACTGATGTGACTGCATCACTGCCAATGGGGGGGGAGGATGGGGCTGCCAGCCTGTGTCCCCTGCTGCCCGACTCTTGACTTCTCCTGAGCCAAGATGCCCCCAGGTTCCCCATCTCGTTCCCCATCTCCCCCACGCAGCAGGCCTGCCGCTTCCTTGGCCTTCCTTTTGGACAGGAACAACCCCCCCTTTGTTGTTCTTGAGAGTCCCCCCCCCCGTGCCAGCCTCCCTCTGCTCCTCTGCTTTAGCCTCCCCCAAATCCTCCCTGCAGCAGGGGCTGGCGATGCTTGTGGACTGTTCCTGACCCCCCTTCCACTTCCCTTTGCTGCTTCGTTTTTCAGAAAGCGCTTTGTGGTGCCACACTGGTTTCCTTAGACATGTCCCAACTTTTCTTCTCATGGGAATGGAGTCCCTTTTTCCATGGAATACATACATTTTCCTAATGACGTTTGGTGGAGATCGAATGTTCCCCCCACACACACACACAAACACACCCACCCTGGTTCAGATCCCTTGGTCCATCTTGCGCCTTTTCAGTAAGATGGGACAATAGCAACAAATATAGAAATAAACATTGTGGAACTAAAGTATGGCAAGAGTATTCGTTTTGGACCAAAGAGGCCAGGGTTTAATTTCTCCGCCCGCTGGCTGGCAGGGGACAACTTGCTACCTTTCTACCTCAGTCCTCCGTCTGTAAAATGGGAACAACCGTTCGTTGTGAACATAAATAGAGAAGGGTTGTTGCCTGCCTAGTCTATTGAGGCAATGGTGGGCTAGGAATCTACAGACAGTGGTCGACTAGGTTTTGTTTGGGTATTTAGAGGATGGTTCTACAGCACAAGGTGTCTTCTTAAGCAGAACAGAAGGGTTGCCAGCCTCCGTGAGTTCCTAACTATCCAAATGATCTTGCCAAGGGACTCCCCCCCACCCCATGATCCACCCACCCTCCTCTTTTGACACGATGCTGCTACCCAGAGATGCTCAGGAATCCTGCGCATTGCAGGCACAGCGAGACTCCGACTCTGCTGCTCTTATTCAGGTGCTTGGAAGCTGGCAAGACGACGACAGACGGCTGGGCTTCCCCCACGCCATGGATGGACACCCCCCCCCCGAAGTGTGGTCCCTCTCCTCTGTTTGGGCAATGCAGAGAGCCAGGAGGGATTCCTCCTCCCTGCAATTCCAAAGAAGCAGAAAGACAGTCCCTGGCTGCACCAGGAGAGAACTGGGGGGGGGGTTCCCACCTGACTCCCTCCACTGACAATATCAGGGGGGCACATGTGCAAAATCCCTCTTTTGATGCCAGATATTAATTAATTCCATGTGTACTATCAACATGCAAGTTCTCTCCATACAATCACGACCAAGACTTCAAATGTGGTCGCAATTGGAAAAGGGGAGCAGAAACCCCCTTTATAACTCCGTAAACCTCTTGATTGTGTTTTATGAAAAAGGTACTTAAAGTGCCACAAATACTAATACAGGGATACATATGAGTTGATCTTAAACAGGCAACACCTTTCAACAAAGTCGATTGCAAAGGGAAATGCCCCCTCCCCCTGGAGCCCAGCTGTTTTATCCTCCCGCGGGGGCCCCTCCACCATTTCCCCCACAACTAATTTTTCCACAGGATGGTTTCAGCAGCACCAGCCCCCCCCCCCCAATGCACACAGATCTATCGCGGAACGATCCAGGGTTGTGGGCGCTTGGATGCAAGCAGCAAACTCCGTTCGTTGGTATGGGGGCTGGGGGGGGATTGCTCTGCTTTCCACGGAAGGAAGACCCTTTGTCTCTATTGTTCCCTGTGCTTTAGTATTCATTTCACGCTCCCCCCCCCCCCCAGCTTTCACTGCCGGCTGGGAAAAGCTGAAACTCAACACCCCCCCCCCACCCTTGGCGTGAAACAGGTTTGCTTGAACCGGACTGACGATGAAAGAAGATTTCCAGGCACTGCTGAGAAACGTGACACGCGACGTCTCGAAGATTTGCTTTCAAGGGACAGGCAGAACAGAAGCCAAAGCAGCATTGGCAGCAGGAAAAGAGGGGGGGAGGGGGAGACGGGGCTATTTTGGCCCCTGAACGATGGGAACAGAGCAAAGACAAGGTAGAGTTTGTATGTCTTCGAAACGTGATGGGGGACCCCCCCAAAAAAAGTAGAGGGATGCCTCTGCCCCGTGGCGCAGAGTCCAGAAGGTGAGAGGCGCTGCTGCTTCGAGCCCCCCCCCACAAAACAAGTTGCAGAACATAGCCCCCAAGCCCCTCTGCAATTTTCCAGACTAGGTGAGAGGCGCTGCTTCGGAAGCCCCCCCCCCTTGTGCAAAACAAGTTGCAGAACGAACAGCCCCCAACCACCCCCTCTCCAACAATTTTCCAGACTACTTGGAAAGACTGCGAAGCCAGTCCCGGGCAGAGAGCAGCAGCCCTGAAGAAGGCACCTTACAGCCAGGTGGACGCACTGGACGCGGCGGGGACGGCGGCGGGGGGGGGGGGACTCCGGCGAAAGGCAAGCGCGCGGCCGGGCTAGTCCCGGAGGCTGAGCGGGCAGCTGCCCAGGCGATGGACGCCCCCGCCCCGCCCCGCCGGCTGGCTTCTCCTTACCTATGGTGGTGATGACGGTGATGGCGAAGTAGAAGGAGCCGGCGAATTTCCACTGGACGCCGGCCTTGTGCGGCTTGAGCTTGAGCACCACCCCCTCCAGCTCGACGTAGTTGGCGTCCGAGAGGTTGTACTTGCTCTTCAGCTCCAGCTGCTTCTGCTCCAGCTTGCTGTGGTCGGCCGTCTCCGCCTCGGACTCCAGCGCGTCGAAGACGGCGGCGCCCACCAGCAGGTAGGTGAAAGTGCAGATGATCAGGGCCAGAGTCCGCACGTTCTGCCTCTTCATGGTCCCGCCGGGCTGGGGGAGACGCGGCGGGCGGGGGGCTGCTGCTGGGGGGCCCCGCGGGAGCCGGGTGCGCGGGCTGGGGCGGCGGCGGCGGCTGCTGCTGCTGCTGCTGGAGGAGACGAGACGGTTGCCTGTTTCATGGCTGCTGCCGCCGCCGAGGCTCCCGCGGCAGCTGTGCTGCTGGTGCTGGGCAAAGCGGGCGGGCGGGCGGGCGGGAGGCGCGCTCGCCAGGCTCCGAAGTGGGAGGGCTGGGGCGGGGCGGGCGGGCGGGAGCTGTCCCTTCAGCACCACCTCCAGGAGATCCCCGAGCCGGCGCCTGCAGCTTGCCCGCCCGCCCGCCTGCTGCCCTTTTTATTAGAAGGGCGGGCGCGAGGGGCGGGCGCGAAGGGGCGAGCCCGCCCGGCCCCACTCCCCTTGCAGCTCCTGGGCGAGTCGCTGCCTGGTGTGTCAAGGCAGGCGCGGAATCCGGCCCTGGGACCTTTGTCCACGTTCAGTCTCTGGCGCCTGAGGTTGAAAGCATCGATCTCAAGGTGCAACTCTGAGAACGACGTTGGTGGATCCTCGGGGCAGAGGCCCACTTGACCAGGCTTTGAATGAGGCCGGCTGCAGCTGGCGGGGAGACCTGTTTCCAAGCAGTCAGAAGGGTTTCTAAGGGGGGGGGCACAAGCAGCAAGTGCGGGCTCCGGTCAGCGGAGTGGAGCACCAGACAGAGCAGCAGGTGAACAAGGATCAGAAGAAGGGCAAGAGGTGGAAGATGTCTCCGAAGAAAGAGGGCCTGGTAGACAGGTACTACTGGGCAGGCAGGGGCGGTCTGGATCCCGGCGGGTCAGACAGGAATCAACCCTGGAGCAGGTCTTCTGCAGGGCCAGCCAGGTCCCCACTAACTGGGCAAGGAGGAGGCACTTTCTGAAGTGGGCACAGCGCTCTTGACTTTTGCGGGGGAACAACAAGTGTCCCTCTCGACGGAGCTTCTTTTCTAATGGCTGTTTGCTGGCGTCTCTTTAGCATCTTTTTCAATTAACCAACCTCGCAGGGTTGTTGTGAGGATAAAAAGGAGGGAAGAACCATGTACACCACCCTGAGTTCCTTGGAGGAAGGGCGGTATAAAAATGGGATAGATCGATAAATAAAGTGCCTGCCCTTTCGGGACAGAGAGAACCATTTATTTTAAATGGTTTGTTTATTTCTTGTTTTAACAATTTAAAATACAGTATGTATTTTTCCATGTCAACAGTTTCATGAACATTTTTTTTAAGTGCTATAAAATAGTAATACTAATACTATTGGTTCCTTAAGGCTGCAATCCTGTGCACACCTCGGAGTAAGTACTTCTACTTCTGAGTAGACATGCAGGGGATCGTGCGGCAGGGCAGCTGACTGAAGGGCTCCTGTACCTGGTCTGACCACGATAAGAGTGGAGGGAAGGGCTCCCCTCCCATCATCTAGCAGGGACCAGCCAAGAATGCCGTCACCTGGGAACCGGTGGCAAGGAGGGCGCAACACCTACACTCTGCTGCTGCTGCCGCCAGACTAGTCCTCAGCTTGAGACCCAGCACCAATCACAGTCAGTCCCAGGGGATAATACTGTACTGAGACGGATGGACCAAGGCTGCAATCCTATGCACACGTACCTGCGAGTCAGTCCCATTGAACACAAGGGGACTTCTTACATTTGCGTTACGATGCACAGGATTCTGCTGTACATTGCCTTATCCTGGGGGATCATAGCTCCATCGTGACGCACGTGTTTTGCATGCAGAAGGTCCCAGCTTCAATCTCTGCCACTTCCTGCTGCTGTCCGCGCTCGCCTGTCATCCTTTTCTCAGGCTGCAGGGAAATGCGGAGAGCCCAGGTAGGCAGTACTGGTCTTGACAGCCCAATGACAGAAGGAAGCTCTGCACCCCCCAAACCATACATCTGTTCTACGATACGTCTGGACCAAAATTGGGGACTAGTACTGGTGTGTGTCATGGAAACACAAAAGCTGCTCCTTGAGTTGTCACCAAACTCCACCCAAAATGGGAAAGGCAGGACACTGCACAGTTCTGGTGGGGGAGACTGGACTGGACAGAAGCCTGCTGGGCTTGTGAAGAAGCCTGGAGGAAGGAAGCGAGCGCCCAAAAGGATGGGGTGGAGGGAGCTGTCCATGCAGAGGCCACAAGCCCCGAACAGGGTGACTCGACTCGTTGCCCTGTCAGTTGCTTCCTGATAGCTGAGGAGGGGACCAGGCCTGGCCGGCACTTGCACCCAAACCTCTCGATGGACCTGTGATGCCCCTTCCTCCCATCAGGCTCAGGTGGATGCTAAATAACTGTCATTTGCAGCAGTCATGGCAGAGGCAGAATCTTGTTCTGCTTTTTCAGTCAGGGAATACAGTCTGGCCTTTCTTTAAGGTACATTCAGTTCTCTTTATATGCGAATTCGCTGTCTGCCAATTGCCGCCTATCTCTCAGTTGTTGTTGTTCAGTCGTTAAGTCGTGTCCGACCCTTCGTGATCCCATGAACCATATCCCGCCAGGCCTTCCTGTCCTCCACTATCTTCCTGAGTTCGCTCATTTTCATGTTCGTTGCATTGGTGATGCTGTCTAACCATCTCATCCTTGGCCTTCCCCTTCTCCTTTTGCCTTCAATCTTTCCCAGCATCAGAGTCTTCTCCAGAGAGTCCTCTCTTCGCATTAGGTGGCCAAAATATTTGAGTTTCAGCCTTAGTACCTGTCCTTCCAGGGAACAGTCAGGCTTGATTTCATTTAGAATTGACTGATTTGATCTCCTAGCAGTCCAAGGGACTCTCAGGAGTCTTCTCCAGCACCACAGTTCAAAAGCATCTATTCTTCGGCGCTCAGCCTTCTTTATGGTCCAACTCTCGCAACCATACATTGCTACTGGGAACACCATCGCCCTGACTATACGAACTTTTGTTGGCATGGTGATATCTCTGCTTTTTATTATGCTGTCTAAGTTTGCCATAGCTTTCCTTCCAAGGAGTAAGCGTCTTTTAATTTCATGGCTGCTGTCTCCGTCTGCAGTGATCTTGGAACCCAAAAAAGTAAAATCTGTTACTGCTTCCATTTCTGCCCCTTCTATTTCCCAGGAATTGATGGGACCAGATGCCATGATCTTAGTTTTATTAATGTTGAGTTTCAAGCCAACTTTTGCACTCTCCTCTTTCACTCTCATCAAGAGGCTCTTTAGTTCTTCTTCACTTTCTGCCATTAGGGTGGTATCGTCTGCATATCTGAGGTTGTTGATATTTCTCCCGGCAATCTTGATTCCGGCTTGTGATTCATTTAGCCCTGCATTTCTCATAATGTACTCTGCATATAAGTTAAATAAGCAGGGTGACAATATACAGCCTTGTCGTACTCCCTTCCCAATTTTGAACCAATCAGTTGTTCCATGGCCGGTTCGAACTGTTGCTTCTTGACCCGCATACAGGTTTCTCAGGAGACAGGTAAGGTGGTCTGGTACCCCCATCTCTTTAAGAATTTGCCACAGTTTGTTGTGATCCACACAATCAAAGGCTTTTGCGTAGTCAATGAAGCAGAAGTAGGTGTTTTTTTGGAACTCTCGTGCTTTCTCCATGATCCACCGCATGTTGGCAATTTGATCTCTAGTTCCTCTGCCTCTTCGAAACCCAGCTTGTACTTCCGGTAGTTCTCGGTCCACGTACTGCTGAAGCCTAGCTTGTAGGATTTTGAGCATAACCTTGCTAGCATGTGAAATGAGTGCAATTGTACTGTAGTTTGAACACTCTTTGGCACTGCCCTTCTTTGGAATTGGAACGTAAACTGACCTTTTCCAATCCTTTGGCCACTGCTGAGTTTTCCAAATTTGTTGGCATATTGAGTGCAGCACTTTCACAGCATCATCATTTAGGATTTTAAGTAGCTCAGCTGGGATATCATCATCTCCACTAGCTTTGTTGTTAGTAATGCTACCTAAGGCCCACTTGACTTCACTCTCTAGGATGTCCGGCTCTGGGTCAGTGACCACACCAGCGTGGTCATCAGGAACATTAAGATCTTTCTTGTATAGTTCTTCTGTGTATTCTTGCCATCTCTTCTTAATCTCTTCTGCTTCTGTTAGGTCTCTGCCTTTTTTGTCCTTTATCATGCCCATCTTTGCACAAAACGTTCCCTTGATATCTCCAATTTTCTTGAAGAGATCTCTAGTCCTCCCCATTCTGTTGTTTTCCTCGATTTCCTTGCATTGTTCATTTAAGAAGGCCTTCTTATCTCTCCTTGCTATTCTCTGGAACTCTGCATTCAGTTGTTTATATCTTTCCCTTTCACCCTTGCTTTTTGCATTCCTTCTTTCCATAGCTATTTGTAAAGCCTCATCTGACAGCCACTTTGCTTTCTTGCATTTCTTTTTCTTTGGGATGGTTTTCGTTGCTGCCTCCTGTACAATGTTACGAACTTCCGTCCATAGTTCTTCAGGCACTCTGTCTACCAGGTCTAATGCCCGAAATCTATTCTTCACCTCCACTGTATACTCATAAGGGATATGGTTTAGGTCATATCTGACTGGTCTAGTGGTGTTTCCTACATTCTTCAGTTTAAGTCTGAATTTTGCAATAAGAAGCTCATGATCTGAGCCACAGTCAGCTCCAGGTCTTGTTTTTACTGATTGTATAGAGCTTCTCCATCTTTGGCTGCAAAGCACATAATCTATCTGGTTTCGGTATTGACCATCTGGTGATGTCCATGTGTAGAGTCGCCTCTTGTGTTGTTGGAAAAGAGTGTTTGCTATGACCAGCGTGTTCTCTTGACAGAACTCCGTTAGCCTTTGCCCTGCTTCATTTTGCGCTCCAAGGCCAAACTTGCCTGTTATTCCGTTTATTTCTTGATTTCCTACTTTAGCATTCCAGTCTCCTATGATGTAAAGGACATCTTTTTTGGGTGCTAGTTCTAGAAGGTGTTGTAGGTCTTCATAGAACCGGTCAACTTCATCTTCTTCGGCATCAGTGGTTGGGGCATACACTTGGATTACTGTAATGTTGAATGGTTTGCCTTGGATTCGAACTGAAATCATTCTGTCGTTTTTGAGGTTGCACCCCAGTACTGCCTTTCCCACTCTTTTATTGACTATGAGGGCTACTCCATTTCTTCTAAGGGATTCATGCCCACAGTAGTAGATATGATGGTCACCTGACTTAAATTCGCCCATGCCCGTCCATTTTAGTTCGCTGATTCCCAAGATGTCAATGTTCAATCTTATCATCTCATTTTTGACCACATCCAGCTTGCCTTGATTCATAGACCTCACATTCCATGTTCCTAAGCAGTATTGCTCCTTGCAGCATTGGATTTTCCTTTCAACCTCAGACACATCCACAGCTGGACGTCCTATTGGCTTTGGCCCAGCCGCTTCACTCTTTCTGGGTCTACTTGGAATAGTCCTCCGCTCTTCCTCAGTAGCATATTGGACACCTTCCGACCTGAGGGGCTCATCTTCCGGCGTCATATCTTTTAGCCTTTTGGTACTGTTCATGGGATTTTCTTGGCAAGGTTACTGGAGTGGGTTGCCATTTCCTTCTCCAGTGGATCACTTTTAGTCAGAACTCTCTGCTACGACCTGTCCGTCTTGGGTGTCCCTGCACGGCATAGCTCATGGCTTCATTGAGTTACGCAAGCCCCTTCGCCACGACAAGGCAATGATCCATGAAGGAGTATCTCTCAGTATCTGTGGACTATTCTCATTATCTGCGATCTTGTCAGGGTCATTGTTCTCATGGGTGTGTACTTAGCTTCCCCTGCCCCCCCCCATCTCCTGGGTCTGGGAGCAAATTTCCGTCTTGCCATTTGCAAAGCAATGGGAACTGTTGTTGCTCTGTATCTTTCTAGCTGCTTATCAGCAGATCTCCGCATTACTCTAAAAAGCAAGCAGATTTTCCTTGCTCCCTCATTGCTCTGGGAGCAAATTCCCCTGCCTTGCTGCTTTTACTGTAAAAGGTATTCTCTCTCTTCTGGAGTGTGTGTGTGTGTGCGTGCGTGCGTGTTTCTGATGAATGCCATTTGCAACGCAATGGAAACTGATTGTGCTCTCTCTGGGCTTCCAGGATACTGTACATTACCTTTTATATTTGTATAAGGTTGTTAGGAAGGACTAATAATTAATTTGCTAGAGTTAGGAATTGTCCCATAACAAAGAGCCAATGTGGTTTACTGGCTACTGCCCCCACAATCACCCAGCCCATAAACTTCAAGGTAAGATTCAGGTTCACAAAGTTCATATAGTGTATGGCGAAGAAGGTCCCTGGAACCTTACCCCATTTTCTCATAGGCTCAATGATTCGGTATCCGCTAATTCGGTATCACTAGGTTTTCCAGGAACTTAACCCTAGCGGATAACGAGAACTGACTGTACCTTCATGCGGCCATCTTACTGGGGGAAACCAGATTCATTGCTTCTTGTTATCATGTGCTGCAAGCACACAATCGATTGCAGAAAGCAACAGAGCAGAAACAAGAAAACCAACCACACGTGTTCAGCCTCCAGTGCAGGTGGGTTACTTTGCAGTAAAGAGCGACCAGAATGATTAAGAGCGACCAGAATGATTTGTGGGCTGGAGCACCTCCCTTACGAGGAAAGGCTACAGCGTCTGGGGCTTTTCAGCCTAGAAAAAAGGCGCCCTGAGGGGGGACATGATTGAGACTTATAAAATTATGCATGGGATGGAGAGAGTGGATAGAGGGAAATTCTTCTCCCTCTCGCACAACACCAGAACCAGGGGACATGCACTAAAATTGAGTGGAGGGAGAGTTAGAACAGACAAAAGAAAATATTTCTTTACCCAGCGTGTAATTCATCTGTGGAACTCCTTGCCACAGGATGTGGTAATGGCATCTGGCCTAGATGCCTTTAAAAGGGGTTTGGACAGATTCATGGAGGAAAAGACCATCACAGGTTACAAGCCATAAGCAACCTCCTGGTTTTAGAAGTGGGTTTTCTCTGTGCCAGGTGCAAGGGAGTGTCAACGGGAAACGGGTTGTCTTGTTGTCTTGTGTGCTCCCTGAGGCATCTGGTGGGGCCACTGTGTGACACAGGAAGCTGGACTAGATGGGCTTTTGGCCTGATCCAGCAGGGCTCTTCTTATGTTCTTATGTTCTTATATGCAGGTCTCCCTGTAATGCTGCTTACACAACATCACACCCCTCTGTGTCATAGTAAGGAACTCATCCGGAATAAGCGTCACTCTGATGCTTTCTGTCTCTCCACTCAACGTCAGAAACATGGAGTAAAATCTCCACTTCACCCCTTCGAAATAGGAAAGCCCCCCCCCTTTGGCTGCCCTTCCCCCCCTTGTGTTCTTGCACAGCAATGGAGCTGCATCTGTGCCGCTAGAGCCTGTGCTGCTCCAGGACCATTCTGGGAAGTACGACTCTGGCGTAGGAGGAGAGAACCAGGCTATGTGCCTGACCTGCATATTCCCCCCTGGCTGGCTTCGGGATCTGGCTATGTGCCAGTCTGGTAACCTCTGAACCAAGCCTGCATCAATGGCAGAGGCTCTGCCCATCACCCAGAAAAGCACGCGCCCCCAGAGGATGCTGGGTTCCACCCTTTTCCGTTTGCTTTCTGCTTACACGCGTGGCATAGACTAGCATAGCTGGAAAGGTGGTTTTCTCACAGTGACTGCTGTTGTGAGTGGGTCACTCTGTTCCCGTCTTGTATACAGCGGACTGCTGTCTTTGTGTGTGTAATGGGCCTATAGCCCCACTGTGTACAAACAAAGATATTTCCCCCTCTGTCTGTATCTGCCAACTGAGGATAACGCTTCATACAGCTGACAAAGTAAGTGGGCTTCAGTCCATGAACGCCCTTCTGCCATAATAAATCTGTTCGTCTTCCAGTTGCCACAGGACTCTTTCTTGCTTGGCTGCCCTCACCTGTGCACATCTTTTCCGTACTGTCTAAAATTAGTATCCCATAAAACAAGAACTATGATCGCCCTTTGTGGTAGCAATGGATGGCTGGGCAAATGTTTCCAACTCCTGTTCCAGCCCTTCTTCTTCTTCTTCCATCACTACTGTCGGCATGGTTATTTGTTTGTTTGTTTGTTTGTTTGTTTTTAATGTTCTGGTTATTCAGTTCAAAAGAATTCAAAATTTGAACGGGGAAATTTTGAAAGGAAGATTTGTGCATGCAAATTAAATTAGGATACATTGCTTCAATGTGCTTAAATGTTCCTTTCAAGGAAGACTTTCAGCAGGTGTAAAACCCTCCCCCACTACTGCCCCAGGAGCCCAGTCACCTGCAGTGTTGTCCCACCCACAATGAAAAAGGAAATACATGTGATTCGTCACCTGAAGAGATGCTTGCAGGACTTTCCTTCCCCACCCCACCCACTGGGATGAAAGGAATCATAACAGTTATTTAGCAGTGAATCATAGAATCCTAGAGTTGGGACCAACAAGCCCATCTACGGTAGTCCAACCTCCTGCCTGTAGCAGGAAATCTGCCTAGAGCAGGGGTTCCCAACCTTGGTCGTCAGGTGTACCCCCTGTCACGGTCCTGCATGGTTCGAGTACTCCCTGCAGCAATTTTTTAATTAGCTAATTAATTGGATTGTGTAATTAAGAAAGTCTGGCGGGATATGGTTCATGGGATCACGAAGGGTCGGACACGACTTAACGACTGAACAACAACAACTATATAAATACATTTAATTAGTTATTAATTACTTACATAGTCCGATTAATTAGCTAACACCTCCTTTACACAGAGAGACATGTTCTCATGTTAGACTGCTCTCATGCCTGATCTCATGTTAGACTGCCATGCAAAAAGACACATACCAGGATCTCTTTTTTTCCTCCAAGCCATCTTTTTCCCCTCTCACTTCCCAAAATCAGCCCCTCCCACCCCTTATCTGTACCTCTTGTCTTGGTGTTTAGCCATGCATTTGGAAGAGGGGAAGAACACAAACACCAGAAGCAGGCAAACCTCACATTGCAAATTTCCCCCAGTTCATGTTCTGCTCTAAAGTGAAAACAGAATTATTTTAAACTGAGAGACAGAGAGGTTGGTCTCTTGTTAGATTGCCGTGCAAAAAGACACATGCCGGGATCTCTTTTTTCTTCTTCTTTAAGCCGGCTGTTCCCTCTCCCAACTTCCCAAGAACAGCTCCTTACCCCCCCCCCCTTATCTGTGCCTTCTTGTCTCACTGTTTGGCCATGCATTTGGAAGAGGAGAGAACACAAACACCAGAGCAGGCAAACCTCACGTTGCAAAGAAAGAGGGACTCCTCTCCCCCCCCCCCCCAGCTCATGTTCTGCTCTAAAGTGAAAACGGAATTACTTTGAACTGCAAAGACAGGAGAGAAGGGAACAAACCAAACAGAGAGCTTGATTTCATGTTAGTGCAAAAAGACACATGCCAGGATCTCTTTTTTTTCTCCAAGCCATCTTTTCCCTCTCCCACTTCCCAAAAGCCAGGATGGTGTAGTGGTTTGGGAGTCGGACTTAGACCTGGAAGATCCAGGTTCAAATCCCCGCTCAGCCACGAAGCTTCCTGGGTGACCTTGGGCCAGTCACTATCTCTCAGCCCTACCTACCTCACAGGGTTGTTGTGAGGACAAAAAGGAGGGAGGAAATATGTACACCACTCTGAGCTCCTTGGAGGAAGGGCGGTATCTGTTATTATCTGAGGGAAACAAACACACCAGAAGCAGGCAACCCTCATCATGTTGCAGAGAGACTCCTCTTTCCATAGGCTCAAGCTCTGCTGCTGTAAAGTGAATATGAAAGTGAAACTGCAGAGCAGTTTAAATTTAAAAATACTAGGCTTGCAGACACTCAGCTGATCGAGGGAGATAAGGGGCAGCCTCTGGTATACCCCAGCCTGATGGTCCATGTACCCCAAGGGGTACGCGTATCACAGGTTGGGAACAGCTGTCCTAGAGCATCTCCAGCAGGTACTTGTCCAGCCTCTGCTTGAAGATCTCCAGTGAGGGAGAATTCACCACCTCCCTCAACGATCTGTTCCACTGCCGAACCACCCTTACCGTCAAGAATTTCTTCCTTAAGAATAGATGAAATAATTTCATGCTCTAGAGGAGGCCTCAGCGGAACGCAATGTAGTTACCATCCATTGGCTGTGCTGTCTCCTGTGGGATGTTGTCATGCACAGAGTGATAACAATGTGATCATAGGTGATGCCTAGGAACACAATGCAGTTGTAAGGCTGTCTTCTTCTTCTCTAATATCATTTGCAGCTGAGCTGCTGCAAATCAGCTTTACTTGAATTCTGCACAAGGTGAGGGTGGACATACCAGACTTTTGCTCAGGGCAGAGAGCTGCTACCAGTGAAAGGGCAGGATGGAGAAGGAGCAGTGAGTCGACTGCAATACTGATCAGACTCTAGAGCTGGCATGGACAAGAATCCTGAAAAGGTGAAGAGAGATCAGGACCTAGGGCCGGTCACAGGGAAGTGGAGCTCTAGAATAAGGTAGCAAACTTTTGTGAGACAAAGTTTCCCTGGAAAAACTGAACATGCAGCTAGACAGAGAACTGCTTCTAGTTGGGTCTCTCTCTTTCATCCCAAACGCTGCCATGAAGAGTCAGTGGAGCAGAAGGAAAGGGCTTTGCCTTTCTCACAACAGCAAGCCCTACGTTCACCAGTAGGTGTGAACAGCAGCTATTAAGCTCACAGCTAGTGTTGTTGTTGTTGTTCAGTCATTAAGTCATGTCCGACCCTTTGTGATCCCATGAACTACATCCCGCCAGGCCTTCCTGTCCTCCACTATCTTCCTGAGTTCGCTCATTTTCATGTTCGTTGCATCGGTGATGCTGTCTAACCATCTCATCCTTGGCCTTCCCCTTCTCCTTTTGCCTTCAGTCTTTCCCAGCATCAGAGTCTTCTCCAGAGAGTCCTCTCTTCGCATTAGGTGGCCAAAATATTTGAGCTTCAGCCTCAGTACTTGTCCTTCCAGGGAACAGTCAGGGTTGATTTCATTTAGGATTGACTGATTTGATCTCCTAGCAGTCCAAGTCTTCTCCAGCACCACAGTTCGAAAGCATCTATTCTTCGGCACTCAGCCTTCCTTATGGTCCAACTCTCGCAACCATACATTACTACTGGGAACACCATCGCCCTGACTATACGAATTTTTGTTGGCATGGTGATATCTCTGCTTTTTATTATGCTATCTAAATTTGCCATAGCTTTCCTTCCAAGGAGTAAGCGTCTTTTAATTTCATGGCTGCTGTCTCCGTCTGCAGTGATCTTGGAGCCCAGAAAAGTAAAATCTGTTACTGCTTCCATTTCTGCCCCTTCTATTTGCCAGGACTTGATGGGACCAGATGCCATGATCTTAGTTTTATTAATGTTGAGTTTCAAGCCAACTTTTGCACTCTCCTCTTTCACCCTCATCAAGAGGCTCTTTAGTTCTTCTTCACTTTCTGCCATTAGGGTGGTATCGTCTGCATATCTGAGGTTGTTGATATTTCTCCCGGCAATCTTGATTCCGGCTTGCGATTCATTCAGCCCTGCATTTCTCATAATGTACTCTGCATATAAGTTAAATAAGCAGGGTGACAATATACAGTCTTGCCGTACTCTCTTCCCAATTTTGAACCAATCGGTTGTTCCATGGCCGGTCCGAACTGTTGCTTCTTGACCCGCATACAGGTTTCTCAGGAGACAGGTAAGGTGCTCTGGTACCCCCATCTCTTTAAGAATTTGCCACAGTTTGTTGTGATCCACACAATCAAAGGCTTTTGCGTAGTCAATGAAGCAGAAGTAGGTGTTTTTTTTGGAACTCTCATGCTTTCTCCATGATCCAGCGCGTGTTGGCAATTTGATCTCTAGTTCCTCTGCCTCTTCGAAACCCAGCTTGTACTTGCGGTAGTTCTCGGTTCACGTACTGCTGAAGCCTAGCTTGTAGGATTTTGAGCATAACCTTGCTAGCATGTGAAATGAGTGCAATTGTATGGTAGTTTGAACACTCTTTGGCATTGCCCTTCTTTGGAATTGGAACGTAAACTGACCTTTTCCAATCCTTTGGCCACTGCTGAGTTTTCCAAATTTGTTGGCATATTGAGTGCAGCACTTTAACAGCATCATCATTTAGGATATTATCATCTCCGCTAGCTTTGTTTTTAGTAATGCTACCTAAGGCCCACTTGATTTCACTCTCTAGGGATGTCCGGCTCTGAGTCAGTGACCACACCAGCATGGTCATCAGGAACATTAAGATCTTTCTTGTGTAGTTCTTCTGTGTATTCTTGCCATCTCTTCTTAATCTCTTCTGCTTCTGTTAGGTCTCTGCCTTTTTTGTCTTTTATCATGCCCATCTTTGCACAAAACGTTCCCTTGGTATCTCCAGTTTTCTTGAAGAGATCTCTAGTCCTCCCCATTCTGTGGTTTTCCTCGATTTCCTTGCATTGTTCATTTAAGAAGGCCTTCTTATCTCTCCTTGCTATTCTCTGGCAATCTGCATTCAGTTGGTTATATCTTTCCCTTTCACCTTTGCTTTTCGCATTCCTTCTTTCCACAGCTATTTGTAAAACTTATCTGTAAATTGCTCCAGCCAAGATATCATCATCTGTGCACAACTCAAATTATCCTAAATAAAGCCAATTTCGCTTATTCTGAAGACGTTCTTTGCCTCTTTTACAACAAGTAAATTAACCCAGCTCCACAGCCCTAAAGTTCCTATTGTGTGTAACTGGGCAATGATGGTTGTGCTTCACTGGGAAGCTGGCAGGAACTGGCTGTGAAGATTGCTACTCCCATTCCAAACGCTGCTGGACCGGTCGGAAAGGTCACCGTGTGGCCTTATAGCTACTCAAAAAGTCTTCAAATCTCGATGTCTTTGATTTCGATCCCACCACAGAGAACGTGGACAGCAGAAAGGACCCTACCTCCTTAATGGCTCCACCAAACAGAGATTAGACCGTGAGAAGACGTTTCTGAAAACAGGCCATGACCCAAAATTAAGAGAACTGGGAATGTTAAAGGGAAACGCCGTCTCCTGAGTAACGATCCTAGGAGGAAATTTTGGTTATTTGCCCCCCCCAGCCCCCCCCCACCGGTGAGCCCACTTGTTCACCACAGAGGACCAGGAAAAACAGAACGGAGAGCTGCCGCTGCCGCCCCATGTCCATTTCACGACAGCCTCAGATGCCAGAGTTCCAGCACTGTGTGGGCAGCATGACAGGACCCAGCTCTTTGCAGTCGTCCGCTGCCCTTCTTCGTTGGCAAGGGGGAGGCAGCCCGAAGTCACTGGGTCATTTTTGTAGGAAATAACTGTGCAAAGACCAGGCTCAGTCAAAAAGAACATGAAGACTGAATAATGGTACATTCCACTTTAACAAGGGAGGGAAACCAGCAGCATTGACAGCCAATGACCAATTTCCTTTCTGTATTCGGTTGTGTATTTCAGATTTCTTCTCCTGCTCAGGGCTGGTAATTCCTATGGACTCACAATCAAAGCTTGACAATCTCTAAAAACATCAAACAAGAAGGCAGCACCTTTTCAGCCCCCACAGCATGTTTGCCATCCTGCCCTTCTGAAGGGAGTGAACCCAAAAGCCAGGGAGCAGCCATAACGTGTTGCTCATCTCTGCTGTTTGGGCTTCATCCAGATATGTCGGCACTCATAGTCATAAGATCTTGGCTCTGCTGGACCAAGCCAAAGGCCCACCTAGTCTAGCTTCCTCTCTCTCTCTCTCTCTCTCTCTCTCTCTCTCTCTCTCTCTCTCTCTCTCTCTCTCTCTCTCTGTGTGTGTGTATGTGTGTGTGTGTGTGTGTGTGTGTGTGTGTGTGTGTGTGTGTGTGTGTGTGTGTGTGTGTACTACACAGTAGACTGCAGTACTGTACTTGTTGCCCCTCCCTCGCACCTGGCATTCAGAGAGAGGCCCATTCCATGTTCAGGTGCTCAAGGAAACTCTGAGGACCCTAATCTTGCTTCCAAGCTGCAAGGTGCAATTCAAATGTGAACTGAGTCTTGGATGACAGTGTGCCTGCTGAACTGAACTGGAGATGTACAGGCCTGATCCAGCGTTCTCCACAGATGCTAAGCTTCACGTATAGGTGGCTGCCTGCCAGCTCTCCCTTCTAACACGCAAAGCTGCCAATTCAGCATTTCTGTTCAGCCCAGTCTTTTTCGCTGCCAATGCTATCAAGCCCGCTTCCAGGGCCCTTCTGCTTGATCCCTGATTGCCACCACGCTGCCTCTTGGCCAACCATCAGTGCCGGAGTTCCAGTTTGCAGCTGACGGTCTATGTTCCCATTTCTTTCTCCTGTCTGGCACACAGGGCATGGCTGGTTCACGTTGTGTCTGTGGTGGGCTGGTGCTTAAGACAGCTCTTCTGTCCGGCTCCGGCTGCTGCGCTTCCGGCCAATGTTTAAGAGCAGGACAAGTGTCTGTTACTAGTTGCCACACTGCTGAGATGCAAAGGGATTCTGCCACGTTAAACGGAGTTACACCACTATTGACAAAATGTCACCATCATTTCCAGCCTTCACCGATAAAGGCATTTAGGGTGGCCGGCTGGCAGACCTCATGACACCATTTGTTTGATGTTTCCTGGTACAGCTCAAGAACCAGCAAATCCTTTCCACAAATGACTCTGGTAGAAAACAATGTTCACTCATTTTTGTTTTGGAGGCAAACACAGTGCTTTCCGAGTCTCTGAAATCCTCCCCCCACCCCCAAACAGGTACAGAAGATTAGAGCAAAGGTGAACATTCTCACTAGTGGAGTTTGAGAGGGGGGGACTCTAACCATTAGGGATTCTTCCTCTTTCATAGTGTGTGATCTCAGCCCCAGTCATGTAGAAATCGCCTACGATGTTGTACACGTAGGGCAGCTTTGGCTCGGTGCTGATGTCCATGAGTACGAGCAAAGTGAGGGAACGGAACGGCTTCCTGCACTGGTGACATGATGAGTGGCCCTAGGAGATGAGGAACGGGGGGGAGGGACAACACTTGATTTGTCTCCCCATGTTGTTGTTGTTGTTGTTGTTGTTCAGTCGTTAAGTCATGTCCGACCCTTCGTGATCCCATGAACCATATCCCGCCAGGCCTTCCTATCCTCCACTATCTTCCTGAGTTCGCTCATTTTCATGTTCGTTGCATCGGTGATGCTGTCTAACCATCTCATCCTTGGCCTTCCCCTTCTCCTTTTGCCTTCAATCTTTCCCAGCATCGGAGTCTTCTCCAGAGAGTCCTCTCTTCGCATTAGGTGGCCAAAATATTTGAGCTTCAGCCTCAGTACCTGTCCTTCCAGGGAACAGTCAGGGTTGATTTCATTTAGAATTGACTGATTTGATCTCCTAGCAGTCCAAGGGACTCTCAGGAGTCTTCTCCAGCACCACAGTTCATTGGCAGCACCTGCCACCAGGAAGTCCTCCTGTGCGAGCCTCCTTGAAATGAATGGGCGCTGCTTTTGTGCCGTTCCCATTGATGTCCCTCCAAAGAGACTTTCCCAGCCGACTCCCCCCCCCCCAGGCCAGGAGGCTATGCAAGGTCACATGTCGGCAGCCGCCACACTCTCTGAGCGCCAGGCACCTGCTGTTGCCTCCTGCAGCAGAAGCCACAGAAACCGGACCTTAATTTGTAACGTAGTTAAAAGCAGCAAAATGGAGATTTGATTAAGGCAACATCTGGCGCCTGTTTGTTGAAGTGCTCAGGAGCCCAGCTTGATCACATGGTAGCTTGCTGCTGCTCTTGCCTAGGGGAGGGGCCCAAGGAGGGAGGGGGCAAAGGAACATAAGAACATAAGAAGAGCCCTGCTAGATCAGGCCAAAAGCTCATCTAGTCCAGCTTCCTGTATCACACAGTGGCCCCACCAGATGCCTCAGGGAGCACACAAGACAACAAGACAACCCGTTTCCCGTTGACACTCCCTTGCACCTGGCACAGAGAAAACCCACTTCTAAAACCAGGAGGTTGCTTATGGCTTGTAACCTGTGATGGTCTTTTCCTCCATGAATCTGTCCAAACCCCTTTTAAAGGCATCTAGGCCAGGTGCCATCACCACATCCTGTGGCAAGGAGTTCCACAGATGAATTACACGCTGGGTAAAGAAATATTTTCTTTTGTCTGTTCTAACTCTCCTTTCCAGACAGACATGCGCAAGCAAGCGCCAGGCACTGGCACAACGTCCATTCACTTCAGTGGGGCTGGAGTAGGAGAACGTCTGGTGGATCAAGCCCGTAGAGTTTTAACCTGCCTGGACATTTGCTAATATATAGAGAACCTTTGAAGACATGTTTTGTAACAGTGAATTTCCACCTTTGATCAAGAGTGGACGCTGAAAACGAACCCGACACAACATTCCCCCTGGGGGAATTCTAGACCCTTCTAGACATTCTGTTGGGGGGGGGGTTATATTATAAACCTTAGGAGGTTCAAGTAAGCAGAGTTTGCAAACGGTAGAAGACCTTATACTTATTTAACCAGTAGAGTTATCCCAGCACTCAGGCTAGCTAGCTATCATTAGCATTGAAATGAGACACGGAGTCTGAGGCTTGTATAGTAAAAAGAAAAGTAGTTTTACTTACAGTTCAGTATTCATAGGTTACAATCATCTGGTTATGACCAGAGGTATTCTATACATAAAGCGGACGGTATGCCCCTAAAGCTGGCACACCCATGGTGGGAAAATGGCTTCCAGGCTAGGAGCCCAGAAAACACATCCTTCCCCTATGGAGTCAGAAGCGAAGAGAGGGGCGAGCACATGTGAGAAGGAAGAAAGATGGGAAAGGTCAGGGTCACGCCCCTTCCAGGTCAGACAGGAGGGGCCAGGTGAAGGTCCTTGCAGGTGACCGGAACACACACTGCCCTCAAAGGTCCTAGCAGCCAAATACTGCTCATATTCCAACACATTCTAGACCCTTCGCTGCTTGGGAAGATGAGCAGAGCCCCCCCCCCGCCTTCCCCCCCACCCCATGCAACTCTCCTGGGCCAGGACCAGAAATGTGATCTCCCTCTTGTATAATTGTTTGCGTACTTCCATCAGTGTGTTTGGCACATGAGGTCGGATGCTGCTCAGAAGCGTTTGCAGTCTGAACTCCAATGCAGAGGAGCCAGAAGAAGGGGAGGGAAACAGAGGTGGGGGGGGGGGGCGCAGGGGAGAAGATGCCTCCCTTTCCACATTCATGCCTCCCCCTCTCCCCGGCTCCAGTGCCAGGCGGGGGTGCGCACAGACTTCCTGCTCCTGATTATGGCCCGGAAGCAGCAGTGTGCCTGCGGGGGGGGGGAGGGGGGGCTTCTTTTTGAGCCCTGCTGATGCCTGCAGTTGCAGGAGCTGCCTGGGTCACTCAGGACTCCCGTCCGTAACACTGAGAGACACTTCCAAGCAAACAACCTTGCCAAATTCCACCTGTTGTATTCTCTGGAAAGCCCCAAAACTAAATTTTCAGACAGCCATTTTAGGAACTTTGGCTGTGTCCGCAAAAGGGGGCCCTTCAGCCAGCGTCACCCGCGAGGTGCGTGCTTCCCAAGGCCTTCTTGGAAGTGGCAACTTCCGTATGCTGGACGCTAAGTGTGTGTGTGTGTTGTTGTTGTTGTTTGGTCACCTAAGCAGACCCTCTTGTCTTTGACCCCTCTTTGTCCTAAGGAAGGGGCGTGGCCCCAGACCCAGTTTCCCCCTTCTTCCCCCTTCTCACTCAGATCCCTTCTCTCCTGATGCCAAGTAGGTAGGATGATGCCAAGCTCCTCTGGAGCCCAGCGGCCGTCTTACAGCAGACCTCCACGCAGAGAGCCCTAGCATGTAGGAGGGTTCTGTCCTTTAAGTCTAGTGTATCCTCTGACCTTAATCAGACGCTGTACATATGAATGAAACCGTGAGTAAACTTTCTTTTGCAACTTCAGTCAACTATGCCTAGTGTGTTTTCTCTAGCCAAGTAAATCTAAGCAAGTCTGCCTGTGGGTGGGGGAGCAGAGGAATAAGGGGGAACAGAGCAACGAATAGCTACCCACTGCCCCCTGCTATTCTGACAGGCCTCAGGTGCAGGTTTAAGGAAAGGGGGGGGGTTTACAGCAGCAGCCTTTGCCTGGCCTCCTCTTGAGTAGGGCTGGGCCACAGGCAGGCCAGCCGTCTGCACAGCTTGACTGCCTACCCTGCACTGAGCCTCCTCATTGGCTGGGGATGAGTAGTTATATACTGGAAGCCCCTCCCAGTTCTCACCCCCAGGGCTCCAAGTGCCTGACCCTGCAAGGAATCTTCTGGTCCCTTACCTCCTCCCTAAGGCCCTGATCCTGCAAGGCATCCCCTGGGCTAGTGCTGGCTGGCGGTTGGCTGTTTGTCCCTCAAGGTGGAAGCTGGCCCTTGGCCACTTCTTGGCAGAGTGGGGGGGGGCATTGTCAGCAGGCGGGGCTGTTCCAGCCATGCGGCATTCCGTGGGGCGGGGCCTGCCTTGCCAGGTGGTCCCATTTCTGCACCAACTGCACCAATCAGTGGATTCTGCTGCCTGCCTGTTTTGTCTGGGGGCCCGTTCGGAAGAGCTGGCAGGTCGGGCCTTGGACAGGCTGCAAACCTGAAATGAAAACGAAAATCAATAAAAACAATATGAAAGATGAGTTTGAATTCAGGCAAATGAACGTGCACATTTGCAAATTTCAAGGGAGAAATTTTATTCCATCTATCTGGGGATTTATACCCACCTATCTGCCTCTGAAGAGGCCCCCAAGGCAGCTGACATCTCTTAAAAATGCAAACAAGAATAAGGCCATCAAAATATCACTATAAAATAATCCATTCCCAACCCCAAATCATCGACTGAACTGAGAGACCAACTAAAGAACAGAGAAAGACGTTCATCTGAGGCATTAATTTAACAGAAATGTCTGCTTAAACAGAAAAAGTTGTCATTAGAAAATTTATTTTTTCTTCCAAGATTAAGGCTGCAATCCTGTGAGGGCCTTGTGCTGCGGAACTGGAGCTGTGCCAGGCGGAGGGCCATATTGCGGAGCTGGGCTGCAACCGTGAGCCGCAAGCAGTGAGCCATGAGCCGCTAGTGGTCCCCCCCATGCCCCCCATGCCGGTAACTCAGCATGGGGGGGGAGGGGTGGAACAGGGCAGGGATTAGAATACTAGGGAAGAGATGGGGCAGAATGTGGGCGGATGAGGCTTGGAAGGGAGCCACCGAGACCCTTTCCCCCTTCCAGACCCTGATCCGCCTTCCCAGGTCCACTCAGACTTGCGCCAGCTTAAAAGGCTGCTGGAGGTCCAAGTAGGACCCCTTCTGGTCTTCCAGGGGCTTCCAGGACTGACCGTCTGCAGGGTGCTGCTGCCTCAGCGGGGGAGGGGCTGCTTCGAATTGGGCTGTGATTCAACCCCGTCATATTATTACTATTGTTGTTTATGGTATTTGCTGGCACAATTCCTGGAATTAGACCTGTGTCTGCCCTGGATGTGGCCCTGACCCCTCAGACTGGCAACCACCAGGTCCCACCTTGGCCTGAATCCTGACGCGCACACACACACCCCCGACTCTGAGAGGTCGAACCATTCGCAGGTGCAGAGGATGGCTGCCTTGTTCTTCCAGCTCGCACTGCCCCAGTGCTCCTCCCCACCCCACCCCTGACAGGCAGCAGAATTGCCAGCGACTGTCTTTCATAGCAAAGGGAAGCGGGGGGGGGGGGGTCTGTGGATCAGCAGGTGTGTCTGGGCTACTCCTGTTTCCACAGTCTTTGGCTGAAAAGAGCAGCTGTGCAATCCAGGGGTTGCTTGTCGTTGGCTCTGCAGCTGCCCAAATTCTGCACCAAAGCACACCAAATGTCATTAGTGCCATGAGATTAAACGGTTAAGGCTGAGCTGAAAGTTCCCTGTAGAGCTGTTTTGGCGCAAAAGAAGCAGCAACCCAGAGGGTTTCCTGCAACCCTGCTCACCCACCAACCCTTTTCAGCAGCACCACATTTTGTGGTTCTGCTGGTGGCCTATTGGAAGCTTGTGCTTTTTACACCCTCAACTAGACTCCAGAGAGCGAGGACAAGAGCAGCGCCTTCACTCTGAGGTGACCTCGCTTGCAGGCCATCGTGTGGCATCACCAGGAAGACAGATCGCCAGGGCCGCCTGCGCCGCCCCCCCCCCCCGGACTCTCGTAGTCAAAAGAATCGGGGGCCAGGAGAGTCACCACCACCACCACCACCACCACCACCACCAATAAGTGCAAGCAGGACTTTGCCCCTGTCCACAAATAATACCCAAGTTGCTGGCTCCCTCCCCCCCCCTGCAAAAAACCTCCACAGCCTACTGCTTCTGCCTCCCTCCCTATTTCTTTCACCCCCTGCTTCCTCCCCCCCATCTTTCCTAGGTCTCTTGTTGCTCTACTTCCACCCTTTCTGCCCTCAGCCCCTCACCTCCATCTGCGGCTTCCTCCATGCCCCGCCCCCCCCAGCCCCTTCTGCCTTTGCATCAGAGTAGCTCTGCATCAGTGTAACTCTTGCCGGCTTCTTACCCCCATCCTGCCCCATGCAATGTCCTGGCCCTCAGCTACTCTGCTACCCCAGAGCCCCCGACATCACAGCACCAAACTCAGTTCTGCACATTCCCCACTTGCTGGAGCACGACAGACAGGATGTTGTTTTCAATTTCACTTCTAGCTCATCTGATACCTGTTTGTTTGTTTGTTTGTTTGTTTGTTTGTTTGTTTGTTTGTTTGTTTGTTTGTTTGTTTGCTTCCTTCTGCCCAGGACCAACCAAATACAACAGCAGACAGATACACTGCATTTCTTCCATGGCTCTTTCTGAAACAGCAGTGATTGAAACCCCTAGCCAGGCTCCCAAAGTAGTAGTAGTAGTAGTGGTGGTGGTGGTGGTGGTTAATGTTAACAATAACAGCAACAGCAACAACAACAACAACAACAACAACAACAACAACAACAACAACAATAATAATAATAATAATAATAATAATAATAATAATAATAATAATAATAATAATAATAATAATAATAGAATTTCTATCTCACCTTTCTCCCCCATAGGGGGATTAACAAAGAAAACCAGAGAAAACTCCTCTAAAGCCAAGACATCAAATAACAGTACTGTACTCAAATGAGTATATTAAAACAGACTCCAACAGACTCCAAAGGAGCATAGGTAAAGGTTACCCCTGACAATTAAGTCCAGTCGTGTCCGACTCTAGGGTTTGGTGGTGCTCATCCCCATTTCAAAGCCGAAGAGCCAGCATTGTCCGAAGACGCCTCCGTGGTCATGTGGCCGGCATGACTCTCCTTGCCGCAGCAGCGCGTAGCATGCGGCTGGAACACGGAGCGCTGTTTACCTTCCCGCAAGCGGTACCTATTTATCTACTCGCATTAACATGCTTTGGAACTGCTAGGTTGGCAGGAGCTGGACAGGCAACGAGAGCTCACCCCGTCGCGGATTCGAACTGCCGACCTTTCAATCGACAGCTCATGGTTCAGCGGTTTAACCCACTACGCCACCCGCTGGCCTCCAAAGGAGCATACATGTGCACAAAGCAGGGAACTTTCTCCCAGTATCGATCCCGGCACGCAATTTGCACACACACCCCTCCTTGGGCCACTGCCTGGTTTTTCTGACCGGTCGAGCCACCCTCGCCTAGCAGAGGCCAAAAGGCTCCTTCTAGCACAGAAACGGCTGCCGGCCTGCCTCTGTTTTTCCGCCATCAGCGGATGGTCTCCGCCGGGAGGGGCCGCCGGCCACGTTCTGCCTCCCAAACAGCTTTTGTCTTGTTCTCGGCCTGGCCACCTGTTCAGTGTCTAAATATAGCAGGCCCGGCTGACAATTATTGCTTTTTCTTGGCAGGTTCTGACCTGCCCAGCTCAGATTTCCTTTGGAAAACTGGAACCCAACCCGGCTGCGAAAGGGCTCTCTTCTGCCAGCGTCCTGGCCAGGAGAGAAGCAGCTGGCTGGCTGGCGGGGGGGGGGCGGCGGAGAGGAAGCAGAACTGTCCACTCGACTCCAGGCGTTCAGTGTCTGGCCAGCTCCCAGAAGCTCCATTAAACCAGTCCGGGCTGGCTCCAAGCAGGGATGGATGGAGGCAGGGAAGGACCACCTGTTGTAGGAAGTGCTGCTCGTGCTCCTGGGGCAACTGCCAAGAAGGGTGCTGGGGCGGGGGGCTGATTTCCCATTCAAATGCCACTGTTGCGGTTGCCAGGCCCAAGATACACTGGCACTTGTGCAGAACGACGTCCAAATGGGGTACACACACCCTTCCCGCCCGTGGAGGTCACACCCCACCCCATACATTGTGCGGCTGTGTTCAATCTCCTGCAGATGAGCTTGCCCCAGACCATAATACCCCTTCACAGAGAGGGCAAGCACTGCAGGAAGATGCCCCCCCCCCGAGCAAAGAGCTAAGAATGGTCCACCGGTACAGCTACTGATTGACCATATTTATACTCTGCTTTTCATTTTTAAAATCACAGCATTTGATTTACCAAAAAGACCATAAAAACCAGTTCAAAATGCCATCCCAATAAAATGACACGGCAGTTCTAGGAATGATCAGCCACGTCATTCTGTGGCAAGTCGATTAAGGCCTTCAGAAACAGAAGAGTTTTCCGCTTCCACTTGCAAGTGGAGAAAGGGGGGGGGGGCAGCCGGATCTCCCAGGGGAGGGACTTCCATGGACAGACAGACAGAGACACCACTGAAGAGGCTCCGTCTCCAGTTCCTGCCAACCAGATTTCCACGAGTGCCGCCGTGCCCAGAGAGCTGCAGGAGTCTGTGATCAGCCTCCCAAGCCAGGCCTCGTCATGTGGGGCCAGCTGGTCTGCAAGATAATCACCTGGTCCCAGACCACTTAGGGAGTTCAAGGCTGAGGCCACCTTGGGAAACCTGGGACAGAAGCAGAACAGGACAGAAGCCCTAACCCTAGATGCAATCTCTGACCTTATTTTTCAGCGTCTCCCCTGCTGCTTCTAGAGGTAAGGGATGCAGGGCTTCGTGGTGGGCGCACTCTGGCACCCACTGTCTGTCATCCTGGCACTATGCAGGGTGCTGGTGATGCACAATGCAGGGTGCTCAGGGCCGGCCAGGCCGTACAAGCAAGGTGAGGGTCTCCCTTTGGAAACTCATCAGAGAAGGAAGGCATTTTCACAGGGAAAGCTTTCGGGAGTTTGGGCTTCTGTCATGCAAATACAAAATCTGCAGTGGTGAGGATGATTTGCTTTCCTTGTTCTGTCTGCTTGAACAACACGTGACACTAGACTGCACCGCCAGGCAGGGCTCCCTCCCCAGTGCCACAAAGGCCGCATGAGGAAGCAGTGGTGTAACACGGGTGGTGCGAAGGCAAGTAGTTGTGCAAGATTCCGTTACACTGGAGTCAGCGGCCCCTCCCCCTTGCTGTTGGAGCCATTCCAGCAGCAACAGTGAGGGAGTGTCCTGCATGTTGCCTTTGCTGCCAGAATGGTTCCAACAGCAAGGGGGAGGGGCCGCTGACTCCAGTGTAACGGAATCTTGCACAACTACTTGCCTTCGCACCACCCTTGTTACACTACTGCGAGGAAGGCTGTTTTGTGTTGTCGGCATCAGCTGAAGATATGAAGCTGCTGCCTCACATGAAGTCGCGCCGTCGCTCAGGCCCGCATGGTCTCCTCTCCTCCAGAGTCTCTTCTGAAGACGGGCCTTCCTTCCTTCCTTCCTTCCTTCCTTCCTTCCTTCCTTCCTTCCTTCCTTCCTTCTTTCCTTCCTTCCTTCCTTCCTTCCTTCCCCTGTTCCCCAGGTGGCCCTGCCTGGAGACTTTGAACTGGCCCGCACAGGATGGGACTGTCTGAATGCCCAGGATGGGCTTGATGTGCAGCTATGGCCCTAACCCTTCCGCCGAATACACACTGCAGCAATTGTATCGTGTTGTTGTTGTTGTCACTCTTCTGGAGCGCAGGGCAGCGTGCAACGCATTGTGCCCTCAGACCCCCTCTGTCAGGATGGTTAGGCGGCTGACCCACGGCCCATGCCACAGCAGCGCCCATAGCTCAGTGAGCCGCACACCTGCCTGCCTTACGGACACCCCAGGCTCAGGCCCCAGTCAGAAAGACCTCGGGCAACAGGACTGGAAAGCAAGGCCTCTGTTTGGGATGCGGGACAGCTGCTGGCAGCTGATTTGGGGGGGGCTGTCATAATTTCCACCCCACATTGCATGCTGCTGCTAAAAGAAGCAGAAGGCAGCTGAAAATGAGCCAACAATCAAACACCAGAAAACACTACTGAAAATGAGAGAAACCAACTAAAAGCAGGAGCACAGCAGTCCCAAACCACCTCATCTGTCCAGCTGAAAAGACCCGGGGGGGGGGGAGAGAGAGATGGATCTGATGGGTCCTGAAAAAGGTGGCATTGCATCCCTGCGGGGGGGAGTTCTGTCGCGGAAGACCATGACAGTCCATCCGGGGGGGGGGGGATGGAAGGACACACTTCTTCCAGGCCAAGAATCCGGCAGCCAGCGGTTTGGCAAGAGTGGGTGCCCAGTTTGGGTCAGCATAGTGCTCTTCCAGTGGGACCCTTCTTGGCTCTGCTTGAGCTGCCATCCCGTCCTTTTGTGGCTGACAGGAGGTGCCCAGCCCATCTTCTGCCCTTGGCCATGGGGTATGGGGTAGCAGCAGCCTATGACCCACACTGAAGGAACCATCCATGCCATTGCTGCCCCCTCTTCCTCCTGGCCCGTTTTGCCCTCTCCGCCTTTGAGAAGGGGCCCAAGAAACGTTGTCCCCCCCCCCTGATAAAATTCTACTCAGAGGCCCTGGCCGGCTCCAAATCCAACCTGCTGCTTTGTGGGAACTAAGAACCGTTTCCTGCGTCGTCGTCGTCCCCCCAAAATGTGTGCGTTTTGGTGCAGCTGCTTCCACCCTCTGCGTACTCCATATCATCAAGCTTTCAGAAGCCAGCAGCAGGTTCCCTGGAAATGATCAGCTCCTCTCCTCGGCGTAGCACCCCTCAATGATATCTATTGATATTGATATTGATATTGAAAACATTGATCTTTTGTTTGTGCTGTAATGCCAAAAGACACTCCAAGAGTGACTGCTGCAGTTGCATTTTTAACAGACAAACGTCAACACCCCTAACTGTCCTTCCGGAACCAGAACTAGAAAGGGCTTCAAAGAGAAGCCAGGTTGTAGCACAACAGAACAGGAAGGGACATCACACACCTATGCTGTGATTAGAAGAAGGTGGCCCATCGTCTGCAACACGCGGTAAGTATGCTGCAGGTAGACCAGCTGCCCTCTTTCCTGTGCTCCTATTGCAAAAGCATTGCTTGCTGCTGCTGCTGCCGCTGCTGCTGCTGGTATGATCGGATCTCATCTGCAGAAAGCCAATACGGAGAGTGCAGGAGCCGGCCACAGCTGCAAGGAGCACAGCGGCCGCTCAGTCAGCTCCGGTGGTGAAAAGATGCAGAACTCACAAGAGTGCAAATGGGATGGGAGAGTTTCAGCATGCTCTGCCCCTGCCATCCCCAGAACAAACGTGTGCACCATTTGCATGTCTTGTGGCACACGGTGGGGCGTGGGGCAGAGGGGTTTGCCTGGGTTCCACCACCATTGCTGACTCGAGGACCATCATGACAGTAGTTTCCCTCCCCGCATTGAGACGATGGCAGGTACTTGAAAATACTGGGCAGGGCCTCTGAGTGGGGGGGTTGGTTAAGGGGGTACAATCAGGGCCAAAAATGGGTCAAAAGGGGGGCCCAGGAGCAAAAGGGGGCCCAGGAGCCAAATTCACATGAAGGGGCCCAAAAGAAACTTTGTACCCCCTGATAAAATTCCTCTTAGTGGCCCTGATACTGGGCATACTTAGGCTTCCATGATTGGAGGTCACAAAATCACGAGTCATTGATTTAGGGGGGAGTTAAAGTGGGGGGGTCTTTTTTATGATGAACCAGTTTACCCTCTGTGAAAAGCCAGACCCTGAGCCGGACTCTGCCTCAGAGTCGTGGTCTGAAACATCCCAGAGCAGAACTGGTGAGGAAGAAGAGGGAGGAGCAGCTGAAGCCCCGCCCTCGTGCGTCCCTCTATTGGGCCGTTCAGAGCTGTTGAGCCCAGATATTCCGCCACCCTGAGCAACGGCATCACACGGCGTGAGAGACGTGCCAGGGATCAGGACCCCTGGCAGAGTCGTGGAGGAGGCTGCCGGGCCAGTCTGGAAGCCCTGCCGCTCGCTCGGCCTGCCCGGGAAGAGGCTACTGCCGGGGCCTCCGGAAGGGGAGCCCTCAGCCCACAGCTGTGACGGATTTGTCCGAGGCCCAGTAGCAGCCACCACCACCCCTGTCTATTTTCAAAACTGGGGCTGGTGTATTGTCACTCCCAAAAGATGTTCCACTCAAATATAATTGGATTTAAATACCGTATTGGTATACGGTAAAAGACTCACTTTTTTCTCCTAATTTAAGTTTTTAAACTAGGGGTGCGTCTTATAATCAGGCTGTTGCAATTTAATGCCAGTGATTTAATTACATTTTTTTTAATAGCACCAAACTTTAAGGGTGCGTCTTATAATCAGGTGCGTCTTATACTCGGGACAATACGGTAACTGAATCGGGCGCTTAGTAATCACTGGGGGAGGCATTCTCCATTTTCTGCAGGGGCAGGCTGGGGCAGGAGAGGGGATCTCGCCTTGCCTGCTGGCCTTGAGCAGGCTGGCTGTGCCCCTGGAGGAGATCTATTTATATGATGCCGCGCCAGAATCACAGCAGATTTGCATGAGTGGATCAGAGGATGTGACTGGAAGGCTCCAGCTCTCTCATTCGTATCACTTGGATGCTGAGCAGATCTCATGCTTTGGTCTCTGGAAGACATGCAATTTTCACAGCAGTTGTTATAGAACAGGGTGTTCTACCCACTCTGAGTCTCAGGGGGCGTCTCTTCTCCAGGATCAGTTTCCTAATCATGAGAGAGAGAAAAAACTATGCAGAGTAAGTGGAAGCCAGCAGACTCCCCAAGCAAGCAGGCATCATCACAACTGCTGCTCCTGCTCCAGATTCCCAAAGAGAAAGGGCTGCAGGCACTCCAGTTGTCGCCAACAGCAGCAGGTCACACCTTAGCACTCGGACTCTTTCATCTCCCTGCAGATTAGGAGGGAAGAAGAAGAAGAGGAGGAGGAGGAAAAGGAGGAGGAGTCAGCTCCACCCACAGGCTCCACCCACAGGGGTTCTCCCCTTCTGCTGCGGGGTCCCAAGTCCGACCTGGTTCCCTGCTGCCGCTCCTGCCTCTTCTCCATTTGAAGGGAGGCCATTAGAGGGAGGGAGGGAGGGAGGGAGCAGCTGTTCTAATCAAGGGTGGCTGCAGCCCTTCGTTGGGACTAGTCGGCCCCTCCGAATTGCATCTCACGGGTGGCGCAGTGGGTTAAACCGCTGAACCATGAGCTGTCGATCGAAAGGTCGGCAGTTCGAATCCGCGACGGGGTGAGCTCTCGTTGCTTGGCCAGCTCCTGCCAACCTAGCAGTTCCAAAGCATGTTAATGCGAGTAGATAAATAGGTACCGTTTGCGGGAAGGTAAACAGCGCTCCGTGTTCCAGCCGCATGCTACGCACTGCGGCAAGGAGAGTCATGCTGGCCACATGACCATGGAGGCATCTTTGGACAACGCTGGCTCTTCGGCTTTGAAATGGGGATGAGCACCACACCCTAGAGTCGGACACGACTGGACAATTGTCAGGGGTCACCTTTACCTTTACCTTTTACCCCTAAGGTTGCTGACTGGGGGACTCAGGAGAAGAGCCTTTGCCATTGCTGATGCCAAGCAGAGCACAGAATCCAAAGCCGGTTTGAAAAGGAACCCTTTTCCTGGGCCCCGTTCAGCCCCTCCTCGGAATCCAGGCCTGGGAGGCGGAAACTCGGCTTGGAGCTGCCTTGTCTGACCAGGTCATCTGGCTAGGTAAAAATGCGGGGAGCCAAAGAACAAGAGGGGCTGGTATCTCAGCATGTCTCCCCCATGCACAAACCTTGCTCCCACAGCCCCACCTCAATTTCAGGAAAGTTACAAAATAATAATCTCTTGTGCAAACTGTCTCAGGCAAAAAGGTGGCTGATCAGAGCGTCCTCCTTTCCCAGCTTGTACGGCAGAATTATTTTATGCAAAAATCCAGACTCTCTTTCCGTTTCCGTGGACACCTGGTCTAAACTCCATGAATGTGGGGTTCGGCACACGCGGGGGCTTTCTTGGCCTGTTCCTTGCCTTTTTCCTGCCTCCCTCCTTTTGTCTGTCTTCACTAGAACTGTTCGTTGATCCGTTCTGCCGGTTGGCCCCCTTTCTTCCGGTGTCCTGTATGTGTCTGCAAATAGGAGAGTTTCGCCTCCTGCAGAGCTCCGAAAGCGAAGCAGTGGCAGGAAGCGCAGTTTGGTCCCTGCCTGAGCTGCTACCAAGCTGCAGCCGCCTCCGGGGTTACCAAGCCCGTCATCAGCAGAGTTTGTGTTTAAAACTCAGCCTTCCTCTCTCCCCGCCCTGCTTTTCCCAGAAGGGTTCAGGCACCCACCTCCCGCCCGTTGCTTTGAGGCAGTCCTGGAATGTATGTCCAAGCATGCGCTATGCGCTTCCCCACACACACGCCTGTGTCTTCGTCCACTGCATGTTCAGCTTGCACACCGCTGCTAATTTCCCTCCCTCCCCTCCCTTCTGCTTGAGCCAAAGCCTTTTGGCTCCTCCACACCCAGGTTCTATTTAGCCATCGGACAATGTTCCTCGTCATTGCATTTGGGGGGGGGGGGTTCTCCTTCTGGGGTTGATCATCTCTTCTCTCCCCACCCCTCCTTCCAATTTTGACACAGGCATTCAGATAGCAGTCTGCAGCCTCATTCTCTTCCTAGACATGCATTGAGACCAGCGGACCCCCCCCCCCCTCACTTTGTGGCCAATATTGCAACCTTCAAAGACATTCTCTTTCTTTTGGGTTAAATGGCGACGATTTATTTTCTTTTCCACCTCCACTACTTTGTCAATTCCTTAACACATTTCATAGTTTTTACTCTGGATGCTTCTTTTCAAGTGGCCTCTTTCAACATTTTTGTGCCCATTTTTGGTGGGTTTGTGGCATCCATTGGTTCGTGGTCCTGGCAAACATGCATGCATTTATTTGTTTGTTTATTACATTTTGTTTTTCTATACCACCTTTTTCATCCTCAGATTTCTGATTCAAGGCGGTTTACATAGGCAGGCTATCCTTGACCCAATCAGGGTCTTTACAGTATTATTCGTAATCTAGAACCTTTCATTCTCCAGATGTTTCCCTTCTCTGTCGGTGTGGTCATCTCTCGGGCTGCTCAGCTCATGCCTTCTGAGCTTCCACAGACAAATCACACCGGCAGGGAGTCAAGTTGCTATCGCTCTTGCTGGCAGGCAGACGTCTCAATTTTCCATTCCATTCCACCCTGTCACTTGCGGCGCGACAGCGACTCCTCTCTCTCACAGAGGGTTATGACAGCTTGTCAGCGATTTCCGGTCCCCATCCAGGCAGCGACCCAAGCTAACCCCGTTTAACTTCTTCAGGCAGGCAGGCAGGCAGGCAGTTCAGCCTCTAGTCTAGACCACATGTATGAAGTGCACCCTAGGTGTCCCAGAACATCCATGATTACAGAACATAGTGTGGGACTTAATTGTGAGTACAGTATATAATGATTGATTACTGCATAAAATCTATTTCAAAAGGCAAGGAGTTTGCAACCTTGCAAAGGTCCAGGCTTCGTATGTTGTCTAGCTCCTTCCCTCTTTTGTGGGACTCGAGTCGGAACTACGGGGGGCGTGGAACAGCAAAGCTATACGACACCCCCCAACGAAGCACCCTGCCTGTCCCCCCTTTTCTCCTCCCTGAACTGCAACCTGACAGAGTTCTGAGCGACTTGCAAAGAGCTCTCTCTCTCTCTCTCTCTCTCTCTCTCTCTCTCTCTCTCTCTCTCTCTCTCTCTCTCTGCATCCACGAACCCCTTGGGGTTGCCAAGTGTCTTGCTTGCTGTGTGCTTCTCGTTGCTCTCGGAGACCGACACAGTCACCAGCCAGCCTTTAACTAAGTGGCCATTGCTCAAGGGGCAATATCAATGATGAAACAAGAGGCAACATCTGAGGAGCGGGTGCGAAGCCTGCCTCCGGCTCTGCCTCCTAAATCTAATCGAAGACAATCCGATTCCCACACAGACGGCAGTGGGGCCAAGAGAAACTCTGTGTGGCCTGGAGAGTTCCAGGTCTGCTGGTGATTTCATTAGGCCAGCTGGGAAGCAGACAGCTCCATGGCTTAGAGTACAGCAAGCGGTTGGACGGGGGGGGGGGGCCTGGCCCAGGTCTGCCCAACCCAGCAGCACCTTTGGCAACAGCAGCCCTGGCATCTTGTGAGGCAGACAAACAATAAGAACAATGCGCATGAACAAGGCAGCGTTCCAGTGTTCAGAGTGCTTTGCATAGAGTTAGACTGTCTCAAGAACACTATTGGAGTCTGGCCCAGCGGGGGGGGGGGGTCATTCTGGCCTCCCTAGAGATGCAAGGGTGGGGGTGGGCCAGGTGAGGAGGGACTGGCACTGGCCCTCAGTCAGACCCTGGCCCCCCTGGGGTGCGTTTGTGGCTGGAGTATGACTTGAACCCAGCTCGCAGGCCGGCGCCTTCCGTTCGTCACTCGCGCTGCCCTCCCTGGAGGTGTCCCACCGTTTCCCGCGTCTCTGTTCGTGTCGTTGCTGCTGCTTTCGCTTGGTTTCGCTTTCCGGATTTCTCTGCCTGCTCTTGAAGAGGTAGCAGAGGGGGACATGCTCAGGGAAGGAGCCAGCGGGTCAAGGCCGGGGGGGGGGGGCACGTCCACCAGAGCCACGATGCGCAGTCCAGCGAGGCCTGGCTCCGGAGTGGAGGCGCGGACTGACTTGGGGGGGGGGGGGGGCTCAGTCAGGAGCCCCGTGCAGCTGCAGCCTGGCAGGCAGGAGCCGTTTGCTTAGCCAGGTGCCCTGAACGCAGCGTCATTTCAGGGGCGGGGGGCGGGGGGGGAGACCGTCCATCGCCATGCAAAGCAGCAGCACCCCTCTGGGAACGCCCCGAATTCAGTGAGCTTTCAAGGTGCGCTGCTCTTGCTGTTTGTGGGGCTGCTGCTCCTGTCCTGGGCTCTTGTTTCGTCGCGCAAGGATGCTACGACGGCCTCTTTGCTGGGGCTGCCAGGAGCGGAGGCACCTGAACACCTGCGACAGACAGACAGACAGACAGACAGATAGCACAAGGTTGCCAACGGCCCTGGCTGGAACAATAAGGGAAGAGATCGGTGCCCAGCAGCAGCTCAGGGGTGGGTGGGGCATGGCAGGAATAAATGGAGAAGAAAAGGGGGCAGCATCAGGAAATGTTTTGTCCTTATGATTGCTGTGGGCTGAGACGAACTTTGGTTACCTGTTTGCCTGCAAAAAAAGAAACACTAGATAAGCCAGGTTGTTCTGGGCTCGCTGGCCACACGACCATTTACTCAGAAGTAACAACCACCACCACCAGTATTTATATACCGCCTTTTCTTTGGACATCGGATTTCTCCTCTGACTTTAATAATTCAAAAGCGGTTTACACAGGCAAACTTTCTAAACCCCGAGGGGTTTTTACAATACAATAATATGTTCTAGTCTTGCATAGAACCCTTCATTCTAGGTGGTTTCCTTCACAGTCCAGCCTCTCTCTGGCCTGCGCCTCACCACGCTTCGACTGACAGGCAACCTTGACTCCCACTCAAGGTGCCAACTGCAGCTTCTCTCCCTCACAGAGGCTCTGCAGCTTGTCAGCAGCGTGCCGACAGCTCTCCGACAGCCCATGGATACTTCCGGGTGTCCCGAACTGCCGTCCTTCAGATCTTCCGGCATATGAGACAGCCGGTCTACCAACTGTGCCAGACCTCCTGGTAAGTCACGTTGAGTTCAATGGAGCTTGCTCCCAGGTAAGTAAAGTATGCATAGTAGCACGAGCTTTTTCTATCGTGATTGAAATGTGGTTGAATTGTTTTATGTTTGCACTTTGTCAGCTGCCTTGGAGTATCCAGTCAGAAAAGTAGGGCATTAATTAATTAATTAGTGTTCTGGGTAGAAGCATTTTTGTCAAAAAAAAAAAAATCCAAAACCTTCTTTAGTATCCAAGTCCGCATGGCAGAAACCAAAGAGCAGCTCAGGGGGGGTGCCAATGTTTGGACTCATCTCAAAGGATCAGCAGAGATTATGCAGAGATTCAAACCCGGGTTTTGAAACCCCCCTGTTTCCAGCCCCCAGGTGCCTACTCCACAGAGTGCTTGTGACACAGCACACGCCTCCTGTGGGCCTCGCTTCCTCCCGCCAGGGTTCTGTGCTCCAGCCCAGACTTTCCGTCGATCCTGGTTATCTGGCAGAACGGCCTCGTTCCAGGTGTGTGCTGATGCCGCCGCCTTGGCATCAGTGCCCCCGCCAAAACTGGGCAGCCAGCTCGGAAATGCTGTTTCAGGGGCATTGGATCTGATGCCGGATTCACGCACATTCCTGCCAAAAGAGAGGGCGGGACTGATGCCATTTGCCCGTTTGGAAGAAGGGCTCTAGTCCAGCAGGGGTGTCCAGCAGAGCCTGGTCAGCTGCCTCTGGCCACTAGGAGGAGGGCATGAAGGCAATAGCCGCCCGCAGCCCCCTGTTTGCCTCCTCAGCCTCTGGTAGTCCAAGATAGACTGCCTCTGAACCTGGACGAGCCATTTGCAGTAGCAGTTGTCACGGCTGATAGCCAATGGCCTGATCTGTTGGAGGATGGGCAGCGTTTAGCTGCTGGACACTGGGGGTGTGGTGTACTGCCTGGTCACATGTAAAGACCTCCTACTCTAATCCCTCTGTGTTCCAGGAAGGGGTGTGGCCCCTGACCTTTATTTCCTCCTTCTTGCCCCCCACTCAGTCTCTTCTTCTCTTGATGCCCACCGAGCAAGATGATGCCATCGCTGCTCCTGCAGCCCAGCGGCCATCTTGCAGCCTAACCCCATGCAGGGAGCCCCAGCTCTAGGGGGGCTCTATCTTAAGTCTAGGATGTACCTCTGATTGATGGTCAGACGCTATGTATATATGCAAACTGAACTGTGAGTAAACTCTTCTTCTTTTTGCAACTACAAAGCAATGCCTCGTGTGTATTCATTTAGCTAAGCAAAGCAGTCTGCCTGGGTGGAGGAGGGAACTCTGCTAATAAGTGGGAACGCACCTCCCCATATATGCCAGAGAGCATCTAATCACCCCATCATGATCCTATATGAATCATCCTATGGTGGAACTAGACAGTTCCAGGAAAAGGGTACCAGGGTCTTCATTCAGTGGTCCTCCGTCCTGCCCACCCTCCTCCTCAAATGGCCCCAGCCTAATATGCTTCTTGTCTCAAGAAAGAGGGTCAACCGCTGACCAGACCGGCAACCCTAACCCTATCCCCTGCATGCAGCACCGCACACAAAGTGCGCTATTTAGCCATCGGACAATGGGGGGGGGGGGACTAGATAGCCTGAGACAGGTAAGTACAAATATTTTATACATACCCCTCCATAGGCAGGCAGTGTCCGTGGATCTCCTAAGACCCCTGCAAGCTCTTTTGCTAGCGCTAAGTCCAAGGAGACTCAGGAGGTGGGTCTGGGCCAGGAAAGGGGGAAAGGATCCGGCATGCGCTGCTGCTGCCGCCAAGACCCACCCCCTCCCACCCCCAAACTGCCCTCGGATCCTCCCCTGAACTGCCCACGGCCCGCCCTGTTGCCACCTTACCTTCTCCAGTGTGGCCTGAGTGGGCTGTAGGTGGGCACGTGGAGCCTCTGGCCATTTGCATTAGCAGCAGCTCCGGAGAGCCCAAAGGCAGCGCACCTTTTGCACCACCATAACTGAACGGCAGCAGGTCATGAGATAGGATAGGGTTGGGTCCATTTGAACTTGTTGAACGGGAATCCCACTGGCTGACCTCACAGGATTGATGGGTGCATGTCTGTCCGTCACAAATTCTACACTTACTGGAAATGGGGCACATGCACTCCTGCGCTGCCACCTCCTGGGCTACGATCCTCTGCTCTGCATCCATGAAGCCCACTTTGCTTGAAAGCCCCCTTGTAGACATGGATCAAGTGAAGCCCCAGGGTCCTCTAGTCCCACACCCTATTTCCAACAAAGGCCAGGAAGGCGACAGACCTCCCGCATTATTGCCTCCCTGAAACTGGTATGCAGAGGTAGACTGCCTCTGATTCTGGAGGCTCCACAGAGCTCTCTTGGCTAAGAGTCATTGAGAGACCTGTCCTCCATGACTTTGCCCAATCCCCTCTTAAAGCCATCTTGGCTAATGTGGCATCCAGTTCCATCAGGTAATTGTGCATTATGTGAAAAGCCGCTGTGCCTGGCTTGACCTGAATCCATGGCACATCGCTGGCTGGCCCTGAGTTCCAGCATTACGAGGGTGGGAGAATACAGGTGGGCCCCCATATCCGCTGGGGATATGTTCCAAGCCCCTCTGTGGATACTTGAAATCATGCATAAGAGGGAACACCCCCTCCATGGTTTCCTGAGGGCCCCCCCTGCCTCCCCTGCGGGCAGGCGTGCGCCCCCCCCCCCCCGCTCTTATTTTTCTTTCAGCAAGCTTGGTTTCTTCCTTAAAACAAACAGAGAAGCAGCCTCCATTGCAGGCAAGTAGACTAAGTCCTAGAGAGGCTCTGCAAGGTTTCTGTTAACCTTGCAGAGCCTCTCTAGGACTTAGTCTCGTTCTACTTGCCTGCAATAAGCAGCCAGAAGCTGCTTCTCCTGTTTCTTTAAGGAAGAAACGAAGCTTACTGGGAAAAAAGTAAAAGCCTGGGGGGGGTCCCCACGATCCGTGGATAACTGAAACCGTGGATAGCGAATCCGTGGATATGGGGGCCCACCTGTACTTCTCTCTGCCATTTGCATCAGTCCTCGGCTAGGATATTGTCGTAGGTGTTCCAAGCCAAACGTTCACATAGGGTTTTAAAGTATTTTTACCTGTATTTACCTCAAATACCAATAGAACATGAATGGAGATGCATGAAAACGACATAATGAAACTTGGTAAAAGAAAACAAAGCCAATGGCAGCAAAAGCTGGAAAAAAGCAGCATGGGCTGAACCCCAGACGGGTCCGCTGCAGCCCTGCCAATGCACAGGCCTTGGGCCGCCCAGGGCGGGCATCGCGAGGCCTCCACAGGCGCAAACTGCGCTTTGCCTGTTTCCGGTTGAAGAAGAGCTGGCGCACTCTGTGAATGGAGAGCGAGGCAGAGACAGGACTCTGACTGGCTGCGTGACGTTCTTGGCCACGCGAACGCCCCACGCTTTCCAGACCACTCTAGGCAGGCAAAGGCACTAGTCCAGTGGCCACCCTCGAGACCCGAGGAGAGCGAGCATTGGCGCAGACTTGTCACTGGCAGCAGCCTCTGCAATGAAATGCTAAAAATAGCAGCAGGCAGGCAGGCCAGCCGGCCTGCCTGCGTGCCGGCCTGCCTGCCGTGGAGAGTTATGGCTGGTTGCTGCTGCTGTTGCTGCTGCGTCATTCCCCGCAGGCTTCTCTGGACAGGCGGACCCTCCAAGTCCCGGGCCTGGAATGAAGGCGGGGTATGTGTGTGTGTGTACCTTTGCAAGAGATGTGCTCTCTGGCTGAAGCCTGCATAAGCCACAGCTGCAGCCCCCGCCCGGCTCCCCGGTCTCCCTCGCAGCTGGGGATTCGGAGGGGCTTGTAAGCCCCAGTGCTGGGCAAGGGCTGCGTCCACCAGCAGGCCATGGTTACCAGGCTGGCCTCCCAAACCCTGTTCCAGCCCCGGCCACTCGCTGCCAGCAGCCGGTGCAGCGCATCCCAGTTAGCAGCCAGCAGCATTGCAGAGAGCCGCCAAACACTTGGCCCAGCACCACATGATCCACCCACTGGGCCACACTGCCTTTCCAGCAGCAGTTGCTGCCACTTCGCCCACTGCCAGCTGTCCTGTTGGGCACAGAGCAACAAGAGCTCATCTCATGCGCTAAGGGAGCGAACCAGGAGTCCCCAGTTTGAACTTGACTTCTACCCCGACTTCCCCAAGCGAGTGACCTTCAGCAAGTTGCCCTTCACAACCTCAGCGCTGCCCCCTGCCAAGAGACGTCCTTGGCATGTTGTGATGCCACTGCTCTGCCCACACTGGGGACAATGAAAAAAATAAAATGATCATTGAGAGCAAAGTCAAAAGCAATAAAACCTCAACTCATCAAAACAATGGACAGCAAAAACAGCACTCAAGTGAACGGCACCTCACAGTGGCCAGAATAAATATCTGAACGTGCTTTAAAGAGGCTGTTTGTTTGTTGTTGTTGTTGTTGTTCTTCTTCCAAATAGCCATGATTTTGAAAATGCTATTTTGAGGCAACAGATTTTCTTGTCTCCTAGGCAGGGACCGGTGGTTGTGTGGGGAGCCCATGAGCTCCTGCTCCGATCACAGGCCCCCACATGTTGGTGTGTGTGTGTGTGTGAGAGAGAGAGAGAGAGAGAGAGCGCAGTACAGGCAGCCAGTGGAATGAGCGGGTTGCTGAGCACCAGCATCATAAGAACATAAGAAGAGCCCTGCTGGATCAGGCCAAAAGCCCATCTAGTCCAGCTTCCTGTATCACACAGTGGCCCCACCAGATGCCTCAGGGAGCACACAGCCAACAAGATAACCTGTTTCCTGCTGTCACTCCCCTGCACCTGGCACAGAGAAAACCTACTTCTAAAGCCAGGAGGTTGCTTATGGCTTGTAACCTGTGATGGTCTTTTCCTCCATGAATCTGGCCAAACCCCTTTTAAAGGCATTTAGGCCAGGTGCCATCACCACATCCTGTGGCAAGGAGTTCCGCAGATGAATCACACGCTGGGTAAAGAAATATTTTCTTTTGTCTGTTCTAACTCTCCTTCCACTCAATTTTAGTGCGTGTCCCCTGGTTCTGGTGTTGTGCGAGAGGGAGAAGAACTTCCCTCTATCCACTCTCTCCATCCCATGCATAATTTTATAAGTCTCAATCATGTCCCCCCTCAGGCGCCTTTTTTCTAGGCTGAAAAGCCCCAGACGCTGTAGCCTTTCCTCGTAAGGGAGGTGCTCCAGCCCACAAATCATTCTGGTCGCTCTTTTCTGCACCTTTTCCAATTCAACTATATCCTTTTTGAGGTGTGGTGACCAGAATTGGACGCAATACTCCAGATGTGGCCTTACCATCGATTTGTACAAAGGCATAATGATATTGGCCGTTTTATTCGCACTCCCTTTTTTAATGATCCCGAGCGTGGAACTGGCCGCCTTCACAGCCGCCGCGCACTTGCTGCCCTGCCTCCATGGCTCCCTCCTTTTATCCTCACACCAACCCTGAGAGGTAGACAGTGCCTGACTCCAAGTCACCCGGTCGGCTTCACATGGTAGAGCAAGGATTTGAACCCAGGTTCCCCCAGTCTAGACTGAGCGCTCTCAACTCCAGGATTTGAGGGCAGTCTTGTCTACGGCGACTATCTCGGTTCCAGGATCTTGTCTCCCAGCCCTGTTCCCTGACAGCCTTTCAGCAGCGACGTGATAGTCTGCCCCCCCCCCCGATGCCTTCCACATGCCAAGCACCTCCCATTGGCCGGAGGTCTTGCTCCTGGAGCCTTTTGCAAACTGCTCCCCTTCCGCTGGAGGAAAGAGGGTGGCTTGCAGGGGGGGGGGGCTGAGGCTGGAGCAGAGGAGGTGAAGAGGGGAAGGCTGACTCCCTCCTTTATGTCAGCTCCACAGCTTTTTTCGTCTTGCCTTTGAAAGCCTATGAATGGATCCCTCTCCCTCCCTGGCCACACTGCCCCCCTCCTCCGCTAGGCTGCCGAGTTTTTAAACAAAAAAAAAAAAGCAGAGTTGTCCAAAATAGGTGTCATGGAAAATCTCCAGGTATCTCTTCATCTCTCCTGCACGCATTAGCTGCGCAGAACCGGCAAATCAAATTACTTGGGAAGCCTGTTTCCTGGACCGGGGAAAGGTGCAGAGATAAAAAGAATGGGATGTTCCGTTAATGAACCAGCAGCAGCCACATGTGCTGATTAATGACGACAGGCCAGCGGATCCACCCCCGAGTCGTAAACATCAAGGCCAAGGCAAGGCGGCTTTTAAGGCGAAATCTGCAGCAGCACCAGCGCAAACAGGTGGGAGAGCGAGGAGGAGGAGGAGGAGCCCTGGTGGCCATCACGGTGGACAAGAATCGGTCCCCTTTCTGAAAAACAAACACAGCCTGGAAACACGAGGCCTACGGGGGGATCAACGACAATTGCCCAGGCCCTAGAGGCAACTGTAGAGGTCCTGGAGGGGTCTCTTTGCCCGCGCGGGGGGTCTGAGCTGGGGCAGGCCAGTGAAGGAGGGGTTCTCCCTTGCAAGAACTTCGCTCTTTCTCAGGTCAAGTGGCTTGCAAGCCCTCAAGTCAAACCGGGATCTCCTGGACCACGGATGGCGGAAGCTGCTGCTCAGTCTTTCGGCCCACAGCAGTACGACGCCACTCAGAGCAGTACTCCGCTTTGTTGGAGCCATGTTTCGGAACAGGAGCTAAATGCATGAATGCTGCTGCTGCTGCTGCACACTTTCAGATCAAGAGCTCTTACAGACTTTATTTCCATCATGATCATGGGGAGGGCTTCCGGATCATGGTTTTCTCCAGCAACGGTAGTGATATGGGGGGGGCAGGATGCCGGACCCCCACAGGATTGATGTCACTTGTTGTGCCACTCCAAGCACAGGAGCAGGGTGAATCTGCAGCTCTTGGGCAACAGCAGAGAGAGTGAGAGACATATACAGGCTGCTGCACTCTCCGCGACGTAGGACATTGCGATTTTACGTACAGTCTGGACTCCGTCCGGACGGAGGAAGGGGCGAGATCACATGGCCTTTCGATCCGCAGCCGGCTCACCTGAAGGGCGCCCAGAACTGGCCCCTGTTTGTGCTCAGGGTCTGCCTGGCACAAGGGGTGGCTACGTCTGGCAGCATCCCGGCCGGACGAGTCGCGCTTGGATTTCCCAACACTGCTGCTCAGACGCCCAAGCTTGGGCCTCAGTGGGGTCATTTGCCAGCCCTGACCTCAGAAGAAAGCCCCTGCCCCTATTCACTGGCCCATGCCCCCCCCCCCCGTTCTAAGCAGGTAACATGCCAGGGAAGGAGGACGTTGAGGGACAAGAAAGGGGAAGCGGAGGAAGGATCCACTTGCGTCAGACATACCACGGGCTGGTCGGTGCCCTGTGCTCGCACTCAGGATTAAACAGGGATTTAGAAACTTTGGATTAAAAAAAGATGTCATCTCTGAGCCTCGCACAGTAGGCGTAGGCTGGGGGTGGGGGACACCCGGGGCGGCACTTACCTGGGGAGCTCGGCATTCTGGACGTCCAGGGGTGACGTAATGACGTAATCACGTCGCCCCCGATCTTCCAGGCGTCCGCATTCCTTTTCAGCCCGCCTCCGGACCACCCCACTCAGCGATCTCCGGCTCTCCCTGAGCCCTTTTGCTTCGTTTTCTCGCCTAAGAGTGGCAAAAACACGCTGGCCAGTGGCAAGAGCGAGAGGCAACTAGGCCTGGAAGGGCTGGAGATCGCCAAGCGGGGGCTCGCAGGCACTTTGGTGTCCCCCCCTCTGAGGGTGGCACCTGGTACGCACCTCACCCCTTGTGCCCCTGTTGTTACGCCACTAGCCAGAGACCCAGACAAGAGGCAGGGAACAGGCCAGCCCCTAGTTGGGTCCTCTCAGCCTGGACGCCCCGCGCCTCCAACATAAAGAATTCCTCCTCTGAAGTCCACGCTTTACCTCAGAACGACGGCCCCTCACCATGCCAGCCGGGTATGGGAGGGGTCTCCCTTCATCTCTCACTTAGACCATCACCGTGGGGTGCAAGTGTGACCAGTAAAGAAATCGTCCGGCAAGTTGCCCCAAGAGCACTTTGCAAGGCGGCTCCTCTGCATGTGCAAGGTCAGAATGATAAGCCTTGCCAGACCTGAGCTGCTGGTGGAGTTCTGTGAAACGTCTCTCATTCAGCCTGGGCTGCTTGCTCAGCTCTAAGGTCTTGCAGTCTGACTTTCAAGCCCTTGGTTACCCAGCATTAGCAAGCCTCTGCAATTTGTGTCACACGCATCTGCCTGGATTGGTGGTGGTTTTTTTTTTTTAACGTTTGCAGTTTGAAAGGCCGTCTCACCATCGCTGACAGGGTCTTTGGCAGGCAGGTGCAGCTCGCAGGCTATTGAGTGATGGCACTTTCACATGAGCGCTGCCTGCCTGCTTGCATGACGTCTGCTCGGCTGCTTACGCCACGGATGCTGCCCAGCCCACGTGTGTGGCGTGGGAAAAGCAGGCTTCCTCACCGACAGGGCCCCCATTCCTGTCCAAGCCAAGGAACAGACAAAAGAAAATATTTCTTTACCCAGCGTGTAATTCATCTGTAGAACTCCTTGCCACAGGATGTGGTGATGGCACCTGGCCTGGATGCCTTTAAAAGGGGTTTAGACAGATACATGGAGGAAAAGACCATCACAGGTTACAAGCCATAAGCAACCTCCTGGTTTTAGAAGTAGGTTTTCTCTGTGCCAGGTGCAAGGGAGTGTCAACGGGAAACAGATTATCTTGTTGTCTTGTGTTCCCTGAGGCATCTGGTGGGGCCACTGTGTGATACAGGAAGCTGGACTAGAGGGGCCTTTGGCCTGATCCAGCAAGGCTCTTCTTATGTTCTTATGTTCTTAAGCAGTTCAAACGTTAAACATCCTGGCTTCGAAAACTAGGACACCCTCTCCAGTCTGGGCCAGAGTGCCAAGGAGAGCAGTTCAGGTCTGAAAGGCAGCCGAGCCCACAGGAATTCCTAGTGCGAGATCACCGCATGAACTTATGGAACTTGCAACGCCAAGAGGTGGCGACAGCCATTGGTTCAGATGGCTTCAAACGGGCATTAGACGACGAGTCTGTGGAGAAGGCAGTGAGATCATCCTGCAATCAAGGACTATTGTTGGCCATGTCAACAAAATGGTACCTCCGTGTGCAGAGGCAGTCTACCACTATATAACAGTTGCTGGGAGCAAACAGCAGCAGGGGAGGCTGCCGGGCCCTGCTTGTGCACTTCCTAGAGGCATCTGGCTGGCCACTGTTGGAAAGAGGGTACCGTCCGATTCACCCCCCGCCACAGGCTGAGAACGACGCGTCATGTAAAGTAGCATTAGGCCGTTTGGTTTGAAAAACCACCCCATGCGAGAAAGCAAAAAAAAAAAAACCACATGCCAGGAAGGGGGCAAAGCAGGCACACACCTGCCCTGCAAACACATCCAAAGGAGCTAGTGAACGGAGTACCATACAAGTGGGCAAGGGCCTCTTGTTCTGTGGCAGTGTGCAGCCAAGTCGTGCGTCATGCTTTGTAGCAAAGCACACAAGACGCACATCATTCCAAAGCACCTTTTCCTGTGGACTTGGACCTCACAAAAAAGTGTAACTGTCTGTGTGGACTGACCCTTTGCGGTATTGTCAGAAGAGAAGCCCCCAATCTCAAGGTTGCGGACAGGAGATGATCTGTTGTCGCGATCCCTGCGCCTGGTCGGAGACTCGGAGGGCCTCTGGTCCCTTGTAAGGCAGCCATCAATCGGGTGGCTCCACTTCTCCAATGCCTTGCTTGAGTCGTGTCTGAATGAAGCCGTGGCTTTGGTGAAAACAAACACGTGCCACGTGCCCGGCCAAGGCAGCGAGTGCTGCATTTCCTTGTCTCCTTCCTTCCTTCCTTCCCACGTGGGCCGGCTTGCTCCTCTCCTCTCCTCTCTTGGACGGCCAAATGCTCCCTCTTCCCCCACCCCCAGATGTATCCCGCTGGCTGAGCCTGCTGCTGATCTTATCATCCTGTTATTTTCCACTGGTTATAAATCTCCAGCCTGCATGTGTTTGTCTTTGCATCTCAGATGAGGGATTATGAAAAATGAATACATTATTCTCCATGTCACCAAAGAAGGAGAAAGTGATGAGGCTTGAGAAGATGGGTGGGGCGGCAGGGGCACTCACGGGGCGGGTCCCTGAATGGACATTCTCCATACCGTACCTACAGTGTCGTCAGAAGGGGCTTTGGGAGGGCAGCGGCGACGGACTCCCCTCCCCACCCTTTTGCAGGAAGCTGACTAAGCATCAGCAGCAGGGACCCCCAGGAGGCTCAGTCTTAGCTGTGGCACAAGAAAAGAATATATTGGGTGCAAAATGCAATGCAACGGCGGCAAACTCTATTCCAGATTTGAGAAAGCAAAATTCAATGGGCCTGAGCCAACGGGGGGGGGGGGGGTGCCTCTTTATCTGTGTTGACGCCGTTCATCGTCAGTCTACAGATATGAAGAGAAGCACCCTGACTGTGGGAAAGTGCCTTTCCTTCACAAGCTACCGGTGGTCTGGGGGGGGGGCGTCCTCTCCTCGTCCACGGGGCGCAGTCAGAGGTTGGCCAGGTCAAGACCTGGCTACGGCTCTCCCCGTCATAGCTGCCACCTGGCAGGGCACCAGCAGGGAGTGGGTGGGGTGCCGTGGGGGGTTGCCCAGGGCCCCCATGTAGTTGAGTGCTCTCTGTTCTGCCCCTTCCTGGCATTGCACATGGTCCTATGGAGTCAGGTCACAACTCTCGGAACCTGCTGCTTTCAGTGCCAGGTTCTGCCTGGATCCTGCGAAGCAACCGGGGGGGGGGGGCAGATTGCCTCCCGGCCCCAGTGAGCAACCCCAGCCAGCCCTCACGTAAAGGGGGTGTTCAGGGAGGCTGAGCCCCAGCAGCACGTCTTGGTTCAGAAAGTGGCCACCACTTATAAAAACGTTTTTTTGCTTCCAGCACACATACTGATTATTATCCGTAGCTCATTTGACCTGGTGCTGGTGCTTCCTCTCCAATTATACTGACTCGGCTGATGGAAGAAAATACCAGCAGCATTCCTCCTCCTTTGTTCCCTGGGACATCCTGCCCCTACACATCGCAGGCAGGCAGGCAGGCAGGGGGTCAGTGGTGCCATTTGGAAGCAGATGCGAGCCCTGGTCTCTCTCCCTCTGTAGAGCTGAAGCCTGGCTTCTGAGTGCCCTTTCGACAGCAGAGTGAAAACGCACAGATGTGCAGGATCGAGAGCGGCAACTGTGTCCTTCCCAGGGTCCCACCCACAACCATGCTTGTTGTTATTCCAGGACGGCTGCCTTGCATCCTGTGTGAATGGGCCAGTGTATCACTTCGCCTCAAAGGCCAATGGAGTCCATTCGCACACCACCGCAAGTGGCCAACAGTTCAGCACATCTGCCTGCACGCAGCAGCAGCAGCAGCAGCAGCCGCCTGTGGCAGGATCCGCGCAGCCAGCTCCCCACAATGGCCAGCCAGGTGCTGCCAGAAAGGCCCAGACCGCCAAGGCCCAGGCCACCCCTGCAGCTGCTCCCCAGGGGCCGAAAAATGGCGAGGTCCCCCAATGTGGGCTCCAGGGTTGGGGGGGCCTTGGCCAAGATGCCTTCAGTGGGCCCCACCCCCTGCCACTGTCCCTGCTGCCCATTTCACTGCCCTCTCTCTCCCTCTGGGCCCAATCCGCACCACCGGCTCCCAGGTGGAGAGTGCAGGGGGGAGGGGGGCTGCTGCTCTCATCTCCTCCCTCTTGTCACCAACTGCACACTTGGGGAGGGCAGGAAAAGAGGCAGCAACTGGAAGGAGAAGAGGGGCTGCTCCATGTGACCCTGGGGGTCAGCAGTGGGCCACCTCTGTGGTGGGGGCCAAACCTGCTGCTGGCTCCCCCCCCCCCCCGACTGGGTCCATGGCAGGCGGGAAAGGGGAGCTCTGTTTTGCATTTGGGACGCACGAAAGCTTGTTCAACAACTGTTGGAAAGCCTGCGGCACCCAAAGCTACTGGCTGCAGCTGGAAGGAACAGAGAAAGCTGAGCCAAATCACTGGCCCACTATTGTTGTTTGTCAGGGAAGGTGCCAGGCTGCCCAAGGGGAGTAGCGCCTAGTGCAGGGTGTCAAGCTCATTTCATACAGTGGGCCGAATAGCTTTTGTGGCGCCTGCTGAGGACCAGAAGTGATGTCATTAAGCACAAATGAGCACTTTGTTCTTACCTAGGAACTCACTAGCTGCAAATGACAGAAGAGAAAAAATATGCAAATCTTGATCATATTTTCAAGATATGGGAAAGCCCAATTATCATGCAGGCTGCCCTTTCAGCAGAGCCGCTTCTGCTGAAGTGTCTCTTCGCAGCTCAGCAGCTGAGTGGTGCCCTGCAAATTGAGGCCTCAGCTGAAAGGGCGGCACTAGAAGAGCCCAGTTATCACACGGGCCAGCCTTTCAACAGTGACACCTGGGCAAAAGCAGTGCTGCTGAAAGGGTGGCCCCCATTATAATTGGACTCTCCCAACACCACCCTTTCAGCAGTGCCACTTCTGCCAAGGCATCACTTTGCAGCTCAGCAGCTGAGAGTAGTTGATGGTGGTGCTGGGAGAACCCAATTATCATGGGGGTCAGAAAAGCAGATTCTGGGGGCTGCATCCAGCCCGTGGGCCTTGTGTTTGACACCCCTAGCCTAGTGGTTAGCATGCTCGCACCCCTTGCTGCTCTCTATTTTCCCTTTTGACTAGGTCAGCAGTTGAATGGGGAGGGAAATTGATAGTTCTATCCACCACCATCCCAGGCTAAAGAGACCAAGCTGGGGGGGGGGGGATCTGGGGAAACCCCTCCCAGGAGATCCATCGGACCCCAGGGGTTATTATTAAAAATCAACACAGTAGCACCTGTGTGCGCTTGGACAGGTCAACCCGCTGCATTACCCGTGAACGGGGACCAGGCTGGCAAAGGGTCAAAATGTAACTGGAGGTTTCCGTTTCCAGCGAAGGGCCCCAAGCTGAGCTCTGTCTTGGGCCCGGCTCTCTTCAGCCACTTCATCAGTGACTTGGAAGCAGGAATACAAGGGAGCCTTATCAAATGTGCAGATGACACCAAACTAGGAGGCAATTTCTCTTGCTCAGTCTGCAGAAGACAGCAGACGCGTTCAGGAGGACCCCGACAGAATGGAATACTGGGCTGAAACTAACAAAACGAAGTTCAACACGATTCTGCACTTAGGCAAAACAAATCCACAGCACAGGTACAGAATGGGAGATACCTGGCTTGGCAGCACAGCATGTGAGAGGGACCTTGGTATTGCCGCGGATCACAAGCTGAACATGAGTCAGCAGCGTGATGCGGCTGCAAAGAAGGCTAATGTGATTTGGGGTTGCATTGGTAGAACCGTAGCTTCCAAGTCACAAGAAATTGTGGTTCCATTTAAGTCCGCACTGGTCAGACCTCACCTAGAGTACTGGGGCCAGTTCTGGGAGCCACATCTTAGGAAGGATGCAGCCAACCTGGAGCAGGTTCGGAGAAGGGTAACGAGGATGGTCAGGGGACTGGAGAACATGTGCTATGAGGAATGGGTGCGAGAACTCGGGATGCTTAGCCAGGAGAAGGGAAGGCTGAAGGGGCCATTGCAGCACTCTTCAGATACCTGGAGGGTTGGGGGGCACATGGAAGAAGTCAAAGAGTCTGCCACCCCAGAGAGCAGAACTAGGTCTAAAGGGCTTAAGCTGCTGGAGGGGAGATTTAGGCTGGATAGCAGGAAGAGATGAATGATAAGAGCAGTTCGACAATGGAAAATGCCTGGACTAGGCTGGATGGATACCAAGAAAGGTTTGACTGAATTAGGTGCAGTGATTAGTAACACCCAGCAGTTTGGGCTGGGATGCTACTCTAGAGCAAAGCATACAACCACCACCACCCCAACACACCACTACACTGTTGAAGTTTGCAAGCAAGTGTGGAGGGAAAAGAGCAACAAAGCAAAAGAAAAGAATTCCTTAACGTGTCTAGCTAGGATTATAGTCCCTGTCACTAGCATTCCTTGCCCAAGAAATCCTGGTCCCTGCACTTACTGGAGAGGGAGTTGCTCTGGCTTCCACACACCAAAAGTAGATTTCACGGCAGACCTGGCAGAAGGCACACAAGTCAGGGGCACAATGAGGACTGGCAATGGGGGGGGGGGGCTGTTGCCTCTGTATCCTGCTTGTGCTTTTCTGGACACATCTGACTGGGCGCTGTGAACAACAGACTGGACTAGGTGCCCCCCCCTTGGGCACTTCGGGGGTGAAGGCAAGAGGAAAGCAAAGCCCTGAACAATGCGAGCCACAGCTCTTGTGGCCTCTGAGGCTGTGGGTGGACACTGCGGTTTCGAATCTGAAACACTTTGCTGCTTGTGGCTCTACAATATCACCTTTAACTCTTGACGGCGGGGGAACAACTATTGTCTGCTTCCAACGCTAGCTAGCCCCCCCCCCATCCTGGTGTGGGTGTGTGGGCAAGCTGTGGCTACACACTGGTGAGGTAAATGCTCTTGGTCAGAGGCACCGCCAGTTCTTTCATTCATCGACATGTTCTGGGGCCATTTTCTGGTCTTCAAATAGATTCTGGAGCTCAGCCTTTGGGGCGGCTGCACTTTTCTGACTGCCCAAGCTCTTGTTTCCCACACTTAGGACAGAGACGCTTCTCCTATCAACGATCACGCAATGGGTGGAAAGGGTTAACGTGGCCCACCCCTCCCCGAATGCCAGCCCCCAGCCCTTGCTCCCCAAGCTGCTGACAGAAGGCAGCTCTCGCAAACAGCCTTGGCAAAGGCCTTTGAGTGTTTTTCCATCCTTTTCCTTCCCTCCTGGCCTCCTACGGGTCACGGCCCAGGGAGGCTGACGCGGGACGGAAAAACCATTTATCTCCAGGCTGGGCCCCGGGCGGCGAGTGTAAGACAGAGGCAGACGCTCGCTTGTGGCTTGGCTGGAAAACCTCACCCAGGTGCTGCCACGGCAGCCGTACTGGCCGGGATGCAGCCCTACAGCGCAGCCCCCCCTCCCTCCGGATGGATGGGGGGTCCTTCTGACAGCAGGCCTGAGACTGAGCAGGAGGCAGAGAGCTGAGCTGGCTGATGAAGTTCTGGGGGAGTGAAAAGGAGCCGGCTGGGCCTGAGAACCGCCCCGGCAGACCCCGCGTGGGGGGGACAGGTCTGGCTCCAGCCTGCCAGGCTCTCCAAGGGGCCAATCTCCCAAGTGAGCCAACCCCGGTGCTTGGTGGGGCAAGTCGTCTGAGGGGCTTGCTCAAAAGCTCGCTGCAAAAAGTGGGGGAGGGCGGGAGAGACGGCTGGCACGAAGGGGAGACCCACCTGACTGAGGCTTCGGAAAGGATTCCTGGTGTGGTGAGAACGGACAGAGAGACGTTTCCGTCTCTCTCACACCACACTAGACCCCCCACCCAGGGATCATCGTCACCCAATGAAGCGGATTGGGAGGCACCAAGGAAGGTCCTTCTTCACAGGGTGCATCATTAATCTGTGAGGAGGGGGTTGGTTGCAGAACATCTGTCAGCGGCTCCGGTCGCGATGGCCACGCGCTGCCTCCTCCAGGTGAGCCTGCAAAGGCCAGTTGCAGCGGAGCAATGGCAGGAGGACAGAGGCAGCCTCCGGCTGGACACTACTGGACAAGACGGGCCTGATCCAGCAGGGCTGGTCTCACGTTCTTACGTTCTTTATTTTGCTTTTCTTACAGTTCTGGTATTGAGTGAGGCCAAGGATGAGATGGTTAGACAGCATCACCGATGCAACAAACATGAAAATGAGCGAACTCAGGAAGATAGTGGAGGACAGGAAGGCCTGGCGGGATATGGTTCATGGGATCACGAAGGGTCGGACACGACTTAACGACTGAACAACAACAACATTGAGTGAGGAGGGTTTTGTCCAGGTTCAGGGTGGGGCTGGAGAACAGGGGCGGCCAACCTTTCAACATGAATGCTTTAATGGCTGTATAGGTGAGGGCATTTCAGGGTCGGCCTTCTGGGGGGGGTTAGGAATATTATACAATCCTTCAGTAACCCCGGCTCTACTTTTTATGGCTGACAGTCATTGTATGATTCAGATTATTAAGTTCAGTTTCCCCCCGCGTGACATAATTTTTATAAATGTATATATTCCCCCAAATAGTTCCAAAGAAATTAAGTTATGTCAATGGAATTATTTGAACCCCGTCCTTGTGAACATCGAATCCAGGGTCCCTGGGCCGGTTTTTTTTCTTGGGGGTGACAGGAATCAATGCGAGGTTGGGGTCAGGGCCTGCCTGCCATTTTGGACCCATTTTCTGATGATCAAGCGCTCCCTGAATTTTGCTTTCTAAAGCGTTGCTCCAAGGATAAGACGGTTAACTTAGCGGGGCAATTTTTAGCTAAGCTCTGCCTGGTATTTGGGTTTACCTGGTTGAATGGTCTTCTTGACTTGGATGGTGAGGGTGAATATACGTTTACTGCTCCCTTTGGCACCAGTGTAATTGATTACATGTTGGTGTGTCTCTCACTACTGCCTTTGGTGATAGAGTTTCATGTTGGACCACCCCTACTCAGTGATCAGTGATCATCTTCCCCTCAGCTGCCAACTGGCCATTAAATTTGATTTACCGTATTGTCCCGAGTATAAGACGCACCTGATTATAAGACGCACCCTTAACGTTTGGTGCTATTAAAAAAATTTAATTAAATCACTGGCATTAAATTGCAACAGCCTGATTATAAGACACACCCCTAGTTTAAAAACTTAAATTAGGAGAAAAAAGTGAGTCTTATACTCAGACCAATGCGGTATTTCTCCCCAGGGATCTTCTAGTTCAGGCATCAGAGCCTCCCTCATGTCCTGTTAGAGTCAAGTGGGATGACAAGACTTAACAATTATTCCACGACAAATGTGTCAATGGTAGCCTTTCGCCTGTTGGTCATTCTCGGGCCCCATCTTCTGGATGCCCCCTTGCATAGATACAAGTCTTTAATCAAGGGCCTGGTGGAGACACTTGGGCAGGATTATTCCTCATTAGCAGTAGTTAGATCCAACAATCATTGCCGAGATTTTGATTCGTCATGTACAGTACTCCCCCCATATCCGCTGGGGATATGTTCCAGGCCCTTCCGTGGATACTTGAAACCGTGGATAGGAGCGAACACCCCCTCTGCGGTTTCCTGAGGGGCCCCCACCCTACCTCCCCTGCAGGCAGGCAAGTGTGCCCCCCCCAGCTCTTGTTTTTCTTTCAGCAAGCTTGGTTTCTTCCTTAAAACAAACAGAGAAGCAGCCTCCATTGCAGGCAAGTAGAACGAGACTAAGTCCTAGAGAGGCTCTGCAAGGTTTCTGTTAACCTTGCAGAGCCTCTCTAGGACTTAGTCTCGTTCTACTTGCCTGCAATAAGCAGCCAGAGGCTGCTTCTCCTGTTTGTTTAAGGAAGAAACAAAGCTTACTGGGAAAAAAGTAAAAACCTGGGGGGGGGGGTCCCCACGATCCGTGGATAACTGAAACCGTGGATAGCGAATCCGTGGATATGGGGACCCACCTGTAACTCTTTAAAGAAGGAACTGCGCCAAATATATAAAGAGTATAAAGAGCACAAGTGCTCTAGGCTTCCTCCTCTGTATTTCAACATAAAGCAACAACTGGTTGAGGCCATTAAGCGTAGTTCGCCACAAGCCCATCAGGTATGTTGACACCAATTGTTAAAAGCTGTTACCTCTAATAATGCAAAAATCTTTTGGGAGGTTATTTCGGGCTCCCTGACGCCTTCGTCGCCGGGCCTAAGGGTCTCTATCCCGGCCCAAGGTTGTTTTTTGATGACTGCATCCAGGGACCATTAGTTGTGTGGATTTAGCTGAGGCACCTTTGTGGCCTCCTGTCTCCACTGAGGAAGTGTGAACTCTTATTGGTCAATTGAAGAGAGGGAAAGCGGCTGGCCTGGATAAAATTAAGCTGCGCCTCAGTGGTGGGCCCCTATACTTGCAGATCTTTTTACCTGGCTGGGTGGACCGAACTGGGATTATACCCAAATCCTGGTCCCAGTCGATAATTATCCCTATCTTTAAGAAAGGAGATCAAGAGTCACCATCTGATTATAGACCAATCAGCCGTCTTTCAGTCCCAGGAAAACTAGATGCATCCCACCTTCCAAGTAGGCGAACCTCTTGGATAGTGGAACGTGAAATCTTGGGTCCCGAACAAGCGGGATTCAGGACAGGTAAATCCACTATGGCTCATTGTTTGACACTTTTGCATCTAGCAGAAAAGCAGCTTTCTTCCAACTCACACTCCAGATTGTTACAGACTTTTTAGACCTTAAGGCAGCCTTCGACACGGTAAATAGAAACTTGTTGTGGTCCAAGATAAGAAGGCTAGACATAGATCCTAGATTATTACATCTTATCCAGAGTGTTTACTCAAATACCACATGCCAGGTCAGATTGGATGCACATGGTAAGCTCTCTAATTTAATATCAACTAATAAAGGAGTAAAACAGGGATGTGTATTAGCCCCACCCTATTTCATCTGTTCATTAATGATTTAGCTCCATATTTGGCTTCTATTGATTCACATAGTCCAAAACTTTACAGATACCTCTACTATTGTATGCGGATGTTATTTCGGAGAGGGCTCAAAATGTTTTTGTTTCGTCTCGCGTTTGGGTGATGGGTTGTGGTCTGTCTCCTGGTCCCAAGATCCTCTGCCATGCTGCTTCTCTGCTCCATACTGTCGCCCCCTCCCAGTGGATTTTATTGTTTTAAAATTTAGTTATGTATTGTTTAAACTTATTTTATGTATTATTTTAAATTATGTATTTTAATTTTTGTTGTAAGCCGCCTTGGGCTTTTGCCTTCGGCATAGGATAAGGTGGGGTATAAATTTTTTAAATAAATAAATAAATATGGTTTTGATTGCCCGAACCCACATAGGTTTAAGGTGACTGATTGCCGGTTGCATTAGGTATCTTGAAATCAACAACCTGCAGCTGAACTATGCCAAATCAAAGATTTTAGTTGGATCTTCCACGGCAAGTCCATCCAGCAAGTAAAATCATTCAAATACCTGGGGCTTAATTTTCATTATAAATTGTCTTGGGTTGCTCATCGTTGTTCGGTTAAGCCCGAGCTACATTGTCCACGGCTGCGTCGCGGCTGCGTTCCGTGTGCGTCTGGTGTCCCGCCCCCAGGTCAAACAAAGACTCTGATTGGCCGGACGTAGCGCGGATGCAGCAAAAGTCGAGCCGGGTCTGGTGTCCCGCCCCCAGGTCAAACAAAGGCTCTGATTGGCCGGACGTAGCGCGGATGCAGCAAAAGTCAAGCCGGGCTCGACTTTTGCTGCATCCGTGCAACGTCCGGCCAATCAGAGCCTTTGTTTGACCTGGGGGCGGGACACCAGACGCACACGGAACGCAGCCGTGACGCAGCCGTGGACAATGTAGCTCGGGCTTCATTAAATCTGCCACATTTCTGTCGCAAGCTATTCTGCTATTTTTGTGTGTGTGTGTGCTCGGGGCAACTCCTATATTCCGGCTGCCCTACGCATTTTTAATGCAAACATTTCCTCTCAACTTTTATTTGGCATCCAAATCTGGCTGCCAGCCTAAGCTGAGAGGATTCATTCATCGTTCCTCTATAAGATATTCGGTGTTGCACACTGTGTTCCGTATGCAGCCCTACGCTTGGAGTCTGGTCAAGTTAGGGTAGACCAGAGGCGTATGAGCAGCGAGTGCTGCCTGGAGCACTCGCTGTGGCGGCGCCCCGAAGGGGGGGCGCCGCTCCGGGGGGGCGACCCGACTTACCAGGGCGCTCCAAGGCCCTCTCCCCCGGCCTCGGAGCCGGAGAGAGCCCCGAAGCGTCCACCACCACTGGCGGCCAGGGCTTTCTGAAGGCGGCCGACTGCGTCGCCGGGCTATTTATGCTTTTTTTTCTGCACAAGCGCAGAACGTTGCATTACGTTCTGCGCATGTGCAGAAAAAAAAGCATAAATAGCATAAATAGCATCACTGGGCGGGCACGCGCTCCGTGGAAAGACTGGAGCGAGTGGAGCAGTGCCGCCCGGCACCGTGGTGCCGCCCGAAGCCGCTGCTCCGCTCACTCCAGTCTTTCCACACCTCTGGGTTAGACTACCTAGCATGGACCAGATTTTTCAAGTTTTGGATGAAAGTCTGTTTTGAAGCTGAGCATTCTCCCTTTTCAAGCAATGTTAACAGATGCCAAGTGCTCTACGGGTTTTTCCCTATTAATTTCTAAAATCCGTACTATTGGACTTTCAGTGGACCAACTGGGTGCAGTAACCCAAAATATTGCGTTTAGAAGTATTATGCTCAGACTACAGGATGTGGAAAGACAAGTAATTTCTGCAGCCGCAGCCAAGACCTGTCCCCTCATTTCTCTGCAGCTCCCCACAACTTTTGGCCTCTGCTCTAGATATTTTTTCTTAATAAAAGAGCCTCAAGCTCATTGAGCCTTTACATTGGCTCGTTGCAATGTATTTCCATCCAAGGAGCTGTCTGAAAGATTCTGTCGGCGACTGAGTTTTAATAACAGTTACGATTGTGAGCAGGGGATCACAGAATCCTTGCCCCACATAGTTTTCCATTGCCCCTGGTACGAAGACTTGCGTACAGTCTCTTTGAATCCGTTGTTGTATTATTATGCAGGAGTACAAGAGGATGAAATTCTGCGTTCTCTTTTATCTTCCCAAGACAAGCTAACTATCGTACAACTGGCAAATTTTCTTTATTCAGTTATTTTAAGAAGACACAGTGTTAAACTCACTGATATTTAGAGTGAAATTGCTGATTGAGTTTGGGGGAATTTATTGGGTTTTTCTGATCTGTTTTTTGTGCTTAGGGTGGACCTACTGATTGTAAATTATTTAATCCTGTTTGATTTTTTCCCCTTTAAATGTTGTATTGTATCTTAATGCCTAATAAAGGTTAATGAATGAATGGAGGGCATTTCAGCAGGTGCAGCTGCTTGAGCAGCACCAGCAGCACTTGCAGCTGCCCAGATTCTGTCTTCTACACAATTCTTAAGAACACAGAGGCCTTCATGGTGAAAGGTTGGCCACCCCGGTGTACGCAGAATGAGAAGATGACGCCTAGACTCTGGCATAAGATTCACATGAACCTGTGCAGAGTCAGGCATGAATGAGCCCATTGATTTTGAGGTGAACACTGCGCAGGATCAGGCGGTATCCGTAGGAGAGGCTCTATCAACCCTGCTCCTGCGCAACTGTGCACTATTTAGGTGCCGGCACATGATCGTAATGCACAAGATGCAGTCGCCTTGCTGGAGCTGAGCTAGGTCTGCTCAACATCTGGATGGGGGGCTCCTGGGAACCCCACGTGGGGCATGGGGCTGCTTGGTGTTCCATAGGAGAAAGGTGGGATATAGGGAGTGTTTACTTCCCCTTCCTGTTCTCAGTTCAGCAAAATGATGCATCTTGCGGCGAAGCTACTGTGAGGTGGCTGGTGCGGTCCGCCCCAGAATCCACCGCCCAAAGGTGCACTCGCGCCAACCACTTCGCGGTGGCGGGGGCCCCGCAATCGGCTGTCCTCCTCTCTCTAAGGGCAGTTGATTGCGGGTGCCCCGCCACTGTTGTATCACGCGGAGCGGTGGTGGCGGGCCCACAATCGGCTGCCCTTCTCCCTCCACAGGAGAAGGGCAGCCGATCACGGGGGCCCCACTGCCACCGTTCCTCGCGATCCAGCTACAGCGGGGGGGGGGATCACAAACTGGAAGTAATCAGTAGTGACAGCATCACCACCAATTACTTCCGGGGCCTTCTGGCACTCAGGAGTCACCGCTCCGGGCACCGGAAGACCCCACTATGCTTCTTCTGTTGTGGCTACTGAACTCCTGCCAGTTTCTTGGGATTTCTTTCTGAGTTCATGATATTGGGGGCAAATGGTGGCCACGTTGTTCCTCCTTCCCAGCAGCCCTGCTCTTCTGCGGATCATCCCCCGCTTGTTTGCAGGAACATAACTGGGGAAGAAGCTCACAGGCTGGCGGAGGTGTCTGGCCGTGGCCTCCCACTAGACTAGAGCATGGCTCTCTTAGCAGTCGGTGCACAGCCGTGCTGCAACACTGCCACCTGCTGGTTAACTGAATCGCCGCATTCTCAGTACTGTACTGGGGGGCTGGGTTCAAGCAGCCCCAATTCAAAGCTGGTGTATGCCATTTCCCTGTGCCAGGGGGCTCCTCTTCTGCCCTGTGCCCAACGCAGCTGCCTCTCGTACTTGTGACGAATGTGTCGTCTTGAGCAGCTGCTGGACATCCTATGCCTCACCGTCCAGCTGGCCTAAGGACTGGCGACTGCCCAGAGGTGTTGAGGGTGTCATGTGTTGCCAGAGGGGAATAGGTGGCAGTGGCTTCCACCACATGGCAGGCTGGTTGCATGCAGGACTCAGAGGGCCCAGCGTGTAATTCATCTGTGGAACTCGTTGCCACAGGATGTGGTGATGGCACCTGGCCTAGATTCCTTTAAAAGGGGATTTGATAGATTCATGGAGGAAAAAACCATCACAAGTTACAAGCCATAAGCAACCTCCTGGTTTTAGAAGTAGGTGTTTTTCTGTATGCCAGGTGCAAGGGAGTGACAACAGGTTATCTTGTTGTCTGTGTGCTCCCTGAGGCATCTGGTGGGGCCACTGTGAGATACAGGAAGCTGGACTAGATGGGCCTTTGGCCTGATCCAGCCAGGCTCTTCTTAAGGACCTAGATCTACCACCGACAAGCAGTGTCGAAGTTAGCCCTTGTCTGGTGCTGTCTAGGACCCCCAGTGTTCCCCTTCCCCCCCCTCCTTCAGTCATTCCTTAAGAGCGGTTCTCCTGGCCTCTCCCCTCCGCTCTCCAACAGCTGCTCTCCCTTAGCCCTAATTGGGTTTTCTTGGCAGGTCCCAGTCAGCACTCACCCCTCCCCCGGGGCTGATCCTGGTGGTACTCCAGGCCCTGCTGTGGCAGATCCTGCGAATACTCACTGGTCCTGGTGATACTTTGGGACTTGGGTAGGCTTACCATATCGCCGACCGGGACGCTCCGTTTTGCCCTTAAGGGAGGGGGCGGGGGAGGGGAACGAGAGAGCGCCCGGGCGCGCTCTCGTTCCCCTCCCCCCACCCCGCCCCTTAAGGGCAAAACGGAGCGTCCCGGTCGGCGATATGGTAAGCCTAGACTTGGGGATGGGGCATCATGGGGTGAGCCCTGGTTGGGGATCACTTTGGCCGTTGGACATTAACAAGCCAAACTAAATAATTCACATACAGTACAGTATCTCCGCTATTAGACTGAAATCAGAGAGCAGACCTGCAAAGACGGCTCTACTTCCTCTTTCCCTTTACCATTCGCTCCTACTCCAGCTGTTCAGGGACGCCAGCAAAAGAGCCTGGGATGCCCCACCTTCAAATCCTTCCCAGATTCTTCCTTTTGCTCCACAAAGATCAAGATCCAAGTTCTGTCCTTCCTTGCGAGAAAAGAGAAGGGGGCCCAACGGCAGTCCCAGGCACCACAAGACCTGCATCGAACAACCCAAATGCCCCCCCCTCCAGAACCGTGGTAGAAGCTATCGTGATGATAAGGAATGGATAATGTGCGACCTAAAGGTCCTGGGAGCTGGCCGTGTGGCTTGTCTGGATGAGGCCTGCCCAACGGTGACCCGGCAAAGCCAAAGGTGCACCAGAGCCCTACCAGCCACAGCCAGATATATATTGGTCACTCAGGCAGCCAAACCTGAAGGCCTCTTTCTTGGAGCCCAGGCTGGCCTGCTGCTGGGATGGATGCCATGCAGCATGCTGGACTTGGACAGAGTTTTTCCACCCTGCTTTTCTGCACGGAAGGCAACTGGAAGCGGCTACAAGATTGCCCTGACTTGGCTTACAGACTGGCTCACGGACTCTGACTGAGGGACGTGTGAGAAAAGGGAACTAATTAGTGACTGGGGTGGCCACCCTTTCAGCATGAATGCGCCTGGCCCTTTCATGGTTGTCTAGGTGAGGGCATTTCAGCAGGTGCAGCTGCCAAGATTCTGTCTTCTACACAAGAGGCCTTCATGCTGGAAGGTTGGCCACCCCTGAATTAGTGGGACGCCTAAGCCTCTTAAAGGGACAGAAAGGGAGTTTTCTGGGACAACGCGCTCACCCTCTGCCTTGCCAGCGGTCTGAGTTCTGGATTCAGCAGCTGTGGGATTTTACTGCACGTGTCTCATCTGAGCCTGAACATGTCTCTGTACCATTGGAGGTCTTTTCCCGGATTCGGAAGAGACAAGGCGAGGAGACTGGAGGGCTGCAATATATCCCCTGTGGGCACCAGCAGAAGGGGCGCATCGAATGCCCCCTTCAGATAAGAACATAAGAACATAAGAAGAGCCCTGCTGGATCAGGCCAAAAGCCCATCTAGTCCAGCTTCCTGTATCACACAGTGGCCCCACCAGATGCCTCAGGGAGCACACAAGACAACAAGATACCTGTGTCCAGTCGCCACTCCCTTGCACCTGGCACAGAGAAAACCCACTTCTAAAAAAAACCAGGAGGTTGCTTATGGCTTGTAACCTGTGATGGTCTTTTCCTCCATGAATCTGTCCAAACCCCTTTTAAAGGCATCTAGGCCAGGTGCCATCACCACATCCTGTGGCAAGGAGTTCCACAGATGAATTACACGCTGGGTAAAGAAATATTTTCTTTTGTCTGTTCTAACTCTCCCTCCACTCAGTTTTAGTGCATGTCCCCTGGTTCTGGTGTTGTGCGAGAGGGAGAAGAATTTCCCTCTATCCACTCTCTCCATCCCATGCATAATTTTATAAGTCTCAATCATGTCCCCCCTCAGGCGCCTTTTTTCTAGGCTGAAAAGCCCCAGACGCTGTAGCCTTTCCTCATAAGGGAGGTGCTCCAGCCCACGAATCATTCTGGTCGCTCTTTTCTGCACCTTTTCCAATTCAACTATATCCTTTTTGAGGTGTGGTGACCAGAACTGGACACAATACTCCAGATGTGGCCTTACCATCGATTTGTACAAAGGCAGAATGATATTGGCCGTTTTATTCTCAATCCCTTTTTTAATGATCCCGAGCATGGAATTGGCCTTCTTCACAGCCGCCACACACTGGGTCGACACTTTCATTGACCTGTCCACCAGCACCCCAAGATCTCTCTCTTGATCCATCACAGACAACTCAGAACCCATGAGCGTTGTATGTGAAGTTTTGATTTCTTGCCCCAATGTGCATCACTTTGCACTTACTTACATTGAAGCGCATCTGCCATTTTGCTGCCCATTCTCCCAGTTTGGAGAGGTCCTTCTGGAGCTCTTCACAATCCCTGCTGGTCTTCACCACCCGGAAAAGTTTAGATAAATGCCCCCTCCACGCAAGTTTCTATTCCGGCCCGTGCGCGCAGGGTGCTGTCGGTCTGGATGTCCTGCCTTGTCTTGTCTTGACGCGCAACATTGTCCGCGCACTGACGGTGCTGTGCCACCTGTGACACACCAAGCACGTTCTCCGTGCGTCGCGGAGGTGCGTCCGGGCTGCGCGTGCGTTTTTGCAGTATGACATGCCTTCGTTCTGGCCTCCGGGAGCCACAGATGCGTGGCCGCGGCTGGGGAATGCCCAGCTCTGGGAACGTTTTTTGCGTTCCGTCAGTGTTCCTGCCCCCTGGGGGCGGGACACAGGGCAGCCGGAGCCAACCAAAGGGAAGGAAGCCAAAGTCAATCAAAGGGAAAGAGGGGCAGAATGTTTTGGTAAAGCAGATATTTTTCTCCCCGGAGTAACTACGAGCGCGCTGTTTTCAAACCTTCGTCACTTGGAAGGGTTTTTGACAATCCAGAAATACAGTGTTGAAACATGTGCCTGGGGCAGCCAGCAAGCTCCATACTGTAGCGGTGTTTGCTGTCATTTGCCGATTCCCCCCCCCCTCGTTGGTTTTATTTTGTAGTTATGGCCGTTTAATATTGTGGCTTAGTAGTAAACAAAACACACATGAGTACAGATGCGTTTCTCATCTGTGCAAGTCCCCTCACTAGTCCTGGCCTCTTCTCTCCCCTCCCCCCTCGCTCGCTCGCACGGTTCCTCCGCACGGCACAAACACACACACGCGCGCGCGCGCGCGTTTCTCTTCTGTGCAGGTCCCCACCAGTCCACCTGGCCTCTTCTCGCCCCCTAGAGTGCGTCGCGTGCGACAACGCAGCCGCGACGTGCGCGCCGCACGGAGAACATGCTTGGTGGTGTGCCTCGGGCTATTATGATGACACTTCTGCGCGGATGGCCAGAACAGGCCGGCCCGGGCGGGGGCGGCCCCGGGGGGGGGCCTGGGGGCGATCCAGCCTCTGCCCCCCCCCATTCCCCAGTCCCCACGGTGGACAGGGAAGGCGGGGGGAGCAGAGGAGGAGAGTGGCGACGCCCTGCCCGCTTCGCATCCGGGTGGGCGGGTCCCCATTGGGGGGGGGGCTGGAGCTGCCCCTTTCGCCTGGCAGCGCAGGGCTCGCGCGCAGCAGGGGCGGCCCCGGCGGAGCAAGGGCGGCGGCGGCGGCGCCGTCAGCTGAGCGCCGCGGTCATGTGGTCGGCCGGGAGGCAGCAGTAGGAGCCGCGCAGCCATGGCCTGGACCCGGCGCCAGCTGCTGCTGGCCGCGCTCATGCTGACCACCGGCTCCATCAACACCCTCTCCGCCAAGTGAGTCGGGAGTCGGGGGGGGCAGCCCCCGTGGGAGCAGGAGCAGGAGCAGCCCCCGGAGAGCGCCCAGGCGACGGAGCCCCCTCCCCCCCCCATGAGCGCCTCCAGCGCGGCCGGGGCTTCTGCGGCGCTGGCTGGGTCTGCCTTCCAGGCGTCCACGTGGTGGGAAGTGGGCGCGAGCGAGCGGGCAGCGACCCGCAAAGCTCCGGGCGGCGGGGGGGGGATATCTGGGCGCCCTCCCCGGAGCTCAGCCCAGGCCTTGTTGCTCCTTTCACCCGGTGGGCGCGGGCGCGGCCCAGAGTTTCCCTGCTGGCTGCCCTCCAGGAAAGCCCCGGTGGCTGGAGCTCCTTCTCCTGGTGGCTGCGGGCGGCACACGGGTCGAGCGTCTTCTAACGAGGCCCTGGCTGTGCACTGATAGTTTGCTGGCTTAGCTGAAAAGATGCTGACTTCCCGCGACCTGCGTGTTCCGCTTTGTGTAGTAACGAGTCACGCGATCAGCCAGCTTCCCCCCCCCCAGCATGCAAGGGCCTTGGGAGGGGTTGGAAGGCGCAGATGAATCCTGTGCAAGGGCTTCCCACATGCGCGCACCCCACAAAGCAAGGCAGTTGCCCGGGAGGAGGCTCGCCTCGCATAGACCCTTTCCCTGGCCTGAGCTCCGGCCGCCTACCTGGACGGACGGACGGACGGACGGAGGGCGCCTTTTGGCCTCCAGTAGGCGAGCGGAGCCCCTGGCTGAACCCTGAAGGGGTACAGTACAGACAGCGATTAACATCTCCCCTTCTACTGGAGGGCAGCAACTGGATGGAGCAGTTAAGGACCTCAGAAGAGCCCGGCTGCTGGATCAGGCCCAGGGCCCATCCAGTCCAGCTTCCTGTATTTCTCAGTGGCCCCAGATGCCACATGAGACAACAAGAGGCCCGTATCCTGTTGCCACTCCCTTGCCACTGGCATTCAGAGATGGGCCACCTCTAAAACCCAGAGGTTGGGAACAGTCATGGCTTGTAACCTGTGATGGACATATCCTTCAAAAATCTTTCTCATTCTTTTTTTCAAGGGGGTAGACCAGGTGCTACCACAACTTCCTGTGTCAAGGAGTTCCACAGATTAATTACACGCCGGGCAAATAAATATTGCCTTTATCCTTCTTGCTTCAACCACCGCTTCCCCTTCTGCGTGGAACTCCCCTTCCTCCCAGAATGCCTCAGCGACCCCGCATCTCTTTCCTCCAGCTCCCTCCTCAAAACTCACCTCTTCTGTGATGCCTTTAGAACAAGGATTCCCAGCCACTCTCCTTCCGAGTACCACCACAAGTGTCTGGCAGTGACATCATCCAGGTTTTCAGAGACCATAAAATGTAGGAAGGAGGCTCTGGGCAGGTGGGAGAGCCCTTCTCAGTGTTCCCGAGAGGCTTGGCCGAAGGCAGGAGCTTCTGGGGAGCAAAAACGCGCCACCAAAAGCACCACGTCAGAGTGGGGCTCCAGCAGTCCAAGTACCACCAGCAGTTGGCCAAAGTACCACTGGTGGCACTAGTACCACAGGTTGGGAACCCCTGGTTTAGAAGACCTCACTCTGCCTGCAGATGAGGGCTGAGTAGCTGCAGCCACTTCCCCTCCTCCCTTGTTACCTGGCCTCTCCAATGTTTTCCCTCCCTTTCCTCCATCCCCAATTTAGATCTTGGGCTCCTTAAAACTGTGACTCATCCTTTAGTGGGTGGGGTGCGCCGTTCTTGTGAGTGAGGCTGGCCGGCCAGCCCAGATACCACCTGGCTCCCAACCACCCGTCTCTTCCAGTCCTTCTGCAGCAGGGGTTGTTAAATCATTTATTCCAAGCCCCACCTTTCATTTCAGAGACTTTCCAAGCTCGTGTTTTTTGTCTCTGGAATAATATTTCTTTTGGTAGATGATCAAGCTGCGTTTAGAGGGGAAGAAACAGTGGTTTGCTATCACTCCTGGTCCTCTCGGAGCTTTCTTGCGGCTAGACTGGCCCTTTGCAATTTCCGACTGGAGTCACCCGGACGGCTCTCCCCAAGTTCTAGCATAGAACGTATTCTAACCTGACTTGAGGAGGTTGCTCCAAACGGCCCTTTGCCTTTCTTGGTCCAAACGGTGATGTCCTCAGTTGCTCCGCTGGGAAGGGAGGTCAGCATTTTGACCAACTAGGTCTGCTTGCTTGGACAGGAGGCCGGTGCCTCTGTGCGGGGCTAGAAGGAATGCAAATGGCCTCTGTTGCCCCTCTCCCAAGTTAACGCAGGACCCCCACCCCGACATGGGGAATCTTGCCCAGCTGCTCCTGACTGCTGACCCGACCTGCTAGGGAGCCCAGGCGGCCGTTGCTGGTGTTGCTCCACCTGGCATGGCGTCATCGTGCCCTCTGCAGCTGGGCCGGCAGCTGTGGGAGGGGCCGAGGCAGGCTCATAGCTCCCCCAAGGCTGGCACCGTTAGCCTGACTTGTCTTGGCCCTCTGCTAGAACTATGCTGTAGATTCAGGTTCAGCGAGAGCTGGTGTGTTTCCCTGTCGGGATCCCTGGAGCCGTTTCTGCCTTGTGGTGCAGAGCAGCCGCTTCCCCACCCCCACCCCAGGTGACAGTTTTGGCGAAGCTGAATGGCATCCCCAACACCCGATCTGTGGGAGACGCAGCTCGTCGTTACACTGAGGTCTCCAGTTCCAAGGATTGAACTTGGCCTCTTGCCTCGGTGTTGGGCTCTGTGCTTCGGGGGCAAGTTGCAGCAGGACTTGACAGGAGAGAAGCCGAAGCCGCTCCTGCTGGGAATCTCCAAGCGCACCCTCAGCAGGGACGACGGGGTTCTGGGGCTTTTCCCGCTGGTGGGGCTCTGCTTGTGAGGTTTGCGCTGGGCTGGTCTCGGTGACCTCACCGCTCTCTGGCTGGGAATCGGCAATGCTGCTTCCTCCAGCTGCTGCTGTTGCCTCCTAATGGGCGAAGGGGCCTTTGGGAATGCGTTGGCGGATGTGGCAGTCTCTGCATCAGGAGACCCCCAGTTCAAGGTTCACCTAGGCGTGCAATTGGTTGCACAAGCCGCCTGCTTCCAGCATCCCCCCTCCCCCGCTGCAATACGGCATTGTTGTGCTGATCTGCCTTATTGCATGGCATCAGGATTTGGCGTCAGGATTTGGCATCAGGATTTGGGTCAATAATGTGTGTGAAAATGTGTTGCACATTCAAAGTGCTCTGGAATCCCACTGATTTGGTGCTTGGTGGCCTCTTTCTATCATTTGTTCTGATTTGGCTTACTGGGGGGGGAGAGGGAGACGTTGCTGAGCAGACCCTGCAGGCTCCCTTCTAGCTTCCGAATCCTGACCAGGACGCTCTCTGAAACCTGTGCGCTGACACTCGTGCATTCCGCTTGCGTCCTGTGCATTTGAAGTGGCTGCTTTGGACCAGGGCGTTATTGAGGCTACTTGCCAATATAGCCATAAAACCGCTAAAAGGTGTACTTCAACCTTGAAAATATAAAGTGATGTATTGTCTTCCTCATCTTGGCAATCGTGCGATCAGAAAAGTGGGTCTTCAGGCAAAGCGCAACGTACTTCTGATGGATGATGCCCTTCTCTTTCAGGTGGGCAGATAAGCTGAGCGCACCAGGCTGCAATGGGACGGCCACACACAGCTTCCAGCATCCATTCCTCCAGGTAAGGCCAGCCAAGGCCAGCCAGCTGTTCGCCTGGTCTAGCTCTGGGCATAATCAGCAGGTCTCCAGCCTGCCTGGCTTCGTTGTCTGGGGCAAAAAGTGCCCCTGAGCAGGTGCTTCCCTCGCCCCCGGGCGTACGCTGCAGCCCTCGCACCCTCCTTGCCTCCGTGCAGGGCTCCCGAGTCGGTCTTGGCTGCGAAGCACTGAGTGGGGGTGGAAAGGGCCTCGCTGGAGGGGGGGCGTCCCTGACGAGCACTGAAGGTCTCCCTGGCTTTCAGTTGCGTCTCCCTAACGGCGAGAGCTGGCAGCGGTTTTTGAAGCGAACGCTGCTGAGGCCGCCTTGAACCCGAGGCCTCCCTGATTGCCTTGGAGGCAGATGCCTGGGGCTGCCTGGGTGCGGCTCAGCCGAGTCGTTGCTCCGGTTCTCTCCCTGGTCCTCGCTGTCCAGTCGCAGCGGCTGCCTCTTGCTGCTCCAGAAGTTCACTTCTCCCCTTGGCTGTTTTCCAGGCGGTGGGCATGTTCCTGGGGGAGTTCTCCTGCTTGGCTGTCTTCTACCTCCTGCTGTGCAGCGACCGGCGCAGGCCAGAGCCCACCATGGCCCCTCCCCAGGCCTTCAACCCCTTCCTCTTCCTGCCCCCAGCGCTGTGTGACATGACCGGTACCAGCCTCATGTATGTGGGTGAGTGAGTGTGTGTGCGGAGCAGAGGGGCTTCCAAGGGAGGGCCAGGCGGGAGCATTGCTGAGAACAGGACGTCACACACACACACACACACACGGCATGCATGCATGCATGCATGTGCGTGTGTTTAAATACATTATTGCCATACTTTACTATCGCTACCAAACTTAAGTATACCCTTAGTTCAGCAACGGTTTGTACGGCTGACTGGCCTTGATGTTATCCTGCAGGCTGGTGTGTGTTGTTCTTTCCCCCAAAACTGTGGCTTTATTGTTTTAGCCACAGGCCATTTGAAAACTTGAATCTAACCGTGGTGTCCAGTATTGAAATGGACCCTGATCCATCAGGAAAGGTCTTCCAGGTGGTGCCCCTTGCGCTGGACATTGCTGCCAAAGGAAGCTTAGCAGGCAGCGTCTGGAGCGGGGCCTCCTTGCTGGCCGCCCCGCCCACAGTGGTGCCTTGGCGCCGGCTTCCTTCAGGCACCAGATTGAAAGCTGGCCTCTGTCCAGACGTGTTTTGCCAGCCTGACCGTTCGTGGACTGCAGTGGTGCTGCTTATCAGTGCCCATTCCTGCCGTTGTCCCTGGAGGAAGCAGAGCCAGCCCATCCACAAGGCCATCTGATGCGGGTTGCAGCAGCAGCAGCAGAGTGCGAGGGGTCCGGCAGAGTCGGGGGGTGGGGCCTGTCAGGCGGAGTCTGCTGCCACTGCCGCCTCCCTGCCACCAACGCACGCTGCAGTGATCTGCTTCCGCTCGCTCTAGTGAGAGGCAGATCATGCCCCTCCTGTCTGCACTCCTTGCGCACGGAAGTGCCGGACTTCTGGCGCCCTGTAGGGACTGTGCAAATGTGAAGGCCGTCTTTTATCCATGGCAGTCGCAACCGTGCTGTTCCCTGGATGTCCTTGAGCGGGAGAGTCGTGAGCTGGAAATGTGTCTCCTTTGCTCCCTCACTTATTGCCCCCCTCCCCTCTCTTCCAGCCCTGAACATGACCAGCGCCTCCAGCTTCCAGATGCTGCGAGGAGCCGTGGTCATCTTCACGGGGCTGCTCTCGGTGGCCTTCCTTGGGCGGAAGCTGGTGCTGAGCCAGTGGCTGGGGATTCTGGTCACCATCCTGGGACTGCTGGTGGTGGGGCTGGCAGATCTGCTGAGCAGCAGTGACCAGACGCACAAGCTGAGCGAGGTCATCACAGGTAAGGAGGGAGGAAGGCATGCCCAGGACTGGGGTGCTGTGCCCGGGTCCTGCAGGGCCCCCTCCAGTGCCGTAGCCAGACACACACCCCCAGGGCTGGTCACATGACACCCCCATGTGATTGCCCAAGCCCCACCCCTTTTGGCCCGATCGGTCTACTTCCGGTCTTTTTGGCACGAAAAAATGCCCCCCCCCCCGGGGTTGTTTTTTTGCCGATTTACAGTGCAAAGGGCCCGGGTGGGCGGGCCAATCCCCAAAACACACCTTTTTCGCTGCCACTGCCGGGTAAGTTGCACCATCCTGGCACCTTGTCGCCTGAGGGCGGTGGCCCCCCCTGCCCACCCCCAACGATGCCTCTGGCCCCTCCTCTTGAGGAGTAAAGGCTTGGCCCCTCCAGTGGCAGTCTGATGGTGTACTGGTTTGGGAGTCGGACTTAGACCTGGAAGATCCAGGTTCAAATCCCCGCTCAGCCACGAAGCTTCCTGGGTGACCTTGGGCCAGTCACTATCTCTCAGCCCCACCTACCTCACAGGGTTGTTGTGAGGACAAAAAGGAGGGGAGGAAATATGTACACCACTCTCAGCTCCTTGGAGGAAGGGCGGTATAAAAATGTGAAAAAATAAATAATACTGGACTCTAAGCCTTCAGCCGACTCCTGGCTGCTCTGCCCTGACCTCCCTCCTCCTCCTCCTCTTGCTGCCTCCATGTCTGGTGTGACAGATCATAACATTGGACTCTGGCTGGCTGGCTGGCCAGTCTGTGTCTTGAATCTTAATCCAGAGGCTTGAGGTGATGCACAAAAGTTGTTTATGGCTTCATTTTATGTTGCAATAAAACACAGACTAACCTCTGTGTTAGTCACATGACTTCAGTCACTGGCTGCAGAGGGGCTTGCCTAGACAAAACTGGGTGGGTGTCTTTTGCCTCTGGACTGTAGCTGGGCTCGGAGTCAAAGTGTGGAAGGGTCTTGCACGGCCTTGGGAGCCACCTCTGGGAACACCTGCTGGTCTGCTTCAGGCCCCGTCCCATGGTATTTGGGGCTCGCCCACTGAGGTCGGTGGGCAGGATCCCATTGATGGGAGAGAGAGCCCATCTTCAAAGTAAAATGCACAGGAACCTGCTTCTTCCTCCCGCTTACCTGGCAGCTGGATCCCTGGGGGGAGGAGTGAGCAAAAGGTCTCTTTCTCCAGACTCCACAAAGCTGAAAGGCGTCCTTCCTTCCAGTGTAGATGGGGAGTGATTGGGGGGGGGCAGGGTTGAGGGAGGGGTGTCTGCCTTTGGGCATGACCAGGTGTGCTCCCTTCCCCCAGGTGACCTTCTCATCATCATGGCTCAGGTGATCGTTGCCATCCAGATGGTGCTAGAGGAGAAGTTTGTCTACAAGCACGACGTTCACCCTCTGCAGGCGGTTGGCACGGAAGGTATGTGGCGGAGCGGGGAGATGCGCTGGCAGCCGTCGGTTTGTTTGGTTGCTTCTCCCACCTCCTGGCCCTCGAGGAGGCTTGCAATGGAAACCAATGGCAATAGCAGCTCTTACCCACTGCAGTCAGGACAACTAGGCCTTTCAAAACCACCCACGAATATGGCCTGCAGATAAGACTGCATGGCCTTCTCCTGAGCTCCTGAGCCCAACAAGTGGGAGGGGGGACTGGAAGCAAAAGAGGGCCACCCCCGTGCCCAGCACAGCTGCACAGCCCAGCAGCGCGACTCCTTGAGCGGGAGGGGGCTTCCTTCTCGTCGGCAGGGGCTGCTCAGTATTGCCTGCACTGACTGGCGGCGGCGGCAGCAGCAGCGATCCAGGGCTGCTTTGGTCGGAGGAAGAGTCTCCCCAGCCTGGCTGGAGATGCGCTCAGGGATTGAACCGGGGCCTTCTGCATGCCACGCAGGGGCCCGACCCCAGTGGCGCTCGTGAGCAGGTGCCTTTTCCCCATATGAACGAGGGGGATGCATCCGCATACAGTTCCCTGCTGCCCGCTCCTCTCCGAATGACACGCCCCTTAGAGTCCCTTTCTGCCATAGAATAGATCAGATCGTACAGTACTTGCCCGGGCGGTCCAGCTGGCCTCTAGAGCCCCCCAGTCAGCCGCTGCCCATGGTGGGGCCGTGGTGCAGCGCTGGTCCAGCGGGAGAGGGGAGCAAGGCATTCAGTAGCCTGAATTCTAGGGGACGGCCACTGGTAGTCTCTGGACACTCGTTTATCAACCCCCTTTCCACATAATAGAAAGACCTTCACCGCCCCCCAAGAAATATTAAAACGAACACTGACAAGCAGTGGCAAAACAATCTCGACTGAGTTCCCAAATGGCTGGTGAATTTATTTATTTATAGCCCATCTTTCCAGAAGCTCAAGGCGGCTTACATTACTTGATTAAAATACAACATATAAGTTTTAATATACAAATTTTAAAAAATTTTAAATCCAAAACATACTTACAAACCAACGCAGCAAATAGAAACCACAATTCGAAAAACCCGTAGGTTGTGGTAGGTGTGGAATTAAGTGTGCCTTAACGTGCTTCTGAAAAGAGGTCGGGGAAGAAGACGCATGAACTGCTTGGAGAGCGTTTTGTAGCTCCAGAGCCACAACAAAGAAGACCCTGCTCTTGGGAGATGATAAACATACCTTGTTTACATAGGGTTTATGCCCGCGGCCCCTCACAGCAGGTGAGAAAGCAAGTACCTCCCTGGGGGGCTCACAATCTAAACACAAGGGAGAGGACAGGAGAAGGGGGCTGGCATGGAGGCTGGGGGCGGGGGATGCAGTTATTTCATGTATGTGTCGCTGGACCTGGTTGCAGGTGTTGGGGGGAGGGGGTTGTGCCCAAGCCTTAATGGAAAAGGTGGATTTTGGGGAGCAATTTGAAGGAAGTCAGAACAGAGGAAGTGCCAGGCAGAAGGGGCAACGGGTGGGGTCGTTTTGCGGGAGCAGGAAACCGTTTCATGGTTCAGGGCGGAGGATCGGAGGTTCTGGGCAGGAGTGTAATGGGATGTAGCACGTGAGAGGGCGACACCCAGAGCAGGACCACCTTCTGGGGAAAATATTCTGCACCCAGAGGGCCTCCTCCACCATCACTGCTGCTTCCGAAAGATGAGCAGATCCCCTGAACTGGGCACAAGCTGCTAGGCTGCCTCCCCCACTCTCACCTGTGGGCGGAACCAGTTGCCCCCCAGCTGTCAGTGGGCAAGTGGTGGCCGTCTGTCCCCGCTGCCGTGCCCAGATTGCATCGAGGGCAGACCTGCCAGGAGCACGTGGCAGCCGCGAAGGGGGAGAGTGGCCGCTGAGCCGCTCTGGGCCCCAGGTGGTGTTTGCCCGGTCTTCCTTCCCGCTGTGTGTGTTGACACCCAGTGGCCAAGGGATGGAGTGGCAGGCAGTCAAGTGAGAAAACACACAATGGCAGCCAACTGGTGCGCGTTAAACGTCGGATCCCCCAACAAGGAACAAGGACAGTTCTAAAGGCCAGGAGCGTAGCAGTCGGCGGGGCCACACGTCCTCGCACCACCACCAGAGTGGCCCTGATCCGGAGCCAAATGGATCAGGGCCATTCCGGTGGCAGGGCGGTGACCCGTGTCATTGCCCCGCCCACCGCCCCACTGGCACGAGTCCAGCTACGCTACTGCTGGAGGCTTCCTTTGTTTTCCCCTCCTCATAGCGACTAATTAAAACGTGGGGGAGGCAAACTTTGCCAGATGAGGGGCTTTGGGAACGAGACCCTCCCCCATAGATGCCCGGCGTTCTGCCGATTGCCACTAGCCCGGCCCTTTCCACGAGCATCGCGATTCTCTGGTCCTCTGCAGCAGTCGCAGCGGAGGGCGTGTGGGTTTGCAGGGGTCCCCTCTGGTGGCTGTTCTGCTGCCTGGCCCTGTGGCTCTGAGCTCTGCTTTCTCCCTGCAGGGTTCTTTGGCTTCGTCATCCTCTCCCTGATCCTGGTGCCCATGTACTTCATCCCCGGGGGCAGCTTCAGCGGCAACCCCCGGGGGGCGCTGGAAGACGCTCTCGATGCCTTCTGCCAGATCGGCCACCTGCCACTCATTGCCGTGGCCCTGCTGGGCAACCTCAGCAGCATCGCCTTCTTCAACTTTGCCGGCATCAGCGTCACCAAGGAGATCAGCGCCACCACCCGCATGGTGCTGGACAGTCTGCGCACGGTGGTCATCTGGGCCGTCAGCCTGGCCCTGGGCTGGGAGGCCTTCCACGGACTGCAGATCCTCGGCTTCCTCATCCTCCTGGCGGGGGCTGCCCTCTACAATGGGCTGCACCGACCCCTCCTTGCCCGCCTGCCCTGGGGGGGAGTGCCAGCGGGGGCCGCAAGCACCGAGGCAGACCGAGAGGGCCTCTTGGCCGCAGATGGGGCTTCCGTCAATGGGGACAGTTGATGGCAATGCAGCCCCCCGACACGAGACCTCTCTCCAGGGAACTCGCTGGACCAGTCCTGAGGACCGCCTGGTGTGCACGGGGGGGGGGGGCTGTTCTGGGTCTGTGCTTCAGCCTTGGTTTCAGACGCTGCTCCCCCATCTGGCTGCGAGGGAACCGCCGAAGGGCTTTGCCGTTTCCTCAGCAGCCCCAAAGAAGACTCCCTGTCGGTGCTGCCAAGCAACCCAGACTGTATCGCCTGTGGTTGCTGGAAGTGCCCAACTCCAAGGCTGGCATGCAGAGGGGGGACCCTGCCAGCTGACCGCCCAAAGCATCCCCAGGGGCCTGGCTCCTAGACCGAGCTGCCCCTGCTGTGTGGGACCCATCCCCTCTTCAGGTCGTCGTAGTTTCCCCTCCAGGGCAACTGGGGAAGCTTTTGTAGGTCTCCAATAATCCGTGTGCCTGCCTTCTTTCCTGCCACCAAACTCTGTCCCTCCTGCAGTGGGGCTCCAAGGCTGTGGCAGGGCCCCTCTGCCCCCATTTTTGGGCTCCCTTCTGGTGTGACAGCCGCCCTAGGACAAGCGCTCTAGCCTCGTGGTGGCCCGGCTTTCGGTAGCCCCTGGCCTCCTCCCGGGGTCTGGTCCCCTTGGCAAGAACAGCCTCAAGAGGAGACTGCGTGCTTCAGTCTCTGTGGGGCAGCAGGCATCTGCCCCGACAGGAGGCAGCCCTGCGGATCGGGTGCCTGACTTGCAATGAGGCTGCGCTCTGGCATGTGTGAATTGCGTGGCCCAGTATGGTGCACCATGTAGCGAGGCACCCTTCAACACTGATGCAGCTAAGGGGGGCCGGGGGGGCTCAGCCCCGGGTACCATGCCTCCAGGAGGTGCCCTGGAGGCCTCCGAAAGGCACTTCCGGTTTTTGGTGAAAACCGGAAGTGCTTTCCGGAGGCCCGCAGAAGCCGCGCACGGCCTTTCTGAGACTTAGAAGACAGCCTCAGGACCCCCCATCTGGCACCCGATGTTAAAGTTTTGTGCCCCCAAGTGCCAGATGCCTTAGCCCCTGGATGTGGCTTTTGGGAGTGATCAGGTGAGGGTGACTGCTAGGGGCTCCTCTACCCACCGACCCTTCTTGTTGGAAGAACTGGGTGTGCACGGATCCGTTCCCCCAGCTGGCGCTCCTCTCTCTGCGTTCCCCCCGATGTCTTCTTCTTTCAAGGACGGGAGACTCACGGCTGGGGGTCACAAAGTCTGGGGCTGCTGAGAGGAGCCTCCCGTGGATTCCTTGCCCCTGTCGGCACAGCATGCAGGCCCTGGGGGGAGCGTGAGGGGCCTCCCCCCCCCTCTACCCTTGTCTCGCTGTCTTCGCTCTGTAGGAGGCAGTGCTGTGTCTGTAGATGGTCCTGGCAACCCCTTTCACTTGTCGCCATAGCAACAAGCCCAAGGGGGGAGCAGTGCGGTCAGCTGATGGGTTGTTAGGTCTTTGGGATGCCTCTTTGGCATTGGGTGGGGGCCCCAGTGGCACAAGAGATGCCCCCCCTTACCCCAGGGCCTCTGAGAAGCAGCTGCGCTAACCCACCCAGGGCCGCAACCACCCTTTCTCCTTGAAGAGCTGCTTTAGGGACTGGCTGGGCACTGATGGCGATGATGGGGCATATTGTGTGTGTGGGGGGGGGGGTTCTTTGTCACTGGGCTACTTGGAGGGAGCCATTGAGTAACCAATAAAGGCAGCCTGATCAGAAGCCCTTTGTTGCCTGCCTGGCTGAAAACGGTTTGTCCACTGAACTCTCCTGAGTTTTCTTTCCAGTGTTTTTTTTTGGGGGGGGTCAAAAGGGGAGCTGGTGGGGAGCAAGGGAAGGCCCCAAAAGTAACTAGGTTGTGCTGTGAGTGGGAATTGTGTTGCTTTTAGTGCTTAAGCCAAGTAGGGTTGTGTGGTGGATCTGTCCATCGCATCTCTTCCCTGAGGCTTTTCGTGTGACCATTGTGGTCTGCTGGCGATGAGCCCCACTGGGTTTAGTTTTTCCCACCCTGTCTCTACTCCTTTCTGAGGCTATAAAGATGTCCTTGAAATTTCAGAAGGGGGTGAAGGCAGAGCTGATCTTCGCTGCCCTTCTCTGTGACTAAAATTACTAAAGCTTGTGTAACTTTGTATGTAATTAGTTGTGCAATTATGCAGTTGTGCAACTTGAATTTGCAGAATTCAGCCTTTTGGGCAGTCGGACACGACTTAATGACTGAACAACAACAACAAAATTTGTGTTGCACGCTGCAGAGTTTTGAAATTTTAGTTTAAGTTTGAGGGTGCTTAGCTTTGTGGTTCATCTGTCGGCAAGGCTCGCCAGATATCCTTGTTTTATCAAAAAGTCCTTCCCTCCCCTTCCCTCTTGGGAGACCCAGGCTGCCCTGCGCAGCCTCTTGAAGACAGGATAGACACAAGAATTCACTGAATTGAACAAACAAAAAGGGGGAAGGAGAGCTGGGTGACGGGTTCAAAGTCTGCTCTCACTGGGGTGCAAGATTCAAAGGGCAGTGCAATCCTGCACATCACGCTGGCTCCGAATATGGCGCATGGGGCAAGACTCCTGCTCTTACCTGCCTGACCGGTTTGTTGTGAGCCCAACTTGAGGTTTCATTCTCTTCCTTGCTCCCCTGCTGCCCCCCCTACTTACCTGGCCTCCTTGGAGAAAGGGAGCAATGCAGGTGTGATGTGTGTCTCCTTAGCTGAACTGCGCAAACATGATAAGATCAGGCTCTGAAGGGGCCTCAGACAAGGTTTTTAGCCGGTCAGGCTTGGTGCCAGAAAAATCTCGGGGGGGGGGGGGATTCCAGAGCCAGGACACCAGCAGTGGGAGATGGGGCCATGGTAGAGCCCCCCCCCTTTGCAGCCCCAACAGCATCTCCAGGCAGGCAAGAAGAATTCCTGCCTGCAACCCTGACGAGCCAGTCCCCGGTGCCAGGTGGTCTCCTGAGCTAGATGGACTAGGAGCCCTGAAGGCACCTAACCTCAGGCAGCGGCAACAGCAGTAGGGCCCAGGAGAAGGGTGACCTCAGGCTTGCACGATCTTTGTGTGCTGCTCGGAGTTGAGATCCATTCGCTGGAGCCAAATGCAAAGTAGTGGCTCAAGAATGCTGAGAGAGAGAGAGAGAGAGAGAGAGGTGCTTGGCACAAAGCCAGTCAGGGCAGAGTGTTTTTTCCCTGCACTTTTGCTTGCTCTTGCGGAAGCCGGAGCCCCTGGCTCATTGAGGGCAAGTCACACAGAGATCTACCATAGATCCTGGGCTTTGGTGTGGCCTTTAAAGCCCTCGCCAGCTTCGAACAGGCGGGACAGACAGAAAATAAGTTAACATCTGTTGATAGATAACTGGAGATCTGCCAGGAGGAACCGCTGGAGAGGAGAGTGGGGGTGCTCTAGCCCTCCACTCTCCCCTCTTCCAATCTTGGGAGTGGGAGGAGCAGAGGCTGGTATATCAACAGACACAAACCAGGACAAAAACCGGGTGGCAGCTGCGAGGGTCGCCTCAGGAAGGAGCGTGTGTGTGTGGGGGGGTGCCCACCTCTGCCTGCCAAAGGAGAGCAGACAGGCACATCATTGCGGGGGGGGGGGGGACAGCATTCATTCGACATGCTGTTTCAGGTGGCTCTCCTGGGGGTCTTGTGCTGGCCCTGCGGGGGGGGGGCACACACCTAGCACGCTGCCTCCGTCACCAGGAGGACGGGCCAGGCTGGTCTCGCCATCTGCACAGAAGGGCAATCGGGGGCAGGTGGCATTTATACCTCCCCTTTCGCAACTACCCAAGACAGCTAACAGAGACATTTTAACAGCATAATTCAAGTCAAGGCAGCCCCCCTCCTGCCAAAATGAGGCACTCAGCACCACTTGGCCATGAAGAACCTCTTTTCCTGAGCGGAGGGAGGGCGGCACTCTGCACACCCTCAGAGGCACTCGGTCTTCCTGAGTGCTAGCCAGCATTTTTGTGAACCGAAGGAAGCACCAGCAGCCCCTGAAAACCGAGAGAAGAGGACAAGCAGCAGGGATCGGCGGGGCGGGGCACGTAGCTGATCTGCTCCTCCGCCCCGTCCCTCCCCTCCGGTTTCGGTTTCGCTTTCCAGCGCCATGGAAGAAGCCGCGCAGGACAGCCCGGGTCTCTGCAGCCGGGGCTCGCCGGCTTCTGCCCTTGTGGAGGAGGAGGAGGAGGGCTTCCTGCGGCTGGATCCTGCTGCTACCCGAGCAGAAGCATCGGTCGACAGCCCTGCCCCGGCAGGAGAAGGCGGGCAGCCCCGGGAGGAGGGAGCCCGTCCGGGTCGCATGCTTTGGTGGGACTTTTGGTCCTGGCGTCCGGCCTCCTCCTCGGATCGGAAGCACTCGGCGGGAGACCCCCCCGGGACCTCCCCTGCGGAGGTGAGAAAACTAGCCAGGGTGTATTGATTGGTGTCTGAACGAAGATTTGCAGCTCGGCACCCCGGTGTGAGGGCGATGATGCACTCTCTGTATGCTTCGAGGCACCTTAATTTCCCATTTACGTGTCAGGCCTGCTGGCAGTGAGGAGGACAAATTCTGTGGCGCATCCCTAGAAACGTTGTGAAAGGGGAAAAGACCCCCCTGAGCACGTGCAGAGAGTCTGCCTCTCTCCGTAGCACGCGCTGTTACGTAGTAGTCCCCGCAGTGTAGTCCAGTGTTAGGGGGGGCCTGTCTGGAGGATGTTTTCCTGTGTCTGACCGCTGGCCCCATGCCGCAGTGGTTCCCAAACTGGGAGGCGCGGCTCCCAGGGGAGCCGCAGAAACCAGCCAGGGGAGCCGCGGAATGCCATAGAATCCTCTCAGAGAACAGAGCAATGCCAATTGGCAGGCATCATCATCATGTCATAGGGAGCCGCAGCCAATGGTCACCAATGGTCAAGGGAGCCGCAGGTCGAAAAAGTTTGGGAAACACTGATAGGGTAACGCCACACATGCTCCTGATGCGCAGACACAGACACAGCCTGGTGAGTTCCTTCCCTTGTTTCCCAAGGAGTTGTCGTAGTTGCAGGGGAGGGAGGGGGTGTCAGTCTCAGTCTGCCTTTCTTGCAGGTTGTGTAGTTGGTACTGTTGATACTGCTGCAGGTGAGGAGCGGGGCCCCCAATTCCCCACACAAAGCACTGCCTGGGTTGCAGTAAAGGTCACCTAAACTGCCCCCTCCTGCCCCCCCCCAGCTGCAGGTGGCAGCCCTGCGCTCCATTGACGTGTATGCGGACAGGTTGCGCGTAGCGATGCATAAAACTCCCGCACTTAACTAAAGAAGACCTGGATTAGAAAGGGCAGAAACACCTGTCTCTGCTGCTCAGTCTTTGCTAAAATTCTAGAATTGGGCAGCTGTCTCTGCTGGCTCTGGAGGGGGGGGCAGGGAAAAGGAAGCAACAGTCTGTAGAAACAGGACCCTGGCTATTACTTGGGGGGCATCCAACTTCGGCTGTCTGGTTTTGCTCGGTCTGTGCTTAAAACAAGAAAGAAAGTGAAACGGGCCCAAAATAGATCGCTCTCTGCTTCTCCGGTTTGCACACCGGCCCGGTGAGTGATACTCCTTGCTCGCTGCAGTGTTGCCGGAGCAAAGGCTCCAGCTTGGAGGGCTTTGCTCTGTGCCTGCTCCTGGCCTCTCTTTCTTTCAGAAGCTCTGGATTTTCCCAACCCTGCATACATTTAAACGTTCTTGCAGGCAGGCAACAGCAGATGAGGAAAAGAGCACAATTCGTGGTCTCATGCGTAGTGGATTTGGTGGGGCAGCAGCTGCTGCTGCAAGCCCCCCCCCCCTTTTCCTCTCCGCCTTCATTGTTGTGTTGCACAAACAGCAACATGAGCCAAGGCTGGTGACTCGTAAGAAGAGCCTGGCTGCTGGACCAGGCCAAGGGCCCGCCCAGTCCAGCTTCCTGTATCTCACAGTGGCTCCCCAGATGACGAGGAGAAGGGCAGCCGGTTGTGGCCCCCCTGTCGCTGCCGGGTCTCAAAGAGCGGCTGCGGCATCTAGCCGACTGCCCTTCTCCTTTGGAGGCCAAATCCAAGTCCGCCAGCGCTGCCGAATTGCGAGGAGCGACAGCATCCACCACGGTCCGACTGCCCTTCTCCTTTTGAAGGGCAGCTGATTGCAGGGCTGCCGCAGGCGGAGGCCTTTCAAATCAAAAGTAATCGGCGTCTGGGGTGTGTGTGTCATGAGTCACCACCCCCGAGCAGCAGAAGACCCAGCTATGCTACTGCTGCTCAGAACTTACCAGCGTGTATGTGAAGTTTTGATTTCTTGCCCCAATGTGCATCACTTTGCACTTACTTACATTGAAGCGCATCTGCCATTTTGCTGCCCATTCTCCCAGTTTGGAGAGATCCTTAACAGTATTTATATACCGCTTTTCAACAAAATGTTCACAAAGCGGTTTACAGACAAAATTAAATGATTAAATGGTTCTCTGTCCCAAAAGGGCTCACAATCTAAAAACGGCGCAGAAGAACACCAGCAACAGCCACCAGAAAATACATTGTGCTGGGGTGAAAGGGGGCAGTTACTCTCCCCCTGCTAAATATAAGAGGAGCACCAATTGAAAAAGTGCCTCTTGCCCAGTTAGCAGGGGTCAGTGCCTGGAGTAGAGGGCGGGACAAGATTTGGGGACAGATGTGGCCCAAGCAAGAGCCCTTTTCTTTTGCTGGTGTGTGTGCTTGTGACCTCCTGTGCCAAGACATTTAGGATTTATGTGGCATTTGGTGACAAGCCATTAGAGACATGGACCCGGAAAACTGCTCTCTGCCACTAATTCTTTGTGTGGCCTCTGGCGAGTCCCTCACTCTCCGCTTCAGTTTCCCATCTGCAAGCGACCTCATGAGGTTGTTGTGCGAGGAAGTGTAACAAAGAAGACTGTGAAACACTGCTCCAGACAGACCGTAGGTGCTGGGGCTGTGTGAGGTTCCCAAGGAATAGGCCACATCCACATGGCCATTTGCCGGCTGAAAAGGGGGGGGCTACCTTATGAAGGTTTCCGGGCTCCAGCCGAGGGGCAGAGTATGTATTCCCCAACCCTGCCTAAACGCCAGCCCTGCCTTCGCCCCAACCGCCGTCCGCTTCAGCAAACCGCTAAGCGCTTCCCCCCCCCCCGGTTCTACTCTGCCAAGTCTGCAGCTTCAGGCAAGAGCAGAAAGAAGGTGGGAAAAAGACAGAAAGGGGGGGTCAAAACTTTACATCCTCCCAATCCAACAGGTCTGTTGTGGACCCCCCCCCCCCCGGTCAGTCACAAGATATGCACACCAAGATCTAAAGTAAAAGGTTTATTTCAAATATTTAAATCAAAGCTGTTGGTACTTAAGGGGTTGACTCTCCACCCACCCTGCACATTGTGCTGGGGGGGGGGGCAATTACAGGAGAGCGCCTAGAATGAGCGAGTACAATACAGATTGGAAAGCAGCAGAAAAGAACCAAGTATCTTAACTAGCCAATCACCTGCTCCTAAGTTACAGTCAGAAGTCCAAGTCCTGGCCCTTTCCAGCGGCTCTGCCGTCATCTTCCGAAATCTATCAAGGCACTAGCCCTGCAAATACTTCCACGATAGTCACGTATGCATGTCACCAAGATGGTACAGAACAGAATCGCACCCAGGCAGGATCCAAGACCGCGCAGAACCCCTTCCCCATTTCAGAGCACGTTACATCTCCGTATCAAGGCACCGTTCGCTCCCAGTTCCCAACCACCTTTGTCCTTCTCAATACTGTGCGCTAAGCAAAGGCACCCTACATCGTGACACTGGTCTTTCGCAGGCAGTCTTGTTTCAAGATGCGCCTTATCTTTGTTGCAGTATCTGGAGAAAGACAAGACGGAGAGCGCTGCAGAGAAAAGGGACTCTCTAGATTCAGAGTGGCAGGTGAGGCACCTTGAAGACTGTGGCCCAGCTTGAACTCTCCTGGCATAGGTGATGTCCCCTTAAGCCTCCCCCCTCCCCTCACTCCTAGGCGCATGGACAGGTGTGGACTACTTGGAAGCCAGGAGTCCTGTGCTCCTGCTTCGTAGCACACACCCTTCTGCTGTACCAAGAAGCCTGACATTGGTGTAGTGCTGGGTGAGTCACCGTGTGCACGTGCGAGGTGCGAGTCCCACCTCTGCTCTTGATTTGTCAGCAGCTTCAATTTGTAAACTGAACACAGCCGATGTTGTTGTGAGACGTGGCGCAGTAAAGCTGGCGAGCGATTAATGCTGTTCAGCCACAGGCCTACAGGCCTCCTTTCTAAGGGCCTCTCCTCTCTCCCGGCTCAGCAGTCCCAGTGAATTGGCCCCCTCCATGCTAGTAAGGCTAGTCTTCCGCTTGCTTGTCATCCACACTGCTCTTAATGGGCCGAACTTTTGCTCCAGCATCTAGAGCAAGATGAGCCAAGCGGCAGGAGCGATCTGAAGGCTGCTGGGACGAAACTGGAGTCAGAGCTGCAGGTGAGGGTCCGGACCAGCAAGCCCTAGAAGGAAGGGGTGCTGCTGCTGCGGCTGCTGGGAACGCTCGCTGAGCCTCCAGTGACAGTCCGTGGCTGCCTCGATCCGTCTCCCCTGGCTTGCTGGCTGGCCGCTGAGTGCATGAGCTGCCTCCACAAGGAAGCATCGCGTGTGGTGCTAAAGTTCTCTGCAGGGCGCTAGACCTGCGTCGTGTTGTGGTCCTCCACTGAGCAAGGCGTATCTGAGAACCACGCATGGATGCAGGGCCTGATCCAGCAAGAGACCCACTGGGATGAAGGCATGCACCTGTGATCGTAAGCACAGAGGCGTGTTTTGTGGGGGGTCGTTGAGTTGCGTGCATCCCGTGGTCTTTCTGATGCATGTGGAGAAAAGGAGCCACGAGGAGGAGAGACGAATGTGCAAGGCCCAAGGCAGATTGGGACAAGATTTGGCCACTAGCTTAGCAGAAAGGTGGAGGGAATGTTTATCAGCAGCCCTGATGACTGGATGGAACGTCCCTGTTCCAAGCGCCAGTTGCTTGGAGACGACTGTGTGAAGACCAGCCCGCCGCCAGGCCCTGCTGCTTGTGGGCTCCCTGGGGGCACCTGGCTGACCAGGGCAGGAAAGCACAGAGCGGGCAAGAGGTGCCCCTGGTCTGACCGAGCTGGGCTCTGCGTCCAGACTTGTCTGTCCTATCCTTGCCTTGGTTTCTGTATTGTTGTCCACTTAGTGGTCACTTGTTAGAACCACAAGATTTTAAGTCACTTTTGTCTCTTGGGAAGCCCTGAGATCTAGTTTGAGGAGATTCCCGTGAGCCCTGCAGATTGCCTGGAGTCTTTCCTCTCCTGCAGGTGCTGAGGAACTCCACTCACCCCCTGGCCTTGGAACTTCTCCAGACCCTCGCGAGGCCCACCCAGATCGTTGCCCAGCTGCTCACTGAGAACCAGCAGCTTCGGCAGAAGCTGCAAAGCAGGCAGGATGACCTGGTCGCCCGCCTGTTGGCTGAGAACCAGCAGCTTCGGCAGGAGCTGCAGGAGCTGAAGAGCAGCCAGAGGGCCCCAGGACCCCAGAGGGCCCCCCGCATTGCAGCAAACTGGATGCCGGTCCCACGGAAGACAGGTAGGCAGTAACAGCCAGGTTGCTCCGGGTTAAGGACAGGGAGCTGAAATGTTTCTTTTACCAAACGTGTCCGCTCCTTTTCAGCCAGAGCTCTCTGAGCAGCAGACGAGACGGTATAAGCAAATGCGTTTCATCTTAGAATCTAGAGGTGCTGTAAAAGACACTGAAAGGTGGAAGGTCCCTATAATCATTAGGATGGTTCCAGGCAGGGAGGGGAGGAGCGGGCGAGTAGCTGCTGGACTGTTGATCCAGGGGCCCAGATGGAGTTGGTGAAGCTGGAATCCTGACCACTCCCTGGCTCCGCTGAGCAGAGAGCTGAACTGCAGCGTATTCCTCCTGCGCTCCTGCCAAGAGGAGACCCGCCCTGGGTTGCCAGTGGGTCTGTTGGGTCTGGGGAGGGGGGTGCTTCAGACTTCCCCTTGGTGTCTGTTTCGGCCGTGAAACTAAAGGGAGCCCCCCCTTCCCTTCCCTCCCCCCAGCTTTCCCTGTGCAGCTGTGGATCACTGGGCAGACAAAGGGCTGTGAAAAGCAGTTCATGGACGATGTGACCCGGTTCCTGGCTGGCCAAAGGGTCTCGCTGCAGGTGGAGGGTTATCAAGAGAATTCCAGGCAGTTTCTCCTGCTGTTCTGCCCAGTTGCCTCCCGCCTGGGCAGTGACGTGGACAATGCTCTTCAGTGGCTTAGCAGCACCGGTAAGTAGTGGCCCTTCCAAGCTGGCAGGTGGGCTGGCTTGGGAGCTGAGGAAGAGGAAAGGGGGGGGGGGGTTCTGGCAAGGGTGGCAGGCCCAAGGGACCAGGTGTTGGGCTCAAGGCAGAGGAGGATGGCGGGAATCTCCTGAGGGCCAGTTCGCACTTGATTTGTTGTCCTGGTGGAGAAGACCTTCTGCTTTCTCCTCTGGCTGCTTCCCACTTGTTCCTCTGCGCCCCGCTGCGTCCGAGGCAAGCTGCCCACGGGGCACAGTGTCCCCTCCCTGTTGGCCCCTCAAGAGACCCCAGGTCTCGCTTCTCATGACCAGGAAGGGACAGTAGCGCCTGCGCTGGGCCTCAAGGCCCCGATTCAGCCATGTTCCACTGGCTCTTGGCGTCAGCTACGCCTCCCAGCAGTGCCCCCCCTCCTGGCCCCATTCTGCCCCACCCTTTTCTCCTGGCTCTGCCCAGGCCTCCGTGGTTGTCACTTGGCTTTCCCCTTTCAGGTATGCGGAAGGCCCTCCTGGTTGTCTGCCATTTTAGGCCGAAGGGAAGCGTCCAGCCCTTTGTCGGAGGCAGGCAGGTGGTGCGACATCCCGCCCTGGTGACGACGGTGCACGCCTGCTACTCGCTTCAAGATGGCTTCTACCACTGCCAGATGAACCAGGAGGCTGTGGCGGCTGTGGCGGCCGCCATCACCAGCGAGCTGGCGGGAGCCTGAGCAGCTCTTGGTGCTCCATCTTCTGAAGTGGTGGGAGGAGAAGCCGCCGAGGAGAGGAGGGCCATGGGCCTTGCGGCAGGGATGCAGCTTGCTGCAGTGCATGTTGGGAGTTGTCTGGTTGCCCTCCGCAAGGACCCCTCTTCCTGGGGCTGTAGAGGTTTCCTTGGCTCAGGGTTCAAGGGGGCTGCAGCAGCACGAAGGTCCCGTGTAGCCTTCAGCGTAGGCTGTCGCCCATAATGGCCCCAGGAGAGGAATTCTGCTCCAGGCCTTGCCCGACCACCTCTAGCTCGGAAGGGATTTATTTAGACCTCCCCGTTGCCTGACCCCTGCCCAGAGGAGGCAGCTTAGTGCCAGGAGCAGAGCTGCTAAGCATGGCCTAGGACACTACCCCTGTTTCAAAGATTTCTCCGTGGCTAGAAACGGGAATAAACTTTGGAGTGTGGGAAAAGTGCAAATTGACACCATGGTCTTCTCTGTCTTCCAGCGTCCTCAAGGGCTAGCTGGACTGCAAAGACAGGCCTCTCTGTCTTTTTCAGTGTTTATAAGCCAGCCATGTGGTTTCTCTAAGAAAGAAACCGGCAGATGGGGAGGGTTTGTTGATTGTGACCTTCCTCAAGTCAAGATTTGCTTTCTAAGATGTATTTAATTGGAATAGATGAAGAGTCGGCTGCAGGGGAAGTTTGGAGGCAGCTTTGCCCCCATCAGAGAGCAGCAGTCTGTCTACATGCGTGGGGGGGGGGGCTCTGTGTTTCTGCCATGGTTGCTGTTGAGCCCCACTACCAGCGGCCCTAGGCAGGCTGCCCCATACATGCTAAGGAGGAAGTTGTAATCTGAAGAGCATTGTTGGAGCCATGAGTGACCAAAGTGTGTGTGTGTGTGTGTGTGTGAGAGAGAGAGAGAGGGGGGGGGGGACATTGTTAGGAAACAAATACCTTCCGTCTCGAAAGTAGCCCTCATAAATGACATGAAAAGTTCTATGTGGAAGAAAGGAACGTGGTACAGGCAGCTCTCAATTTACACAACAGGGCTTGCGTTCCTGGACAATCACGGTAAATGAAAACCAGCGTTCCCGCCATCGGAAGCGGTGGGACTTGCCTGGGTGAGGGGAAAAGTCATTTCAAGCTCACGCTGATGACTAGTGACCTCTGCTTGCCCAAGATGGCGTGTAGGAGGGAGGCTGCTGGGAAAGCAGAGATGCCGGGGTGGACACGGAGAAGGCGGCACGTGGCAGAGCTTCGTCCCAGCACCTCTTGTCAACTCTCTCCTGGAGAGTTGCTGGCTGCTTCCGCAGCTCCCCCTCTCAGAGCAAATGGCCAAAGTCTCTCTCTGCCACCTTCCCCGGCAAGCACCGGCACTCCCTCCAGCCCAGGCTCTCTGCTTAGCATCCGCCGCCCCCCCCCTCTGTGTCTCGTGTGCAGGCAGGGTGACAACACTCGCTCGCTTGGTGTTTCTGTCCCGTCCTCCTTTCGTGGGAGCGTGTTGGGATGCCTTGGCCTCTCTTTTACCAGGTAAGGGGGAAGAGGCCTAGAGATTAGCCCCACACCTCCGCTAAGGCGGACTGCTTTAACCGCTGCAGCCACTTGGAACAGCGGGGGGGGGAGACGTGCGCACTCCCGTCGAGCACCTGCAGCAGTGCAAGAGGCAAACTCCGTCACCACCCCGCAAGCGAGCGAAGCGCTTTGAAGGCCTGCCAAGGGGCTCCCTCCGGGCCTGCAGCCCTGGTTCAGGCCACAGAGGACTCGGGGAAGCCATGGCCTTGCGCTGCAGCTGGAGCCCCACCCAACGCGGCCCTGCTTC